>JACTAT010000036.1:2564386-3838268 GCA_014526335.1 Chrysaora quinquecirrha | reverse complement strand
ACTATTCAATCATTAAGTCACAAAATCATAATGAATTCATTTAATGTGAGCTCAAAAAATTAGTGACAAAATTTTCAAGTCACACAGCGCAAGGTTTTTCTCCTGTCTGGATTTTTTGCTAAGCCATTCTAAGCAATACACATTAACTAATACAGTAGGAACCCGCAAAATCGAAGCTAGTTTTTTCAAATCAGCCTGTTTAGTTTCCTATCAAAAGGGCACTCTCCCATAAACAGGCTGATAGGTTTCTCATAATATGGTTAACCTTCAGTGTTTCTCAACTACTGCATGCATGTACACTACTGCATATCATGTACTGAGATTAAATATTATCAAAATGGAGGTTCACTAATTTTCATGTTGCAGTCATTGTCTTCATGCAAGCTTATCATGCATTTGAAACTAACCTCATTACAAAGTGTTCAACAATTATGAAATATCTATATATTAGGAACACTCCAATAAGAACCCTTCCTAAAATTAGGCCAAGAAGTTTATTAAATGAGGGCACATTTTCTGAAAAAAAATCAGCCTGAGATTTCTTATAAAGTGGTTTCTATTTTGCGGGTTCTTACTGTAGTTCATTTTACCTTAGTTTTCTTTGAGGAAGCAGTAGTCCATCCCCATTCATCCGACTCTCTAGTGCTTCTTTCAGCTACAACTGCAGTCGAGTCCAACTTTGTATCAACTTTATTCGATGTAACTTTATCAGGAATAATATCCTTTACTGCATGCGGAGGTACAGATGTTTGCGATTTCATTACATCCTTATCTCTAGCATTAACAATACCCTCAGTTTTCAATGAACTCTGTTCAGAGACAATATTTTTAGCTTCTGTTTTCGATATAGTCTTTGCTGCAGAATCAATAGGCGTAGAATCAAACCCATCTAATCCTGACCAGCCTGTCAATTTAGGTGACGGAGTCTCCGAACTTCTAGATGTATCTACTTTTTTCCCATTCATGTCATGATGACTTGCGCCACTAGACTGTCCTTCTGTAGGTCCTGTTCTATTTCTCTCAATAGCATCTCTATAAACAGGTTCTTTGTTCAAATTCTTATTTACAATAGGTATATTACTTCCTCGATCCAAATCCTCGCATTTCTCAGTAAGCGTAATCGACAACGACGGTTTATTCTGCGATTGCTTATTATCCAACTGTTCACTATTTGAAGAAATCACCGGTTGTCCGATCGCACCGAATTGCCCACTCGTAGGCACCCGATTATCAACCGAGATATTCTCTTTTCGGTATTTTACCCGATTTTACTTCGCTACCGATCGGTGTCGGCTCGACTGTTTTCGTATCGTCTTTCTTTACAATATCTTGTCTATTATTCACTCCTGTGCCAACTGTTTCAGTCCAATCCGTAAAATTAGAATCTGATGGAGCGTCCCAATCTTCAGTAGCAGTCACTGTACCCCAATCAGATAAAGACCCAGCACCATTACTCAGTTCTTGCCCCAATTTTCATGTCCCACTGTTGTGTTTTCAGACCATGGTACTCTATTACTATGAGATTTTTCAACAGTTTTTGTTGTATCATTCGAATCTTTATCCCAGTTACTATCATCTACTGAGGGTTTTTGGTCTTTTCGATTGGTTGCTAAAAAAGAAATGATCATTTCCGTTGATATCTTAGTTAAAATAATAGCAAAAATATTAAACAATAAATTTCAAATATTCTCTCAAATCCGGAATAGAGTCAGCTTCCTGGGTCAGTCCTACCTGATATTGTCCAATTTTTCCATAAACCGTTGAATTTGAACGAATATTTTAAAATATGTGGAGTATGGTAGTAAAATAACAGCCTCACTCACGTAAAGAAGTATTTTGTTGTGAAGAATCATCATAATCATTTTGAGAATTTGAATTTGGTTGTTGCCGTTGTTGCATTTGCCTGAGGAATCTTGGAGGAACTTCTCTTGGATATTTTTGTTGTTGTTGTTGATATTGTGATTGATACTGTTGCTGAAATTGTGCTTGAGATCTTTTGTTATTCTAGAAATAGAAGTCACCAATTTATTAACTTAGGGTTAAAACATTGTATGTACTATGACGTACACATATAAGTATACACACAAATATATGTCATTTTTTATCCACAGAAAGCGAAAGAACAATTATAAAGACCGACAAATATTACCTGTTGCTTTTTTGCTTGCTCGAGTTTTTCCTTTTCTTCTCTCTCTGCAAAAATTAAGAATCTTAAACTAGATTACTTAAGTGGTTGACCTCAATGGAAACAGAACACAACTGAATTGTAGAAGTTAACAATGTTAGATCGTCTGGTCAGAGCTTTAAGGTAGACATTTTAAATGAGCCTCAGTTATCAGTCATCAAAACGAGGTCTGAAACGCTAGGTCTGAAAATCGTTAAAAATGATAAGAAATAGTTCAGAAGAATGCAAACCTTTTGCTTCTCTTGCTGCTTTTGATTTTGCTGCTTTTTCTTCCGCTTTTCGTTTCTTTTCTTCCTCTTTTCTTCTCGATTCTTCCTCTTGCTGCTTTTTTAATTTCTCAAGTCGTTCATTCTCTTTTGTTGACGTAGCTCCCGCTCTCGATCCTCTCTGCCAATAAAAGGAGAAAATTATCAGACGAAGTACGAGCAGCCACCGGTACTTTTACTGGGACTGTATCAGGGAATGGATAAAGATAAATTTTAATTTTCAAAAAGAAAAACAGACACAAAGCAGCGTTAGGTGAAAATATAATATTCAATTGATGATATTTCTATTGTAACCAATATACTAGCTGACATACTCTTCGTCAAATTAACTGAAAATTAAGAGATTAATTGATGAAATCTTCAGCGACCTTGATTAAGAGGGTATCCGAGCTCGAAATATTGGTTTGAACCAATATATTTATTTGTATATCGCGTTGCTTTGTGTTTGTTCTTTTAAAGGAAAATGCGCTGATACATCCTATTTCATCAATGGCAGGACTTAACTTTTGAAAGACAACGTTATACCTGATTCGTCAGTTTAACAGGCAGAAGTTACAGAAAAACAAGGGGCTAGTAGTCCGTTGTTCTATTCTTCTAACTCAACCCCTTTATGTTAGAAAAGTTTGAGGCTGAACACAAGATAAGGGCTAGCGTCTGGAAAAATGTTAGTGAAAAGGTTAAGGGACAGGGACAAAATGAAAAACTTCAAACAAACAAACAAACAAACAAACAAATAAGCAAACAAAAAACTAACAAGCAAACAAACAAACAAACAAATAAGCAAACAAACAAACAAACAAACAAATAAGCAAACAAACAAACAAACAAACAAACAAACAAACAGATAAGCAAACAAACAAACAAACAAACAAACAAAAATCAAATAGATATAAAAAACAAATAAACATCAACAAACCGTTCTTTTTCTTCTTTGCTTCTTGAGCCAACCTTTTTCTATCTTCCTCTAATTTTCTTTGCTCTTCTTCTAGCTTTCTTTGCTTTTCCGATTCCATCTAAAGAACAAAAAAGGATTCCCAGCGTCAGAACCAAAGTGAGATCTTCGTAGTTATATGAATATGATTTCTTATAAAAACATTTCGAAAAATAATTACTTGTCTCCTAGCATTTTCTTTTTCTCCTTCCCTCTTCTTCTTTTCGTCAAGTTCTTCTGCAATTTTAGCCATTTCCTATGCTCAAATAGATTATTTCTTGATGAATAGTTCATACAAAAGACAAAGGTAAAGGTATACTTGATCAAAATTCAAACTTACAAAGACCCAAAAATAATAAATTAAGCATTAGATTTTATTACCCTTTCTCTTCTCCTTTGCTCTGCTAATATCTGCTTTTTACTTTTTGGCTTTGGCTGAAAAAAAATATCAAATTTGTTTTACATTTAAATTGTATTTTAACTTATTTAGGCACGGTAGCCCCGTCAATCGATTAGGACTGCTTTTCAGGGGGCCGTGACAAATAACTAGAGCTACTGACAAGAAGATTCTGATAATTATTCAAATTTTGCTGTTTAATTTTTTCTTAAATGTGGCAAAAGAGGGTGCTTCTTTTAAATCATGTTCAACTTGATTCCAGAGCTTAGCTCCTCGAAAAGATATAGCAGTTTGCCCGTTGTTAGTTTTCCTTAATGGCAATGTAAGATCAGTTTTGGTGTTTCTCAATTTTCTGTCATTTCATTTCGTTGCATTTTTGATAAATAAGTTAGAGAGTTTAAACGTAAAATGGCACTGTAAAGGTTAATTTAGTTAACGTGCATCTGATGCGCTGAAATACAGATTAAAAACACAACCTCCTGAAAGAACAACAAAGCAGAAAATATCACGACATCATTATTTCCCAGGAAAATCTTACTTTTGTAACAGGAACTTGTTGTGGAGGTTTCGATTTCTTTCCAACATTAGATGTCTAAAAAAGAAGTCAAATTGTATGTTAAAGACCTTCTTTTAGTGTTTGATGTTGGGGAAAGGACATATACGCGCCCCAACCAAGAAAAGAAGAAAGTTTAGCGAAGGAAAGAAATACAGCCAGGTTAGGGATGGCTTTTAAAATTTGGATAAGACATGCGTTTCAGGGAAAAGGGGTCCAGAGTTCTGCAGAAGAAGGAAGCGGTGCGGAACAAGGTTCTAGAATTGGGGATCAAAGCTTTGAAAGCGTCTGTCACGCTTGAAGAGGGTTCCAGTTTATGGTCTCAGGGGACCATGTATTATATCCTTGATCTCATGAATTAGTGACCATGATAAAGACAAAATAAGAGAACAAAGATAGCTATGGTAGAATAAGCTGTGCTTTACTTGGGTCGTGTAAAATACACATTTGTTTAGTAATAGTAACTTGTATTTTATTGTTGTATTTTAGCAATAAGTAATAAATCGATAAGAGAGTCATTTGAAGCCCTATTATACAACTCTTCAAAATCTCATCACTACGTAAACTTAAACCCTCTGTAAGGGGAAGATTAACACTGTATAAAGTATCGAAAATAAGTAAAACCCAGGGCGCCAGCTTACTTTTTCATCTTCAGTACATCTTTTAGATGCTTCTCTTTGCTTCACAAAATCTTCCTTTAACTTGCATATCTGAGAAATAAAAAGTAGTGAAAGTGAAATTATAATAGGTCAAATGAAATTTATAATTATTCACATCATTTATTCAATGTGGATTTTAGACTTTCATCTTGTTTTATTTCCCAACTCAGTGAAATCCAAAGCTTTGAAAACTAAGGCAAAAATCCAAAGGGACTTTAGATTTCGTATTCCTTTGAGATTGTGTTGCCGAGCGGTCAAGGCGCTTGGCTCACGATCGTAAAGTCGTGGGTTCGAATGTCGTCGGAAAGACTTTCCAAAAGCCTACAGTCAACTCCGCTCTCCATCCTTGTCGGTTAATGAGTACCAAGGGTATTCGCCCTAGAATATCAGTCCGGGGGTACGACCTTCAGGTCCACATCAGCTTATAGTTGTCAGAACTACTGACCTGCATTAACAAGCAAAAATTGCTTGCTTGTTTGCTTTCTTGCTAATTCCAATATGTCATTGTCAAAACATTGAAACGTACGTAGCGTTAAAGAGATAGAAGGGTTCACCTTGTCTTGAGTAAGTCCTGCTGGTAACGACTTTCCATTTTGCAAGCGATTCTGTAATAAAGACAGGAATAATGTTAACAACATATCTCTAATATTATATGACTACAAATCTCATTAAGACTTAAAGGAGAAGAGACCCAGTTTCAATTTCAACATACAAAACTATTTTATCTAATGGATTTCTTTTATGAAACATGAGGATAGATTAAATATGAATTCATTTGTCAATGGACACTGCGACACACACATTCTTTAACCCCATCGATTCTCAAACAAGAGGGGGATTTCTTCAGCCTCCCTCCTCGTCGCATCTCAGAAGTAGAATAGATAGAGCTATGAACGTTTGGCCAAAAAGTCCTTGCATCAGATAATAAAGACTGACCTAGTTTGGTCGTGACATTGAATACAATTACGCCAACATGACGTAATAAAACATATTGATCAATTAGGCCTAAATTCTCTACGGACGAAAATGCGCAACTCGCGGCAAACAAATTGGATAAAAACTCTCAAATATTCAAGGGCTGGGCTAGATGGAGTTGATTAATGACAAAAAAGAAATTTTCAACAGTTCGTACCCTGAAGAGCGTGAGACGAAAAAGCTTTCAGTGGCCAAGATATTACGAAAATTAAAACAGTCTCTAAAAGTCACTGCTTAACCCAAGCCTCTGGTAAACCATTTCTGAGTCTTAGAAGCTATACTGAACTTTATTAATTGTAAGATAATAATTAAAATCTCTCTACATACCATAAGAATTTTGATAAGCCTATTGAATTCAGTATCTTCGTCTTCTTCATCAAACACGTCCTCTTTTATTCTAAAACACATAATCAGAGATATTCTCAATTCAGAATTCACTGTGGACAGGTTGTCCAATATACATGAAAACAATGAATTAATGAAAGAAGTTAATTTAGACAATACATTATCGCGTGCTCTAGGAAACTCAAGTATCTTGTTGCGAATAATTTATTCAAATAAATAAAGTGAAGAAATTTAATATTTTTATATTTCAAGCGTTTAAGTGTTAGGCTCTGGCGAAACGATCAAACATTGTTTGTCAAATATTCGCGATTTGCTTGTCAAACAAAATGTTTGACCTTTTGCCTGCATCACAAACATCGATCGTCAAACATTTTTTGCTTGATAAAATCATAGAATGTTTTCGAAGTTCTTCAAACGAAATGGCTGAGAGAACTTTACTTGTCACGCGATGGTTCTCGGTGTGGCCAGATGGTTAAACATTGCTTGCAAAGGAGAATCCAAAATGTTTCGCCAAGAATGTTTGATCGTTTGGCCAGGGCCTTACTTACCTATATTCGTTGTCACTTTGAAAATGTGATTTATGATTGGGAAGCTCAGAGAACAGCTCATATAGTGCTGAAAATGAAAAGAAATAAACGGATCATAATTATTTCAATAAGCTCAAGAAAGTTCTAGCACGGATGCATTCATTTGGGACTTGCGAGTAGATTTCCGAGACAAGGCGCCAAATAGGCACTTGCTTGAAAAAATGGAATAATTCAGAGAAGTTGCTTTGGAAATGATTTCTCTGCGAAGCCTGCGAAATCTTTCAGCTCTGGAGCCAGGAGAGCTTTTAAGTTTCCATAGTCTCTGATTTTCCCGAGCGGGCTTTTGATCTCTCTAAAATCTTCAGAAAATGATGCAGCAAAGGGCCACGAGAGAACGCACCCTATGTTTTTTGGCAACATTTTATCTAACTTTTGGGGTTGAAGGATCAGGAATGCCAGTGGTTCAAGTGACTTCAATTCTTACGTGGACATCTCAATGCTGCTGCTGGCAGATTAATGCTGTAACAGTGTGTTCAGCGTGTTCGCATTAAATTTTCTGAAGAAAAACATTTACGATGAGAATAGAATTACCTGTTTTTGAATTATGCTGCAGAGAATCGGCCAGTAGACTGAAAAATATCTGGAAAAAGAAAAATTATTACAAGAAAACTTTATTTTTCTCATGGTTGAATAGAAATCAGTTCTAAGTTTGATGCAGCGCTCTCGCCTTACTATGCTCGCAACGGAGAAATGACCTGCATTTGGATGTTAAACAGTGTAAATTTGCTGAAAGTTATCTCTCAACGCTGTTTCAAGCAAATTTCGAGTACAAATTCATCGTCTTTAACGTTACGTTTGATAAGTATTTGGCATGCTCCCCCAAAAAACTGTTCAAATTGACGCTTTACGTTTTTCACATCGTTTACCTCTCACACTGCTTCAAAAATTAACAACTTGTACATTTCACACTTAACATCTCAAATAATGTCGATTTCACAATACCTGTTTCAGTTTTTTACCCTTGCAACTTCCTGAAACTGAAATTTTTTTAACCAATGTACATTTCACGGCAAAAGGACACGTGACGCACGTTACTGCTGCAAGCTGCAATACCAGACGTCACGTGTACTTGCGTAATACTTCTTTTATGATTGCAATAAACGGTAAAACGTTCTTGATGAAATTTCTAACAAAAATTTTATGCTTGCGTGCTATTCAAGCAAAATGTTTGCCGTTTGGCCAAGGTAAAAAGATAATGCTCTTCAAACATTTTTTACTTGCGTCAAGCATAAAATGTTTTCACGTTTTTCAAAAACATTACAGATCGAATTTGGCTTGTCAAGCAATGTTTCATGCAGGGAGATTAAGTACTTAGTCTCCCTGGTTTTGTGAAGTGACCAAACGGTCAAACATTGCCTGTAAAAGCAAATCCCAGGTGTTTGACCAACAATGCTTGATAGTTTGGCCAGGGCTGTTCCAAAACATTGAACAAAATAAAGACATGTAATTTTTGTGTTGCCTTATACCTAAACTCCACTTGCTGGGTAATACCTTGGGATGGTTACATTTTCCCTGCAGACCATGCAATTGGGACATTTACCTAACAATTCATCAGATTTTTCTTGTATTTAAGGATGTGTACTATTGGGTCAATGTTACATATAGCATACCATTGACAGTTATTGTGCATAAAAAGTTGATCTTTAGTGATTAATAAATAATTAACCTATTTGTAAAAGAAATAATACAATGAAATAATAAATAAATAATAAATTTGTTTACCTCATCACTTTTATCAATATTCCAATCTGCTGTACTGCAATGATCTGATAATGAAATAAAAGAATAAGCTGTCAATATTATGCAATCTTAATAAAAACATTTCATTTGCCTTATAAATTATGGATATAATTAGCTTATTTTAATGTCTAATTAGATGAAAAAAGGAAGATTAAAATATAAGAATTTCTTCCTCAATAATTAATCAATCTTTGGAGATGATGTTGCATTCTAATTGCAGCTGTTTTCTTGATTGAAATATTGAATTTTCTGTTTATTTTGTTATTTTAATGCTATAGTTAGAAATACACTCTTTTTGTTAGAAACTAAGATTTTTTCTGTACCCAAAGTTTCTTAACTTTTGGACAGTTTTGGTATACTGAAATTTCTTAGCAGTTTCTTTGGGATCAAAATATTTTAGTGTCAAAATTGACACTAAATTGACAAATAGAAGAAGTTATCTAATTCACATTTTTTTGTAAAATAGACACTCAACGTGTAACAAAATTTTGTTTGTCTGTTCTATATTTCTAATTCTAAACATAGTCAAGACCTGCAAGTTTCTTATCATTTTGGGTTGAGTACTGAAAGTTTCTTACCAATATTGATCACAGTAATGTATTTCTTATAAATGAGTTTCTTATAGAAGATGAGTGTAAGCCCATAAGCCAAACAACATCTCTGGGTTGCCTACATGAGTCACTCCTACAAGGATTGCCAAAGAACCACAGAAGGGACATTTCACTCTTCATATGAAGGTGTATAAGATTCCTGATGATCCCTAGGGATTTCCAAGGGACTTCTGTAACATCCATTGAATTAATGGCAGCAATGTATCAGATTCCTCAAGTAGTAAACTATCCCTTGGGACCAAAGCTAGAACACTTAAAACCTGGCTGATATCCTATAATTGATGTAAGACCCTATAACCCTACAATTGAAGAACAAAAATATATAGACCTGAGCTTGAATTGAAATTTATAGGTTGAGAAATGTTTTTCCTGAAATTTTATCTTGCTCAGTGACATAAGCAATATCATGACCCAGTCCAGGCAGACAGGACAATTATTCACATAATGAGATCCTAACTGACATCTATGATATAATGCCAAGACTGTAGATGAAAAAATAAAAGAAAAAGAGGTTTGATGTGGTTAGAAAATGAAGCCTAGTTTGACTGTCTTGATGATTTTTGCAGCTCTAGCAACAATGTTAAAATATTTTAGAATTACGGAAGGTTATTTATGGCTGGATTACTCTGTTGTCTTCAAGTATAATCTGTTTGGATGTAGGATGAAGTGTTTTTTTAATTTGTTTGTAGTTGAATATTATTTAGGGTGATTAAGCAGACTTCATTGTGAAACTTCTATTTTGAATATTAAATTTTTTACCAATGCATTAAAAAAGTTCCCTAATGGACTCTATACTGTCAATTGCTCTGTCTTTCTACCATTAATTACAGAAAAAAACACCAAGCAAGCTGTACTTGATAGTATAATCTTGCCTATGTCTGCAAAGCTGATTGACTACAGATAAGCAGATAATGATCAGTCTGTTTTGAAACAGGCTTATTGATTAAATGATTACATTACATTATTGTAAATATTTCCATTTAGAGCTGTATTAAATATGTGGATATATCATAATAAAAAAATTTGAGTTATACATATATTTGATGCATAGTTTTTGGCTAATTTTTTCAATTACAGTAGAAAATGATGCATGTCTAGATTCAAGTACAAAGTTTTGGCTATAAATTTAGCACTTGACTTAAGCTCAAACAAATTTTGACAAAGTCAGTCTGCTCAGTAAAGAAAAACTTGGCTTGTACATCAAGATTTATGGTACAAGCAGCTTTTCTTGTTGTTTTTTTCTCAAATTAATCAACAAAAAGACTGAACAACCTCTGCTGAATGGGTGCTCATTTCATTCTGTCTGACATTCATTAGAACTCCTCAGAAGACCTCTATAATAAACTTGATGAAACACAGGAAAAACAAACAAAATACAATTTTTTTCCCAATTTGATCCAGTGCCCCAATGCACCTTGTCCAAAGCATTTATCACCCTTCAAAAATTACAATAAGAGCACTGGGTACCAATTCTGGGATTCATGGAGCTCTAAATAAAGATGGTCTAATCAAATGTTTTGACTGTTTTTCATAATTTGCAACAATATTTTTCAAGCATCATCTTTTTACGTTAGATGACAAAGATAACAGCCTATTAAACAGAATTAGTAACTCACCAGATGTTAACCTCTTATATGCTTTACAAACTTCATGAAACCTCATTTTAGTTGCATCATCAGGATTCTAGGTAAAGAAAAATTAAAAATATCATAAAAATAGAGCAGTTGTTGTACCTTCTAGATATATATTGCAATTTTTAGAGACAATGACCAAAAATAATATATACAGGTTTTGCACCTACAACCTTCGCTATATTTTGTTAAAGTTAATTTTTTTGGTATATTTCTTTTGTTTCATACTCTAAGAGGTAACAGATGAAAAGCTTAAGCTTGTCAAAAATGTATCCATTTTTATGGAAATGTCAAAGTTTTGGATGACTGAAAAACTAACAAAAATTTTGTTTTCAATTCCTCCACAGATTCATAGGAAAAAATTTTGATGTTTGCTTTTATTTATCAGTTTTCATTCAATAATAGCCAAGGAAGAAAATTTGTATGCTTTTGGAAGAAATTTTTGCACAAAATAGATTCTGGACAAATCTTGAAGCAGTTAGAAAGCTTTTGGATAATTTCATTCTGAACAATATTGGGACTAAAGTTTAATTGTACAAAATGTTTCAATTTCAAAGCAACAGTTTCAGTTTGATGCAATTTTGAAGTTGCCAATTCAGTTCATGTAACAGTTTAATATTGAAACCAGACACAATCAATTTTATCCTTGCTGAAACACTCAAATTGAATTTAATTATTTTTAGTCTTAGTGTTTTCTAAAACAATTAAAGTCAATAGTAACATGCAAAGAGGTACTCTGAAATTTTCTGAAACAAAAAGTCTAAAATTTTGTAAATATGGCAGGATCATAACACTCTTTGACTAAAAGCAAAATGAATATTGACTCATTTGTTTGCCATATTTAAATAAATAAAAAACAGATGGTAAACAAAGTTTGAAAACAGCAGAAAGTTTTTGATGCACATCATTTTCAAAGCTAGTCACACAAAAATAATTTGAATATTGACAAGCTTCTGCTATTTTCAAATTTGTTTCATTGTTTTTACGAGCAAAAAATGAGAGATTTACCTTGCTAAATCTATCTGGATGAAGCTTGAGTGCTAATTTAATGAAAGCTTTTTTCTTGTCGTCTAAAAACACAGAGAGAAAAATCATTAAAATGCTAAAAAAAAAATGCTAAAAATTTTTAAAAAACTATGGTGCAGAAAAATTTTAAGGCAAAATACATCAATGCAAAACAAATGATACAGATGAAAAATTAACAAAATACTCTTTTCAAACACACACTAAATCTCTTAAAGTTGCAAAGCTTGCATTGTAGCAGGCATCTTTTGTTTCCAACAAGTTTTACAACAAAGCATCATTAAAGTAGGTACTACTTAGGAATGTGTAGATATAAGACATGAATTATTGTACATAAGTTTGAAATGCTTTGGATGTAATCAGTTCGAAAACAACCAGTTAATCCTCTTACAGAATTTGTAAATGCCGTGTATTTTAATTAGGCCGTTGCTGCTTTAGATTGGCACTTCATACGTATATTCCCTTTCCCACCTGCCACTAAATTCAACTTCTATTTTAGGTAATAAAATTCTTTCCCTATTTCCTTAAAAAATCACTGTTCTTCAGTCTTTATCCTTGGTTAAATAACGCACGAAACCCTTTAATTCTCGATGTAATAATTTACCACACAGTTCAAGGCATTTTATCAAGTTGTTTCGCTCCAAACAATTAACAGGTCTGTAAGCTGTTTTACAAGTCGTTTGGCCTACCTTCGGATGCCGATATTTCAAGTCCAAGGAACTCCAAATCCTTGCGAGTTCTGTCATCATTCCTTGGCATATTTGTTGTTAAATGCTTCAGAGTCTTTTTCGAAACAATTTTTAGTAATTTATAAAGGGATTAAACGTATGATCGCGTGTAAACTTTGTTTATGCTGTGATGCACCTATCTTGCTCTTTTCGCCGGATACACTGAACAATTTCAAGATGGCGGATTCTTAATGTACTACGTCACTTTTCCACTCGCCCCAGCCTCTTTCATTCATCTCGTTCTTGTATGATCTTTTCATTATCCATTCATCCCTTTAGCAATTGATGCTGTATCTCGGCGTCTTTTTTCTTGCCTTTTTTTGTTGAAAAAGAAAGAGAAAATAAAACTCCGTAAAATAAAAAATCCACCAAAGCACAAGTGCGCGGAACAGACACGGGTTACGAGTGGACACAAGCGCTCACTTAGTCGATAAAGTCATGCTTAGCACCTCCTTCCATCTAGAAGCTAGCGAAACGACAGCCCAATTCGTGGGGGTTTGGAGGATTTTAACAGCGAGTTCAGTGACAAAAAGCAAAATAACACTATTTTCTGCACCCTTATTGGACTAAAAAAGCTTTTGCATGCATGCGTCTCACACTGGTCCAGACCTCAAAGTTCCTTAATATATCTAGTATTTCAGCCCATTCACGTTTTTTTTTCAATAAGCAACTGGTCAATAAGCACCTAGGACTTAGAATTTGCTAAAATTTTTGGTAAAGATTGCTTGCCTTAAAAATTACATCGTTGCAAACTTTTCAGTCTGGCTAAACTAGGAGACATGTCGTGCACGACATTGATGTCCCCTCGGTGTCTCCCAGTAGTTTAGCCACCTCGGAAACTTTGTAGCGCGTGACAAAATTTATAGCAAGAGACAAGCAATGTTTCTGGAAGACAACAGAAACATTTCTTGTCTCCGCGACATGCAAATGACTCGGAGGACATGCTGCTCGCTTGTCACTCGCATGTTTAGCCACCCTGGGAGACACGCCAAAAACAGTGTCCCACGCGACAAGTCTCCTAGTTTAGCCATAGCTTTAGTTTAGCAAGCTATTAAGACTTAAGGCTTGGCTAAACTAGAAATTCGCAGCGAGAAATTTTTCCGGGACTCGGGGGACATGTTGCCCACTTGTCACTCGCATTCTTAGCCACCCTTTGACGCCGAATACAATGTCGCGCAAAGACATGTCTCCTTGTTTAGCCACACCACAGCTTAAGGCTAGAACAAGCGGCGAAATAGGAACTTTACGAGCTTTGAAGGTGCTGTGACGTCGTTGCAATTTCAGGAGTTCAGGTGGTCGGGTTTTCGAGCCCGTTACGTCATAGCCAGGGTCTAAATTATCTTGTCAGGCAATCTACTTCTGAGATCGTAGCAATTGGCCTATATGCACAATTTCACCATTTGGTGTCAGGAATTAAATGAGGACGAGAGTCACAGGGTCGAGAGGGTCGAGATCTCGTTAGTTCACCTGCAGTACTTCTGGCTGCTGAGATCCTAGCGACTGGTACTATCTACACCATTTCACCTTCACCAGTACTACCTCTTTCCCAAGGTTACTTGTAAGCATTGAATCCAGCGCAGTTTATGGCTAAGTTGACTGAAACAATAATGAACGGACTGTGAAGTAGTCACTGCATACAATTCACTACATTTAACTGAAAACAATTATTTCAGTAAGAACATAAATGTAATGGTTAAACGAAATTAATTCATTAATTTAAGTGTCAATGTTCTTTTAAGACAAATGCTAATTTAATATTTACAACTATACGGTAACACATTTTATTTCTCTATGTTTCTTCGTTCTGCGTTGTCGTCTTTCTTCCCAGCATCTAAAATTTAATTATGACATTAATAACGAACTTAAAAATATTAGTAAATTAGAGGTATGCGTGAAAGTAAAAGAAAAAGAACGAGCACAAGTAAAGGTTAAGACAGTTAAACTAAAAATAAAAGTGAAAGTAAAACCAAAATGAAACAAAAAGTAAACGGTACCAGTAAAAGTAGATGGAAGTAAAATCAAAAGTAAAACTACACATAGAAATAAAAGTTAAGAGTTAAAGTAAAAGTAAAAGAAAAAGCAAAAGTAAGAGGAAAAGTAAAATTAAAAGTAAAAGTAAAAGTAAAAGTAAAAGTAAAAGTAAAAGTAAAAGTAAAAGTAAAAGTAAAAGTAAAAGTAAAAGTAAAAGTAAAAGTAAAAGTAAAAGTAAAAGTAAAAGTAAAAGTAAAACTAAAAGTAAAAGTAAAAGTAAAAGAAAAAGAAAAAGCAAAAGTAAGAGGAAAAGTAAAAGTAAGAGGAAATATAAAAGTAAACGTAAAAGTAGAAGTAAAAGGAAAAGTAAAAGTAAAAGTAAAAGTAAAAGTAAAAGTAAAAGTAAAAGTAAAAGTAAAAGTAAAAGTAAAAGTAAAAGTAAAAGTAAAAGTAAAAGTAAAAGTAAAAGTAAAAGTAAAAGTAAAAGTAAAAGTAAAAGTAAAAGTAAAAGTAAAAGTAAAAGGAAAAGTAAAAGTAAAAGTAAAAGTAAAAGTAAAAGTAAAAGAAAAGTAAAAGTAAAAGTAAAAGTAAAAGTAAAAGAAAAAGTAAAAGTAAAAGTAAAAGTAAAAGTAAAAGTAAAAGTAAAAGGAAAGTAAAAGAAAAAGTAAAAGTAAAGATAAAAGTAAAAGAAAAAAAAGAAAAATTAAACGTAAACGTAAAAGTAAAAGTAAAAGAAATAGTTAAGGTAAAGGTAAAAGCAAAAGAGAATTCCTTTTAAATGCTGATGTTACCTGGTTAATAAGCTGTCTTCCAAGAAATGATGAAGCATTTCCTGCCATATCTTTGACTTTCTTTGTGGCATCTTTTTTACATTTGATATATCCAATCAAGTTTGCAGAATTGAGCGTCAAACCAACAATGACAACAAGCTGCAAAGAATAAACAACTCAAAAGCTGCTGGTATAGTTATACTAAGCAATGCGAGATATGTTCACTATGGGACTATGCTATTGTATCTCATTCTGAGATTCAATGAAGTGTTACCATCATCATTCAAAGGCATTAGCATAGTCAGAATAGACCTTGATGATCCTTTTGTGAGAGTGCTATACTCCTACACTGACTAAAAATTTTACTAAGATCTGTGGAGATAATGGTCTTGTATTGCCTTCAAGACAACACCAAAAAATGCAGTGCAAGAAATAATCCAAAGCAAGCTATTTACCTTCCATCTGGCTTATACAAAACAATGAAGAAATAGATCTGTTCCTGTACATTTAAATGGCGCTAGTTAAAGGCAAAAAACTAAAAAATCCCTAGATTGCATTGTCTGAAAGTGGTGCATTTACATAATTTGTCAGAATATGAGAATCATCTACTTACAAGCCATTTAACTTTTAATGAGAATATTGCTGCAATAAGCAGAAACGCCCAGATGATGGGGCAGATAATAAGACCCAACCAGAATAATCTTGACTCTGCAGCATTTGTCTTTTTTCCAGCCTTTTTCTAGAAGAAAAAAGAATGACACTGTCACATTGAGCTGTATATGAGAAATCCAAACAGTGTTGAAAACAAGCATTATATAAGCTGGCATTCCCTTATGATGTGAACAGGATTTGGCAGTGGAATTCATACCTTAAGTCTAGGCTAAATGATCAAACATTGTTGGTCAAACATTTGAGATTTGCTTGTTGAGCAATATGTTTGACCGTTTGACCATGTCCAAAAACATTACTCATCAACATTTTTTTGTGTCAAGAAAAAAATGTTTTTGAACTTTTTCATCATGATACAAAGTTTGTTACTTTTGCTTGTTAAGCAAAACAATGTTTTCTGGAGTCAAACAGTCAAAAATTTGCTGTACAGCAAATTTAAAAAGTTGGACCAACAATGTTTGATCATCTGGCCAGGACCTTATAACAAATTTTTGAAAAATCCTTATACCAAAAGTGCTCCTTACCACAAATTGGTAAAAATTCTTTATACTAACATACTGCAAATGTGCAAATGGAGACTTTTCATCTTATACCGAAATCATAAAAATTGACAAAGTTCCTTATACGAAAAAGGTCAAAATTGTTACTCTTCCAGGCGGCAATGCATCCCAAGTTCCCAAATTTACATAGTGCACACCCCCGAAGCAAGACTGAAGATTTACTTTACCTTTCTTGATTCAAAAATCCACTGACTTTTTCCATCTTCGTCTACATAATTCCACCATCTTAGACCAACAAGAATCCTTCCTGTGATGTTTTTTACAGTCCAAAAATCAAATGAAAGTAAAAGTACAATAACCACAAAACTTGAGATAAAGTTATTGCTGAAGAAGCCACATAACAGATAAGCCACTATTGCAAGAACTCTGAATAATAGATGAAAAACAGCAGCAATGGGATGCCTGGAAAGAAGAATAAACCAAGGATAAGAACGATATTAACTATGCAATTAAACTTTAAAGTTTGATGAAATTTCATTTAACAGATTGTAGCTTTTGAATTCTTGACACCTTGTCTGGATTTCGTGGCAGATTTTGACAAGATCTCCTGTGCACTATGATAAAATTTTGAGCAACGAGTGCACTTTTTGGTGAATCGAAGGTTGGGCAAAACCTCCAGAAAGCTGCACTACTTTCATTTTACTCTGACTTAAACACTAAGCTGCCTTCTCCGACCTGCTATAAAAAGGAACCATGTTTAGATTGTATGTTTTCTTTGTATGCACTATGGAGAAAGGTGGAGCACAATCTGCAGACAAACTGAAAGCAATCATCGATATATGGCAGAATATCAAATTTTTAGGTTGGAAAAAAGATCAGAGAGACACATACTTCAACTTTGACTTCTTTTCTACTTGCGAATCATCATCAAAATTAAGTGCAATATCTTCTGTATTGTCAATTGAACTTGCCTAGAAAATTCAACAGTAAAAATTTATTTTAAATTCGAATGTTGTCTGGCCTGGCCTAGAAAAGAAAGGGCCTATCTACACTTACTTCCCCAGCTTACTAGGGGCCTAAAAACAAAAAACTAAAGACAATTTTTGCAAAGGCAATTAACAAAATATATTCAAACTGACCTTGGGAGCTGAAAAAAAGAAGGTCAAACAATTAAATAACTACAGCTACTTACCATAGCTTAAGTTTTATATGTCAAATTATATATTCAATCAGAAATCTCCACAGACAGGAGAGGTTTCGCCGCCATTGAACAAAATTTTTGCCACCTCTACAGCCCAGCCTCTGTTGCATATGATGACGATGAAAATGAAAAGGAGGTAAAATATGTTTCAAAAAACAGCTCAAGTTTTAACGACGTTTTGCATGTTTTTGTGGACAAAAAAACTTTGTTTTTATCTCTAATCACCTTCTGACAATAATATCCTGTTTAATAATTCTTTTATCTTGATCCACATGTCCGCTGTATCTCAATTTTTTGCGCATATAACTTGCTAATGTTTGAACTTGTTTACTTGTTTCATCTACTGTATTCTGCTTGTTCTAGGAAAATTTAATTTCAATGCGTTGCACTAGACTCACTACAAAAGTCGTAGATTCGCTCCCAGCCCCCCACGCAACACAGCCCGCTCATACTACGACTTATAATATTTCAGTGTGGAAAAACGGACTGAAATTCGCTGCCTCGATTTCATTATTTTGTTCAGCTGAAGATGTGGCGACCCCCTGAAAGAAATCTCTCTCATCCTAATTTTTGCAGTGCGGCAAAGCAAAACAAAATTACAAAAAAGTTTCAGAGCAGAAAGATGCAAAACAAATGAGACCCAGTTTTGCTTTTCTTCAGTCCCTTTACGAATCTTGAAATCAGCAAATATGCAGTAGTCTTTTCTTCCAGAATTGCTTGTAAGTTTGCCTTCGGTAACGGGCAGCAAAATGAAACAGACTATACCCTTATTTATTTATAGATACACGAAGCGACGAAGGAATAAAAACAACAAAGTTTCGACCTGTTATTCTCATTAATAAGTCAAACTTTTATCAAATTCTTACCGCTAACAGAAACTAATTTAAATGATAAGCCAAAAACAACAAAATTCTCTTCTGGACCAGTCAGTTCACCAAACAAATGTAGAGTTACCATGTTGAACTAGGAACGAAACTGGGCGCCCAGATTCAGACAGTCTCAACCTTCAAATTTGATTCAGCTTTTGTTACTTTCTACCGAATCATGGTGAATGTTTGGGAAGAGTAATTCGTAAATATCTAAACGACTAAACTGAGTGAACTATGAAGGCAATGTTTTAAATATTGCAAGGCAAACCCGCTTGCTCAAAACTGAAAAGTTATCATCTATAGATCGCCGAAAAGCTTTAATTTAAAAGTTGAAAAACAAATATTGGAAAGCTGAATTATTTTAATTGAATACTACCATATAGGTGTCTATAATTGTTCTGTATTAGCTACTGAAAAATGCGGCCAATGAAGCTAAAGAATATTTACTAGAAACTGTTGCAGATGTTTGCAGGTCTCCAGAGTTCTTCGCGGTTCTTCGGTTCTTCAGGCTGAAAATTCTGTGCTGCCGTGAATTTAAGTCCACACAAAGGAAAGCCAGAAAAAAACCTTTCTCTTCCAGCTAAACGCATAAAGCCAACTTAAATTTGCCAAACAAGCACATTTGAGTTGAACAGGAACTCTAGAATACTCTTCACCTTTCCAGTTAAAATTTTGTAATTTCTTTGCTGCGGCGCTGGCGTGAAGCTGTGGTAAAGTTTTCCCTCCATTTTCCCGACTGTTATCACGGGGGGTCACAATTTCAGAAAAATGAACGGAAAATGGCACGTGAACAGCTCGAAATTACTGAATTAGCCAATCAGAATGCTCGATTTTGAAATGCCGCTCTCTGATTGGAGCGACAAAAAGTTGTCGCCGATGGCCTAAGTAGTCCGGATTTTGAAACAGTAATATTATGAGTCGCAGTTTGAGCTGCCGCCATTAACAACAGCAACAACTATTTTTTAATTTTACATTTATTTGAATGAATTGAATTGAGGTGAAGGCAGCGAAAACTGCGACTCATGTAGTAAGTCTAGCGTTGCACAGAATTGGCATGCCCCATTTACACGGCAGATTTAGTCCGACCCATGCTGTAATTGCTGAAAGCGTGCCGATTTCACACGTGCTTGGAATACCTTACCTCTTCAATGGCCGCAGCACTGGTCAAATATTATTGGTCAAACATTAGATTTTTACGTGTCAATCAAAATATTTGACCGTTTGGCCACGTTCGAAAACATTACTCGCCCAACATTTTTTGCTTGCAAGCAAAAAATGTTTTTGAACTTTTCAAAATATCACGCCATAAATTTTGCTTACATTTGCGTGTTAAGCAATGCTTGATCGTGTGGCCGCCTTTCCAACATTGCTTGTCAAATATTTCTTTTGCTTTTGTCAAATTTCAACAACTTGCAACATTTTGGCACCTAGCAACATTTCTTAGTAAATAGGCGTCCGTACTTGCGCATTAGCAATGACTTGGTTGTTCCTAAATGTTGGAGAAAATCTTTTGCACGTGGCCAAACGGTCAAACATTTGTTGCAAAGCAAATTTTAAATGTTTGACCAACAATGTTTGATCGTTTGGCCAGGGCCTATCGGAATGAAACCGAGATGACTTGTACACCATTCAGTAGACTTATAACACGAGTCCCAGTTTTCGCATCTTATTTTGATATTGTTCTCAAAAGGCTGCACACTGTAGCCAATTTCTGTGGTTGTTGGTCTGGTCTATATACATGGAACACGAGACTCGTGTAGTAAGTCTATAGCAATCGGTATTTAAAAAATCAGATTTCACTTTCAAAATTCTTTATATAGGGGCTCGTCATACAGAAATTCGATAGTATCACTAAACAGGCGTATGCCCAAGATGCATGATTACAGCACTTCCACCGTGCAAACGTATATTAAATATCAAGGCAAACATACAGTACTTTATTCATCGTCAGTGTCTAATAACATAGCAGTTTCACTAGTATCTCTGTCCTTACTTCTAACTACTCTATCACGTATTGTCACTTGATAATCAATGGTATGATTAACTGCATTACCTGAAGTTGTTTCGACATCTTTGATAGCCTGTGCGCTTGCGTATTGTTGATAGGCTGGTGAGAAGTTGTGAATGGCATCTTGGACAATGTCTGACGGATTGACAGTCTGTCTAAAATTCTTAGAAATGCTCCGCAGTGCTATACCCTGGCCTTTTTCTTCAAGACTCCGCTGGTGTCGATAGACAGTGAAAGGGAAGGCGAAACGAAGTAGAACTGCAGCAATTAGCATTTCAATGCAAATGATGAAGTCTTGGTAAGCAGCGGATATCGTACCGGCAGAGGAATGATTCTTTGTTGTTATTACGCCAGTTTTCTCAAATACCGCCAGAGCAACTCCTGAATTTAAAATAAAAACATGCGTAATTATAGGCAATAAATAGCATGTGTAGTAAAGTTGTATGAATAGCAAAAACCAAAGGGATGTCAAGTAGTGGACTTCTTGGGTTACGGTTAGAATTAGAGTTTTAAAATTCCAAAAAAAATCTGCAAACATAACTTATCATCATATTTATTTTTACTTAGCTTCTTTATTTCTTCATTTTTACCTAGCCCCCTATTTATTTGTGTCTCAGAGTCGTATTTCTAAAATCACCCCGGGTAATGTCTGTGCAGTACTGTGGAGGATATTCAGTACAGTAGAGGGATATCCTCAATACAGTGGAGGGATATCATAAGTACTGTGGTGGATTTTCAGTACTGACTGTACTGTACTGACGATATCTCTACACTGCATGAATATCCTCCACTGTAGTGAACATCCTCCACTGTACTGATGATATCCCTCCACTATACTGAAATCCTCCACTGTACAGATGACAACCCTCCACTGTATTGATGATATCCCTCCACTGTACTGAATATCCTCCACTGTACTCCACACCCTTCACTGTACTGCACAGACATTCCGTCGGGTAAGAATTTTTTAGTACCGACTCCCAGTCGAAATTCTTTATGAAAATGCTTGTTATAATAGAAAATTAAACGTAAAAAAACTGGAGATCAAAAAATTGCCCTTACCTTGCCAGAAGGACAGGAACACAACAAACTTCACAGTAAGAAACTTCAAAACAGGATAATACGGACTAAGCAGTTCCTTTGTGGCCGAGTAAAATAGAAATATTCCATAAAGTGCAACGGTATATGATATGTTGTATATAACAGTGATGTATAGGTAGCCTCTATCAGCCCTAAAGCAAACGATATTTAAGAATTAATATAAGAAATGATTTTTGAGGAAACGTTGGAGACAAGCAGCGTAAACCTTGAGCCTGCGAGCTTTGCTTTGAATCCTCTAATAACTGTGCTGCTTTCACACAGCTCTTCTTAGTTGTAAAATCGGTGACATAGACATTGCCCATCTGTATCAGTTCTCAAAGATAAACAACGATGGGGCAATGCTTTGTAACATGACCAAACGGTCAAACATTTTGCAAATTTCAAATGTTGGGCAAACAATGTTGGATCGTTTTGCCAGGACTAAGAAGACCATAATACAAACGTCCCCGAAACAGGTCTAAAGGCTTCTAAAATTGTATTCCAAATCTACATTAAGAAACCTCCTTCCCATTAGAGGGCTATAAAAGTGTCATTAATTTTCGACAATTTTTGGATTGCATGATTAGACACGGGCGCAGGCACAAGCGCAGTTGAATACCCTGAGCTGATTTGAGTTCCCTAGAACTGACGAACCGAAATATATTGAATATGAACAGAAACCTGAAGTCAGGAGGTTTTGAAATTCCACAGTGCATGTTAAAAGTCGTTGGAACACCCCAATAATTTTCGGAAAAATATGACTCGTCTTCACTTCCCTGTCGGAAAATACAGGAAATCATCCTCCTTCCCCCCTAAACAATATTGCTCTATTCGTCTACAGTCTGAATTTTTGCAAAATGCATTACGGGTGCGCTTTGGATCCCTTTTTTACCGTCAAAAGCCAACATTGTTTTCGAAGGGAGAGGTTTCAGCTGCTATAAACGAAGTAAAAATAGTGCAAGTGTTCCGAGACTGGCAGGCATTGTAGAAAAATTAACTCCATCACCACAAAATAACAACTATCTCTAAAAAGCATGCCTTTCTTATAACCGATACTAGAAAACCGTCTATATCCTTGATGCCCAGCACAGGGAAGTAACGTTGATAATGGTACTGATGGGCGGCACATCAGTAAACACACTTGTTTTTATAAGAATATAGTTTATAAGAATATCGATGCTCAAAACTGATAAAATTAGACTGATTTAAGAATAATTGCCAGGCTCAAACTTCACCAAAATTAAGATCTTCAATTTTTCTGAGTTTTCTCAAAAGTTTTATATTATTTTATAATTAAGAACTAATTCGAAACAAGCGTGACTTCTTCATGTAATTGTGTATATTGTTAAACATTATGTGAATTCTGCGAGATGGTTCGGTGAATGGAGACTGAAGTTAAGAATAATTCAAGAATACATTTAAGCTAAAATTTGAGAATTTCTAGAATATTGAGTCTGAACAAAAATTAAGGTATTCTTATAAAAAAAGTGCAATGCAATGATACATAAGGAGCCTGCGTAATGTACTACGAACCTGAAATCTCCGTCTGAATAAAAACCAAGAGGCTGTAGAATAAGCGTTATGATTGCCATGATTGGTTTTGTAAAACAGAATTGTAAAGTAGCCTAAAAAGTAATAATAATAATATCTTTAAGATCAAAGTTTAGTTTTCTAAGAATGCTCAATGTATGAACAGCTTGAAGCCTTCAGGAACTTTTTTTTCATATTACAAGTTGATAGGCAAAACAAACTGAAGGTGAAGGTGGGTGAAGGTGAGATGGTGTTTTAGCGCTGTTATAATGTACTTTGCGTTTGCTAATACCTTACCCTGTGCCTTACCGAATACAACAATTCCTTCTAGTATTTTATGTTATAACAATATTATAATGTATTACGACGCCTACGATCGATATTCGAATCTCGTTGAAAGCACTATTCTAGCCTACAGTTCATCTTTCTATTCTTATGGAGATGCTTAATGGGTTTCCAGGGTCTTCGTTCCAGAATATCTGTCTGGGGGTCCAACATTCAGGTCCACATTAGCTATAAAACTGCCACAGTCCTCTCTATTTCCATTGCTTTCTATAAAGGTATCAAAAATAAATTTTACCTGTTTACAAAATCTTAAAAAGCCTATCGTCATTGATATTCCAGAGAAGCAGCAGGTACAAGATATCCAACTTGCTCTGAAAAAGATAAATAAAAGCTCTCAAAAGTAATGTATTGTCACATCAGACTACAATATAATTCCATTATAGCACACTTGAAGAGACAGTAGTATTTGGTACATTATTTTCTGTTTGCTCGCACCAGGGATAATTAAAAGGATAGCTATATCCAAGAGTACGTTATATGCAAGTATATTATTACCAGATTATACTGTACAATTTAGCATGTTTTGTGCAAACAATAAGATTTTGAGCCATTCAGGAAACAGGAATTTTATTAATTAGTCAAATTTCAAAGTTAATGAGGTTCCATAACTCTGACTAGAATCTAATGGAGTTTAAGGAAATGGTGCTACCTCACAAAAGCTGCTTCTTTATCAACTACTCTACTCTTAGCCCCTTAATTTATAGCATCTCTCTTTTAGCCCCCCTTTAATTTCTTATTTAATTATATACTTCTTCATGAGATATTTTATAAAAACACATGTTTTATACTAACTTTAATGGCTGTCCTCTTATCTCTGACATAATAGCCATTTCTCCTCCAAGATATTCGTAGCATAAGCATAAGAAATTGTAGATGACAAATGCTGAAAAACAGATAAAGAGCTCCATGAAATCTTGCACTTAACCAGGTCAAGGACAAGGCATTAAGGTGAACCTGAAGCATAATTTTAGGACCAGGGTTGGAGATAGCAAGTTCATAAGTTCTTGGTCAAAAGAACCCAAAACACTTTTATAAACATTAGATTAGAAATATCTGTGGTGTAATCCAGCTGACTCGTGGTGTCAGAAGCTCAGTGTGGTCAGGGTTCGAGCCAAGCCACGGTAGCGTCACAGCCAGGGTTGAGGTCTCGAATAGTTAACCTACTACTGAGATCCTAGCTACTGGTGCTAAAACACCATTTCACCTTCACCTTCACCGTTAGTGCTCAAAATAAAGAACAGAGTTTCAGTGCATTCATCATTTGTGGGAAACTAAATTCTGGAGACAATTGAATAGGAACAGAAAGATTGTAAGGTTGACGGTCTTGTAGCTAATGTATGTTAAAGCTAACCTTGCTTTTCAAGTAAATCATTATATCATAATGGAATCTCTCTTGAAGGGTAACTTATATCGGAGTATTGAAGAAGCCAAGGAGTTTCTGGAGATAATCATTGATGAGATTATGAATTCTGACACAAGCAATACTGTTTTCTTAATGGATTGCTCTCCAAATATGCATGCCCCGATGACATGATGATAACATTACTTTCTTCAGAAGAAGAAATGGCAGGTATCATCTGCGGAGAGCAATATCTTCAATGGTAATTTAATGAAGAGTAAAAACGAATATTATCTAACCTTCATAACAATCCCTGATACTGTTAAAATAGATGTAATAATTCTGCTCGAAGAACAGCAAACTAAGCCAGGAATCAAATGCATAAATTGGAACAATAAATAAAATGCGAACAATATATCTTTGTTGATCAGAATTTGTATAGAACCTCAAATGCGAGTAGATCTAAAACAGAAGGACACTGATTTGTTAAATCCATTTTGATAAAAAGGGTAAATTTCTGAACATGGGGAAAGATTTTGAATAATATTCAGTAATTGACGAAAGAAATAAAATAATTTTTTACATAGGACCATTTGCACTAAAAAGTCTGGTAAAGTAAAGTGCAACAAACTTTTAAATACTATCAACTCTCTAATTTGGCATCTAGGGAACGAGGTCCCAGCTGTTCTCTAATTCCCGGGCCAGGCCACCTCTCTCATTTATGGGTTTATAGTTGCAGCTTATATTCAAGGGTGGCTTATAAACAAGGGTAGCTCAAAATCAAATAAATATGGTATTTATCTGGGGAGGGGGGTAAAGGCTTGGCGGATTGGTGTATTTGTTGATTACAAGAAGCAAATTTTGTATTCATCAGTTTTACCAAATGGGATTTTCATATCTTAGTTTCTTGGTGGATCACAAATTTTTCTGATATTATAAGGCGTATTTCGGACATAGATTACCTTTTCAAATGGATTTTTGGATCCTTTTTGCCACATGCAGAGTAAAATGACTATGTAGTACAATTTCATTGGACATCAAAAATTAGCGGATTTTTGTATTTATTCGTCAAAAGTAGGAGTACTTGCATATTTAAATACCCCCCTTTCACCCCCCTCTATCTGCACAGAACTTCTTTGGTTTTGATATAGTCTAATTCAAACACCCTAAATAAAACAAAGACATTGCTCTGAACAGTAAACAAGAATTGTCACACTATGACAGAGACCTGATCACAATGACCAATTAGAATGCATTTTGCCACAAGCCATCAATTTGGCTAACAACCCCTGACATAGGTCATTTTGAAATAATAAGAAAACCAACACACCTGGTGACCAGTAATAAAAAGTGCCAAAAATGAACACAGTCCAGACAAGACCTTGGCAGCAGCACTTTGAAAGAATAGATCATCAGGGGATGCAGTCACATTCATAATTATATTCAATTCTGGAATAAAAGATTCACATCAAATAAATTGGCATTAGTAAAAAAGCAAAGAAGGCACTAACAGGCAGTAGTGTGGCCACAGTTCAGACCGAGGGGCTATTCACTCTTCAAAAAGGTGTACGAGATTTTATGAAAACAAAAGGATTTCCAAAGGGATTTCTGTGAAAAACAATATGGGTGGTTCCAGTTAATATCCGTACCCCCAATGGAAGAGACCTCAAAAATAGGCTGTGGTCCGTATTTTTACTGCCAAAATTGCAGACAACCCTGGAATTTGGGCCATTTTTAGACCATAACCTCTGGATTTTACCCTATGGAAGACACAAAATTTTCAGTTTCAGCCCTGGATTTTGTCAATTTTAAGTGAGAGATCTGGATTTTTGTGGGTTTTTTCAAATCCACCCTTGGATTTTAGGGGCCACCAACTTTCGATTTTCGTATTTTTTAACGGCATTTGGCCGTTAAGATCGGAACTCCCACCCACCCTCCCCTTAACGGCCATCTGCCAAATTTTTCCGGGATTTTTTTGACAGGCCTAAAATAGGTTACGCCTAGAACCAAGTGTTTTTATGGCCTAAAAAGCGCAATATCATTAAGCCATCGGTAAAATCGAAGATTTCAAAACATCTATATATATAAAACAGAACTGTTTGTATGTATGTATGTATGTATGTATGTATGTATATATGTTCGCTTATAACTCAAGAACCACTCCACGGACTGAAAAACAAAAGGTATCTTTGTAATCGGCATTTTCCGGAGATTGTCCTCGGCGAAAAAAATTTTCAAAAAAGTTATGGATTAAAAGAATTGGATAATAAGTAAATAGGTAGTAGAATGGAAATAAAAGCGACGGGATTCCGGTCTTGAAGCCATGCTGACGTCAAATTAATCAACATGATGCTTATTGGTTGTACGATTCGGCTAAACAAAAATAGATTGATACAAGAAACGATTAATACGTCAAATTAAACATGTGAATGAATTGTATCTCAGGAAAGTCTCCACTTTATTAAAGGAAAGTTGAAAAATTTCAACCCGGCATCGACGGGTACCAGGGCTATCTATATATATAAAACAGAACTGTTTGTATGTATGTATGTATGTATGTATGTATGTATATATGTTCGCTTATAACTCAAGAACCACTCCACGGACTGAAAAACAAAATGTACCTTGGTAATCGGCGTGTTTCGGAGAGTGTCCTCGGCGAAAAAATTTGTCAAAAACTTTTTGAATTAGAAGAATTCAATAATAGGTAAATAGGTAGTAGAATGGAAATAAAAGCGACGGGATTCCGATTTCTGGAAGCCATGTTGACGTCAAATTAATCAACATGATGCTTATTAGTTGTACGATTCGGCTAAACAAGTCGATTGATAAAGAAACGATTAATACGTCCAATTAAACGTGTGAATGAATTGTATCTCAGAAAAGTATCCACTTCATTAAAGGAAATTTGAAAAAATTCAACCCGGCATCGACGGGTACCAGGGCTAGTTTTCCATAAAGTTAGTTGATTTTAATTTTCTTAATGGCTGAGGGTAAAACCCCCTCCCCCCATAATGGTCAAAAGCCGTTAAAAAATACGAAAATCGAAAGTCGATGGCCCCTTAGATTTTTTACACATTTCACAACCCATGGATTTTTGGATATTTTCATACATCCCTGGATTTTCCAGTGGGCATTCCATGTAGCCTACGACGGAGATCTCCAGCCTGGAGTCTGAAACTTTATCGGCGTGCTGGCGTGGATTTTTCAAAAAACAATAGCCTAGATTATTATTTCAATTATTAAACAATTGATCTATTGTTTCTTTTGGCGTGAAGTCTGATTTGGTCGGTTCTCTGGTGTGGTGGTAACAAGGAATGCACCCTGGCCCCACTCCATTTTAAATGCACCCACTCCATTTTAAACTAGCTCTGCCAACTGCATGGTCAAGAACTTTTCAAGTTATTTTGCAAGTTTTATTTAGAACACTTGGTTTCAATATTTAAGCATTTAAGCCTCCCTGTTTCTTTGTTTTTGGAGCTATTTTTCACCACTTTATTAACCCCTACCCTACTCAAAAACATGTTCAAAGTACGTTTCTGGGCAAGAGCTTCACTGGTGAATTTTGCTTGTAATCGCCTAGGCCCGAAAATCGAAAATCATGATAGCGTCTTTTTATATTTTAGTTTTTAGTGTTTCTTGGCATTAAAACGAAAAACTATAAAGATAAATCAAGAGAAATTGCAATAAATAAGTCAATTCAAATTAATAATCATAATTCACGAACCTTTCTGAGGTAAAATATTGCAGGAAAATTTATCATTCTGAAGACGCGCCACTCACTCCTCCATCTTCTTTCTTCCATGTTCAGTAATGGATTTCTCCACACGCAGTAAAACGCGGGAAACGCAGGAAAAGGGGGTGAGGCTAATGGGGGATGAGGGCCCTAAGGGTTCGTTAAAAGCGTGTCTTGGCTTTATGCGCTGACCTCTGGTGGGGGGGCAGGGGTTATTCTAACGTGGTTTTGTTGCCGTTTTGTGGAACTGTAAATCTGGTTTGTGGTGCTGTGATTTATATTTTGTGGTGTTGTAAAAAATCGACTTGCAATATATTTTTTAGCAGACTAGGTATCTTTTGGCAAAACAAGAAAGTTAAAACATTAAAATATTAAACTAAAACAAAAACTTAACATAACAAAATATTTATGTAGTCCTTAATCTTAAAGTACCGCGAAGTATCGTGGCGCATGCGCGTACAGTCCTTTCCCGTAATGATCAGATTTAAAAGAAGCAAATCTAGGCAAGGACGCCTGCGGTGGGGGGGCAAGGGGGGCGACCGCCCCTCCTGCCCTTGTCCAAGGGGGGCAAGGAGGGGCAAGATGTGCCCTCAGCGACAACAATTATTTTTAAAATAGCTTTAAAATTGTCTGATAGATATTGTAGAATTGTAGAATAGAAGAAAGGCAAGAAAGGACCATAATATACTGATTTCATTATTTGTTTCTGGGTCGAGGGAAAATCAATGTCAAACTTGTCGCTCGTAATTTTTCAAAAAATGATGAACAGAGAAAATCATTTTTCGGAAACCACTAGCATCATCTTATTACTAAACTTTTGACTTTAAATGCATAAGAATTGCAAAATCGAGTAAATCTTAAACAGTTTTGTTGTCAATGAAAACATTTAAAGGGCGTTTCCCACGTTTTCCAGGCTTCTGAAGGGCGTGGTAACTTAAAATTTTCTTGGGGGCCACGCCCCCAAACCCCCTCAGTTGCCCTTCCGCAAGCCTTTGCCCCCCTTGCCCTCCATATGTGCAGGCGTCCCTGAATCTAGGAGTACTCGGAGGATCCTATTTAACATCGATTCGGTGTCATGCGTTGGAAGTTAAAGCGTAGGGGTATCCAAGCGTAAGCATATGGTCTGGGGGCCGGATATTCCCTCCCCCGGAGGCTGGCGGAAGACTCATGGGAGAATAGCGATTTCCTGTAACGGGAATAGCGATTTCCTGTAACGGGAACCACCGTAAGATGCGAAGCCTCAGCCACATTGTATCGGCATTGTGGATGCAAGTGGGGAGCATTCATCTCAGCACCGGATCAGATGTTTTGCATATCTGGGGCCGAATCAGGGAACCTATTACCTAAATCAATCGTCAATCGAGGCTCCGTTTCAGCAGAATGAACGGCTGTACAGTACTGCGTGGCAGATCCTCTGGTTTTGAGTGGTAAGAGACAATATTTTAAATCGAATAATAAACCAATATCCCACTTTGAGAACAGTTATTTTGGTATTGCTGGTCTTATTTTTTCATTGGGTTACACTCTTTTTTATGAGAATTATGCAGTCCTTAATCTTAAAATGTTTTAATTATTTATCTTTGTTGGCTATCTTCTCTGTCTAGACCTAATGCAACACTTTCTGCCTCAGTGTACACCCCTTTAAACCAACGCTGACGTCTCCCTTTCTCTGATTCTTTTTGCCTTCTTTGTTTCGATTTCAACCACTCAATGACACGTTGTCGAGGATCCCACGTGCCAAATAATCCTTATTCCAAAAACAATTAACAGGCTAGGCCTAAATACTAGGTATAGGTAAATATATAAGGCGTCGAGGGATTCCCAACTTCCCACACTGAAGTTGTTTCAGTTCTCTTTTGTCAACAGCAGAATCATATAACGCTTCACAAAAAATTTATTAACCGCGCAATTATTAAGAACAAATCAAAAAGCCGAGCCAAAATATTGGCAAAATCGTGTAACCGTAAAACCAAAACACCCCCTCATGAAGCAACATTGTTCACAGAGGGGAGATGTTGCATGGAGTTGAAAAACCGGTCTGGCGTTCCAAGCACTTTGGTGACCATTGTATCTCTGAGGCACATATATAATCACAGAAAAGGGAGCTCGTTCATAAATTTCTATTAATTCGGTGTACACGCTTTTTTTTTTATAAGGAACCACTTTATAAGGAACCTACATGTAGAAGGCCCGAAAATTTAAAGAACTTATACTACTAAAGAGAAAATCATTAAGGAACTTTTCAATGTTTTTATGCTTTTATCACTCGAATAATCAAGAATTAGAAAGCCGGTTCTTTTCATTTGCAGTCGAAATCCACATAAATTGTACGTTAAGCATGTATCAAATGTTTCCTTGAGTATTCCCGAGCTTTGCTCACATGCAAGTGTCTCTCTATTATTGTTATGACCACTGTACGTGCAGTTAAAATTAAGGAACTATTAAGGAACTTTTTGAACTACGATTGCCTCAAAAGAGGTCCAAAAATAAGGAACTTTAAGAACTAGGCCTTGAGGTAGGTTCCTTATAAAAAAAAAAGCGTGTATACCATGTCCCATACAGGAGCTGAGTGGGGTTAAGTTAACCTTCCCCGTTTGGTCTTTGGCGATGGAGAGGAACTGAGATAAAATTTAAAAGAGTCAGATTTGTCAAGAAAATAAAACAACTCATACACTTCTATTCCCAGTCTATGGGCATTATGAAATAGCTACAAAGCAATTTAACTTTAACTATATTAAGCAATTCACATATAAGCTATGCTGAGCGCTTCAAAAGTTTGTTGAAAATCATCTTTCGCAGGAATTATATCAATACTATTGAATTTCAGATTCTTGATATAATGTAATGAGAGGGTAATGCCCTAACCTTTTCCTGACGGGGACGGAGACGGTGGGAGGGCATCAGTTTCCCCCCATCATTCCCAAAATGGGTTTGGCTAAATCTGATATAAAAGTGTCGCAGGGCATGACTTGGTAATTCTTAAAACCACGCCCCGATTTTTCTACGACAACACCCTTTTGCCCCTCCAATGCAAAATGTCTGACTACGCAACTAGATGGCACGGCTCGACTCAGACACGACGTCTGGGCTAGGCCTTCCTAGCCAATCCTAGGCCAATCTTTATTTTTTGCCTATTCGTTTTGTGGCCATAACTAAGTTGACTGTTTTCTTGAACGATTTTGTCTTTCTTGCTTGACTAGCCTCATATGTAATATCTTCGTCATCAGCCTCGATCAGGTCATCAATCGCATCAATAAGATCCTCGATATCGTCAGCTAACTCAGCCTCGCTATTATTCGTCTTGCTTCTTTCTTTTCGAGGCTGGCTTGGATGTTGCCGTGTCTCTACTTTGTCTAAAGCAGGCATGCCTGGTAAGGGTTCTTCTATACATGGTGGATTCGTGAGGTCGCTTGACTCATCTATACAGTCTGTGTCACTTTCATCAATATCGTCATCATCGCCGTTATTATTATTATCATCGCAATTTACCACCGATGATTTTCTGATTGTTCGAGAAGAGTCAGTATTCAGTGCATTTTTAGATGTCCTCTGCACACATTTTTTGTCCTCATCTGATTCATTATCAGTACCACTATCACTGCTATCCGAATCATCAATTTTGTTTTTTCTTGATTTTCTATTTGACCTATTCTTATTAGACTTTTTACTTCGCTCAGAACGACTTGTCGGCTGCGACTCCGATTCACTATCTGACGTATCTGAATTGAATGAATTTCGGGTAGGATTTGTCTCTTCATCAATGTCGTCACTTCCACAGCTACTGGTACCCATTGATCCTGAAACATTAACAACTGAACTACGGCGACTAGGAATCGATGCATCCAAGTTCGATCTTGTCTTCTTTTCTTTATAGTGCTCTTCCTGCTCTGGTGTCTTGATGCTTTGGTTAATGATGGATCCGGCGCTTCTCACTCGCTTGATACTTGGCAATGTTGCTTGTACAACTTCAGCCTAGAACAAAAGCCAGTAACAACATTAATGCGTAGTATATTGCTGAAAAAAAGTAAGGCAACAGAATACAGAGGAAGAAAAAGAAGGCGCGACAACGCAATAAAATGGGAGTCTAATCAAGTCAAGCCAAGTCAAGTCAAGTCAAGCCAAGTCAAGCCAAGTCAAGTCAAGTCAAGTCAAGTCAAGTCAAGTCAAGTCAAGTCAGGTCAGGTCAGGTCAGGTCAGGTCAGGTCAGGTCAGGTCAGGTCAGGTCAAGTCAAGTCAAGTCAAGGCAAGGCAAGTCAGGTAAAAGGACTATTTTAACCAAGTAAAAGGCGGCTAACTTGCAACATGAATGAGGTGAAGAAAGTTAAGCAAAGCAAATGACAGCAAAGCAAAGCAAACCCCAGAAAAGGATGGCGACGCAGAGCCTTGAAGTAAGGTCAAGTCAAGTCAAATCTAGTTGAAGCAATCCAGGTCAAGTCAAGTCAAGGCAAGTCAAACCAAGCCAAGCTAATCCAAGCAAAGCTAGTCAAGCAAGTCAAGCAAGTGAAGTGAAGTTAAGCCACGTCACTTCCCCCACTTCAAGTCAAATCAGGTAAAAAGACAATTTTAACCAAGTAAAAGGAGGCTAACTTGCAATATGAATGAGGTAAAGAAGTTAAGCAAGGTAAATGAAAGGAAAGCAAAGCAAACCCCGGATGAGGATGTGGATTAGCATATGATATGGAATAAATATGAAGATATTCTTTATTGAAAGTTTCATTATTCAAGCATGTATTAATTTGAAGTTACCGCAAAATAACACCTCAATTATCACGTTGAGATAGTGAATCATATCCCATAGTTACGTTACCATGGTTTTGAAACATACTACAGGTTTCATTGAGCAGCGCTTCAGGGTTCTTAGTACGCTACTAGAATTTTGCTAAGCTTTTCAAAACAACATCATGAAAAGCCACTAAAGAAATAGGGCTTGGATTCTGGGCGAATAAATACTATGTCGCTAAACATATAAAATTTTGGAAGTTCCTGAATTCAACAAATAAGTTTCCCAACACAATTAATTAAAACTTTGACGGTGAAACGGTGCATTTAGCGCCAGTGCTAGGATCTAAGAAGTTGATAAACGAATGGGACTTTGATCCTGGCTGTGACGCTAACGTGGCTGGGGTATCGAGCCCCCGATATCGCCGCCTCATCACTTTGCTTGATCTAGCGCCAATTGCTAGGTTCTTGGAAGTAGAAAAACTAACGGGATTTCGACCCGGCTCGAGGCCTGACCTCGCTGAGCCATCGATACACAAGTTAGGTGAATTTTAGACCCAGTGCTATAAGTTACCTATAAGCAATAACTATTCTTAACTTTAAAGATAAAAATTATTTCAAACAATAACGATACTTACAGCTACTTTGAGTCTGTTTTTGCTGTTGTTTTTATTTCCATCCACGACGTTATCATATTGATTAGCAAAGTTATATTTTTGAAGGATGGCATCTGCCTGCCCACTCCTACTATTGATTTTTCCAGATGGGAGGCTCACTCTTCGTCTTTGTAGTAACACTCTATCTCCGTTCTTCGGAGGCTCTGAAAGACGGCCTTGACGAGGGCTAGTGCGATCCCTGTTTGCCGAATTAAGGTCTCGAAAACTTGAATCTGGAACTGACTTAACCACAGCACTCATCGATCTGACGTGAGACTTATTGACGAATGGTGAAGTTCTGGTGAAAACTTCAGCGGTCTGACATCGTCTTGGGTCGAGATTGATTCGATTCTGATTTTCAGTCTGTATTTTTTTAAGGTTTTTTAACAGGTCTGCTCCAATGAGACTTTTGGGGTTTAAGTTCTCAGTAGACTTGACTTTAGTTCGTATTGTCTTCGTGTCCTGGTTTTCTCTGTTCATTCCTAACTGTATGCAACTTCCACGGCGTCCTCCGTCGACGCGAGGCCCTAGCGACGGCATCGAACCGCTTTGGAGTCTACGCAAAATTTGTTCAGCTTCTTTGGTCTTCTCTTCAGCGGCAATAGGCTTCGTCGTCGGCGGATGAATCCGAATCGAAGGGGACTGCTTTCTTGAATCACTCCTTATTGCTGCCATGGTCAACTAAGCCCATAAGCTGTTATTTAACTGCATTCTAGAAAATATAGGCCAAAGATAATGACAAAGGAAAATATACCTTCCAGAAGAGAGGTTGGTCTTCATAACTGATGTTATGAGTCACAGACAGTTGTTAGAAAACGTTGCTCGGAGAGCTATACTGTTACCTTGACACAATACAGTTATACATTATTAAACAGGACTTACAGTATATGGAAAATGCTTGACAATGTCCTGTTATTGTGTACTATTGAAAATCTAAGGTTTCATATTTGAAGCAAGCGACATTGGAAGATTTTGTTGAAAACTGACTCCACGTACAGCGCTTGCTTGAAGCAAAAGAATACGGGGAAATGTCTTTCAGACCCCGATTACACGAGAGAATACGGATACGGATCCAAAATATAGGGAAGGATATGGGTAAAATTTCATTACATTACAGATTCAATTGGATTCACTTTTCTAGCGAACCCAGAAAGATACGAACACTTTCCCAAAAAGAAACGGATCCAGCGCAACCATTTTGGGGACGGATTCACTCGGATCCGCTATGGTGTAAACGGTGTCTCAGGCATCAATTATCGCTTATATGTAGTTAGCTATCGCTGTATATTTGATGACGGTTGAAGGCGTAAGGACTAGTTTGTATTGGCAATAACTGGGATGAAAAGCAATAGGGCTTGTACATTGCTGCTTTAAAAACCTTCAGCTCCTACTTATTAAAGTCTTGGAACCCGTTAGACTTGCTTCAAGCCTTTAAGGCCCATTTTCACTTCGTTCGCCTTCGCTGATCACTGTTCGCTAGCCATCAATAAAGGCGAACGCGAAACGATTTTGATTTCCGCTGCAAGTCAAGCTCAAGCTTTCGCAAAAGTTTTTTTTTATCACCTAAAATTGATCACGAAGGCTGTATTCTGTTCGCAAGCGGGCAGCGAATTGCAAATTCGCTAGCGAACAGCGAATGCGAACGAAGTGGAAATGGGGCCATAACTCTTAAGTTTCCGTTTTTGTCAGGTCAACATTGATCGGCTTGTGCAAAAGGGAAGCGAGCAAGAGAGAGAGAGCGAGTGACCGTTACTCTAACTCGCTTCCCTCGCTTATGTGGCTTGTTGAATAGGTAAACGATGAGTAATTTGCACGTATCAAATGCTTCCTTTGGCAGTTTCAAGCTCTGCTCAAAGACAAATGTCTCTTTACAGTATTCATGGGCACAAAATATGCAGTTAAAATCACTTTTGGTACTACAACTTAATAAAAAGAGGTCCAAACATAAGGAAGTTTAGGATGTAGAGGTAGGTTCTCTATATACACACTTTTTTTATAAGAATACCTTAATTTTTGCCGAGCCTCAATAATTCTTAAAATTTTTCGATTTTGAGCCTAAAAATATTCTTAAATTATTCTTTATTTACAACTAGCCCTGGTACCCGTCGATGCCGGGTTGAATTTTTTCAAATTTCCTTTAATGAAGTGGATACTTTTCTGAGATACAATTCATTCACACGTTTAATTGGACGTATTAATCGTTTCTTTATCAATCGACTCTTGTTTAGCCGAATCGTACAACTAATAAGCATCATGTTGATTAATTTGACGTCAACATAGCTTCCAGAAATCGGAATCCCGTCGCTTTTATTTCCATTCTACTACCTATTTACCTATTTTTGAATTCTTCTAATTCAAAAAGTTTTTGACAAATTTTTTCGCCGAGGACACTCTCCGAAACACGCCGATTACCAAGGTACATTTTGTTTTTCAGTCCGTGGAGTGGTTCTTGAGTTATAAGCGAACATACATACATACATACATACATACATACATACATACATACATACAAACAGTTCTGTTTTATATATATAGATATACATACATACATACATACATACATACATACAAACAGTTCTGTTTTATATATATAGATGTCACCAAGCGGCCTGGAGACCAAGAGAAATAAGTTAAATCTTTGTCATTAACCAGTTTATGATAAAAAAACCTAATCTACAGTTAAACCAATTTAGTTCAATGTGTATTGTTAAACATACACAGAGCGACAATCACATTTTGTGCCTTGTGAAAAACGCGGAGAAATAAAAAATTGTCTTCATGAAGTTTGAGCCTGGCATTATTCTTAAATAATTCTTAAGTTTCAGTGATTTTTGAGCGTCGATATTCTTATAGACTGTATTCTTATAAGAAAACGTGCACAATTAAAAGCGTGTATAGGACAAACCTTATTCCGCCGACTTAGCTAAGATTTACTCAAAAGCTTTCACTTTTAAGATTTACTTACCAAGACAAAGCTGCTTCAAATGTCATTTCCAACTTTCTTCCTAGAAACGAAAGATTTAATGTTGATAACAAACGTAGAGATTTCTTCACCTTGTAAAGCAAATTCATAAAATATGCAGATGTAGACTAAGAATATTCTACAGGCATAAATATATAAAGAATTCTCAATACATACCCGCTTTAAGTCAATTTACGGCGCGCCGCTGTGGTAAATATAGTATTGAAGATGCCCTATAGCACCACCAGAATATATAAGCTAATATAATAGCATTCGCGCAAATAAGTTTAACTCGCGCCAAAAACAACCAGTAGTCGTCAGCTATGTTCTTGACACGGGAACTTGTCCTGATTGGTCAAGCTATAGCTTTGTATTTGGTCTCAGCGTTGAAATTTAAGTGAATTTGTGACAGGAGGTTTATCGGTATATAGTCTTTGAAATCCTAAAACAGTAAACCTTATTAGCATCTCTTTGGCTTTCACAGTCCGAAATCTTCAAATGTTTTGCTCAGGAGATCTTTAGACATAGCGACACCTGCTCCTGAAAGCAAACACAGTCGACATATTACACGAGTCCCAGTTATCGCAGCTATCATCTGTAGTTGTGGCTGCTCGAACTGGTAGCGAATTGCTGTGGCTACTTTTCGAGAGCCAAACAGCCCTTTGCCAAGACTCCTGACCTTGAGTACATAGTAACCCTAAGTCCCCGGTCCCCATCGAAGGTGCTTCATACCACTATTAAGGGGTTCCTTATCCCCACTATGCCCGTCATTCTACCCCGCTACTTCAATTGAATTGAATTGGTCACCATAATATACCAACCTCAGTTTAACCGTTGATATCTATCACTTGCCGTAGTGGGATGTGGAGTCCACATAAGTACAAGAATATGCACTAAAGGACGGGCCCGAAACAAACATAAAACTTGGTGCATGCGCATTGTAAAGAGTTGTTTGTGCTTGTGTTTACGCTTAAATGAAAGAATGATTTTGCTCTGCCAGTTATTCAAAAAGAATCCTCGCAGCAATTTTCTGTACAATCTGGGTTATCCAGCAAGTACTGTCCTATGGCAGAATCATAAATACTTGTCATTTTGATCTAACCAAATTGCACAGACAGCAAGACATATTCTCTTGCTAATAATAATGTCAATATATCGTTAAAGACTACAAGAAAATAAGAATAAAAAAGAAGGTTCTACTTCGCTACATTAAATTAGAAAAAATTAATCTAATTAAAGATTATGGTGAATTAGAATACGTTAAATAGTGATGGTTAATCAATTTAAATAATTATTAGTATATTTCTGTGTGATCCGTACGCCACTTTGATTTAACTCAGATGATACATGTATTTCAAAACAGTGTTAATGACAGTACAAGATTTTTCGAAGAAAGGTTTGCTTTGCTTTCAGCCTAGATATTTCTTATTTCTGGCCTGATTCTCACAAATTTATGACTCCAAATCACTCCCAAACACTCCATTTCAGGAGGTGCTATACGTGCAGAATTTGTTTATACAGTATCCACGCTGACTTTCCCTCACCCTGGCAACAGATAGGCGGTCCGCAAATACACACCTACTAAATGAGTATATAGAGACTAGCTAGGTGGCCCGCAAATACAGGGCTACAAAATTAGTATATAGAGACTAGCTAGGCCACCTGCCAATACACACCTGTGAAATTAGTATATGATGACTAGCTAGGTGACCGTAAATACATGCCTATGAAATTAGTATATAGAGACTAGCTATACATGCCTATGAAATTAGTATATAGAGACTCACTAGGCCGCCGGCCAATACACGCCTGTGAAATTAGTATATGAGGACTAGCTAGGTGACCGTAAATTGTGATGGCGTCCGGAACACACATAGACCCCAAAGAAGATAATACTTTTAAAAAAATTAGAAGCTGAGAGAATTCTAAAAAATATTCTAGTTTTGGCATCTAAACATGTATTTGGCATCGTGTTAGAAGAGGCCATTAGTGCTGGCCTGCATTAACGCTACTCTTTTTCTCAAGGGTTTTATAATGTTGATAAGGCTGATACTGCCACAGATACATATACTTAGGGCTTGTTTGGCAGTTGAAAGGGACAGATCCCAAAGGTGGATCCGTTTCCGAATTGATGATGACAGGTGATGGTAGGCTGTGGCACACGGTTCTTTCTAGTTTTACAATTATTATGATCTGATAATATAATCTTGAGTTCCCTAATAGTGTCAATAAATACATAGAGTGTTTACTATATCCATATTCAGCAAGCTCATATACAGAGCACCATATACCTTATCACACGAAATTTAAGCGAAACATCAAATAACATAGTGTAGTTCCTAACAGGTTCAGTAATGCTTTTCACACCTTTTCGATTCACCCAAATCAATGAATGGGAGACCCACAGTTCTCATTGTCAGATGATGGGAGAGAACAATTTCTCAAACTTTACCCGATAACTATGAAAGACTTGTCATGATTGGTGTTGATTATAATCTGAATAAAGATGAGCGAATGCATTTTTCGGCTATTCACATAGTTAAGGCCCTGCCAAACGCTCAAACATTGTTTGAGAAACATCTGAAATTTGCCTTACAGGGATGTTTGTCTGTTTGGCCACGTCAAAAACATTGCTTGCAAAGCGAAATTTAATAGCAATGTTTCTGAACGCTTCAAAAACATTTTCTGCTTGTCACAAGCCAAAAATAGTTAATGAGCAATGTTTTGAAAAGATGATCAAAGGGTCAAACAGTATGTTTTACAAGAAGATTCCAAATGTTTTACCAGCAATATTTGATCGTTTGGCCAGGGCTTGTCCGCGTTAGTTTCAAGCACATTAAAAGGATTTATAGCTTAAATTTCACGTCATAAGATATCTTTTATCTAATACCTGAGAACAAATTCTCTTAGAGCCTTCCCAAACGATGAAACATTGTTTGTCAAACATTTGAGATACTTCTTGAAAAGCAAAATGTTTTACCGTTTGGCCACATTTCACCGCTCGTCAAACAGAATGTTTTGTAAGCTTCTCGAATATATTACTTAACAGTTCTGCTTCTCAATCAATGTTTTGCGACATGGCCAAAGGGTCAAACATTGCTGGTAAAGCAAGTCTCAAATGTCTGAATAACACTGTTGGATCGTTTGGCCAGGGCCTTACGGTAGACATACAACAAATGAAGTAAATATAACAGTTTTTACCTGTGCCTTGACTGTGCTGTGCTACTTGAATAGGAAAATTACAACAATTATATCCCAGTATAGTGTGCAATAAAATTCAGTTATATGAGTAAAAGAAGTCTTATCTTTCATTAGCCAATGAACTCAGACCTGGATTGACGTAGGAGAATCCATCGAATACACGATGATCGATGTTTTGCAAGAAGACACGATCAATTGGACTAAGTCTAGCAGCTTCTTCGGTGAACTCAGGATCAAAGTTGTCGAAAGATCGTTTTGATCTCTGAAAAGAGAACATATAGGGTATTTATAATCTGAATGACGTTTACCAAACTTTGGAAGAAGCATTAAGATCTGAAAGCTCTCGGGGTGGGGGTGGGGGTACTAGATTAAATTTGTAATCAATGATAATAATGTGGTCCTTAGTTCAAAAGTTGCATTGCTATTCTATGGCTATTCCTCGGTGTATCATAGGTATATAAAACAGGCATACACGGCCCCAAGTTTTGTGAAGACAGTTGAAATGGCGGAGAGATACTTATGTATACAGTAGGACAGGCATACATGGCCCCAACCTCGTCTCCTAGGGGAATAGGCCTCTACGTGAAACTCCGCTGTCCATATTCGACTCTGGTATCGGCCTTGTCTATTCGCAATTTGATTGGCTGTTCAAACAATAGATATTTTAAGTGACGTCACAGTTTCTTCAAAATTTCCCACCAAAATAGGCCGAAAACTATGTGAAAAACATGTATAAAAACGGTATTGCATTTTGCATAATAGTTATCAATGAAATTTTTTGCGTTTCCTTTCTAAGAACATCTGCTTTCAGAATCTTCATCATGTTTTGATGCCTAGGCCAAATTTGCCAGTATTTTTGCAGATTTTTCTGGCCGGTACCAGGGCCCAAATCGATTTGACGGTTGAGAATCGAGGAAATCCGACTTGGGGCCTGTGGACGAGGTTGACATGGCCCCAAATGTTGTGGAGACGGTGGAGACGGTGGAGACGATGGAGAGATACCGAAAACGATCGAGAGATACATCAGTTTATAGTAGTACAGGCATACATGGCCCCTTATGATGTGGAGACGGTGGAAACGGTGGATTGTCAAAAAGTAATCACTCACAACTTTGGGTTTGAATGGCGGCTGGATTTCCCTATTGGCTAATTTATTCCAATCAATGTGCCTGAAAAACACGTGATCTCTAATGTCTTGTTCCCCTGTTTCACCAGAGCCCAGTCTTCTCTGAGGATGTTTAGTCAGAAACTAGCAAGAAGAGAAAAAGCTTATCATTCAGCATGAATATCAACAAACGAGACTAAACAGATAATTTAATGATGGTCTATGCACAAAGGCAACTTAAGTGCACAGTTGTATAGCCTGTATGCGACCTCAAAACTGTCCTTTAACTTGACCTACGAAAAGTTTTGAGGGTGTACGCAGGCTTCAATTGCAACATTATAGGAAGACACACCAGCAATATTAAGGTATACTGCAGGCAGAAACACCGCAGCGCAAGGCCAGAAAAGACAAATATGTTTCTGAGTTACTAATATTTCACCTTGCCAAGCAAGGCTTCTTCAGAGTGGCTTCTTCCACACTCTGAAGATTCTTCACTCGACATTTCATTATCAATTGACCCTCTAAATTTTAGACAAGTATAGTGTTCCGGACAAACAGCTATACATTTTACGATACATTGTGGTCTAGTTTGTTGAATGAGGGAAAAGAGTCGCGTGACCAGAGATCCTGACTCTCCTTGATTTTGGTATATTTAACAGTCGAGAGAACATCTAGTTGTTTGGCTGGGGCTTGATAAAGCCAACTCTGGCCTTGTCCGCACGTAAACGAGAGCTAACGCCAAATAGTTGTAACTGCTAACTTATGTCGAAAAGTCAACAACTGGTCAGAACTTATAGTAAACAGTTGATCATGGTCACAAGAATGCTCATGTTGACTGCGACTGACGGAAATCAGATATTAACTAATCGCAGAAGTAGAGCATGCCCAACCTCCTAGAGCTGTGCGCCGAATAGTTGCCGTCAAAAGGAACTAGTTGTCAACTTGCCAAAGATTTTGTCGATGGATGATTTGCGACAAATAAGTTCCAAAAAATCACCGATTAGCAGTCAGCAACTAGTTCTGACTGAGCACGATGTCGACATAAGCCTGGCTTAAGACTGCAAGCAAAAAGGATCTAATGTATTGAATATTCATTTTGGTCAACCAAGAAACTAGTGCAATCAGTTTAATCCTAAAATAAACAAAATGTGCAAATTGCAACAAAACGAATCCCAAAACGAATCTTTACCTCAGGTGCTATGTAGTCTGGTGTACCGCAGAATGTTCTCGTGGTCTTCGGAGGGAAGAGATTCTCTTTACACATACCAAAATCTGCAATCTTAATGTGCCCATCACTGTCCAACATCACGTTATCCAGCTTTAGATCTCTAAATCAACAAAATAACGGTGAAAAAGAACTCTTTTTATAACGGTGTTACGAGATAAATAGCTTTTTCTTGATTGCGTATACAGAGGATAATACAAGAGGAGCATACAGCCCTTGCCACACGATCAAACATTGTTGGTCAAAAATTTTAAATGTGTCAAGTCTTGTAAAGTCAGGCTTTTGTCGACATTGTGCGCACTCAGCATTAGTTGCCGACTGATAATCAGCGATATTTCGGAACTAATTTATCCTAATTGACCTTTCGATATAAGGGCTCTGGTAACTAGTTGGCAACTAGTTCCTTTTTGACAGCAACTAGTCGGCGCATAGACTTATTACACGAGTCCCACTATTCGCAAACAGCAACAACAACAACAACAACTACCCTATAGCTGTTTGCTCAAAGTTTCAGCGTCCAGCATAGACTCAATAGCGAAACTACGACTCATGTAATAAGTCTAGTCGGCGCACATGTAATGTATCTGTGTTTTTAATTACTTTTGTTTTGCATTTTAATATTCATTCATTCTTTGGTTTTACTTTCGTTTATGTAAATTGTCGTGATTTCAATGTTTGCGTGCAGTTCTCGTGTTAATGTAAGTAACTCCCTTTCCGGGAAATGTGTGCTCTTTTGTCTTTGTTGTCAACATGTTGAGTGATGTATCGCTTTGTTGTCTAATTAGTCAGTGTTATATATTTGTGTGTAATCATATTTTAGTTTAGTCTTCGTTTTGAATGAATCGAATCACATCTTATAGTTTATAAAGTTGCAGTCTTTTTAGCTTAGGCCCAAGGGCCTAAGCGTGCTCTATTCTTCCCTTCGCGCTATCAAAAGAACCCACACGTTACACACAGTTCCAGAAAGTTCGATATATTCTACTTCTACGATTAGTTTACAACTGATTCCCGTAACTCCCAGTCGACCTAAGCGCTCTTGCGACCGCGATCAACGGTATCCTATAAGTTCTGACTAGTGGTTGGCATGTCAACAATAGGTTTTACAACTTGTTGGCGTAAGTTCTATCGTATCCTAAGTCGACATAAGTCTGGCTTAAGACTACATGTTTGACCTTTTGGAAACGTCTCAAACACTGCTCGTCAAACATGTTTTTATAAGACAAGCATAAATGCTTTTGAAAATATAAATAAATAAATAATAAATAATCAATTTGTTTAAAGTTGGTAGTATACAATAGTGCATACCAAGAGATGTGTACTAATTAATAGCAACTATTTAAATACTTTAGATACTACTAAAAAGCCTATGGATTTACAATATTTTCTACATTTTTCAAATCTATTTGCAAGCTCTGCAGGTACAGCTATCCCCCTTCCACCCTTTTATTTGTTGTTTGAAGGAGAGGACGCTATGATAACAAAATGTTAACAAAAACTTTAAAGCGAATTCTGCTTGTAGAAAAGCGGTCACAGATTGCTTGAGAAATAAATCCAAAATGTTTGACCAAGAATGTTTGATCTGTTTGGCAGGGCCTAAGAACAATATTTTGTACCTGTACACAATTCCTCTTTTATGGAGAAACAGCAAGCCTTCTACAATCTCAGCAGAGTAAAACCTGAAACGAAGATATAAAACACATTGCAACTGCCAAATGAAATAGCTACCATCATGCACTACGCTTTATGTAGTGCTAAAACCAATTGTATGCAATACATGCAATACTCTTTGGTTTCCGAAGGGTTGGTTTCCCCTAAAAATAAATTTTATGAAAATTCTCCGCCCAGACCCAGAACATTCTTATTTCAACTTCCCTGCAACTGATATTTATGAATGCTTGAAACATCGCCGAAAAACAAAGCCTAATGGGAGGAGTATCTTGGGCTACATGATTTGAAGAGTTACTTGAAATCTATTGGGCTCTTAAGCTCAGTGGAAATGCTATTGGCTCTCTGGTCATGTAGCCAGTATTCGAATCGCATCAATTTTGGTATGCCATCCGTGGAAACTTCTATCCTAGTATTTGCCATTCAAACATATATTATTATGTTATATATATTGGAATATTTCTAAATTTTTTTGATGTTCATCTTGTCTTCTTTTTTGAACTGGAAATAATTCCATTTTTGCGACTTCTAATACGTAAGACTCAAAATTTTCCCCACCCCCGTCATCTCAAACCTCCATACTTTAACTTTTCGCTGTTTTCTAACCCCTCGACAAATCCAACCACTCTAAGTTTTGGGACTAGACATTATGTGCAGTAATCACTTACACAGCCTGTGGCTCTTTGAATTTGCCAACTTGCTGAATATGAAACATAAGGTCCCCACCATTGACAAACTCCATAACAAAGTAAAGACGATCCTAGATGAAAAATATGAAAATGAAAAGGTAACTTTAAATCGAAAACTTTCATTGAGTGGACAACAATAAAGCCTTCATTCATCAGGCGAGGTGCCAGGAAGAGATGTTAAAGCACACTCTTGTAGACATCACAAGAGGGACGTTTAGAAGGGAAAAAGTTTTGAGAAGGCATTGGCATAAAAAATTTAAAAAACGTTTGCTTGACGGAGACGTTAAGGTAGCCGTTAAGGTAGGGAAGTGCTGTAAAGAATTTATTTAGTTGCAGAACCAAAAATAATAACAAGCCACTAATGGCTATATGGAAACCAGGCTAAAGAAAAATTCAATATTTGGTGTGTGAGAATTAAAAATGAATTTGTAAAAGAAAAGCAAATTGAAAAGTTTGAAACCTTAATGCACCAATTTTTTTCCGTTGAAGAAGAAAGTCATTTTAAAAAGGTGATCTAGAGGCCTGTCGCCCTTATGGCGCACCTTCGATGGGCCTAAGCCTCGCAGCAATGTTTTTGTTTTCGTCGCGTAATTTCTTAGATCTGGGCCGAGGCAACTCGAAATGGCGCCAAATTATCTTTTTGATGATTCGCGAGATGAAATAATGGCTTTATTGTTTGCTTTGACGCTCGCAACTTCAAGAAAAGATAAGTTGTTTCGGGTTACCAAATTTCGTGCGGTGAGTCAGTTTTTAAATTTTCTCCTTTTTTTTCCACTCCAAATTTTTCTCGCTGCAGTTTCTTTCATCAGCGAGAGAAAAACAAGCTAAACTGTGCTCAAGTTGTTAATTTAGGCCTCTAGGATAGAAAAATAATGTTTCACTTGCCATTTCATTTAGACTTTCGACAAAAATTTATTTTTTCTGTTGCCTTTGAAAAAATTAATCTGTCGCCCTATGGCGCACCTAAATACTTTTCAACAGTGAAGTTGATTTTCAGGCTTTGCTTCTTGCGATTTGTTTGTATCGAACCGAAGAAATCAATAGGATTTTACACTACTATTGGCCTGCGCCATAGGGCGACGAAGCGGCGATTTCGCGTCTGAAAATACTCAACATTCCGAACAAAATATCTTTAATATCTGTTGTCAAATTTAACTCAAATTAAACAAACAAACAGTTAAAAGGTCACTATTTAAGTATTTTAACAGCTTGGAGAAATTTGCGCATTAAAAGAACGTTTTTTAGGCTCAAGTTTCGAAAACTGCGCCATAGGGGCGACAGGACTCTATAACCTTTGTCAAAACAGATATATTATACTGTTTTTGTTTTTCCTCCATGTTATCTTGAAAGTAACATTACTGGGGCGTAGGTGATAATAAAAGTACAAAGTCTACTTGGAAAATTCGTATAGTTTCAATTTTATGGGTTTGGAGTCCACATTATGATACTCAATATTTCGGGTTCCTCAAAACTGTGACTTAATATTCGGTAGTAAGCAAAAATTGCTGACATTTACCCCCTCCCCTATAGAAAGTTTGGAGTACTCCCCTTTGGTACACTATACGGCTGGCTAGGCAATAGAACTCAGAAAAATATTCCAAAAAATACCTGTGACTGAAAGCATGAGTGCACAGCGGTGAGAAAAGGAGGTTTTCCTTGCAATGCGAGAACACGCTTTTCTGTCATCACGCAGACAACATCATCATTTTGCAGAACGACGTCCTTCTTTAGAACTTTGATAGCATACACACTGTCAGTGCCTTTATGTTCAGCAAGCATTACCTGAAAAATTCATTAGTAGGGATGAATTAAGAGGGATCAGCAGTATAATGAATGTAGTCTAAAGATTGGTCTCCACATGAGATGTTCTGGTCGGCGTCTTCCGCGACCGTAGCTCGGGGGGTCACAGGCTAGAGCAGAAAGCAATCTCCAGTCTCAATATTCAGGCTAATTCACGTTTAAGATAACGAACAGAAGTTCGAAATCCTCATGTCGAAGTTTTCAATTAGTTCAAGCTTTCCGTATAAAAACTGGCTAATCATCAAGGCATAGAGGACCGAAAATTAAGGTTGCTTAGAGATCCCGCAAGTGTCATAAAGGGAGTTGAAAGACCCAAAAAACTCGACGGCTGTGAGAAGTAGAAAAGTCTATGGAAAGAATAGTAGTCTTTGAGCAGTACAAAATTTAAAAATTGCTGTCTGACACTCCTCAGAGTATAAACGTCACAAACATACTGAAACAGTTGAAAAAGGCAGAATTTATACCCAGATGCGGGTCGACAAGCATCAGTCAGCACCAGGAAAGAATAGTGTGAAACTTGGCAAAGAGAGCTTAATCAGAACTGGCCTTCGTAAAGTCGAAATACGTGCTTAAGAATACATGTGAACTAGGGCTGCTTCAAATTAGAACAGAGAAGCTTCATAGGAAAGCTCCAAAGCTGATCCTGTCACACATGATTTACGCATAATGATTAAAAAGCTAAAAAATAATCGAGCTGACCTTTCCAAAGCTGCCTTTTCCAATCAATTTCAAGAATGTGAAATCCTCTGGTCTTAGAGTTTTCAATGAAGTTGATGAATCGACCTGTGCGGGTTGATCCTTTGCCCATCTGTCCTCGTCCTCTTTTGGCCTAGAAAACTAAATCGACGAGAAGTAAAGTTAATGGATTGTTTTCTTACATCTGAAATTATTAGCAGCATCAGGATAGCTATTGTAGATAGAGAGGGCTAGAGAAAGATAGCTAAGCTATTATGGGTAGAGAAGACCTGACCTAAGGATACCAAAGAACGTGCCGCGAATAGCAGCTACAGCCTTGAGCATAGTTGAAAGATTTTTCCGTTTGAAGCTCCTCAGAGTATAAACGTCAGAAATAGACCGAAATGATTAATTAAAATGGAAAACACACCAGGGTTTGAATCGATATTATGCACCAATGCACCAAACTTTTGAAAGCTACTAATATCCAGGAAAAAACAATGACCAGCGAAAAGAGATGAGAAATCCTTATTTCCATTTCAGAATATTAGAAAAATTTATTATTTTAAGTTATCCCTTTATATTAGTCTGCTATACTTAAAGCAAGTAAGAAACTATGATGTCAATTAATATTATTATCATCTGCAACCTATTTTTCATCTTTATAATCAATATTTTTAGAATTCAATAATTGTTAGTTTTGTTAGCTTTGTAGCGGCCCAAGCAAGATAAGCTCTGCTTTTCTTGGGCCGTGTAGAGTACATTTTATTATTGAAAATTGTATTTCTACGAATAAAAATGAATTGAATTGAATTGAATTCACATTGTGTTTTGAAAACCAATCAGCAAATGGGATACAGCGAGATAACCAATAGAATTTAGTGGAATATCCTGGAATATCCCAGTATAAGTGAGTATAGAAGAATATCCTCTCTCTACACAGAACCGGTTTTTTGGTTGACTGGTGAATTTCAAAGTTTACAAGTCAAATTCAGCCTTGAGTTTCTTCGGATCCCTTTGCTCGTTCCAAAACAACTTTTTTATACCCTGGCACAAATGTTAGAAAAGTATGCGTGTAACAGAAAAACAAATATAAAGGACTAATCCTGGGGGGGGGGGTAACTCCCATACGTAAGGGTACGGGATGTGCCATTTTTTGAGGTTCCTTTTTAAGGGTAGAAAATAAATTTTGGGGTATCAAAGCTAAAATTACAAACTTGGGGGTATCATTTTTGCTAAGATAATTAATTTTGATAAAGTCACAATACCTGCCAAAAAAATACAGCTGTACAATTCTAAAAAAAAAATGACTATTGAGTATTTCTATGTATAATATTCATATTTCTTTGTGAACTTTAGGGTATACTTTTTAGAATTTTCATAAATTTTGGGGTCTGATTTTTTTATGAAAATGGCACACCCCCGTCACTGCTCTATTGAAGTTACCACCCCCCCCCCCCGGGGACTAATCCAAAATCATGTCTAATTATCTAAGCTGGAACAAAAACAGCAAAAATTTATTGAACTGTTGTCACAATACCGCCAGAGTATGGCTGAGTCCAATTAGTTGCATATGGCACTATTGGCGAAAATAATTATATCCACGGGTTACCCTGTGAGTTTTATTTAAAACAAGATTTATCCTTAACGAGTAATCTGACAGATACACCTGTTCTGGACGCTAGAATCCTTGAATTTGGAAATAAATCAATTACGGCCAATCACAATTCTTGTCAACGTAACGAGCAGGAATATAATCTAAAAGATCGCGGAAGCTCATCCGACCCTCAGTAAGCGATTAATACAGTATAATAGTTCAGTTGAATTGTTAAGGTAAATGGATCTAATTTTGAATTACGAAGTTAGTTTAGCAAAACAGAAGAAAAACGAGTTTCCATAAAACCATTCTAAGCCACGCAAATGATAAAATGATTTAACATTAAATGTAATAGATTAAATCTTCTTCGCGGTTTTCATATCCAATTGAGGTGGGCTATTGTAAAGATTGGATGAAACACTTGGAATAACGCAGGATGACTCACGACAGCAAATATAATGTTTTGAGTTGTCTACAAAATGAGGTCATCTGGTAACGGGGAGGGGGCGGATAAACTCTTGAAAAAATTGGAGGTCCCTTTAGTGTATTAGGGATATGGGATATCTTCAGAAAAAAATCAAAGTAAAGGATAATTCTGGATAAAAGAAAGGGTATACGGGATAACTTTGTGTGAAATTCTGGGATTAAAGGGAGAAAGCATACAGGGAATAAGGAATATGTTTAGATAAATGTCAGGGGAAATGGGATAATCTGACCCCCCTAAGGCGGCTTTAAACTTCAATAGGCTTAAGTAATAGATGGCGGCTGTTCTGCCCTTTGTTTTTACGGAGGATTTTCGAAGAGAATTATAGGAATAATTTCCATAGTTATTGCAGCTGAGCACAAACACGTTGAATTCGTCTTATTCCTGCATCTAAGGAAATTATTCGCAGCTTTCTATTAGAAAATCCTTTACAAAAAGAACTGGCAGGAACGACCGCTATCCTTAGCCGAAACCTCTATTTTGACACTAGGCCATTTCGCTATCAGTTTCTTTTAAGACAGCGAAAATGAGCGGAAAAACCTTTCACATACAAAAAGCTTTTTTTCGTCTGGACACTCCTCAGTAACAGTATTGACGTCAGAAACAGACCGAAACACTTGGCTAAGGCGGGAATTTATAGCAAGATGTGAATCGAAAAGCACCAATCGGAAAGTGGTGCTGAGTTGGCGACGTCAGAAACAGAGCGAAACAATTGGACAAGTCAGAATTAATAACCAAATGTGGATCGAAATTTGCCAATCAGAAAAGTGAAGCTGGATTGGCATTGTGTTTTGAAAACCAATCAGCTTTCCGGATACAGCAGGATTGGCCGCACTGGATGCGTTGGACTAGGGGCTACATGATGCATAAATGATAATATTCTAGACTCCAAAGCAATCCTTTCGGAAGCTGTACATACTCTGTCAGACAAAACTCTACACTTGTCATGGACAATATATGTTAAAACAGATACTTTGTCATTGATTGGGGATCTACGTCTTTGCCCCCTACCCCATTCAATGTTGATTACTTTCTCACGGATTTTAGTACCCATTATCGTCCGCATGATGGATCGGACACTTTTGATGCGGATGAAGCAAAATAGCGAACATTGAACTAGGGAGGGGCTAAGGAGGGGCAATAAAGTGATCTGAACGTATATTTTCAGTTTTGTCTCAACAAATTAGTCCATGGTTGTATGTTTCATTTGGATAAGTCTTTTCCACAAGTGGCATACCACAATAGATGGGATTCGAGTCATACAGCTCAAGGCTCTCCTCCCGTTTGATTTTTGTTTTTCGGCTATGTTGAGCCTTCTTCAGCACTATACATATTTGTATTTATTTGTCATGAATGGAGATAACAATACACAAAGAGGATCTACCTTGAATTTCTTGCATAGCTCAGCAACAGCAGTGCCAATATCATCTTGGATAGGAACATTATAGAACTCCCCTTCTTCCTTATTTAGCAATTTGAACCAACCCTCGACTGGATGCTTGATTAGCTCAGATACACTCTTTTTATAAGAACCAGGAAATTTTGATCGAGGCTGGCTGTACTTAAATTTCTGCCGTTTTGAGCCTGAAATATTCTTAATCTGTTCTTAATTCCTTGGTTACTAAGAAAGCTATATTTTCCATTGAATGCCTAGGGTAGTACTAGGTTTGTGCCAAAACGCAGCATTCTTGTCTATTTCTTTGTTTGTTTGTTTTACGTTCAGTTTGACTGTCGTACTTACATATTTTACGCTGATATTCTTACGGCTTTTGAAAAGGCCAGCCTCAGCTTGTTCTTAATTTGTTCTTAAAATCTGGACAAATTCCAGGCTCGTGTTCTTATAAAATTGTTCTTATAAAAAAAAACTGAGTGTACTTTGCTAGGCATTGTGTTTTAAACATCAATGGGATACAGTGAGAAGATCAATAGAATTAACTGAAGAGTCCGAGCGAGAAAAAGAACTCTTTATATCTACACAGAACCGGCATTTTGGTTTTGATGTGGACAGATTTCAAAACTCCTAAGCGAGAAACCTTCCTATAACCCTTCCAAAACCTTTTTTACCAAAATGACAATCGAACTGGACATAAACCGGACAACTTTTGGATGTTTTCATCTCGTCAACTTTCGAAGTTAATTAACACGATTTCAGTAGATTAAGAAGCAAACAAGAGCATCATCTACCAAAAACCCACGCCCAGAATGCTGAAATATTCAGTGTACAAGGAGTACAAACTACGCTGAAGCAAAAGAGCGGAGTGAAAAAGAAATGGCATAGAACAATTGCTAACAGACAGATCTAAATTATTGATATGTAATGAGCTGGATATCCTTAAGCACTGTCAAATACCATGGAAATCAATTCTAAGTTTCATCAGGGCGTTATCTATTCTCGCTGACATCTGCCCGATAATATTAAATAAGAGTATTTGCGGTTGCTCTTTCTCAAGGTAATTATCTAAATCTCACAGCTAAATACACAGCTTCGATGAGCCTAAAGAACCCCCGCCTTTTAAGAAACTGCGCTTGAGAAAGTTATATTTTTATTTTTGCTTAAGTATAGGAAACAGTACAGGTCACACGAGAGTCTTTGCAGATGTGTACGTCCGCAGATTTGCTCTACGACTGTGTACAAGCCTACATTCCATTTTTATATCTAGTAGAGCCTTGGTTGGTACGGACTTGGTACATGAGTCTCAGTCCAAGATGTCCTCATCTTAATCTTAATCTAAATTTCTTCAAAAATGGTCGGAATTGCCAAGCGGTTATATTCCCCTTAGAATAGAATTGCCCATATATGGAGAGTCGCATAGACTTACTACATGAGTCTAAGCTATCGCTGCCTTCATCTTAAGCTGTCATTACTGATAAGGAAGCTCAAACTGATTGAATTATAGGAAACTGCTGTTCCATGAGCAAAAACTGAGAAGTTGTAATAAGACTATGAAACGCCAAAACCCAGGCAAAAGGTAAAAGGGATCCCGAGGTATGGTCACATCGATAGTAAGGATTAGCCTTGTGTTATTCAGTGAAACCTTCTGTGCTAAGCAAAGAAGCCCTCACCCAAAACGCGGTTAAACGCGGGAATACTATGGATACATAGAGGTTTAGTCTGCAAACTGTCTTTACAAAGACACATAAGGCGTGAATCACAAACACAGGATGGTTAATATAATATTATCGTTTTGTACTTACAATACGAATTTCTGATTCCAAACAGGATTCAAGTTCTTCTTGTGTATTTGTGTTTTCTTTTTCGTTTCCTTCTCTGGGTCAGGTTTTAACTTCACCTTCACATAAGGATCCGATAAACCGGTTGGGTCCATTGGAATTAGGTTCTTTGCCTCCCGGACTGAAATAGAGTAACGATATATCAAAGAGAACAGATACAGAAAGAACCTAAAAGACAGAAAAAGAACCAAACAGACAGAGAAAGAGCCAAACAGACAGAAAAAGAACCAAAAAGACAGAAAAAGAGCCAAACAGACAGAAAAAGAACCAAACATACAGAAAAAGAACCAGACAGACAGAAAAAGAACCAGACAGACAGAAAAAGAACCAGACAGACAGAAAAAGAACCAAAAATCAGAAAAAGAACCAAACATGGATAAAAAGAGCCAAACAGTCAAAACGAACCTTTCAGACAGAAAAAGAACCAAAAAGAAAGAAAAAGAACCAAACCGATTGAAGAAGCCAAACAGACAAAAGAAGAACAAAACAGACTGAAGAAGAACCAAGAAGAAAGAAAAAGAGCCAAACAGACAGAAAAAGAACCAAAGAGGCAGTAAAAAAAACCAAACAGACAGAAAAGAACAACAAAGACATAAAAAGAACCAAACAGACAGAAAAAGGAACCAAAGAGACAGTAAAGGAACCAAACAGACAGAAAACGAACAAGACAGACAAAAAGAGAACCAGACATAAAAAGAACCAAACAGACATAAAAAGAACCAAAGAGGCAGTAAAAGAACCAAACAGACATAAAAAGAACCAAACAGACATAAAAAGAACCAAACAGACATAAAAAGAACCAAACAGACATAAAAAGAACCAAACAAACATAAAAAGAACCAAACAGACATAAAAAGAACCAAACAGACAAAAAAAGAACGAAACAGGCAGAAGAAGAGCGAAACAGACAGAAGAACCAAACAGACACTAAAAGAACCTGCAAGGCAGGAAAAAACCATACAGACAGGAAAGGGACCAAACAGACAGAAAAGAACCAGGCACGAATCAAACAGATAAAAAAACCAAACTGACAGAATAAGATCCAACTGAACTAAAAAGACAGAAAAGAACCAACTAAATAAAGACAATGCTTTACAAAAAATGCTTGACAAGTCAATGGTTTTGCGACGTAGCCAATAGGTAAAATATCGACTTTTGCAATCAAAATTTCAGATGTTTGACATAAAAGTTTGATCGTTCGGCCAGATTTTTAGTACAAAACGATGTGGTGTAGAAGTGCCAGTTGATGCGAAGACCCTCCTGTCTTTACTCACAAGTGTAACAGCTAGAGCGTAATCAAAAGAAAAACACGACCTAGTCATCTTACTTTCGACTTCAAGGTCTCCAGCATTCTCAGATTTTGAAGTGTACTTAATCTTGAGGTGAATTCTTCCTCTTCTTTCAGTGTGATCAGCTCCACATAGCTTAGGAATGCAGCCTGACTTTTCACATCGTTTGTGCACGTTCATTTCACATGCTAAAACGAATAACAAGTAAAGAAAGCTTTGCTACAGACGTCGAGCCATCAGTATATGTCACATAATAATATTGAAAGATTTGAGCGTTAGCAAGGAAGACAGAAGGAAGAGTGGAAGGCAGTGCCTGGGTAGCTAAACGGTGCGAAAATCGCACGTGAATTCGAATCAACTGTTAACCCATAAAAGCTAGCGGATTCGAACCAACATTGTGGCTTCAGATTTAGGCCTTCAATCGTTTGCTTGACATTTGCGATTACATGAAAATTCTCAGCCCGTTATTACCTGAGTCGTAGTTATGGCTATTGAATTGAACTGCTTAGATGCTCAAATTACCAGTTTGTGCAATCTAATTTAAAGGGCTGATTATATGAGAGTTTTCAGCCCAGGCTGAAATTATCTCATGCAATCGCAAAATCAGAGAGATGAGTAGAGAGGAGACCTGAGTTTGCAGCCCGTTTAACAGGGCTGAAATTCCAGCCCAGGCTGAAAACTCGCATATAATCAGCCCTTTAAATGAGATTACACAAACTGATTATTTGAGCATTCAGCAATTCAATTCAATAGCGATAACTACAACTCAGGTAATAAGTCTAGTGGAGGACTGCCATTGGAGACCCTAGAGAACACTAATTATTCCTTTTTAAGAAACTTACAAACCTTGGCATTTGAGTCCTTGATGGAGAAGTCCATAAAGAAGGGAGCCACAGTGGTCACAAAATGCTGGACTTGTATAAGTATGGACTTTGAATCTATGGGGAGACTGTGGTGCCTACAATCAAGAGAAACGACATTAGCTATAGATATAAATTTTTTGCTCTGTACACGCAAAATTACTAGAAAATACTATTAAGAACATTAAAACTTCACTTGGCAATATTAAAATATCAGCGCTATATACTAGGCCATGCCTCCTTTTCAGTTTAATTGAAGTAGTGGGGTAGAAAGTTGAGTGCAGTGGGGAAATAGAACCTCTGAATGGTGTAATGAAGTACCTTACCAACAGAGAGGCGCCGGGGGCAATTAGAGTTACTGTTTAAACGAGGTCAGGGGTTTAGGCAAAGGGTTTTCTGTCGAGCTCTCGATGGGTAGCACTCCCTGATGCTATCACGATCATAATAATATCAATATGTAGGCCATGCCGTTAATATTAAGATATGCCCAACGGCAACATCAAAGAATCACAATGGATTAGCAATCTCAGACCTCAAACAGACCCATGGTATTTTTCATCTACATCTTGACCAGTGAAGATCTTAATTTTACAATAAGAAACTATTCTCGCAAGAGATCATGTTTCCCTCGATGCAGAACGCGTATCCCTCGATCGACATCGCCGACCCATAGGCAGAATAAGGGGATCGCGTGAATCGAGGTTTTTATTGTGGACCTCGCGATCCAAAAGCCCTAACATATTTCTATAAAAAATATTTCTATAAAAATGGGCCGTTCATTTGAAATGAGTTAACCTCTGTAAAGAGAACCTCTCTATAAAGAGCATACCTCTATAACAGAAAACACCCATGTAGATGAAAAAGCTTTCCGAAAAATGTTTAGATTATGCATGTTTTAGACCAGTTGTGATCGCAAATTGGGCATCATGCACTTTCAGTGGAATTATCTTAGTACACTGTGTGTTTAAACTTTTGTATTAATGTTTTTGTATTATATTTGGTTCCCAATTTTTGGTAAATATTTCACAAGACATCCGCAATAAAGAACAAAAATTATGCAAATCGACGAGGATTCAGACTCGGAATAAACTGACATCATCTAAATATTAGGCCTATAAAAAGTGTGATACAGATACGTATGGAATATTAATTTTTGTAAAAACAATTATCGATTGTATTCTAAAACTATGTATTTTATTGAGAGCGCCCCTTTTAAATGAGCACCACTCTCTGAGGCCAAAAATGAATCAGGGCCCAATACGGGAAAAGCTCTTCGCGCGAAAAGTTTTTACCCAACGGAGATTTAGCAATAAGCAAGCATGTTCTTTAGCGACAGAAAATAGATAATTTTCACGCAAACGAAACGTGATTGTTATAAAACATTCGCGTTTATTTAGAACCTGTTTGTGTACAGAATCTTTAGACTATAGTTTATCGATTTGAAAAGCGTCCTTTTAAAATATTCATGCGAAAAATGTGTAAATATTTGTCTTATGGACATTTAAACAAAGCGATAAGACCCTTGTTATTCGAAAACCCGACATGATTATTAATGAAAAGCTAGTCGTTCCACCTGCAAAAGTAATAAAGGCAAGCGCAAACCGTGTCGACATTGTTGGCCAACATGTTGGCTGAAAACAGGCTAATGCCGGGCACAAACCATGCCGATATGTTGGCCAACATGTTAGAACGATTTGCTATAGACGTTGTCCAAACAAACATGCTGTTGAAGAAAAAAGCTAACACTTTAAACATGTTAAAAAATGTCGGCCAACATTTTGATCGATTTGGGCAAAATTCATTTGTTGGTACGGTTCGCTATGTCTCGCTAACATGTTGCCGCAACATTTTTAATTTCGGTAGTTATTTCGGAGACCTTAAAATGTGAAATAAATTTAAGCTGGCGGTTTGAGTTGGACCACGAGTTTTTTCTTCTTCGTCCTCAACCAAAACAGCGAGCAATAAACAAAAAGCTGCTTCCTTTCGGCCATGTTAGGAAAAGTCAGCACCCCAAAACATCTCAGATGTTGTGATGGAATGGCAAACCATACCTACATGTTAGCCTATTTCCAGCTAACATTTTGGCCAGCAATTTTAGCATGTTTTGCGCCCGCCCTAACATGCTGGAACGATTTGCAATACCATCACAACATCTGAGATGTTTTGGGGTGCTGACGTCATCTACAATTGATCTTTTGCAAACATGTCCGAAAAGGAAGCAGCTGTTTGAATATTTCTCGCTCTTTTGTTAACGACGAAGAAGAAGAAACTGGTGCCTCAACTCAAACCACCAGCTTAAATCTATTTCTCATTTCAAGGTCTCCGAAATAACGACCGAAATTAAAAATTTTGTGCCAACATGTTTGCGAGACATTTCCAACCGTCCCAACAAAACAGATTTGCGCAAATCGACGAAATTGTTGGCCAACTTTTTTATCGTTAATTAACAACATGTTATTTGTTTGGACAACATCTAAAGAAAACAGTGCCAACATGTTGGCCAACAATTGTTGGCATCGATGTTGGCCAACATATTGGCACGGTTTCCGTCCAGCTTGAGCCATTAGATTATTGGCAAAGAGCATAGAGAAATAGCAGACTAAAAGCGTCCCTACACGAACGTAATTGCATAGGTCCGCTGCTAAGGAACTCAACTACTGACTGAATTGTTTATAATTCGTTTTAAACGTAGGCGGTAGCTCTTAAAAGGGATGTGGCATCGTTCAAAGCAGAGAATTCGGCAAGAGGAGAATACCATGGTTTAATTTCGGCAGCATAACCACATAGCCAGGGCATCATATTATAAAAATTTACCCCATAAATAGGGCGAAATGTGTCATCAGCGTTAACGGCAACAAATTATTCCGCGAGGGGCGATTCACTCCTTGGAAGTCTCGTACACCTTTGCTGCAAGTCCTATTGTTTTCATGGAAATCCCTTGGAAGTCCTTTTGTTTTAATAGAAATCTCGTACGCTTTTTCGCAGAGTGAAATGCCCCTCGTTATTCCGCCAGGCAATCTCGTAACTTATAAAATTGTCAAGATTTCCCAAAACATTACTCATAATCAATGCAAAGATGGATGATTCGGCAAATTATCCATAAACTAAGATGACGGGCTATCTCGTGGAACGTGACTGATCATATCTTTATCTTTAAACATGAATGACAAACATTTTCATCACCGTGAATCGTGACCCTGACCCCCTATTACCACCCTTGAAGATAAAACCCTATTGATCCTCTAAGAAAGTTCCGCCCTTGAAGTTTCCTTGTCAGTTTTAAATAAAAATGTATCAACAATCGTTTGACGTTTGAGGGTTGTGATTTTACCCCTGTGAGAACAGCAAATAGCAAAAACAATCCTTCCTTATTCTAAAATGCTTTTAGAGAGATTTCTAATTATTCCTTATTTATTTTGAAATTCTTTCTAAAATTTTTTTGAAATCGGTTTCGTATCACTTCTAACGGAGTGTTTTTAAGCTATTTTGATGAGACCACTTCTACTCTCAAAGGGTGTTCTATTTCTCGTGGGCTGTTTCTTAAAAATGCAACTTGACAAAAAATCCTGGAAGTTGCAGACAGTCACAATTATTTGATTTTATATCATGCTAGGTTATCTAAAGCAGAAAGCAGAGCTTATTTCGCTGCATTTCTGACAAACAAAATGTCTCATCATTAAAAATACATGACTAAATTTCATCTTTTGGAAAAGTTCCTGAAAAACCTCACTTAAATATGTAAATCTACCACAGATCACAAAGCTTTTCTCTTGCATGCAACTAATGGATGAAAAACTTTTGCTCAAAGCAGAAAACATGTGTATTTCATCAATTGTGATGGGACAATCAAACCACAAGTATCTTTAAATGCAAAGGCGTTGAACAGGTGCGTTTTCAAAGCATACAGAATTTAATGTGCTTTCTATCCTTCCAAAGCTGTGCCAAAATGAATTTTTGATACTGTGCAATGGAGAATCTTCTTTAAACGAATATTTATTTCTATTTTCGAGTTGCAATATAAGTATTGCAATGGCTAATGAAACAAGCCTGCCTTGCTGCAGTATCTGCAAAAAATGTTATCTCATAAGAAGTCATTTCTTCCTCAGCTTTCTTTATATCCTCATAACAGGCAATTTTTATGCAATTTTTCAGTTCTTTTCACATCAAAATACACTTAAGACTGAGACTCTCTTATGTATTTCTTCTTAATTTTTCGTAAATTTGAAACACTTGGATAGATTTCAGAAAAGTTTGCAAGCACACCACAGATAATTAGACTCCAAACCTTGGTTGCATGATTAGAGAGCCAACAACATTTCTACTGAGCTTAAGAGATCAGCAGAGTACTCTAGGTCATACAATACTGTCCAAGGCTCTCCTCCAATCTGGCTTTGAGTTTTGGCTACATTAAGCCTTTGTCATTCATACATTTTCATGTGCATGTTTATGTGATTCGGTTTAATGAGAATTCTGACTTGGACATCTCCAATGGGGTTATAACAACGGCAGGATGGGTGTTTCCTAACCAGGCACTCCCTAGCAGTATCTCCAACAAAAATTGCAAAAGTAGGCAATCACCAAAGTTTATCATATGTTGTACTGAGCAAGAGAGATCAAACCCACAGCCTCTGACATTACCAACCAACCAACTAATTGCTGTCAGAAATCACTTGAATGAGAAATGAATAACAAATAGGCAACTATTACAACAGGTTCCAAAAAAGAACTTTCTAAGACTTCTCAACACTATACAACAAAGATAAGAGGAAGCTTGTGTAGGCCAAGTCACCCTTATTTGAGTTATAACTACAGGTTGAAATTAATTTTTGCTGAAAAATAAGCAGAATTCTGGCAAGGTTCCTTGTGGTTAACACATTTCTTGGCTTTTCAAGATTACTCCTCTATTCTCAGATTACAATAATCTTTGATAAATTAGCATCTCAAAATTGTAAGGTGGCAGCATAAGCAGAGCTCCAGTCAATAGAAAAGCTTTTGTTATCTCAGAAACATCATCTGGAATATTCACTGGGTTTTGATCTTTATCATAAAAGCTCCATTGACCTTAAAAGTTACGAGTCTGGTGGCTTATATTATGACTTATATTTTGTGATACTAGAGATAAGAATCACCATCCTTGAAGAGCTGTTAGCTAGAATACACTCAATCAGCTAAGACTGCTTACACCTATTGCAGATAATGTTATCATTTGATCAAAATCATGGCTTCACTCGTAGAAAAAAATAGCTCTCAGATAGTCCTCCAATTCTCGTGTGGTTTTCCTTATTAGATCTGGGATTTCTTCCATCGGAGCTGAGTTATACTTTAGATAAGAATAACAGTATAGGACCAAAAGAAGCAGGTACTTTACAACAGCAGTAATGCTACCCAGAACCTATACTATGCTTACATGATTAAAAAACCATCTGCTGCATGCTTGCTACCAACGGGAAAATCACACCTTGGAATCTTGTACACTCTCAGCTGGAGGAATCTCTATTGTTTTTGTAGGAATCTTGCAAGAATCCTCATAAGCTTTGCAAGGATTGAAATGCCCCTACTGTTTTTTTTTTACCTTTAAAAACAAGAAAAAGGAACTCACATCCGAGTCTTTGGAGATATCAGCTCCTGGACATTGAAACGAGACAAATTCATGGCAGCGCTTGTGCACGACAAAACAGCAAACTGAAAATGAAAGAAAGGTTATTTTTGTTAGCAAAACTTGAAGAAACAGACAAAATGTAAGATCCCAATATAAAGCAATTCATAAATTTTAATATTTCAATTTTGTACTGTTAATTTTGGTATTGTTAAAAAACAAAGGCAATTACGAAAGAGAGCTCACTGGATGTTAAAAAGTAATTTTCTGTGAATGAAGAGCTAGAAAACTGCTGTTGTTGAAATATTTTCTCATCAATGCAGGATTACATCAAGGTGGGATTGTGAACAGGTGTAATGAAAAAACAGCCTTTGCATTTCAAATCTTCAATGGATGTCACTATAGGACTTTATATAAGCTTAGATAACTGACCAGCTAGGAGCTGATATCTGAAAATGGTAGTTTCTTCCCTAGGGAGAAGACTTATGTAAACATACATTAAAGAATCAATCTAAACAATCCATGAAATTCAAAATGTGATCACTGAAGACTGCTGGCTGCCTTAAAAATTAGTTTTCTAATAAGTTAAACTTAAGAAAAACTGTTATTGAGAAAAAACTATAGGAGAAGGTTTAAACAAAGAAATAAATCATGTATGCAAAAGCTGTTTAAATAGAAAAACAGTTGCATATGATTATCTAAACATTATTTTTTAAAAGTGGTGCTTTTGAGAATTGGGCGGTTCTAGGGTTATATTAAATTTGTTGTCTATATTATAATGTAAATTGCATTCAAGAAGAAAATCACCACAAGGAAGATCATAATACCTTTACATTGGTAACCCTGTGTTTGTACAAATCCCCTAAAATGTAAACATTTACATTAAAAAAGAATAAAAGTATTTTAAAAAAGGAGAATAAAAAGTGGGAAGACAATGTGTGGGGGAAGGATACATTTTTTCTCATTTAATCAGTTTTTGCGTTAAGAATTAAATTGTTTCCGGAAAGTTTGGCCACAGTTATGATTTAATAAAATAAAGGATGAATTGTTGAGATTATTTAAGTCTTAGCAACCTAACCTGCACAACAAACAGTAGAAAATATAATCTAAAAATGAAAGAAATTCCATAAATCTAGTTAAACCAATGTTTAACAAAAATGAAATTCTATGTGAGAGAAATAACTTCTCGATACAGATCGATGATCATTGCAAAAATTAATTCTTCATATGAAAAATTTGCACCATAGATTCGCTCAAGAACCCTGCATGGCCTAAAACATGACGCCTTCCCCTTCGATTACAACCACCAAGATGCTTGCATTTATTTACCTCGAATACCCTCTTGACTTTTAAATCTACATGTTATGCAACATTAACTGTTTAAGTAAATGCAGATAAAATTATATTAAAAGCTGATTTCATTTGCATAGATAGAATATACAGATGAATTTATGCAAAGCCTCGACTTACCAAATAAAGTCCTTGCAGTGAGCGCAGAAAGTAGGCTGTTTGAAGAACTTTGGAACGAACTTGTGGTCCTTTATTTCGTAGACATTCTTTTCTCTGATAGCTCCTCTTCGGTTGAAACCTTTTGGCTTAGATTCGTTTTGTTTTTGACTCATTTTAGGCTAAATAAACGAAGCGCTGTGATTAGCTTTCTGACCCTTCCCTTCAAGACTCACAGCGAGCGCCACTCCACAAAAACAAACCTGCCATGAATGCTGAATGTTTCTGAACAGGAGGAACACGCTATTCTTCGTACCCGCGTTTTCTCGCAGATTAACGTTTACGCCCATATCTTCCAATGACGCCCAGCTTTTTCGCACGAAGTGGGTCAAGGTCAAGAATCGAGGGGCCCGTCGAGGGGGCTGTTCAATCAAGGATAATAAGACCACAGCTCCTCTTTCTTTATTGTATTCAAAATATTTTAACAGATGCCATTTTTTGCGACTTCTTACAAGTTTTATGATGCAAAATAGGAGGTTTCCAGGCAAGATGAAAAGTCTGATTGTTTTAACGTGCAACGCACAACGCACAGCGCAGCGTAAGAAGCCCCCTGACATCCCTGGTTATGGTTGGGTGTGATACTCACCCCTCCCAATTATCCACCTTGTGCAATAGTCACACTGGGGGCACCGATTTTATGGGCCAAGACATGGGCGATGAGAGCAATCGGTGCGTTTAGGACTCTTGGGGCAGAATTCCACTGATGCACATCTAATGAATTTTTAGTATTATTTAACAAACTGAAATGATGTAATCTCAGCTCCTAAAAACTCTAACTTTTCACAACCATACACTCTTTTTTTTTATAAGAATACTATAAATTTTATCCAGCCTTAATATTCTTAAGAAATGTTCGTTTTGAGCCTGAATATATTCTTAAAGTATTCTTGTTTTTCAAACCTGATATGCGGTTTTAGGGGAACATAGTTAAAAGAAAAGTCATCTCATATGGTCGAGCGAAAGGAATATTTAACTATTATAACAAAAAGAATGTTGTTAACAATCATTGAGTTTCGTTCTAACATTGCAAAACAGGCATCTGCTGAAAAATGAGACAGAAATATGAGAGCTGAGGCTGAGCATATTCTTACAATATTCTTAAAAATAGGATGATTCTGAGCCTGAATATTCTTATAAACAATATTCTTATAAAAAAAAGAGTGTATCATAAAGAGACCATGATATCCTTGAAAAGCGTTTACCTGAAGAGAAACTTAAAAATTAGAATAACTCACAGCTGTTTTGAACGATATATAAGGCATTTTGCAAGGATCTTCCTTGAGAACTGAAGATGGCAGAAGGACAACTTGCAATTATTAACTTCAGACTTTAAAATGTTGATCTAGCTCTTAGCGTAGAGGCTTGAAATTTTGTTTATTTCTGAATTTGATAAACAAACACATAAATGCAAGAAACAATAACAAAAGAATAAGTAAATAGCTCGTGTGGTCTTTCGTGTGGTTAAAATGCTTTAGTTCTAAAAATTGGTGTCCTTGTCTGTTGAGGTTGGTTATAATTTGCAATGGACAAAAAGAATTGAATTTTCATTATCACAGAGAGCATCTTTTCTATAACTTATTCAATTGGTCTGAATAACTTTATATTTCTAAATGATTTTTAGTTAGAAAATGCTATCTCCCTATAAATGGTTTCCTTAGTATAAATGCTTCTGTAGATAAAAAGTGTTTTTTGCTAAAACTTCTTCTTATAAACAAAAATGCTTCTTCCTTAGAAATGCTTATTGTTTAGAAAACATTCCCTCGTAACAACAAGCAGCTTTCCACTTAGAAGATGCAAGTTTTTTTCTTACTTAGAAAATGTTTTCTTTCTTGGAAATGCCTCTTTTTTGGAAAATTTTTACTTCTTCTTCTTAGAATAAGATACAAAGTGCTTGCTTGCTAAGAAGCATTTTCAGTGGAGAAGCATTTTCTAGCTTTTTGCTAAAAAAATTCCGAATAAGAAGCATTTGTGGCAAGTTAAGAAAAGTAGCATTTTTGGTCAAGACACGTTAACGACAAGCAATCATTTTTTATATTTACGAAAAACATAGCAAGGAAGTTAACATAAAGAAGAAGAAGCACTAAGGAAGAAGAAGAAGCAGTCAGGAAGAAGAAGAAGCAGTCAGGAAGAAGAAGAAGCATTTAGGAAGAAGAAGAAGCAGTCAGGAAGAAGAAGAAGCAGTCAGGGAGAAGAAGAAGCAGTTAGGAAGACGAAGAAGAATCAGTAAGGAAGAACAAGAAGCAGTGAATAAAAAGAAGCAGAAGCAGTAAGGAAGAAGACGAAACAGTCAGGAAGAAGAAGAGGCAGTCAAAAAGAAGGAGAAGCAATGAGAAAGAAGAAGAAGAAGCAGTAAGAGAGAAGAAGAATAATCAGTAAGGAAGAACAAGAAGCAGTAAATAAAAAGAAGCAGAAGCAGTAAGGAAGAAGACGAAACAGTCGGGAAGGAGAAGAGGCAGTCAAAAAGAAGGAGAAGCAATAAGAAAGAAGAAGAAGAAGCAGTAAGGAAGAAGAAGAAGAAGCAGTAAGGAAGAACAAGAAGCAGTAAATAAAAAGAAGCAGAAGCAGTAAGGAAGAAGACGAAACAGTCGGGAAGGAGAAGAGGCAGTCAAAAAGAAGGAGAAGCAATAAGAAAGAAGAAGAAGAAGCAGTAAGGAAGAAGAAGAAGAATCAGTAAGGAAGAAAAAGAAGAAGTAAATGAAAAGAAGCAGAAGCAGTAAGGAAGAAGACGAAACAGTCGGGAAGGAGAAGAGGCAGTCAAAAAGAAGGAGAAGCAATAAGAAAGAAGAAGAAGAAGCAGTAAGGAAGAAGAAGAAGCAGTAAAGAAGAAAAAGAAGATTTCATTTCGAACCAGCGAGATTATAAAGTTTTTAATTAAATTGATTATATGCTGGGATTTTTTGCTTGTTTGTCAGGCCCAGGCGAAACAATCAGACATCGTTTGTCAAACACTTGAAATTTTCTTTGCGAGCAAATGCTTGACGGTTTAGCCTCATCACAAAACATTGATCGACAAGCAGAATGAGCATGTAATGTTTTTCCTTCACAAGCTAAAAACATCGATTGTCTGACGAAAGCAAAGTACTGTTTGACGAACAATGTCTTGCAACGTGGCCAAACAGTAAGGCATTTTGCTGGACAAGCAAATTTCATATGTTTGACAAATAATGTTTGATTGTTTTTGTGGTTTAAGAGTTCGATTGTTGTCTTCATGCAATAGTGGATCATGTGTTACACGGCGATACACGGTATAACGAATATGGGGTATTCATTTGAAGGAGAGAAAACATTTAAAACACGATTAACGTGACCTGCAAGCTTTATGACTAACGATTAACGTAACTTACAAAACAGGACAATGAATAACGTAATGAATTTGGCTCATGAAACGGAGAAACTTTCAAAAATTGAGTCAACGAAAACTGCACGTTTGGCATTTGAAAAACGTGGAGCAACATCTGTGGATGGAATCTTTTCTGATAACGTACATTTTTCTATTTTTGGAAAACGAAAAACGGAAAAAACAACCTCTTTAAGCTAATATCGATCTTTGTTTGGAAATTTCTTGAAAATTACTGGGTTCAAATGCGGAACCTAAAATAAACAGTTATATTGCCAGTCAGTGCCTCTGAAAGCAGATGTAAGATACAATGGATTTTCGAGGAAGCACTTGCTTTAACAATTAAGTTACTTTGGTGATTCATAAAACTACTAAATTTTCTATTGAAAAACAAGACTCTTGTTTACAACGGAAGAACATGCTTCTTAAATATTAACTTTTGCTGACTTCATCCAATGAAAAATGAAAGAAAGTGAAAATTGAAAACAGGAAAACGAAAATGACTTCTAATTTGATTTTCATTGGATCAAATGATTTTTAACGAGAAACCTGTCTGAGAATTTAGTGCAATTTAGATACATTAGCAATCGAAAAGGTTCCGAATTTTCCACTTAAAAACGTGGCTCACACGGGGCTCATGTTTACAAAAAAGAAAATGCTTTTAAAAGATATCAAATGCTGGTGACGTCATCGGGTTAAAAATGAAAGCGAAAAGCGAAAGTAATTTGAAAACAGGAAAACGAAAATGACTATATTTAATTCCCACTTAAGGCCGATTCGCTCTCGCCAGTTAAATTTTGGCAGATGTGCAGTGGAAACTTTTATATCACAGCCATCAAAAAACTCCTGTGTTAAAAGTAGAGAAGTAGTTTCTATTATTCGTCAGACGATTTTGTTCGCAAAGCATTTCAACCAATTAGCATTGCAGCATTGAATAACAGAGCTTACGTTACACCATAAACTGCTGATGTGCCCCAATGATGACAACGATTTCGACCAATGTAAAAATTATACAATTGACAGGCAAGAGTCCCTCAAGGACTCCAAGCTCATTGCTGCAGTGGATGCGCCATACAGCGACATAACTCCAATTCTTTAGTAATTAGACATCACGAACAAGCCTACAAACACGCCTATGTGTGCCGTGTCCACAAGGCAGGTCCGCTCTTGGTCCACAAGCATCACCAAGCAATATTTAGATGTTGCAGAGAGCGCTATCTTTTTTATGATTGCTTTTGATAGGTCAGTTCTAAACCAATCAGATTCTTACTCTTTAATTTTTCAAGACTTAAGAAAAAGCAGTCTTATTTTCTCCTATTTCTTCCTGGGGTATGTATTTCTTTTACTTAAACGTATTGGTAAAAGCCCTAACCAGCAACAGTAATTTACCATTTAGTGTAGAGAGAGTCATCTTTGTCTCGATTATTGGTTGCTTTGATTGGTCAGTTCTAAACCAATCAGATTCTGAATCTTAAAATCTAAGCCAATGAAATTCTGCTTGTGTTTTCACTGGACAGTGTTGCTAAGTTTTCCTGGCTGCTTTCATACGTCAAACAGTAATGCAGGGATGTCATTCTTGCAATATTTAGAAATTCTTGCCACATTCCATCGCAATCAACTTGTCGCATCGTTGTTTATTTTGCCCAAAAAATTAGGCTAAGTAATCGCTACATGTATCATCAGTTCTTGCAAATTGCCTCTAATTTAGACAATACAGTATAAAGAGAAATTAACTCTGAAGGCTTTCGTCTGAAAGCCCATTTATACCAAGAAGACACTTATCATCCAAAATATGAAATGAGTTGATATTGCCATGTCTGGTTTTCAATCTAACCGGAGTTCATTTATTGTCTGCAATTTATGCAGATTAAAGTCTGGTAAACAATATAATGAGGGATAATAAATGCTAAAGGCTGGAAAGGAACATTGAAAAAACTTGAAAAAGTACATTGAAAAAGTCTTTTTTTAGGCTAATGGTGTGTGATATTAGTCCAAAACTCTTAAACCCAGGTTGATAATTGCCAATGGTTGCCAATAAGCAGTTACTCTAGAATATGTACAAAACTCTTAAACCCAGGTTGATAACATAGAGATAGAAACTATCTCTATGGTTGATAATTGCCAATGGTTGCCAATAAGCAGTTACTCTAGAATATGTACAACATTTTCATGCTGTGGTCTTTAGGATACTTCCCTATTTTATGGGGCATATTATATTATAGTGCCTCCGTAGTGGACTTGATATTTTTCGACAACAACACTCTCAGAACGACAGGAGCGTTTTTACTACAACAAAAGCAGTTCAACTGTTACTTGATGGTGTTTGCTTTCACTGCTCAGTGTTTGAATAGTAATCAAGCAGTCAGAAAATGAGCAACCAATCAAATTGCGACTTTCGTATAAGCTGAAACTTGATTGGTTCATTGCAAATCCCTGTCAAACCAATCACTGAACGGCGTAAGATTTTGAATGACAAATTTCTTGAACAGAGCATTCGCAAAATGCACTCAAATTTCAACCGGGTTTCGTTTCTGTTTGTTTGTTAGCCTTCGAGTTACAAACGACTTGTGTATCGAGTTTACCTACCTTTCAAAGAGGTCTGGGTCGGTGCGAGATTTTTCTGGAAAATAGCGGACATCTTGAGTAAGGGTATCCTCTCCGCATGCAGCGACTGGGATTGCGGTCGCTAAGAGAGAGGTAGTGCAGCAAATTATGCTTCAAATTCACGAATACGCGTTTTTTTTTATAAGAAACCTGGCTCGGGGCCTAGTTCTAAAAGTTTCTTAATTTTTGGCCCAATTTTAGTTCTAAAAGTTTCTTAACAGTTTCTTAATTTAATGGAAATAAATTGCAGTAAAAACGATAAAAAACGTGAATATAGCAAGCAAATTATTAATATTATTGTATTACAAAGAATTAGCCATACTGGTGCGAGAAATCGAACGGAAATGCTTGAGAATTGATTACTACGTCCACAAATGTGAAATCAGTATGTTGGAAAACTGACACAAAAATTTCTTAAGTTTCTTAACTCCTTCCTCCTAGTTCTAAAAGTTTCTTAACTTTTGGGGTGTCTAGTTCTAGGTTTCTTATTAAATCGGTTTCTTATAAAAAAAACGTGTACTGGAAGAAAGAGAGATAAAGGAATCCGATTATAAATGTTGAAAATATCTGTAGAAACTCGAGAAACAAGATGCAAGTAACTCACAAAAAGAAAAGATTTAAGATAAGATGGGACTTGAATCATCTCCTTCATCTTTTCTCAAATTAAAATTTAAAGCAAACTTTGCTGCCCTACCTCTCTTGAAGCGACCGCGATCCCGGTCGTTGCGCAGGAGAGGATTCCCTTACTCAAGATGTCCACCATCTTCCAGAAAAATGTCGCGCCGACTCAGACCTCTTTGAAAAGGTCGTGCAATAAAGATTCAAGATAATATCTCTATCTAAATTTTTAAGGAGAAACGTTGTGCTTTTAACAAATCGAATGCTTTCTCCTAAAAATAGACCAACCCAAAAACGTTACCTTTGAAAATGAAGTCAAGTAATAAGATTATGGCAGAAAACCTTTCCTGTCTATGCAGGATATTCGATAACTGGATCTCTATGACAAGTAATTAAATATCTAAAAAAGACTTCATGAAAAGCATAAGTACATAGGAGAAAATAAATTTTGGCCAGAATATAAAAATATGTCCCAGTATGGAATCTGTGTGATTGCTTTCTAAAACGATTCGAGTTTTTGCGGGTTTTGGATTCTAAATCTAGCAATGGGTAGGTTTGATGACTTTCGTGATTCTTACTAGACTTAACATCCTTGATTTTGAACTCACACCTTTACAGCTTCGCTCAAGTCACAGATCTGTTTGCCATTCCAATCCAAAAGGTATGGAAAGACGAAAAAGGAGAAATAACCCAACGAAGAGAGATATTGTTGCTCCTGTTCCTCCTTCCGTCTCTTTTTGCGTTACATTTTGACTCTTACTACAGTTCAGACATTTTTTCAAGAATACGGTTTTGGGAATATTTGTATGCATATAACTTAATATTACTTCATAAGCTAATTCAGAAGTAATTTTTGGAGACAATTGGAGAAATGGATACGATCAGGACAGGTCTCGAACCTGCGACCTCTGTTCTGGCACTGTACTCCAATGCTCTACCAAGGGACCTGCCTGACCACAAGCTCCCAATGACTCCCGGTCGTACCACATTGCACATAGTCTATCTCTCTCCAAAACTAGTCTCTTCTTGTTTATGAATATAGATAAGCATTACCTACCATAAATGTAGCGAAATTGAAACTTCCTTTTTGTTGCAATGTGACGTAACATATATAACGGATGTTGAGTTATTGACAATGCTTTCAATTCAATGAAGTTGAATAAGATTAGTCCATCAAATGTTTGAGTTTCAAAGGGTCTTCACTGTGATTGGCTGGCCAAGGCGTCTAAGGAAAACCTAAACCAATGAAAATCAGAGACGGTTGCGCACTATTCTACTCGGTTGCCCATTTGTCCGCGTGGAATTTGGTTTGATTTGAAGATTTTAAGGAGAAAAGATTCGCTGCAAGCTTTATCAAGTACAGGCGGTTGGTGGCGATACTCCATCGCAAGAAAGACCATCATGTTAGCAAGCCAAACACGTATTACTGGTCAGCTTTTTATTACGTCCCAGTTTCACCAATTCCACAATGAGGTCTTCCACTGCTTTAGCTGCGTTGCAGACAGAGAGAAGAGGCATGGACTATTTGTGGAATGGGCCATGGCACAACAAATGACGGCACCTACAGCCTAGTTTCGGCTAGACGAATTCGTTTCAAGAAATTTCATCTACTGTAACTGGCAAAGTCTCATGCAGCAGGTCCAGGACGTTTCCAGCTTGGACTGTGTGCTTCTCTAATAATTGAGCGGTATGACTGCTTCGCATTTCCGTCGAAGCTACTCCAAAACAAATGGTGCATGGAACTTGCAACATCGTTCAAACGAGTGCTTTCAACCAGGTAAACATTAATCGAATATTTTGAATTATCTTAGTTTTTAGCTTGAAAACTACTTGCTTTGTACCGAACATGGTACGATTTGACGTTATTCGGACAGAGTAGTATATAAGAGCAAAGAGCAAGTCAGAAAGTTTAGATTTGTAGCCAATAATTCAAATTTATTGGTGCTACTTTGAGTCCGCCTATAAATCCTCCTCGTTTGGTTTTTGTCTTGGTCATTTTGAACGAGCTTAGAGGCACAACATATCACATAGATCTACCTGTGCCATAACATAACATCACAACATGCTGCAAGCAAAAATGCAAAGAATACTGCAATATTACATAATCCTGCTACAGCGCTGCTTAAGTCAAAGGCCTACCAGACAGGGCAGCAATGTTGGCAATCGGTGTTCAAACTGACACTCTTGGAACAGTCTTCCAAACCGAGAGTCTACATCACGTAAACCCAGGCACGCAGATCAACTATTGCCTTGCGTTATAGTAGTATTAGAAGGAAATCAGATTTAAGGCGAGAATTAACTCTTGCCGTTGTATCTATAAATGTGACTGTAAGGGGAACGCTTGCCTTATGCAACCGTAATTATAAAAGCTGGATTGCCAAAAACAACTGCGTGTCTCTGAGTTTTTCCCTTTTAAGGCAGTTTTGGTTCGAAGCACATGTGCTGAGCTGGACCACAGTCTATGACTAGAGCTAGAAACATTATAGCTTAGGAATAAGTTACAAGTGGTCCGAAGATAATTCGAAGCGCTCAAAGCATAGTGAGTGTAACGACGTAGTCCTACAGTCCATAACGAGTTTGTCACTCCAGAATTTCATTGTTACAACTGCTCTGCTTTTTGCCATGCTGTACTGATGCCATATTTGCCTTTCTATCATTCTACAAATTGATATTGCAAAAATTAAGGCCACAAAGTTTCGGAAGGATGAAGATTTATGCGAAATTTCCGTTTCAAGACCCTATAGAAAATCACGCGTCGGAAATTTTAAATATAAAATTTTTATTTATATCATTTATTCTACTTCTATCTAGCTACTGTATTTTGATTGTATTGTTTGCTTCGGACACAAATGTCTATAAACTGTTTCAATCTTTGCAGTTCACAATTCAGAATATTGTCCAAAAGCCTGAACCAGAAGAACCAGAGCAAAGCTTTATGTAAGCTAGAGTAGAAGATTCGTTGAGGGATTGTATTGCCAACATCTCAAATAGAAGCGAAAGTGAAGAATGAAGAAAGATGTGGATATGTGTTGGAAGGTGTAATAAACTTTCGAAAGCACGTGTGTTGCCCCGTCCCAGTTGTCGGCAGAGTTTGTTGATGGTTTGAGGTGGACTACATGGCTAAACGATAGAAAATATAGAGAAGACTTGTCTTGATCAATTTTCAATCGAGTTTCGATCAATCGCCTTAATATATTAATCAGTGACTGTCTTTGTTTCTGTATTCCTTTTCTATAAATATGTACTGTATACATTAATATCATATGGCCATTATAGGAGCATATTTTTCATCCGTAAGCAACCAAATATGCATGCAAGAATATCATATAATGCTCTATATCATATAAATTGACAGTTGCTGATGAAGATCACAGACCAGCATGGCACAATATTATGAAGGGTGTTGGCTCAATTGTTGTCTCAGTTGCTGTCTCAATACTAGCGCTGTTTTTATGCAATGCCTAAATTCTTCGTTTAGTTCAGTCCAAATAAAATGCAAATATGCTGTTATTATCATTTCAAAGGAAAGGACAGGTAATAGGTTATCCGCGGGACAGAAGATTCTTGTGTTGGAGGCGCACTGTAGTTTATCGAAATTGATATTTGGGATAACGCAAAATGGTAGATGCGACTCAAGAAAAAGACATTTACATAAGCATAATATGGATGGTAGTATTTCGCACTGGCGTTCAGAGCTTCTTCAGAGCAAACTTAGAGTTTAACTATGTTGTTGCTGTTGTACAGAGATACAATCTAGCGTTTTCTGTGCAACAACAGCAACATATTCTCATTCAACTTCACGTTTATTAATGCTGTTTTGAGGCTTCCTATGTTCAGGTTTGTCAAGTCGTTTTAGCCGAAGTCTTCAGCTGAAATAAGCAGTCTTTTGCTTTCTGGGGGTACTTCGTTGTCAAAAAAAACCTTTTGCAAGAAACAAGCAACAAACAGCCTACAATCTCTGCACCGAAATACTCTATAAACTCCCAAATGCTTAATCACAAAAGTTTGGCATAAGAAATCTCTGGGTGAATTTACAAATACATAAATGGGATGACACAAATGCTTTCAAGACGTTTCGCCCAACTTCCAATTCGCCCAACTTCCGTTTCGCCCAACCTGAAATGACACAGACAACTTTTTTCATGTAATTTGTCAATTATTTGATTGATGACGTTGGGGGCTCTGCCCCCAAACAGCCCCAAACCCCCGATTTTGACACTGGTGACTGTTTTAGTGAAAATGATAATTATAGATAGCAAGTATAGCTGGGCGAAACGACCAAGAATGTTGGGCGAAAAGTCCAGATAGGGCGAAAAGGAAGTTGGGCGAATCGACCTGATACCACACAAATTGCAATTATTATTATTATGCAAGCAGTCTGGGACAACGCTAGATATTTTAGGTAGAAGGGGAGTCTTTAGCAGCGACATTAAATTGGGCAAGACCTCCCACACAACACAACTGCCATCATCCGGAAAATGACAGGCAATCCCAAACACGTGCAAATGGTATGTTTGTTGTCCGGTTATGACAAATCTTGGATGTCACATCCAGTCTGATATGGCAAATTATCGCTGGGCTTGCCCTTCGCGACGAACAGCAAAAGCGACAGTCTTGCTTGGCTGGTTTCATGCGCCATGCATTAGGCATTGGCTGGTTTCATGCGCCCAGCAGGGGGGTTGTATTAGGCAATCCTTAGCGTGTACAAGATGAATAGAGTGTACAAGTGAAATTTCATACAAAGAAGGTCAAAGTGAAATGAGTTAAAATCACTAACATCAAAATTGATGTAAATCCTAATACGCGGGGGTCCAAATAAGAGCGAGGGGTTGGAAATTTTCAAAAATTAATTAGCGGGGGGACGGAAGTTAGGCACCTAAGAGTAACCTATGTGCAGAGGCGAACTCAGAGTGATTTGAGTCTCCAAAGTTTTCTGAATCAGCAAGCAGAGTGAAAACAAGAGGCAGCATTTTGATGCATATTTGTGCTACCTTGACTGCCATAATACCTGGAAAGGTCTGTGTGCTTCTTAAGAGGCCAATAATCCAATCCTAGGGTTATCAACCATGAAGGTGAGGTCTTGTATACAAAATCAAAATATGCACAGTATTGCAACCTTATTCTTTCCTCATTACACCAGTTACATTTCAACATTACAAGTTTTACAACATCTACCCATGCCTTTACTCAAAACTACAGTGCATAAGCAATCGTATCTATACATTTAACAAACGATTGCAAAATCAAAATCATCATCAATCTAAAATACAATTACATCTGTTACTGCATCACAAGGACGTCCTGACATGTATAAAAAATTGCAGAACCCCCCTGGGGCCTCGAAAGATATTCTTCACTTGTACAACTTTCACAGAACTGAACCTTGGTTCCAAAATGTAACTGCAATTGAATACATGTTTTGCTCAAAGGCCCAGCCAAACTATCAAACATTGTTTGTGTCAAACATTGGCAATTGCTTGTCAAGTAATGTTGGAAAGTTTGGCCAAGTCACAAAACATTGCTTGACAGAGGGATTTGCATAGCAATGTTTTGAAGAACTTCGAAAACATATCGCGCTTATCACAAGTGAAAAATATTTTATGAGCAAGAAATGGTTTGCAGTGTGACCAAACAATAAAACATTTTCCTTGACATGCAAAGTTCAGATGTTTGGCAAGCAATATTTGATCCCCTTGATCGTTTGGCCAAAGCCTAACATTCGCATCATGACGAGGTGATAAACAAGGCAAGTTATTCAGAACTGCAACAGGATTCTCTACCGAGTATAGAGGGTCGTTTAGGGGTTCCACGGGGAAAATGGCAAAATTTAAAGGCAACATGGAAACATCGGGAACGAAGGATCAGAGAAATTGTACTCTCGACTATCAGTCAGAAAGCTCCGGGGAACAAGGGTATTTTCTCAAGGAAATAGGGGAACATGTCACCCCCTAAACGACCCTCACTATGTTGACCTTCACCTTCTTGCTGTCCATATCAGGATCAGTCATCATATTGGACGTTCAATCAGACGATGCATTCTTCTTGTGTAAGAGCTGCTGTTTGTCCAGCAGCAGAACACACGAACCCATGTTTAAATATATCTACTATAAGGCTTTTTGAGAATGATCTGGGAGTTTCAGATCTTCAATAACCCGTTATTTATACAATAATGGTCTTTAAGTCCTTTAGACCTTATTGCAAGTAATATTCTACAATTCTAAAGTCTTTAAAAACTATACGATAAGCCGACTATAATCAAAGAAATGTCTGTACAGTCTCACAATCTAAATTAAGCGAGCAATAGGCGCAGCGTTAACTCTGAGCTAAGGGCTGAATCTAATTCTGATATTTTCTGTTCAACCTGTCACTGAATCAAAGGTGATCTCTACGAATTACCATATACAGGTAGTACAATCTTTTACAGTATTCTCTCAACTGATTCCATCTATGTTTTTATGACACATGATTATTATGTCCACTGCCAGATTCTCCTGACACTTCATCATCTTCCCCATTCTCTAAATCATCATTGTACGAATCTTGGTCGCCTGATGAATACGTTCGGTGGACGTTGCGATATTCTATTTCATTTCCAATACCTGGAAAAACAAGCAGACAGCTAACATTTATCAGTGAATGCCACCATAGGCTAATGATTCTATGATTAAAGAACTTCTGAAGAGGTTGTACTCTCATATGTATAATAGATGTTATGAGGCCCTGGCTAAACGAGTAAACATTGTTTGTCAAACATTTGAAATTTGCTTATCAAGCAATGTTTGAACGTTTGTCACATCAGGACACATTGTTTCAAAAGCAGAATTTCTGGGCAATGTTTTTTAAAAAGTTCAAGAACATTTTTGCTTCACGCGAACATAAAATGTTTGACGAGCAAGGTTTTCAACGTGGCCAAAACGGTAAAACATTTTCTTGACATCCAAAGTCCAAATGTTTGAGAAACAGTGTTTGATAGTTTGACAAGCGCCAAAGAGCTTACAGAATGGGACTAGTGGAGTGCTGAAAGTCTTAACTGTCTTAGCTTTTTACAATTTGAGTGCGAAAAGTTCTTCACAACTTTCCAACTTTACTTTGCTTTACAATTTTCCTGAAGCAGACAGCAGAGTCGTGAATTGCAAGCAACTGTAACTGTATGGCAAACGTAGCATTCAATAAAATTAAACAACCTCTTAGTCTTAATATACTTAAACAATTTCATGTCACGTAAAAAGCAAGGCATTTAAGAAACCACATGTAAGAAACTTTTTGTCAATGAAGAATTATTACCCCACCTTCTTATAAGAAACATTTCAAGGCTCTTACCCATCACTAAGTTTCTTGTATACCATGCAGAGATTATAACATTGCAACCGAGAAACGTTAGATCTAACAAATTTATACCTGATCATATACCTAGTTTAGACAGTTTTAACCTACTCTTAAACCATCATTGATGAAAAACACATTGGGTTAATATACCTATAAAAACCTCATTCAGTTGTAAACTAATTTTCCATGCCTCTCCCGAAAAAAGCAAGAACCTTGAGGTTAAGAAACTTTTGCATAGCTTTTGACTTCACAACCACAGTACAACGTTTACTAGAGTTGTGTCTATTAAGATTAATGATATTAATGATAACACTGGTTGTTCTGTTATCTATTGTTGACAAAGTTATTTAGAAGCTCTTTATTTTTGTTGAATGTTACACTTGCCTTGCAAGGAAGCTGCTTTAGTATTCTCTGTACTGACTCCGCACATCGTTCTATGAAAGCTGTCAGCATAGCTGTAAGAAACTTTCAGTACTTGATACCCTTGATACACGAAGGAAACAGTTAAGAAACTTTCAAAATGTTTAAGAGTTTTTCTTTGCAAAGTGAGTGTAGTTCTAGTAGTTGTTAAGCAAAAGCAATTGGATTAGGGCTCTATCATTTGCAATTTGTTGTCAAGCAAATGTTTTACCGTTTGTTTGGCCAGGTCGCAAAACGATGCTCGTCAAACGTTTTTTACTAGCGTCAAGCAAAAAATGTTTTTAAACTTCGTCAAAACATCATGCAATGAACTCTGCTTATTTATGTTTGTCAAGTCAAACAATGTTTTCCAACGTACCCAAACGTTCAAACATTTATTGACAGGCAAACATCAAATATTTCAGAAACACTGTAGCTACTTAGGATCGTATGGCCAGGGTCTAACGTTAAGAAATATCTACGTTGACTTACTTGCAGATTTGAAGAGCTCTCGAACTTCTGTATACCCAAATAAGTCCATACATTTGGTCACGTCCACATTCTTTATGTAGGCATCAACATATGCCACGGTGCCTGAGTCTTCGATCGTGCATTCTTTTTTCAGTTTCTCAATATTAAAGCAGTTTATTAACTTTGATATCTCACATGTATCATTTTTCGTGCCAACAAGATTCTTTACTGTTCCATAAACCTCGATGCATTTCTTTTGGATGTTCAATTCACAGCCTATAATTAAAACCGATCCAGAGTCAACTCACTGCTGGTTGCTATCGAAGTATGACTATTTGACTCCTTCCCCTGCTTTGTTATTTAACTAATGCCAAAACGTAAACGCAAAGAGAGGTAAAACTAAAAATGAAAACGTTTATGCATATCCTTATTAAATTAACTACTTTGGTTACTAAAAAGGGTTCCATCGTTTTCGCTTGAAAATACATCTCCGTGTGTCAGGAAATACCATTCACACGGGCACTAAGGCAGCTAGTTATGAGCATCACGATTTGTGATAAGATTCTAAATTTAATTTGGTTGGCTAACTTGGTTTGTTACCTCGAAAACAACAAGAGTTGGTCATATAAATAGCATTTGAGTGAATATCTTTCCAGCAACAACGGTTTTATGATGGATTAACCATTGAATATGTAGTGAAGTATACGGTGAACTTGCTTCGTTTAAGGGGTCAGCCTTGAGCATATAGCAGAAAGTAACAGTTGAGCAGATGCCAAATAGAGCGAGATGTTAGCCTTCCATAGACCTCAAACCTTTCGCAAATTGCGAAAAAACTGAGAAGTTAGAATGAAAGAATCGTATATCTGCACCAGCAGCTAGGAGAAGCTTGTACACATATATGTCTTGATTTGTGCCTACTCTATACTACTACATGTGTAGTAAAGACACAAATCATCGTAAGCCGAGGGACCACAACGAATATTAGATAGTGGACTGTTAGAATTAGGGCAGTTAGATGCAAACCATCGAACGACTGCCCGAAGAGAGCCAAAGGACAAACTATAATAGGTCTCGACTTTGGCGTAAAGACGTAAGCAAACAATTTCATCTTTTTAACTCGCGAATTACAGCTCTTCGATGAAACTGTTCCCTCAAAGGACCACATCCACATGTATACTGTGTCGTGGCAACTTTTGGCGGCAATCAAACAAAGCTGCAATCCTAAGCGTAACTTTAGCGGGAAAACATACCTTACTGAAATGATCATCAAGCATACAGCTCCGGCATAAGCTATGAACTTCGATGCTGAGTTTTCCGAAGAGGCACAACAGTATTACCACTCGTTGCTGGCAAAACATGTCTCGGATAGGCATGGGCATGGTTCGTGAACCGCTAATCAGTGGCAGCCTGGCAAGGCCAGCTGATGCAACACTATTCTGTTCAGCCTTCAATTTCCTTGGTTTCCAACTCAAAATGAAAAAGCTGCTCCCACAATGTGTAGAATATCTCAACAAACCAACATGCCATTTGTTACGATTCTTACTTATTCTGATCGCCAAAAAGTCAGCAAATTGTGTGTCACGAATTCCCAAAATTGGAGCGACTCCAATTCCACCACAAAATTACTTCCATTTAGAGCATTGTGAGGTGTTCTGAATGGAATGCATACAAATTTGGAAAATGGGGTCTGGGGTTGAGTCACAATTCACATGCGATAACGACACAATTCAATTTCTACGGTCATTGTGCAGCATTTCTGGTTCCTGCCTAGACTTCTCGCACTCTCCTTTGTTACCACGGAATGGTGGACCTTTGGAGAAGGATATTAAAAAATAAACTTGGAGCAAGTCTAGTTTCTGCCCGGTGTTCCTGCCAGCTCAATTGGCATTATTGCAACTGAAGCTATTCTTAGAGGTCCTCTTCTACGTCAAAGCTTATTTATTGGGCAAAGAAAAGTAGCAAATACCTATGAAAGACGTGAATGTCAAATGCCACCCATGAGTATCGAAAGGAAAACAAAAGCACGTAACAAATTAAGGAAACCGGGAAACAGATAAAGCACTGGAACAGATAGCAATTAATCTGCACAGGAACAGATAGCAAAGGAGATTTTGCAATCACAAAGATTTCTAAAATGTGGTCTGGGGAAGAATCTCTGATTGTGATTGCGTCATAATTCTACCTTGATGGTGAAAATGCATTATACTCTACACAGGAACAGATGAAATAAAATGTTTGTCCAGATTCTCCACAAAAGAAATTTTAATTTTTTGCCAAACGTGTGAAGTACAAGAAGAGACACTAGAAAATTCCAAAATATAGATACAAAATATGAAGCAAAATAACGCTGAGAACCTTTTAAGAATAAGAAAAACATTGATAAATTCAAGGAATGAATCCCATCTAGAAAAGAAACCAAACACAAAAGCACATGGCCTGTGCTACCGATTATTTGAAAAGCACTGTAATCTAGCAGCAGCTCTTCCGAAATGGAGGCTATGTCGTGCTATGCATTATCATTATTAATATTATTTAAGGTATCATAAACGAGATACAGTATCATTTCGAGTCAGGGAAAGTATAATTTCGAGTTCTAGAGACAGAAGACAGTTGAAATTTTCCAATAAAACTTCGAAGTTCCTCCAAGTTAGTTACTCAGCATAAAAAGATTTGCCACAGAATTACCCCCCTACTACTTTCAATTCAAAGAGTCAACAGGTTAAACCAGACAGACAGGTTAAACCGGAAAAACAGGTTGGTACTCGTAGTTCGTGTGCAAAAGGTTACCATAGCCGCCTTGCTTCACGAACCATCGAACCATCTAAGTGGCTGAAGCAATAACGATGCAATTATTTCATGAAAGCCTGTCCGACTGTAGGGGGCCGAATAGAGTACTAGACGGTGTACCTCAATATGTATAGTACGTCAATACATTGCTGTCAATACACATTACACAATAATATGAAAGATAATTTCTTGTCTGGAATTTAACAAAAAAACTGTTGTCCGAAAAAAATGAGAACAAAGTACCAAAAATAGCGCCAACCTGTTGCATTGGAAACGAAGGGATCCTTAGAAACGAAAGGATCCTTAGAAACGAAACGGTCGGTTGGACGGTTAAAAACAAGCATCACACGATCTGCACGACGAATGTAAGCCGTGAAGATGGTCGGAGGAAAAATGGAAGATTTTATGGCAATCCAAAACCATGCCTAATCACCTTCACGTTCTGAGAAAGGTTTCTAACTTCTGACCATCGGAGCCCAGAGGAAGCTGGCTATTTTATCTGGGTTGCATATGGTTTAGCTGGTTGTGTAATGAACAAAGCAAAGTAGGCCATGAAGAGAAGGTATGTTCAATATTTGCCATCGAGATAGCTGTACGTCGTAGGTACATCATAATGCATAATGCCTGAGGAAGTCATTAACTACCACTTGTCAGAATATGGGACACTGTTGTCTGTTGAACATTTCGTCAAGAAAAGGGATGGCCAGGACACTCGACGGCTATGCAGAGGACATTTTCTGTATCTTGTGCCACCAGGCGCAGTTGACATTCATTGCTCAGTACTGGTGCATGCACGGTATGTAACATGTTTAACATGTTAGGTAAAAGAACATGTGTAGCAAATTATGTACCACTGTCTAATTTCGAGTCTCTAGCTACTTTTGTGCCTTTTACTTCATTTCTTTAATCTGTTACCAGCATTAGCTAATTGTTTCATAACCCATGATCGGGCCCATGATAATGATATGATATACGTAATTAATGGAATTGCCAACGTGTCTTAAAGATACTGTGTCATACGAACATAGTTAACTGAAGAAGTTTTCCCTCTTTAAACAATATGATATGAGAAAGTTAACGTTTTGTATTGAAGTTATCTGATTGCACGTAAATTATCTCTCGATTCCTTATACTTTTTTGACTGCTGCTCATCTAATTAAAGTCTGTAACAAGTCTATAGGCCTGTTTTTCTACCATACGTATTTCTTTGACGATGTTCTTAGCTACAACGAACGATCAAAGACAAACATCTGAGCAAGTAGCCAAGCAAACTAGTAGCAAACTAGTGGTCTGCTAATGCTGGACATAATGAAGTTCATAGCTTGTAGTGTTAGGTGCTTTACATTGCTTCCTGCTTTCTTACATTGCTACTTAGATATGCTTTTTTTACACTGTACGTTCCTGTATATATTGTACAATTATATAATGTTTTTAGCTGTGCTTTCTTTACCTGCATTATAATATATCTCGATCCTCTTGTAATGACGACAAGCAAGCAGTTACTTACAACCGTAAGCCTCTTTTCGTCTGCTGGTTGTTGTCAACCGAGAACCAAGCCGACGTTTAATTCTTCTTTCAAGTTCCAGAAGATTAACTAAACATATACAGCGAATTACGGCCCACTTTAAAAAGAGAAAGACTTTGCGTAACAACCTAGCACATGCGTCATTAACTCTCTTACAGACTAAGGGACTAGTTTCGCGTCTTTCATTTGTGTTTGTCGAATGACTGACTTACTCGGAATAAGTGTATATTGTTCTTCAAATACCTATCTGCTTTGGGCGAGAGAGAAAACCCCAAGAAATATGGAAAGCTTTTCGGCGAGATGAATCGTAACGCCAAGCAACAGAGTTCCGACCGAGCAGCGATTCACTCTTCCGAGCAGCGATTCACTGCCTCGTACACCCTTGCCATCCTTACCAATTCTATTGATTTCGCAGGAATCCCTTGGAGATCCTTTTGTTTAAACAGGAATCCCAAGATTTTCTTGAGAGGCGGTATGACCGGAGGAACTTTCTACAATCGCTTCTTAGAACTGATTTTAGCTACAACTTTCGACATTGAGCAGGGCTGGAGATTTAGCAGTAGCCGAACATTTAGCTACACTTTACGATTGTTTCTGTTTTTTAAAGCATCGCCAATAGCGAAACAGTAAATCTGTAAAGAAGCGTCAGTTTTAATACTGTACGTTTTATCTGTTGCGAAATTAAAAGTTTTAATTAAGTTTTTCAAAACTCAGCTAATTGAATTATCAAATTTTTTACCAATTTTTCCCTCAAACTCTCAATTTCCTCAATTCCTTATAAGAGCAATTTTGATGAGACATTAACTGAATAATCTATTACACTAAAAGTGCTCACTTTTACCATGTTACTCCTTATTTTTCTTTATTTAATACTTGTTTTATGCAATGTTTCATTAAATGTCTCGTTCGCAATGTGGAGAAAGGGTTGCGTAGTCTGGCGCGAAAAGTGGGCGTTAATTTTCTAATACTTCCAAATTTTCACAGCAGAACATTCAAACAGGCTACAATTTTACAGGCAATTCTCATAATATCATCAGCAAGCATGATATTGTATTTTGATGATGCCAACGTTCTCAGAAAGAAATAATCTAAGGAGCGTTAAATCGGAAGAAAATTTAGTTAACGAGTTTGACGAAGTCGAAGAAAATCTAATGGTTTCGGCCAATTTTTCGACTGAGCTGTGTTGCGGAGCTTGCAGAAGATAGCCGATAGCCTTATGGTTGCGTATGTGACTTTGCTAGTTATGTTGTTGTTTCAATCTAAATGAATGGATGGAACCAACGCCGTTATGTCTTAAATCTGAAGCATGCAAAATTGAACAGTTTCTTTCGGGTAACTGCTACTAGCGGGCAAAATGCCAATGAGCAATAGGTAAGCAGAAGTAGTCTAACTAAAGGTAGAATCATATTAACTATGGTTAAAGTTAAGTGGTTAAAGTTAAGTGGTTAAAGTTAAGTAACAATTTGCACTAACCTGTTAGTATCGAATAATCAATAAGAATTTCTGGATTCTCTGTTCTTGGGCCAGTTGGAAGTGTGTCTCCTCTGCTCAAAACCACGATTATTGCAATGAACGTAAAAAACATTCTCTACCGTACTAACCAGACAGATGCCTTAATATGCTTTATACAGTCTTTGACCTTTCTGTCACCGATGCTTTCTCTAAAGAGCCAAATCAGGAAGGCGTGCTCTCTGTTCCCACTTTAAATACTTCGGAAATATCCAGGGAATTTCATTGGCTGTTGCGATGAAATGCAATTGTTGAATCGATCGGTGCCTTGAGTCTCTGTAGTCTGAAAAAAGCATTTTGAAATGGCATAAATGTGGGAAAAATCTCTCTATTTTGAAGTCCTAAATATATTCTTTAAAACAGTGCATTTCCAAAAAGGTATATGAGGCACCCTAGACCCTAATGCATTTAATATTATACGTAGTTTCCTTATTGTTTCCTTTGCCTTGGGGCGAAATTGTCTGGCAAATATTGCACAGGAACGCATTGCTGATTAAGTTCGCTTATATCTTATGAAATGATTACCACTTAAGAAATAAGGTCATCTTTTAGTTGCCATCTTTCATGAATTTTTTATAGAAACAGCTTATTCGCCCACGTGCGACTGATGATCGTAATGACGGTGACAATGATGATGATGGTGACAATGATGATGATGATGAGGATGATGATGATGGTGATGATAATGATGATGATTATTATTATTATGGTTATGATAATGATGATGACGGTGAAGGTGACGATGATGATGATGATGATGATGATGATGATGCTGATGATGATGATGCTGATGATAATGATGAGGATGATAATGATGATGATGATGATGATGAAAGTGGTAGTGGTGGCTGTGGGGAAGACGATGATGATGATGATGATGATGATCATGCTGATGATGATGATGCTGATGATAGTGATGAGGATGATGATGATGATGATGATGACGGTGAAGATGATGATGATGGCGGTGATAAAGGTGATGGTGATGGTTGTGATGATGATGATGATGATTACATTAGGGTTGATGCAGATGATGATGATGATGATGATGATGATGATGATGATGATGATGATGATGATGATGGCGATGATGATGATGATTATAATAATAAAAATGAGAATGTCGATTATATAAGGGGGCAACGAGGGAATTGATGGAAAACACTGATTCCTTCCTGATCTCTGAGAGATGACAAGCGGACGACAAGCCGAGAATCCGCAGAAAAAATTAGAGCTGTCAAAGGGGAACAAAGTTGGGTTTAATAGGAATCAGTACTAAGTGGGCAAAGCTGGATTCAGTGGAACTCAAGGGGAGCAAGGTCAGCAAGGGAGGAAAAGTTGGGAGTCGCTAGGAATTAGAGCTGCCCAGAGGGGTAAAGCTGGATTCAATGGGAATCAGAGCGAACAAGCAGAAACAGGGCAGAAGCGTTGTAATTCTATACTGTCCATTGCCATCTACTGGTCCTAATCTCATTCTTCAAACGTGGGCAATAGGTACCTGCCTGTGGTGTGTGTACGTGCTCTTGGCGGGGTGTCCCTTTCACAGAGCCATTATGGCCTCCATTTCTAAGAAGCTATTTTGTTTGAAAAGCGCTGTTATCATACGTTGTCTGAAAGCCATGATTTAACTTACCCTGAAACACCCATCATCATCATTATTAGTTGCAATTCTATGCAGTTAATGCAAAACGTCTATTTTAAGAACGTAGTCTGCCATAAAAGGCAAGTTGCATAAGTAAGCATACGGGCACGTGCGAACGAGAGACGGGGATATATGAAGTGAATATTCGGTTCCAAGGGGCATACTGTACTGTGAATTGGGTGGGGATGAATCCAGAGTGCCATGAGGAATATTCAGGTCTGTGGGGGAATATCATGATTCATGGGGAATATCATGATTCATGTGGGGGATATAATAATTCTTGTATGGGGGGTATCATGTTTCGTGCTAGAAGGCATCTAGTATGAGAACCGTGGGGGGGGGGGGGATATACAGTACCACGGATTCCCAAGAGACCGAATACCAAGCACGTACCCAGAGATGCCTCAGCACACGACCAAGGGTGCTGGAAGCAATGCAGGGCGGCGGGGGCAGAAGCAACAACTTTAGGGCAAAAAAATAGGGAAATAAAAGAATTTAGCAATTTTTCGGAGGGCAAGGGGGCAGCTGTCCCCTTGCTTCCTGCGCTTCTGCACACGGCTCATGATATGCCTCCATGTTAACGAAAACGCCACCTCAGCGATACTGATTATCCCGAAAGGTGGTGTGGTGTGCAGTATATGCATTTGACAGGGAACTCAAGTCTTTAATTGACTTAACTGCTTGCGGCAGAAGAAGGTGTACATTTGGCAACGTAACTTAACTTCCAGACTGCGAGAGGCGCACTTTCGACAATTAATTTTGACTTGGTATAAGATGGGTCTATGTGTAACGAAGGTGCAGTGATCTAGGAGCCCTTGGGAAAACTCCCCAGGAAAATTATGAAAACTATCGTTGCTAGGATCGCCTCAGGTGGCCATTAAAGACCAAAAATGACACTTCCTTCAACATCACATTTTCCCTCCCGCCCTTCGGGATCTTTGTCTCAGACATTCAATTTAAGAATTGGTTAGGGTGAGGGCATATCATCATTCATGTGGGGAATATTAAAATTCGTGTAAGGGGTATCATGATTCGTGTGAGATAGCAACACAAATGCACCATTTTTTCTTCACCATCTTAATGTTGGTAGTCGGAATAAACGAGGTGAAAAATTTTCGGATTGGTGATGGTTGGGGGTTGGAAAGATGTTGAGAATGTTTGTGACAGGGGGTCAATGGGCAAATGAACTTGAACCAGGAAGAAAGGGAAAATCAGAAAATTCATTCTGATTTCTAGCGAGTTACTCGCTTACCAAAGTGCAACGCAGCATTCTGTTTTTGCTTCTAGCGAAACGAGCAGGCGAAACTGCAAGAGCGAAACAATCAAATCGAGAACACAAAGATTCGAAAATGTTGCGAGAAAAACAGTTCTGTTCAAACATTCTGAAAGGCAAAGCCATTTTTAGCACAGAGAAGTTTTGTATCTCAAATAACTCAGTCTTGGTGATTACTCTTTAGTCTTTTCTTTCAGACAAGATAACATTCATCTTTATTTTGTATTGTCTCTACTAAATTGACCGGTGATTCATAGCTGCCTTATGGTATGAAAATCAACAAGATAAGTATAATATTTACGTCAATAAAACTAGAATTTCAATTAGGAAGGCATTCCTTTTAGGCAACGATATTTAACAGATGGGTTGGGGTGATCGAAAAGATAGTGCTCTGTGCACCACCTTGAATCGATGCAGGACATCCTCTATTATCCCCTGTAACCCTGTGGCCATGAGAGCGTAGTGACGTAGCGAGCACCCCTTGCAGCGTTGTGACCGAGCGAGTGATAATATGTGATTGCCATCCTCGTCTTCATCATCAACATCATCATCGTCGTCGTTTTCGTCGTTGTCGTCGTCTCGCCTTCGTAATTATCATCATCATTAACACCACCATCTCCACCACCATCATCATCATCATCATCATCATCACCATCATCATCATCATCAACATAATCTCCATTATAATCATCATCACAGCACTATCATCATCATCAACATCATTATCTTCATTATCATCATCATCATTATCATCATCATCATTATTATTATCATCATCACATCATCACCATCATCATCACCATCATTTTCATCATCACCAACATCATCATCTTCATTATCATCATCATCATTATCATCATCATCATCATCACCATCATCATCATCATCAACATAATCTCCATTATAATCATCAACACATCACCATCATCATCATCAACATCATTATCTTCATTATCATCATCATCATTATCATCATCATCATCATCATCATCATCTTTATCATCATCATCATCATCACCATCATCATCATCATCATCATCATCATTATTATCATCATCACATCATCACCATCATCATCACCATCATTTTCATCATCACCAACATCATCATCTTCATTATCATCATCATCATTATCATCATCATCATCATCATCATCATCATCATCATCATCACCAGTTTGATGTCCCCACATTCCTCCACACAGATCTGTTCGTAACTAGTTTCTGCTGCTAACGGTTGTTACACGAAACGTCAGGCATAAGCAGACTGCATATGTGGTTTTGAAATGATATGAAAATCCTGACAGACTGTTTAGTGTTTAGCGAGGAGGCAACGGTATGAAACAGAGCTTACCCTACACCCCGACCTAAGAATCATTAATCCCAATGCTTAACTTTATCATTAACTATGTAACCCGCTGTCTATTAAAATGAATCTGCCACTTAACGAAATCAAGAGAACCTTAAACGTAAAACCCTTACCTTTATAATACCCCTTTTCAGTTGTCGTTGACTGAAATTGATTGATTAGATAACTCAGCAACGGGACCGAGCCCCAATGAAGTGAAATGGTAGACATGCCATAAATGACTAAACTCTATAGTCTCACACAATTTTTCGTGACCCTTGTCACAATGTTCATGCAGACGTATGTTATCAAGGAATTTGATTAAGGCAAGAAGAATGGGTCACGAGCTGTGCTGTGTGTGGTAAAAGTAGCTAATGAAGGAGTAGTGACTTGATTTCGTGAGTTCGTGACTCATTTTCTTTCAATAAACAAGTCCCTTGCTAGCCGTCGGCTGCAGCTGCACGTCATCATGTTGCAAGCAGCTGATGTTGCAAGGAAACAAACAAGCGGTCTTTGAATGCAAACTCATTGGCCGGGAGTTCTGGCAAATGAAGAGTGTATGTGGACCCTATAGAGAAATTCACCCGTTTAGAGTTCGATTCGAGCCACAAGGTTAACGGGATAGATTAGAATCACCCGTGGGTTGGGTTCGGTTATTAAGTTCAAGAGGACTGTATGTTTATTCAAAGATTTGAGTTCTTCTTTATCAATACTAAATAAATTTATATAATGACTATATACAATATAACAACAAGATACACTTCCCTGAGTTCTTCAAGATAGGCTTCAGATTTCTAGACTTCAGATTAAATCTTCATAAGAATAAATTCAGATAGATGCTTCGATCATTCGGATCGACAAAAGACAAGAACACACTAAGACAGACTAGGGAGACAGACTGAACATGCACACACAGCACGACACAAAAGACTAATTAAACATTACGTAATGTCTATATCCCATAATTCTCTACACTCCCCCCTTGATCAGCTTATTCTACATACGAATTTAAGATAAGTTTTCAAGCTGATCAATAATGTCAAATCATTCCTTCGCTATAATAGCAGCCTTGCGCTGTGGTCTTCGATTGTAAGTTTCCTCTTCAGATTCTTCAATGTTGTTCCGTTCTTCATTAACTGCTTTCAGAGACGTCTCCAACGGATAAAGCTTTTTTATGGACCGTTCAATCAGTTGTCCATTTCCAAGCCTTACTTTAGCTGCACGAACAACATTATCTTGTCCAACAATCAATGTTTCGACTTTTCCTAATTTCCAACAAACGCGATTTTTCTATTTTCATCTTCCACTGTGACAATATGTCCCTCAGCGATGCTGATTCCATTGTTCTGTTTGTTCAAATTTCGATGTTGTTCGCGTAGTTCAATTAAATATTCAGATTTCCATCTGCGCCAACAATGACGTATAACTGAAGAAAGATATTTCGCTCGTTTCAATGTATCTTCCTCATTAGATGCAAAGTCAGAATCTTTTTCGATCTCAGAGTACTGCGGTAGATTTAATATACGGCGACCAACGATGAGATGCGATGGCGTAAGCGGTTCCTTTACGTCGTCAGAAGACATATATGTAAGTGGACGCGAGTTCAACACTCCTTCTATTTCCACGAGAACAGTATGCAATTCGTCGTATGTCAATCGTGCTTTGCCAAGACATTTTTTCAAGCATGACTTTACAGATCGAACAAGTCGTTCATAGAATCCACCCATCCATGGTGCCTTTGCAACAATATATTTCCAAGTAATACATTTCTGCGTGAAATACTGTTGAATGTCCCTAGAGCTAAATAAACTTATCATCCTTTTCGTCGCACTCTTGAACGTTTTTGCGTTGTCTGTAACAACCAATTTCGGAATTCCTCGTCGGCTGCAAAATCGTCGGAAACACCGTAGAAAAGCATCTGTAGTTAGATCACAAACTAACTCAAGGTGTACCGCTCTGGACGTGGCACATGTAAACAACGCGATATATACCTTCTCATTTTCATTCTAGGCAGTTTTCAGATACAGTGGTCCCGCAAAGTCAATTCCCACTGAGGCAAAAGCATGTTCTTCGACCACGCGAAATTCAGGTAGTTGACTAACATTCGGCGAGCAATAAGAATTACCTTGAATTCTTTTGCATGTTTTGCATTTACTCAAGACCTTTTTCACAGCTTGACGACCCTTGACTATCCAAAATCTCGTTCTCAACTCTAGCAGGGTTTCCTTTACACCGTTGTGTAAGACAGCTTCATGACTTTCTCGGATAAGTAGATTCGTAAGATAATGCTCACGAGGCATTAAAATCGGATGTTTGGCGTCAAACAATAGCTTGGAGCGTCCTAATCTTCCTCCACATCTGATAACTCCACTATCATCAACAAATGTTCCAAACTGCTTTTCGAGGTTTCGCAAAGATTCTTTACTGAAACTAGATTGAGCTTCACGTATCCAGAGAGTTTCTACTTCGTTAATTTCGCTTGCAGTTATTTCTAGATCATCTGAGATGGCCTTTTGTTGTATTCTTTTGATAAACCTGAGAATATAAGCTGTGACGCGTAGTAATTTTCTGTAGCTACTGAATTTTCTGACGTCGATTACATTCTGCAATGATGAAGCACAAGTAGTAGCAGACAAAACCAATGTTGGAGACTCTGATGACTTCAACTCTTCTTGGCAACTTTCAAGAATCGCATTATGTTCAGGCTGCCTTGGCCAATTCATTTCATTCTCTTTTAACCATGTAGGACCTTTCTGCCAAACATAGTTGTTTGCGAATTGAACTGGTGAAATGTAACGAGTTGGAATATCCGCCGGGTTGTCTCGTCCTGGGCAATGACCCCAACACTTGATATTCAATAACTTCCTTATCTCTTGCACTCGATTTTCGACGAATGTTTTCCACGTTTTACTTGCACCCTTTATCCAGTAATAAGCAGTAATGGAATCTGTCCAACATTTTACTACTTCAGTTTCAAAGAGAGGATTGATTGTTTCTTGTACGCTTATGATCAACCTTGCAAGAATGAGACAAGATAACAGCTCTAGTCGAGGTATTGTGTGCTTAGTTAACGGAGAAACGCGTGATTTCGACGCAAGAAGACAAACTGAAGAATGTCCGTTAACAGTGACTTTACCATACACAACAGCTGAATAAGCAAGTTCCGAACTATCACAGAATCCAAAGAGTTCAATTTTTTCTGGTTTTTCGGTTATATCGTCAAAGCAGAATCGGGGCACACTGATTTCCTTGACACGATCTAATTCTTTCAGATAGTTGCACCACTCAAGTTCAAGATCATCTGGGAGTTTTTCGTCCCAATCCAATTTATTTTGGAAGAGCTTTTGGAGAAATACCTTCAGTGCAGATGTTACTGGCGAAATCAATCCCAATGGGTCGAAAATTTTTGCCACAACTCGTAAGACATTTCGTTTTGTAGGTGGAAGACTCTTAGCAATATCAGCGATTTCGGAGAGTTTAAAGACAAAACTGTCCTCCTTGTTATCCCAGCAAAGTCCTAAGACCTTCTGTTCTTCTGAAATCGAATTTTCTAACTTTCCTACAGTTGATTTTGCGAAAGAGATGTCATCTTCGGCAAGGGCAATGGTTGGATTGCAATACAGGTCAGCATTAGATTTTTCACAAGAGTTAATTTCTGCAGAATTTATTTGCGAAACAAGTTCGGGAGAGTTTGAATTCCATTTTCGAAGGTTGAAGCCTCCGTCCTTCATGATTTGTTTCGAAACTTCGTATAATTCCATTGCTTCTTCAATGCTGTACGCCCCAGCATTCACATCATCAACATACAAGGAATGAATCAATTTCGAACAGATATCGGGATACAGCTCACGATATCTTTCAATGTGCTGCTTGAGAGTTGCGTTTAGTAGAAATGGGCTGCATGTAACCCCGAAAACCACACGACAAAAACGGTAAATTACCAACTTTGGATCCTCAGAAAATATATTATCGAACCAAAGAAATCGTAAGACATCTCTGTCTTCTTGATTTATAGAAACCATGAGAAAGGCTTTCTCAATATCAGATGTTACCGCGAAAGGATATAAGCGAAATCTTGTGAGAATTTCAGCGACAGTTTTCAATAAACAAGGTCCCTGATACAAACAATTATTCAAGGATGTTCCCGATCCGCTTTTTGCCGAAGCATCGTATACAACACGAACCTTTGTGGTTTGTTTGTCTTGTCGAATTACAGGGTGATGGGGTAAGTAATGAGTTTTCCCCACCTCGGTAGACTGATTTGCTTCGACGCGTTCAATAATTCCCTTGCTTTCTTGTTCCTTGATTATTGTGTCATACTCCTTACATAACCTGGGTTTTGCTTGAAGCTTAGATTGCAAGGACTTTAGACGGTTTTCGCTCAATTGGTAATTGTCTGGAAGAATTGGATGTTCTGGTTTCCAGGGTAGCTTTACTTCATATCGACCCTCCTTAAATTCAATGTCATCGTTAAAAGTTTCAAATACAGAGTTTTCTTCAGGAGAGATGCCTAGACTTTCCAGTTTCCAGAATTTCGAAACTTCCCTTTCAAGATTTGTTTCAGGTGGTAAGATTTCCGAGACTCTCAAAACATGTGTTTGCGCAAGATTAGCTTGTGTGGAGGTTTCTGGACAACCGGGAACTGGACCAGACAGGATCCAGCCTAGTGTGGATTCTAGGGCAATGGGACCTCCTCTTTCACCCTTGACGTTTCTCCCTGTCATAAACAACCAATAAAAATCAGACCCAACCAATACGTCGACATCTAAATCTTCATCTTGTTCTGCAGGGAAATCTGCAAGAGGTAGGTTCGAAATGTGGGGGTAGTTATTTGCGGCGTATTTGATGGCTTGATTTTTCAACGGAGAGCATACCATCGGTACAACATAAGCTGTAATGAACATGGTCAGATCGTTATAAGGACTTCGAACACATAATTGTGTAACATCGTACTGTTTAATTGTCCCATCGTCAGAAGCAAAGGTATTTATCACAAAAGATTCACTTGAAATCGTTGGAAGATTCAATGAGGCTCGGAGCCGCTCTGAGATGTAGGTTCTCTGACTGCCTGAGTCAAAAATAAGACGAGCAACGTTCGTATTCTGGGGGTTGTGAGCCGCTGAAACATATGCTTTAGCCGTTTGCAACAAAACGGCACCCTTGGCCTCTACAAACATTGTTGTTGTTGGTGGTCTGGACATCTGAGCCGCAGGCCCTGAAGACGCGCTGTTTTGGATCGGTTGTGTTTCTATTGACGCATTAACAGTAGGAGGGTTAAATGCTGATTGACATTGTGCAGACGATTCAGAAATTCGAGGAGAATTTTGTTCACAAATGCTCACATGATGTCTAGATTTACAGTTATGACATTTGATATTGCTTCTGCAATCTCTCATCAAATGTCCCTTTTTAAGACAAACAAAACAACGGCCTTGCCTACGCAAAATATCTTTTCTTGCATTGACGTTAGAGACAACAGTGCATTTCACAGAAGGATGAGCATTATTGCAAAAGAACAAGAGATTCTACCCCATTGTCACTCAGCAATGCCGAAGTTGTATAGAAATTACGATTCTGTTTAGATATTTGAGTGGGGCTGGACTTCTTGTTTAGATCTAATTTTTCGCATTGTTCTCTGGCTTCAAGTTCTCCTTGATAAGATCAAGCAGTTTCTGCAAATCCCATTCATCTTTTTTGCGCATTTCCTTAGAAATAACTAGTCGAATTTCTTCAGGAATTTTAGAAGTTATCATGGGGGTGAGAAGAGCTCCATACTGTTTGTAGTCTATGCCGAGAGAACGCAAACTTCGCACATTTATTTCAAGATTGTCGTACAACCTTCGCAGCGCCTTTACATCCTTTGTGGATTGAACGTGCGGCAAATTTAAGAGGACTTCCATATGAGAGTTGATAATAATTTGTTTCTGAGCAAATCTGTTTTGTAGAATTTCGATTGCAGATGAGTAATTAGCCCCCGTAGTTTGAATGCCGGAAATAGATGCTGCTGCTTCCCCTTCGAGTAGAGATTTTAAATGGCGAAATTTATTTACAGGCGAGAGATTAGCATTTTCATGAACCGCTGCGAAATTATCCCACCACTCCTGCCATTTCTTAGGATCGCCAGAAAATTTGGGCAGCTGCAATTTAGGCAACTTGGCTGAATTATCGATTGATGGGTTAGAGTTACCCACTTGAGACTGAGATCCTTGAGAAACATTAGAACTAGAAATTTGGCTTGAGGTTTTCAATTTATGATCAAGTTTCGTGATCCAGCCGTGTATTTTCGTTTGCAAGTCCTCGGACTCCAGCACTTCCCTTTCAATATCATCCTCCTCGTCAACATAAAAATTTCTTCGTCACTTTTTCTTAAGAGAGTTAGTTTTTCTTTTAGAGAAACGTTTAATCTTTCAATTTCAAAAACCGGAGGATCAGAGTGATCAAACAGGCTAGAAGATTCTGATATCAATTTACTAACATGGGCGCGATATCCTCCCCTTATTCGTCTTTTCCTCGCGAGAGTGATTTGATCAGGGTCGGCCATGGCATTTTCAGCCCCTTGGGCTGTGGCGGTGGAAGTACCTTGCTCTTCAGTCATTTTTCACCATCCGGTTCGGTGGACCATATAGAGAAATTCACCCGTTTAGAGTTCGATTCGAGCCACAAGGTTAACGGGATAGATTAGAATCACCCGTGGGTTGGGTTCGGTTATTAAGTTCAAGAGGACTGTATGTTTATTCAAAGATTTGAGTTCTTCTTTATCAATACTAAATAAATTTATATAATGACTATATACAATATAACAACAAGATACACTTCCCTGAGTTCTTCAAGATAGGCTTCAGATTTCTAGACTTCAGATTAAATCTTCATAAGAATAAATTCAGATAGATGCTTCGATCATTCGGATCGACAAAAGACAAGAACACACTAAGACAGACTAGGGAGACAGACTGAACATGCACACACAGCACGACACAAAAGACTAATTAAACATTACGTAATGTCCATATCCCATAATTCTCTACAGACCCACCCGGGGTAATGTCTGTGCAGTACAGTGGAGGCTGTGCAGTACAGTGGAGGCTGTTCAGTACAGTGGAGGGATAACATGATGCGTGTGGGGGGATAACATTGAGTACAGTGGAGGCTGTTCAGTACAGCGGAGGGATAACATTGAGTACAGTGGAGGTTGTGCTGTACAGTGGAGGGATAACATCAGTACAGTGGAGGGATAACATGATGCATGTGGGGGGATAACATCAGTACAGTGGAGGCTGTTCAGTACTGTGGAGGGATAACATCAGTACAGTGGAGGGATAACATGATGCGTGTGGGGGGATAACATTGAGTACAGTGGAGGCTGTTCAGTACAGCGGAGGGATAACATCAGTACAGTGGAGGCTGTGCAGTACTGTGGAGGGATAACATCAGTACAGTGGAGGGATAACATGATGCATGTGGGGGGATAACATCAGTACAGTGGAGGCTGTTCAGTACTGTGGAGGATAACATCAGTACAGTGGAGGGATAACATGATGCGTGTGGGGATAACATTGAGTACAGTGGAGGCTGTTCAGTACAGCGGAGGGATAACATCAGTACAGTGGAGGCTGTTCAGTACTGTGGGGGGATAGCATCAGTACTGTGGAGGGATAACATGATGCGTGTGGGGGGATAACATTGAGTACAGTGGAGGCTGTTCAGTACTGTGGAGGGATAACATCAGTACAGTGGAGGGATAACATGATGCGTGTTTGGGGATAACATTGAGTACAGTGGAGGCTGTTCAGTACAGCGGAGGGATAACATCAGTACAGTGGAGGCTGTTCAGAACTGTGGAGGGATAACATCAGTACAGTGGAGGTTATGGCGCCATCGTGCTGCTTTCCACAAGCTATTTTGTTGTGTTGTTTTATTGATTGAGAAATGAAGTTTTATTGGCCTTTTTTCTTACTTGTCTGAAGTTATGCCAAGGTAAACATAAATGGACGAAGAAGGTAAATCCTTTTTGCTTGAAGCTCCCTCAAAGAAAAGCAGTAGCCCGAAAAGCTACTTTGATTGTTATTTAGAAAGTTTGGAAGCTTGCCTAGGCTTGGAGAAGTTGAAAGATGATGGAGATCTCGATGAAGATCTTTCCAAAAAAGATCGTAAGTCAACATTTCGGTTATTGGCGAATGGCGATATCGATTTGCATTCTGAAATGAAGATTATGAAGATCGCACAGAAAATATTATTTCCGATGTGGTTGATAGGAATTAAACATCGTCTTGCTTCTCCATCCTTACGATCTTTTTTGGAAAGATCTTCATCGAGATCTCCATCATCTTTCAACTTCTCCAAGCCTAGGCAAGCTTTCAAACTTTCTAAATAACAATCAAAGTAGCTTTTCGGGCTACTGCTTTTCTTTGAGGGAGCTTCAAGCAAAAAGGATTTACATTCTTCGTCCATTTATGTTTATCTTGTCATAACTTCCGACTATACTGATGTTATCCCTCCACAGTACTGAACAGCCTCCACTGTACTGATGATATCCCTACACAGTACTGAACAGCCTCCACTGTACTGATGTTATCCCTCCGCTGTACTGAACAGCCTCCACTGTACTCAATGTTATCCCCCCACACGCATCATGTTATCCCTCCACAGTACTGATGCTATCCCCCCACAGTACTGAACAGCCTCCACTGTACTGATGTTATCCCTCCGCTGTACTGAACAGCCTCCACTGTACTCAATGTTATCCCCCCACACGCATCATGTTATCCCTCCACTGTACTGATGTTATTCCTCCACAGTACTGAACAGCCTCCACTGTACTGATGTTATCCCCCCACATGCATCATGTTATCCCTCCACTGTACTGATGTTATCCCTCCACAGTACTGCACAGCCTCCACTGTACTGATGTTATCCCTCCGCTGTACTGAACAGCCTCCACTGTACTCAATGTTATCCCCCACACGCATCATGTTATCCCTCCACTGTACTGATGTTATCCTCCACAGTACTGAACAGCCTCCACTGTACTGATGTTATCCCCACATGCATCATGTTATCCCTCCACTGTACTGATGTTATCCCTCCACTGTACAGCACAACCTCCACTGTACTCAATGTTATCCCTCCGCTGTACTGAACAGCCTCCACTGTACTCAATGTTATCCCCCCACACGCATCATGTTATCCCTCCACTGTACTGAACAGCCTCCACTGTACTGCACAGCCTCCACTGTACTGCACAGACATTACCCCGGGTGGGACCTACAGTTTTTGCCCCCAAAAAAACCCGGCAAACTTTAAGGTGGCTTTCCAATTTGCTTTGGCAGTACAAAAAACTTCGCTGCGCATGAAAACCTGGAAATTTTTCAAGTATTTCTTATACCGCATTGAAACTGCAATTTAAACCAGTTTAAACTAAACCGGTTAACAAATACTGCGTTCTGATTGGTCAATTCAAGAAATCGAATCGCTTTGATTGGTTGGAATTTAACCTGGTTTTAGTAAAGCTGGTTTTACCGTGTCAGTGTGAAAGCCGTGTTAGTCTGAGCCAAGGGGGAGGTACGCTCATTGAGGCCCAACAAGTGGGCCAGTTGGCTTATTTTGTACATTTAAGCTTATGGCCCTCTTTAGCCTTCGGACCCCTGTAAAGTCTTAATGGGAGTACCCCAAAGTCTGTACTGAAGACACTTCCATTGACTATGGCCTGAAGTTAAACAGTTTCTCTTTTGAACGTCTCCCATTCCAGGATCTACTCCTACTGAAATCAAGTTACGAGTTTTTTCTCTCTCGCAAGGAGAAGTCTTTCATAAAGAAACATTTGTATTGGCTGTTTAATTAATCAATTGTGTCTTTATATATTCCACTATATATATAGTGGAATATCTTTATACTGTAATGTATATAGTGGCGATATGAGTGAAACCAACTGAAACAGTATTCAATGTCATCTAAACAATTAAACAACCTATTTATTTGGTAGGGCATTTTGTCAATGCCAAAATGCCTAAATTGGTAATATATATATATAGCATCCTGTGTTTGGAATATATGTTGCAATTGCGCAATGCACCCTTCTTTTGCACAAATACCTGGACTGTCAATGTAGATGAATACAGTACCAAATAACTCCAAATATAGCTCGCAAAAACTTGCATCCTTGATTCTGTCAGCAGTGAAATTAATCTACAATTATTGCATTATTCCTCTGCTACCAAATATTTATTCATCTTGCTCATTGAAAAGCTATCCTGTCTATAATTGTCGTACGATTCAAATAATATCCAAATTTGCGTAACAGGCTTCCATTGATAAGTATCCCTTGTTTGGAATCCCAGAGGTCAAAACAGCCAACTTCAAGAATAGTGAGGTTAGCACAGATGAAAGGCGGAATTCCATTTGAGCGTTTTTGAGCGCGTGGGCCCAGGGCACAGTTGATTGCGCGTGCAAAACAAAAAAGTTGAAGAGTCATCCATTCCGACGCTTGAAAGAGCACGCGAAATTGACACTAATGTTCACGCTTAAAGCTGACAGTTGTGTATGCGGGCTAGAGAACGCGCAAATTGAGCCCACTCTTTTGTAGTGTAACTGCCACCGTTTCCGTTACTCTGACGGTTATAGACGGCGATCTGTATGCCTGACTTCACGCAATTAATTCTGGGAAAATGTCCCTTAGCAACGTGTAATAACCACATTAGGAACATGGACGTGGAAGCTCCGTAACATTTAGGACGCCGAAACCTGAAATACTTAATGTTCAAGCAAAATATGTTAATGTTACTATCTTACTAGCCTGCGTATCCTACCTTTTCTTGTCTTGGTATCACACAAGTTGAACTCTGCAACAAACGAGCGAATAACCTATGTTCATAACAACAACATAAGACCTTCCAAACAGTTCTTACTCTCACTCAGCGAACTACGTGCAAAAGTAGTCGGTACGATTGGAATCAAGCGTTGCGCGCAATTTCCGTTTGCAAGAAGCAATTTTACTCCAAATTGGATTTGTGCTAAATATCTATTTAGCTTCATTATGTTCATATTTAAAATGTGAAAAATTATTTGATTAGGAACCAGCAATAAGAAACAGTAATCTAGCATTTCTGTTTGAAATATATACCTATAATTAATGTAATTTGCATCTCATTTGTAACCCAGTTTCATAGAAGGAAAGGCAACTAGTATTTTCTACGTTAAAAATTCGTGTTTTATTTCCTGGCTCTGATTGGACTAACGGATATCAATCCGGGTACAGGCAATATTCTGAATAATTATCAATATATTAATAAGCGTTTAAGCAAGTAAATTTCATCCTAAGTAGCTTGCTGGCGTCTTGGCTTGGATACTTACGAAGGAGGAGAAAGAAAGGAGCCTATACCACGGATTAAACTTTTGTAATTTGCAGAAATTGTTAATTGTTTGAGAAGTCCATTATGAAGCATTAGCAAAAATGAGTCTAATCAGTGATCGGCGGAGTTTGTGCGGGCCTCGTTGCGTTTCTAGGCCCTTAAGCCTGGTTCTCATATGTCGCAAACCTGTTCAGACCGTCTGCGATCATCGCCGACGAAATGTTCACATATGTTGCTTGTCTGCGATGATGAATGATCCTCTGTCCCCTGCGTTAACACTTGTGACCCAGAAAACAAAGAAATTCGTTTTGATATTTCCCAGAAATGATCGCCGATGGTCATCGATGATGTTCTCAAATGGATTTTCCGTCGCCGATGATCGCAAGAAATAAACTTCTATGTTTCATCGGCGACAGTCACCGATGCTCGCCGATAATTGAAAATTTATGTCCTCATAAATCGCAAGCATCGCCGATGTTCTGCGATATATTAGGACCAGGCTTTAGGAATTGCAAATGTTGTTTCTTTTTTACTAACGGCTTGTGAAATAACACTGAAGTAGTCTCCGGTTCACGAAGATGGGCAAAACGACAGAAAACGTGATTGGCTATATATAAACTATGAAATTAGAACAAAATTAACTATATACATAAAGGCTGAAAAATATATTGATGATACGTGAATGAGAATGCTAGGAACGATAAATGCTACGACTGCAGAATGCTTTCTCTACACGACTACGTTACGCGAATCCCTTTTTATTACGCAGCAAGTCTTTTCTATCTACTGAAATGTCCACGCCCTGAACACAGGGAGTCATTAGTAAAATACCCAACAGCAAATTTTAGGCTTCAATATGTTCCCTCGTTTTTAGTCCGCCGAGCCGGGTTTGGTTAGATAAGGTGAACAGCTTAGGACGTATTTTTTTGGCCAGCCTCTGTTTTCATTAGACATGTTGGGTTGGCTAGGATACGTAATCAAAAATAAGCGCATGTAAAATTAAACTACTGCTGTTTTGGTACGAAAGGACCAACACAATCAGAAAGGGAACACTTTGTGGAAGTCACCGTCATGAGGAGCTAGAAGGTAAAGTCGAGTAAAATAAAGTTAAAACAACTTTGTCATCTTTTGTCGAATGTTTAAGACGTTTAAGCTTCTAAGTTATACTCTTCATCGTTAAGCTGTATACCCGATTGGGTATATTACAGAAAGCCGGAAAGCCCAGTTTTCAGCACAAAATTTGCAGCATCGGCTTCAAACAAAAAGCCAAGGTTTGAGGAACATATCTGCAATTCTGCACACAATATGTCGGAACAGTGTAAATAGTTTTGCTATTATCTATGGATTCCGCGTTTCCTCCGTTACAATGTTGTTTTTAACGAAAGTTGTCTTGCTTTCCTACCAAAATTGTTTTTTTGGGGGGGGGGATAAAGGGGGAAGCATTGCAGTCATTTAAGTAGGAAACCACTGGAATAAAATAAGCCGTGTTCTTTGGAAAAGAGGGGAGTTACATGTTCCCTGTTCCCCTGAGAAATCCTCTTGTTCGCTGGAATTCTGTAGACACATTTTCAGATTCATAGTCAGGTGGATTGGTAGGGGATTCTATCTATGAAGGTGCTGTGGCGTCGTGGTGTAATCCCGCTAACTCGTGGTGCCAGGAGCTCAGTGTGGTCAGGGTTCGAACCAAGCCACGGTAGCGTCACAGCCAGGGTCGAGGGTGCTGTAGCGTCGTTGTATAATCCAGCTGACTCGTCGTGTCAGAAGCTCAGTGTGGTCAGGGTTTAGACTCACTACAAAAGTCGTAGATTCGCTCCCAGCCCCCCACGCAACACAGCCCGCTCATACTACGACTTAGAATATTTCAGTGTGGAAAAACGGACTGAAATTCGTTGCCTCGATTTCATTATTTTGTTCAGCTGAAGATGTGGCGACCCCCTGACAGAAATCTCTCTCATCCTAATTTTTGCAGTGTCTTCAACTCGGCAAAGCAAAAGAGAATTACAAAAAAGTTTCAGAGCAGAAAGATAAAAAAGAAATGAGACTCAGTTTTGCTTTTCTTCAAGCTCTTTTACCGACATTAAATCAGTTAACTTCCAGAATTTACTTCAAGAGGGGTTTGCAAGTTTGCTTGCCTTCGGTAACGGGCATAACGGGCAGGATAATAAGATAAGACCTACCCTACCCTTGTTTATTTATCTGGCTACACGAAGCGACGAAGCTGACAAAGCAATGAAAACAACAAAGTTTTGACCTGCTATTCTCACTATTAAGTCAAATTTTAATCAAGTTCTTACCGCCAACAGAATATGATTAAATTGATAAGGCAAAAACAACAAAACCTTTTTTTGGCCAGTCAGTTCACCCAAAACAAATTTAGTGTTAGACTTCCATGTTAATTAAGGAAAAAAGCTTGCCGCTCAGTTTCAGGCAGTCTCAGCGGTCTCAACCTTCAAATTCATATTTCGTGATTTGGTACCGTTGAAGGAAATCATTGTGAAAATGAAATGAATGTTTGGGAACAGTTGTTCGTCAAAAATTGACTAAAGTGAGTGAACTATGAAGGGAATGTTTTAAATGCATTTCAAGGCAAGCCCGCTTGCTCAAAACTTAGAAGCTGCCGCCGAAAATATTTAAATTAAAAGTTGAAAAAGAAATATTGGAAAGCTGCTAAACTTGATTAAATTCTACCAATTAAGTATCTATAAATGTTCTGTGTCTTCTGTATAACTGAAAAATGCAGTCAGAGAAGCTAAAAAATATTTAGATACTGTTGCAGATGTTTGCAGGTCTCTAATGTTCTTCGGTTTTTCAGGCTGGATATCTTTGTTGCCGTGAATTTAAACCCAAGTCCACACAAAGCAAAGCCAGAAAAACCCTTTCTTTTCCAGTTAAACGCATGAAGCCCACATAAATTTGCCAAACGAAGCACTTTTCAATCGAGGAGAAACTCTGGAATACTCCTCACCCTTCCGTTTAAATCTTGTAATTTATTTTCTGCAGCGGTGGCGAGAAGCTGTGGCAAAGTTTTCCCTCCACTTTCCCGACAGTAATCACGGGGGGTCACAATTTCAGTAAAATAAACGGAAAATGGCACGTGAAAGGATCGAAATCACTAAATTAGCCAATCAGAATGCTCGATTTTGAAATGCTGCTCTCTGATTGGAGCGACAAAAAGTTGGCGCCGATGGCCTAAGTAGTCCGGATTTTGAAACAGTAATATTATGAGTCGTAGTTTGAGCTGCCGCCATTAACAACAGCAACAACTATTTTTTTGATTTTACATTTTTCTCAATAAATTGAATTGAGGTGAAGGCAGCGAAAACTACGACTCATGTAGTAAGTCTAGTCAGGGTTCGAGCCAAGCCACGGTAGCGTCACAGCCAGGGTCGAGGGTGCTGTAGCGTCGTGGTGTAATCCAGCTGACTCGTCGTGTCAGAAGCTCAGTGTGGTCAAGGTTCGAGCCAAGCCACGGTAGCGTCACAGCCAGGGTCGATGGTGCTGTAGCGTCGTTGTGTAATCCAGCTGACTCGTCGTGTCAGAAGCTCAGTGTGGTCAGGGTTCGAGCCAAGCCACGGTAGCGTCACAGCCAGGGTCGAGGGTGCTGTAGCGTCGTGGTGTAATCCAGCTGACTCGTCGTGTCAGAAGCTCAGTGTGGTCAGGGTTCGAACCAAGCCACGGTAGCGTCACAGAAAGGGTCGAGGGTGCTGTAGCGTCGTTGTGAAATCCAGCTGACTCGTCGTGTCAGAAGCTCAGTGTGGTCAGGGTTCGAGCCAAGCCACGGTAGCGTCACAGCCAGGGTCGAGGGTGCTGTAGCGTCGTGGTGTAATCCAGCTGACTCGTCGTGTCAGAAGCTCAGTGTGGTCAGGGTTCGAACCAAGCCATGGTAGCGTCACAGCCAGGGTCGAGGGTGCTGTAGCGTCGTTGTGTAATCCAGCTGACTCGTCGTGTCAGAAGCTCAGTGTGGTCAGGGTTCGAGCCAAGCCACGGTAGCGTCACAGCCAGGGTTGAGGGTGCTGTAGCGTCGATTAGCTAACCTACTATTGAGATCCTAGCGACTGGCGCTAAATCACCATATCATTTCACCTGATCCTTGTTTCTCGATGCTCCCTTGTTCCCTGGATACATTTCACATGTTCATGCGTTCAACCCCTAAACGACCCTCAAACGAGGCCTTGTTCCGATTATTTGTTAATAAAAATTCTCTAGAACTTGCCAAAATAAAAAATAACTAGCTACTTACATATATATGTGAAAGGAGCTATTTGAGCCTCGAAACCTTTCTTTCTAAAGCGTTGATAATACTAACTGCTTTTCGACAACATCTCTAGATGAGATTTTATTTACGATCTGATGAGATTTTATTTACTGATCTGATCTAATTATACAAATAACCTATGTTGTTTACCCATTTAGTGATAATAGTAATGTTGTACATTCATTCTAAATATTTTCGAAGGTTGTGTGGGAAAAGCTTGATTCAGAAAACATATGATGTTTAGGAAGATTGATGGGAAAAACTAACCATAATCTATAATAGCATATTGTTTCTTGATAGAACACACTGATGATACATACATCAAGCCCAGCCTACAGTACAGCAGATACCAAATCAACAAACTATGAGGACAATAATGATGATGATCATGATGAATGTCATGATGATCATGATGATTTGGATGATGATAATGATGATGATGATGATGCTGATGATGATGATGATGATGCTGACGATGATGATGATAATCTTGATGATTATGACTATGATGATGATGATGATCATGATAACGATGATGATCATGATCATGATGATCATGATGATGATGAGAATAATGAAGAAACACTCTGCTCTTCACTCGAAAAATTCCTCTAAAACCTTCGAGCTAGCAATATCAACTAATTGTCAAAAAGAAAAAATGCTAGATATTCTGGTGAAGTCTAATAAAGTTCCTAAAATGCTGTTATTAGCAGTAAACAAATCACAAGCCATCAAAGACGAGTCCTATAAGTAAGTTTAAATAGAATCTGTGTCAGCCAAAGAAATGCGCTTGTCCGGTCTCTACTAAGTTGCTTGCCTCACGAACCCATCTGGCTTTGGGCTTTGTAAGTGTGTATTTTGTAGTTTGTCTGAAATCGCCGGGGAAATAGAACAGTAAAATCGTTAAACCCTACTTTTATGAGAACAATTTTATGAGAAAACGAGCCTGAGTTTGGCTGAAAATTCAGACTGAAAATTTGAGAACAAGATTTAAGAACAAACTGGCAGAGGCTAGAATGAAGCCTTAGATTAACTGGGCTGAGTATGAAGCTATTAGACTACCAAACCAAATGAAAAACAAACTGACAAAGAAGTAAGCAAGCAACTAAACTACGTTTCTACGAAAATTCTGGTACTTCTACGTAGTTGTACTGGAAACTGACGAATGTTTAGCCTGTATACCAATTGTACCAATTCTTCTTGTACACTTTTTTTTAATAAGCAACTTGACTTTCGTCCAGCCCTCAAAGTTGCTTAAATTTTTAGACATTTCAGCCCTCAAAGTTGCTTAAACGTTGCTTAACATTTTTGTACCTACTAACCACCCCTGACTTCGCGGGTCAAAATCGTCATCTGTTAGGCCTATAACACGACTTTTTGGAGACAGTAAGTGGAAAAACGTTAGCTAAAGAACTTCAACATGCAAAAAAACAATTTCCTAACAACAAGAAAGCGTTTAAGCTTGGTTGCTTGACTTCTTAGTTGCTTACAGAATTCAATTGAGCCCTCAAGTTGCTTAATGTTAAGGTCAGTTCAGCCCTAGTTGCTTATTGAGCGGTTGCTTATTAAAAAAACAAAGTGTACCCTCTAAGGGAACTGACGATTTTAGCAACTGGTTATTAAAACAGTCATAGACTATGGAAAGTTCAGTCTGAAAATGGGCTAGAAGTTGAGAATAGCAGCCACATTCGAAGTTTACCCGCTATGATAAACAAAGGGAATTCGCTGCAGGAACTAACGATAATTGCTGGTACATGAAGTAAAATGCAGATAGGAATATAAGAGATTTTGAGTCTACTTACCTTGAGCTGTAAATAGATTTGTCTGTTAGCTCCTTGCGAAGTCGACTGTTAATAAGGAGAGCAGTTATGTGTCTGATTGGAGTCTTCGCTTTGATGACGTATCAGTTATAAAAAGACCTACGAAAGACCAATAGGAACTCAGTACTAGGGGAACGATCTTTTCAAATACATAGCAACTATAACCAAGACTGTGAATAATGTCAAACTGAAGCCAGCTTCTGCAATGACAAGCTAATTTAAGATTACAGCGGACCAGTACATAACTTATGAGGCATTTTCATTAAATCTATCCCAGATATCGATATTTACATTTACTGTTAAAATTGCTCTTACTCATTTATATAGCAAATATTTGCAATACATTGGTCAACATTTGGTTATATCGAAGATCAAGGAACAAAACGCGCACTGAAGTAACCAATAACTTTTATCTAAGTGGATGAATTGTTGCCATTCTTTGGCAAGATACCCGACACCTGATTTTCGACGTCTTATTTATTCAATATCTTAAGAAGATACATTGTAGCTATTGGGCCTTCCTAGGTTTGCTGTGAACTTTCAGAGAAGCGCGCAGAAAGAGTGACATGTTGACAACAGTACAATTGAAAATAAAGTAGAAGTAAATAAATGAAAGGATCATGAAATTCATTAAAGGAATTAAAGATAGAAAGAGTCTTAACTTTTATTGAATAATTATTCGTTTTACGTGTAATGTGTTACTGGTCTTTGGTTCGCGGAGCATGACTCAATGTGTGCCACTTGTTACTGGGAAATTCGGGCTGTCGATGTGTCAACTGCGCTTAGCCTCGTTTCCCAACAATTCAAGATGATTAAGAGACTAGTGCAAATGGCGAATGGTGAATAGGCTGAAAAGGCCTAATGCTGGACTTACTACATAAGTCGTAGTTATCACTTATCGCTATTGAATTGAATTGCTGGACGCTGAAACTAACTGAAGCGAACAACTACAACATCAATTCAATTTAATATGAGCGAAAGTTAGGGACTTGGGAAGCAAGTCTTGCCCAATGCTTGCCGCTGCAATAGAAAAGCTATGAATGCTGGGAAGATGTCCCTTAGAAGCGTATAGCAACCAGCCCTTGGAATGCTGTATAACATTGGCATAGACTTGCTCACATGTCCCTAACTTTCGCTCAGCTCACATTAAGTTATATAGAACAGAAAATTGATGCACGAATCAGAGAGCAGTGTTTAATGGTGGAGCGCGCCAGTCACTAGGATCTCAGTAGTAGGTTAACTAATCGAAACCTCGACCCTGGTTGTGACGCTATCGTGGCTGGGCTCGAGCCCTGACAACACTGAGCTTTTGACACCACAAGTCAGCTAGATTACACCATGACGCCACGCCTTCTAGTGATTCTAATTTGCTCGTTCAGCGATTTCAATCCGCATCGAGGCATGCGCGCTTGATTTAGCTAAAACTGCAAACTCCTAGTTTTGCAAGAGATCTCTGGTTGCCAAAGGAGGGAAGAACAGACGCAACACTGACCACACTTATAATAAGGTTAAGTTCTCCTTGGATTATTCTTGATTTCTTGGTTTTTGTGCCCACCTTGTTAATGAACTGTTCATTTTTGAAGGAATAAAAGTATCACTGTCCAACGACAGATGCCTTTTGATTTATACAATGTTATTCCAATGTCAGTCATCTGGACAGGGGGCTTATCATAGGGGTATCAGTAGCCAAGAAACCGCGAAAAAATAAGCTCAACACCGCAATCCGCGATAAAAAATCACCAAGACACGATCGAGTAACATTACTCTTGATGTAAATAGAGTTGTTATTTATTTCTCACTTATGTAAGTTGTTGAGATGCAAAGCTTGGTTACTTTAACCTTAGCGGTAGTTCACTTCTTGGAAATCTCGTACAACTTTGCTGGAAATCCTGTTGTTTTCGTAGAAATCCCTTGGAAATACTATTGTTTGAAATCTCGTGCCATTTAAAAGAGTTAAATGCCCCCCGCAAGACCCAATGTTAATTGCAAGTTAACCTTAATTATCAAGGCTGTTGCCAATCGTATTGTATCTATGGCTGTCGCCCCGCCGACTTTTCCAGTCACTCTTACCACGATTTACCCTGTGAATTATGTGTCCCTTTCCAGACATAATGTGTGCTATCTAATCTTACAAATCATGGATATCAATTGCCTTAAAGGATTCTGAAATCATTAAAAATGATGTGTGAGATTCTTTGTTCCATGCATTGTGACGTGCCTGTCAAACACCGTATGGTACATATGATATCGCTTTTGTTTTTATAAAGTTGGCATGGCCACACTGCATTGAGATCTTGAGGAATAAACGAGAAAGAAGAAAGTTCTATGAAGGACATGTGACTCTACCGAGAAAGTGCTGATGATGATGAGGATGATGATGAAGATGATGATGATGATGATGACGATGATGACGATGATCATGATGACAATGATGATGATGATGATGACGATGATTATGATGATGATTATTATTATGATGATGATGATGATGATGAAGAGGGTTATTTTGTTGATGACGACGATGATGTTGATGATGATGTTGATGATGATGATGAAGATGAAGATGATGATGATGATGATGATAATCACGATGATCACGCCGAAGACAATAATGATGGGGACAAAGACGGCAAGAGTGATGTTCTTGCATCAATTCTCCGTGTAATGAGATAGTTGAACTCAACTAAGTCAAACTAAGATTGCGTCTAACAGGGCTGGTACTTTAGAACAAACGAAGAACGAAGATGTTCAAACAAAAACTACGATTTGCCAAATCACGTTTGCAAATATATGTAGAGGATGATGTAAGCACTTAGAGATATGAGGCTATTTTAGTGCCCACTTTATTCTTTGATTTTCGAAATTTGAAAATATTAGTCAACTATTTGATTAAATAGTGAGCAAGCAACCAATAATATTGTTGGAAGGAGGAGAACATTTTACGCTAAACCATATAAAAAGCAAATTCACCATCCAAAACAAACAAAACAAGAAACTGCAATAATCATTTTAAAAAGTTTTCTGAATTGAGCTGCGCACTCACTTGTCTTAAAAATAAGCGATGGTTTAAGTACTTCCAAAATAAACAATCGCATTTGCGAGAGGAAATTTCCACGTTCAAACCCCTTCAAACTCGAAAATGTTTCTCGAAAGACTTTCTTAAGTTCTTTAAGTTAGATGTTAATAGTACTAACCACTTGTCATTTCATCAGAATATTTGACTTCAATTTCAGCCTGCCTGTTTCTTACTTTTGAAGCGATTATTCACCAACTTGACACCCCCTACCCTTCTCAGAAACATGTTTAAAGTGCGTTTTTGGCTAGGGCTTCAAGCTGGTTAACTTTGCTTGTGCGTAGCTCAAATAGTTTCGGAGATAGCAAAAAATGTTGAGCCAAATTTCAGCCTGGTGTTTCTCATAAAGGTTGTTTTTATAAAAACGTTAATTAATTCTAAACGTCTTAACGGTGTAGATTTCCTACAAACGTCTTCTTATAAAAAATCGTTGTAGTTGCTTGAATACTTACTATATTTTCATCATACCTTGTTGAATTTGTAGGACGGACCTTTCTTAGGAACACGCTCCGCTGAACTGACCACTCGGAAATGAAACCAAGACGGTCGAGACATTCTAGATTTTAAAGGTTCCCATGTGATTTGGAATTCAGCCTCTGTCTGAATGACGAATGGTTGTTTAGAAATCAAGTCATAATTGATCGGCGTTCATATCGAGTACCAGACTAAAGATGTATAGAAAATTGCAGCGTGCAGCGTGTATGTGGTTTGCAGAAACACGCTTCGTGGTCGGTTACAAGATAAATGGCAACAGTTTAACATTTCATGCATACAATAATTTCACAATGCATTAAACTAATCCTTATTTGCCAATCTATTCAACAAATTCTCAATTGCATGCATAATTTATTACTTTAATGACGCAGCAAACCAAAGATTGATTCAGCAGGAAAATGGGCAAAATAACTAAGTTTTTTCATCTTTTCATCATTTCAAAGGTCAAATTAGACTATTCTGTGAAAGATGGCTTCTGGGGCATTTGACTATGATGCATTGGGATTAAACATCAAATTTCCATAGAATAACAGTAAATCACGTTATAGAACGCGGTGCATAATGTTCAAATGCCCCCCCCCCCCTCTAAAAACGCCATCTTTTGTGGAATCGTCTATCGAGGGTTGGCTTGCAGTGGTGAAGCTGAAATGGTCTATTTAGGATCTCATACTTAGATGAGCTTACGAGACCTTGACCCCTTGCTATGCAGGTACCGTTGCTGGGGCTCGAACCTCGACCTTACCAAGCCACTGAAACCACAAGTTAGCTGGACTAGACCACGACGCCAAAGCACCATTCTTGCATACATTTTTGTTACAGAGCCCTTACTTTCTGCACGATAACTTTCAATGCTGAAACTTGCAACGGCATTTCGAGATATGATTCACCATAGTCAATAGAAGATTTTGATTCATTATGATTATGTTGCATTTATTGTTGCAGTTTGACTAGGTTTAACATCTGGGTGTTACTAGACTCATCAGAAAAGCCCCACTCTTCGCAAACAGCAACGGTAGCCTTTAGCAACAGCAACAACTATTTACTTAAAAAAATTGAATCGGATGGCCACGCTCAGAGTAGTTCTGAGCGAACTATCTATATCCATTGACCTATATCAGGTTGGCCTAGACTTATTGCTTGACTCGTTAGTTTCCGCTCCTCCACCACACCAACACCCTGCTACAACTACACCAGTTTGAGCGATCTCATTTTTGTGTTGGCCTCGGTCTCATGGGGGATAACAGGGGAATCAGGTAATAAGTCTAAGCTTGGCCGTTGCCGAAGTTCAGGTCAGTTTTAACGTTCGCAAAGGGATATTGATGTACATTTGCATGTTTCGAGGAGGAATGTTTAAGATTTTTGCTGAAGAATATCTCACAACGCTGTTGCAAAGAACGTTACATTGTCCTACGTGACATGTCCCCTCGATGTCTCCCAGTTTAACCACCTGGGAAACTTTGTAGCGCAGGACAAAATTTGTGGCGAGAGACACGCAAGTGTTTCTGGGAGACAACAGAAACATTCGCTGTCTCCATCACTCGGGGGAAATGTTCCTCACTTGTCACTCGCATGTTTAGCCATCCTGGGAGACACGCCGAATACAATGTCGCACGCGACATGTCTCCTAGTTTAACCATAGCTTTAGTTATCGCTACATAGCTATTCAGTTAAACTGCTGGACGCTCGAACTACTGAAGTATAGATTTTCAGTGTAAATGGTCTCGGTTTGGTGTAAGTCTCCGTTTCATGAGCGATTACCAGGGCTCAGGGACTCAGATAGTAAGTTTATGGGTTTGCTATAAAGCTATTAGCCCCATAGATAAACATGTTCTGATAGAAGCTTGATTTTGTTTAGGCTTGGACATAAGTACGGCACATGGGTCTAGAAAAAAGCGCTTGAGGCCTATGCACAAGCATGATCTTGCAAGTCGGAGTTTTTAATAAGATGTTGTTTTCTTTTTGAGATCCAAGAAAAATGAAAGAAAGTAAAACAGCCTGGCGCCAGGTGTCAGTGAAGAAGGATAAGACCCATCATTTCTTAGGCCCACTGCCCGGTTTAACGTTTTGATACCTAGGTATATGCAAATTTGAAGCCATCAAAATGTTTCACATCTTCAACATAATCTCGCCTAATCTATAAATCTAGCTACAATAACTCATAATATTTCGATACTTCTACTACTCACTATTTTTCTCTATATAAACACCATAATAGTAATATTTTCGGATGATTCTGATAATGAATCTTCTTGAAAACAACCAGAGTGGAATAGAAGGATGGCGTCAGCATAAGTTCTAACAACGCAAGATTTCATGTTTTCCTTATTTTTCATTCCCAGGCCCTTTCGACTCAAAATGTTCCAAATGCTTTTTAGTTGTTTTACAAGATAAACGGTGCAACTATTCTGTGCAACATGTCTCGCAACTACTAGTGAAGAAATCGCATGGAGTCTCTGATAGACTTGTTGCAATTTGTAATTTGCACATTTTTCGACAGCGAATCTATAAAGGAGACTGGAGTGGACATATTTTTATTAACTGCGCTTGCACAAGATTCTAAATTGCAGTGAGAGTTGAGTTGCAATGATTGCAAATAGAGCTGCAGACACATTGCTTACACCGTGTAATGACCCTTACGTCAGTAGAACCGAGTTCTACTACTGACAATCGTTGTGGGAGAAAAATATTTGCTTTGCACGTTGTAGAGATGACATATTAAACGAGGTAGTTGGCAAGCACATTGTGTCGCAACAGAGCTGCCACGCAATTTGCAGAGGATATGTGCAAATGCTTTTCTCTCAGATTGAGGTGCAGCCTGAGATTCAACTCATCAAAACAATAGTTTTCTGCAGATTGATACCCAGTTGTTAGAGCAGCTTTCGCTTTTTGCATCAATTAGAAACTGGTTAGATTAAGGATTACGTCACATGGGCTTAATGCCACAATGTGAGGCCCTGGACAAAGAATCAAACATCGTTTGTCAAACATTTGAAATTTTCATGTTAAGCAAAATGTTTGACCGTTAGGCCGCGTCGCAAAACCTCGCTGGTCCAACATTTTGTGCTTTTCAAGTTTTTCAAAAGCATTGTTTGCGATTCTGCTTGTCAAGCAATGTTTTGTGACGTGGCCAAACGTCCAAACATTGCTTGATCAGCGATTTCCTTATCTTTGACAATGTTTGACTGTTTGGCCATGTCAAAAAATTTCTATTAAAACAATTTTTGCTTGCGTCGGGTCAAGCAAGAAAATTCTTGAACTATTTAACATTGAGCTTAGCTTTGCTTTTCAAGCAACGTTTTGGTGGTGAAACGGTCAAACATTGCTTGCAAAGTCAATGTCAACTGTTGACGCATGACCTCAACCTTCTGCTTGTTTTTGTTTGCACCGTTTACACATTACAACGTTTCCGTGACAACGTAGTGCAAATCCTCGTGGCTTGAGCAAGAGAGCACTCAAGAACGGATCCTCGCACAGTCTATAGATTGCGCTTTTGTAAACCTCTTATTCTGTAGTGAAGTTTTGTGAAAGCTTTTAAGCGTTTTTTATTCATTTTCATTCCAATCAAAACAGTGTCTCGTGAACCAGGGCTATGAGGAAAACGAAGACGCTTCACACTTCAGTACTCAGTCAACCTCATCCGTAAAATGTGGTATAGCTAGGAAATCAAGCATGTTCGGTTGTCTAAAATGATGCTTTGGAAGCGTGCTAATAAGACTGTTCAAAGCGGCTCTCAATAAAATCTCTTTAGCGGTTGGTTTCAGCACCAGTAACAAAACGCACTGCTCAAACATTATTCAGTTCCCAAAATTTCTGAAAGAAAAAATACAGAAGTAGAAACTTACTAGGTCAGGTCCGCCATATTGAAGTATCCATAACAACAGGTGCTTCTTCATTTAAATTTGACTGACTCTGGCTAAAAGCCTCCTGAAATCTTCGTCAAGTGTAGGCTTAACTGTATGTCCTGTGATTTCACTTACTCTGTACACCAATTGTAAGTTCTGCATTTGCACATAAATTTCCCTTGCAGTCACGGGACCACGAACTGAAACTTGAAGACTGATGATCCATAACAATTGCAGCACTGTCAAACATTCTAATGTCGCTGTAAAACGAATATGCCCCTCGGTGCATTATTCAGATAAGTCAACGCCTCTCTTGTCTCACTTCAAAGAAAACGTAGGAGCATTTTCGACATTTAATGAAATAATGAATGATAATTCAGTGCTGCCTACCATGATAAATTCATTCATTATTCCGACTTGCAGTGAGTCTTTGTTTTAGGCCCAAACGATTCTGAGCTTGTAACGGTGGCCTACAGCGTGCAGTCTAAATTAGATCCAGGATCTGTGCCCAAACAAAGCATATCAACTTCAATTACAAATAAGAACGCTAGAATAGTTCTGCTGAACTTTATAATGAGAAAGACAGCGCTATTTTATTCCCGCCAACTCGCCGAAGTCTACTTGTAATAAAATTTGTACAACCCAGTGCGCTAAGCACTGAGTGAAGCTTCATATAGCTGGTTCGTCTTCCCAGTTTCCTTCATCTGAGAGATTTTGCTAATGAACTGAATTTCAGTAACTCCACGGAACTTCTGTTCCCAAGGGAGCTGAACTTTTCCCCCATTGTTCAAAAGTGAATTTTTGTCTCTGGGGATTCAGATTTCTAAGCATGCCTTGAATTTTCTACTGCATATGCTAATGGTATTGAACGTGAAAATTTGTTTCTCACGTGCATTTTCTTTGTCTTTATATGGTCCGATTCAGGGAGATATAGACGATAGAGGAAGCGCTGATGACAATTCATTGATGGTGCAAGCGCAAGCGATGTTCTACGCAGCCTCATTTTCGTAATAGCGCAGAGCAACGAATTTCCAACGAAACAAAATGTTGTGTGTAGAATGTACGTTTTTTTCGTACGAGCCATACTTCTTAAGAATCACAGGTGCATGAATCTTGCAACTAATTATACCATATCTGGCGAAGAAATTTATCTAATTCTTAATAATACATTGATAAGTCTATTTCTCACTGGTCCAGGGCATATCTTAAGGAATTTTCCATGGGTGGGCCAAAATAAGAAAAGCGCCCTTTATTTTGTATTTCAATTACAGCAAAATCTTTTCTCCACAACAATAGGGTACCAAATGGCCCACCAGTATATATGTTAAAATATGCCTAGCGGCCTGGTTCGGTTGTTGTCTTCCGAGCCGGTCTCCACAAGTAGCCCGTACTTCTAACTGCTGCCAACGAGGCCTCCAGCGCTTGTACGCGTGAGCAAAAAGAAAACCCCGTCTCCTTATTTTGGGCAGAGTGGCTCCTATACAAATGCACTAGACTCTGAGAAAGGAAAGAAAGAGCATTAATCATTCCACGTTCGAAACACTACCCTCTTATGATCGGCTGTAATTTTAGCGAATCATTTCAGTCGCCGAAAACGTTGAAATGACGTCAACTTCAAAAGATACAATCGCGCTCTTTGCGACTAAAAATTGAGGATGCACAGTTGCCAAGCGCTTAGGTCTTTAACTCCACAAAACTTTTATTGCAGCGGAGATCGACCAATACAGTAAACGTCCGAGCCGAGCTGATGCTCTCGTGCCTCGTGAGATTTTAAATTTAATTTGAATGAGGCTTCTTGTCTCAATGTTTCTTTATTCAAAGTACTTTCTGGCTTCTTTCATTCATGCATTGATTTTTAATTTGTACCGTTTTCAAGGTTTAAAAGTATATAGAAAAGTATATAGGAAAAACACAAAATGCTGCTGGATTATCGGCACAAGTAATTTGGAGAGGTTCAACAAGTTGATTTGTCATCTACAAGCTTCTGCTCCTGTTTAAACCATTTTTTGCATTGCCCACAAATTTTGCAGGCGGACCCATTGTTTCTGTTCCGTAGCGCCCGGACTATTGACTACGCTTATTTACACTAAATGGGGTAAATTTACTGTGTATGCATGGGGCGTAATGGAACAATTTCCAAAGAACCGAAAAAATAACACCCATACGTAGTTCTAGTAATCTAATAATGAAATTCACAGCTAAATAGTTTTTGCAATACATATAAGCAACTAATTTAAAAAAGTATGAAAATATAATATCAATCTTAACGATACTATTTTATTAAAAGTATAAGTATGACAAAGCACTAAACGTTATTCAAAATTTTCAACAAGTTTTAAGTGCTAAAAGCAAACGAAACGTAATGTAAAAATGGCAATAATACTTGCATGAATCAGTAATACAGTGAAACCTTCAATTAACGGACAGTGGGACAAATGTTACTGCCCGTTGTAGAGGTGTCCGATGTACGGAGATTTGTTCATACAAAGAAATGCCCGGAGATATCCATTGTATAGAGGTATCCGTTGATGGAGGTTCCACCGTAGTATTTTGTATGCACCTATTTCTAACAAAAACGTTCTACAAAGCGTATCTAAAGGCCTGGCTAAACTAGGAGACATGTCGCGCGCGACATTGATGTCCCTTCGGTGTTTCCCAGTTTAGCCTTCTCGGAAACTCTGTAGCGTGCGACAAAATTTGTACCAAGAGACACACAAATGTTTCTGGGAGACAACAGAAACATTTCTTGTCTCCGTGACATGCAAATGAATCGGAGGACAGTTGCTCGCTTGTCACTCGCATGTTTAGCCATCCTGGGAGACACACCGAATACAGTGTCATGCGCGACAAGTCTAGTTTGGCCATAGCTTAACTCTAAGCAGAATATGTTGGACGATTTTACAAACTTGTTAAAAACTGTCGTCGATAGATTACTAATATTATTATAAGCAGAGGTGGTAGCTACTATACGATTGATAGGTACAACGTGAGCTGAGCTACTACGAAGTATGGTTTCCAATAGGTCGATGACTGTCATTCGCTGTTGCTGAATTATGTTAAGTTAGTTCAAAACGCTTTCAAAACACACATAAAATAGCCAAAGAACTATTGGAAACCAGGTTTTAAACTAAGGGTATTCTGAAAAAGTACCTAACAGTGGGGGTTACGTCAGGGGAAGGGCCTTGCTCGAGCCTAAGGACTAAATCCAGTTTGCTCAGAATTCGCTTTTTTAGCAACTCAGCATATTTCAATTTGCATTAACAAAACTGCATTGACTACCCAAAAATATAATGCATAAGATATAAAAATTCTATATAAAAATTGCTTAAGCCAGTTTTGTCAGAATTCGCTTTTAAAGCAACTTAGTTAAAGTTTATTTCCATAAGCAAAGCTGCATTGACTACATAATAATATAATGCAAAAAGCATGAAAAATCTAACATAAAATGAAAGCAGCATGAAATTAAAAGTCAACAGTCTTAGGCCCTGGGCAAATGAACATTTCAGTGAACATGCCACTAATAAATTTGTTCAGTGCCGAGTGGCCAAATGAACTGAAAATACCTCTAAAAAATTTTGTTCATCTAATGGATTTTTCACTGAACTTCAATGTTTGACAATGTTCAGTAAACTGGTCAGTTCACTTGTCCAGGGCCCTTATATGTGAAATAATGTATACTTATATCTCCCGGGGGGGGGGGGTAACTTCAATAGATTAGTGACGGGGGTGTGCCATTTTCGTAATAAAAAGTTGACCCCAAAATTTATAAAAAAATTCTAAAAAGTATACCCAAAAGTTCACAAAGAAATATGAATATAGTACATAGAAATACTCAAAAGTCTGTTTTTAGAGTTATACAGCTGACATTTATTTGGCAGTTATTGTGACTTTATCAAAATTGATCATCTTAGCAAAAATGATACCCCAAGTTTGTAATTTTAGCAAATTTGATACCCCAAAATTTATTTTCCACCCCTAAAAAGGTACCTCAAAAAATGGCACATCCCGTACGCGTACCCATACATATGGGAGTTACCCCCCGGGTATATCTTCACTATCTAAATAAACTATAAACTATCTAAATGTCTCTAAAAGCTCAATCAAGCATCTTTAACCGAAACGTATGCATGCATAGAGTATAAAAAGCTTAAATGTCAGTGAAAAACGTTTTCACAAGAAATCTTGCGAATCTCCAATCTCATGAACGATCCTGTATCTTGTCAAACATAAAGGCACTTTGAAGCGCTGTCCGAATGTTCCCTGTTGAGGAAAACGTAAGTATTAGAAACAGTTATACAATAGATACAGCAAAAACCCGCATAAAGGGAACTGCGGAATAAGAGCCTCCAGGCTATGTTAGACCAATTAACTATCCTTCACAGGACGCCATTCCTGCCCCCCGCTATCAAGGCTAACTGGCAGTGAATCTCAAGGGTTGCTATTTCCAGTAAAAGGGGCCTGTTTTCACTATGGCAATTTGTCTTGTTAGTTGCTTCTAGCGAGCTCCTGTGTAAAAAATCAATTCAAGGCAAGGGCTACTGTTCATGTTAATACTTCTTTTCTTATTTAGGGTATTTCGATGGCAAAACCGTCTCCCTTTTATACATATGTTCGCATTTATATTTTCTTGCTTCAATATTTTTGTGTGCATAAGCTTATTATCTTTTTATTTTTACTTCTTTCTAATTATCTACATTGAGAAACAATTTCTGTCATTTCCAACTGTTTTTATAATGAGCGAAAACAATCAAAATCTCTTCGAAATCCCAACAAATCGAAGAGATTTGCTCAAGAAACAACAGAAACAGTTTGTTATAAAGACCCTATATAACAAGAAGGCCCGGGTTGCAATCGCAGCCTAGCACCCCTGCCAGTCCGCCCTGAAGGTGAAGGAGATTACTATTGTATGGTGGTATATGGTGGTATCAACCTACATACCTAGACTTATTACCTGAGTCGCAGTTATACCTATTGAATTGAATTGCTGGACGCTCAAACTACTGAACAAACTGTAGACGGCATTCAGAATGCGTGATTTGAGATCCTTCTCTCTGATTGGTAGCCCATTCATTTCACATTAAGTTGGGGGTGGCAGGCCAGTAAGCCAATCAGAATTCGTGATTTGAAATCCAGCTCTCTGATTGGTAGCCCATTTATTTCACATTAAGTTGGGGGTGGCAGGCCAGTAAGCCAATCAGAATTCGTGATTTGAAATCCAGCTCTCTGATTGGTAGCCAATTTCTTTCACATAAAGTTGGGGGTGGCAGGCCAGTTCTTTCACACAAAGTTCACGAGTCCAAGTTTGAGCGATCTCATTTTGGTGCTATTCTCAGTTTCATGAGCGATAACTGAGGTAGACTAATTACATAAGTCGCACTACTTCACTCGATGTTTCTGTTGTTGTTTTCTAGAATCGCCCAGTGTGGAGTGACAAATCAAAATTAGGGGAGCGTAAAGTAGAGACTCGTGTCGTGAGTCTAGTACTCACATAATGAGTCAACTACATAACAATAAAGAAGATAAACAAATGGAACTTACGTTTAAAATTCTGTTTCAACTTGTTCGTAAGTTCCAATGAGACTTATACGGCTCAGTGTTGGTGTTTCACGGACAATAGTTCTGTCTACATCAATTTCATCATCTTCCAAATTATGCGATCTCGAAATGCGAGAAGGGCGTTTAGGTGGTGGGCTAGGACTAGGAGTCGGCGTCTCTCTTAATCTATTAAGACTTTGTAAAGAGCTAGCTCTGAAGGGATCTTCCTGAAACGCTGTCTTATCATCCAGAAGATACTTCTCAGCCGGCGTATTCTGCGGCTGTAGTTTTGAATTCTGGCGAAACCGGTAGTACTTGCTAGCCCCGAGGACAACTAGGAGTGCGAGTAGAATAGCCAATGCCAGTAAGAAAGCTTGAACAGGGGAGAGCCTCGATTTGTCTTCTTTGATACACTGTGGAAAGCCATCGTAGATATCATGTAGTTTGCAGACTTCAATATTGATATAGTTCCCACAGAAAATAGCAAATGAAACGACAGAATGTCGGTAAATAGAAATATTATCAGCGGAGGCAATATCAGACAAGCATGCTTGGTAATAAAACGCAGCAGTTGAAGGGAGATTCTTGGAACAGTACTGGAATAGCACACCAGTGAAGAAATTACTGTAACATGTGCTGTTTGCCAAGTGAGATAGATTTGAAGTACGAAACTGAACTGAATAGTTCGAAACGAGTTCTACTGGTGCGGTGGAAGGGAGCCATTCCGGTTTTTTAGTAGACGGCATAAGCTGTAAATCGAATCTTAATGCTGTAATTCTGTTTGATATTGTGGAGTTCTCAGCTACAGAAGTGTTCTGTAGTGCAGCTGATATCAACACTGGCACTGACGATTCTGAGATCTCATCAAAATAACCAGCAAGCAACAATCCATTCCATGGGAAATACAATCTTTTAAATGCAGAATTAATTACATCAGATTCAGATCTGGCATAGCTCCATATTCTCAACTCATCGACAGCACCAGCAAAATCGTGTTCAAGTACTTGCCTTCCAGCTTTGATATACTGGCCTAAAACAAACGACCCATTCAAAGAGTACGTGTTTCCAAGTTTGATGTTGTAATGATCTGATTTTCTCCGCGATTTGCAGCCGTCTATTGCCATGATTCGAATTCGACCGTCGTATGAACGCCAGGAGATCGACAGGTGAACCCAAACATGAGCAGGAACTTCAAAATCAGAAATAACAGTTAAGTCATCCCACTCAAAGTCAATTCTTCCAGAATATCTTATAGATAAGTATCCCCTGTATGCTCCATTGATAGAATAGTTTGTTTTATTTTCACTGCACTGGATGTTGAGTCGTTGAAACATTTCCTAGAGGAATTCGTGTATGGGGTTCCAGAGTACATCCAGAACTCCAAAGTCCATTCTGATAAAGGTTCGTCAAAAGGCAGTGTTGATGCCTCAACTCTACTGTGTGAGAAAGCAAGCATAAACCCAGGTCCTCTGTGATAAAGTTTCGAATAATTTGATACAAGAATTGCACTGTCATTTCTCCGTAGATAATTTTCCTTGAAATTCTTCTCCATCCATTCGTGGGATAAAACGCTACGGTTTCCTATCTCCTCTACCAGTGTTCCATTCATATATTTAGCTGGTAGAGTCTTGAGAAAATCTGAAGATCTAAGCTCAGTTAGACCATTGCTTCTAAACGTGTTGCATGTCCCAAATGACGCTCTTGAGGGGTTTTTGTCCTCCACTATAACTGACAGATAACTGCTGTAAAGTAGTATTGTTAACAAGTAACTTTCCCCTGCTAGAATCTCAAGCCTGTCAGACTTAACACCAGCAATCCGAACCGTAGTATCTCTCAGTAAACTCTGCCAATTAATAGTCGGGTTGACCTCTTTAATGGTGTTCCTACCAAGTACTCCATGTACGCTACTTTTGTCGCTTGATTTTGCCAAAACACGAAGATTGATACCATCGACTCGTGATACAGATACCTCGCCAAACCGTCCGATGATGAATACCTCTGTAGTCTTGCGACATGCGGAACTAAGTCCGCAAGCAGTTTGTATAATGTAAACACTGACGGTAGAATCTTTGACTAGCAGTAGCTTTCCTTGGATATCCATTCTGAAGCTTTCACCTGGGAAAGACGTAAACTGAGTACTGCCAAACGCAATACAAAACCTGCCAGCTTTTGATTGCAAGTTGATTCCTTTAGAGAGCGTTACATTGGCGACGTCGCATTCCGCTCCCACCCATCCACTCTGACACTCCGAGCAAGGAAGTACGCTGGTATCGTTAGGCGATGTGACGCGATTACCTTTGCAATGGCAAGTACCGTTAACTTGATTACAGACACCAAGATTATTACAAGTGTTCAATATCCCACCAGGACAAAGATTAGTGCAATCACGTCCCCAATATCCATGTTCACACACGCATTGATCTCTTTGCGTCATCGACTGCCATCCAAACAGACAATGCTTATCGCAGTTTTCGCCTATCCATCGTGGGAAATATCCCGACAATCGCCTACTGCACAAATGCTGCGTAAGATCTGATTCAATTCCAAGAGTTTGCTGACAATGCGTGGAAAGCGACGAAACAGAAGCTATCGCCCAGGCCAGATCGCGACTTCTTGTAATATCACGCAGACAAATCTTGTAATAAAACGATATTATACCGAAGCCAAGTTCCTTGCATCTGTCATAGATGAATCCTTCTAGGATAAGCTGTTTACACAACAATCGTGCTTCTTTTTCCAACGTTTTATTGCTGAAACGTATTATTTCTCGTTGCTCATCAATATCAAGATCAGAGTACCTCGGTTGCGCTGGGTACCATTTCTGAAACACAAGTTTCGTCTCTGACAGCTCGTCTTTGACATAGCCTTTTGAGAGGTCATTAAACTTGAAGAGATAAACAAGATCTTTGCTGAACGAAGAAACAGGGTTGAGCCTTGCATTGAGAAGAACAAGGGATGGATTCGACCGTCTTGACCACACTCTGAGTTCGTCTATTTCAGCATTAAATACACTCGCCGGAATAGAAGTAATGTTATCTTGCGATGGTATCCACTGGCCTAAAGCGAAGCGTCCTTGATCAGGGAAAATATCATGATTCAATCTGAATGCACGTTTTATTGTTTCTTTGCTGGACTTCGTCAGGTAGATGATAAGTAATCGTACATTGCGTCTGTATACGATGAACAACTGATTCCATTTACCTATGAACGACAGAACAGTAACAGTGGGTAAATACTATTAGTTAAGAAGGAAGGCTACTATATGTTAGGAACTATAAGTTAAAAAGGAAGGGTCTGTCTTTCTTCATTTACAGTGAATCTTGCTGGCCTGCGTGCAGGCTTGAATCTTGCTTGATCGATTAGAACTTTATCTGATTTAACAGGCATACCACAATAGATGGGATTCGAACAAATACGACTAATATGCAATATGTATGGTGCTGACGAAGGCTCAACATAGCCGAAACACAAAAAGTTAAATGGGAGGAGAGCCTTAGGCTGTATGACTTAGAGAGTTACTTGGCGATTTCATTAAGCTCTATAGCTCAGTGGAAACGTCGTTGGCTCTCTGATCATGCAGCCCAGGTTCGAATACCATCTATTGTGGTATATGCCACTTGTGGAAAAATCTTTCCTAGTGTTCGCCATTCATGATAAACTCATTTAACAGGAATATTCACTTTAATAATTTTCTAGTAAACGTATATATGATGCATAAATATTCACTCACCGATTTCTGTCGAAACATCAGTGACAATGACTTCACTACCAATGAAAATTCTCATCTTGTGTTCATTGCTAATAGCAAAGGTCCTAGCTCCCATGTAAGCCAATAGTGTTCCTCCATATGAGACTGTCTTGATGTAAAGCTCAAACGTCAACACGGGTACATTTAGGCCTTTAAGCTTTGTTATTGATGTTGTAATACCAGTATCATACATTCTTAAGCTGTAAAGACTACCATACAAGAGTCTTTCTTCTTTGTATTCCGACATCGTGTTGAAATCAATGATACTGGCATTTGGGAATACAGTGTTATCTTCAGTTATGCGTGACTCAAAGCTAGCCAATGTCTCTCTGGCATTAGAGCAGCGACCGAGAATACCTCTTCCGTCTAAACACAATTGCCGATTTATTCTGACGAAAACATCTAAGGAGGGTCGCGCCACAACTTGTATTGTCAAAGTCTCTTTGATTTTCAGATTATAAACATTGCGGCTAATCCTCGTTAAAGTAACACCGACTGCAAAGTTTGTCATATGATCGATCTTGGTTAGTTTCCCATTTACATACATAATCAGAGCGTTCGCAACAGAAGAACTTCTGAAGAAATACGGTGCTCTGAGGATGATGGCCAGTTTGGTGTACTGAATCGTAAGATGCGTAACACAGCGTCTGTGGAAGACACCTAAGTCTACACAAGGGCTTATTCTTGATGTAATGATAAGACCAAAGTCTCTGCTCTCAAATAATAGAAATTCTCCAGCCTTTTCAAATTGAAACGAATACCCGGTGAATGTTGTTATCATAGCTGATGACGTCATGAAAGAAATTGCAGTTTTATTGGCGCTGAATAACCTGAATGGCTCAACAGCGTAATTGCAGTTTGTTCCAAGCCAATTCACACCACAGGAAGAGCAGTTTTCATTTCCACTCCAATTAACATCACATGTACACTTCCCTGTATCTTGGATGCATTCACCATGTCCGCTACAAGGATTCAAAGCCCCACCTGGGCATACCACTCCACAATCAGCTCCCCAATATCCATAATCGCAGGCGCAGATACTGTTGTTTTGACTATCAGCAGTTCCGAATATACACTTTGTATTGCATTTATCGCTGATCCAATTTGGGAATAACACATGTGGGAAATCATTGCAAAGTTGGACGCCAGGCCATTCAGTCAGATTCAAAGCTTCTTGACAAACGTCGGCAAAATTAACTACAGACATTACTCCATATGAAGCGTTCTGCAGCACAACATCTCTGACGCACATCAAGTAGAAAAATCAATAATCGAAGCCAGCTGTTTACATTTCATGAACATTTCTCCAGTGTAGAAAAAAGCCTTGCATTTCTTCTTCGCATTATCAACCAACATTTTGTTGCTCACAACTGGATTGAAAACATCCGTCAAATTCAGGTTAATTTCAGCAGTTGATAGAATCATACTCGGTCTTTGCCATGGTGTATTCGCGAAAAACATACCCTCGTTCATGTTCTTTTGTTGTGCAGAACAGTATTTCCTTTGATTTCATTGAACTTCCACAAGGATCTCAGGTTCGGATGATATTGAATGACGTTCATCCTGTAGTTCTGTTGGATAGTTAGCGGATCAAAGGCCCGGTTCCATATTCGGAACTCATCGATACTAAAAGCGCCCATTGTGATCTTCGGTCCATCCGGGTTCAATGGCGAAGGCAGCCATTGCCCAAGCACAAGTATTCCGCATTCGAAGAACGGATTCCGACCAAAGTTGAAAGTCCGACGTTGAAGTTCATTACCGGAGCTAAATACAAACGTTTCCAAACGTTTAAAGCGATTGTACCAGATTAATGAGACATGGTGCCACGTGCCAGTAGTAATCGTTATATTGGAGTCCAATTCAATATGTCCAATGGCGATTTTTAGTGATCTATCGATGTAGACGGCCGTTGTTGAATTCAGCGAATAAGAGAAGATTAAGCATTGCGAGGCCATTGGCTTCACAAGGAACTCTATTGAATAATCACCGCGAGATTTGAATGCGCCACAGAGAGGATCTGATACAGCGCCTGTATTATCAATATAAACAGCATATTCTCCAGATGTGACGATTTCGAATCCTTGAAATAGACTCTCAGCAATAGCAACTGCCCATTGTTTTCGAATTAACAGGGCAAGATCGGTTGAGCTTTGTCCAAGCGAACTGTTAAAGCAGACCGCTGCTATTCCTCCATCGCTTGAGCAGTTAACTGGAACGCCTTTGACTAAGACGCCGAGCGATCTTTCAAAGACCCTTATAGCAGCATGAAATGAGCCATGTTGCATCGAGATTTCTGTTTTGCTGACGTACGATACAGACAAAGAGAGGCCGACGACGTCAAGTGAAACTGGCTCTGCAGTCAAATTTACTCGCTTTCCATCAATAATAACAGTAGCTGAAGATTCGGTTAAATGAGGTGCATTGATAACAATAGCGGTTGCTGATATTTTGATTGCGATTGCTGTCAGGCACAGCTTGTGTACAAAACACGGCGTTTGCTTGACTTGAACATAGATCTTGCTGTTAGAATCCCGTATCAGCCAGAACTCACCAGCAAAATTAAAACTGATGAAAGACCCGGAGATAGTCAGTATATTTCCACCGGTGAAAAATGCTTTTGATTTCCAGTATTTCTGCATGTAATAGTCATTGATTCTTGCGACTCTACAGTTATTACCGATCCATCCTCGTGAGCAGTCACTACAGTTGCTATTGCCATTCCAGTTGACATCACATTCACACTGCCCGTTGATCGCATTACAAACCCCATGGCCACTACAAAGGTCCCAAGCGCCTCCGGGCAGACATCATCGCACTTCCGTCCCCAGTATCCGTTGATACATATGCAAGTCTGATGTTCGTCTTGCAGTCCAAAAGGCAATCATTATCACATTGTTCCAGCATTCTCTTGGGCATCTCTGAAGCAATGAAGCTCTTACACAATTCTGTTGCTGGCCATGTGGACAAGTTGAGCAACGACTGGCAATAATCACTAAACAAAACAATACTCTGAAGACCATGATAAACATTTCCCTCGCTCTTCATCGACTCTACGCACAACTCAAAATAGAAATACGCCATGCCAGCTCCCAGGTTCGAACAAACTCTGTCTACAGGCCCTGCAAGTAAGTATTTCTTGCAGAAATCGACAGCTCTTTTAGAAGGATCGATCGTCCTGTCTTTCTCAGGATCAGATCTCTGACGCAACTGTTTCTTGAGGACGATACTGGATTGTTTTGCGAGTGGTTTATTCCATGGTATGGAGGCAAGGCTGATCTGTCTTCCGGAAACCGCATCCAGGACATACCCATCGCTTATATCGTCAAATTTCACCATAAGTCTCAAGTCCACAGAATCACTCCTTACTGATCGACTCCAAAGTTGCCACACAAGAGCTGGACTGAAATGCTTTGGCCATATCCTTAGTTCATCAATCAGTCCGACAAAAGTTCCATTTGGCTGATTATATGAAGTATTAAACGCCGGCTGCCATTGTCCTAATCCAAATACGCCTCCTGGCTTGAAAATACCAGTATGCTCTCTCACAGTAATGCTCCGCCTATGGATGACGCCATTATGATCGAAGACATAGAAAGAGAATGTACTCGACTGGTCGTTCCATTCCATAATAATCTGATTCCATTCCCTTATCTCAATCGTAAGGCCAATTTTATAAGCACTGTTTCCAATCCATACTTCAAGTTCTCGACTTGCTATAACAAGTAATACAGTCGTCTGAAAGCCGTATGACAGAAGTGTTCCGTCTCTCTCATAATAAATCATCAGGTCGAACGTAAGGATGCTGCTAGAAAGCACTGAGGTATTAAGCACCACAAAAGAGGTGGCATTTAACTTCAATGCACGACCAGCATTTGCATTACGGTATTCCACGATGCCATCATACACATATATAAACAAGTTATCGCATGAATCAATTCGGGACTGCGAGGTAAATTTTTCCAGATTTGTGGAATTTAAGATCTTTCTCAACGTTGTGTTGCTGTTGATGGTGTAATTCACAAAGTTGTCCTTGCTGCAATTTTCCATCATCAAATTAGTGTCTAGAAGTTCTGATATATTCATTTGACAATTGCCAATTAATCCAAAGGTGTTCTCACAGAGGATCTTCTCAGACTTAACATGCAACGTGATGTAAACATCATGAACCGTTACTGTGTAGACCGCCAGCTGATCCCTGATAGCGTACGTTGTTGGCGACTTGCGAGTGACTTCAAAACCGTGCTTTTTGATACTGATGGGAGCTTTGTATATATCCCGTCTAATGCCGTTCAGCCATACAATTATTTCGCCTGATATGTCGTATGGAGCGTGTAATACTAAATCGGTCTTGGCCATACGGAAGGACAACGCGTTTAAGCATGGGCTTTGGTTATAACAAGTCACAAAACGTCCATAAACTGTCAGTTTGATTCCAGCATTATACACCAGTAAGTATTCTCCACTTTCTCTCAAAACAAAGCTTAAACCTTTAAACAAAGACAGGTAGCCTCTCAATCCAATGAACGCGTGGTATTTCTGAGAAACATTTGCTGCAGTGACGGCTAAAGAGCAGTCTTCGCCAACGAAGCCTTCACTACATGAAGAACAATTACCATCTCCCATCCAATTAGCATCACAAATGCAGTTACCGGAAATGACGTCACAGATACCGTGGTTTGAACAAGGCCTTGTAAATCCACCATCACATGTCGTGTTACATGAAGTTCCCCAATATCCATAATCGCAGACACATTTATTTGGGTTTTGAGCTGATTTCGAACCATGCACACACTTAACCGTGCAATTATTGCCAATCCAATCAGGAAAACGAACATCTTTGAATAAATTGCATAAAGGTCTTGCAGGCCAGTCAGTCAGGTTCAACATCTGTTGGCAAAAGTTCGAATATTCGACAACCACGGAAAGAGAAGCAGACTGATTCATTTCTCTGTACACAACATCAATGCACCGAGCTAGAAAGAATTGCTTCAGATCGGCGCTTATAGACTCGCATGCAACACCAAGTGGTCCGTTGTTTATTGTTTTTCACAGAAAACCTGAGCATGAATCTTTGACTGCGTATCATCTCTAAATGCAACATTCTCAAGAGGACTATGAAGCGGTGCATTTGATACCTTCCAATCCGGCTTTCCCCATGGGTAGTCAGGTAAATACAAATCACTCTCTCCGACCATGTCTTTTGCTATTAATCCTTTTCCTTCATCAAGCTTCCACGCTGCAGCAAGGCCGGCTATGGGTCTGTTGATATTCACAAAGAGCCTTCCTCGGACCATAGGGTAACTGAAAAACACAGACCAAATTCGAATCTCGTCGATCTCACCTACGAACGTCCTGAACTCAGTGTTGCCTTTATCTGAAATCGGTGCAGTCCAGCTTGCAATGGAGAGGATACCACCATTAACAAAAGGATACTCAGTCAAAGAAAACGATCGATAAAACATCTTTTGTGTTGAGTACGCAATGTAGACGTCCAACTTCAACTGCAGTTTACTGAACGATACGAAGACATGATTCCATTGGTTTTCTGATAAGGATAATTTGGTATCATATACTATGCCACCAATGTGTACTTTGATTGATTGATATGAGCTTACATACACTGTCTTGCGATACGCATATGATATAATAGGCCCGCCACATACATCTGAAGAACAGGACTTGACTAAGAAATCCAATGTCACCGTATTATTTCCAAATATGTTCAGTTCTTTGGAAAACAAAGTCGCATTTCTAAAGAATAGTGAGTACAGTCCGAATCTGAAAATTCCTGTGTTAGAAACTGCAACTAGGCGATTCTGGTCAACCGTCGATCCAGAAATGCATGCTCCACAAACTCCCTTGAATTCAGTACAGGCAGCACCATATGATCTCATCTTCAATCCCAAGTATGACGAGAACGAGATTACATCTAGACTGATTATATTCTTGATATTAATTCGATATCTCCCAGGTGAGACTAATTCAACAGAGAGGCTCGAATCTACTGCGATTTGACCAGGTTGGCCGACATCTATCGTGCTTTTACCAACACTGACAACAGGATCTAGTCTTGATAAGAATCTTTGTATGGAAAGTGCACTGGTGTTGGTATGTATTGAGACGGAAACAGTGCATATAGATGACTTGAAACACTTGACATTATCCGTGTATACACTTAGATTTGAGTGTTTTACGAGAAGGTATTTTCCTGGCCGCTTAAGAGCAAACTCGACGTTATCGAATCCTCTGAACAAGCCTGATCGCTCTGCAGTGCAAACTGGCCCGTCTTGCTTGATTCTTGTAGCATATGCCTTCGAGCATGTTGGTGGCAGCCACCCTGGAGTGCAGCGGCTGCAGTTGGCATTACCACGCCAGTTGGGATTACATAAGCATTTGCCGTTATCTTGCAGGCAGACTCCATTTCCATGACATGGTGTATCAGCGCCTCCAGGGCATAACCTGCTGCAATTACTTCCCCAATAACCCTTGAAGCAAACGCACGTGTTGTTTATTACACTTCCATATGTGCATCGTTGCGAACAGTTTTGGCCATACATCTGCATTATGATCTTGTTTGGTACTTTGTTACACAAATGAACTGTAGGATTCTCCTGTAAGCCACGCAGTTGTTGACAGTACAAAGAATAGGCCAAGACAGCGTCTTCAATTGATCCAATACTGCCTGTTTCTACTATGTTCACAACACAAGCGTGATAGAAGAAATTAGTCGAATTCGACAAGGATGAGTTACATTTCTTGTCCAGAATATCATCATAGAGTAGCTCTTTGCACTTTATTTCAGCCTGGCCCTTCAAAACATCTCTTTCAGACCTATCAATTCTGCCGTCCAAACTGACTTCGTAATCCGCTGGCATCCATTCTGGTAGTACCCAGCCAGTAGGAGACATTTCAATGTGATTCAGTCCTATAGAATCATGCACCATATTTCCAGTTCCTTCATCCATTTTCCAAGCAGCTTTATATTCTCTCTGTTTACATCAAGTTTCCAATTAGCCTCTATGGTCACACTGTCAAGTCTAGCATCCCATAACCGGATGTCATCAATTTTTCCAAGAAACATTCGATGTTTCGTAGAAATCGGGGACACATTTGGTATCTGAGCAAGTCCGATTCCCATCACAACACCTTCGGGGAACCATCCAAGACCTCCGAGGACAACACGCGATTGAACGATTCCATGTTTTGTTTTCGAGAAAACTTGTATCACTCCTGTAAGCTTGTGGTAAACAATTGACAGCTGTGTCCAGATACGATGCTCGATCGATAAACCAGTCTCAATCATAATATCATCATAATAAAGCTGCACAGTTCGATCAATAGCAATAGAGAATGTCGAATTCAGTGCAAATGATAACAATGTCCCTGCATTCGCGGATTCGTTCACATTAAACATGACTTGAATGCTGACATATTTCCCAGTAAAAACACTTGTAAGCGGATATGATGCAATCCCTGTTCTGTTGAAGAACAAACAACTTCCGGCTCTGGTCTGATATAAAGCCTCTCCAGCTGTTTTTAAGGCTGCTGCGAAGGAGCTATTCCATTTACTTGATCGCCATGTGTTCACAAACGAATCAATTATGTCTTTAGTAATGTTGTCTTTATCGTGCGAAGAGAGCTGCGTAACGTTGCATTGTTGAGAAGCTGAGCAAGTTGTTCCACAGCCTCCGAATATTCCCTCAGAGTTCTCACATATGTTCTTCTGTATGAGTAGCTCAAATGATAGGCCACGAGTGAAATTGAAAATGGACAGTTTGAATTCACTTGGACCAGTAACAACGATGTTATTGTACGACATCCTCTTATAGCTATATCTAGCATTGATCCGGAGGTCGTTCTGCAAATGTACCGGATTACCGTTGATCAGGACAAAAAGCTTTCCGGACACACTTGAATGCACGACGAATACGTCTCCTTCCAAACTCACTGAGATGCTTGATAGAACAGCGCTCTTTAGTATTTCAACAAAACGGACTTGGATCTCTATACTTCTATCAGCAGATCTGAACGCAATAAACTCACCGGCCTTGTTAAACTCAAACATTATGCCATCGATTGTCTGCACATAATGACCAGCAAATATTCTTGACGTTGACAGACCATTGACATTCACGTCTGCAATCGATATAGCACAGTCAGGACCATAATAGCCCTTGGTACACTTCGAACAGTTCATGTCACCCCTCCAGTTCAGATCACAGTAGCACACTCCAGTTCGAGTCGAGCACAGGCCATGTCCAAAGCAAGGTCGTACAGTCCCTCCAGGACAAGTAAAGTTACAGCTCTGTCCCCAGTATCCAATGTCACATCTACATCTTCCTGCTTGAATTTTCCCAAAAGTACACAAATTAGAACAATTCTGACCATAGTGAGGGATCAAGGAATTCTCTGACCAATTAGCTGATAGGTTTCCACACATTTCTTTAGCAGGCCATTCAGACAAAGATTCAGCTACTTGACAATAATCAGCTAATGCCAGCACAGCTTTCAAACCAAGATTTGTTTTCTTCCCTGTGTTAGCTAACCGTAAACATGCCATATTGAAGAAACTGCAACAAAAAATTATAAAATGAAACAAACAGCCCAAGATTACAACAATTTAAAAACTTGCAAAAACTTCGTTACCAGAACAATTTTTTGGAAAATAGAAAATTGCAATAAAATTAATAAACGAAGGAAGCAAGATGGTGAACAAATTGGATGGACAATTATGTATCTGGGTGAGTGATTTTCTTTCGAGTTAATTTCTAACGCAAGTTATGCAAGTAAAAAACCTCGCCTGAGGGTGCATCTTCATCTAGGGGGTGCATCCAGCCGGTCTACATCCGGATAAAGAGGGAGGGTTTGTGCGTCTGGTAAGCGGCCAACCACGTAGAACAAACCCAGTTACAGAAAACCTACGAAGCCAAGAAAAGACCCTATGAAGTCAAGGAAAGACTTCGTGGTCTCAAGCTCAACCCGGAGCAAGGAGAATCAAGAAGAAGAGGAATGAAATTAAGAAGCGCAAACACGAAAACATCTCACCCAATCGTATCCTCTCCCAGGGTCTTGCATTTGTTGAAAATAGATGACTGAAAAAACAACTGCTTGCAAAACGCCAATGCTGTTTTCTTAAACTCAGAAGAAACAAATTCAACTTATCGTCTCCAACATTTTCTTTCTTTTTCACAGCAACTAGCGTCCATTTAGGTGCCTTCGAATCCTTCGGTAAATACAACTCAACACCGGATATGACATCACGAATAATATCCCCAGATCCCTCGTTGATATTCCAAAGGCTGATCAAGTCAGGGTCTTTCCAGGTTATATCTGAATCGAAAAATGACTTGATATCCAGGTATCTGAATGATCTTTTCCAAACACGGACTAACTGTATTTCTCCAGTAAACCCAGAAGCAGGAAGGAAATACTTCGACTCAGCACTTGACAGCCACTGTCCAATGGCAATGATGCCTAATTCTTCAAACAAGATCATGTTACGAGGGAGCTGAATGCTGTAAAACCAAGTCAATCCGTTGCTATTAGTATAGTAAATCACAACGAGACTAGTTACTCTCTCGTAAACAAGAGTCACTTGGTTTGTTTTGTTAAATTCAACTGCAAATCCTGTGTCGTAAACAGTAGTCGAAACAGCAATCTTCAGTGTGCGTTTGATGAAAATACCGAAAGTACTATCTTTGCTGTATGCGAATATCGTAGAGCCTTGGATAGCTCTTCCTGTTGCTTTGAATCTGATATCGATGGTCAAGTTTGCGTTTGAATACATAGCTGGTAACACATTACTTGATATTCCAACTCCATTGAATTCCAGCACGAATGTTGTTGTTCTGTCAATATGCTTCGAGAGTAGAAGTTCTTTCTGGCCTGCAAGAACCGAAGAATGGAAAATCTTCGACTCTGCTGTGTGATTCCCTATCGCTGTTGTATCACAAGAACCACAAATTGAATGTGAAGCGCCACATAAAATCGTGGAAATGTTTACAATTACAGACAGTTCCTCATCAAGTATACGAACTCGGATAGCCAGTTTCCCAATCACAGATATTTCCATCTGATTTCTGTCAATCTTAGTAATAAAAATTCCACTTTCAAACATTGTGTTCGACGACATTGCCACTTCCTTTCCATTTATACTAAGACCAGCTCCACTACTACTGTTATTCGGAGCATGGACTAGTAGCGTGGTTGAATTTACACTAAGAGCGACTGCCTTGATGCACAGTAACATACCACTGTAGCAATGACCCTGTAACGCGTTAATGAATATCTTTTGTTCTTCATGTCGTAGCAGATAGTACTCTCCAACGCTTCTAACACGCCTTTGTATACCATTTAATGCTATAATATTACCATCAGGTATAAACGCACATGTTTTACTCTTAGAGTCCTCCTTGACAATATCACACTCGGATCCAGTCCAGCCACGACTGCACGTCGAGCAGTTCCGTCCCCCTTTCCAGTTTTCCATACATTCACAATTTCCTGTGATTCTATCGCATTTACCATGGCTGCTACAAGGTGATACCGTTCCACCAGGGCATATCATCGAGCAGTTCTTTCCCCAGTAACCTCTGTCACACATGCACTGGCTATTATTACTATAATCAGCGTGGCCAAATATACATGGTACATCACAGTCTTTGCCGATCCAGCGAGGAATGCGAAACCGGGAAGCTATTGCATAACTTTCTAGCCGGCCATGATGTCAGATTAAGTTGTGATTGACAAAGATCGGAGAACGTGACAACAGATGTTATTGCAAAGCTTCTGTTCTGGTTGTTTGCAACAATGTCCTTGACGCATGCCAAGTAAAATACATCAATTACTCCGAAAATCTGTTTGCATGAGTCCCGTAAAGGCCCACTGTAGAATAACGCTTTACAGAAATCCGCTGCATACTTGTTTTGAGCAGGATCCGCAAATGATAATATACCCGACAGCATTGATTGTATATTGACGTCAGATAGCACCCAATTTGGCTTGACGTAGTACTTCTCCGGTAAATAGATATGTTCCTTTGATAACAGATTCTCCACAACGCCGTATTTTCCTTCGTTGAATTTCCATAGGGCTGTTAAAGACTCATACGAAGAAATCACATTCAACCTGAAATTTTGCTGTATAACGACCGGATCAAAATACTTCCTCCAGACACGAACCTCATCGATCAAAAACACCGCGCGGCTTTGAACCGGAGGACTGAGAATCAAACTCGACGGCAACCAGCGGCCGAATGCAAGCAAACAGCAGCTGAAGAACGGGCTTGAGTCTAACATGAAGGTTCGTCGTTGTATTGTATCTCCAGTGAGATAGAAGTACGCTTCAAGCCGTCTCATATCAGCCTTCCATACAAATGCAATATAATGCCAGCGGCCAACGGCCACTGATATATCTGTGTCAAATACCTGCTGGGCAATAGTAATTCTGAACGTATCTGACAAATACATTGCAAACGTGTTATTGAGTGAATAAGCGAAAACCATACCGTCTTTGTTAAATGGCCTAAACAGCATTGACATAGTGTAATCTCCATTATTTTTAAACGTATTGCAGAGCGGTGTTGATAAGGCCACTGTTGAGTTGAATTGAAGGCATATTCCGCAGAGCTGAATTGACGAGAGGCGAAAACAGACTCACTAATATCAGAATTCGTTGAATTGACAGCAGCAAGGTTTAGCAAGGCCTTTGAAATTTCATCCGAGGTAGTGTTGGTTAATTTGCTTTTACAGAAGCCCATTATTCCATTAATATGCTCACAGTTACCAATATAAGCGTCAATAGAAAGCGTTAGCTGATTTCGAATATTCTCACTCTGATACCAAATGCATCATCACGAACTATCAGTATTTCTTTGGATGATACATAACTCACGCTTATTGAGAAACGTAGGCTGTTTAATATCAGCGTATTCTGTGACAGCTCTGTCAGTCTATTGTTCACGTATATCAATGGTCTACCATTATCCTTCCCAGCTGTGATGACTATAACTATTTCTTCTATCTTCAAGGAAACGACCTTAACACAAAGGCTATACAAAGCACATGGCACTTGCTTGAATTGCACGCGAGTGCCTGTACTGACATCACCAAATAACAAGAAGCTTCCAGTGTATCTGAAGTCAATGACAACTCCATTTACCAACAATATGTTCCCACAATATAAAAACAAAGCTTTTCTAGCCTCCATTTTGATTTCCGCAAGAGAGCAATCACGACCTGTCCATCCAGTTCCACATTTTCCACAATCCGAAGATCCATTCCAGTTAACTTTGCACTGGCACAGACCATTATGTTTTACACAGATTCCGTTATTACTACATGGTGAAACAGCGCCTCCAGGGCACATATTGGTACAGTTTCCACCCCAGTATCCATTTATACACAGGCAAGAGCCATTCTGCATTTTACTACCATATCTGCAGTCATCATCGCATATACGTGCGAATTCAGGAGGTCGGTCTGGTGGAGAAACCATGTTACATAACCCTATTGCAGGCGATGTATTCAGCTTCAGCACCAATGCACAATGATCAGCGTACATAACAGCAATTCTTAAGGCTTCTGACGACTTTCCTGACTCCATTACTATCTCGTAACATGCTTTGAAATACATTGATACAATTCCATTTCCTATTTTAGCACACCCATTTGCTACTGGTCCTGATGCTATCCAATCGGAACATACTTTCTCTGCGGCATGTGATTTCCCAACATCTCTGTTCATCTCTTTAATCGTCTTTACACGAGGTTGGTAGTTCAATCTCAAACTAGAAAATTTCCATTCCGGGCTTTTCCATGGTTTTACCTCCAAAACTTGCTTTTTACCAAACGCTTCTCAGTAACAACAGAGCCGACCCCTTCGTCTAATTCCCATAAAGACACTAATCCAACAGCATCTGTTTTTACTCTTCTTGACCACGTTTGCCAGATAACCGCAGGGCTGAAACTTCTGGACCAGATTTTCACCTCATCAATATAGCCAACAAATGTCCCATTCGGTTTGATATTCGACGAATTCATCGATGGCTGCCACTGTCCAAAGGCCAAAATATATCCACTTTTGAAAATCTCAGAGCGAATCCTGATCTCTTGACGTTGCAGTGTCCCATTTCTGTCAAAAACTGCAAGGACAATCAATTTCTCATTTCTATGCCATTGTAAGTGAATCTGATTCCACTGGTTTGTCTCCAGTTTGAGATTCGTACGATATAAGTCATTATTCACTATAACTTCAAGTCTGCTATTCTCAACTGCTAACGTGAAGACATTCGTGTATCCGTAGGATAGTAAGGCACCTTCTTTGATTGTAAATATCATGAACTCAATTGTTACGAAGGCATGGTCAAACAGCCCACTTGTATTTGATATTGCGAATGCCGTTGCGTTGAGCTTAAGTGCGTATCTTGCATTGGCAGTAGGATATTCTTTAATGCTTTTGTATTCATACACAAACAGGCTATCACATTCTTGAATTACATGATGCGAAATGAAGCTTTGAACCAGTGTTTTCGTAACGGACGCAGAGTTCAAAGTCTTTCCAGTAGTGAATTTATTTCTTTGGAATGATTTGCCAGAACAATTTGGATACGTTGTTTGTGAGCCAAACAGTGACGTCAAATGGATATCACAATTACCAAGGATCCCAGTAGCATTCATACAAAGATGTTGATTTGCATTGACTTCAACTGATAAATATCGTCCAGACAGGATGACATAGAAATCACCATGCACGAAGTTCAAGTTGTATTTCATAGCAGATACTCGAGTAATGGAGATGCCATATTCTTTAACTGTCACGGGGGACTTAAAATATCCCAGACTTGATTATTCAGCCAAATTATAACGTCTTCTGATGTTCCATAGGGTGCCCTGATCACAATCGTGGTCTTATCAATTAAAACGACACAGCAATGAGACAGGTTGACTGTTCATAGCATGGTATAAATCTCCCTTGAATAGAGACTTTGTAATTGATGAATAAATCAGCCTATATTCTCCAGGTTGCTCCAGTATGACTCCCGTGTTTCCAAACATCGATAGAAAACCTTGATATCCTATTTTCGCGATTCGATGCGACCATGTTGATGACGTAACAGGAATAACAACAGAACAAGAACTTCCGGTTAGTCCTTGCTGCACGTGGAGCAATTCTTATCACCACGCCAGTTCACATCGCAGAAGCATTTTCCTGTTTTTAAATCGCATATGCCATGATTAAAACACGGACTGAGGAAGCCACCATCGCAGGTCTCATTACACGCCGCTCCCCAATATCCGAAATCACAAACGCAATATTCAGAATCATTCGCGGCTTTGTAACCATTGATGCAGGGCACAGAGCAGTCTTTTCCAATCCATTTAGGGAACTTCACATCAGGGAAGCGGTTACATAGTGGCCTAGCAGGCCAGTAGGCCAACTTCAACACAGCCTGGCAGTAATCTGCAAAGTTTACAACCGTCGACAAAGCAGCTGAGGTCTGTCCCTTTGAAATAACGGAATCGATACACTGTCTATGATAAAACACTCTGATTCGTTCAGTTATCATCTGGCAAGCCATACTCATCGGTCCAGTTAGTATTACTTCAGAACAAAACGAGCTTGCTTGTTGTCTTATAACAGTATCATCTTCAATGGTATTAGTAGACACTGGCTTTGATAACGGGGCATCAGAAAGACGCCATGATGGTTTCTTCCAAGGATATTTAGGCAGATGAAGCGTAACTCCAGCTATAAATCTTTCGCATTTAGGCCAAATCCTTCATCGAATTTCCAGGCAGCAATCAAGGCCCTCTTGCTTCAATTTGATATCCGAAAACACAACTGACTTTACCATGGCAAAATCAAAGTGCCGGTCCCATATCCTCAATTCATCAATTTCTCCGCTGAAAGTCTCTTTAGGCTGTGACAAGGTCTTTTCGAAAGCAGGCAACCAGCTACCCAAAGCAAGCACTCCACCGTTCAAGAACGGATATAGTCGCAAATTGAATTGTCGAAACGAGACAACACGGCTGCTTGAAATTACATAAACATCCATCTTCATTGTTGCCTTTGACAACGTGACAATAATTTGATTCCATTTGTTCGGTTCAGGAGGGATTCCGGTATCGTACACATCCGTCGAAATCAGAATTTTGATCGTTTTGTGATTACTGATTGAGAAAGTGATTTGATAGGAGTATGTGAGCATTGGACCTCCACATGCTGTCTCAGAACATGATTTGAAAAGGAATTCGATAGTTACTGAATCACTTGTGAAAACTGAAAGTTTGTCAGTAAACACTGTTGCTTTTTCAAAATACAAACTATACAGGGCGTAATATGAATTGTGGACTGAACCAACTGCTGTGAATCTAGACGATGAAAGATCCGGTTTTTGACTGCACGTTCCGCAAAGTCCGCCAAGTGAAGGACAACTTTTTCCTGCGAAAGACGTCTTGATGCTGAAGAATCTTGTATCATGTGTAATCTGCAGAACAACAGAATCACGGATTTGGACCCTATAGAACTTGGAAATCAATAGGTGTGATAGTTACTGTATTGTTGATAAACGTTGGTGCAATACTTTTGATCTTTATATCCTGCAATCCAGTCCGGAATATAGGATTCTCAGATGATGTAAAAATAATCGCAGCTTCACTGATCCTTCGTTTATTCCGATTGAGTTGATACACATAGATTTCCTATAGCATTCTACATGATCAACAAAGATGGTTAACGTCTTGTCTTGAAGCAGTACATATCTTCCTTCCTTGTTTTGCGAGAACTGAATACCATCAAACGCTTTATATACACCAAGGTCATTAACAGTACATGTAGGCTTTGACTGATTGAGTGCTACAACTAAAGAGTATTGGCATTCAGGTCCAAACCATTCTGAAGAACACTTACTGCATGTTGCACTGCCATTAAAATTAGCATCACAGAGACATGTTCCACTGTTGACATCGCATGTACCTCGGTTATTACAAGGTTTTATAACACCACCAGGGCACGTTTTTGCACAATCAGATCCCCAGTATCCTTTATCACAAAGGCAAGTTCCTTGGGCTGTTGACACCCTTCCGAATATACACCTTTGATTGCAATCCTTGCCATACCATGTTCCAAAGTACCCACCAGGTAGTTTATTGCATAGCTCTCGTCCTGGTAGCTCACTCAAATTAGCAGCAGTCTTGCATTCTATGCCGTATGCCAGCAGTGCATCATAGGCAGCAGATTCATTATTTTCTGTCAAAATGCCTTTAACACAAGCCGAATAGTAGAAATTAGCTGCATTCCCTAATAATTGTGCACATGTATTGTTCATCACAGAAGAAAATATCAGTTCACGACATTTGGTTTCAGCAACAGCTTGTAACACTGATTGCACAGCTTCCTCTGTGCTCATGTCACCTTGGCTGAGGTGATAATCTGCAGCAACCCAAGTAGGTCTTGTGAAGCTTCCAGACGGCAGTGTAGCGTGATTGATACCTTTCCCATCCCGTAATACAGTTCCTCCACCTTCATTTAATTTCCAGATAGCTGTAAGACCATGTGATGATAACATTATATCTTTTCCCCACATCGCATGAACTGTGACACCATCAAGTCTTCTGCTCCACAGTCTGACGTCATCAATCCATCCCTTGAATTTCGAGAGCGACAATGCAACTGAGGACTTCAGAGAAACAACCCAAAGGCCTAGGCCAAGTACACTTTCATTCTGAAACCACTCTCCACTTACAGTAAACACGCGTCTTTGTACGACTCCGTCACTTGATATAAAGTATAATTCCAAGATATTACTCAATCTTTGATACACTAATGTTATCTGACACCATTTATAAGCCTCTATCGTGATCCCTGAATCGAGACTGAAGTCACCTGTAGATATTCTCAACGTTCCGTTGATGATAAGCGCCAGCGTTGAATTTCGCGCTAAGGAAAGTACCGTTCCGGCGTCAAATGGATCTGAGACTTTCAATATGACCTGTAGACTTGCATAATCTCCTTTGAAAACGCCTTTCAGCGGTTGAGTTACAACGGCTGTTCCGTTGAAATACAAACAGCTTCCTGCTAACGTTATAAAGGTTGGTAGTCCTGAAGCGTTAAGAGCGGGCTGAATCACGCTGTTCTTCGAGTGTACACTCCACCGCGCGGTAAAATTCAAAACGTCTCGCTTTGTTAGAGTTGTTAAGTTATACGATGCCGCAAGTCCGTGTTGTGCCGAGATACTTCCATTACAAGGCCCTATAATTCCAACCGCGTCATGACATATATTCTTAGGTACAGTCAACTCCATATCCAATGAACGTCTTCTTCTATATACAGCAAGCGTAAACCCTGCCGGTCCATAGATACCAACGGTATTATGCGACGTCCTCTCATACTGATATCCATTCCTTGATAATCTGACTGTTTGCTGCGAGTGTACGACTTTCTGATTAACAACAACCGTTATATTACCATCGAGGTTAGATAAAACCGCGACGCTTTCATTCCCAACTCGCACCGCAACTCCGTCCATAACAACCGCTCGTCTTCTTCGGACAAGCCTCGATTGTACTTCTATGTTCTGCGACTCTGATTTGAATGCTACGAATTCTCCGGTTGTGTTCAGCTGAACGCGCGAGCCATCTAGCATCTTCGTGAATCCATCCGCAAAAATAGTTGACGAATGCGTGGGATGATCAGGTACTTCAGCAACAGACACAGAACAATCCACGCCAGTATATCCTTCTGAACAGCGATTGCAAAGTTCTGAACCAAGCCAGTTGGGTTCGCACTCACATTGACCGTTCGATGCTTCACAAAATCCATGATTACTACACGGAGTAATCAAACCAACAGGGCAGACACTACCACATGTTGACCCCCAAAAACCTGCATCACAACTGCATTTGTTATTGGTAAACTTCCCAAAGAAACAACGCACGTGGCATCCAATTCCATACCATGAAATCAATGGTGTACTTGTCCAAGTTACTGTGAAGATGTTACACATTTGCCAAGCAGGCCATACTGCAGTTGATAATGCCAAATGACAATAATCTGCAAGTCCAAGTAATGCTTTAATACCATGATCAAGTGTTCCTTCATTTACTGATACCAGCCGCAAACAGGATACATAGAAATAACTAAAAAAAGAAAATGTTTTCAGAATAAAAACATGATCAATATGAATGAACGTCTTCTCGAGTTAAAAAAACAAATAGAATAAATTATACCGATAATTTGAAATTTTATAGCTGTAAGAAGAATAAACAACCACACCACAACATCAACTCAGTTAAAAGAGCTTTAGCCTAAGGCACGATCAAACACTGTTTGCCAAACATTTAAATTTGCCTACGAAATGTATCACCGTTTGGTTACGTTGCAAAACAATGCTCGTCCAGCATTTTTTGCTTTTTGAACAACATTGCGAACCAAAATTTTTTTTACACTTAGCCGAACGCTCATACGTTGCTTGATAAGCAAAATGTTTGACAAACAATGTTTGATCGTTTGGCCAGGATCTAACTATAACTTAACTATAGATTTAGCTTCTGCTGTGTTAGTAATACAACGTTAATATTGCCTTTCGAGCAAGTAACTAGTATATAAAAACCAAAAATATCAACCGACCAAATATCAGCTAGTATATAAAAACAAAAATATCAACCGACCATACCTTTCGTTTTATTATGGAACGTAATACATTATCATTATTAAACTGCGCATCAGTTCCTGACAGTTTTGAACTGTAACCAAGTACCAATAACGAAAAAACGTTCGGCTAGTGTCATGATTATGTTCGGAAAATCTAAATCTGCTAGAAACTCTTATTGTGAAATATATATCTTAAAACATCGAGTTTGATTGTTACGTAACTTTGATTGCTAACACTTCCATTGTGACGTCAGAATAATGTTTTTGATTGGGACAGAAAATTTTAAGAAATAATCGTTCAAGTTCCTCTGCCTCAACACTTCCATTGTGACGTCAGAATAATGTTTTTGATTGTCACGTAGAGCGTTTGAGAAATAGTATTTCTACTTTTATTGCTTTTCAGACTTAAACAACAAAAGAATTTCGACGAATGCAAGGCTCAGTTCAAAGATATGAAAACTAGCCACAATTGTTCCCTGATTGTTGTAACGAAGAAAAACAATCAATCAGGAGCTTTGCCTAATTGCCTTGGTAAGTTTTTCATGAAAAATAAATTTAAAATCTAGTTTTCTATACGAAACGCTACTTACAGCGGTGGCCAAAAGATCAAACATTGTTTGTCAATTGTTCGAAAAATTCGCTTGTCAAACATAAAGTTTGCCGTTATTTAACAAGAAAGTTTAAAATGTTTGACAAACAGTGTTTGATCGCTTGGCCACGGCCTAACTAAGTGAAGACAGTAAAGGTCATTTAATCAATTTCGTATATTTGCCATCAATGGCGATCACTAGGACAGATTTTTCCACAAGTGGCATACCACAACTTACCTAATGCTGTGACGTCCAAGTTTATTGCATGACATGTAAAGAGGAGACGAGTAGAACTTCACGTAACACCAGTTCACAGCTTCTTGTTTCTTAAGGTAATTCACAAAGTTAACATCATTTCCAACCGGAATTGCTTTACCATGAACAGTCACTCGAACCCATTGCGGTGATGTAAAACCAAGAGGAATATAAAAATCGACTCTTGAAACCAAATCCCTGACCAGGTATCCTTTACCGTCATTGAACCGCCATAAACTGAGAATATATCGATCGTTCACAGTTGCGTTTCTATCGTACAATTTCCTCACATCGACAAATTCATACGCGTGGCTCCATATCCTCATTTCCAGTACTCTACCGTGGAATCCTTCGGCGGGAGAGTAGTACATGTCTCGTATTCCTGGCAACCACTCGCCAACTACTAAGGTTCCGAATGGCTCAAAGAACGATATCCAAGGAGGGACACGGATGTTAAAATGCCATGTTGTTCCTGCACTGTTGATGTAATATAAAGTGAATTTCTGCAAGGCATGCCAATAAACTAAAGTAATATGACTGACAGTATTCCCTTCAATCGATAACCCAGTGTCGTATACAGTTTTGGATATAACCATTTTCAACCGAGAGTCTTGAAGAATCACACCGATAGCAGTGTTTCTACTAACAGAAAACAACACACAGCTTTGTAATGACATTGGCGAGGCCTGAAACCGTAACTCAATAGTCAAATCCTTTCTATAATACAGAGATGACAATACATTTGTGGATACCCCAGCTCCTCTGAAGCTCAATCTGTATTTCGTAGCTTCGTAGCTTCCTTTACTTAGCAGTAATTCACCAACTGGTACCCTAAGTGTTGTTTCTATTTCAGATTGCGATCGTTCAAAAAGTTTCGATATGTTTTGAAACATGTGCTGCAAAGAGACGATGAACCGTTGCAATACTTCCCAGTGACTTTGAGCGTTAACGCGAGTTCTTGCCCGAGATTTCTTATAAGCAGATTAATGCTATCGGATCTGTTGCTTCCAGTGTTTAACTCAAGCAAACTACTCTCTTTCTTTACTATGGTAATGTTTGCAAAGCGTGTTACAGTACTTGGGAGCCTAATAGTCTCTGTATTGAAACGTATTTGCAGATTCTCAGTCTCAGCAGCAGAAATAGTCACTAATTGATTTTCAGTTTTAATAGCGACACCAGTTATACACCTCGAACGATCAAGCTTGCAAGATACTTGATGCACATGGATTCTAGTGCCAATCAATGACCGTCCAAGCAATACGAATTCGCCATGGCCAAAGAATGTTGTATGAACGCTATTCAGAGTCACAAGATGCCCACCTGCCATTAGAGTGCATACAGAAGACGGTGGTTCAGGCGTAATTACCAACTGACATTCGTTTCCTGTCCATCCACTGGCACAAGCAGAGCAGTTCAGATTTCCTCGCCAGTTTTCCTGGCAATCACACAAGCCATTTGTGGTGTTGCACGTCCCATGCTCTGAACATGGATTCGAGGTGCCCCCAGGACATGCATTCGAACAATCACTACCCCAGTAACCTTTTGAACAGACACAATTTCGCGTTTTTCTGTTAATTTCTCCAAACACGCAAGGAACCGTGCATTCTATTGCCTCCACAGAGGAATAGTACTTCTCTGGTATCGAATCACAAATCGATAACTTAGGCCAATTTTTTATATCCAACGAAAGGTAGCAGTACTCGATGTAAGACACAACCGTTCTGTAGGTATTTTGAACATCACCAGACGAATATGCATTATGTATACAGCTTAAGAAGAAATAGTCCACGAATGCCTTTCCGATGAATCTACCACACATAATCTCCATGTCTTTATGGTAAATCAAGTCGGCACACTTCTTATCAATCATGGACTTTAGTGTCATGTTACCAATAACCCGCAGTCGGTTTCTGGGTGTAGCACGTGGAAGCAATTGATCAGAAAACCTCCAGAACTTGATTGAGTTTAGCGTCTTCGGGAAACCGAGTGTCATCGAGGAGACAAGATCTGTTGCCGTATAGCCATGACCATCGTTAAAGTTCCAATACGCAGCAAGTCCAGTCATGAAGTAAACATTTGGGCGATGCAAATACGTTAGCTGGAATGGATCTTGAAGTATTTTCCACACGCGAAGTTCGTCAATAAACCCAATAAACGGTGACAGTTGAGATGAATCTGGTTTTGTCTGTGTAGTCTGCCAATAACCTAGCGCCAAGCGTCCACTTGATGAAAACATAGGCCTTTTCAAAACAAACTTCCGAATCTCGTACAGCTGGTCAGTTGTAAACTGATATACAGTCAGGACGGAGATCTTAGCGTTGTACGTCAGCACAATCCGAATCCAAACATTAATCTTGACCTTGATGTTTGTCTCAAATATTTCAGAATCCTGGTAGATCCTTATAGCATCACTTAACACTATTCCATTAGTATGCGTATCTGCATATGACAATAACGTACCTTTAGGGGACTGTATCTTCGTTATAATCTCGATTGTGAAATCCGAAACTGGATTGAACAGATTTGTAATCTCATTCGATACCAGTCCATAGTCATTGAGGTAGATCATGTATCCGAATGCAGATGCGTGGTACTGCTCGTAGCGTGGTTCTCTGTTGTAAGCAAAAGTGCTATTCGCGGGATGAACAATTGAGTTTTGCATCATTTCAGTCACCAAATCTTTTGACGTTTTCTCTTCACTTGGGCCCCCTTATATGCTTCACAGCTCCCGCATAAGCCTGTGAATTCTCCACAACTTTCTGATTGGACAGTAACAGCAATATCTATCTCGAAAAACGTCAAAGATATATTCAAACGCTGTTTGCCCGTATACTGAAGCTTGATTTTGGATGAAGAGATGGGAGTGACAACCAGGTTTTCGGATACGCTGCGAGGTTCTTTGATGGTAAAGACAGCCCGTTAAGCCATGCATATTTGTCTGTGTATGATGTATTCGGATTATAAATTGTAAGGTTATCGTTGTTTAAGTCTGAATCCAACAGCGTGCAAACAGATTGAAGAGTTCAAACATGATACATAGCGCCCTTGCATTTCAAATCCACTAGTTTGCAGGATGTAATATTCACCGTATGCGTTCAGACTCAGAGCCCTGCCTGAAAATGATATCAGATTGTTTTCAAATGACTGGCAAACATAGGGTTTTACACTCAACGACCGACTAGCGATTCCACAGTCAGCACTGGTCCAGTTTTTAGCACATTTATCACACGTTGAATCATGAAAGTTTCTTAGACAGTTACATTCTCCAGTAACCTTATTGCAAATGGAATTTCCATAGCAAGAGTTTTTGAACCCTCCAAGGCATTCTCTATTGCAGGACATGCCAAAGAATCCATCCATGCAGAGGCATTTGTCGTCCTTATCAAAGTGTCCGAACAGGCACTGTTTCTCGCAAGAATCACCAGACCATTCTCTCAGAACAGGCTCAAAATAGCGGCAGTTATTCCTTGCTGGCCAATAGGGATCAACGGTTGATTGCAAACAATAGTCAGAAAGAGCTAAGGCGGTTGCTGATGAGAAAGCACTGCCATTGGTTGTGTATAGTTCACGGATACACAACACTAAAAACACATTGGCTGCGTTTTTGTTCCTGTCTGTGCATTTTTTATATGATGGACTGGCAATTATTTTCGCACACTTGCTTTCATAATCGAGAAGTTTCTTCGTATCAACCAACACAGCGGAGAAATCAGACAAAGCGAAGACATTTGTCAAATCAGCTCTCGACCAGCTCACAACAGGAGCCGCGCGGTTAGCGATATTTCGAAGTTTGACGTTTGCGACACAGTCCCTCAAAACAGGCTCTTCTATCTGCTCAAATTTCCACATACAGGCAATATACTTAGTAGAGCAAGGTGTAAACGTTGCAACGGTGCTGCGAATTTCGTTGACTGTCAATATCTTATTCCATATAGTCAGTTCAAATACATCGCCCGTAAATCCCGCAACTGCGACATTACTTGAAGCGGTTGGACGCCAACTGCCGATAGTCAATATTCCGCCGGGGCGGAGAAGCAGCACGCGAAAACGTTTCTGAACGTCCGCAGGTTGAAAAATCCAGTCATATCAACAACGTATATTTTGAGGGTGTTTGTCGAGGCTTCAAAGACAAGGCTGAGCTTATACCACTGGTTGTAATTCAAAGTTAGGCCAGTATCCACTATATTCGTACCTTGGAAGACAAAAGCGTGTTATTCAAGAACAGACCGCATGTTTCAAACGAAGAATAGCTCCAAATAACGCCTTGTTTGCGAATTCGGACGTAAATCTCGACCGTCACATCCGAGCTGTTGATTGTAAAGATCTCATTTGAAAAGAATATTGTTTTGTTGATTTTTAGTGCGTGTGGCACCAAGCTAACGTTTAGTCCACTGTTTCTGACTATATCATCTGTTGTGTTGACCATCCAAGACTTGACAAAAACATCAGTTACATATGACTGGGTAATCCTCGATAAATCAGATGTAATATTGTAATGTGGCGAGTTACTCAACCTTCCATTTATAGCACTTGTGAAGTCATAAAGATCGTCCGAACTATCCCCATTGCAAGAACCCCAGAGTCCTGTATTATTGACACAGAAGGCTTTATTTGTGACGAGACATGAGACATCAAGGAACCTTGAACTCAATCGAATATTCAGGGAGAGCGAGCTGGAGATAGTTAAGCTGAATCGAAGTCGCGACAACTGCTTGAAATTCAGTGCTGAATTTTCACTGGTTAAATCAACGGATAGTTTCTCTTGTGGTTTCCCATTAATTAACACAACAGCTTGGTTTCTTATAGACGACGGGCCTTGGATAACAATTTTATGATTTCTGTACTTAACGCCAATAGCTTTGACACAAACGTGACTTCTCTTGCATTGAACATAAGTAGCCTGTACAGTTAGTATATCACTAGAGATCAGATAGTAAGTCCCAATTCGAGCATTCACAAATACTAATCCATCAAAGGTGAAGCAGCTACCAAGACTAAAAGCATTAGCCGTGGAGTTATCTCTTTCGTTAGTAATATTCTTGTATGTAAATATCGAGCAGTTTGATCCAGTCCACTGCGGGGAACATGAACTGCATACAGCGTCGCCTCGCCATCTTGGATCGCATGTGCAGACACCGGTGGTACCATTACAATGACCGTGGTTGAAGCATGGGGTAGATGATCCTCCAGGACACGTCTGAGAGCATTTTGATCCCCAATAGCCGTGTTTACAGACGCAGCTTCGACGGTCCTAAAAGAAGCATATTTTATATATTTACACAACATATAACTACAATTACCCAGCAGATATTGAACATGCAATATCAAATCCATTTGCTTTGAAGTTATGCCCACAATCCTCAAAAACCCTGGGTAAGACAAAGGCTGGTTATCGTGTTTCTCCGCCTCAATTAACATGGCCCTTAAAGCAAGGCTTATGGCGACATTGCGCACGGCCAGAATTAGTTGCTGATTGCTAGTCGCGAGTTTTTGGAACTAAATTATCGCAGCTGACCTTTCGACATAAGCGCTCTGGCAACTAGTTCCAATTTGACAGCAACTAGCCGGCGCACAGTTCCAGAAAGTTGGGCATGTTCTACTTTTGCGATCAGTTGACAACTGTTTCCCGTCAGTCGACGGGAGCGCACTTGAAGTTCTAATAACCTCCCCCAAATAACCCCCTTCGCATTATAGAAACAAAAAAAAAACTGACGAAAAGATGATGGAGCTGAAAGCAACGCAGACTAGCCTCATGTATACAAGGTACCGGATAAGGTCGAATACGTCTACCCAAAGATTACTTTGTCAAGACGAAGTCCCTGGCAAAACAATCAACCGGTCAAACATTTGAAATTGTTTGGCCAAGTCAAAAAAACATTGCTTAGCAAGAAGAATTTGTCAAGCAATGTTTATGAAAAAAGCCAAACAATTTTCTGCTTCTCGTAGATTATTTGGCGACGTGGCCTAACCGTTAAAAACTTTGTTTCATGAGAATGTTTGACTATCAATGCTCGAACGTCAAACCGTAGAGCCTAAAGGTTTTTGTCTATTGTCTACATACCTTCTTCAGCTTCATACTGGTAGAAATATTTGAACAAGGCAACAGATCTGCATATTGATTCAAAATTATTAGATTTCTTTGATTTGATGGTGGGTAGGACAAAATCCATAAAACGGAGTAGTATTGAGATCAGTTCTGTAACAGAAAGAAACAACAAGTTGAGTCTAATACAGGTTGTATTGTGCACAGATAATTTACCTCTTATTTTGTGATGGCACAATTAGAAATATAAGTATTCTATAGAGATGATTCCAGCCATTGATACTACCAGTACAGGACTCGAACCTGCAACCAGCACAGGTCTCCAACCTCGAACCTGAAACCTCTGATCTTTTCGCCAAGCTATACCAACTGAACTACCTGAACACAACCTCCTCACGAATACATGTAAAAACCAATAATCAAAATTGCCCATCTCTTGGATGGAGGTCTCAGGTTCGAGTACTGTCTTGTTCAATTCAATCCTTAACGTTGTCTCTTGAAATTATTTAGGTCTAGATCAGATAATCAAAGGAAACCTAGAGCAAGAACATAGTAGCTTTAGAGCTTGAAACTTCAAATGATTCATATTTTGTGCAATGTTCGAAAAATTCTAAGCCCTCTCGTATCAAAGTTCAATGTTATGGAGAAATTTATCCGACAGTTTACAAATACTAAATTTGCTTACCTCACTTTGAAGACCATTTTATGCTTCCCAGGCAAGAACTTTGTTGGCTGTCCAACGGCAAGGTAATTATCACTGATGCTCTTATTAATCATGACAGCTTGCACATTACCGAGCTCTCCACCAGGAACAATCAACGGGTCAGGAAGTTCAACTATGCCGTTTGCTGCACCAACATTCACGTAAACATTGTGGGGATTCTTATTATAATATCCAAGCCAGTAAACCGTTGCGCTGTCACTTTCATTGACGTAGCAATCAATATAAGGTATCAGAGGGTATTTCTCCAGGATCTGAAGGTCCATGGCATCTTTGTAATCCGCATTAGCACTGACGCAATCAACAGTGCAATTATCACCGACATGGTCTGAGTCACAAACTGTACAGGATGGTAGGCCGTATCCATTAATACAATTTTCACATGTCGTTCCATTCCAATATCCTAAAGCTCTGACATTATGACAAACACATGACCGACCCCCTGGCGTACTAGCTTGTCCATGAACACATCTTACGCTGCAATCTGTGTTATATCCAATGTAGTTAGTGACACATTTATCGCAAGACGGTGGTGCGAAATTTGCTCTGCAACGCTCGCACGAATCTCCGTCAAAACCATGGTTACATACACAGGTCGGTTTGTTGTTGATAAGGTTACAAGTTCCACGGTTGCTACACATAGGTTCACCAGGACAGACCAGTACTGAACAGTCGTCACCACTAAAGCCTGAATCGCAAGAGCAGACGGGCAGAGCGTTAGGAACGGATATACAGGCGCCTCTGCTCGAACAATCAGGCTCGCCGGGGCAATCAATAGTTTGACAGTACGTTCCCTTCCAGCCGGCATTACACCGGCATTTCGATGCATTGCACATACCTCGGCCACTACAAAGCTGATCACAGGAGAATCCTTGATAACAAGGATCACAAAGGCAAACACCTCGTCTCGTCATGTCTTCATTGCCGTGTAAACATAACTGACCGCAAGCTATACCCATTGTACCATTTGTGCAGTTCACGCAGGCTGGAGGGTTTAGAGTTCCATCGCAGTAACCACGCCCGTTGCAGTCCGGTATGCCAGGACAATCAGGTACGTCACATCCGGTTCCTTTCCAACCACTGTAACATATACACTGACCACTTGATTTGATACACACACCCTTGCCTGAGCAGTCGATACCTATACCAGGACAACCAGGAAGATTGCAGACATCACCACGCCAGCCAACAGAACAGCTACAGGTACCATTAGTACAAGAACCATGAAGACTGCACTCTTGGTCACAAGCCGCTCCACTGTAACACTTATTACAAAGACATTTGTACACATTTTCACCACTTTGAGTTGTTACGCTGACGGAGCCATTCAGACATCTAAGCTCACATCCACGTCCCATGTATCCAGCATCGCAACTGACACACTTCGGGGATCATGATTGACACCATCACACAAACCATGATTGCTACAATTTCCACCACCAGGACACACTGGTACTTCACATCCTCTTCCACCCCATCCAGACCGACATATACATTGACCAGTGGATGGAATACAATCTCCACGTCCAGTGCAGTCTTTTCCCCATCCTGGGCAGCCCTTAACTTCACAAAATGCTCCGCGCCATCCATCAAACCCACAATCGCATGTACCATTCTTACATTTGCCGTGTCCAGAGCATTCTTTGTCACATTCTAACCCACTGTAGCAGACATTGCAGTCACAGATAGCTGTACCATCGCTTCTGAGCCTTCCAGTACCATTTAAGCAGCGTTCTTGGCATGCGATGCCCATCCAGCCAGAGTCGCAGTCGCAACGAGTTGGATCCACTGAGCTACATCGCCCGTTATTATTACATGTTGGCGTACCTGAAATAAAAAGAAGGGTCAATTGGAAAAACAATCAAAGGAAACTTCAGTGAAAATAGTTGATCGCAAATTTTCACATTTTATTCTTTAAAACCAAGGCTGAAGTTTCAGCCTATACTTCATCCAAGCGCAACCTTTCAAATTTCTACACTACTGGTAAAACACTACAAAGAAAGGGTTTATCCATGTGCAGTCTAATCAGCAGTTAGGAAAATTTACGAAGTGCAAAAAAGAGCACGTTATCGGAAATGAACACTTTTTTCTTATCAAAAAAGGCTCACGCGAGTTTGAAAAGGGGTTCAGTTTTTCTACAAGTACAGTCGATAGTTCTATTTACGAGTTGGCCTATGTAAGGATAGGAAAACCCGGCAAGAAAAGGGGCGGGTTTACCTATGGGGGCGGGTTTACCTATGGGTGCGCTTATCTATGGGTAAGAAAAGCTGGTAAGAAAAGGGATGAGCAAATCAAAGGGTGGGATTATTGTTGTGGCGTATCTACGGTTGGGCATAATTCTAACAAAAACTGGTAAACAGGTAAACATACTGGTAAACATTAACTTACCAGGACAAGTGAAGTTTTGACAACCAATTCCAGCATATCCAGGATCACAGTCGCAAAGGTGGGTGGCACTGTTACACGTTCCATGGCCTGAGCAATCTTTTTCATTCTTACCAGGGCAGCCAAATCTCTCACACAGCGGTCCTCTCCAGCCGTCAAAACCGCACTTACACAAGCCATTAACACAGGAGGCTCCTCGGCGACCGGAACAAAGCTTATCGCAGTTAAAGCCACTGTAACAACTATCACAGATACATAGGCTTGGGTTGTCAGGATGTGCTTTGCCGTGCACACAACGGATTTCACATGCTTTTCCAATCCATCCTGCTTGACAGTCTTTGCAGAATGGAGGGCTGGCTAATATGCATGTACCGCGACCGGAACAATCAGGATCGCCCGGACAATCAGCTCCTTCACAGCCACGACCTATTTCAAAAGAGAGGTGTCATGTGAAAACAAGATGAGAAAAAACCTGCATATAAAAGCTTTGAACTAGGATATTGTGATTGTTCTTAGTTTGATGATAACATTCATGAAAAAAGTGCAAAAGTAGGAGGAGTGAATCGCTGGCAGCCCGGAAAGATTGTAAAATCTGTTGGAGGAAATAGTCTCTCCAGATTAAAAAAATTTGTAATTAGAAATGTGCAAGGAAAAATATTTTCGCAAAAATGTAATCGAAAAAGTTCAGACAACTTTTCGGGCAACATTTCTTTGTCCGAATTCAACTTCTTAAGGCCCTGGCCAAATGATCAGACATTGTTGGTCAAACATGTGAAATTTGCTTCATAAGCAAATGTTTGACCGTTTGGCTACGTCCAAAGACATTGCTCGTGCAACATTTTTTGCTTCCAACAAGACATTCGTGCCTGCGCATTAGCAATAATTTCCTTGTTCCACAGTGTTGAACAGCAATGTTTTTGGATGTAGCCAAACGGTCAAACATTTGTTGTATAGCAAATTTAAAAGGTTGGAACAGCAATGTTTGATCGTTTGGCCAAGATCTAACATGTCTGAGAGTTTTTGCAATTTAAGTATTTGGAGAATAATTATATTTCGGAAAATACGAATCCACGATGACTTACCAGTCCAGCCTGGATCACACGAACACGCACCAGTTGGCAAGCAGACACCGTGTCCGGAACAATCCTTATTAAACCCGGGACAACCTTTCCGTTCACAGTAATCTCCACGCCAGCCATCGAAGCCACAATCACATTTACCATCTCTGGTGCATATTTTACTATGTGCTGAGCAAAGTTGATCACAGGCAGCGCCATTGTAGCAAGGAAAGCAGTTACAAGTGCCGTCACTAGAAACGTTACCATTAAAGCATCTGAATTCACATGCGGGTCCACCCCATCCGTTGTTACATTTGCATTGAGGAGTACCGTTTGGGGTAGTTGGTGCAATACAAGTCCCTCTGTTGTTGCAGTTAGGCGTTCCAGGGCAGTCGGCCTCTTTACAGTCTTTGCCTATCCAGCCAGGTTCGCACAAACATTCCTTCGTTGCAATGTTGCATTGACCATGACCAGAGCAATCAAGAGGCCAGCCAGGACATCCAGGCTTTGAACATAGGCTGCCTTTGTACCTAAAATAAAGTGACTCATCTATGAGACTGGAATATACCTTCCTTCCTCAAAAATTTTACACCTAATAACAGACATTTTTTAAATTTCGAGGTATAGAGTTTTTGACACTCAATTCGCATTAAACATCTAAAACATCTAAAGTCTAGGTGCAAATTTTTAAAATCTTTGCGTTTGAATTATTGACTATATACGCTTTCAAATTTCACGGCTGGAATGATTTGATTATATGAGAAAAAAAGGTCTCGGCCACCCAGGATCCCGTTCGAGCAAAAACGGTATCATGCTTGTGATAATCCTGTCTAGCCGGATCTCAGCAAAGGCAATAAAAGGGTCTCGACAAATATCCCGTCCAAGCTAGGCCGGTCATTGTTCCTCATATGCACGTTTATTTATAAGGAACCTTTGTGTTCTGAGTTGAGGCTTGAACAAACCGTTATGTTCTTGAAAAAAGTGACTCATAGCTTTTTATCCGAGCCTCGATAGTTCCTTAAAAATCCTTAATTATTTAAAAATTTTCAGTCTCAAGTTCCTTATAAAAGTGTTTCTTATAAAAAGGTGTGTAATCAGGTCCTAGCAGGAACTTGAAAGATCTACTGCTATGTAGTAACTAAAAATCAGAAACACAAATAAAGATAATTATACCCTTTCATAGCATCACAAACACATGACCCATTCACGCACTGTCCATTATTTGAGCACCGTATTTCACACGTTTCTCCGCTGTAACACGGGTTACATAAACAGCCAGATGAGTTCCCATAGTTTCTACCGTTTACGCATCTCAAATTACACGACTCTCCAGTCCACTTCGGGTCACAACGACATCGCTTCGGGTTCACATTCTCACAGATACCATGATCATTACATGGTGGTGATCCGGGGCAGTCCAATACACTACAGTCCTCCCCTGTCCAGCCTGGTTCGCATATACATATTTGTAGCGTAGATAAACACATTCCATTGCCACTGCAGGTTTTGCTGTTATTTCCTCTTGGGCAGGTTGGTATTTCACATCTTTCCCCAAACCAAGCATCTAACATTGAGTTGTCACATTTGCAACGGCCGCTGGTACAGACTCCATTTCCTGAGCACTCAACATCACAAGCTTTGCCTAGAAGATTAGACACAGGTTGAAAATACGCAGAAAGGTTTTTACTCCAAGAAGGTATACAAGAAAATACTCAATGATTTAAGTCCCCTATAAGTGCTCTCTCAGGGTCATTGGACTAAGGTCTTTGATAAACACTGGCAAAAAGCAGCTCTTTGCTTCAACTAGGCAGAATGCAATTTCTTCTGCGGCCGTCTCAGCTAAGAAGTGCCACAGAACTATTGCAGTTTCCTACTAAGGACACTAAAATGTTGGAGCCTCAATTTTTTAATTGAAGTTAAGGGGAGATAAGGCTTGTTGTCAAAACTAACTTGTTTCAAAAGGGTACTATGGATAAAGATAATATAACTATAGAAGGCTAGCCTGAGTGCAGCCTCAAACTTTTCCCCTGAAAGACGCTGCACCCAGGCTATGAAAGGTACAATTACTAAAATTGCGATAAAAAGTGGAAACACGATGAACTGTAACACAAGTACGGCGACCAAAAACATTGTGAGACAGAAAATATAAAGACGATTTCTTCAGCGACAGAGCAACAGCATAATTATAATAAAGTTTTCTTTTTTATATCATGGCGACAAATCAGGATGTTTCCGCTTCTTATATCAATTTGAAAATTTTTTAAGACCCAGACTGTACAATTTTTAATGATATCGTAAGTTATACCTGAATGGCAGCTATCACATAAACATATCCATTTCTTCTCAAGAGAACTGTACATTTTCGTTCCATGCACACATCGGTCATTGCAAGCCGGACCCATCCAGCCAGTAATACAATCAGTACACTCTGGCGTTTTTCTGTCAGTTGGATTACAAAAGCCTCGTCCAAAGCAATCTGGATTGCCCGGGCAATCCGGAATATGACAACCGATATCTGTCCAGCCGGGATAACAACGGCAAGAAGATGTCTGGCTATTACATACACCATTACCACTGCAATCACTGCCTATTCCGGGACAGCCGGGTATCTCGCATAGCTTCCCTCGCCATCCATCTTTGAAGGTGCAAACACATTGATTATCAGTACCACAAGTTCCATGTCCGGAACAAAGACTATTGCAGCTCTGCCAGAATAACAAGGGTCACACTTGCAGTCGCCACTGTCCATTGGAACTTGATTGCCATGAACACAAGGTACCTCGCATGCTGCACCCATCCATCCTTTGCTACAATTCGTGCATTTTGGAGGGTTGAATTCAACATTGCAAAGTCCTAAAATTGAAAAAATTTTTTTGAATAACGGGCTCATTGTAGGTAAATATAATTTGTAGCATGTGGTACTATAGAATATTAAAACGTTGAAAATATAAAACAATAGATTCAGTACAATGAAGAAAATATATAATTTTACAACGTTTTGGGCTTTCGGGTTTAAAAAGAAGTGGTTTTGGGCACTCAAAGGGCCCTTGGTTCGAATCTAGTCAGGACCACTTTCAACTAGCCTAAAGTCAATTCAGTTGTCCATTCTTACGACGAGTACCCGGAGTACGCGTTCTAGAATATCGGTATGCTTTCTAAAAGTCAGGGGAGACTCGCTGCCTTTTTCGCCAGCTGTCACACTACCTCAAATCCCGAGCTACGTTAACAAACAAAATTGATTGCTTGATTGATTGATATCTTTTTCAAAAAGGGAATTAACGTGAACGCAAAAGTAAAAGTTTTGAAAAATGACAGCACAGCCTTGCAATGGAGTGAAAGTCCGAAGAAATTGGTGACGTACTGTGGGGATTCAAATTTTGGTTTTACTCATTCATTATTTGTTTTTCGTGATTTCCTCTGAATTGATGCATAAAAAAATACTTGTCATTATGCTTCCAACAAAGGAACATGGAACATAATCATATATCGGATACCAAGAAATTATTAAGTATCTCCTACCATTTCCACTGCAGTCAGGGTTTCCAGGACAATCCGGAACATCACATCCTTTACCGGTCCATCCATTTTCACATTCGCAAACATGTGTAACACTGTTGCAAGCTCCATGTCCGGAACAATCTACATTGATACCCGGACAGCCAGGTCGCTCACAAGTTGTTCCTCTCCAATTCTCGTTGCATACACATTTTCCATTGATAACTTTCCCATGTTCGGAACATTCACTGTTACAGCCGACACCCACCCATCCAGGATCACATTTGCAATTTCCGCTGTCCATTGGGGTCTGGATACCGTGAGTGCAAGGATCCGCACAAGCCGGTCCCATCCAACCTTGGATACAATTTTGACAAATAGGCGGATCGACAGTTGAATTACAATGTCCTCTGTTGAAACAATTCGGATTGCCGGGCAATCCGGTATATGACATCCATCGCCCATCCAACCACCATAACAAGTACATACATGAGTAGCTTCGTTGCATTCTCCATGTCCAGTACAATCGGAACCATAGCCAGGACATCCGGGATTCTCACAAGCATGACCTCTCCATCCAACATCACAATGGCATTTGCCGTTGATAATAACGCCGTGGTCTGAGCATTCGCTGTCACAGCCCACACCAACCCAGCCTTTCTCACATGTGCAGTTACCGCTATCCATTGGAGTCTGTACGCCATGAACACAAGGGCTGTTACAGTCAGGGCCCATCCATCCTGCTATACAGCTTCGACACTTCGGAGGATCTGATGATGCATCACAAGTACCGCGATTAAAACAATCAGGTGCACCAGGACAATCCGGCATTTCGCATCCCAGACCGGTCCATCCTTCATTACAAGTACATTCACGTGTAGCCGCATTGCAGTCACCATGACCAGTGCAGTCTGTACCGATTCCAGGGCAGCCGGGCATCTCACAAACATCTCCACGCCATCCGCTTAATGGATCACATATGCATTTACCATCTCCACCGCACAACCCTCTTCCCATGCAGAGACTGTTGCATCCTTTCCGGCAAAGCACGGGTCACACTTGCAAAAACCACTGTTCATTGGTTCTTGAACGCCATGCGTGCAAATGTCATTACAACCAGGTCCCATCCAGCCACTGAAACAAATTAAAATATAAATCAACTGATCGATACTTGTTAAAGGATTATCCATATATTCTAATTAGGATAAACATAAAACTTAATAAACTGTTGAAAAAGAGCAAAAATAATATTACACAATTTCAAACACTATATTAATCTGCCTGGTCTTTTAATTTCATTAGAAGTTGTGTGGTCGAGTGGTCGAGGCGTTCGGCTCACGATCGCAAGGTCGAGAGTTCCGTCAGGACGACTTTCCACAAGCTCATAGTCAACTGATCTGTCCAATCCTTCCAAGGTCGGTAAATGAGTACCAGGGTATTCGTTTCAAGAATATGACATTGGATATGAATCAGTCTATGGCACAAGCAACAGGTCCACACCATAGCTGTACAGCTTCCAGAACCCCTGGCCTGCGTTAACAAATAAAAATTGCTTGCTCGCTTGATTGCTTGCTAAAAAGGAACCTAAACAGGCTTTGTTCTACAGCTAGAGAAGTCCCTGTACGAGTCATAACATAAGTCCCACTCTTCACAAACAGACACGAACAGCAACAACCTCTTTACTGCAAAAATTGAATTGGATGACCTAATGCTCAGAGTGGGACTTATCAAAATTTTAACAAAAAGCAAGACAAAAACCAAACTTTTGTGGTCACCAATCACTGAATCACAGAGCAGTATTTTTGAATCTGGAATCTGATTCGATCCTGGCAACTTCCGTTTCTCAACGGTAATTCACCGAACGGCAATCACTGCATAGTAAAAATATTCGAACTTATCAAGGCTGTTTCTGACACCGACATGATAGTCACCACTTATCATAACAAGCCTTTGATATTTAGTAGGGCAACGTTTCGGGAGAGATCCGTCTCCCATCATCAGGCAATGATAAATATGGTTTATTTCCTATTTATTTCAAAGGCTGGATTGAATCACTCCACAGCAGAATTCAACTGAAGATTAACATACATACCTTGAACAATTCACACAAGTTGCCTTTCCAAATTGCTCAATACACGAGCCTCTACCATGGCAATCCGGCTCACCGGGGCAGTCAGGAGTATTGCAGTCTCTTCCAGTCCAACCAGGATCACAGTAACAGATATGATAACGACTGTTGCACACTCCATGGTTCGAGCAATCAGTTATCCCCGGGCAGCCAGGCTTATCGCAAAGTGCACCACGCCAGCTTTCGATACAGGAGCACGTTCCATTGAGACAGATGCCTTTATCAGAACACATCGAATGGCAATATTCTCCAAGGTAACAAGAGCTGCAGCTGCATTTACCGCTAATGCATTCTCCATTACCAGAGCATCTAAGCTTGCAGTCATGGCCACTGTAACATGCATTACAGACACACTTACCTACGTCGTTGCAGACGCCGTTGCCGTTGCAGTCAACTGGGGCATCGCATGCATGTTCACATTTTTGTCCAACAAAACCTATCAGAAAGAAATCTCAACTGAGTAAATCTTCAATACAAAATCAGAACATCTTAAGCCCGCTGCTAATCAGCGATTTTTCGTAACTAATTCCTTAAAAACCGACCTGTCGACATAAGCGCTTTAGCAACTAGTTGGCTACTAGGTTCTTTCTGACGGCAACTAGTCGGCACACAGTTACAGAAAGTTGGGCATGTTCCACTTCTCGATAAGTAAACAACTGACTCCCGTCAGTCGCAGCCAATATGAATGCTCTTGGGACCGCCACCAAACTGTATCCTATAAATTCTGACTAGCTGTTGACATGTCGAGGTAAATTAGTAGTTACAGCTAGTTGGCGTTTGTTTTATCGTATCAAAGGTCGACATGCGCCTGGCGTTATACGGCCGCAACAGTGAATGCGCTTAGTACCTCAAGTATGGGTCACAAGCGATTCAATATTTCAGTTCTTCTAGTCACCTTTACATGTAGCCATATAAGAAGTATGACGTTAATGAGAAATTGCCAAGAACAACAAAAGAAACACTCTAGTCATATCTAGGCTTTAATTCTATTGCTAAGAACAAGGCCAAGAAATTATCTTAGCTGCTGGTACTTGATGTAACATAATAAAGACCAAACACAACGTATTTCTCACCATGTTGGCAAACACATTTCCCTTCCTCTGTGCATGTGCCATGTGCAGAACATGTAACCGCTGGATCACAGTAATACCCACAATTGAAACCATGATAATTTGCATAACAAGTACATTTTTCGTTGTCGGTGACCAAACGCCGTTTCCACTACAATGATTACCTTCCAAGCACGTGCGCCCAGGAGATCCGTTGAAATTACCACAACTACTTCTGCTAAAGCAGGACAATGTACCTCCAGTTACTGATCTTTGACTTACAATATCTATAACGGAAAAGAATATTATTAAAAAAAGGATTTTTGGCTATACAAGAATTGAAGGTGCCAGGGCGTCATGGTCTAATCCAGCACACTCTGTAGTGTCACAGCCACGGCAGCGTTACAGCAAAGGTCGAGGTCTCGTTAGTTCATCTATTAGCAACTTGCACTTGATACAAAATTAAAAAAAAATTGAATTAGAAAAAACCCTACATCACAGCACAGGCTTGATTTTGAAGAGTAGCAAAAACATCTAAACTTCAAACAAAATCGATTTGATTTTATTCCACGCTCTGTTGGGCCATTTGCAAACAATCAGACATTGTTGGACAAACATTTGAGATTTGCTTGAACGAAAGCAATGTTTAACCGTTTGGCACCGTCTGTGTGAACAATGTCCTTTAAACTTTTCGAAAACATTTTTGGTTGTTTAATGCTTGAATCAATGTTTATGGTGTGGACAAACGGTCAAGCATTTTGTCTGACAAGCAGATTTCAAATGTTTGGCAAACATTGTTTGAACCAGGGCCTTATGCATTTTTTATTCGCTTGCTAATGTTCGATGTTTGCGATACAGTTATTTCTGTTACAAGACGCTGTGGGTATTCCATTAGATATACGTTTCATATCCTCGCCTTTAAATCGTTTTTAGAAAGAGAGCTTGAAAAATTTAGTGTCTTGATACCCATTACTTCTGATTATGATGTTGATGGATCCTGAACCCATACTCAAAAGATAAGCTAGGTCTGTCAAGAAAAGCTTTAGCACGACTTTGGACAAACTCCACTGACAAATGTTCATGCAAACTTACCTGGAGAAACGACCAGAGGTGAAAACGCCCTGATAAGTCCTCCACCACCTCCGCCAGCATATTGATTTTGGCAGGTGTAGTGACCGGTGTAGCAGCTGCCGGCTCCTCCTCTCGCAAGTAGGAATCCATGACCTTCGTATGCAGCTGCATCAGTCCATATGCTACCACCACTGCCACCACCGCCACCATAGCTTCCAGCCGCTCCATCGGTAACAACTGTACCTTCCAGTTCGAAGACGTGAAATGCACTGAGTAGCAACGCACCACCTCCTATTCCGGTCGAGCTGCTTCCACTGATAGTTGGGCTGCATGGATCAGAAACAGCTGGCCCTCCTGTGGATATACAATATTTCTTTTTCATTTAAAAATATTCTTAACTGGGCATTTTATCAATCAATAAGTTTAGTATCAACTCCTCTTAACGTATATTATGTTGCTCTAACAATATCTTTGTTGTCGTTGAAGTTTAAAGAACCGATTATGCACACTTTTGTATAGGAATACCTTTACCTTTCCGTTGAGCCTCGTTATTCTTCAGTTTCCCATTTTCTAGCCCAAACTTATCATTCTTAAGCAGCCGTTTCAATACTGATACATTGATATTGATATCAGAGCTCAAATAACGTTAAGAAATGTAAGCAAATACAAGGGCCAATTCACCCCTTTGAATCTCGTACACCCTTAGCTGGAATCTCTATTGTTTTCGTAGGAATCTTGTATAAATCCTTTTGTTTTCATACAAATCTCATACGCTTTTTCGACGACTGAAATGACCCTCTAGAAAATACACGTGAAAGCCACAATTGTTTAGAATACGCAGTAGAAAAACAACTAATGGACATTAAAAATTGTAAAGAAAAGTAGCATTCAGATTAATAATGACACTTTCATGAAAAGCAAGCCTAGGTCTCGATATTCGTATGGGCCATAGAACAGAGGTTCAAAATATAGACAATATAACAATAGAGCTTGAATTATGAGAGGTCTTACCTGAATAGCAACTACCACAAGCTTTGTATCCAACGCCACCTTTACCACCGTGTCCTGCCCCAGCACATGTCCCACAAGAAGCTCTTCCTGGGCCACTTCCAGCAGCACAACCACGAGCAGACAGAGTGATTTTCGAATCCAACTCAAGCTTCATTTGCAGTGCGATAATTTGCAGCACGTCAGCTGAGATATATGAAGTACTTTCCATGTCAAAGAATCAACATGCAAACGCACGGATTTCGCTGTTACGTCATTTGAATGGCTGTAAATTGTCAAAATGGCTCCTTTCATCAGAATCAAAGATCCAAAGTAATACTGACCGGGGAATTCGGTTGTGTTGGCTGCAGCAAAAAAGCACGTTTTACATGAAGTCTGGCCGGTCGACTGGAGATACACTGTACTGCTTTTGAATATTCTCAAGGTTTTTATTCCCAGTAAGGACCCGTAGATATTCAGAGCAGGGTTCCTTGTTCCTGCTATGGTGAAAACCAGTGGTAGTGTCAATGCTCCTCCGTAGAATATTTCGATATTTCCGTCCATGTGACTGCGTGGTATATTCTGTGAAATGAAGACTTTATTCCTCCTCCGTATTTTCAACAAGCCAGTGCGATCTCCGGTGACTGATCCGCAATAGAAGACAAAGTTTGAGTCCTACAAAGAAGAATAAAATAATTTACGAAATTATGGATATTTATCAAAATACTGTAGGTGAAACATGGTGGAAGTACTGCAAGAGTGTTTGGAGTTGCAGAATTCAGGTAAATGTTCCTTAACAGGTTTCTTTAAGTTTAAGACACCGTTAACACGGATATTTCCACTCGGATCTCTCGGATAGGTTGCGGAAAAGGCCACGATAGGCTTCTGCCACGTGCGCGCTTGGTACCTTTTTGGGAAAGGGGTCGTATCTTTGGGTACGCTAGGACGGCTGATCCATTTGGATTCCCGATCTTGGATTCGTGTCCTAACGATTACTATACAGACTACAGTGTACGTTTAACGATAAAAGTAAGGAGCTTGAGTTAAGCTCTATTAATATGAAGCCCAATCTACAATCAAGGAAAAATTTGTGAGCCAAAACTAAAAATGCACTTTCAGTTCCTTATTATTTTTGGGAAACGAACCCATATTGTGTTTAAACAGAAAGCAATGTATAGATTTTTCACACGACATCAACGGGTAACCAGGTAAGGCCCTGGCCAAACCATCAAACAATGTTCGTCAAACATTTGAAATTTGCTTGCCAAGCAAAATGTTTTGCCATTGGGCCATGTTGCGAAAAAAGGGTCCTGAAACTTTTTTTTTGCTTCCAAAAAAACAAAGGACGGTTTTAAATTCTTTCAAAAACTTCGCGCAAGGAATTCTGTCTATTTATGCTTGCATTGTGACGTGGCCAAACGCTCAAACATCGCTTAATGAGCAAATCTGAAATGTTTTACCAACAACGTTTGATAGTTTGGTCAGGGCCTAAGTCTCCAATATTAAATGAAAATAGTTTGTAATTACCAAAGGCAGAGTTACAACAGCTTTTCTTCTCAAATCCAAAACATCAATAGTTGAATTAGCAACAGCCAGAGTCAGGTAATACGATTCATCACGACCAAGGTTATCAACAACTAGTCGGTTGGTAGTACGATTGGCAATTGTGGTTTCGACGTATACTGTTCCTGGTCCACCGTGACGTATCCCAGTTCCTCCTAATGCAGCCAAAGTTCCAGCGAATCGATAACTTGACGTCAGAAAGACGGCCACGCTACCACCAGACCCTCCACCACCGTTTGTGTGGACTGTTTGTGGACTTGAACCTGCAAAATTTTAATAGCTTCTCAGACAGTGAATGAGTGGAAAGTTCTACGTAGAACGTCTAAAAATACTTAAAATATACATTGCCTTTCAGGCTTTCAGGCAAGTAGCTTTTCATTCAGTTTTCATCTGGTGGTAACGAAACATTATTTAAAGTAATACCAACCTCCAGACGCAGTTATCATTCCTTTTCCTCTCATATCATATGTTCGTATGACAATACAACCACCGCTACCTGCGCCTGAATTGACACCAACAGACTGCCCATCAGCTTGCAATTTCCCATCAACAATAGTCTCATCTCCAATATTCAGCTCAACGAAAGCTCCTCCCGAGCCAATTCCTCCTCCGCTTCCTGCTTGGAATAATGCATTGTAATGACCATAAACAGAGCTCTCGCTTGAGTATCCGCCATGAGATGCAAAGCTTCCACCAACGTTTTGTGTGACTCCCTTTCCAGGTCCTTGTTTGGCGCTGTAGCCTGCAGATGAGGCATCCAGGATTGCTCCAGACTCAATAGCCAATGTGTCACTGTTGAACGATGTATGCTTAGTCAAGATCTTCAATGTACCTCCTATAAAGAACACATTTGAAATTAATCCGGCTTCGCATTAATTCATTGCTTGTGTATGAGTCTCTGTTTTCCTGATGTTCAAGGTAACCAGGGCGATTTTTCTCTACGAGTTTTGCCCGAGAATCGCCCTGAAAAGATAACTGTGTTTCCAATTATCGGGAATTTAGACATTTCTGGGGTGTCACACCATTCACATTCATAAGTAGCATGCTCATGCCATGAACACATCAAAATTCAAAATGACTTAGTCGAAAACTCCCTCCACTAAAAGCAGGTTTTCTGACTGTCTTTGCCCTAGCTCTAACTTGAACTAATACAATCACAGAGGTTAATTTTTCGTATTGAGGAGTTTGGAGTGCGTTAAAACATGCAAGAAAGTGCGTAAGAACAAGACTGAGTAGGAAAGCGTTGCAAAGAAGGTAACTGGGCATATTATCAAAAACGTAACAAAAAACAGCAATAGTAGCTGGAACTGACATTAGCTAACAGTCATCTCAATGACGTTTTGTAACTTTGGAAAGTGGAATATACATAATGTCTGCTTAACTCAAAATTTACCTTTTTTCACTCTCAGTTCACCAATATTCAGCTTCGGTATGGTAGGATTCATATCCACTGAGAGCTTTCCATTATTATTCACAGACAGCCTTGGGATAACAAGCAGCCCAGCGGTGAACGGATAAAACGGATGCGGATTGAACCACTGCGCTTCATCGCCAAGACTCGCAGTATGTGCAGATCCTTGAAGAATAAAATTACCGCTTCTTTCGATAGTAAGATCTTCAACGCCTCGCATGCGGCCACGTAGCGTCACCTGCTCCGCTCGTATAATAACCTCAGTTGGAAAGACGATTTCCGCGTAATCGCTGATATAAAATCCGCACGGTGCGTCCATGTATGTGTGCGTTGACTGTACGATAAAGACGAATAGATTTTGTCGATTGTGGACTCTGATCACTCCGGTCTTGTCACCCGTTATTTCTTTCGCGTATATAGTGAGGTTTAACGCGTCAAATGGTTGATAAAATGAAGCATGGGCTTTCCCACCAATATAAAGCTCGTCAAACTCAAACAAAGTCCTACTCTGGTCCATAATCACAGCATAAGACTGAGATACCCGGTATTCATTATCCACTTGAATCTTGGAGTGCTCCGGTTTGAATTCACTGATATTCAGGTTGGGGTTGTATTTGATTTCCCGATACTGCGGTCCTCTTCTGCTTTGATACATGTACACTGTTCCAGGGCCTCCAATGTAGGAGCCACTACTGCCTCCAACAGCTCTCATTTTCCCTCCATAATCGATCCTGTGCCTTGCATGGACAGCAATGCGCCCTCCAGCACCACCACCTCCGCAGCCGCTGGCTGAGCCACCGTTGACGTTTATTTCGCCATGGCCTAAGAAAGAACGCGTTGCAAGGTTATTGTAAAGGAAATTTATGACATTAACGAGTCTAATTCATCACGACATAGTATGCATACAGAGAGCAAAAATAAGCAGATTTTCTTTTCGCGACGCAGGCAACGTAAAAATAACGCATATTGCAACAACTTACCAGTTACATTTGTCGTTAGCACCATTATGCTGCCCCCACTGCCAGCTCCTTTCCCATTTATCGTCATATCAGCACCTTGAGCAGTGATAAGTCCATCCAGATCAAGGTGTTTCTTTACAATCCAGTACAGGCTACCACCACCTAAAATCAAATGAGGTAAATTAAATTTATTGTTCTTCCTCGATTCAATTCTCGAAAAGGTCGAATTAAGATGGACATAATTTATCAGCGTTTTTATACCCGATTTTACCAAAATTTTCGATTGAAACGGTCGATTGAAGAGGAGGTCCCAGCACGGGAGAAATTGGCGCGGGCACCAATAATAATAGCACGAATTAAAGATGTAGCGTTAATAGGGCCTCGCCATAGATAAAGATAGGTACATTTCAATCGTTTACACTGCGATAATTTACCAAAGCCGGGCCAATCTTTTGGTACCCGAACCAATTTCGATCCACACCGTGGGGAAATTTTTTGACATTTGCATCTGCATCAAGAAACTGCATCAGTTACAGAGTATAACAGCTTCATCTGCTTGGGTTAACATTTTAAAGAGGAAATTTATATTTGGATAAAGAAAAATCCAGTCACGAACCTCTACTGCCACTATTTCCACCTTGACTTCCAAGTTCAACAGGATAAAACGTCGATCCATACGCTTTCCCGCCATACGTGCCGTTATTAGATCCGCCACCATCTCCTCCATAGCCACCTCCTGCTCCGCAGCCATTCTGTAGAATTCCACCTGGTGACCTACCCATACTCATAGCAGCGCCTTTCAGATCAAGCAAACCTCCTGTTTCGATGTCACCAAACGTAGAATAGATAACGCCATGGTTGATATTCACTTTACCGTGATATTTAATCTCAAAGAGCTCTGCCTTTATTCCAACGAAGACATCACGACGGCGAGTAAGATTCATTTCACCGCCCATTTTAATAACGATGTTAGCAATAGAGGCATTGCCTTGACCAGATATTTCAGTATACGTACGGTTCTCTACCAGTGCTGTACTTGCCGTTTCTGATATCTCTATACTGGAGCTGTGCTCAATGAACAAATGATGTACGCCTGTCATTCGGCCGTCCAACACTGTACGGACACCATGGACATGGAATTCAAATGGAAGGAAAATCTCCCCACCAAAGTCTACTTTATAACTACACGGTGCCTCGGTTCTGTTCATGATCGACTTAACATATTCCACAAACAATACCTGATTGCTACGGACATGTAACTGGCCTGTCCTATCACCAATGAACTTATGCACAGTGACATTGATCTGGGTGACATTGTTCGGATGATATAGTATCAATCTTGAGTATCCAGTTAGTTCCATTTCATCAAACTCATATATCTGTCTGTCTTTCTCCATTAATACAGTAGGCTCATCAACGTTATAACCTTCGTTGCTTATAAAGAGCATTGTATGATCAACAGCCAAATAAGTCGAATTCGTCCCTTTCATGTACTTCTTAATTCTATAGTCCAATTCACGTAGATTTTCTTCCTTATATACAGTCCCCGCAGCTGCACCAAGTCCTCCTTGTCCTCCATGAGTTCTAAATGTGCCTCCAAATCTATAACGCCATCTGCAGTGAACGCCAGCTCTTCCACCAGCTCCACTCCTCCTTTGCCGTAACCTTTCCCGCCAGCGATATTCAGAACGCCATGTCCGGTCATATTCGTTGTGAAAATAAGGATACTACCACCACTTCCACCACCGGCATTGCCACCTTTACCATCTGCGCCTTTTGCCGTCAACAATCCGTCAAGTTCGAGTTTCTGACTCACACGCCAGGTTAGATGCCCTCCTCCAAAGCCGCCGACGCCTCCACCGTTTCCTCCGCCACTCCCAAGCATTACAGGCCTGTACACTGAATCGTAAGCGTAGCCTGACTTCGAAACGTTCGCATATGCACCTTGCCCACCGTGTCCGGCACCAGATCCAATACTCTGCCCGGATAAAGACAGACTATCCCCACGACCAGGACCAGAGAAGGAGCTATGTCCAGTGAAATCAGCGCTAAGTAGTCCCTGGCTGTACAAATGTCCGTAGGTACTCAAAATAGTTCCATGATTTATGTATAGCCTTCCTTGATAATGAACAAATAGAGTATCGACTGTCAGCGTGAGATCTTTGATTATCTTTCTGAATTCAAGATTGCCTCCTTGTTTCACAACTATCTTCGCTATAGAAATATTTCCAGGGGGAGAGATGAATACGTACCCTCTATTTTCCATAAGTGCAGTTTGTGTTGATGAATAGATATCGACTTCTGATCCATACGAAATATATAAATCTTGTACCCCCGTCATCATTCCTTTTAATATAGTCCGAGTCCCGTATAAATGAACCTCACTGGGAAATAATATCTCCGCGCCGGCTTCTATAAGGTAGCTACACGGAGCTTCTGTGACATTATTCACGGATTCAACAACTTCAACGAATATCTTCTGTCTGTCAAATATATGAAATTGGCCTGTTTTGTCACCGATGAATTTATGAACTGTAACGTTAACACTGTTGTTTTGAGGATGGTAGACAACCAACCGTGAATACCCAGTCAGTTCAAGCTCATCAAATTCATACGTGTCTCTGTATTCTTCCATCAACACCGTTGCACCGGGCACATTAAAGCCTTCGTTGTCAACATGCAAGTATGTATGATCAACCTTTAGAATTGAAGTATTCGTAGCTTTCATGTATTTCTTAATTCTGTATTCAAGCGGGCGGTAATTCTCTTCCTTGTATGCCGTTCCAGCGGCAGCGCCAAGATTTTGTCCATTAAACACGTTTTGCCCTCCTTTATTTTTGAACTTTCCACCGTATTTGTATCTCCATCTACAGTGGATTGCAATCCTTCCGCCGGCACCGCAACCACCACTGCCACTGCCAACACCACCTTCGACATTGATCTCACCATGCCCCGTAAAGTTCGTCGTCTTGATGAAGATACTTCCACCACTGCCTCCGCCTGCGTTGACTCCAGGTTCCGTTATGAGCCTCTAGCGGTCAACAACCCGTTCACCTGCAGCCTTTTGCTGATAACAAGATACAAATACCCACCACCGGCACCGCCCTTGCCTTGTCCATGACCGCCACCACTTCCCATATCAATTGGCGAATAAACTGACCCGTAAGCTTTACCACGCATAGATCCGCCACCCTCGCCACCATATCCAGCACCCATACCAACACTATTAACAGTCTCCCCATAACCCTTTCCTACACCTCCTTCATGCCCGGTGCCATCTAACAACACAACACCTCGACTCTCAATCCATCCAAACGTTGCATAGAACAAACCATGGTTCATTATCAATTTCGCTTCATATTTCACCCTCAGCTCACTTGTATACAGTCTAAGAGTATCATTAACTTTCTTGAAAGTCACCTGAGAATTGCGTTTGACAGTTAACGTTGCAAATGTGAAATTTCCATGCTCTGATATGTATATGTAAATTCGGTTTTCAACTTTAGCCGTCTGCGATGAAGATGAAAACTCAATTCTTCCGCCACTGGCAATAAACAAATCCTCGACTCCAGTGATTCTTCCGTTAATGATGCTCCTAGTTCCGTATATATGGACTTCTGAAGGGAAGATGATCTCTGCGCCTTTGTCTACTAAGAAACTGCAAGGTGCCGTTGTTATGTTTGTCACGGATTCTACAACTTCGACGTACAAATGCTGGTTGGCTTTCACGTGCACTCGTCCAGTCCCATCACCAATGAATCGATGCACGGTAATTGTAACATTCGGTGACGTCACGGGATGGTGCGCGATCAAATTAGCATGCCTGATCAAATGCAATTCATCGAATTCCCAGAACGCAAGAGATTGTTCTATGAGCACGGTGGACCAAGGCGAAATTCGGTCTTCGTTATCAATGAAAAGATATCGGTGTAAAGCAACGAATATCGTTTTATTCAAATTGACGTCATACTTTATATCAGCATATTGTGGTCCTCTGTTCGTTTCTTCAATGTAAACAGTGCCAGCCGCCGCATAGGTGTTTCCATTGCCACCAACCGTTCTGTATTTCCCACCATATTTATGCTTGAATCTTACATGTACAGCGATTCTTCCGCCAGCTCCACCGCCGCCAGATCCTGTGCCATTCCCACCGATAACATCAATCAATCCGTGTCCTGATATATTCAGACATTCAATAAGAACGCTTCCGCCACTTCCACCGCCGGCGTTAACGCCAGCAGCGTTTCCTCCTTGCACAGAAACCAATCCATCCAGAAAGATATCCCTTCCAACGCCAAGAATCAGAAACCCGCCTCCTGGACCACCAGTCCCAGAGCCACTTCCGCCTCCACTTCCAGCGTCCAGTGGGCTTGAATATAGAACCATACGCGCTGCCACCACCAGAAGAGTTGATAGAAGCTCCTCCCTCTCCTCCATGACCAGCACCGTATCCGATACCAAGCGATGATGCCCCTTTTCCGGGTCCCTGTTCAGCTTTAAACCCAGCTTTAGTGATCTCAAGAATTCCACGACTCTCTATTTCTATGTCGGCTGAATTAATCATTGCATTATTCAGCTTAAGAAGTCCATTGTACTTGATGGTCAATTCATTCGCTGTTAATAACAAAGTTCTGTTAACTCTCGTGAAATCCATCACTGCACTATTATAAATCACCACTTCAGAAAAACTCATGTTTCCTGGTTGTGTCATCTTGATATACGTACCGTTTTCTCTTTTCGCTGTTCTAGCTGTGCTTCCCACAATAACACCAGCGCCTTTGGCGATTCTCAACGTGTCAATGCCTGCCACAAGCCCATCAAAGATACACCGTGTTCCAAGGACTGTCACGCTCGATGGGAATTCAATAGTGGCATCTGCGTCGATCTTATAGCTCACAGGCGCTATAGTAAAACCACGTTTGGATTCTACAATCTCCACGTAAATTGTCTGTCCCGCGCGTAAATGAAACAATCCCGTGCGGTCACCGCTGAATTTATGGACGATTAGTTTTGCACCAGTTCCGTTGTAAATCAAATTCGCGTGGTTCTTCGCTTCTATTTCGTCAAATTCGTAATTCATGTTTGGTTCGATGATTGCAGTCAAGGCATCTTTGTTCATATTCGCATTGTCGATTACAAGCTTTTTGAAATTGTAGCCCCAGGTTGTCTTGTTTGACGCGGCTTTCACGGCTCTCGGTCTTCTGTCTAAGCCTACGTTGTTGTCTGTGTAGTAAACCGTTCCAGCGGCTCCAGCTGGGCTCCCTTTGCCTCCAAAAGCGGCATACAAGCCTTAAGCAAAAAATGAAACAAAAATTAAGGAACAATAACAAGAGATCTCAACGCTTGTCCACATATTTCAGCTCATGCTTATACTGAACTTCTCCTTTTTCTATAATCCCAACTGCGCTGTAGATTTAAAATCGCTTATTCGCTTTATGAAATCTGGACATCTTTTTTAGTGTATCCCTCACAACTATCACGATTTCTTACAAGACACCCGTCCCACATGACTCTTTACTGAACAAAACTGATAATCCTCATAATAACAGGGTGTATAATGATTGGAGATATTAAAAACGGCTTCAGTTACCTTGGTATTCTCTTCTCCATGCCACATGAGCAGCGATCCGCCCACCTGATCCTCCTCCCCCTGTTCCTGATCCTTTCCCTCCAACTGCAGATATCATGCCATGTCCTGAGAGGTTTTCAACTTCAAGAAGAACGCTGCCACCACTGCCTCCTCCAGCATTACCATTTGATGCATCAGCAGCATCAGCAGTAATATTACCATCGATGTGTGCAGTATAAGAGATATTCAGCTATAAAAAGAAATAGCAACCGATTTTTAAAACATAAAATCACATCTTATTTCATCACAATTGATAGGATTAGAACTCGAATATTGACTGCGAGATTGCCTGCATTATCAGAGTCAACAACAATCCAATTGAGCTATTATAAGCAGCAACTATTACAATCTAACTATTATAATCGGCTTACCATTATTGTTCCACCACCCTTTCCACCAGTACTTCCAGCTCCAGCGCTGCCCCCTCCTGATCCAGCATCTCTGGGAGAATAATACGAACCGTACGGCAATCCAGCATTGATTCCTCCTCCGTAGCCACCATGACCAGCTCCTGTTGAATTAAAGCTTTTCCGGGACCAGTCTGTTGTGGAAAGCCTTTACCAGCGACTGTCAGTTTTGATCCGGTCTCCAAGTGAATTGTTGATGAGCTTATAGTGAGGTTCTAAAAAGACGATGATAAGAAAAAATATATTTGATCAAGCTGTTACCTGTAAAACTGGAAAGAAGAAGATCTCTAAAACATCAATGACAAATATATACAACTGTGTATGGTATTAAAGAAGGCTCAACATTGTCGAAACACAAAAAAATCAAATGTGAGGAGATTCTTGGGCTGTATGACTTATAGAGTTACACAGCGATTTCATTGAGGCCTTTAGCTCAGTGGAAACGTCGTTGGCTCTCTGTTCATGCAGTCCTAATTCGAATGCCATATATTGTGGTATGCCACGTGGGGTTCTATCCTGGAGTTCGCCATTCATAACAAATATATACCAATATGTATGGTGCTAAAGAAGGCTCAACATAGCCGAAACACAAAAAAGTCAAACTGGAGGAGAGCCTTGGGCTGTATGACTTGGAGAGTTACTCGGCGATTTCAATGAGTTTTATAGCTCAGTGGAATTGTCATTAGCTCTCTGATTATTCAGTCCAAATTTGAAACCCATCTATTGTGGTATGCCAATTGTGGAAGAATCTGCTTAAAACAATATTAACAGAATAGAGCTAACAGCGAACCTTAGACTCGATGATTGCACCATTTCTTGCAATAACATCACTGGATTCTATTATTCCATCAAGCACGTCACTAAACACAAGATTTGAATTTGCTTCCAATGTCAACACCCCAATATTAATTCCCTGAATACTGTACGCATTGCTTTGAAGTCCTGAAGCCGGGGGTAAAGTCTCGCCATATTGTTCAATCATTACTTTTCTGCCGGAAGCTATTGTCAGGTTCAATACTCCAGCTATTATCCCTTTAAAACCACTGCTGGGTTGTTTTCACCCATTATAACAAAGTCGCTAGGAAGTAGCAGTTTGCCGTATCTTTCAATGACGTAGTTGACTTTGGACCTGGATCTACGTGTCATGTCGACGCGGTATTCTATGAAGAACGTCTGATTGGCTGAAATATAAACGAATGAGCTTCCATCGCCAATGAGATTGAAAATTGAAATTGATGGATTGGGAAGGTCTGAAGAAGAAATTCGAAGCTCGGCCTAAAAGGAAAAAACTCTAAATTATTTCACTAGAAATCAATTCTGTATTTTCTAAAGCAATTTAGTTAACACATCAGTATTTATTTCATTATTTTCCTATAAAATTGACATCTAAAGAACTAGAAGATTGCAACGTTTTGTCAGGATTAAGTATTTGAATTAACGGATAGGGCATCAAAGTTAGGGTTAGGCACTTGCCAAACGATCAAACATGGTTGGTCAAACATTAAAAAATTTGGTTTACAAGCAATGTTATACCGTTTGGCCAACATCGCGAGACATTGCTTTACAAGCAGAATCCCTTCAGGAACTTCAAAAACATTCTATGCTTGTATCAAGAAAAAAATGTTGGACCAGCGATGTTTTGTGATATGTCCAAACGGTGAAACGTTAGGTTTGACAAGCAAATTTCAAATGTTTGACAAACAATGTTTGATCGTTTGAATAGGACCTTAGAATGTGGGGTTAGGCCTTGTAATTTAGGATTCAGTTCTGAAGCTCTGAAGACAACAACCTATTATTACGGAGAACTACAGATGACTCAAAGGCATGCACAAAAAAATTAACAAAATTCGTTAAAATGTGTGTCCGCTAGAACGAGTGCATCGTAGACATACCTTATTTGTTAAAACCACATCGTCGAATCCAAACGTAGCATTATTCAGTTCACTAGCATTTCTCAAGACTGTAGATGGATTTCTTTCATTGATCACCAACGGTTTTGCAGGAGAAGCGTTATTCCCATCAACTATAAGTCTCCGATGATAATCATAGCCGACTTTTCTCTCTACAAACACAGTCCCAGGACCTCCAGATGATTTATCACTGCTAAGGCCACCAACAGCACGTAAAGCTCCTCTGTAATGGTTTACATCTGATATGTGAACTGCGATGCGTCCGCCAGAGCCACTCCCAGACATAACATTGTTCCTCAAGAAGCCTTTACCGCCATTAACTCTGACTTCACCGTGTCCTCCGAATTCATTTGTTGTTATCCAGATGCTTCCACCACTACCAGCGCCCTCACCTGGGTAATGATAAACAACGTTTGCATTATCAAATCCGTAGAATATCTTCTGTGTTTACAAAGGATCTTGCAAGCAAATAAGTTTGTGTAGTGGATTGTATTCTTTCCTATCACGGCAGGGTCTTATGTGCCGGTTCGAGGGAGAGGGGCGTTCAACAAAGCCTTAAAAGTAATCGCTCCAACTAAATTTATACTGGTCGGACTAGTAAGTACAAAAATAGGGAGTCCTAAGTTCATCTTATGTTGCGCTATGTGCAAAATTTAGTCATGCAAGATCACATTGATTGGCCTGAAAACCCGTCTGAGATTACTTCCTCCAAGAGTTTTACTTCATTGTCTAGCTAAGCAAAAATCAAATGCTACTGCAGTCAGAATATGAGAAAATGAAAAAACAAAAAGGGACAGAGGAAGGCATGTCCGCGCAACTGTCGTTTTAAAAGTGGACTCACCAGTTCCGGACACGACATTGACTCCATCAGCAGCCAGTATACCATTCAAAATAAACTTATGTCCAACTCTGATCCGCATACGGCCACCACCTCTTGTACCCTTGCCACCAGGTCCTGAACCACCTCTTGCTCCGAGTAACACCGGCTGATAGATAGAGCCGTAAGCTACACCACCAGTAACGCCAGAAGAACCTTCACCGCCGATTGAGCCATGGCCAGCACCAGCCGCGGATGAGGAAGATGAGTTAGTGCCGCTGCCTAGGCCGTGCGTTATGCTGCCTCTTCCTGAACAATCTAAAGTTGCGGCTATTTCTAATTGAAACTCCGTCGCCTCAACATCAAAATGTTCTCCAGTAAAGTAGCATGCGTATTTGAGGTCCTAAAACAAAACAACAAAATGAACATGACAGACGTTTATGCTACAATGATACAAGTATCAATGCATCATGATACAACCGTAGCGAACGAAACAGCATTGGGAACGGGAAATGAATTCTGATGACGGCAGAAGATAAGCCGTGCTTAGACTGCTCAAGTAAAGTAAAGTCAAAGTTGCTGTTTTCAAAACGACTACTAGCTTACGGCTATTTAGTCGACTTTACACTTTACACCTGGTCTGGATGCATATAGCATATAGCAGGTTGCAGCCCAAACACAGGCGCTCATTACTACTGACCAGGTACGCATTTATACAGCTAAGTAGAGAGAGGCACATTTGTGTTCAAAACTTGCCCAAGGTTGTTATCTCTGCAATCACAAGTGGAAAGACCGTGGCTCGAACCAACAACATTTTCATTGTCAGTTCTGCACGCTAATCACTGTGCCAAAGAGACCACAAGCTACAAGCGACCATACCAGTTTGAGAGATCTCATTTTAGTGTTCGTCCTTGATTTCATGAGCGATAGCTGAGACTCAGGACTCAGGTAGCAAGGAAAAAACCCTTACCAAATGAAGGTTCCTATACGCCGGTTCCTATCAGTGTACATTTTATATTGCTTCATTATCAATTTTGTTATAGAGAAGAATATAATAAGCATACCAGCAGCCCAACAGTAAATTTAACTCCCATCGGTGGCGGATAAGCGATTGTTGATCCACTGCCAAACTCAAGAGTCGACATACGGAATGTAGCGAATTCATCCACGTATATCCTCTCATTGTTGATGATGAGTGACGTGTGTGAATTTGGACCAATCAGGACTTTTCTTTTATGAGCAATATGAAGATGTAAGACGTTAGTCAATCTACCATTCCAGTCAAAAGCAACTGATCCCAGTCCAACAATATGCATAACAGTTGGCATTATGGCTTCTGAATCCGCATCGAGTTTGAAATTCGCAAGGGTCCTGCTCGTCGTCACCCTAGCATCTTTGACTTCAGAGAACAATACTTGATTCTTATGAACATGTATGAACCCAGAACGATCTCCAAAGATCTTATCAATAGTGAGATTCCTCTGGACACCATCGTTAACCAAATGCAAAGACGCAGAACGGAATAGATGGACTTCATTAAACATGTACAGAGTCTTGTTTTCATTCAGAGTGACGTAAAAGGACCATGCTTTATTGGCGTTGTCAATCCTCAATTGGCTATACGGATAACCTTTACGATAATCATGAATATACACAGTTCCAGGACCTCCCCCTTTATCGATCTTGTCTCTTGAAGAATCACCGGCTTTTCCACCCTCGTTGGCAAACGTGCCTAAGAAGGGATGAAAATCATAGCTTAAAAAACTATTAGCAAACGTGCACAAGAATGGATAAAATCAAAATAGCTTAAAACACCAAACAAAATACAGCAGGATGATGCAACACGATAAAAGGTAGAAATAATCTGGGGCGGGCCAAAAAAATGGTCGGAGGGCCATGGCCAGCCAATCCAAATGGTATGAGTCCGTCTCTGCGTTATGGAGAATAAATGAGACAGAACATGCTTATGTTTGTACTTTCAAACTTCAAGGTGAAATCATAATACAATAGAGTCAAGCAGCTAAGATTACAGAGATAGTCGAAAGGAGGCCCTCCTTTTGTTACCCTTGTAAAATTGAAGACAGTGTGATGTATAAAAAAAGAAGGAGAAAGATAAGTACTTTCAAAATTCTTGCAGTCCAGGCTCGAGTCCCATCTACTGTGGTATGCCATTAGCGGAAAAATCTAATCTAATATTCGCCATTCATGAAAATATAGTAAACATATATGATGTATAGAGTGTTCAATACAATACCTAAGAATCCAATTTTCTTTCTCAGATTAACAGCTATTCGGCCTCCAGATCCACCACCTCCTTTCGCATCATTTCCAGCACCACCCTTAGAACTTAATGTTCCATGCCCGTTAAACGTCTCTGCTTCAACCAGAATGCTTCCACCTGCTCCTCCACCGGCGCTGGATCCAGTCGCAGCGTCTGCTCCGTCGACAGTTAGTTCTCCGTCTATATAAAGCTTATTGGTGACAAACAGCCGAATCGTTCCACCGCCAAATCCACCTTTAACATAACCAGGACATCCGCTTGTTCCCATTTCCTTAGGAGTGTATAGACTACCTCTTGGTTCAACATACATTCCTGCCGTCGTACCAACGCCGCCTCTACTTGCATGGCTACCTCCAGCTCCAATACAGGCGAGTGGCAGCGATGGCTGCTTAACGAGACCCGGCCGATCCTTACCCGATGATGTGACCTTGCTACCGTCTTCCATTCTCATATTAGAGGCACTTATATCAATGATATCTGCCACAAGAGTTACACCGTATTTCAAATGGAAGTTTCCAATAGTACATTTCATTGATGTGACGTTTATGAGTTGAAACTGAGAGCCATCTTGAAGTTCAAACAACGGAAAACGGAATGTCTGTGGTTTCTCAATAGTGTACGTGCCGTTCTCAGTAAATGACGTATGGGCATTGCCAATAAAGTAAAATCTTCGTCCTTTTGCCACGACCATATCTCTTACTCCATCCAGTAACCCATGCAATACTAGGGAAGCTTGAGGCTCCGGCGAAACTAGGCTATATTCACCCAATAAACGCACGACTGACGGCAACACAAGTTTCGATTGGTCATCAACAATGAAATTAACTGGAGCTTTGGTGGAGTATTTCTCGGATTCAATATAAAATGTTTGATTTGCGAGCACTCGTAAGATTCCAGTCCTATCTCCTTTTACATTGTCAACCTTCAGTGTTCCAGGACCAGGACGGATTTGTAGCTTCGCTCCACCCCATAGAAAGACATCATTTATCCTGTAATCAGTGATGTTATTCTCATTCAATATAACGGGATAAATGCCTCTCCTGCCGTTGTTATGGATTCTAAGTTCAGTATGAGAAAGTTTGGCCTTTATGTCCGAAATATAAACTGTACCAGGCCCGCCAAATGAATCTTCCTTCCCACTGTTTCCTCCAATAGCTGAATATATTCCCATAAACCCATTAGCTGTCGTGGAATGCACTGCGATTCTTCCAGCAGATCCTCCGCCTCCATTCTGATCACCATTACCACCATTAACCATCATTGTCCCAGTGCCTTTGATTTCATACGTACTAATCAATATGCTTCCTCCACTTCCGCCCCCAGCTGAGCTGCCAACACCAGCACTTAGGCCATTTGTGTTTATTGTTCCATCGACTATAACCTCCAAACCTGCTGCAATGTAGACTAAACCGCCACCGAGGCCTCCGTTTGTAGACCCAGAGCCACCCATAGAACCAGTAGTGTTTGGTGTCACATATGACCCGTAGGGCGCGGCTACATTTCCTGTACCCTTACCACCATAGCTGCCATGCCCAGCACCTTTACCAGAGCCGACGTCTGCTCTTTTATCAGCTACAGTTCCAGAGCAGTCGATATTAGATCCTGATTCAACGTCCACAGTCGATGTTAGAAGTTTGAAGAACTTTGCTGACATTTTGGAGCCATATTTCAGGTTGAGACGACCAGTGATGATTTCAACGCCAACTCCGCCTTCAAGTTTAACTTCACTGCCAGTAAACAGACTCACAGAGGCGAAATGATAACTCCCTGCAGGGCTCATAATGAATTTCCCATTAACGAACCTTAGTTCTCGTAAATGGATGTATCTTGACTATACGTTTCTCGGCTACTGTAAGGTCTTGAATACCGTTCAATGTCCCATTGACGTCCAATGCAACGCTTCCTGTACCTTGTATGTAGGTATAATCTCCAAGAAAAGCTTCAGAACCATAGTCAATTTTCAGATTGAAATTAATCCGGCAGGTCGTTTTTCTATATAAGTTGTAATTGAAGTAAAACGACTGCCCTCGTTGGATATGAATCAACCCCGAGTTGTCTCCAAAAAACAACGTTACTTTTAGCTGAATAGCCTTGCTTTCATCTACTGCCATGGACAGAGCGGCCTTTCTAAACAAATGCAACTCGTCAAATTTGTACTCAGCTAAGCTTTCATTTAACACAACAAACGATTCCATCGACTGATCTTTATTATCAATTTTCAAGACTTTGTATTCGATCTTGTCTCTTATTTCACTGGTATAAACTGTTCCCGGGCCACCAGAAAGCGTTACACTTTGTCCAACGCCTCCGACTGCTTCCATAGTGCCATAAAACAAACTCTTCGCCTTGACGTGAACAGCAGTTCGTCCTCCACTTCCAGCTCCACCACTTCCATCACCTTTTCCGCCATTTGTTGCCAAATTGCCACCACCAGAAAATACGCTATCTACTTTCAAAAGAATACTGCCACCGCTTCCGCCACCTGCGCCAATTCCTGGCAGTGCATTACCACCGTTACATTCAATTACACCGTCTAGAGATAAGCTACTTGCAACAATTTGAACACTTCCACCACCTATTCCGCCGCCAGTCCCAGTTTTATTACCGCCTGGAGAACCAGGCAGTATTGGCAGAAAAACTGAGCCATATGCTTTCCCTGATGTCGCCCTATTGCTTGAGCCTCCAACTGACGCATGTCCAGCCCCGCTTCCATCAGAGCCAGCTCCTACAGCGCCCCAGTTCAACTCAGATTTTCCACTGGTTGACAGAATAGATCCTCGTTCAACTCTCAAAGAACGTGTTTGTAAATCAATTGCGCTTCTATGCAGAGTGACCCCTGTCTTTATCACAAAGTTGCCAACAATCATCTTCAATCCGCCAGTTCCATCATAAGTTGAACTGCTTTTTAGAACCACCTCACCAAACTGTTGAACGCCCTGTTCAGTAATTGACTGATAAGCTTCTCCCTGTAATATACCCGTTTGTGATTTAGGCCCAAAGTAAATTCTTGACTTCGACTCCAAAATCAACGTCCTTACATTGGCTAATATCCCGTGGACTTGAAGATATGACCCATCAATTGTCAAATTTGTAGCCAAGACCAACGTTGAATTATAATCAACAAAAACATTCGCAGTTAACGTGATTAGCTTTGCTTCGGCTTCTTTGACTTCGATCATCATTTTCTGGTTTTCAAGAGCCCCGATTTCTCCTTTTCCATCACCAACTAACCTTGCAACAAATATATCATTTCTTTTCTTGCTGTTCAGCCTGAAACGAAGACGAGTACTGCCCATGATATCGAGCTGGTCAAATGATACGCCATCAGCCGTTTCATCAACAAACTCTGTCAGCCCTACAGTTGTCTTCACGTATGACGGATTCTTGGACACAAGCCTCCTTCTAACAAACAATTCCTTGTTGTCTTCTACATAAATAGTCCCTGCACCACCACTAGCTTTTCCAGTCCCTCCATAGGCTTGAAAGTTACCTTTAAAATTACTCATCTGAGCAACATGAAAGGCAATGCAACCTCCGCCTCCACCATTTCCATTATTTAGGCCATTGCCGCCATTTGCAATTACAGAACCCAGTCCACTGAAAGTATTTGTCGTGACGTAAATGCTGCCAGCGCTTCCACCACCGCCATCAGTAATGTTCGAGGGTAATCCATTGGCAATAAGGCTTCCGTCAAGGTTAAGACCGCCAGCTATCTTCATCTTAAGAAAACCACCTGAAGGAAACAAATAGTAATGAATATTAAACAAGCGATAAGCGAAACTTGGCAAAGAAGTTGGTAAAGAACCCAAAATCAGCCAGGGAGTACTAAATTTAATTTTGATTTGGGTGTATGCCGCCCATATCGGTGGGTTTTTATACTTGGAATTCTCAAAAAATGGGTATGATTTTAACCAAAAAAACAACATAAGAGGGTGGAAAATCTAAGAAAACTAAAAAAGATCGCTTGATTTGAGTCAGAATTGTGCTAATATCACGTCAAAATATTTTTAGTGCGATTTCAAATAACAATAAGGCCTACAAAGTCTTATTACTCTCATATTCAGTCTGTTATTACCCATAGTATAGGGTCTTTGTCCACATTACAAGTGGGTGGGTCTGTAACATCTCAGCGGCACATCCCGTCACATCTCAGCGGCACATCCCGGGAAAAAGCAGTGGGGCAACAAACTAATGTTAAGGTCAGGGCAATTCCAAAAAGGCCTTATTGGAAGCTGTTGTATTGGAAACTGTTGTAGCTACTTGATAGGTCATAAGGAAACTTTACTTATGACTATGGCACCAAATTTTCCATGATATGCATTTTTTGCGTTTTTTGATACATTTTTACTTGCTGATTTCAAAACTACAACCAGAATCTGCATATCTTATCTAGAAATAATTTTGTAACGTTTCAAAGTCGCGATTTTTGAAAATTTTGGAAGTTCACTTTTAAGGTTTTTAAACATAAAAAACGCACTCACCACCAGCATTCTTGCTTCCTCCTGCTTCACCAGTTGAATTTGGATGTGTGGAAGAAAGATCAATTCTTCTTTGCATGACGCTTCTTCCACCGCCTTGTCCACAACTGCTCCCACCATCACCAGAATTAACAGCACTAGTGGTTACCGTAGAGCCAGAAACATCGATTATACCACCAGTATGCAGACGAATATCTCCGGCGTCAATGTACAGCATGGGAACTGACAAGAGCGAGCCGTAATGCATCTCAAGCGAGGCCAGAGTCAGAGGAACCAATCTACTCGCAGAGTCTTGAAACAACAGCTTCGCTCTGTTCTCTAAAGTCACTTTTACAAACTTGTATTCCCCGCGATTCGATAGAAAGACATATTTCCCATCCTTGAACTGGGCAGTCCTACCAGATAGAGATAGTGTTGTCGACTTGGTTTCTCCGATATTAAAATCGAATACTCCAGTCAGTGTACCGAGTAGCTTGTTGTCTGTTCCGAGGAAAGTGACTTTGTTAGCAAGGCGTACTTCTCCTAGCCTGTCCACGTGGAAGCTAGCTTGTATATTACTCGTCTTAGAGGACGCTTCAGCTGTTAAGATTACGTTGTCAGGCACATGAATAATACTTGTCTCATCCGATGTCAGCTTTGAGATGTCAGTAGTTTTATCAAGATGTAATGTCACTCTACCTTTCAGAATCAACTCATCAAATTTATAGCTTTCAATCGTCTGATTCAGCGCCAATTCGACATTATACTCCAGAAGCAAATGATTCTGTATTATCAATTTCTCTCGTTGAATATAACCATTGATTATATCCTTGATATAAACTGTCCCAGGTCCGCCGCTTTGGCCTCCAGTACTGTTCCCTCCCGTCGCATATAAGCTTCCTGCAAACTTGAACTCTCCTAGCATTTTCACAGAGATCCGCCCTCCTGATCCACCGCCTCCTAGACCCTTCGCATCACCACCAAGCGTTTGAAAAGTACCAAGACCATTCAGGCTGGAGCTTACTTCGACATGAATACTTCCACCTGAGCCCCCACCAGCATCTGAGCTGCCGGCTACACCGTTGGAAGAGACAGTACCATCAAGGTTTAGCCTTGAAACTGCAAATTCCAAGATACCACCACCAGAACCTCCAGAAGACACACCATTACTTCCTCCACCACTTCCATAGTCTGCTGCTCTGTATAAAGACCCATAAACAACGTTTCTTCTTCTGACTCTATTCCCACTACCAGCAAACCCACCAAAGCTTCCTCCACTGGATCCACCACTTGCAGCATACATTCCTGCGCCAGGTCCTGCACCATACTTATAGCCTTCTCCATCAACCGATATCCTCCCATTATAAGCAACAGTAACAGCCGGGGATATGATCTTCATGTTGCGTGCATAAAAGGCACCGCCGTACCCTATGACAACACTCTCAGAGTTCAGTTCGACTCTATCTTCAAGCTGTGACTCAAACTTGATGCTTCCTTGGTTAAGAATGCTTATAGACCTAAACGAATAGACCCTCGCTTGATTTGTTGGTATACCGATCTTTCCAGAACGTGCTATGACAATTTGGCCTTGTTTTCCTGCTATGATGTTTTCGCCTCCGTTAATTAGCCCAGCCACATACAAGGATGGTTGATTGATAGTTTTCGTAACGAATAACCTTGATGACAAATGCAGTGTCGCGTTTTCCCTAACAGATAGTGAACAAGGCAACATAAAAGGTTTTCGGAATACGCTTTTGATGTCTGCAGGTAAATCACTTGATTCTCAAAGATGTCAATTAATCCGCTCAAATCACCCTTGACTTTAGAAAACGACACAGTCAATATACTGTTGGAGCTTGAATTCTCCTTGGTAAAAAACAGTTTTCCTTGCTTTGAGATGACGAGATTCTGAATAGACAGTCTCGCATTAGCTGCGATGATGGTAGTCAATGCATCGGTTTTTACGCCGTTGTTATCGATAACAGTAGTATTCACATCGACACCGATGATTTTCTCGAGAATAAAAATCGTACCAGCACTGCCCGGTAAACGGCCTTTACCTCCGTAAGCCGTCATCGTCCCCTTAAAACCACTCCTGTCATTGACGTGCAATGCTATACGCCCTCCACTGCCACCTCCGCAGAGAGAGTCTCCACCATTAGAGCTAATTTCTCCATGTCCTGAAAGCATTTCAGCCTTTATGAATAAGCTTCCGCCACTGCCACCACCTGCATAGCTATTAGAAGACGTCGCATTAACAGACAGTATACCGTTCAGGTTCAATTTCTTAGTGATAACCGAGATAACACCACCACCATTGCTTCCTAATGTACCGGCTAGCTTTCCTCCACTGCTTCCGAAGCTATTCGGCTTTACCAGAGAACCATACGGTTTTCCCGGTTTGCTGCCACCACCTTGACCGCCATGACTCGCACCGAATCCACAGGTTGAGTTACCGGTAGAAAAGCTTACAGATTTTTCCGCTGTATTAAACGATGTTATTCTAGCTTCGTTTTCAATGACAATATCATCCGCAAACATAGTGAAATTCATTGGTAATGTTGAAGATATGCGAGAGCCTTGGGCCATAATAACTTTACTGACTGTGATGATGGTTTCAGATGAATTCCAGACAATCATTGCATCTTTAGCAAGACTAAGCTCTTGTAAATTATTACGCAAAGTGCTGTTATCACCGAGATTGGAGCTGTTCCATAGATTCACTGTGCAGCCTCGTGCAAGAGAGAGCTTCTTCGTTGACAACTGGCCCGCTACGTTCAAAGTCTGCAGCGATCCTACACTGACTAACGGTGTGGTTAATCTGCCACGAACGTTATCGATATTACCCGCAGCTGACTTAAGCATCAATGGTCCACCGAACGACAGATTCCCATGTTCTTTGATAACAACTTTACATTTCAGATCAGTGTTCAGAGTCGAATTAATATCGAAGAAAAGTGCGGATCGATGACTATTTCACAGCCGGTATTCGTGCTCAAATATCTTGTTTGCAATGAGAAATCTTTAACATGCAATTTTGTGGATGGTCCCAAAGTTATAGAGTCGAAATCAAAAGCAACAACGCTTCTCGGAAGTGATATTGTGCCCGGCTCCATTAACAGCAAATCTGAAGTTGATATACTGTTTTCTGCGCCCTTATATGAGACAAATACTGTTCCAGGCTGTCCCGAGCTATATCCTTTTCCTCCAGTAACAGAAAACGTGCCAAGGAAATCACTTTTCTTCCCAGAAGAATAAACAGCTATCCTTCCGCCGCCACCACCACCTCCACTAACAGACGACCCAGCCCCTCCAACTGCTTTAAAACTTCCTCTTCCTTTTACAACACCCCCCTGAATGACTATACTACCTCCACTGCCTCCTCCGCCATTTCCGGGGGAACTGTCTCCATTTGCAGTAATAATACCATCATGTATAAGCGTTGATCTTACTATGATAAACAACTGTCCACCACCTTTTCCAAAATTTCCACTACTATCTTTCCGCCACTATTTCCAGCATCAAACGGCATTTTAACATTACCAAAGACATCTTGCACTCTTGGCCCTAACGCTTTTCTTTGTCCACCTTCTCCGCCATGACTTCCACCGCTACTATCAGATGTATTACTTAGTAATGAATGCGGCTTTGCAATAATCTGTCCATCAGCGAAGACTCTGATTTCATTAGCTTCAATCTTAAATCCCTGGACACCGTTGCTTTCAGCGTAAATGACCGCCTGCTGTTGTATAGTCAAGGATTCGTACTTATATTCTCCTGGCTTCAGAGTACACGTCTGTCCAACGAGCAATGTGAAGTCCTTATAATCACAAGTGATATTATACACGATTTTCCAGCGTGTGACTTCGAAGGGATAAGGCTGCAAAGCGTACTTTATCGAGGTCTTATTCACTGCGATAGTATTATTAACAAACGTTCCATTGATAATCATGCCTTCATTAGTTTTGACATGTACTGTATTAATGTGTATTCGCGAGACATTACGATATTTTGTGATATTAACTAAATAACTAACGTTTCGCGGTGCGTAGATCAATTTCCCGGTACCGCAAGGGTCGTAAACTTTCTCAGCGGCAATATCAACGATTTCATGTCCGTGTGGGCAGGATGAACGTCCGAGTGCTGGCCCGGACGTCTGCTTCAGCATTTTAGTCGCAGTGAGAGGAATCGAAGATGACGCGAACACTCCACCGTATCGCAGCTCAAAGTCGGACACAATAAAATGAACTCTGCCGGGTGATTCGCTCAAAACAGAAGCTTGTGTCTCAATTAAAAGCTTTTGAAAGCTGAACTTGGATATACTGAGATCTTTGTAGCTGGAAAACCCAGGGTATTTCACTGAAAGTTGACTCAGCCGCTGTAGTGTAAGATACGACCCGCCGATGAGCTGACCAGCTAGGAACAGCTTCACACTTGGGTTAACGCTGAATTTATTAGGAACTTGTAGCAGTCCGCCGTTGTTAACACGTATTGAAACGGGAAGATCGTAACTTGCTTCACCTTTGTACGCCAAATAAAGCTGTTGAGCGTTTGACACTGTCATAACACAATTGGACTCTCCAGTTATGGTATCTGTGAAGATTGACCGTGACGGTACGTTATTGCACGATTGAATGCTCAGTTTTGCAGACTGCTTTAAAGCTATCTTTGTGTATTCAATGCTTGTTCCTGCATCGCAAGCTATAACAGTTGACTCTGCAGACGTTACTGAATTTCCATTAACAATCAACTCACGATTGCTGCCAAAGCTTTTGTAAATGACTCCATTTGCTCCTGGAATCGCTAGTTTACCGCCAATCATCTCGTAATTAATGCTGGCTGACTGCGTAGCGTAATACAGAGCTATATAACCTGCACTACCACCACCACTCCTTGTATATCCATTACCACCCGCTACTGATATGACTCCATTGCCAAATAGATTAGTTGTTACTATCCACACACTGCCACCTGATCCGCCACCGTCTCCAGGGTGCTTACCGGAATTTCCCCTACAAAGACAAGCGTATATGCATAATTAACTATAAATGAACATAATAAGGCTTTGTTCAAACGTAGTGCCGATGTTAGAGATATACTCTATACGGCATGGCATGACGATTGATTCAGGCTAGTCGTGCCATGCCAATTTTCTCTGTATTATCTTAGCCTTAGTATCAATTCTATTTCTGTCGGGTTGGCAAACGAGGCGAGGGCTTGGACCTGGCAGTAAAGCTCACACTTGGCATTGACAAATTCTGGCATGGCAGAGACTAAACGTCTGAATCGACGCCGTGGTAGTTTTTCGCAATGCCACACTAAAATCACTGGTTGATTTAGACGCTGCGCTGCAGCCATGTCAGAAACTATTCTATAGTCTATTGTCAGACTTGGTGACAACAAAGAAACATTGGTTTAAAAACAGCGCTCCTTCTCAGCTCTTTTAAAAAATCCAGTAAGACCTTGCAATAGAAGAAACTGATTTTCTTCTGCACATATGAGATACGAGTTGTTAGGCCAAGACGTACGCATTGTCCCTCCGCGCGTTGGAATAGCGTTCACAATACCTGCTTATAGCTTACCTTGCAGATATATTTCCATTTATCGTTACATGTACTCCTGATATCTTCACACTGCCTCCACCTTCTGCTCCACCATTAACAGCACTAAGTCCTCCTCCACCAGACCCAGCAAGGGTTGGCTGAAACATATTACCATACGGCGTCCCATATGCCAGTGAAGCAGGTCGACCACCAAACCCAGCATGGCTTCCACCACAACCTTCTTTGGCTCTAAGATCAGTTGGACCATAGCCTGTCCCCTTTGTCTTTTTGAAGCCACCAAAATCCACACTTATCTTTGCAGAGTCTTGAATCAGACAAGTATCTGTCTCAAGATACAGAGCCCGGCCTTCAATGCTGCCACCAGCTTCAATACTGATATATCCTGCCTTGATCTTATACACGGTTAGGGTATCAGCAGGAGTTCGAACGAAGGCACCAGCTAGGATATTGAGCTTTGTGAGATCAATACCTTGAGTTGAAGTCAGACTATAACCGATCCTTGACGATGAAGCAAGCTGCAATGTCCCAGCGGAGACGGTTAGTTCCTTTAGGCCAACCAACGACCCTTCCAGGTTCAAGTCATTCCGATGTAGCATCACTTTATCTGGCATCTGAACCAAACCACCTGAGTAGACTTGCAGATTAATAGGAAGATAGTAATCTGAGTTCTTGATAACGATTAACTGTCTGTCAGCTGAGTGAATATAACCGTAACTTTTGCCCTCGAAAGTCCCCAGCAACTTGTTAATAACAAACGTACTGGTATAGAGTTGTTTATTTTGTTGAAATGCCAAATGAGCAGAGCCCCCAAGGGTGACTATATCAAAGTTATATTCTGTCAGATACTGATTAGAAGTTGCTCCGATAACTGGCGATGAGTAGACTGGTTTAAGTGAAGCTGAACTCAGCGGGATCCACGTTCGTGCAGCATCTACAAAAAGCTTTGTGAAATCCGCAATCCTCGTCGTCGAAGGTTTATTCCCTCTATTCGCAACGGTTAGATTACTAGCCCCAGTTGCTGTGTTGACAATAACCACTGTCCCCGCAGCTCCAGCTTCATAATGAGATTCGCCTCCGTAAGCAACAAGGCTACCTTCAAATGTATTCGATAAAGAGTAATGAACAGCAATTCTTCCGCCACTACCACCTCCACTGAACGAGTCACCGCTGCCTCCGCTTGCTGAAAGACTTCCCGAGCCTTCGAATATCGATGTAGTAATCCAAGCACTTCCTCCACTTGCTCCTCCATTAAACGGTCCAGCCACTGATGCTCCGCTTTGACCATCAAGTTTCACATCACCGTCCAGCTTGAAATTAACGCAGTTTATCCTCAGCACGCCACCACCTGATGTCTTTCCGCCGCCTCCACTGCTTCCATACATTGACGGTTTCAGCAAATCGTTGTAGTAGCTTCCACGAGACTCCTGGAGATATCCCTTGCCCCCATAACCACCATGGCCAGCTCCTGATGCACCGTGGGCATTAACATGACCATTTCCTATGCCGAGTCCATTGACGTTACCCTACAAAACAATCATTACATAATAGTGATACTTGGAGGTCAATAAGCGCATCTAATGTATGATAGTGTATATGACCAGCTACGGTTCAAGACTCAACAGAAAATATGACTACTGGTGTTTAACTGACCAATAAAGGGGTATGAAGTCTAAAAATGGAATGGCATAAACTTCAAGCAAAATTACCCACGTCAAGAAAATAATATTTTACAACCCGCCTCTTTCATACCATTAAGCAAAGCTGTTTCCCTGATCAACTGTTTCCATTCCGCGCCTTTCATTGTCGAAAGATCTACAACCTCTGTAGCTCAAAGGAAAGCAGGGTTGGAAAAACGGTTTCTCGTTCCGACAGCAAAGGTTACAAACCAGAATTTTCTCCAAAACCTAGCTGAATTCCGTTCAATCACAAACTTTTAAAGGGTTCAAGTTAGCATTTTTGCAAATTTCCTGCAACATTGCAATCCCACGAAAGATGTTCAAAAAAATTTCCTGGTAGCTTCGGTCACAAATCTCCTAGGAGTCCAAGCTGCCAAATTTAAACTTTGAATTGCAAAAAAACTTAACGCTGTACAAACCTTGTAGTTCAAATCAAGCAGAGCAGATTGTGCAATTTCAACAGTTTTGCTTTCAAGATTCAAACGAACTGCATCAACTTTGCCACCCGTGTTGATCTTGAAATTTGTCACGTTCAAATTAATACCATTCTTATCAGACTGCAATGAAAGGATACCTCCACCAAGGACACTGACTGAGTTCAGAGACACTGAACGACTTATTTCGCCTGTTGGCGATACCATTTCCCTGAAAAGACATAAACGCATAAATCAAGCCTAAAGAATCATTAACAAAAAAAATTCCTGACAGTTAAAATTAATCAGAAGCGACTGATGCTCTGAGGTACAGTAAATCCCCGCATACAAGAACCTTTGAGATTTTATTCAGGGTATTGTTTAATGAACAATAGGCTATTGTCTAGTCCATTGTTTTCTCCAAAAAATCAGCCTAAAGGTTCTTATTTTGTTGGTTGTTATATGTGGGGATTTACTGTAAGGGTCTAAAACGCCGATTTCTTGAACATAAATTCCGGAGAATGATCTTCGGTAAATTAATTCTATTGGTCTTCCAGCTGTTTCCTGCAAACAGATTGGTGTTCAAAACCAAATGCCAATTCGGCTCCACTTTTTTATTGCTGCATTTCGATCCGCATGTGGGTTTGAATTCCGTCTTAGTCAATTGTTTCAGAAAATTTTACGTATGTCCAAAGATGTTTTCGCTCGAAATGTCTAAGATAATTTTGTAAAGCTCGTTGATAATCCAACATCCGCAGGTTAAAATTGAATATTGGACATAGATATACTAACTTTATCGAGAAAGTTCCACCAGGACCAATGGTAACATTCTCCGCTCCACTAATCCTCCCGGCGACAACAATTCCAATTCTGTTTATGTCAAGGCTTGCAGGCAAAGACAGATCACCATATTGTTGAACATTCAAACCCCAGAGAAGCTCCTGCGCTTTCCCGTTTCCTTTCGACATGTCGATATCCTGATACTTCAAAATAAACAGCATCCCATTGCGGTCACCTCGCACGTCTCCAACTATCCATGTCAGCCTAGAATTCGCATTCTCCGTTTTAGCGGCAAGTTTTCCACCGCCTCGAATATCTAGTTCATCAAAGGCGACTTTAGTCGTTCCAGATGCGGCGAAAATCCAAGTCATTTTAGTCATTTCTGACCGGTCGGTTGAAGCCAATCGCGCGTCGATTTTATTATCAACAAGTAATTTGGATTTGTTTGTGGCTCGGTTCATTGTGTACACTGTTCCGGCTCCGGCAGGGTATTTGTTACTGAGTCCTCCCAGGACGAGAAGAGATCCGGCAAAAGTCGAGTTGTAGTAATCAATTGAAATCCTTCCACCGCCACCAGCACCTAGGACAAGAAATAAATACAAATTGAAATGAAATTTCTTGGCTTGATGAACTGTAGACTCAATACAAAAAGGCCAAATTTTCGAAAAACAACAACAAGCATTTACATATCGAAAATAATGAATTGGATGGCCTAAGTGCTTGGAGTGGATTTATAGTTTTTGAGCTGCACAAAACTTCAGAATTGCGATAATCAGCAAGTGTCAGACGAAAAAGCTTTTAAGTATGCCAGAAAATGTTTCCTCTGTTTATCGCAGTTTTGTGTGGAGTTGTGTTTAGCTACCTGTATACGAGACTGGCTAAGGAGCGAAAACTACAACTCATATAATAGGACTCCTGCTTGACCCGATTTTTCAGTCGATTAAGTTGTGCTATTTTAGCTCATTTGAACTTTCACCAATCTTTTATGCATAATTCCATGCATTTAAGCTTCATAAAACTATAGATTGACCGTGAAACGAACTTTTATTTCCTGTTATACTATTGTCCACCCTAACACAGATATCAACAAACGTGAGTTAGGCCCTGGGCAAATAAACAGAACATTTCACTGAACATTTACGGAACATTTACAGCCAGCCTCTCTTCTATGCAGTTGTTTTGGCGCGAAATTCAAAATTTTAATTGATAAAATTGATTACGTCGGCTCCAGTTTAACATGTGCATGCACTGAGTGGCCAAAAGTACTGAAATTCCATAAACAATTTCGAACCACGTTCAGTGATTGAACAAGGTGGCCAAATCTTTCCATGAACATCAATTTTTGACGATGTTCATTGAAATATTCAGTTCATTTGTCCAGGGCCTTAGAAATCAGCTAAAATCAAAAACCTACTGTATACCAACCCGAAGATGATGCTCCATCGCCACCCTTCGCTGTTATTACACCTCTTCCAGACAGTGAACCTGTAGATAGCTGAATACTTCCGCCACTGCCGCCAGTTGTAGCACCATTAGAGCTAATCAAGCCATCAATCCGCATGTCGTTAGTTGAAGCTAAGCGTATGATACCACCACCGGCAAATTGACCATTTCCACTGCCAAAATCTGACGGTTTTGTCACCGACCCATACGTTGTGTCAACTGGGAAGCTTGAAGCAACATGGCCACCACTGCCTGCATGTGTAGCACCATTCCCACCTACAACAAAGCAATTAATTAAGTCATTTTGTAAAACATAATTAGTGCTGCGATGGCCAAACATACCAAACTATCAATAAAAAGAAGGTGCAGTGGCGCCGTTGCCTAATCTGGCTGGCTCATGGCGTCAGAAGCTCAGCGAGGCCGGGGTTCCAGCCCCAGCTACGATGGCGTCACAGTCAGGGTCGAGGTCTAGATTAGTTAACGCACTACTAAGAGCCTAGCGACTGGCGCTAGATACACCATTTCACTTTCACCTTCACTAACTGCCTACGTCATACTAAGTTAAAAAACTATCAGGTATTTGCCTACCTCTAGAAAATTTCGGTTAATGATAGATCACCCTGAGAATTCCATAACGTTTTGTATAATTCAAAACCGATCTTATTCAGGTTCTTTTCCCGCGCATAACGTATCTGCTTCTATAACCAACTGACATGTATTTTCATAAGAAACTTTTTATTGGAAACTCTTTAGCTCAGTGGGGCTTTTGTCAGTTCTTTGATCACACATTCAGATTCGAGTCTAAAATTGTCCTATCTAGCTATGCCTTTGTCTTACAAGGAATGAATGAGACAGTATATGTAGGTTCCTATGTTAGGTTGCTATTGTGATGTTACCCCCATTGTAATATAGGTATCTAAGTTGGCCCAAAATTTTTGTAACACCAATTACTGATGAAGATCATGGATCGAAACATTTAAAAAAGTCATCTATATTTTCGAATTTCTCACTGAAAAAGTACAAAATATTCCACAAACCTTTTCCTGCACCAGGTCCATTAATGTGTCCGAGTCCGGCAGCGGAAATTTCTCCAGATCCATCAACAGAGAGACTCTTTGCCGAGATATCAATCCAGTTAGCCAGTAACTTTCCACCTGGAAGAATCCGGACGCTGTCTTCAACTGTTAATGTCAACGCCGGCTTCTTTGTTGAAATTGCTGCTTTTGATTGGATGATACCCCCGTTTCCGATGCTCAGTGAACGTAGATCGAATTGCTTTGCAGGTCTACCATATGTACCAGCCTTAGAAAGACATTTTCATTAAGATGACAAGACAATTATGGTATGATTAAAAACTTGACGGCTTATGTGTACTACAGAAGACGGCTTACGGCTTGGCCGTTCAGGGAGCCTAAAAGTCTGTCCAGTAAAGACGTCTGCATGCGTTTATGTTGCTCGTATTCATAGACGACCGCTGAGATGTCCACAAAAGTCTAGATCGTCAGGATGTAACTTGAGTCGCTTGCTTCAAATTTGGTCATTCTGATCCAGTATTAAAGACTCCAGAGAAAGAGAGAAAGGCTCTCTTGGATGCAACATCATTTTATAGCTATTTAAACGCAAAACGTCGAATCTAGCCAATTATTCACCCAATTTTAATAAGAACTGTAGGTGAGCTTGCTATTGCTTGCGCAGGTGTTTAGAGTGATGAAGTAAGAGAACAAGAAAGACAAGAACACAAAGAAGAGGTTGGAAAAAGCAAAAGGGATGACTAACATAGAAGCATAGTGTTCATTGTACAAGCGGGCCTGTCATTTTGTCATTTGTCTGAGAATGACAAAATGGCAGAGCTGCATTAAAAAAAGATTGCTCCAATGTGTTGCTGGACAAAGAAGGGACATTAATTTCAAATAGGAGTCATTGGAACGAACCAAGCAGTGGCAACTGGGGTTATGGAAAGACGGAGCTTCCCAAGCCCAATATGCATCTAGGATGTTCATTAAACTAGTGAAATTGTTGAACAAATATCAAATGTCTCACCTTTTCACCAAACAGAACCCGAACTCCCGAGCTCACAGTGAGATCTTTCACACCAGATATAGTACCATCTATGCTAACGTCTTTATTAGCAAAAGAATCCAAGGCAATACTCTCTGGTAAGCCAATATGTCCACCACTGTAGACACGAAAGGATGCTGGGAAGAATGCACTAGATTTCTGCGTTGTTAAATTCACTTTATCAGTGACATGAATCTGTCCAGTAAAGTCACCCTCAAATAACCTCGTATTGATTCCGAGAACAGATTCGTTTCCAGGTTTCATGGTAACATGAGCTCTTCCTTTTAGAACAAGTTTGCTCAACTCGATACGTGATTGGTTCTTTGCGATTATCCATGTTTTTCCGGTGTTAATGCTAGTATCAGTTCCATTTTGCAAATAGACATTCTTGGGTTGCTGGTTTTTGTTGTCAATTATAAGAATCTTCGATTCGGCAATGCTTGATTGATTTCCAAACTGCATGTAAATAGTGCCAGCTCCACCTGCTTCTGAAGCACTCGAGCCTCCAAAAGCAGTATGCTTTCCTGTCAACAAAAAAGTGAAAAGGTTAGCTTAGCTATCATCACAATTACTGTTTGTTAAAGCGTTGTAATTTACGTTGCTATATAAGTGGAATCCCACAAAAGTATATGATTATCATATTGAATCAACTAACATTACCTGTGAAAGTATTCGTATCTGCAATCGATGAAATACGCCCGCCACCTCCACCGCCACCAAGAGCGCCAGTTTCACCATTACCGCCATCGGCTATGAGACTGCCTTTTCCGCTTAGAGTTTTACTCTTCATAAATATGCTTCCACCACTACCACCAGCACTTCCAGAATTCGCTCCACTTTGACCACTTGCATCAATAATGCCGTCCACATTTATACTTTCCTTTGCAGTTAGTTGCACAATACCTCCTCCAGCACCACCAGGCTGTAAATCGAAAAAACCTCATTATGATAATGATGTGCAATGCAAGTTAAAACATTAAAAAACATGTTCTTTGGTAATGGCGATCAAAGACGCAAATGAAGGCGAAAATGCATTCATTCATTTCAATGTGATACACAAGGATTAGAACTGATGGTATACCAAACTTTGGGCAAGAAGCAGATATAAAGTGATGTTGATTTGTTTCAATTCAGTAAGCACCATTTTATTGCACTTTGGTTACCATTTCATCTTTGTTGTTTTTGCAACTGATTATTGCAACTTGACTTTTTATAATTTAGAGGCCAAAGCTATGCATAAGCTTTGCTTCCCTTGGGTCGCGAAGAATGCAAGTATTTTTATAGCTAACCATTTCTTGTAAAACCTTGTATTTTATGAAAAGAATGGATTGAATTGAATTTAATTAACAGCAGCTATATACAGGCACTCACCAGTCGACTGCGTCCAAAGCCACCGCCGCTGCCAAACATATCTGGCTGAATATACGACCCATACGCTTTTCCAGCTGATACCTGTCCACTGCCAGCACCACCTTGAACGAAGAAAGCTTTCGTCATATTCATACACGAGTAAAAAGTAATGTGACTATGCGTAGATTTCCATGCAGTACAGACCATATCATTACATACAACGTATATGCAGACAATACATGTGCAGCAGTGTGGTGAATTTTCAAGAGAATTAGGTATGTAAAGTGTGACAGATATCCCAATGATTGAAGGCTGCTCTTCGAGTAGTGTTGGGATGTTCAGTAGTGGGGAGCGAAAATCATGATGAGTTGTTCCGAAGAATATTATGATTATTGTTGATAGACATCATGATATCACAGCTCCTTGGCTATGCTATACAAGATCAAGAAAACCCTGTAGTTCATGGTACAAGTCTGTTTCAAGTTAGAACAAACCTCTAAAAGGTTGGCCTAGAGCTGTGCCTTTTCCTCTCCCCTCTTTCCCCTTGAACAATAGTGATTGAGAAGGAAATTCCCAACTACCTTCCATTTCGTGGCCGCTAGAAGTGTTGCATTCCACATCATTATTGGTTTAGGGAGGAGAGAGAGAGATCTTGTAAATGGAGACTGGAAAGTTCAGAGAATGACAATATGAGTCCTGCAATGTTTCCAAAATTTGATTAATAGATGCAATTTCTGCTAAACCAACTCTCATTTTAAACAGGGCGTGTTCCAACTACTCTTGGCGGCCATTGCTGCTTTTAGTAAACAGAGAATTTAACGGGCTGTAAAAGTTACAACAAACAACTTAAACAAACCTGATCCTCCATGGCCACCTCCTGACGCTCCAATCGACAGCGAACCGATACCACTGCCTAATCCATTGTCTGAGGGATTGCCTCTGCCTGCAGTGGTCAACATGCCAGCCACATCGACAAATATATCAGTCGCATTCACATAGACAGCACTTGCATTTAGGACACCACCGGCGTACACATGCAGATCAGACGACAAGTCTACATTGAGGGCATTCAGAGAGCCATTCAAGACTTGGGTTAGCTTCCCAGCGTTGTGGATGCCGAGTGATCGAAGTTTCATTGATCGTTTTACGTCGGAATTAATCGAGCCTGTTTCGTACATACTTAGTTCAGCGTTGTGAAGTATTTGAAAATTGGTAACGTTCTGCAGTTTTCCTTCTAGGCTGATACCAGACTGCTGGAGGTTCACTGTTTCTGGCAAACTTATCATAGAGTTCTAGAAAAAATGATTAAGAAACTCATTTGAATTACGTTCAGAAGAAACTTTCCTTGTGATAGTTGCCCAGGAAAGCCCCCTTCTTTACGGTAGGCTGCACACGTAGAGGTTGGGGCTTAATAAATCAATTTAGTATATTTTGATATTTATTTTTCAAAACTACACTCTTTTCTTTTTATAAGAACAATTTTATAAGAACACGAGCCTGGACTTTGCCCAGATTTTAAGAACAAAATAAGAACAAGCTGAGGCTGGGCCTTTTCATAAGTCCTAAGAATATCAGCTAAATATGAAAGTACGACAGTCAGACAACGTAAAAAGCAGACAAACAGTAAACTGGACAAGCAAGCTCCATTTTTACACAACCCTATTACCACTAAAGACATTCACTGACAAAATCTAGATGTCTCAGTAACCAAGGAATTAAGAACAGATTAAGAACATTTCAGGCTCAAAAGAGGCAAAAACTTAAGAACAGCCAGCCTCGATCAAAATTTCCTGGTTCTTATAAAAAAAAGAGTGTAATGTTATAGATATTAAAAAATTAGCTATATAAGAAAATTTCTTGTATTGAGATATATAATTAATCTACAATTTTCTGCCAACATTGCAATTTCTAGTGGTTAGAAGTTAAGACACAAATTCAAAATATCAAACACGTTTCCACTTAACTGCATTTAATCTCGTACGTTAAGAGGGGGCTTAATAGAGAGAGGTGCTTATTTCAAATTTTCACTTGAAAAAGAGGGGCTTAATAAGGAGAAGGGAATTAAATGAGTGAGGGCGGGTGGGAAATTTTGCTATGAATGAGAGCTTTTTCAGTTTATCAAACAGTTAGATAGAGACCCTTCATTCCGCTTTAACTTAGACTTATTAACTGAGTCGTAGTTTCTTATCAGCTCACCTGGTAGGAGTTTATTGAAGCTGAAATGATTGAATTTGGAGCGGAGTGAACTGAGACATTTTGATTCCTTCCAACATGCAAAATCCCAGTATAATCACCAGTAAGCTTCGATATAATCAACGACTTCGTCCTATTCCCACTATTAGTCATGCCAAGATTTCCATTTCCAGTTATTTGCAGCTCACTCAGTTTCGAGCTGCTAATATCTTTATCGTCCAATATAAGCCAAGTCCTTGCACTGTCTTGCAGCAAATCATAGGGTATATAGCTTGGGTTATCTTGCCCTATATACAGCTTTATTTCATTCAACGATGACCACGTTTGCCTCGCCTTGATATGAACTTCCATAGTGGTTATTGTTGTCTTAATAGGGATGCTATGCTTGTGGTAGATACCACTGAAACACTCGCCAATATCTAAGAACCCATTTGTCCTGTTTAATGCTCCAGTACCATCGTCCGTGCTTACGTATACATCACTTTGGTTTCCAGGTAAACAGTTCTAGGGAGAAGAGTAAAGGTAAACTCGTCAGTCGCTAGAGTATGAGCTAATTAAAGCTACATTAGGCGCTGGCCAAACGATCAAACATTGTTGGTCAAACATTTGAAATTCGCTTTGCAACAAATGTTTGAACGTTTGGCCACGTCGCAATCATTGCTTGACAAGCAGAACTTGCTTGGCAATGTTTTTTTTCAAATTCCAAAAAAATTTTCTGCTTGCCGCAATCCAACAATGTTACATGGACAAGCAATGTCTCTTGATGTTACAAACCGACCCAACATATTGCTTGACAAGCAAGTGTCAAATGTTTGGCCAACAATGTTTAATCGTTTGGCCATGGGCTTAAGTAGCTACTTTAGACACTTTGTGTTGAAAACTTGACTCACTAGCTTCAGAGGTTTCTTTAAGTGGAATGGTCAAGCAGTCAAGGTTCTACGGCTTACGCGCACCAGGTCTTTGATATGACTTTCATCTTGACCGTTTCCTAACAGTTTGAAACCAACTCAACTGTCTACCCTGTCAATGTCGGTAGCCAATAGGTACCGGGTTAATTGTTTTAGAATATTCTTGTAAAGCAAATCTCGACTTTTAGCCAACAATGTTTGATCGTTGGCCAGGATCTTTAATTCTAAGAAGATAACAGTACTTACGGGGTATATATCCACATGGTGAATAAACATCTTTCTTGGTAATTGAATCTTAACTTTGACGAGTCTCGCACTGGATGAGTAGAAGGAATTCAATTGACCATCGAACAAATTGAGAAGGGGATAATACAGAGTCCTGATGATGATTCCTAAGAAATTCCAGTAGTTAATTGTCGCACTTGGTTGGTCCGTTTGTGCGGTGACGCCGGAACGGCATACGTACAGTCTGTTGGTTTGCTCTCCGCCTTCGTATCTTGAAACATCGAGAAGCTCAACCTTGAAGACGAAATCGTGATTAGTTTGCGTCTATAAACGATAAGAACAAAACTGAACATTAATTTATTTCAGTTCACTTCATAGCCGAAGTCTCCTAGTTTAGCCATAGCTTTAGTCAATTCGAAATTTGATTGGCAGTTCAAGCAATAAATAAGTTCTAGTGATGTCACAATTAGATCAAAATAAAAAAGCTTCATAGGCCAAAAATAAAGTTGTTCATGGGTGCGTTCTTTTGGAGCGAAGTAAAAGTTTGATTCGATATTGTACCATTCTATTCATTGCAGTAGCGAAGCTACATCGCTTTCTCTGACCGAACCAAGCGAATTGCTTTCGTAGCAAAGAATAAATAAAATTACCTGATTTATTCTTTGCGTTGAAGGCTTTCTATTTCCATTACTGATATTCAGAACATCATATATGCCAGTTTCATTCGATTTCTGCGCCAAATATGACGTCCCAGCAGCACCAGATTCCCGACTTCCGTAACCACCAAGTGATTTCAATGACCCAACAAAGTTGTTCTTTTTGTAATAAATTGCCAGGCGACCTCCTGCTCCTCCGCCACCACCATGGGCACCTGAGTAGCCATTACCACCGTTAACCTTAAAGGAAAGGACGCATTTAGAAGATGTACCATCAGAGATTTGCCATCAGGGTGTTGTTCTGTACTTCACCTTCAGCGATCGTCAGTGGTTAGATCCCTAAATTTCCAGGGCCTGGCTAAATAATCAGACTTTGTTCTTGAAAATTTTAAATTTGCATGTCAAGCAAAATTTCTTACCGTTTTGCCCACGTCACAAAAATGCTCGTCAACGTTTTTTACTTGCTGAGATATATCGTGAGATACTATCGAATAACTTACAAAGAACAAAATTGTTTATAAAATCTTGTTCTATGTTTTTTACTTGCGTCTAGCAAAATATTTTATTGAATTTCTTCAAAAAAAACATCGACAAACTAATTCTGATGCTTGTCAAGCATTGTTTTGTGACGCAGTCGAGCTTTCAAACATTGGTTGTATAAGTAAATTTCAAATGTTTGACAAACAGTGTTTGATATTTTGGCAGGGGCCAAAAGCAAAGTAAGTTGTCTAGAAAGAACTTAAATAGCTTTCTTAGACACGCGTCAAAGTATATGAAGTATCTGCAGTTCACCACAAAAAGACCAACGTCAGCCGAAAATGCTTTCAGTACTTTCAAACATTCAGTTTCTTTTCACTACCAGACAGTTAGGTAGCAGAGGGTTTTCACCGTATTTTTTTTAAAGATTGAGGCATAAACAAACGATAAGTCGTCACCTGAACAGTGCCCGTTCCTTCAAACGATTCCGTCTCTATATGAATACTGCCACCGCTTCCACCTCCAGATCCCGTCGTAACGCCAGGCATACCATTCGATTGTAAATCGCCATTTATTGTCAATGTTTTACTGATGTTCAGAAATAGAATTCCGCCACCTGCTCCGCCGGAGCCACCTCTTGTTCCTGAGCCACCACTGCTTCCTAGGAATGGAGGCCAATTTGTTATTTTTAAGTTCAATACAAAAATGCAATATCTCAGCATAGTTTCAAAGATCAAACATTGTTTGTCAAACATTTGAAATTTGCTTCTTAAGCAAAATTTTTCCCGTTTGGCAACGTTGGAAACAAATGCTCGTCTAGTAACAATGCTAGAACTTATTCAAAAACATCTCCAAAAAATAATGCTTGTTTTTGTTTGCCGAAACAATGTTTTTGACGTGACAAAACGTTCAAACATTGCTCGGCGATCAAATTTCAAATGTTTGACAATGCTTGATGGTTGGCAAGGGTCTTAGATGCAGCTATTAAAATCTTACCGTAGTCTCGTGGCTTTCTGAAAGACCCGTACGGTCTTGCTGACCATTGCTGATTGGCAGATCTGCCGCCACTTCCACCATGTCCTGCGCCAGTCGCACTGCACGACTTCCTGATGAAAGAGGACAGTCATATCCTGGTCCAAGTCCTGATGAAACAGAAAACAAGGGATTCAGAAAGCCAGCCAGACAAAGCAAACTTTACAGAAATTTAGAACTCTTACTGAACAAGAAAATTCGTTCTAAAAAGGGAATATTCGAAAAACGTTGCAGAATTTGAATGTACATCCATGATGAGGTGACAAAAAAACATTCGAGGAAACATAGGTTTGGGCTTCGAGATAGCAGACGTCAACTGCTAAGTTTCAGTAAGTTTAAGACTTTCTTAGATGTATCACCTAAGTCCCAGTTATCGCTCATCAAATCCAGGCTTACACCAAAATGAGATCGATCAAACTTGTTTGGGCAACTAGCAATTCCATTCAAAAGCGATAACTACGACTTACAGTAAGTTATGAGTTCAACTTAGTCTCTCTTACCTTTTCCTAAGTTAGGGTGGTTGTTCATCGTTGCTTCTATGATACCAAGAGAATCCAATGTCATGTTTATGACGTTGATTTCCAGGTTTGTTGCGGTTATTTTGCCTCCTCCTAATACCTTCAGAACATTTCCTTTGAACGTTCGAACGACTTTCTCATTTGAAACTGTCAATGTCCCGAGATTCCTGACTTCGATCTTTTCGAACGCAAAAGCTTTAGAGAAAGGAACAAAAGATGAAATAAATAGCAGGAAAAACTTTTGCATTTAAGGGAAAATGAAAAATTCCGTAGACTTAATGCAGCCGACACGAATTGCATCCCCGACAGAATCGTATCTCAGACTGCTCTTCAGGGGGACCTGAAAGAGAACTAAAAGTACATAGCTACCATACAAGTTTTTAAATTCGATAGCCTAATTTATTCTTAGAAGTGCCTAGAGAGGGTGCCTGCAATCAAGTTGGTTCCAGAGCTCGGATTCTCGATAAGATATAACTGTTAGTTTATTTTGACGGCAATGTGGAACAGAAGTGTAGTTAGCTCAGCTCCGGTGGTCCTGTGATTATCATTGGTGTCTCTCGTGCAAGAAACCCTACTTCGATTCTCACACGTCACTGATGAGCTCCAATAAGAGTGAAATGCGGATGGGATGGAAATTTGAGAATGGGGTAGCTGGTTGGAGTATTCAAGGCCGAATAGCTTAAATAGTACCAAATGTACCATATAAACAAAATCTTACCCTAGTTGCATTTCCTTTGATATCAATCATATCTTTCATATCAACAATTCCATGTTTCTCTACAACAATATTCTCACAATTCTCCAGCACACCATCAAGTACCATGCGCACACCAGACACTGTAAGATTCCCCTGCAAACTGACCACACCACCTGGATACACAGCCAATCCCATCAACAGCGGTGATTCCTTTGATAACAGCGATTGATTGAATCCAATAAAGAACTGGCCGGAGCGATCCCCTTTATGTTGCCAAGCGTAACGTTGATTCTGCCTTCTGGATCCGCAGTATTGACAAATGCCACTCTTGCTCCGCCATATACTTGTATCTCATCTATCTCCAAATTCCTATCTTCTTCGCTGCCGCCAAGCGTTAGCCAACCAACTGATGGAGCTTCTCCAAGATTTTTGTATGTTGCTCTGATATCCTTTACACGATCACGAGGGTACTTATTGTTGTTATTTAGATACAATGTACGGTTAGGTGTAAACGCAGCTGACATGTTTATCTGAGTTTTCTGAAGATACAAAGTCCCTGGTCCTCCATTTTCGTAAGCACTGCTTCCTCCTGCTGCGATATACCGACCAGTGAACTGATTTAGGCCATAATAAATGCTAATGCGACCGGCTCCTCCACCACCACCTTCAAAGAAGATTAGATTTTAATTATAAATGGTTCAAAAGAAAGAGCTATTCTACGATTTCTATACTTTATTACTGTTGTATTTGGATCCACGACTGCTGCTATGTAAACAAAAAAGGTATAGAGAGCTGAGCATCAAATTGCCCAGGAAAAATATAAGGAGTCAGGTTCTGGTTGTTTAATTAACTTCTCAGTGAGCGGATCCCCTCCCCTAAAACTGCAGAGATGACGAATACCCCAATAAATTTTCCATGGGTTTCTAGGGTTGAAGGTGCTGTGATAATGTGTTCTAATCTAGCTAGCTCGTGATGTCAAGAGCTCATTGAGGTCGGAGTTCGAACACCAGTTAGGGTAGCGTCACAGCCAGGGTCCATTTCTAGCTGGCTCATCTACTTCCGAGGTACTAGCAGCTTGCGCTAAAAACTTCATATAACCTTCGCGTCCATCTAGGGTTATTGATTCAAGCCTTAGATCGCAATTCAAACTCAAAAGGACAAAATTCAGTCGAAAATCTTTGGAAGCTCGAGGAAGAAAAAGCAAGCTATCCCCCGGGCAGGTTCACTGCTACAACTGATATGATATACGATCTTCCTGTCTGCTTCCTGAAATTCAGGGTGTTAAAGTATCATTACAGTACAAAATTACCTGAGAAGCTTTGAGCGACGCTCGCACTGCTCCAAGTACTAGTTGACAAAGTATTGCCCAAGCCTCCTGAAACATCAATGGTACCATCTCCATGAAGATATGTTGTATTCAATACCAGAGAGCCTCCGCTGCCGCCTCCACTGCCAGCAGATATACCAGAGCCACCTTGAGTGATTGATAAAGAAATATTTTTGTTATCAAGTCTGTCAATGTGACTACTTTACAACCCTTGCAGAGAGGGGGAAGGGGGTATTTCAATGTTAGGCCTCTACATAGGCTCTCTACAAAGATATTTTTGCTCCATATGTTAAAGAGAATTAAAAAGACGAGAAAATTTTGGTACGCTGCTTTTCGGACGCTGGAAGTTTGACCACAAGAATATTTCCTCGTCAAATGTATGCCATACCGTTGCAGAATATGAGTTGAATTAACTGTTCGCAACATGTTAAAGTGACAAAATTTCTAACAAAGTTCAATGATATGTGAGATCTCGTTCGAGCACTGATGTCATCCTTTCAGATTCTTAAATGTTTCAAAGCTTTGCACGAAATATTGCTTGTCAAGCATCTGAAATGTGCCTGTCGAGAAAAATGATTCACAGTTGGTCGACGTCGAGAATGCTTGCATCAAGGAAAAAAATGTTTCACAAAAAATGGTTCTTGCTTGTCAAACAATGCTTTGTGGCGTGTCAAAACGCTCAAACATTGCTTGGTAAACAAATATCAAATATTTGAAAAACAATGTCTTTGTGCCAGGGCCAAATACATTTGCAGACGGTGAAAACGGTAAACACAACCAAATAGAGAAAAACAACAACTATATTACCTTTAGCAGATATATCACCATCCAGAACCAATGAATGAAGAGCATTCAGACTAATCCTACCGCCTCCTTTTGATTCAGAGGTAAAGGGAAAAACAGATTTCCCGCCGCGCGAGCCTTGATGACTGGGTAGTCTAAAATTACCATAGGCAACACCAACAACGCTTTGAGATTTTCCTTGCCCACTGTTTCCCCCATGGCCAGCTCCTGATGCACCATATTGGTTTTGAGCCTTTATGTATTTGCCTCGGTTAGGGGAGCCATCGGTGTTTCTTGAAAGTGCGTCAGAGGCAAAGGTGCTGAATGGTTCAAGCGTGATGTTGGTGAAAAACAATTGTAGATTGGTGGCTTCAACCTGAGAGGGAAATTTTGACATTAATAAGAGATTTCGATCAAATGAATCTTCGTTAGATAGGCTTTTACCAGTCAAGTAATCAACCAGACTTCCTCGATTAAAGGCCCGGGTCGCTTATTTCAAATCCGTCTCAAAGAGGAGCAATTATTCGAAGATTTATGAATAAACTAACGATCTGACGATAACAAAGTTTTGAAACGACTTGTGTCTCTTGAGTCTCCCATCAAGAGCTTGCACATACACTATCAATGGAGTGTTTTGGACCAACATAATGGCTGGCTCAAACCAGAGGGAACGCTTATATTGTCTTGACTTTAAAATATTTAGGTCATTCGCGCATATTGAACGTAAGAAAGACTATATCAGGTATTCAGGTAGCCCTGGGTAGCATATATAATTCATAAGTTCTAACATTGTGACAAAACATAACAAGAAAGGGGGTGTAATCTCTAACCTTAGGAAGCGGGTCTCTTACCTAAAACAACGAACAACGGAGTAACCTACGGTCAAATCAAATTCTTCAAACACTAACTTTTAAGATAAAGAGGCTTTAACCCTTCCAGAACCAGAGAATTTGACATAACAAAACATGCAAGGAGAGATAAACCATGGAAAGCGGGTCACCTCGGCTAAGGACGGTTAATTCTATTTGTATATTCACTATTTTAAGGAGAGGATTTCATCCTTGTAGAAACAGAGAATCTCAATGCTACGCTGTAACAAGACGCTATAATATGGTAAATTTAAAGAACAAACAAAAATCCGAGACGATGCTTATTTTCGTCTTGCCATCCACCCCTTACTGAGATGACACTGCGTTACAACAACTACCCACCCTTGAAGCTTTGTTTACATTGTTTAGCAACCACAAAATCTATTGATAACGATCTATGGACAATGACAATGACTCTGACAATGATCTACTCCAATAAAGAGATTTGAAAACAACTAAACTAAAATATAAACGGGAAAATACCATTATATAACGTTGGCCCTGTGGCCCAATGGATAAGGCATCTGACTACGAATCAGGGGATTCCAGGTTCGAGTCCTGGCAGGGTCGTTTTAATGTTTTCAGATTCTGCTTTTTCTTAGCACACCATAAACTTAAACATTCTGTTGGAGAACTCTATTCTATAGACGCTTCCGCAAAAGATGGCCGCCGTTTTTGCCTACTGTTTTCATTAAGGATTCTCGAAAGGAATTCTGGGAATAATTTCCTTAGTTACGTATTTTACATAGCTGCAGACGTTGAATTCGTAGCTAAGGAAATTATTCCCAGAATTCCCTTCGAAAAACCTTAACAAAAACAAGGGATTGACAGAAACGGCGGCCATCTTTTGCGGAAACCTCTATATTGTAAAAATGCACCTAAAACCCAAAACCAAAACTATTCCGATTCTCTTACTTCTCTGCTTAATTTAAAATTGCGAGAAATAACGGAAACATCTCATATAGGTACTCTTAAGAAGCTTTTTTCGTCTGGCGCTCCTTGAGTGTCAACGCCAGAAACAGGTAGAAGCAATTGATTATGGCACTATATAAACCCAGATGCGGATCCACATGCACCAATACGAAAGCGAAAGGTGAAAATATTCTGTCCCTTCAAAATAAAAAGGCCGTTTCTCTGACAGAAAGAGTTCGTTTTCTCACTGGGACTCATCAATTAATGTAACTGGATCAGGTCAGGCCGCTGGTAGCTTCACTTTACTAAGTGGTGCTTTTTGGTATGCATCTGGGTATAAAGTTCGCTTTGGTAAATTGTTTCTGTCTGTTTCTGATGTTTATACCCTGAGGAATGTCTGACGAAAAGTTTTAAGTAGAGGTTTTTATCGCAATTTTGAAATTTTGTACTACTTAAAAAATATAAACATTGTTACGTTGGTCAAACAAAATGTTTCACCGTTTGGCCACGCAGAGAAACATTGCTTGTCAAACAATTTTGCTTCCGACAAGAAGAAAGTGTTTTTGGAGCATTGAACAAGTCTCAGATGTTTGGCCAACCATGTTTGATCGCTTGACTAGGGTGCTTTATAGTGTTTCTTGTCGATTTCATGCATTTAAGTCCACCTTCTAGGGGAGTTTAAGGCAAAACGGTACCCACGTTTAGAGATTTTTTCGAGAGAGAAATGTCTACGTTAACAGAAATCCCAACATCGTGGAAACCAGATTTCCCCTAAAAGAAACAAGAAACTTTCTTACCTTTCCACCACCATGAACAGAAAATGTAACCCCATCTATCTTCATCTCAACGTTGTCTTTGTTCAGAACAGCAAAATGACCGAGACGCTGAACAAGCACGTTATCGAAGCTGAACGAACGGGCAACCGTATTATAGAGTTTGAAAGAACAACCGGAGCTTATTGTAAGGTTCTTGAGCTCATACAGCGTTCCTGACAGCGTTAAACCGACACCTCGACATTTTGTTATTGAGGGTAGCTTGACTAGAGAGCTCTGTCTGCCATGAACTGAGAACGGGATGAAGCCATCTGAGAAGTTGAATGAAACGAATTGATCAGGTCGAATAACTAATTCACCGCTCTGGTCTCCACGAGCTTTGTCGATAAGTAATGATATGTTGCTGTTGGCACTGAGACTGGCTGATCCACCAATGTTTATCTAGGAATAAGAATCAACAATTTACAAGATCGATATTATATTTGCGTAGAAGAAATCAAGAGTACCGAAAATGAACGGTTTTTGGAATTGAACATGTACTATCAGATACATTCAAAGATTCGCTAAATAAAGAAATAGTTCTAAACCATCTGACGTTATCTATCTACTGTGATTATATTTGTATATAATGAATCATGGATAAATGTTTTAAAGCAGGGAAAAGATATCAGATATAGCTTTTCTTGTAAAAGGGAGGGAGATGGCTTATGAATGGACGGTGATGTACCACCAGATTTTACAAACCCATCCACGTATAATATAGACACAGACACTATATTATGAGTAATAATAAGCAGAATATGACAGTAATGAGACTTTCTAGGCCTAACTGTTACTTGAAATTGTACTAGAAACTTTGTTGACGTTTTTAACACTATTCTTTCTACAATAGGATGAATTAATTTCTCTTCAATTGTGGATTTGATTTAACTATTCCAATGTTTAGAAATTTCAGGGCTTAAAACCTCGTCATATGGGAAGCGCAAAAACCGGTAAAACCCTCGAGACTCTTCTGGGTAATCAGATTTTAAAAAAATAGATGAAAGGAAAATTTGATTTGAGAAATCTCTTGATTAATCAACGAAATATAGATAAATCAATGACTGTCCGTGAATCTTGTAAATATTATGATGCAGTGATGAATTTTTTTAATCAAGAGGAATCACAACTCGAATTAGGGAATCACGATAAAAAGAGAATGCTTTAGAATTACAAAAGCCAGGCTAAAATAAAAGTTCATTGGACCACAACCCAGCTGACAGATCACCCAGCTAATAGTCTTCAGTAATTTGCTAATGCAAAGTTCTTATCATTATAAGATAGACAAAAAACGTCTATTAGGTATCTACGAAAAGTCCGTAGATATACGACTATAGTCAATAGTGAATTATGACTACAGATTGTATTGAAACTCTTATAGAGTGTCAATGCAACATATCTCATTAAAGCTGATGCCATTACCTCCTCAAAATGCATTTCCTTTACTGAATCAACTATCCAAGTGGATGCTCGTCCAAGGCCACCTCCATCGACGGTTTGATTAGCAGCATTCTCGTCTTCCATTAGGTTTATTTCCAAATAATCCATTGCCAGATAATATGCTCCAGATTTCTTTTGCAAATTTATAACAATCTAAGGAAGAAGCAAGATGGGAAAATTAGATTGTAGCTAGTTGGAGGGCTAAAAACACCAGTCAGACAATATATCGGCAATCACACAAAGGAGATAAACGCATAATCTCACTAAAACTTCAGTAAGAATATTCTTATTGCACTGGTGTGAAACATGCTTAAGGCCCTGGCCAAACGATCAAACATTGTTGGTCCAACATTTTGAATTTGCTTTACAACAAAGATTTGACCGTTTGGCCACGTCCAAAAACATTGCTGTGCAACACTTTGGAGCAACGAAGTTATTGCTAATGCACAAGCACGAACGTTTTGTTGCAACGAAATGTTGCAAGAAGCTGAAATGCCGCAAGTTGTTATAGTTTGTCAAAAAAAGAAATGTTTGACAAGCAATGTTGGGCGGCCAAACATTCAAACATTGCTTGACAAGCAAAAGTTACAAAATATGTGGCGTGATGTTTTTGAAGACGACCACTGTTTTTGACGTAGCCAAACGGTCAAACATTTTGCTTGACAAGCAAATTTCAAATGTTTATCAAACAATGTTTGATAGTTTGGCAAGGCTTTAAGACAATGAGCCATTGTCAAATGTCTTCTGGCGTTATTTAATCTTAGGCCCTGGGCAAATGCACTGAGCAAGTTTTGTTCACCAAACATTTTTTACTCCGACCAAACATTTACTACACAATGTTCAGTGACTGAAAAAGATGGTCCAAAGAACCGGATTCTTCACTGAACTTTAATTTTTGACGATGTTCAATGAATTTTCAGTTCATTTGTCCAGGGCCTCATTATATTACAGAATATAGAGGTTTCTGAACTTGCCTTATCGATGTTTTTTCCAATATAAACTGTCTCTCCAAGTCCACTACGAGCACCAAATGTCTCTACCCAGTCAGTCTGTGTGGTGAGCAAAACATTAGAGGCATACGTTGATACTTTGAAATTCGTTTCATAACTCCAACCAATGGCAGGGAAAACCTTTACGCTGTCGACAAACAGTGTAAAGGGTACTGTATTGTTATGCTGCCACTGCTAGTTGAGGACAAGAAATAGGGTCCCTTGGTGAAGATATTCGATAGGGGGTAGCTTGCTGAATGAGGACAGTATGGAGTGGTGCTTGTAGAGACGATGATTCCATTCGGGTATGTGAGAGACGTTGAAGTGCAATGGGGGCTTGATTGTGTTGCCATGTTAAAAACTCTTGGAATCTGAGGCTTCAATTTTCTCTCTTTGTTTCTGTTGACAACATTCAAAACTCTATAGGGCTTGCTTAGAATGGATGAATTCTGAAGAAACACCGTCCCAGCACCACCGAGATCGCTCTTTCCATCACCGCCAAGTGATTGAATAGTTCCTATGAACGAGCTCTGATTAGTGTAGGTTATTGCGATTCTTCCACCGCCGCCTCCGCCACCAGTTGATCCAGAACCACCATTCGTTTGCAAGATCCCGTCGCCATCAAGATGATACGCCGTAGCAAGTATACTGCCACCGGCACCTCCAGTTCCTTTATTCTCACCGTCAGAGCTGACAGTGCCTTCGATTCGAAATTTATTGTAAATGTTGAATTCTAAGAATCCGCCACCACGTCCGCCATCACCTCTTCCGCCGCTGCCCCAAGTTCGTGGAGACAATACTGAGCCATACGAGAAGGACGTTGATATATCGGATGGGCCATAGCCTCCCCGTCCTCCATGACCCCCTCCTGCCTGTTTAACAAAGGACAGAATACCATTGTAGCTTGGACCTTGATTTGGTGCATATCCTCTACTGTTGGCTATGATCTGACCTAAGAAGCAGAGAATAAAATTCCTGTTAGTCATCCTATATTTATTCAATAATCTCTTTCGCACACAAATTTAGTTTAAAAGAAGTCCAGCTGTGAGAAACCAGCCCCGAAAATCATGAACTACAAAACTTCGATTTGCAGGTTTTAAAAAGGATTTTACTGATTTTATAAGTTCCATAATTGAAAAATTAAATTCGAGCTTCTATGAAAAGATAAGTGACAGGCACAGTTTTTCAAAGTGACCAAACGGTCAAACATTGCTTGTGAAGCAAATTTTAAATGATTGACCAAAAATTTTTAACCGTTTGACCAGGGTTCAATGGATAAATAAGTGACTATCTATCTATCTATTAACAAAGTAACTTACAAATGAACTAACTAACTGCCTGTCAAAATAATGCAGCGCTAGCCAACTGCTTTGGTAGCTAAATTGCTAACAAACTGTTCAACTAGTTGAATAGCTAATTAACTAAAATCATCTAAACTATCTTAACTAACTAAGACACTAACTAACCAGCAAGAAAGATCAAAAATATGTACGAGCACCATTCCATTCCATTCTTTATCGTACAAGAAGACGGCCGCCATCTTGAAAGAGGGAACCCCCTCCGCTAGCAACGATCGGGATTGCAGACGCATTAGGGGGGGTAGTGCAGCGAAGTTTCCTTAAAATTATGAATAATAGAAGAGAAAGAGAGAAAAAGGAATCTGCGACAATAAATGTTGAAAATAACTGCAGAAACTCAGAAACAAGATGCAAGTTACAAACAAAAAGGAAAATACTTGATAGAATGCCTCCTTGACCAGATAAGCTTGGACTTGAATCCTTTTTTCACTTCTACTCAAATAATTCGTGAATTTGAAGCAAAATTTGCTGCAGTAATCTTTTGATGCGACTGCAATCGAGGTCGTTGCACGCGAAGAGGACTCCCTTTCTCAAAATGTCTACCATCTTCCAGAAAAATGTCGCGCCGATCCAGACCTCTTCGAAAAAGTCTAATTTACGCTCATTTCCCAGAAAAATCTTAAACCTCATTCATACCTGCCATATCCACAGTGAGATTCATAGATTCAATCTTCAATGAGTTTCCACTTATTGTTCCACCAGCATTAACCACGACCATTGTTGCCTTCATCTGAACATTTGGATCACTTCCCAATGTCGTTGTATAGATCAGTCCTTCAGACCTGACGGTCAAATTGACAAAATGATATACACCTGTGGATAGTTGCGTGTTCTGCCTGTTGACCATATAGACAATGAGCCTTTTTTATCGACTGTGTATTCCACTGAGTCGGATATTGTGCCGTTCACTTCCATCCAAACGTTGCGGAGATAGAGTTTCTTCGGGATTTCAAGGACACCGCCAGCATATACCATGCTATTTACAGGGAAATAGATATTCACGAATTTGAATCCGAATAGCTGCTGTTTACCAAGATGAAGAACTCCAGTGTTGTCACCTATAAGAATGTAAAACGGTTTTAGGCCCTGGCCAAATGATCAAACATTGTTTGATAAACATTTGAATTTTGCTTGTAAAGCAAAACGTTTGACCGTTTGACCATAGCCAAAAACATCACTCGTCCAAAACGTTATGCTTGACGCAAGCATAAAATATTTTTGAACTTTTTCAAAAACATCACGCAACAAATTTTGTTACTTTTTCTTGTCACGCAATTTTTGATCATTTGGCCACCTTTTAAACATTACTCGTCAAATATTTCTTTTTTTTGACAAACTGCAAGAACTTGCCACATTTCACCACCCGGACATTTCTTAGCAACAAGGCGTTCGTGCTTGTGCATTAGCAATAACATAGTTGTTGGACAGCAATGTTTTTGGACGTGGCCAAACGGTCAAACATTGTTTGATAAACATTGGGACTTCGCTTGTCAAGCAAAATGTTTGACCGTTTGGCCACGTCCGAAAAAATTATACGTAAAACATTTTTACTTCACGCAGGCAAAAATGTTTCTTGAACTTTTTCGAAAACATCACGCCACCACATGAGTACACTCAATTGTCATGTTTATGTCTTTTCCCGCCCTTTTGTTACAAAAAGAAATATTTTGGGCGGTATGAAAAATCAGACATAATCACAGATGACACTAGTATTTTGGTTTTTATTTAACTAAGGAATGGTCTTTTTCAAGAAAATGAACATTTTCATTTGTGAACATGAACGGATATCAGTACTTAATATCAATATGGGTATTAATATTAATAAATGCAACTTGTATAAGAATTAAGCTTATAACATGATATCAATGTTACCTGTCAGTGTATGGGCCCTGAGTTCGATATCTCCTTTATGCAGCTTCCAGAGCACTGCTACATGTGCATTGCCTTTGATATCCACTTTGGTAAACGAATGATTCTGATATTCAATGAGCCATGTTACACCACCAACATTCGAGATATCATCATAGATTCCATTCAACAAATTATGGAGATTCCCTTGGCTTTTCTGCACTGCAAGGGGGTATTTCAACTTGCGGTTGTCAATAATAAGCGTATTATTAACAACCAACGACCCATTCCTCTGCTCCAAATAAACTGTCCCGGCGCCGCCAACTTCAATATTCGAGTCTCCGCCATGGGCAATGAAAGTCCCGTCAAATTTATGCAGCTCGTTGTAGTAGACAGCGATTCTTCCTCCGCCACCACCTCCGCCATTCGGCGAACCTTTTCCGCCATTAGCCAGAAACGATCCAAATCCAGACAGGTCTTGACATTGGAACAAAATGCTCCCACCACTTCCACCGCCAGCAGTGCTCCGCAGGGCTCCTTCTTGACCATTCACTGACACCTGTCCATCAATAACAGCATGCCTCGTTTTGAGATTAAGGCTGCCACCACCATGACCACCTAAACCACCATGGGTAATGAAGTTTCTCTGCGTTTGTAACAACAACAGTGGTTGTGTTAGAGTGGTAGTTGCCGAAATATAATTGACCTACGATCAAGGAGAAAAAGCATAGTAAGAAGACTTGAATGCAACGTTTGAGAGCTAAAGCATGTATAATTTTGAGGTCTCCAAATATATGGGTGCCAGGTCAAGCCAAAATGGAACACCTTCGTCTAAAAGAAGTTTAACTACCTAGGCCTTTCTAAGGTTACACTGGTGCTTCGCTAGAAAACATCAATATCAGCCTTGTTGTGTAGGTCCTTCGTAGGGGACGCGGTAAAATTACAAGAGGTTTATTATACTTCTGCCGTTTTTAAAAATTTTGTCAAAAGTATCATCGATGTGCATATTTTCCTCGGAAAAAATAAATTTCGATTTCGCTCAACAACAGGCAGCTAGGACGTCAAGGGAAATTAGTTACTGGGATATTTTCCATCTAAAGATCTCAATAAGGCTCTAACAGATTCACTAAACCCATAAATTGGCAAATTATTCAAGTAATGCATAACCATTTATCATGTACTTCTGAGCATTGTCAATAGAAGTGAGAAGTGAGTCACTTCTTTTGACTATGTTCTGAGGTACCAAGGCAAACTATAAAGGCCAGGCTAAACCAGGAGACATATCGCGTGCGAAATTGATGTCTCCTCGGTGTCTCAAGTTTAGCCATCTCGGAACGGAAACTTCGTTGCGCGTGACAAAGTTTGTAGCAAGAGACGCCAAATGACTCGGGGGACATGTTGCTCGCTTTTCACTCGCCTGTTTAGCTACCCTGGGAGACACGTCGAATATATTGTCGCGCGAGACAAGTCTTCTATTTTTGCCATACCTTAAGTTATCCCTCAACGGGGTATATAAGTAGTTGAGTCTGTTGCAGTTAAAGAAAGCTAAAAGACACTTGGTAAGGAAATGCTCTGCTGGACCATGCGTTAGAGCCACCCCGTTTTCAATGTATCCTATTGTTTAATGATGTTTTCCTTTGAAGAAAATTGACAAATGATAATAGTATACAATATTTACCATAATGATTTCCAAATCCTCCAGCACTGCCATAATCCAAAGGATTGAAAAGTGACCCATACGGTTGACCAGCATAAACAACTCCATTGCTACGCCCACCAGACCCAGCATGCCCACCACCACCTCCACCACCAGTATTTCCTTTACCAGCTCCAGGGCCTTCGGTGGAATGAATCTTTATAGTAGGGGTGATGTTTTCGTTCGATATCCACCAGAGTCGAGACTGAGTTTTCCTCCGGAATAAACAGCAAATAAGTGGGAAACGTTCACATGTAAACGATTGGTACACTCGAAATGTCCACCACCATAGACCTAACAGAATCAAGCAAACTAATTAACACTCTAGGTCATAGATGATTCCACTATTCTTCAAATTTACTTACTGCTGCTTAACTATGTTTCTTGTATTTTCCCTTATATCATGTTGGATTGTGCCACAACAGTCTCAAACAAGCCATTTTCGCCTCCCTAAGCCAGTGCTCAGTGCTCTGCTAACTGGGCTATCTAGCTTCCGGGCAGCCAAAATATTGATTGAAAATGAAACGAAAATGAACGCATAAAATCAAAATGCTTCTTGAAATATGGGACTTCGTTTCATAAGGTTATTGGAATCTAATGCCTGCCAGATTGACATTGGAACACCTCTGATATCTTTTGGCCTTTTAACATAAATGATTCGCTACAATTCTAAAAGGAAAAATTGCTGACTCAACCCCCTCCATCAAAAACAATGTTTTTACATAATGTTGAAGAATGCTTTTGGGTGATTTGAATGTTCATTTGAGTCTGGAAAGTTCTATCATTCAGTAAGCCAACATTGTATGCAGAAGGAGATAGGAGATGATGCGTTGGGAAGAAAAACCAATCTGGCGTTCTGGGTTCAAAGAATTCTGGCAGGTACTGTACGTATGTCGAAACCAAACGGCAGTGCTTTGCGGACAGAAAGAGTTCCTTTCTCACTTGGCCTCTTCAACAACTTGAATTCGTTATCCGCGCTCAATCCTGTGAACTGATTGATTAGTAAACGCAATACGAAACCAACTTGATATTTTTAACTGATGCATTGAAATCCACATCTGGACACATGTTTCGCCTGAGTAAATTGTTTCTACCTGTTTCTGACGTCTTTTTCTGACGATTTCTGCATTTTAAAGAGATTGCAAAATTTAAAACTTAAGTTTTGTATGACTGAAGTTTTGTACTAACCGTAAAGTTACTCAGTGACATAAAAACATCGTTTTCGTTTTCAGTGGTTGTGATCTGAAAATATCCTCCACTTTGCACGTGCAGAGAACTCAAGTCAATTTGACCAGGTTTCGTCGCATTGCCGATCGTAGCTGTTGCTTCCAATTTGACTTGACCACCGTTGAATACATACAAATCTTCTATTCCAACGAACTGCAGAAGAATAAAATATGCTGTCAGTTAAGCATTTCAGCATATGTTTAAAAAGTGTCCTCGTTTTCGTTAAGTGTCCTTGTCAGTGGGGTGGAGTTCAATAACTAAGGGGCTCTACAGCAAATTAGAATTTCCATATGTCGCACCAACGCTACGGACTGGCACTGATATGCATCGCCGGTGTAAATTGAATCGGTGTTCTGCCCATCGTGGGGGGCTTTGGGGACATGCTCCTATAGAAAATTTATCAAAATACCAACTCTAGATTCGCGTAGATTGACTGCATTTCATCAAAATTTACCAGAAATGAGTTGAACTTTACAATTACGTGTAAGATGGTTGTACGGATAATACAAAAACCTTTATGGTTCTGAAGAAAGAGAGACAATAACACTGGAAAACTGAAGAAAGAAAATTAGGGGCTCAGTTGAACAAAGCGACTAGCAGAGCCACAGCTCTCCCTCGAGCCCTTTCCCGAGCTCTACACCACCGGTTCTTGCTATTCATAAAGAGTAAAAAGGTCTATAAGACAGAGAATGTGTTGCTCTTTGTATTAAGCTAGGCCTAGATTTTTACATATCAGTTCGCGTTAGCATTATTTTTAAATACCGTGTATGTTGTAAAAGGTCTTTGCGATTTAGAACCCGTTTACACGAGAGAAAAAGATACGAAACCCAAAAAAACCGTACCTTCCGGATATGATTTCATTGCTTTTACACCAGAACGTATCGGGAACGGATCCAAATGGATCCGCAATAGATCCGCTTTTCGAGCATGAGCGTATCCCAAAAAACAACGTTCCCGTTCTCAAAAAGGAGCAAACGAAAACCCTATCGTGACGTTATGGGAACGGATCCATTCCGTGTTAACGAGGTCTTACTCAGATAATATCAAAGGTTCTCTTACTTTGCTGTTGTTTCCCATGTGCACACTAACACCATGAACATACATCTTATAAGGCAATTGCAGCAGTGAATCTTCATAACTTCTGATGTTAAACGATAAATCTGCATTGCTTCTGAATACTCGCAGTTCTTGTCCCACACCACTGTACATATAACTATTGCTTTCACCATAGAAATGTCCTACTTTTATGATTCCCTGACCTGGTCGCTCCATAAATGCCAGCCTTGCTGCTCCTTTGAGGTGAATTTCGGAGAAATAATAGGCACCACTGTTCTCTGGTTCTACCCACGTTGTCGCTCCCTTGTATTCTCTATTCTTGTACCTGAGAAATTGACAGATTCTTGTAAGAATTTACAGCAGATGTTTTGTGTGTTCTTTGGCTTACTTTGAATACTTTGTGAGCGGTATAAAATTTCAAAATTGCGAGAAACATAGCAAACATCTTTGGATATTCTTAAATGATTTTTTCGTCTGACACTCCTCAGAGTATAAAAGTCAAAAACCATAGTGGTCAGAAACAGACCGAAAAAATTGACTAAGGCAGAATTTATACAAAGACGCAGATTAGAATGCGCATTCTATTTACCTTCCCGCTGTATCCTGCAAGCCTATTGGTGCTCAAAACACAATACCAATCTAGCTTAACTTTTCTGATTGGCCCATTTCGATCCGCATCTGGGTATAAACTCCGCCTCAGCCAATTGTTTCGGTTTCTTTCTGACGTTTATACTCTGAGGAGTGTCAGACGAAAAAACTTTTTTTAGTTTCTCGCAATTTTTCTTACTTTGCTTTCAGATGCACAGTTAGAAAGAACGGTAGGCCTCTAGAAACATGGATGTGCCTTGAAAAATGAATTCCCTGCCCCCACCCCCTTTCGCTCGCTTATCAAAGTCACAAAATATGGAGTGGGTGGCCAAGCTTCTCAGCTGAAGTAAAGCTTGGTTGTGTGAGGTCAGCATCTGGATGGATGACTGAACAACTCACTCTGCCGTCCTTCGGAAAGGACGTTAAACCAGGGGTCCCATGCCTGGATGTGGCATGCATAGTAGGCCTAAATTAGCTGAAAAAGCTAGAATTAACAGCCTACTCAAAATAAAGTAACAAAAACAACAACAACATAAGGCAGAACTCACATCCCAAAAAAGGTTTCACTGGGAATGTTTCAAAGCTGGAGAAAGTTTTAAAATTGATAAAATTTCAATATGCTCGACTAACCTGTTTGTGTAACGAGTATCGCCAATGAAAATCTCGATTTCGTTCAAATATATTTTATTGGTAGCTGGATTAGCTGCTTTTAGACTGATCCGAAAGCTCGACGAATACATGTTAACTGGAATATCAACAAACGCTCCGGCATTGATCGAATAAAGGACTTGCACGTAATCTGATGTTATGTGATGCCAAGTTGAATTAAACACAGAAAGCTGCAAAACAAATATCAAATAGTCAAAATAGAACATTCTTAGAGTGTGTTATTGGGAACCAGTTCAGAAAATGGAACGTAAAAGTTGCCGTTTTAGGCCCGGTTGCGACCAGTTCTGAAAATGGAACGTAAAAGTTGCCGTTTTGGGCCCGGTTGCGACCAGTTCTGAAAATGGAACGTAAAATTTGCCGTTTTGGGCCCGGTTGCGACCAGTTCTGATAATGGAACGTAAAAGTTGCCGTTTTAGGCCCGGTTGCGACCAGTTCTGATAATGGAACGTAGAAGTTGCCGTTTTGGGCCCGGTTGCGACCAGTTCTGAAAATGGAACGTAAAAGTTGCCGTTTTAGGCCCGGTTGCGACCAGTTCTGATAATGGAACGTAAAAGTTGCCGTTTTAACCAGTTCTGATAATGGAACGTAAAAGTTGCCGTTTCGGGCCCGGTTGCGACCAGTTCTGATAATGGAACGTAAAATTTGCCGTTTCGGGCCCGGTTGCGACCAGTTCTGATAATGGAACGTAAAAGTTGCCGTTTTAGGCCCGGTTGCGACCAGTTCTGATAATGGAACGACCGTTTTAGGCCCGGTTGCGACCAGTTCTGATAATGGAACGTAAAGTTGCCGTTTTACCAGTTCTGATAATGGAACCCGGTTGCGACCAGTTCTGATAATGGAACGTAAAAGTTGCCGTTTTAGGCCCGGTTGCGACCAGTTCTGATAATGGAACGTAAAAGTTGCCGTTTCGGGCCCGGTTGCGACCAGTTCTGATAATGGAACGTAAAAATTGCCGTTATAGGCCCGGTTGGGACCAGTTCTGAAAATGGAACGGAACGTTGAAGTTGCCGTTTTGGGCCTGGTTGCGACCAGTTCTGTAAAAGGAACGTAAAAGTTGCCGTTTTAGGCCCTGGCCTAACGATCACACATTGTTGGTATAACATTTTAAATTTGCTTTACAACAAATGTTTGACCGTTTGACCACGTCTGAAAACATTGCTTGACAAGCAAAAGTAACAAAACTTGTGGCATGATGGTAAGGAGCCCTGCAACGATAACGTCATAGGCAGGGTGAGGTCTCGATCAGTTAACCTGCTTCTGAGATCCTAGCGACTGGCGCCAAATACACCATTTCACCACTTTCACAATGAATAAAGAGGCTTCGGCTTAATTTCATAAACAAAATCTGAAGGACTACTAACCTTAAAATGAGTATTTTGCATAGGGAATATTCTCACACTATTAATCAGCATAACTCTGTTGAGATTTATATCCAGTTGTCCATTAGCGCAGTGTCCAATATAATAATGTGAATAGTAGCCTTGGTATCCACTGCGGTAGCTCTGATCAAACAAATTACTCAATCCGTGATTAGGCGGGTTGTGGACATATCGATCATACCAAATCGAACACGAAGACGAGACTGTCATGCCTCCTTTTGAATACGAGGTACTTCTGCCGCTGTTACCATTATAAAACTCCAATTTATATCCCTTAGCCTCGATCTCGGTATCCATGCTCCAGCCTCCTTTGTTATCAATGATCAATTTCGAATGATTATTGGCCACGTGTTTCAGGTAAACAGTCCCAGCAGCACCTGCTTCCGACACTGAACCAACTGAGCCTCCTTCTGAGTCAAACGTTCCGTTATAGAATGCATCTCTTACTGTGTTGTTGTAGTAAGCAGCTATTCTTCCACCAGCACCACCTCCTCCATTCAACGACGGGGGTACCGTGCCGCCTTTTACCTGGATCGATCCAGTATGACCACCGGTTAAGACTTCTGTATTTATGAATATGCTGCCCCCTGATCCACCACCACCAAAGTTCTTAGTTGCGTTACCACCGTTCGCGATGATTAGTCCATCGACCTAAAGATGAAAAAATGCTTGAGGGCCAGGTTTAAAGGAAAATCTTGAGGTTTTCTCAGAGATATCAAGTATTAAAGTTTAAAAGATTGGAGCAGACCCTATGTATACTGCTATTTCGCAATCATACAACAAATTCAAATTCAGATAGGAGACTGTTTGTGAACAGAAAGGCTATTTAAGTGACTAAATCACATTGAATTCAGTTTCTTACCTGAAGGGTATCAGATGTAACAATGCTTATAATACCGCCTCCTTTACCGCCAGCTGCAGCTCCATCTCCTCCACTGCCAAATGAGTTCGGATGCAACATGCTACCATAAGGAAGACCCTTCCTACTTATGCAGTTCTTCAGCCCTCCACAGGAGCCGCGTCCGCCTGTTCCACCATGCCCTGCACCTCCATGCTTCAACCTGCTTGTACTGTTCGGTGCGCCAGGGCCCTGTCCCCATAGATGTCCACCTAGAAAGGAATTTAAAATGCATTTAACATCGCAACGATACCGTTTAAGATCTATTAAGACCCGTATCTTCAATAAGCACCAAGCCACTCATTCAAGCAAAAAGTTGAAATAAGCCCCCTCTCTATGAAGGTCTCTATTTCGGTTCCTATGTCGGTGATTAACTTGTACAAGTGTAAAGTTTTCTATATTGTACAAAGTAACTGCTTACTTCATGTGTTTGCGGCGAACACTTTCTGATCTAGTTAGTCTTAAATTCGGTTCGATAATTATTCGTATTGGAATTCAGGACCAAGCTAAATGGAGATCGAGGAAAATTTTTCTTTAACCTAGGACCACCATCGCAAAAATCCTCTCTTGACGACAAGACTTAAGGCCGAAATTTGTTCCCAAATTTGTTCTGAATTAAATTCGTTTCCAAAGCAAAAATATCTGCTCTTCCAGCCGCGTTGCAAAACTGTAACGGTCAAGAATATTTTGTCGTCTCAAGCTAAAAATGTTTTTAAACTTTTCAAGAAAACATTGCATAACAAACTTTACTATTCTTGTTAGTCAAGCAATGTTTTAGGCGTGGCCAAATGTTGGAAAGTTGCTTGATAAGCCAATTTCAAATATTTGGCAAATTTTGACCGTTTGGCTATAACTAAGACTGGAAAATAAACAGAAAAATCAGTACCTTCATTTGCCGTCAGCGTTCCTCCATCATCCACAGTAACGTTGACTGCATTTATATCGATATGATAAGTCTTCACCGATCCACCACCATCAATTTGCAGTACAGAGGTCCGTAGCTGAAACGGCCTTGAATGGGCCTGAGAGCTGTGTGTTATAATCTTCGAATCAGCCTTTACTCTCACAGTGCCGTTAAAATCCAAATGTGATTCCAGTTGTGCGTGTGTCGAACCACTTGGGTATAAGTGAAGCGCTCCTCCAATCATCAGCGTTAAATCAACCACGTGGTCTAGGACACCTTCGAGGTGAATGAAAACACCATGCAACGATGTGAATGTAGCTAGGCCAAGATATCCATGCTTGATAAACGTAAGAACTGAACGGTGTATCTATCGCGAGTCTTTTTAAATTCATAGTCTGGTATTTTCCTACATGCAAAACACCGGATCTATCACCAATCATATGCCTGAAGAAAATCGATGCGTTCTTACTGATATGAGGCAGTACTGCGAGGTGTGCATTGCCATATATTTGAAGTTCTTCAAAGTGATAATTGTGGATATTAGATGCTAGAGAATGGTTTCCAGAGATTGGTAATATCCATGCTCGACAACCATCTTCTGAAAGATCATCATACGACAGGATTCTCTCTGAATAAGGCTTCTGTTTGTTGTTATCTACATGAAGCGTCCTGTGTAAATATCCTTGGTGGTAAATAAAAGATGTCCCTGGGCCACCGGGCTCTGCCGAACCCTTTCCTCCCCAGTTCTGAAACTTCCCAGTAAACGTATTATTGACTTTGAAGTACAAAGCGATCCTTCCACCACTGCCGCCTCCTCCCAGGGCACCTCCATTCCCACCAACGGCAACCAATCGCCCCGTTCCTTTTATCTTATTAGCATATACCCACAAACTGCCACCGCTGCCGCCGCCTCCAGAACCACCAGCGGCAGTATTCCCACTGGCGGATATCTGACCATCAATAAAGAAAGTATCAGTCACATTCATCCACAAAATTCCTCCTCCGCTTCCAGATAGCGCCAAGCCTCCACCGCAGCTACCATACACACTTGGTTCGTACAAATCACCGTAAGGTTGACCGGTTTTCTTTTCACCTTTTCCACGACCTCCACTACCACCAAAGCCACCCCCTGTTGATCCAAGCGAAGACGTATAGCCTATACCAGCATTTATTTTCCCAAGAAATCCAGTTCCAGTCCCATGGGTGTGATTGTAGCCAAGACCTTGACATGTAAGCAACCCCCCGTCATCAACAGTAAGATTCTCAGAATTTAACTTTGCTCTGGTAAACTGAACGGTCCCACCTCCTTCTATAATCAATGCACGTGTCTTCAATACGATTCCGGGGTCAATAATAGGCTTTGTTCTTCCCCTTATAGCGCCTAAATCTTGCACACGAACAACATCAAATGCATAGGTACTGCTAGACATATTTGTTGTGCGTCCCCCGTGATTCATCCACAACTCTCCGCCATGGTGTATAGTAAGGTTCTGTATATGAGCGAGAGTTCCAGAATTGAAAATAGTTACGCCGTGTACTTCAGTATAAGGCGCTAGGCCAAGAAAGCCACGTTCGTAATTATGAACATTGAAAGGAAGGTCTATCTCATCTCTCTTTAGATCCATGACTTGATTTGGGCCTACGTGAATAGTCCCGGTGCGATCACCTATCATATGCCTGAAGAACAAGCTTGCCGGCTTTTCCGGTGGGTTAGTGAGTACGGCAAAATGGGCTCCAGCATAGATTTGTAGCTCTTCAAAATGGAAGTCATCTTTGCCGCCTGCGAATGCGTGACGCCCTGACTGGTATACGACCCAAGCTTTACATCCATCATCATGAGTTGAATTGTAATTCCGTATGGCTGATACCAAAGGTTTTTGATAACCGTTGTGCAAGAACAGAGTTCTGTGGTTTTCAAGCATGTGATAAAGGAACACTGTACCCGGACCGCCTGCCTCGGCCTTGCAGAGGTCCTCCCTACCTCTCATGCATCCAAACGCTGCACCACCCTGGGCACGGTATGTGAAGCTATATCCAGTTACGTTGACTTTGAAGTAAACCGCTATGCGGCCACCACTTCCACCACCTCCAGGTGAAGATCCATCAAACGAACCGTTGCCGCCTCTGGCTTCAATTCTCCCTCTACCTGCAAGGGTATGACAGTAGATCCAGATGCTGCCACCACTCCCGCCACCGGAGCCTCTCTCAGTTGCAGCTTCACCATGTGCAGATACAAGCCCATCGATTTCAAGCCTGTTCGTTACATTAAACCAAAGAATACCTCCACCATTGCCCCCACGCTTGCTGTCCACTCCTTGTCCCCCAGCACTTCCAAAGAGATTTGGTTCATATATATCCCCATATGCTGCTCCAGTAAACGAAGCACCGCCGACTATATTTCCGCGACCACCGCGGCCACCATGCCCAGCACCGGATCCACCATTCCTCGAGTAAAATCCATGTCCTTGATTTATAATACCATGCAGGCCTTTACCGACAAATCCATGTGATGTATTGTAGCCAAGGTAGTCGGCAATCAACGAACCACCTGAGTCAATCGTTATATTCTCAGTAACAAATGTGAATTTTGAAGCCCTGACCAACCCACCTCCTTCTATAGACACCGAACGCGTAGTAAACTGGATACCGGGGTCATTAACTGGGGAGGTGGCTGCATGAATTATAGCCGTGTCTTGAACTCGAACAAAATCAAATTGATAATTATGAGATGTGTGCTTCCATGTTCTTCCGCCGTGTAATAACCATAGCTGTCCTTTATGGTGCATTGTCAAGTTTCTGACATACGCCAACACGCCACTTATGATTATCTCAACACCGTGTATCTCAGTTACTGGCGCAAGGCCTGCGAAGCCATGTTTGTATATATGAAGATTGAAAGGTAAATCTATCTCAGATCGTTGTAAATCCATCGATTGATTCGCAGCCACATGCACGCGTCCAGTTCGATCACCAATCATATACTTAAAGAATATAGAAACATTTGAAGCTGTTGTTGGCCAAATCGCCAAATGTGCTGATTTGTAAACTTGCAGTTCTTCGAAATGGAACTTATGGGCGCTGTCTGCGAAACGATGGATCCCAGATTCAGGCATTATCCATGCTTTGCAGCCATCTTTGTTGATATTACTGTAATCAATATGCTTCATCAGAGGTAATCTGCCGCCATTGCCAACAATCAGAGTCCTGTGGTCGTGTTCCCTGTGAAATATAAAACTTGTCCCAGGTCCACCAGCCTCTCCTTTCGATCCTTTATCACCGCCAATCGCAGTATAGGAGAAATTAGTGAACGTTATATTATTCCAGAAGTACATGGCAATCCTACCGGCACCACCGCCACCGCCGTTGCCGATTCCTTTTCCGCCGTTGGTTGATATTTCTCCATAGCCTCTCAAAGTGTGACAATAAATCCAAATGCTACCACCACTACCTCCGCCACCGTTAATTTGGGCGTCGCCTCCTCGAGCAGAAAGTAGGCCGTCAATATCTAGATGCTTAGTTACGTTCATGAAGATTTTTCCGCCGCCAGGACCTAAAGAATAAAAAAATGATTATTGACAATGACAACGAAAAGGCTAACGATAAACAACACATGAAAATACAATGATATTAACGAGGGCGACGATGCTGGAGACGAAAAATAACAAAAGGTGACAAATAAGTTAAAAATCGGAAACAAACTACGAATAATAGCTACTGCTACTAATAAACTCTCAAACATTTTTGTCTGCCATCAGACACTGTTTATCAAACATTTGTCAAAGTCAAGCAAAAATAATGTTTTACCGTTTGGTTACGTCGCAAAACATTGCTCATCAAAAAACTTTGCTTGTGGCTAGCAGAAAATTTTTGGCGTTTTTCAAAAACAATGATACAGTTTTGCTTGTCAGGCGATGTTTTGTGACGTGGCTAAATGGTTAAACATTTTTAGTCAAACATCTAAAATTATTTTGTAAACCAAAATGTTTTACCGTTTGGTCACGTCACAAACATTGCTCATAAAAACATATTTGCTAGTGACAAGCAGAAACAAGTTTTTCAAAAACAATGATACAGTTTTGCTTGTCAGGCGATGTTTGGTGACGTGGCAACGGTTAAACATTCTTAGTCAAACATCTTAAATTTGCTTGTCAACCAAAATGTTTTACAGTTTGGCAACGTCACAAACATTGCTCCTAAAAACATATTTGCTAGTGACAAGCAGCAACAAGTTTTTCAAAAACAATGCTACAATTCTGCTTTTCAGGCAATTTTTTGCTTCGTGTCCAAACGGTCAAACATTACTCTCAAGTAAAATCTCTAATGTTCGATCAACAATGTTTGTTCTTTTTTTCGCTGACCCAGATCCTAGAGTCTTATCTGCTGCCAAATTTTGGAGGTAAGCAATAATCCAAAATAGTAAGCAATACTATTTTAAAAACTGTCCTGGTGTTTACCTGACTGGCTATTAGTTCCTCCGCCTGCGCTTCCAAATTCGTCTGGCTCATAAAGATTTCCATATGGTCTTCCAGTATTAGGCTCAATCTCTCCACGACCTCCACTTCCACCATGCCCAGCACCCGAAGCACCATTCGACATTCTACGTCCATAACCTTTGTTGATCTTTCCATTTATTCCATAACCTATATGATGGATAGAATAATGAAGATATGGTAACATACTATTTAAATATCGTAACGAGCTGTATAGACTAAATGTTAACGGAGGCAGTTGGTAAATGACAATTTTGTCCAAAGGGTCGTATGTAACACAGTGGCGCAACAGAGACAATCAATTAGGAATTTAGTAAGTTAGGGCCCTTATGTGGGAACCCCAAATCTAAGTGAATTCCATGATGGAAGGTGACTCAAGTATTGTAAAAGTTAGGCTAGTTAGGGTTTTTGAGATGGCCTTTGGAAGCCCTTTTTAGCACACAATAAGAGAAATTTTCTGTGGGCCCGTTTTGGTCGGGGTCCCTAAGATCTTGAATTAGGGTAGCCCAAACTGCTGTACGCCATTGATGTAACTATGTCCCCGGCCCAAATGTGTTTGTTTGAGCCTCGACGGCCAACCTCGACGGTCATGGTACCGGTCACAAAATCTGATCAACTCTATATCAAGTAAAACATAAACTTAAATCGGGAATTAATTTTTCCATACCTGTACCATCTGATATTTTATAGCCAAGCCCATCAGCAGAGAAATGTCCACCAGAATCCACAACAACATGCTCAGAAAGAACTCTGACATCATTAGCAAGCAGTTTACCCCCTCCTTCGATGTACAATGTCTTTGTTGTCAGATTCATACCAGAATGCGAAACGGGGGAGCTTGTAAATGTCACAAGTCCTCCAGCTTGAACTCGCACGGTATCGAATACATAATCGTTCGGCAGGGAGGAATTGCCCGCTCGGCTTTCTTCGTAAAAGTAGATTTCACCGGCATGATGTAGAGTGATATTACGCATGCGTGTAATCAAACCGTGATTATATATCTTTACGCCATGAACGAAGGTCATTGGAGCCAATCCTACATGACCTCGCTTGTATACCCTAACTGTGAAAGGAAGGTCAATCTCTTCTCTGTTGAGATCCATTGATTGATTAGCACCAACATGAAGCGTGCCACTGCGATCTCCAATCATATGGCGGAAGAATATTGAAACGTTTTTATTGGACGATTGAGACAGAAATGCGAGATGGGCGTCGCCATTCAGCTGCAACTCTTCAAAATGATAATTCAAGTCTTTTGCGAAATAGTGCGACGGATCTGTGATGACCCATGTTTTACTGGGGTCTGCTCTGTGGTCTGCCCACTCTGTTATCACACCTTGACTCTCTCCCACTTTTCCAATACCTTTATTACTGATCTGCAATGTGCGATGTTTGTGTATTTGATGGAACAGGAAAATGGTCCCAGCGCCACCAACAGATGCGCCTGATCCTCCAGATTTTCCACCATAGGCCTCAAAACTTCCACTGTACGTTCGGTTGCGGTTAAAGTAAACTGCAAGACGTCCGCCACTTCCTCCTCCGCCGTGGTATGCTTGCGGATATGTGACGTGGGTATGGCCATTGCCACCGTTAACCTATTGATCAAGTAAAATTGCATTTCAATGTTTTTAAAGCAAAAAAAGAAAAAGATAACATTTTAAGAATCAAACGACAGTTCTGGTTTGCAAAGTAATTACTTTCTATATTTGCTAAAAGAGATCATACGCTGTCTTTAAAAAATGCAACTGGTTGATATGCAAATAGGGCTGGAATCATAAGATTTTACGCAACTTGAGCGAAGGAGATTAAAGCAACTACACAACAAGGAATATTTGGGGCATGTTCGTCTGAAGCCTCCCGAATTTCTAAAACAAAAAGCTTCCAAAAACATCCTTATTTAAAACATTACTCAGGAATCTCAGCTTGTCGAACGATGCTTTGCGACATGACAAAACATTGTTTCATAAGAAAATTTCAACTAACTATCTAGCTAACTAACTAAGTTACCAACAAACTAACTAACTAACTAACTAACCAACTAACCTAGAAAAGAAGTGTTTGATAAACAATACTTGATCGCTTAACCAGGGCCTAAAACATTTTGTTTGAACATACCTGAATCTGACCGTATCCACGAATAAGATTAGCAACAATCCATATACTTCCAGCACTGCCTCCTCCACTATACAACGTGCTTCCTACGTCGCCATTACAACTTACAAGACCGTCCACTTTCATGGTATTATTCACGGTGATTCTTAGTTTTCCGCCACCTAATCCGCCATTTCCACCACCTTTGCATCCGAAATTGTCCGGTTCGTAAAGATTCCCAAAAGCAGCACCAACTCTGCTTTGACTTTGACCTTCTCCTCCGTTGCCACCGTGACCTGCGCCGGAAGACCCTTGACCGCTTGTGCCAGCTAATCCAGATCCACTTGGACACCTAAAATGATTACATGTCATTTCACAACAATTATGGAAATAAGGAATTGAAATCAATGTTCACTATGAAAATTATTCAACGACTGAGTCATTCACTCTTTTTACTTCTTCTTTCTTGTCACTACTCTGTAGGCCCAAACAAAACCTCCTCGCTACTCGTTAAATAACTTGCAGAAGACTTTTTGCTTTCGTGTTTCAACTATGTTGAGCCTTTTTCAGCACCGCACACATTTGTATATTTGTCATGAATGGCGAACACCAGGATAGATTTTTCCATAAGTGGCATACCACAGTAGATGAGATTCGAACCTATTGTGGTATGCCACTTGTGGAAAAATCTATCCTAGTGTTCGTCATTCATGACAAATATATACAAATATGTTTGGTGCTGAAGAAGGCTCAGCATAGCCAAAATACAAAGTCCAACGGAGGAGAGCCTTGGGCTGTACGACTTGGACAGCTACTCGACGATTTCATCGAGCTCTATAGCTCAATGGAGACGCCGTTGGCTCCTTAGTCATGCAGTCCAGGTTCGAATCCCTTGTGGTATGCCACTAGTTAAATATCTATAATGAAAAAATATTTCTGAACTTTACCTCGCATCATACGGATCGCCTTTGAGCACACCAAGATCATCAACAGTGAGATTCCCAGCTGTGACTTCCAACCAAATAGAGTGCAATAACCCCCCTCCGAAGACATGAAGGTCTTTAACATCGAATTGCATCTTCTGTGCTCCTACTTCAGATAGTGACGTCACAATACCACCGTCTGCAATGTGTAGAGATTTCATGGAGTATAACCCAAGTCGTGTTGATGTTGAGGATTTTCCTGTGTGACTCACAAGCAGACGGCATCCTTTTGAAATAGTCATTTCGTTTACCCATATAATTCCTCTGCGAAAAAAGACAATAGTTAATTAGCTAGTTGATAGTTAGTTAGTTAGTTAGTTAGTTAGTTAGTTAGTTAGTTAGTTAGTTAGTTAGTTAGTTAGTTAGTTAGTTAGTTAGTTAGTTAGTTAATTAATTAGTTAGTTAGTTAGTTAGTTAGTTAGTTAGTTAGTTACTTACTTACTTACTTATTTAGTGCGTTAGTTAGTTAGTGCGTTAGTTACTTAGTTAGTTAGTTAGCTCTTTGGTTGGTTAGTTAGTTAGTTAGTTAGTTAGTTAGTTGGTTGGTTGGTTGTTTGGTTGGTTGGTTGGTTGGTTGGTTGGTTGGTTGGTTGGTTGGTTGGTTGGTTGGTTGGTTGGTTGGTTGGTTGGTTGGTTGGTTGGTTGGTTGGTTGGTTGGTTGGTTGGTTCGTTGGTTGGTTGGTTAGTTGGTTGGTTAGTTAGTTAGTTATTTCAAGATCATCAAGCCCCTGTCACATATTAAATCCGAATAAATTCTATTTGTTCGAGCCTTATGAAAAGTGTATTTCTAAGAAATGACTTGAAAACATAGGATACCTGATGGTTAGAGTGACGTCATAGCATGTGAACTTGGAAGGAAATGTCATGTGACTATCTTTATGTATGTATACATTAATACCAAATTCATCGTGATCTGCTATTTGTGCAGTGACTATCTGATCTTTTCCAATGTGAAGCACACCAGTATTATCACCAACGAATTTGTAAGATTTCAGCTCGTATGGTCTGCAAGATCAGAAGCATTTTGAATTTAAATAGAATGAATCCATTGAACTAATTTAAACAAGATACTACGTTGGTCAAACGCTGTCTATAATTGTTACTCTTAGCTTCCTAATTGCCCTCCCACCCCGCTAATTAATTTGTTGAAAAACTTTCAACCCTTCCTCTAAGACCCCCTGCTTAATAATTTTTTCTGCAAGTCATGCACCAAATTCTGCTCTGGTTAAATTTTAAATAAACGTTAGTTAGAAAAGCCAAATAAAATGAAATGAAAAAGAACAACTAAGTATTGACGTTTTTACCGATAGTTCTCTACCTTTTCTACAGTGGCTTAGCAAAGGAAAGGCACAGGAGCAGTCGCCCCCCCCCCCCAAATCAATGCCAAGATGGGTTTATATAAAGAACAAATCTGTTGTAAAAGGGACGCAGGTTAAGACTTGGGTATTCATCCGTAAAACCATGCCCTTTTTTCTTTGACCACACCCTTATGCCCCTCCTATCTTGAATGTCCAGCACGCAACTGCTTTTCTAAACATCGAGAGCGAAGAGTTTGTCTAAATTTTTGCCGACTGTTATTCTAGCCCCTCTTCTTCCAATCCCAATTAATTGGACCTTGTCTGAATTTTCGACCATTGCGCTAATTCTAACCCCCAACGACTAGGCACCTAACAGTATTCATATTGAATACAGCAACTACCGCGAACCAAATAGGCCGTGGGGTCTTGGAATCTATTCACATCAAAACCAAAAGGCCGGTTTTGTGAAGACAGAAAGAGTTCGTTTTCTCACTTGGACTCTTCAATTAATTCTATTGATCTTCGCGCTGTATCCGGCAAGCTGATAGGTGTTTAAAACACAATGCTAATTCAGCTTCACTTTCTTACTGGTGCATTTCGATCCGCATCCGGGTATAAATTCTTCCGTTTTCGATTGTTTCGGTCTGTTTCTGACGTTTGTACTCTGAGGAGTGTCAGACGAAAAAGCATGCCCGAAAATGTTTCCGCTGTTCATAGCAATTTTGAAGCTTTATATTACTCAAAAACTATCAACTTGTACAAAAAAAAGTATTCAATAACTAATCAAAGCATACCTTTGGATATCCTGGTGCATAACTAAATGAGACTTGCGAAAAATATGAATCTCATCAAACACATAACTTGAATTGAGTTTGGGCAGCCAAGTTCTGCTTGAGTCTTGTGATATACTGAATGCATTTAGCTCTCTGCTGGCAGGCTCTAAGTTGTTGTTGTCAATTATGAGTGTCCGGTTTCTGGCATTCAGACTTGTGTCCTTTAACAGAAAAGTGGCGAATATGATGAGTTTTTAGAAAGATTTGGAAATGAAATAAGAGGGTACTAGAAAAGCATTTAGAAACAGTAGTAGGGGAGTGAATTACTAACATTCATGAAATTAATAATTATCGTGACACTATATTTCTTATTGATGTATTGTGGTCCACATCTGGGTCTTTAAACAACAATCCACCCTTACGCATGATTCTGCCATGGGCGTTTGCTGGATCCACCAGAATATGCAGAAAATTACAGGTAGGATTGCTTTCGAAGTAACCCCAGGGCAGGCATTACGAAATTACTCCAAATCAAAACAAAACCGCTTCTGTGTGAGGGGCAATTCACTCCTTGGGAAATCTCGTACACCTTTGCTGGAAGTCCTATTGTTTTCGAGGAAGAAATCGCGTACGCCTTTTCGAAGAGTGAAATGCCACTCGCTTCTGTGAAGACAGAAAGTTTAGTTTCTCGCTTAGATTCTTCAATTAACACTATTGGCCTTCCCGCGGCATCCCACAAGCTGATTGGTGTTCAAAATACAAATATCAATCCAGCTTCACTTCTGATTGATCCATTTAGATCCGCATCTGATATAAATTGCGCCTTAGTCAATTGTCTAGACAGGGATCAGTGGAGGAAAGCCAAGGTGGATCCTAGATGTTCTGTAAGTACAGTTCAGAAACTTAAAATCGCAATAACGACTAACCAACCTCAAAATAAATCGTTCCAGCGGCTCCATTCGTTCCACCTTTTCCCCCAAATGACTGCACATCGAGGAAAGAAAATATCTGAGATTTCCAGCGCACAGAAATTCGCCCGCCAGATCCACCACCGCCGGTACCATGACCTTTTCCACCATTAACTGTAATATAACCAGACCCTTCTAATTCGTTAGTATCGATGTTTATGCTGCCGCCACTACCGCCACCGGCGTTAGACGATGTAGCAGAGCCGCCATTTGCCGTCACTTGACCTATTGTGAAAGATAAGCAATGCCCACTTTATACTTAAAATTTATCAAAATTACAAGGTAAAGTCAGTTGGCCAGTTTACTAATAAAGCAATAAAGATAATAAAGTTTAGAGGCAGCAGCACCATGATGACCAAGCAAAGAAAACTTTGTACTTTGTACAACAGTATTATGAATTAATACTTTGCATTGCTAAAAGTTCTGAGAACGGCAGGTCTAGCAGTAGTCTCATAAACCTGCTCAATCAGACTAAAGGTTTGATAGACTTCAACCTCATGAGAAGCAACGGCTTTCAGGTAAAATGAATCTAAAGAATGGTCAAAATTATTGGTGCATTTCGATTCGCATCTGGTTAATATAAATTCCGCCATATTCAATCTTTTATGTTTGAGGCTTAAAAGGTAACTTACCCTCGACATTGAGAATAGTGTTGATTTTCATTGTCAACAGGCCTCCTCCAGGAGAGCCTGCTCCGCTGCCGAAATCCATTGGATTGACTACGTCACCATAAACAAGAGATTCTTGGCCTGCCTTTCGACCTGCTAGTCCACCGTGGCTGGCACCATTACCTGCAGAGCCCAAGCCAGGGCCTAAAAAGATTGAATAGGCGCAGAATTATGTTAAATATCGAAAACTCCAAATCAGTAAATAATGTTAAGGGGCGAGTCCATCTTAGACCAGTCGGAAGGACAAATTCTCAAAAAGTTTTTGAGGGAGGACAGACGTCAACAGGTTGCTCTCCTTCAGGTTGAATGGAGAAAAGTTACTCGATAGTGGCCTTCGGAAAATTCCTTAGATTAGGTAACACTGATCTAGCATAAGATCACACTGAAGTAAGATTAAGTTCCGTCAATCTCTCTGACTCATCATCACCATCTTGATTCGATCTAAGTCGGATTTCTCATTACAGCAATACCCTCTCTCTGTCTTCCATCACCGCAGGCATATGTTCTCATGGAATGAAGGTATGTGCTGGTCTACCACTTGGTCCAGCAGAAATTTACTGCCCTGTAGTCAGAGATGTGGCTTAGGCAATCCATCATTCTGTGCTTCATTCTTTGTCACTCATAAAGTCCCGAAAGGCCATTAGAAAAACTGATCTCGGCTATGAGGACACAGAAATAAAATTAACTTAAGACAGATTTCATTTGTTCAAAAGTTCAAAAAGCACGAATCCGTTCAGAAGAGAAGAATCCAGATCAATTTTGATTACAGAATCGTACAAACCTGCAGTGTAACCCTTTAGATCCAGATTAATCCAGCCATCCACATCAACCTCACACTTGTAGGCGCGTATTTCAAGATTCCTGGCTTCCAATCTTCCTCCTCCTTCAACAGTTAGAACACCACCACGTGCTCCTAATCCTTTTCCTTTATATACATCCAATACCCATCTGTCAGTTTTATCTCCACTTTTAGATAACAAAGAGAGAAATCCGGTTTTCTGTATGGTTAAACCAACGAATCTGAAAAACAGAATTCGACCAATCTTTAAAATCCGTAATGTCCACTAATAAATAAGATAAGTGCGTTGCATGGGAGCATCTGGTTGATAGTGAACAGGTGTATACGCTTGCACTCGATGCAAGGTAAGGGGTTTCTACGTTACCGTGACCATTGTGTATTTGCTTTAAGAACATACTTAAGAAAAGCAAAGAAAAGTTGCCTTTATTCCGAGTACCATATAAATAATGAGCAACATTATTCCAAATCTGGAGCCTTATTCTGATATTCTTATATTTATTGCAGACTCAATTGTTTGTGAAATGGTAACTCTTAGTCTTTAGCGACTAGAACTATAAGTGTACTATGAAACTGTAGCCAAATTAGCGGCCCAAGCAAGATATGTTTGTTTTTCCTCATCGGCGGGAATACAGCAAAAGCAAGCAAATAAGAAATCAACTTTTCAGAAACTGCAGGCTGAGTTTCTCACCAAAATATCATGATATGATCTAACGATTTATCGATATGATTGAATGATTCGTAGTCTTATCGATTGGTTGGATGGGTCAAGCTCCTCGTGAAGGGATGAGCTTTCACTACAAAAAACTCACCTCAATGATCTTCTGCTGCTAAGTTCCATGCTCAGAGTCCCACCATGTCCAACAAGCAAATGTGCATTCTGTCCATCTAGAATCCCCAGATCTTGAACACAGATGGTATAGTCAGCGTAGGATAGCTTTTGCTTGCTGTCTTTCGGAACTCCACTGTTGCAGTTGGCAGTACAAAGGTTGCATTCTCGTAGACATAGGGTGCCCATGTCATGTTCACTCGCTTATACGGTGACACCACTGTCATGTTTAGTTTATTATATGCAGGTATATGGATATACCCTGTAAAATCGCCATAAATCAACTCTGTCTCCACTGTGGATCGATTCGATGGGAAGACCAGCTGGGCTCCTCCGTAGATTTCCACAAGTGTGAATCGATGGGTGAAATCAGGTGCCGATTGGAGGTAGGCAACGCCACCTAGGTAAGAAAAAGAAAGGCTTAAGAAAGCTGGATTTGGGTTAGAAGATTGCCAAATCTCACTCCTAAACAAATTAAGGAATTGTTGTATTTTTTCAGATATGAATGTCAGGCCATTGACAAACAATCAAACATTATTCAGCAGGTATTTGAGACTTCCTTTACAAGCAATGTTTTACTGTTTGGCCACGTCACAAAACATTGCTGGACAAGTGAAAATCATAACAATCAAACATTGTTGTTCAGATATTTGACATGTGCTTTACAAGCAATGTTTGACTGTTAGGTCACGTCACAAAACATAGTTGGATAAGAAGAAATCGTTTAGAAATAGTTTGAGAAACTTCAACAACATTCTTTGCTTCTCACAAACAAAAAATGTTTGATGAGCATTATATAGTGACGTGGCCAAACAGACAGACATTTTGTTTGACAAGTAGATTTCAGATGTTTGACAAACATGTTTTATCGTTTGTCAAGGACCTTAGAGGGCTGATGAAAAAGGGGGTGCAAGACGGTTGCGGGATTATGAAGTTCCATTGCCGTGAAGAAGGCCATTCTTGTTGCTTGATCGTTCTGGCTCCCTAGGTGACTATTACGAAAAAGCGTTACCTGTCTGCATGAATGCCTTGTAATCTCCTGTTAAGGAAACCTGAAACGAAAAGTGAATATTACTATTGTATGCAATAGCGGCATGCTATTGCATGCTATTACGGTCGAGAATAAGAATAATCTACAAAGGTTAATAAGTACAAAATGTAATTCATGTAGGATGTGTGAATTAGAAAGGAAAACAGAACTTTAGGCACTTAATTAAAAGAATATAACCATGCACTTTAGCTGGAAGAGAGTCATTATGAACAATCTGTTAATACGAAAAGTAAAGAGAATCACTATACCTTGGCCTTCTGCCCTTTATTGTCAACTCTAAGGTTTCTGTTCAAGGGTAACTTGCCATTCAAGAAAACAAGACCGGGTCCTCCGGCCTCTGACGCGTCCTGTCCGCCGGCAGCACCTCCTCTGGCGAATGTTTGATCACTATGAAACATTCCACTTTGATAATTTACGACAATAACACCTCCAGATCCTCCTCCGCCATGGTAGTCACCAAAGCCTCCGTTTGCCTCGATGGAACCTTTGCCGTTGAATGTCATACAGTCGACCCATACAGAGCCAGCAGAGCCAGCACCTGCATGACGTACCTGAAACAATTATAAAAATGGAATAAGTATAGTAGAAATTAATACAACTCTGTAAATATATGCAGTACTTACAGTATGATATTCACGTCAATCAAGCATTGAGGCAACGTAGCTCAAACTGTTTGCTGTTACCACTGAACACAGTTTTCCTGCCAAGCAATGATTGAACGTTTGGCCACAGCAAAAACATTGATTGACAAGCAAAACCGCTAAAACTTTAAGAAACTTTCTGCCTTCACAAGTAAAGTTTTATGAGCAATTGTTTTCGAAGTGGCCAAACGGTAAAACATTATTCAACTATGACAAACAGAAATAAGCGAAATTTGCGGCGCACAACTTTCGACAAGAAATTTTTGCGACGTGGCCAAACGGTAAAACATTGACAAGCAAAATGTAGGACCAATAAGACATAATTATCACCGCCTATGACAAGCCATTCATATTTATTTGGGCAACGTTTTGGCAGAGTTCCGTCTCCCATCTTCGGGCGATGAGAAATCAATCATACCTCTCATTGCCCAATGATGGGGGATAGAGCTCTCCGGGAAACAGTGCCTAAAGAGATTCAATAACTGTATTATTCATACAGTCCCACCCCCTATCAATACATATGTTGCACCATTTAGAGTCATTTAGCCAAAAAGTATCCTAGTTGTATGGAGCAAAATGGATCATAAGGCATCAAACACAAACTATATCTTACCAACGCATGCTGCCCATTCACTGAGATCTTCCCAGACAAAACAAAGTCATATGTGATATTGAGTTGAATTTTTCCACCTCCTCTGCCACCGCCACCATTATGATGACCACCTCCGCCGCTTCCCCATGATCCAGGTGAATAAATACCATCATACGGCGAACATTTTGCCAATGCGCCGTTGCCTCGACCGCCTCTTCCTACGTGGCAGCCACCAGAGGATCCTGCTGACGAATATGAGCCAGCGCCAGGGCCTTTGTTACCCAAAGCTCCTCCGTAGCTACTTGACACCAATCCAGATATGATGACGTAATCTGATTTCAAGTCCAACGACCCGAAATACGCACTGCCGCTGACTGTTATGTTATTAACTAGAAAGATCGACGGTGTTGCTCCAAGTTGCCCCTGCGGGTACCTTGATAGTCTACTTTTAAAATCCCTGTAACGGTCATTGTTTGGCCGATGAATTTTCCAGTTGAGGTGAATGGCATCCAAGTTTGTAAAGTTCCGCTGATAACAGTTTCATTAACAATGTACTGTTTTGTGTGATTGAACGTCATAGACCCACTGACATTGAGTCTTACAATACCCGTGCCAATCCCTAGCACAGCAGTTTCAAATTTTCCTTCAACACGAAGCTCATCAACCAAAATATCAGTATCATTGAGCACGCTTTTTAAGTGTCCTGTCGAACCTACATGAAGTAATGCTAACTTTTTCTTGCTCTTTCCCTCTATTTCAAGATGAGACTGCGCAATAAACTGACCAAATACGGTGCATGTGTCAAAACTGTACCATCCAATAGGGTAGACATTGAATGTTCCTTTCGGTCCAATATAAATTCTATCCCAGCCTAGGCCCATGTATAGTCTTCTTGATTTGAATAACCCATTGATGGTTACATCTTTAGCAAATAGCTGAGAAGCAGTGCTGCGTAGTTCAGTTGCATTCGAAGTATCGTTAACAACAACAAAATCAGTTTCTGGAGCACAGTCAAACTCAACAGATCCACCTTGATCAATAGTAAATTTTTCCATCTCTTCAGATGCAGCTTTCTTGCTTTTGAAAACAACTATAGTATCAGTTCTAATTTTTCCCGCCACACTGATTTGATCAACTTTCATGTATCCCGCGGGAATGAACGCGAAATCTCCCTTTGCACCAACTGTAAGATGATCCCAACCCGCGACATTACTGATCCGTCCTGCGTGAAAAATTCCATCGATGGTAACATTCAACGCTCTGATATCCGATGTCCCTGTATATTTGGATCTATTCACACAAGGTGTGTAGTTGTCAAGTATAAAAGACCCACCAGCGTGGACCTTTATTAGTGACTTGCCAGAATGGTCCCTTTTCTGCAGAGATATTGGTCCGTCGATTGATAACTTCCCAGCAATGTCTAGATTATCTATAATAACAGTATTATTTGTCGATAACTTGAAATCACCAAGTGGTCCTATTGACAGTTGTTGCCAGCCAGTACCGGTCGATATGCGACCAGGATTAAATTCACCGTTAATATTAAGAGTGTGGACTTGAAGCTCAGCAGGGGCGGTCGTATTCAAGAAGACAACTTTCCCAGTAGGACCAATATCGAATATATTCGTGTTTATTCTGATATCACCATTAAAAACCATAGACCCATTACAAACAAATGAATCCACTGACACCCTTTCAGTTGACCAGAAGACCTGACCGGATTCTCCAACTAAGACTTTCCGCATATTTGTACTGAGAGAAACTGTTCCGAAGTTTATCACTCCGTTGAGGAATATCTCCTCCGCAGAAACATTGGCACTGAGCTGCACGTTCTCATTTATGTATACTTTACTACCTTGCAGAAAATTCAGTTGCTTTGTTTGAATTGATTCAAAATTCGAAGCGATAAACATAGAGTTTTCCTCAAAAGTGATGGTTTTATCACTATCAGTATCAATTGCCCATGTTTTATTATCTGTGCGTTTCTGCAGAATAAACCCAGCGTTCTTTTTCACTATAAGGCTCCGAAACTTGAGGTCCTTTGGAGTTGCAGACCCATGCATAGTCAAATTCCCGCCTTTATCTCCATAATACAGATCCGTCTGGTTATCGATGTCAAGCCGGCCGTATACATCAACATACCGCTTTAAATCCATTATAGACGACCCATTATTCGTAGAAGACAAGGTACCCTGGTTGTAGACTTGTGTACAAGACTCTAAGCTTGACTGTACGATCAAATGCGTGTTCGGTGCAATATACAGAAACCCCATCCCATCGTCTTTGATTGAATTGGCTCGTAATTCGCCAGCACCATTTAGTATCAGTTGCGCACCATTCTTGATGCTTATCTCTGTCGCGTTCGTGAGATTTGAACTCAAGGTAATAGTCGTTGTGCTTCCTGTTGTAAAAAGAAAAGTAAAAATTATCCTACTACAAGAGTGTATTCAATAAGGGCCCGCATTCAGAAAACCAAATTACGGAGGTTGATAGATTAGTTTCCCAATCAACTGAAACGCCGGCCAAACGTAGCCACGATTGATCCAACATTGGGCAACATACTTATTGGGCGAAATGTTGGCAGCTTTCGGCCACCTTGTTGGGAGCCAACATCCTGTTTGATGATGTTGGCTAAAGTTAAATCAGGGTCGAAAATTCACCTAGCATTTAAGAATGTTGGCAGCTTCTGGCCACCTTGTTGGGGAGCCAACATTATGTTGGGGATGTTAGCTGAAGTTTGATCAGGGTCAAACTTTCACACAACATGTCAGAATGTTGGATTCGTTTGGTCACCCTTGCCAATAAATGTTGGCTCCTCGCATGTGTATTAGGTAAGGTTCTGCCTTTTAACGTGGAAAAACGAACCGAAACAGCATAAGCGAAATGTTATATGTAATGAAGGCCAAGTTTGGCGAGGGCTTAATTTGAAAAGGGTCATAATTAGTCACCTGATTCTGTAATTTTCTGGTAATCTGAGCTTCTTGTGACCTGAAAAATAGCAAAAGTTGGATTTTATAGATTTATCGGATTTAAGTTTAATGTTACAAGATGAGCAATATAAGGACTCGTGGACATTCTGTGGCCAGGTATCTTAGACGGGCAGCGTTGGCGTACAAAGCCAAGGGACTCAGGTTTGAAACCTGCCCTGATTATATCAATATCTTACCTTAACTCTGATTACTACTCTAATTATCACTTTATTTAGTTATCTATTTTATTAATAAATTATTACCGACGGATATTAGTAGGAGCATGTTGTCCAATGTATAGCTACAATCTTGGACAAAAATGATGAGACAAACTGAAATTTTCATTAATATTTGTATTACTGTTGCATTTTACCCCTCCCCCTTACTCAATGTTGATCCAAGGGGGGAAGGGGGGTGAGCTATTGATTAGCGAAGACAAAGTTAAGGAATTGGCGGTCTAACTCGGAATCTTCTGGTCTGCCCCTGCCATAGGACAACGCTTACTTGACAACACAAATTGTGTAGAAAATTACAGTAAGGATTTTTTATCAAATCACTGGCAAAGCAGGGTCTTCGCTTCATTTAGGAGTTTTGGAATCTGTCCACATCAAAACCAAATAGCCCAGGGCCGATTCTGTCCGGACAGAAAGAGTCCGTTTTCTCACTTGGACTCTTCGATTAATTCTATTGGTCTTCCTACTGTATCCCGGAAGCCGATTGGTGTTTAAAACACAATGCCAATTCAGCACTACTATCTAGTTGGAGCTATTCCATTCGCATCTGGATATACATTAAAACGATATAAATTATTACCCTTGGTTTATTTCCTTGGTTGTCTAATATGATCTTCGTTACAGGGGATCCATCTGAACTTCTTGACTTTATGACAATTGTTCCAGCTCCTCCACCTTCAGCCTTTTGCTCTGTAGGCAAGAATCATAAGAAACATTGATAATCAAGGAAATTACATTTTTAATATTCAACGGCTCAATAAGCAACTAGGTCTGGACTGACTTATACATGGAGCATCTTGAGGGGTCAATTGAATTACTGTAGGCAGCTAAGAAGTCAAACAACCAAGCTGTAGCATTCAGGTCAAAATATATATGTTGACAAGAAAAGGTATAACAGATTTTAGGCAATGTATTTCCACTGACTTTCTCCGCAATGTAGTTATAGACAACGGCGCCATATTACTATAGTGGTGCTATAACGCCACAGCGACGCTATAATGCCGTGGCGGCGCTTACCTTTACTGCTACCTTTTAACCGACCTCGAAAATGGACAGTTAAGATGGCTGTATAGGCTCCTGATAAGCGATTCGGCTGAAATAAGACTAGATATAAACACAAACCTGGAAGAGTGGTCAGACAGTCAATTGTGCCACTAGAAGTAGTCGTAACTGTGGAAAGTAGAAAAAACATATAACTTATGACAGCATAACCTTAAATTAAATGTAGACACAAACACACAAAAAGGGGAAAGTCCTTCTCAAAATAGCCGTCCAACGTGGGCCGTTCTATTAAAAAGGGGTAACCAACAAAGATGAATGATTTTTCAAAGACAGATTTGGTTTTTGAAAAAACTGTAAAGCAGCAAAATTGAGATTCTAAAAAATGCTTTAAGACAGAAAATCTTAAAACAAAGTAACACAGAATGGATTGTCTTTGGGTTGTGAAAAACGAAATATTTTAAAGCAAAGCGGAACATCTTGGTATTAGAAGCTCCTCAAAGTATAAACGCCAGAAACAGGCCACAACCATAGACGAAATAAAAAAACCCAGATGTAGATCAAAATGAACCAATCAGAAAAGCGAAGCAGGATTGGTATTGTGTTTTGAAAACCAATCAGCTTACGAATAAAGCGGGATGACCAATAGAATTAGTGGAAGAGTCCAAGTGACAAAACGAACTCTTTTTTTACACAACACCGGCTAGTTTTTATATGGACAGGTTGCAAAGCACCCTATATGAACAAAGACCCTGCTCTAAAACCTCGCTATAATTTTCTGTACAACCTGGGTTACCCAGTAGCTCATAGAAGTTCATTGAAGTTTCTTTACTTTAAAGGAAAAAGGAACTAATAGACGCATAGCGACTTATGCAATTTACCTGTACAGTAAGGATAAAATACAAGTAAAACGTTCCTTTAAAGAAATATCGAGTAGCAGAAAGTATTCGTAATTAAATGTTGCGAAACGTAAGTCATGAGCATGAAGGAAGAAGGAAGATAACTTTTGTTCCTTTTGCAAAATAACCCTTTTGACATTCTAAACACTGAAAACCACGAATCAACCACAAATTGTTATTCCTGGAGATGTTCCATTAGCCACCCAAACAACCAACGAAAGTTTCACACAATAACAATTGCATCAATCTGATAAATCGGGCTTTTAAAAGGTCTTGCATTCGCCAAACAAAATCTTATCATCACTGCTTCTTTTACAAGAAACAGTGGTTATGCTAGACACCCGTCATAGTCTACTTTCTAATTTTTCTGCATTGCCAAAGATTTGAGCTTTGTCTATGTCTGTGAAAAAAAACGAAACAAAAATTCCAAACCAATAAGAAATAATTACAATGACTGAAAAAACCCACGAAACAGCAAGTGATTTTTCGCGATTTTTGGCACTTGTATTTTTTTTAACTCCCAAAATATAAGAAATCACTCCCCTGCCCCCCCAGTATGTTGTTTCGTTAGCACAGTACGTAGCACGTACGTTAGTGTTAACGTGCGTTAGTCTATTATTAGCAAAAATGCAATGCGTATCAGAAGAGCCCTCTCCGACTTTGAATGACACAAATGTGTGTTTAGAAACGGGACAGGATCAAATAAAACTGGAGATTTTCCCATAAGGTTTTCCGAGACTTCTTGCAGACATTGTATATTCAATTGAACACATGACCAAGTTAAACGTACCATATTGATATCCCCACAATTCAATCCGAAGAGCAACTCCTGAGTTCCATGTAACAGGTTCAATCCTGACCGCTTTTGCAAGCATTGCCATAGCCAGACGGTTCTTCACGACGGAACTTGCGTCGGTATTTCCAGTAAATATCTTCTCCTCTGCATTTTCCTTCAAAATGAGATACAATATCAATATCAGTCAAGGAGCAAAGCAATTCCTGACAACAGAAACATCTCTTGTCTCTGCGACTTGAGAGACATTTTGCTCGATTGTCACTTGCATGTTTTGCCAGCCTGGGAGACATCCAAAATACAATGTCGCATGCAACCTTTCTCCTAGTTTAGTGACAGCCTTAACACTGAAATAATTAACACTGCTTCCTTACAGAAAACTGTCAGGGATGCAATAATGACACAACTGGGCGCTTTGAAAAGTTGAGCTGATCTTCCCACTTCTAGGTTCTTTTTCAGACATGTCTGTTCTGTGAAAATGATGTGACAAAGACAGCAGCAATATCAACTAAACATTGTTTAAAAATTGTTTCCCATTGATAAGGGTCCCTGGCAATGTATCCCTCTTAGGGCCTGTTTATATGAAAAAAACGCTTCACCTGCTAGACCCGGAGCTGACAGATGAGGCAGATTTTTTTCGCTACTGCTTATATGGCATTTTCACTTCACCTATCAGCCCCAGGGCTGATGCCATAAATAGGGCTGATGCCATAACTCTTACTTTTGCAGGGTTTAGATGCAATCAATTATTTCAACTCACTGTGTATGGAATCCAATTTCCATTAATATCAAGATACTTCATCTTGTATTGAGTAACCCATTTGCTTGACCATATATCTGCGTAGCCCTGAGTTGCAATATGAGTAATGTACCACTTGGGTTCTGAATTTTGAAATGTCACCTTGAGGAAATACAAGGAAAAATAATCTGGCTGCTTAATAAGAAAATGTCTGCAAAAAAACAAATACAATTAATCATAGTGCTGCATTTCTCTTTTTCTCTCTGCATGTATTGCAATGTTCTGCAAGGCTTTGCAAACCCACAAATGCCTTGGAATCAAAAATGATTTCATAACTGCTTTCTCAGAGCACTAGATGTTATAAAATTTTGACTGCCTCAAATTCAGGTCAAGTTGCAGTATTCAAATATGCATAATACTGTGTAACATGCAATATTTCTAATTGAATATGATAGTTTTATTGTCAGTGGCAGATTGTTTTGGAATACAACTGAAGCATCTTACAAAAGGAACCTTACAAGAGGTAAAGGTGAAATGGTGTTTTAGTACCAATAGCCAGGATTTCAGTAATAGGTTAACTAATCCAGACCTCCACCTTAGCTGTGACACTACAGTCGCTCAGCTTGAATATTGATCAAAGATGGAGACTAGTTACCGGCTATTTGTTGAAAACTGCAAACTTTTCAAATTCTAGGGGGTGCTATCTAAGGAATGTTGTTCCCCCACTCCCCAAAAAGCTTTGCATGAAGAAACCAGGGCCTTTTTAAGGTAGGAACTTCACATTGGGGCATAGAAAGCCAACAGGGCCATAGGATAATTTCATAAATTTCTGGCCATCTAGGGCACAGTGCTCGCATCACTTTCTTCATTCCTGAGCCCAAACTTGCTTTCAAAAACCTTGACTGAGGTATTTCTTAATATGTTTTTCTAGGAGGGGTTGCTGTAGTTACACGAACCATTAGAAACAACAAAGTCTTGCTCGGTGTGCTAAATAAGCATGAAATCTACAACATTGGTACCTGCAAACCTCCATTGCTTGATGGGCGAAATGGATTTCCATTTAACCTTCCGAAATTTCCAGCCACATTCGCATTTATGTCTGTCATTGTATGCTTCCCAGAAGCAATGCCAAGAGACACAATGTCTGCATCTAAATTAAACAAGAAAGAATTGCAAATTGTAGAATTATTTTTTTACAACAACTGATCATGATTCAAGATGTACAAGAAATCTAGGCTGGAATCATGTTTGAAGGTGATGTGGCGTAGTGGTCTAATGAAGCTGGCTCTTGCTGTCAGAAGCTCGGCAAGGTTGGGGTTCGAGTCCCAGCCACGGTAGCATCACAGTCATGTCAAGGTCTCGAATAGTTAACCTACTACTGAGATCCTAGCGACTGGCGCTAAAACATCATTTCACCTTCACCTTCACCTCAAAGAATACAATAACCTTCAATTTGCTGAAGTTTGCATTAGGTGGTAGATATACCTAAAATCGCACACTTCCTAACTGTACTGAATGAGGGTTTGTTATCAAAATAAATATTGAATGAAGGCTTGTTATCAAAAACATCTCTGGCTTGGCTTGCATTTGGCACACACATTATTGATGATGATTACCAAAACTTGTTAGAACAACCTTTAATTATGTTTGTGTACATATCATCTGCAACATACATATGGTCAGTGAAAGCAGAACTTGTACTTGGTTAGAGATTCGCACTCAAAAACTTTGGGCCTAACACCTAACAAAAACTAAGCTTCGATCTTGATCATATTGTTTTCTTATGAGCTGAAAAATTTAACTCAGAACATCACTATTACCAAAATAATTACCGAGACCATACCTTACGCAGATCATAATGAAAGAAAACATAAAGCTAACGCTATTATCCCTTATTCTAATGATCTGATACAGCAGTTTTTCGGAAGCCATTAGTTTATTTCTTGCTTCCACATTTCGCGCGCTGTTTTCAATCATTTCGTGTAAAGCGCACGAATTTTTCACTTCTGTCAAGGGTCAACGTGGAGCAAATGGACATGGCATGCGGAACTGAACTAAGTATTTATGATCTTTTAACTTAGCGAATAATATTGCTTACATATGGAGACCAGTTCTTTTCTCACACAGGTTTGAACTTATATTTCTTTACCTGTTTTGCCTCCATGGGCAAGTATCCCTTGGCCACTAAAGCTTCCTGATGTGTAATCAATACTGACTCTGCCTCCGCTACCCCCGCCGCCATCTCCATCACCGCGCCCACCTGTTGCTTCCAACTTAGCACTTCCATCAAACTGCTGACACTGGATCCAGATTGACCCTCCACTTCCTCCCCCACCATTGGTTCCGGGGAGGCGTCATATCCATTTGCCTGTACCGTGCCAGAAATGTCGCACTGAGTGCTAATGATCTTGATTGCACCCCCACCGCGACCCCCAGATCCAGGAGTTGCCCCGTCACCTCCTTTACCACCTATAGTTACAGGTGAGATTAGATCACCTCCAACAATAGCCTGACCATGTGTCAGTCGTTTCGACTTGGGGCTGCCGCCTCTTCCGGCGTGACTACCACCAGAACCGATCCCAGAAAGGGTTACTCCATTCATGGGTCCACCCGTCTCCAAGCTACCGCTAACTGTAATTGATCCTGCTGCAGCTACGGTCAGCTTTCCATTGATCTGCAATCGATGGGAGCTGGTGGCTGAACTCGCCTCGATCAACAGTTGATCTGTCACCGTCAGCTCAGTGAACAAATAAGTTCCAGGATTGGCTGGAAGTCTGCAGGGCGCTTGAACCCTTAGCACCCCTGACAGTGGTGTACATACTGGCACTGCAGCGTCAAGAAAAGTCAGGTTTGTTGACAAAATGAGTATCACAAGAATTGGCCAACAATTCTTGCATACACTTTGAAAATGCTGCATCACCATTTTATTCTCTCAGCCTCACATGTCTTGTGCAGACATCGAAAGAGTTTGTTGGCAAATTTCTTCCTTGTTGCTTCTTGATAAGTCTTTCTCGATGGCTCAAAACGTCTTTTTCTAATCGCGTGTATCAGTCCTCCAAACTTAACACTTTGTATTTGTAAATCTTACAATCTAAAACCTTTATGTGTACTCATTCATCTCAAATTTCAACGAAATTTCAGCTAATTCAAAGTTGATATATAAAACAACTCAAACAGTCATCTCCATTACATGCAATCCACTTTATAGCGTGGGATAAGACACGCTTAGTTGACAGAACAAGTAACATCCGCTTTCGGGGGGGTTAGATTTAAATCTGGTCTAAGTGAGTAAAAATTCCAAATATTCGCAAAGCTACGAAAATTGGCATAACTTTGACAAGAGGAAAACATAAGAAATTCTGGGCTTTGCAGTCAGGACAATTCTGAGAGAAGCAAAGACGTATCAAATTTGAGAGATATGACAATGAGCGATGACGGAAAATTTGGATGGCGCAATCACGAAGGTCTCTAACCATTAGTAATGGTGCGAGGCGCTGAAAACCGGGGGCAACCTAAGAAGTTGCCAATTAAGAACTCTTACTTTCCTCTTTAGATTAATAAGAAATCTTGTTTAATACACCGAGTTGATAAATTTATCCATTTCGTTGTTTTCTGACAAATTTGGGCTAAATTAGTTTGTTTATCGAAGTCTTTTGAGTGTTAATTCTCGGAACTCAAGCCAGACACTCAAAGAAATTCCGCTATACATGCATCATTGCTTGGCATCAAAAGGATCAAATTTAAGCTTTTCAGCCAAGTTCAAAGAAGGTCGAAGATGTCTTATTGTTAATGAATTGTTTTTGAATTTCAACAGCAGGAAATGCTATTAATAGTGCGTGGAATACGTCCTTGCGAAACTTTACTGGATCAAAGGGAGAAGAGAAGTGACGCAAATACCGATCGAGGGGCGAGGGGCGAACATCTCTGAGGGGGCGGGACGACTCATTCTTTCAAAATCTCGTATTCTCAGAAACATTTTGTGTAGTCACTTTGTAGATTTAACAAAATATCCTTGTAACATTGTTATGTTTACAGTATACGGTAATTTTGTTAACTACTAGACCCTAATCGGGTGTTGAATATATGAAAGTGAAAATTGAAATACATCCTAGCCTGCGTCTCAGACCATAACACTTCCCTTACCATAACACTTCACTTCCCTGGTTATGGTATGTGAGGCAGGCTAGTACATCCTTGATCCTTGCCCAAAAAACCTATTATTTTCATAGAAATCCCTTGGAAATCCTTTTGCTTGGTTAAAATCTTGTACGTCTTTTTGAAGAATGAAATACCCCTCTGCAAATCCAGCTCAAACCCAAGAAATTCTCCGCAAAACGCAGAAACTCTAGTCTGCGTGGTAGATCCGAACAGGATCTCCTTCGCCGGCATCCTTATCCTGAGATCCTGACCAATCGCTGCACATTTGGAAATGAAAATGCTGGAGTATAAGCAGTTTTAAATTAACATGCTGACGAATATACTGTATGAAATGAACATGCTGACGAATTGAAATGAACATGCTGACGAACATGAAATTAACATGCTGACACATGCAGCATGAAATGAACATGCTCACGAATACAGTGTATGAAATGAAGATGCTGACGAATGCAATTCGAAATGAACGTGCTTGATTACTTACGAATACAATCTGACAATAAGAAATCAATGATGTAATGAACATGATGTTGACGGTTCACGAATTCAGTACGAAATTAGAATGCCTGGGAACGAAGACTCGAACCGAAACCACCCCCTTCCTTTACTCATCTGCTGAGTTTGTCTTCAAGCTCTAGTAAACGCTAAACCTTCGCAGCTCGCGCTAACGAACTCTTGGTGTCAAGGAGCATTTCACTCTCCAGGCTTACGAGATTCCCTTGAGACAAAAGGATTTCCAAGGGATTTTCGCGAAATCAATAAAAGGCACTGGCCAAACGATCAAACAATGTTTATCAAACATTTATAATTCGCTTGTCAAGAATGTTTGAACGTTTGTCTACAGTATGTTACAAAACACCCGGGGCGGGGGTACTTAGTATAATTTGGGTACGGGTATGTGCCGCCCATATGGGTGGGTTTTGGGCACTAAAATTCTCTAAACATGGGTATGATTTTAACCAAAACCCCATAAAAGTGGGTGGCAAATTGAAGAAAAGTCGAAAGTTTAACTTTAATTCGGTCAGAAAAGTGGCAAAATCGCGTCAAAGATGTTCGTAGTACAATATCAAGCAATAAATAGGTCTAGAAAGTCTTATTATTCTCATATTCCGCTTATTTCTACTCATAAAATAGGGTCTGTTTCTGCAAAGGTTTACATTATAAGTGGGTGGGTTTCCGAAATCTGGGCGGCACATCCCCGTCCATTCATAAGTGAAGTGAACCCCCGAGACAAAACATTGCTCAGCAAGCAAAAACAATCTAAATTTGTTGCACAATACTTTTGAACAAGTTTCTTGCGTTTTCCCTTGATGCAAGCAAAAAGTGTTTGACAAGCAATGTTTTGCGACATCACAAAATGGTAAAACATTTTCAGGCATATTCCAAAGGCTTGATGAACAATGTTTGATCGTTTGGGCATCTCCCAACTGTGAGGCAATTTAGTACCTTCGGGTAAAAACCTTACATAATGAAAAAATTGTCATGATGAAAACCAAAAAAATATTTTTCTCTTCATGGGTTTTTATTGACATATCAATCTCATACAGTATCCAGAATTAGATAGTACTAAGTGACTAACTTTGCATTGAATATTATTTGAAAACAGGTCAAACACACTAGAATTTTGAGGTTATTTAATACTTGTTAGCAGTCTTTTCATATTCTAGCAGCAAAGTTTCCCTCTTCAACTTGTTCATCCCACTTTTCAACCTAAAAACAATGATTGAACAAAATTTAATCAAACAGATTGCCAACAAGCAAGCAAGAAATTTTTATTCTGTTAATGCAGGTCTAGACTTATTACTTGAGTCTCAGTTATAGCTCAACAGACCGAGACTAATACCAAACCGAGCTCACTCAAACTGTTAATGCAAGTCTAGACTTGGTTTTGGTGTCCTAGCATTTATTTCAATAGCGATAACTATGACTCAGGTGATCAGTCTAATGCAGGTCAGGAGATGGCAGCAATCCAGCTGACGTGGACTTTCAGCTTATGCCCCCAGACTGATATTCTAGAACAAATACCCTGGGTACACATTCACTGAACTCAGAAGGATGGACAGCTGAGTTGACTCTAGGCATGTGGAGAGTGGTCCTGACAAAATTCCAGCCCTGAACCTGTAATTGTGAGACCAGTGCCTTGAAAATGCAGCAGTGAATTGCCGCTCAGCTGTGTAAGTAAGAACACCAAAAAGAATTTGTGCTTCTGCAATATGGGCTTAAGGCTCAGCCACACCACCTCTTCAAGTCTATACAGTCAATCAACTTGGAATAACAATTTCCCTCAATTTTGGCATAAGCAAAATGGACCAGACTCTTTAAAGAGGATACCCTCTAAGACTGCTTTAACACAAAAAGAAAAAAAATTTGTAGAAGATGTTTCAGAGATTTATTAAAAAAATATTGGGATACTGCCCCCAAACCTATGTTAATCACACTGATAGAATTGACTTATCAAGTGTGGGGAGATGTGTTTTGAAGACGCTAGCTGACAAGATGTGTGACAGCTTGACTGTGGCAAGTTGACAATTTGGGGAATTGATCCGTTACCCCTGACACCACAGACTAGCTGGAATAGACCATGATGCCACATTTCAAACAAGGTAGTGATATGGGGAGCTAAAGATGGCTAAGGAGGCTTATAACGCCAAGCAAACATATAGCAATAATAAATTGGGGGGACGAACACAAAACGGCAGATGAGACACAGAAAAAGAAACAGTTTAATAGCTGTTTCTTTTTCTGTGTCTCATCTGCCATTTTGTGTTGTTCCTCCCAATTTATTATTTTATCCAGTTGCTTAACAAGCAGACAGCCTGTTCCAATGCTTTTCTTCGAAATGAGAAACATGTAGAAATTTGAAATGACAAATATATAGCGTGGGAAAAGATGCTAAGTGGCAGCTTCACATTAAAGACCTCAATGACTTACCCATGCATTAGGGCACAGTGATTTGTAAGTCTTCCTGTAATATTCACATGGCGCAAAATCTTCTCCTTTTGCTTTCACACATTTTTGATAATCAACATAATTTTGCCAGCAATTCTTTGTTTGATTGCAATTGGGGAATCTTGCATCAAACTTAGCTGTTTCTAGTTTTACTGAAACTTGTTCTTCAGCCATAACTACAATAGAGAAAAGTCATTGTCAAATGATTACGCCAGACATAGCCTTTTTAATAAGGAACCTTGGGTCTGAGTTGAGGATATACATAGTTCCATAATTTTTCAACAAAATGAGGCTGGAAGTTCCTTCCATCGTTCCTTGTTGTAAAATATAATTGAATACTAATATTTACAGCAAATTCATTTAAACTTGCTTTGTTTTCCAACTGTTTTCCAATATACACAGAGTCTTTTGGGGAAGTGGGATGAGAAATATATTGTTATACAGTATATGCTAGTTAGTTGTATAAACCATCTTGTTCTTGAAAAATTTATTCTTAGTTTTTCATCTGAGCCTTGATTGTAATATCCTCAATTTTTTGGGAATTTTCAGCTTTGCATCCCTTATAAAGGCATTTCTTATGTGTGCAATATCACACAAGCAGAGCTTTACATTCAAAGAGTTCACTGACTTGGATGGTAATGGTACTAAATAAATTTGATAAAATTTGGCAATACAGCAGATAGTTCAATCTGACCAGGGTTAGAGAAAAGTATTTGGTAAGAATGCAGTTTAGGGGTCCCTAGTTACCTGTATTATTGTAATCGAACTGTATATTGATAACGTTCGAAATTGCGCGAGCAGAAAGAACGAAAAATAAAAATGGCGACTGGGGAAAAATTAACTCTTTTGTAGTCAAACAAATCGTTTTCGTGAACTGCTTTCGTCAATGCAGGTAAGATTTGTGGTAAATTTGCAACATGTACACTGCCACATAGAGTTAACAATGATGGTAACTAGGGACCCCTAAACTGCAGTTGAACCAAATATTTCAGGGCCAAACATTGTTGATTGTCTTGATCGGGGCACCAGGCAGCAGGAGCAAACACCTCCCCCCCCCGCCCCCATGTTTCTGGCACCCCTTGGGCTGCTGTTCTTTTTCGGACTGCCATCCCCAATAATCTGTGAAATTAATTGAAAAATACTTTCAGAGGCCGCCGGACTATGAAGCAGTCAAAGATAATTTTCACGCCCGGGCCGGGCCTAGCCGCCTTTGTGTGGCCTATAGGCTAATTGTCTCCCCAATAGCGCATGCTGCCTGGCTCTTCATCATCTTCACTTTTATTTTAATTGAATATATAAGAAATAAAGTAATGATTAATAAGTACCAAAGTGGTATCTATAATACTTACTTGTTAGCTTATTGGTTTTTGTGAAAGAAAACACAGCCTTCAAACAACTACATGCAACAGTTCACGTCTCCAAACGAAAGCATATGAACTTCTTGAGAAGCCCGAAAAGGCTTATGGGACATCTAGAGCGCCAGAGACTTTTTTGGAAGCAAAGGAAATGGGTGAAAATGCGGGTAAGAGTTTTTGCGCTTTCTCGCGCCTGATGGACGAAATATATAATTATCGTAATAATTTTGCTAAATGAGAAGAGTTGAGAAATCTCCAAGCTTGTGCGTCTGAAATCTCCAAAGCCACTCCTACGCGCTTCGCTAAAACTTTTTAGGTTCCAAACAGGCTACAGAAACCTGACTCTAGTACCCCGTTTTGTGCACAAAAGACTCGTGAAAACGATAAACGGCACGATGTCCTATCACGTCTTTGTAACCTTTTGAAATAGCTAAGTTTCACAAGCAAAAGAAAAATTGCCTTACTCCTTTTAAAAACATTACGAATAATGATGAGACTAGGCAAATAAAAATTTGATCGCCCACACATAAGTTGAAGCTACAGCTACTTGAAAAATTTTTAAACTTTGTGTACTGAAAAATCTTCAGCCTAAAAGCTAAGCACACGAGTATATTAACTTTGAATTTTCAAACCGCCAAACACATAGCCAGAAAGCAATCACAGGAAAAACAAGCAGATAATAGGTCAGATTTTCAAAAATCAGAATTTTACCTAATGATCATAAAATTACATGAAAATTAAACGAAAAAGAAAGAGTTGAATTTCTATGTCCAGAAACATGGCTACAAGTTAGTGCTATTAGACGTCCTTAATAGGGAATCAAGTTTATCCGTAATTTGTAGCTAAGTTTACAGTTTACAGGCTTGTCCATGTGAGTTGATATTTACAACCGTTCATCTGTTTACGAGCTTGTGCTGGATCGGCTAAATCTACGCCGCCTTGAGACAGACGGTGACTTTGATCTGGGTTTGCCGGCTCTTCTTACAGGCGACCTAGACCTGGATCTAGACCGCGAGCTGCCGCTTGACGTTGATCCTCCACGTCGGCGAATGTTTCTTCTAAGCGGCGATCTTGACCGTCTTCTAGACCGTGATCCTGATCTTCCTCTGGACCGCGATCTTCTGTACGGCGCTCGGTATGGCTGTCGATAGCGTGGAGGCGATCTGCGTCTTGGACGGGGGCCGAATCGCTGAGGAGGGCTTCGTCGTTTTTCTCTCATGGGTAACACAAGTTTCGTTTGTACTTCCTGCCCGTCAATCCATCCTCCGTCCATGTGTTTCACGGCAGTTTCTGCGTCATTTGAGTCGGTGAATTCAATATACGCGTGATTCGTTTGGAATGTATTAGAACGATTAAAAGGAATGTCAACATGAAGAACTTTACCATAAACAGACATAATCTCAATTAAATGATCCTTATTGACATTCCTAGTAAGATTCCCAATATGAATTTTCGTTGCAACTGGACTTGGGCTTCTCTTTCGACGTCTTGGTGATAATGACTTAGACCTGGATCGGACACGCTCTCGTGATCTGGAGCGTGAACTAGAACTTGAACGACGAGGTGGTGGTATCCGCCTTTGAACTGGTGATCTTGCGCGATCAGATTCATCACTGCTGCTAGACGGGGATGGTTTTCTTTCAATTTCCTTCTGGTAACTTCTTGGTAACTCCTTCTTTTTCCTCAGCTACAGGCCTTTCTCTGTCAACTTCCATTTCTTCATGCTTGACTCTCTCTACCGTTTCCCTTTCTTTCTGGAATCTTCCTTGCTCATCTTCCTCTTTTTTAACTTCTTCCTTTACCTTAGGCGGCGAGGCCCTGTTAACATTTCTATGATCTCTGTAAGTTTCATTTCTCACTGCAGTTTCAACAACTTTTTCTTCTTTTTCGCCGTCAGAATCTTTCTTATCATCAACTTGCTTTCTAACAATATCTCTGTCCCTCCCACGTTTTGGGATTGGCTTTCTTAGTTTCTTTGCTAAAATGAGAAAAACATGTTACACTGAGTTATACCTTAAAGAAAAAGTATCTTTGTGGGCTATTAATGTGATTGCTTGCGATTTCAAAAAAATTTGCAATCCAAGCAATCTTATGGAAAGATGCCAGAACAATCCTGTGGCCATCTTTGCAATCAGGATCACTGAAATTGCGAGAAACAGAGGAAACATCTCTGGACTATCCTTAAAACCTCAGTTGTCTGATGCTCCTCAGAGTATAATCATCACAAACATACTAAAACATTTAATTTAGGCTGAATTAATACCAAGATGGGGATTGAAATACACCATACACCAATAAGAGAGTAATGCCGATCTTTGTATTGTGGTTTAAACACCAATCAGATTGTGGGATACAACAAGAAGATTCGAGGTGAACAAAGAACTCTTTCTGTCTATACAGAACCCGTCTTTGGTTTTGATGTGGACAGGTTCCAAAACTCCAAAATGGAACAAAGATCTTGCTTTGCCAAACATTTGAAAACAACAACCAAGAGATCTTTGGAAAAGAATCTTGCTCCTCTTCTAGTGATCTTGGAATTACTGGAATCAGTCACAGCAATCCAAACGGTTGTAATGATTACATGGTCGGAGTGGGTGGCCAAGCTTTTCAGTCAGTTCTCATCAGAGAGCTGAAGTTAAGCTTGGTTGTTTGAGGTCTGCATCTGGATGGGTGACTTTCCAGTTAGATGACTAAACAACTCACTCCACCATCCTTCAAAAGGGAAATTAAACGAGGGGTCCCATGCATGGATGCGGCATGCACAGTAGGCCTAAATTGGCTGAAAAAGCTAGAAATAACAGCCTACTCAAAATAAAGTAAACAACAACAACAGCAATGGTCACAAGGCTTAAAACATAGCGATTACTATAATTACCATTATCATTATCTGATGAGGTGTAACTGCTGCTGCTGCTTCTTGAATCACTGCTGGCAGAGGATGAACTACTTGAATAGCTTGAGGAGCTTGCTGATGAACTGTTGCTGGATGATCTTGAACTGTCTGATGAACTATAGCTAGAGGCATCACTAAAAATAAAGGAAAATAAAATTTGAATATATCTCTGATAAATAAAAGTGTACTTAGGCTTGTATCAAAGTTTTCTCTAGAGCTGCAACTGAGTGGTGTTCTAGAATGAAAAACAAAACATAAACAATATCTGATTTGCAGTATCAATTTCATTAATCAGATGATTCTTTAAGGGCTTCTTCCTAACATTAAGGAAGAAGTCAATTCATGCTACAACCACAATTGACATGGACGGAAGTGTCAGATTAGCAGAATTGTTGGACAACACAAGATATTGTCACTAACAGTTTCTGCATCCAGGGTCCAAAGCTGTTCAACCTTCACCTAAACATCTAAGGGACTTGAGTGGGGTATCACTGGATGTGTTCAAGAAAGGCTTAAATAATTTTCTGTCTCAAATATCTGATAAGCCTCAATTTGTTGATTATACGGCAATAAGAAAAGCTGATAGTAACTCTTTAGCTGATATGATCAAAATTGGATCTTTTTCAAGGGATAGACATCTTATTGTTAATCCTTAAGATAATATATCTTTAAACCTTGCAATGATAATAATAGTTATAATAACGTAAACACTTGTACATTGAATAAATTGTGGGAAACAGCAGAATTATCTCTGGACATACTTAAAATTTTGTCTTACACTGCTCAGAATATGAATGTCAAGAGCAGACTAAAACAAAGGACTAAGGCAGAATTTACACCCAGATGCAGATCAAAATGCACCATTCAGAAAGTCAATTGTTTTGATGAGTCTGCAATTTCCTTTAAATGAGCAATATTTGTAATCAAGGGGTTCGTTGTTGGTTGAAACAAGTCAAAATGGTTTATATTGAAGGCTTCATGGTGTACCTTGACTTGCATTGGGTGTTAAAGTGAAGGTGAAATGATGTATTTAGTGCCAGTCACTATGATCTCAGTAGCAGGTTAACTAATTGTGACCTCAACCCTGGCTGTGATGCTATCTAAGCTGATAAGCTGAAGCTCAAGCCCTGACCTCACTGAGCCTCTTACATCACGAGTCAGCTGGATTAGGCCTCAAAAACATGTCATCAAAACATAAAAAATAGAGTACCTATCTGACGATGAGCTTGCAACTCTTTTTGACTTTTTCCTGTCTTTTTCTCTACCTCTGTCTTTAGATACTTTTGTTTTCCTTTTTGGGCTTGGGGATTCACTGCGTTTGTATTTCCGTTGTTTTTCTTTGGTTTTGACCAATTTATCTCTACTTCTTTTCCTCACATCTCTGTCTTTTTCTCTAGCCCTGCAAAAGCAATTTTAATTATATTTAGCAATGATCAGTGAACAAATCCACCTGAAGCAGATGTATTACATGGGGAATAATCATTTACAGCCTTAAATAAGCTATCAGCAACCCAGACAAAAAGGCTCATGGACGGACAATGTAATAATGGGTAAGTTACACCATAATACTTGTAGGTCCAATCAGACTGCAGTATTTCAATCACTATTATCTTAATTCTTGTTGGAAGTAATCAACTCTCAAGGTAAAATATTTTAAACTGTGCAAAGCAAAAAGTTGTCATTGGTAGTAAACAAAACAAAAGCAACAGACAAAGACATGGCCTAAGGCCACCTCCTGCAGCAAAATATTGATTTACTTTCTTGGACAAAAGCAATGTTAAGTTTGATAAATCGAAAGTCAAGAAATTTATATCAAACACTTCTTCCATCAATGATTCATTGAGAGAAGAAAGGGATTGCATGGATTCAAAAAGATCACTTAGCTTACATTTTCACTTCTTTCTCTTCTTCCCTTTTGGAAATTAGGCCAAATTTTTCAAAATTCAAAGAGAGGTCTGGCCTCCTTTTCAGTTACAGAAAAGAATTTTAAATTTCATATTGCCTATGGCCTAACTCCTTTCGAAACAACAGGAAAATGAAATGGGGCTGCAATGGAGATAGTAAAGTGCTGTCTTGGATTCGACATGGATGAAGTTTGCCGGCAATATTTTGCCATGACTCCTCTTCGTATCCTAAAAATTCGTAAGGTATGCCAATGACTGCGAGCTAGTATCTCTAAAACATGGAGTGTCGAATGATGGAATGGAATCCACATGGACACTGGATGGAATAGCATGGAATCATGGAATAGTGGAATGGAACGCCACCTTATAATTCCTTATAATTCCTTTATAACACTTGAAGGGACACCAGACCATAATTCTTGTTACAATAAAAGCAAAGTATTATGTTATAAACGTTAGGTACAAAGTATTACGTTATAAATATGGTAAATGTGAAATGGTACCTAGACGCTTTATCCAAGAGTATTTTTAAGCCAAATTATAACTTGATAATACTATAGAATGATGGAGTGGAATGATAGAATGAATTCCTCAATGTTGGTGCCCCAAAGTATGGTGCCCACCTCATGAGTTGCACCCAGATCTCCCTCTGAGGCTCTGATGACAGACCTAGAATAACAATGGTAAACATTTTTTTCTACCTTCTCACATTTTGATGTTAGCACAGACACCTTTATCTTTTTTTCATTGCAGGAATGGAATCGTTTAGTTCAGGAGGAATCCCAACAAAACGTTTTTCTAAATGAGGTAATATTATTTTTATATGAAATACAGGTTTTATTACAAACAATTTGTATCATTGAACTTGGCAACTCGAGAAACAAGTGCTTTGCAAAAACTAAGGAATTATGTATGGTATTCCTAGCTAAGGTTTGTATTTTCTTTTAATTACAAGGTTTTCAACAGCAAGCATGCAAGAACGTTCCCTGTCTCTAAAAAATACAGCAAGTCTTTTCTAAAGGCCCTGATAAACGATATAGAAAGTTCGGGAAATGAAGTGCTAGAAGAGCTTTATAACGAATATCTTAGTCTTTTGAATGATGAATTATCAGAAGATTATTGCTACAAAACTTATTACTTGGTGAGTTGCTACGTTATTTTTCGCAAATCCTTAACTCGATAGTTTCTGGATGACAGATTACAGTCGAAGCAAGATGATTAAAACCGTATTTCCTCTTATAAACGCCGCCCTCAGATAAACGCCGCCCTCTATTAAACGCCGCACTTCGAGCAGATCCTTTGTAATAAACGCCGCCTACTAATAAACGCCGCCCTCTATTAAACGCCGCACTTCGAGCAGATCCTTTGTAATAAACGCCGCCTACTGATAAACGCCGCCCTCTATTAAACGCCGCACTTCGAGCAGATCCTTTGTAATAAACGCCGCCTACTGATAAACGCCGCCCTCTATTAAACGCCGCACTTCGAGCAGATCCTTTGTAATAAACGCCGCCTACTGATAAACGCCGCCCTCTATTTAAACGCCGCACTTCGAGCAGATCCTTTGTAATAAACGCCGCTTACTAATAAACGCCGCCCTCTATTAAACGCCGCACTTCGAGCAGATCCTTTGTAATAAACGCCGCCTACTTATAAACGCCGCCCTCTATTAAACGCCGCACTTCGAGCAGATCCTTTGTAAAAAACGCCGCCTACTGATAAACGCCGCCCTCTATTAAACGCCGCACTTCGAGCAGATCCTTTGTAATAAACGCCGCCTACTGATAAACGCCGCCCTCTATTAAACGCCGCACTTCGAGCAGATCCTTTGTAATAAACGCCGCTTACTAATAAACGCCGCCCTCTGTTAAACGCCGCACTTCGAGCAGATCCTTTGTAATAAACGCCGCCTACTGATAAACGCCGCCCTCTATTAAACGCCCCACTAAAAAGTTTGATTTTGTAATAAACGCTGCGGTGTTTATTAGAAGAAGTACGGTACGGTAGTTCATATTGGGGAATTATTAGCACAGTCAACTAAATCTTTGCCTCCAAATTTGTCCCCACGTGGTGCTCCGTCGTCAATTTAATTCGCTCATAGTTTCCTGCTGCACTGTTAGATCAATGCAACTTGAAATTACTCTATCGCAAAAAAGCGGTACAAACACTGTTTGCCGAATATTCCTTTGCTTGTCAGATTTGCGTAGCATCATCGGGAAAAATTGCTCTTTAACATTTTTCTTCTTGTTGTCGAGAAATGTTTTGTGATTGTGACTTGACCATAGTTTCATACATTGCTTGATGAGCAATGTTTAAATGTTTGACAAACAATGTTTAATCGTTTGGCAGATGACTAACAGCGAACTTTCAAAATCTTACGACAGTGTCTTGGTTCTCTGAAAGACCAGTACGATCTAGCGGACGATTGCGGTATAGCAGATCTGCCGCCACTTCTGCCATGTTCAGCTCTCGTGAAGCATTTTTACTTTTGTCAAGCGAAAAAAATGTTTATCTTTTTGATAAACATTGCGCATTCTACCAGTTTTGCTTATTTCTACGGTAGCTGTCAAGTGTCAAGCAATGTTTTGTTACATATACAAACTTTCAAAAATCACTTGATGAGCAGCGTTCAATTGTTTGGGCCAAGGCCTTATACGCAGGTTTTACTGTAAGAGCGAAATTGGAATTTGCCTTTATACAAGTAACTGATGCTTTGAATTACAGACTTTGGCAATTGCCTAACTTCGACTATGGGACCCTTATCCGAAGGACTTAGATTTTATGCCATAATTATTTTTTAGTTGCTTCACTAATATTAACTCTTCCCTTCTTTTATTAAAAGCGAGATGGCAAAAGAATAATGATGAGAGAGGCAACCTCCATGCTCTCATCTGGTACCACTGGATTGGTCTCTTGGCAGGTGAGTTCTGAGATAGTAAATTTTGTTTTATTTGTTGACACAGAGTTAAATGAACGTCTTTCTGCTTTATTTTTGCAAACATGACTAGCTCCTTGAAGTTCCACGCAACTATGCAAGCGTCAACATTGCGCTGAACAGCAACAGCTTCACACTTTAAAGCATACTTTAAAAGATGAATGCATACTTTACAGATTCCAAAACCAAAAGGCCAATTCTGTGTAGACAGAGAATTCGTTTTCTCACTTTGACTCTTTGATTGATTATCCCGCTGTATCCCGCAAGCTGATCATAGTTGAAAGCACAATACCGATTCGGCTTCATTTTCCTGATCAGTGGTGCATTTGGTCCGTATGTGGGTAAAAATTCGGCGTCATTTGTTTCAACTTGTTTGGTCAAATGTTTCGGTCTGTTTCTGACGCTTATACTCTGAGGAGTGTCACACGAAGAGTTTCCGCTGTTCATTGCAATTTTGAAGTTCTGTAAAACTAAAAAATTTTTCAGCTATGCAAACGTGACTTGCTTTCTTTTCTTTCATTTTAGGCAGCCTTTGCAATGTGCGAATGGGTGAATTCAAATCTAGAGCATTTTAATGGCAAGTATGTTACTTTTGGTGGTCAAACTTTTCTCACATAGACCTTAATCTTCATCGCTGTACGCCAAGGTGCCTGGTTAAAGGAGGCTGATAATAAACGGTCAGGGGCTGAAATATCGGAAAAAATGATATAATCACGGGCTACCAAGTACCAAGAGGGTTAGGAATGCATTTGCAGAATATGGCAAAGAACAGTAAAAACAGTGGAAATAAGATTTGCATAGAATACGTTTTGGATTTTCTCTGATACAGAAAAGTCCTTTACACTACCTTTCTTGATTTTCAAAGCAAAAACCTAATAGACAGTTTCCTAATCAGCTTGGTCAAATCAATATAAATCGAATCAAGTCGAGAAACGTTTTATCAGGTCGTGTCAACCCAGATCGAATCAGATCGAATCAAGTCAAATCAACTCAAATCAAATCAAATCAAATCAATGAAATCAAATTAATGAGTCAAGTCAGTCAAACTGTTAAATGAGGATGATAAGTGAGCCTCTGATGAATGAATGCTTCCTAGAATTTAAGCAACCCCGAAATCATGAACGCTCCGACAAGCCGTTCTGCGAATGCAGCAATCTTCAGGCAAGGAGTCGTTTCGTTTGTTATTCTTTTCTTTTATTTCAGAAACATTCTTGAACTTGGTTGTGGCAGTGGACTGCTTGGAGTTTTCATCTGCAAATTTGCCCATCCTTCTGCTTATACATTCACCGACTGCCATGACAAAGTGCTGAATTTCCTTCGAAAAAACCTTAACGTCAATAATGTACCTTTAAAAACAATGATCTACCACAAGATGAACTGTTTAAAGACGAAAAAAGAGGAAGGGACACAAAAGTAGAGGACATCAATGAAGATGTCAATAAGCAACCCTCTGTTTTGGACTGTGAATGTTGTAGAACGTGCGAACTTGATAATATGTCCAGTGAGAAACCGTTGGTTTATGTTACCAAAGTAGATTGGACGGATTTCCAAAGTTCTGATCGGCTACGTGGTCAACCTATAGATATTATCGTTGGGACAGGTAAGCGACGTTATTTATCATGCACCATAACTAGTTTAGCAAACTGTATACTTTATGTATTGACCAATTTTTTCAGGAGATAGGCAGTTGAACAGTCTGCTTCTTCTTCCTCTTTTACTGACTCTTAGTGATCATCTTCTTCTTTTTATTCGTTTTCTTCTTCTTTTCTTCCTTATCCCATTCTCTTCTTCTTCCTCTTTTTCTGCTTCTTCTTCACTCCATTCTTCATCATCTTCTTCTTTTTTTTCTTCTGTTTCTTCTTCTGATGCGTCTTCTCTTCATTCTTCTCTTCTTTTTCTTCTTCTTCTTCTTCTTTTTCTTCTGCTTCTGCTTCTTCTTCTTCTTCTTCTTCTGATTTTTTGTCTCTCAATTCTTCCTCTTCTTTTTCTTTTTCTTCTTCTTCTTCTTCTTCTTCTTCTATCCATTCTTCTTCTCCTCCTCCGCGACTTTTAGGTGATCTTCTTCCCCTTCTTCATGTTCTAGTTCATTTCCTTCTTTTTCTTGTCCTTGTTTTTTTTCGAAACCATCTCTATATGATTTTTTAATATTGTTTTTTAGATTTAGTTTTCGACTCTGCGATTGTGCCATCACTGGTGAAAGTTATTGCATATTTTTTGAGGTGGGTTATGCTTATAATTGTTTCTTGGTTACAACTGTCAATGCTATTAGTATGTTTGTTTGGTGGCTATTTCATTTCTTCGGAAGAAATGTCGCAAGTTCCCTTTTGTTACCCGAAAAAAGTCGAAAAATTCGCTAAATTGATCAAGAAAGTGGAAAAAAATTGATCTACAAGGATTGCAGCCTAAGGGCCTAAACATCCTATAGAGGAGAGCAAGCCTTATCTTTCGTCTGCTAATTCCTGCTTAGCGTAATTGCACAGTTATACTGATTTGGCTCAATTTATGTCCCCTTTACTGAAATCAAAGTTAGATTATTCAGATTCTTTTTCACAGCCAATCAGAAAATGCGAAAGCTTTCATCTCAACGACCATTCGAAATGAAAAGACGTACCAAGTCTTCACCTCATCTCTAGGTAACTTTCTCGATTTAGGTATACTTTCCCCTTGCAAATGATTGTTATACTTAAACGGCTAAAATCTGTTAAAAAGTTGGTAAACTCTCTTTCCTAGATCATAAATACTGAGTATCAAAAATACAGACAGACAAATAACAATTTAAACTTTTGTCTTTTAGACCAAAATCAACTACATTGGAAAGTCGCTGATAAGTCCAATACTGGACACTTATTCGAACAGGATAATTCAACGAACATTGAAATATTAGAAATAACCAAAGATAGTAGACCAGATGTAAGGTAGTTAATCAAAGAAATTATTATATAAGTTAGTATGGGATTGTGAAGATTAAAGCAGATTCTCAGATTTTGAATTTTTGTTGCTGCCGTATGTGCTAATATTAGCTAGTTTGCTTTCTGAAGGACAGCTAGCGGCCCTTATTTGCAAATGCAGGCAGGGTCTATCTGGCAAGGTTTGTCTTGCCTAGCTACAAAGCAGATGTGAACTTCCAGCCAGACTTTCCTTGCTAAACAATGAAGAATGGGCGTGTTTTGGGTGTGGCAAAGGATGTTCCTTTGTTCTAACTGACCTTCCTCCGGTCAATGACCGTGTGACCGTAACTTTTTCCTGATTCTGCTTCCAGCTTGTGTCCAAACACTGGTAATGCTGGTTTATGGGTACTGATAGACCGACTTAAGAGAAGGAACAGCTGAGTTGATTGAAAGAATGTGAAATAAATATGATCACGACGTACGGTAGTAGACACGAACCTCGAACATACGACCGAATTATGTTCTTCTATCGTGTACCGAGTGCTCCACTCATGCTTGTGCGGTCCTCGATGGTCTCGGCAAGAGTGAAAAGTTTTGCTCAGCACGGATTAAAATAAGTGCGCTTGAATAGCATTTGATCCGAGCCGTACCAAGCTTTTTGCACGCGTGTCCAACCAATATCTATCCTTGCCATTCATCATTGCAGCATCATGAATATGAACTGAACATAAAGAGCGGGAACACCAAGTTTATTTAAAACAATATCAATAAGATATAAGAATAACGATTTATTAACATAATGACATAATGACATAATAGTGACAAGAGGAAAAGATATTTATGGTCATTTCCCCCTACTTCCCCCGCTTCCCCCCAATAAAACACCGCCCCCGCTTGACGCAGGGAAGCAGTGTTCCATATCCATCTTTCCTGTTTTGTTGTTTTGTTTTCGATAATAAGTCATGAATGTTTTATGAACCAGTCAAAGACTGCATCGATGTTTGGGAAAATCAAGAGTAAACAGCTGGAAAAGATTTTAGTTGTCTCTCCTGTGGAGAGTTGATTTTAATTAGCAATATTCCCTGCTGCTTCTTGCTCTGAAAAGGTAGTTTTCTGGATTAGGCCTATTTAGGCCCACTGTGTGCGCTGTACTTGCTTTTCTGTGTTTCGGTTTCGGGCTGGAATGAAATAAATTGAGTTGGGCCTAGCCTTGTCACTGCAAAGATTGAAGTGTTTCTCGAAGTCAAGACGTCAATGTGAAAAGCAGCGTTGATAAAGAGGAGTTTTTGTCTGGAAAGCACGCGAACGAAAAACCGCCTGCGATTTGTGCAGATGGTTTTGCAAAAACATACGATCCATAAAGCCACAAAAATGATAACATCCGTAATCTAAAGGAATCTGAAATCCTATTGGCAAAGCAAAGTAAAGATGGTCGTATAACAGATAATAAGATGCAAAGTAAAGAAAGAGCAGGTGATGAGAGAAGATGGTCTTGGAAGAAGTCTGGTGTGTCTATGGAATACAAGACTGCTTCAAAGTCGTTTGCGGCTAGTTTTAAAAAATCAGATCTGGTTGAAGTTGATGATGATGAAACTAATGAAAATGAACAAGATCTTAAAACCAGAAAGAATGATGAAGCTACTTGCAGACCAGAGCAGATGCAGGGAAAAGAAAATTTGAGTAACCCAAGCATGGAGTCATTGAAAAACACAACAGGCAAAGCAGGAGGAAAAGTTGCAGACATATCTTCTAAAACATTGTGGGTGAAAGATAAAGTAGCAAATTTATGGTCAAAGAAGAATAAGGTAGATGAAAGTGAAAGAAATGGATCCCAGAATGAAACTGAAATGATGCCTAGTGTAACAGAGCAAGGCAAAACTATAGCTGAACATGATAATGCCCAAGCCAAGAAAGCTAATTTAGAAAGTGATATTAGTAATAAAGATTCAAGTTTAGCAGAGAAGAGTCAAGAAGAAATGCTTTTATTATCACAGGAATTTGAATTGGGAGAAACAAAAGAAATTGATAAGGAAATCAAAGATAAAAAGACAGGAAAAGCTAAAACAGGCTGGATAAGAGACCAGGTTTCTAGCTTGATATCCAAAGGCAGAAATTATACATCTGGTTCTGGAAACCATTCAGATAAAGAAACTAGCTTGATTGCTGATGAACATAAATTAGGAGAAACTTGCGTGGTAAATGAGAAGAACGAAAACAAAGATTCTAATCTTGCTTTGAGCATGATGGAGCATTATACGTTGAAGCAAAAGGAACAGGAAAATCATATTGCTTTAAAAGAACCAGAAGTTAAAGTTTCCAAACTGGTACCTTCACCAAAACCTGGAGATAAACTAAGTTTGCAGGATAAATTTGTTGAAATGCATGAGAACATCAACAAGAAAATGCTTCACCAAACAGATGCTATTTCAAACAAAGAAACCCTTAAAAATAACATCACAGAAGATAGGCCATCATCTCCTCGCCAAACCTCTGTTCCAACTCCTGCAAGCAAATCATCATCAAAGAAATCAAAGTTGAAGGACTTTCTAAACGCAAGGCCCCCCACAACTGATCTCACCCATCTCCCTCCTCCCATCTCAGAAAAAAATGGAAAAGATAAAACAGATACTTCACCATCACTTAAAGCACAAGCAAAAAAGAAGTTTAAATTCTCAACAAAGCTTTCCTTCTCGGAACTTTTGCATTCCCAAGAAGCTGGGCAAATCTCACCTGAACAGGAATCAAAAGGCAATGACCATGTTGAAAGTCTTTCCACCTCTCCTATCTTGAACAGAATTGATGAACAAATATCCTCAGATGAAGAAATTGTTGATGTTCCGTATAGAGAAAACACTCATGCATATACATCAGAAGCTCATTCAAGCTCTGTGACATATTTTCGGTTATGGCTGCTCTCCGTTGTGCTGTATGCCTATACATTGATTCCTACCAATGCATTCCTGAATGGTCTCATTCTGGGTGCCTTGGTTACCTACCTCAGTGGATGTTTAGTAGTCTGGCTGTTTTGCCCTTCTGGAAAATCAATAGAACAGTATAAACTAGAATTGAAAAACTACATGAAGGAACAAGATAAGTCTTCACCGCTAAGGAAACCTGCAAGATCAATGGACCCAAGAGCTCTTCAAAAGCCAAGGGACTTAAAGGTTAGTTGAATGTTAAGCAATGATGCAAGAAAGACAGGGGCAGTGACCCAGTGAGGGCAGTTGCCCCACTTGCCTCACCATTGCCACATTCTTTGGTTAAACTGAAGGTTCTGTGACATCATGTTCTAATTACATGGTGTCAGAAGCTCAATGAGGTCCAGGGTTCAAACCCTACCCTGGCCACTGAAGTGTCACAACCAAGTTTGGGGCCTTCATAAGTTAACCCACTACTGAGATCCAAGCAACTGGTGCTAAATACACCATTTCATCTTCACCGGTTGTTTTGTCCTTTATTGCTGTTGCTCCTGCTGCCTTGCCTTGCTTCAAGTGCCCCTATGTAATTTGTATTGGCCACTGCCATTGCTCCATTGTTATACAGAGGCCCCCCTTTGAAATCACCAATGTATGACCCCTATTTACCTATCTATTCTCTTGTTTTGAAAAAAGCCTTGTGAAAATGCCTCTATTTTTCTGAAAACACCAAATTGCCTACTCAGTCAATGCTTGTCAAGGCCCCTTTAAAAAGGCCTGGGGTTGACTAAATCTTGCCTTTTAAGCTTCTGCATATCTACCTGTATTCATGACAAATTTCAAATTTGCTCCAAGAAATCTTATCTCATAATATTTTCTGTGATCTTTAAATTCAATGGGAATAGTTTAAGACCAGCTGTCTAATAAAAGTCGATGAATAAATCATGGTGATGATGATAATTATTCAAACAGTTAAAATGTAAAGCCGGGTTTCCATATTATCGTAAGCGGTGGGGACCACGACGTGACGGCGATGTTTCTCCCATCTAATCGTAAGCCATCGTAAGCGACGTTGTCGGCGTTAACGATAAAAACATGTTCCCATACCAAAATTCATGTTCCCGCTACATCGTAAGCATGTCGTAAGAGATGGGGGCACGACGGCATCTTTCAAAAATGGGGAAAAAAATGTTGTCCCTTTTTTGGCATTTTGGGCCTAACCTTGTGGATTGGGGCAAAACATCGATCTGGCTATGTAGCTACGGTTAGCATCTATCCGTTGCTCGCTAAAGTATGTAAATCCGTCGCAACTACATTGTCCTCATATTTCTGGCGACTTTGAGGACCAATCGATCATCTTACTTTGAGTGGTACAGAACTTCAATATTATGATGTAAAGCAGAGATATTTTGTACCATACTAATAAAAGCTTTGCGTCGGAATCTTTTTGTACATGTATACCCTTTGGGTGCATTTTTGGGACCTTTTGCTGTGTTTCCTTTTCTTGGAGACTTTCAAGAGATCGAAAGCTCGTTCTACTGGACAGCTCTCGGGAAAATCGGAGACTTGATAGGCGCCAAGCTATACTGACTCCAGAGCTGGAAGATGCAGACTTCGGAGAGAAATTGTTTCCAAGTAAACTTCTCTAAAGTCTTCCGTTCTCAAGAAGGTGCGTTTTTTGGCGTCTGGAACCGGAAGCCTCCGAAGTCTACTTTTTTAATTCCGGGCGCAAACCGTGCCAACATGTTTACCAACATCGCCACCAACAATTGTTGGCCAACATGTTAGCAGGGTTTGCTACAGAAGTTGGCCTGATAAACAACATGTTGTTGAAGAAAAATTATGGATAACATTTTTAAACATGTTCAAAAATGTGGGCCAACATTTTCTTTGATTTGAACTAAATTGATGTGTTGGTACCCCTACGGTTTGCTATGTCTCGCCAACATGTTGGCACAACATTTTCAATTTCGGTCGCTATTTCGGAGACCCTTAAATGAATTATAGATTTAAGCTTGCGGTTTGTGTTGGAACACGATTTTTTTCTTCTTCGTCGTCAACCAAAAGAGAGAGCAATAAACAAACAAATAGCTGCTTCCTTTTCGGTCACGTTTGCAAAAGATAATTGTTAGATGACGTCAGCCACCGAAAACTTCTCAGATTTTGTGATGGTATGGCAAACCGTACCAATATGTTGGCCAACAATGTTGGCACAGTTGCGCCCGCCTTAAGACTTCAGAAGAGATAAAAGTCCCAAAAGAGCGCACCCTTATTGTGTATAATATCTTTCTTTTTAGGGCTGGGTTCATTTCTTGGTTGATTACGAGCCTCGAGTGTTTACACTTGACATCACAAAGGACGTTTTCGCTGTTTTGAGAGGAGACGTATTGTACATACTGTTCTGTAAACCACCACCAGAAATGAATGTTACCCCGCAGAAGATAAAGAAAATGAAACGCGGTCTGCGGAGGAGACGTAAGAGAAACGAACTGCAAAATGAAGAGCCGGTCTTTGTTTTTGAAAAAGAGCATAAGATATTGCTGACGTCATGTGGAATTGATCTGTGTCCGCTGGACTTGCCCATGCGAAGAATATGGAACCGGAAATATCCGATTAGACTGGACGTTCCGGCGAATGCGATATTCAAAAGAGACATTGATATTCCCTTTGAAGAACTGACTGCTAATTTCGACGAATTTTTCGACAGCCCTGATGCGGTCTGGACCGCAGGATCTGTTGATGAGAAATTCCATATTTTCCCGAACACGGCCCGTGAGAAAGAAGATTGGTTTTACCGCATGCAATTATGCGTCAAACCGTTGAAACATCAGGTAACCTTCACTGATCTCCGGAAGGGTTATTTATCATCCGCGCTAATAGAATCTTACCCACATTACATGACCGAGTGCATCCGCGAGAGTGAGAAAGTCACGTCTCGAGTTATCAACGGGAAGAAACTCGAACCGCATTCAGCCTGGTTGAACGTTCTACTTGGCCGCGCGTTCTGGGACGTTTGGCATGAGCCATATTGGAAGCGGAAGGTCTGGCAGAAAATACAAAATAGGCTTAGTAAACTAAACACCCCACCTATAATAAAAGAGATATTCGTCAAGGATCTGAATTTAGGCCACACGTTGCCAATAATTCACAGAGGAACACTACCCGAACTCGATGAGTATGGCGTATGGACAGATCTACAAGTGACGTATCAAGGCGAATTCACACTCACTTTAGAAACTCAACTAAACGTCGACTTCTATGTTACTCTGCTGACCAAAATTGCTAAAAACCAGACCCAGGCAGCCGAGGGACATAGCAGTACAGACGGTGTACGAATGAGAGTCGTTCGCGAAAAAACTGACGAAGATTATCCCGATAATCTGACCGAAGCGAGCTACGACACGAGTGTTAGCGGTGCTGAAAGCACAGACATCGATGGTGGTGATGTCCTTGACGAGCAGTTGCCCGAGATATTCCTCGAGGCGATGGATAACGTCGCTGTTGACGAGGAAGACTTAGGTGCTGCCTTAGATGACGATCCGCTGATATCAGATCCTCGTACGAAAGCCTTTTTGGAGAGTAAAACTGGAAAAAGGATGATTGGAGTTGTCGGCTGGCTTGCGAGGTCTAAAATTGCGAAGAAAGTTGCTGGAACTGACTTCGCCAAGAGAGCTTACGAAAAGGCGTACGAGAAATTCCGCAAGATGCCTATAACATTGAAAGTTACTGTTCAGAGTCTCAAGGGTACGCTGGCCGTTAACATACCCCCGCCACCAAGTAACAGGCTGTGGTAAGTAAAAGTTGTTCTATTAAGATTTTGCTGTTTTAATCGGGGGTCGATGCATTTATGTGTATAAGGCGCCATATTAAACACTCTTATTTCGTTTTTTATCTTATTCAGGTTTGGGTTTCGAGGCAGTCCTGCTCTTTTAATCACTGCACACCCGAAGCTTGGTGAGAGACATGTCCGACTTACATATCTCACAGACTGGATCGAAAAGAAACTCAAAGAGGAATTTAAGGTATTTCTCTATGTTCATGTCTCGGAGTTGTTTGCTACAAAGACTGAACAACCGAGGAACAACCTCTTCGCTTCTTGTGAGTTGCGTGGTATTAGAACGAGCTGTGTTCTACAGAGGTTAGTCAGAACCGTAGCTATACGGGAAGTGCAGGGTTGCGATATTCCTTGTCCCATTCTTTTTCTCAGCCATGATCTGCTGAAACGTGTATTTTAATACCGTCTAGACTTAACGTCAATGCGTTAATTGTGCTACTGGGTGATCCTTAAAGAGTTTTTCGCCTGTTTCGCTTCAGTGAAGCTGATTTCAATGGACGTTTGTGAAATTTGAGATATTTATATTCACTGAAATATCATCAACTGTTTGGAAACAAGACACCATTGTCTGGATATAATTATCAAGTGTCTGGAATATGTCTGGAATATGTCTGGAATACTGGAATGCATTCCAGTGCTGGAATACTGGAATACCATTCCAGTAGTCACTGGAATTATTCCAGTATTGACTGGAATATCATTCCAGTATTCCAGTATTCCAGTGTATTCCAGTATTCCAGTTTATTCCAGTATTCCATTCCAGTATTCCACATTCCATGTTTTCAAGATAGCCATTGCGTGTGGTGCTACTGCTGTGAGCAAGTGAGCAAGCGGAAGGGTTGTTGACAACTCCTCAAGACCCTGTTACCTAAGTAAAAACATGATGAAAATCAAATGTATGACGGTAAACGATAGTTACTTGTTCGAGTTGAATGATCAGTTTCAGAGTTGTTCTGGCCTTGTTGAATCTTGTTTTGAAAGTGAAAGGAATGCGGTGAAGAAAGCAAGATGACCAACATTGAGTCCATGAACGAAGGAATGAATTGACGAAGTGACCACCAGTCAGAGGATGGTGCTGTGAGAGGGTTTTCTTGACGGATGTTGTTGGGACTATTACGTAGCTGTCCATCATATATGGACTTTGAACTGAGACCGCGTGTTCAGTTGACGCAAGTTCTCTCAGTTGTGATTTAACGAGTCGAAAAGAAGGTTGTTTTTCAAATATTTTTTTGTTATTAGGCTTGCTGATATTTTATAAATTGTTATGTTCTGTTATTGAACTTGCTCGTCTCTGATTTATCAACACGATTTACCCTCAAGAACGGTCATAGGACCAAACATCACAATATATTGGCGCCCGATGAGGGACTCGACGAGCCTGGATTTCTAGATTTGAAAAATCAACATGAGCACCGAAGCCGAAGCAAGCAAAGCGAAATTGACACGACTGAAAGCATCGAGAAAGTCACATCGTGGCGTGACTACGAGATACATGAACGAAGCCGATGAATTGCTGAGCCGAACGACATTAGATGAAAGTCAAAAGGAAAGACTTGTCAATTTAAGAGAACAACTGAAGCAAAAGATACGTGACTTATGGATGAACGGGGGTGTGCCGCCGAGATTTTACAAATCCACCCGCTTATAATGTGGACACAGTATTATGGTTGACAACATGCGGAATATGAGAGTAATTAGACGTTCTAGGCTATCTAAAATCCCTGCCAAAAGTCCTGAACACCCCTGTAGTTTTTGAAAAAATACGACTCCTCTTCCCTTTCTTGCTGGGAAATACAGAAAATCAACCCCCTCCCCCCGAAACAATATTGTTCGTCTTTTGTAAAGTCTGAGCTTTCATAAGATGCATTGCGGGTTTTCGTGGGATATTCCAAACCACAGAAAATCAACATTGTTTGAGGGGGGAGGGGTTTTTCTGCTACCATCTGAGTAAAAATAGTGCGAGTGTTCCAAGACTTTTGGCAGGCATTGTAGGCTATAATATTATTGCTTGAAATTGCACTACGAACATCTTCAGCGCAATATGAACACCATTTGGACTCATATAAAATAATTTTTTTGAGTTTTCTTCTTCAAGTTCCCATCCTGCTATATGGGGATTTAAAACATGGGAATTTAAAGTGTGTTTCTGGTTGAGTGCTTAATTTCTGAGAGTTGAAAAATTTAACCTTATCCCCAGCTTGCGTTCCATGTAAAGGGTGTTACTGTTGCATGAAAAGCATGCAACCCACCCTCGAGTTTACTGTTACGTCAAGCTGATGATGTTACATTATAGTTCAATTATTTCCTTTGCAGAAACTGTTTGTTCTACCGAGCATGCAAGATTTGTCCGTCAAAATGATGTATTCAAGACTGGAGGAACTCTACCCTGAACGACCTCTATCATAAGAGTATAAATCTATCAACAGTATGTATTAACTTAATGAACAATTGTATCAAATAATAATTTCATTAATTCAGACTTAAGCCGTGGCTTAACCAGGAGACATTTCGCTCGTGATTTTTTATTCGGGTTTTCTCCCAGGGTGGTGATGGCTAAACATGCGAATGATAAGCGAGCAACATGACCCTCGTGTCGCAGAGACAAGAAATGTTTCTGTTATCTCCCATTAAAACTTTTGTGTCTCTCACTACGAAGTTTGCCTCACGCTAGAAAGTTTCTGAAGTGGCTGAAACTGGGATACATCAAGGGGACATGTCACACGCCACAATATCACGCGAGACATGTTTCCTAGTTTAAAGCCTTAAGTACCACTTGTTGCAGCTGTGTAGATTCTTCAATTTAGGAATAATTTTTATTTACAGCTGCAAAAATGGTGCATTTTCTCTTCACGGTATGGACGGAAAAGTTTAAAGGCAAAGGAAAGCTCTTCTATTTAAGCTAAAACGATTCCCAAGACTCATGAATCGACGGACGCTTTCCGTACCGCTTTCCGTACCGCTTTCCGTTGACCGTTTTTTGTCCATGCATTGAAGAGAAAATCCATCTTAAATGTTGAATGTTCAAAATAAAGGTCTAGCGTTCACCAAATGTAGCTCTTTGTTCCCAAACCAAATTGAAAAATTTTCTTTTGCTTTTCACAGTATAAGCTAAGGGCTGGATTCCCTAAGCTTCGAGGAATTATAAGGCTGCCAGTTGCCGCTCAAAATATTATGATTGTGAATTTAGAAGCGAAATAGAAATAACTCAAAGCACATCTTGCATGGACCTGATAAGATGTTTTTTCTGATGTCCCTTTAGCCGTTACAGAAGAGGAGAAATAGGCCACCCGTCTTTTGGCTTCTTGCATGTTGATGTAAACAGTGAGACATTCGCAATGTCGAACTTTGAAGGGGAATTTACTTATGAAAGCGAATGTTCGAAACAGCGTATAGAATTTGCATGTAGATTCCTGATGATGGAAATTAAACGCCGTTCTCTGATGCGAATGTTCATCGAGTTTGCCACTGTAAACTGAATCGTATCTTAGAGCAAGGCTCTCTCTTGTTGACATCGACGGGGAAGGGCCACATTCTTTAGAGGGCCACAAAGTTAGCAAAAGGAACGTTTTCTTTCAGAGAATAACCCTTATTTCTCTAATTAGCCTTTACGCATCGTTTTTTCAGAGAATAACCCTTACGCGCTTTTTTTTTTATAAAGAACCACTTTATAAGGAACCTACATGTAGAAGACCCGAAAATTTAAACAATTTATACTATTAAAGAGAAAATCATTAAGGAACTTTTGAATGTTGAATACTTTTATCACTGCAAATAATTAAGAATTAGAAAGCCGGTTCGATTCATTTGCAGTCGAAAATCACATAAATTGTACGTTAAGCATGTATCCAATGATTCTTTGAGTAGTCTCGAGCTTTGCTCACATGCAAATGTCTCTCTTTTATTGTTAAGACCACTGTATGTGCAGTTAAAATTAAGGAACTATTAAGGAGCTTTTGGAACTACAATTGCCTCAAAAGAGGCCCATAAATAAGGAACTGTAAGAACTAGGCCTTGATGTAGGTTCCTTATAAAAAAAAAGCGTGTATTACTCTAATTAGACGTCGTGGTAATTTGAAAAAGCGATTGAGGCCCGTCTATGTACAACCAAGTTGTAAGAACTTCGAATAGTTCCCGATTCGAATGTAAGGGCTCATTTTGAAACCATAAGGTAAAGCATCATTTAGGTGTAACTTTTTCATTTCGTCACATTAATTGATTCTGCAAACGTATACTTGCTCAGAATTTACATTTTTGCATTTTTATTTCTATGATATTATCAATAAGTGTGCATGCTTATTTATAATGAGTTGTTGATTTGCATTTTTATTTGTATTTATTAAGTATTGATTTTCCCATTCATTGTGTTGTATATTTTTTACTTTTTCCACAATTAAATACCGATTAAATAGATGAATAGACAAATTAGCTGTACAGAACTGAGATTATAACTGTACAGAGCTGTACAGAACTGAGATTATAACCATTAGATGGAGTTACTTTATCGCAATTATTAATCGACAAATAGTTTTGGATTGCTGTAATTTGAATCTAGACAGTGTAATGATTGTGCCTAGCAGATTGATGCTGATTAATTTTGACTGAATCAATTATCTAGTGTTATTTCTCTTATCTTCTTGTAAATAATGAAAATGGCTGAGTGCTGAGCGAGTCTTGCTTATTCTCTGACTCTGAGATCGTTGGTTTGATGCCCACCACCAGAGTTAAACTCATCGTTTGGGGCGATAGCTAGCGAGTGTGCCAACATACCCTGGGTACCACTGTCGTAATCACTGTACAAGATTCAGTGATCCATCCAGCAATCTATCCAACCATCGATCCAACCATCCATCCATCCATCAATCCAACCATCCATCTAACCATCAATCCAACCATCAATCCAACTATCGATCCATCCTTCCATCCAACCATCCTTTCATCACCAAACCAACCTATCCAATTCCATCCAACCATTAATCCATTCATCTATTCACCCATCCATCCATCAATCCATCTATCGCTCCATCCATCCAAGGAAACATCAAGGGTAGCAATAATAATGAGAATCATGTTAACTATCTGGGTGCCAATGCCGACTCGGTGTTTTTTTTCAAGTCCGGGGGATGCATGGCCATAATCGACGGGACAGGGGGCGAGGCGATTTTTATTTTCTAAAAACAGCGTGACATAAGATACTATGGCGGATTTGGAGAACTTCAACTTCTTTAAACGGACAAATTTCAATAAAATTCGGCCAAATTTATCCAAATGCGATAAAAGCTGCACACTTGAATTCCTATGTAAAACAGCCAATGGCTGGATGGGTCTGAAAGAGGCAGGCTACGCTACTTGCAGATGCAGGTGAAAATAAACTATTATATGCCTTAAAGAATTCAGTATTCCTTTAATAAACTCTTAAAAACGCAAAAATCAAGAGTGGGAATTTAAGGGAAAATTGGGGGAGGGCGGGGAGAAAATAAGTTGGATTGAAAACGAGGATGTTGCGGTGCGATCGAGGCAAGTGTCTTGGTGCAAAAAGAAAATGGCGGTTGAAGTTGATCAAGTTGAGCTTTCAAAAGAATCAGATTATTCGTTGCCTATATTGTATTCCGAAGGCTTGAATAACAGAACAAGTTCTCCAGGATGTCTGGTGTATTCTCCCGATGATCAAATATGCCTTATTAACAATTCATCAATTCATATTCTTGTATCCTTTTCGAAAAAAAAAAAATTTTGACAGCATCAGCATCAACAACCCAACCGAGAGTGTTGTTTTGTTGTCTGTTGTATTAGCTGAGTGAGCTAAGCTTAACTTGGCCTAAAGTGAGTTGTTTGTAACTCACAAGGAATGTGCAAGAGAATGGCAATTGAATTAAAAAAAATCAAGATAAAACCTTTACCCCAAGACTGGAAAGTTGCTCTGCATCTACAAGATATATTGCCCAGGCAGCTCTGTCTTAAATTTTTTAAATTGGCTGCACAGCTGTCATAAACAATAGAAGAACAATAGGTCACATGGCCTTTCTGTTGTTTTATTGATGCGCAAAATTTGCATGGCATTTTTAGGACCATTATAACTTGGCGGCCCAAAAATCAAACTTTCCTGTGCATCATCCCAAAGAAATGACTGTTGCAGGTGCCAATGGTGCATTCCATGTGTACGCAAATTTAAAGATTAAACAATAAAACAATAGAAAATTGCTGTTCCACACCAAAGATTTTTGGCATATAGTGCATGGAACGCAGCCTGGAAAGATGCACATAAACAGTTTTAATTATGATAATTGTTGTGTAAGTGCACCATTTAAATTCAACACAATATCTCAAGCACACCAGTTACATCCTCTGTAGACTGGCCTGGCTGATTGTTGCATGCATACACAAGGTGCCGTGGCATCGTGGTGTAATCCAGCTGACTTGTGGTGTCAGAAGCTCAGTGTGGTCAGGGTTTGAGCCCAGCCACGGTAGTTTCATGGCCAGGTTCGAGGTCTCGATTAGTTAACCTATTACTGAGATCCTAGCGACTGGCACTAAAACACCATATCACCTTCGCAAAATGTGCATCTTTTTCTTTGATGTTTCCAAAGGCTCCTCTTGCTAAGTATTTTGTCCCTGTTGCATTGCAGTGTCTCCCTGACCAACACACCCTAAGATGAGATGTTGATAAAGTGATGTATTTAGCACCAGGGGCTATGACCTTAGTAGTAGATTAACTGATTGAGACCTCAACCCTGGCTGTGACGCTACTGTAGCTAGGGCTTCAACCCCTATGTTGCTGAGCTTCTGACACCATGAGCCAGCTGGATTACACCATGACACCATAGCACCATTGCTTCAGCTGTGGTAATAAATGTATTTCTTTTCTAAATTTCCTTATAATAACTCAGGAGATGCAATCAGCACTTGAAGAAACATCTCAACAGCTTGTATTTTTCAATTCTTTGGTGCCAAATCCAAAAGATGAAGCTCTGCCTGATGTTGGAATCAATCCCAATTCATTTTGTCTACAAGCAAACAAATTCAAAGAATCGTACACTTTTGCACTGGATCTTTCCTTGAATCCAAACAGGGGTAATGCTGTACCCCCTGGTTATGCAACCGCTGATTGGTCAGCCACTGGTTGTTCATTGAATGGAAGGTTATTGTTTTTGATTTTCTATTTAGATTATGCTATTGCTGCATGTGATCATCCATAAATTATACCCCTGAAGACCATGATCATGAGGCTGGGGCATCATCGTTGGAGCCAGGGGGCTATGGACTATTATGTAAAATTTAGAACCATCAGAAATTGTCCAGACAATTTGGCATCCTTTCAAAACTTTTGGTTGCATGTACATTTCATATCCATTTTTCTGAAAGCATGATTATCTACACATTTTAATATAAGAAAGTGGTTTATAGGAAAGTAATGCTCAATGCTCAACTTCTTAACTTCATGGATGGATGTCTGTAGCTATAACTTCCCTTATGCCTGTGTTCAATTTATGCAATTTTTACAGTTCCTTTGTGTGCAGAATTACTGCATTCCAAAAGTTTTGCATAGAAAGCCAAAAGAAATTTTTGGTTCTGAGAAAAGAAAATATCCTAGAAAGTTTCAATATTGGGTGAGAAAACTTTCTCATCAAAATGGAACAATTCTAGTTGAACTTGGAGGATAACCGATGAGTTAGCTGCTTTCTAGACAAGTCGGCCCTCTGGCAATTCAGCCCACTACCAAGTCAACCCACCCGTATGGGCCCCATGGACAAATTGGCCCACCATTACGTCAGCCAATGATGTTATTAACTAGTTTTTTTGTCATGTATGTACATGTCGGGATATTGGGGGCTCATGCCCCCAAAACTCCACAATGCACAGTGCACATGATTCAAATTTATTACATTTTAGTGGGCCGAAATGTTATATGCGGACAGGCTGACTTGTCTAACACATGGTGGGCCGACTTGTCTAACACATGGTGGGCCGACTTTGTTGTGGGTTGATTTGCCCTGTTACCAGTTAGCTTATCTTTGTCTGGGTAAGCTTAGCTTATGTGTGACACTTTTAAGTATTTAGAAGCTAATTCTTATTTGCTCTTTTTGTTCAGGTCATTACTTGCTACTGTAACAATATATGGCTCTGCTTATATTCATGGCCCAGGAAAATACACTGGAAAATGGAAAACCCTGCTAGACCTTTCAGACTATTTATATAGAAATTTAAAAGAAAATAATTACCAATTTTTGGCTGTGGGAAATCATCATATCAAACGTGAAACAACCGAACATGGAGAATTGTTGGAAAAATTTGCTACATTTAAAACAAGACAATATTATCTAGCAATAAATAATATTTCATGGTGTCCAGTAGTATTAGAATCTACAAATGAAGAGCCTGTCAAGAAGAAAAGAGTAACTGATGGTTCAAAAGATCAAAAAACGAATTTCCTTCTAGCAGCTTGTAACAAACTGGGCTGGATATTCATTTTGAGGATCGAAATTGATTTGGTAACAGAAAAACTGAAGCCATATTTAGAACACACAATTAAGACTGGTTTTGAGTTTGCATCAAATGTAGCCTGGTACCAAGAGCATGGTTCTTCTAAAGGTAGGAGGAATTGAATTGTATGTGTCTTATCTATATTACTTAATCAAGGGTTATTTTCACTTCTCAAGTTTTTTCCTATTCTGTTCGTTATTGGTCATTTTAATTGAATAGTGATATTGCGACGGACACAGCGCGCATTAATACAAAATTGCTCCAAAACGAGGCTGTTTTATCTGGACCAATTCCTATTACTAAACACAAGTTAATAATGTCACAGCACTTTTTCCCGAATGGGATGTCGCAGCATGAAGCCACCTTACGATTTGCCAGAGCAGAGGAAATTTTCAGGGTTAACAGGTCAACTCGACCCATTGCCAACTCTCTTCACACTAACATGGTCAAGTTGGAACTCTTTCTTGTCATGTCACCCGACATGTTCGCCCAACTCGCCCCATCTGTTTAGGCAACCCACCATTAAGTAAATGATAGAAAAAGATATAATTGAGTGAATTATCAATGTGATAAAACGGTGTTTGGGACGGGGCCACAAACTGTATACTTTGGGTGAGTTAACTTTTTAGATGGCGCGAGCTGACTTTTAGGTGGGGCAAGTTGACTGTGAAAGTGGGCCGAGGTGACCTAAAGGTGGGGCGAATTGAAAATGGGGCAAGTTGGTAGTGGGGCGAGTTGACTAGAAGCCTTTTTAGGAGTGTCACGTTGCCAGAACTGGTGAAAAATCGCACGCGTACCGGCTCCTATTTAAGCTTCTGTTCATACTCTTCACCAAAACCAACTTTTCTTTTCTTTTCCTTCAGGTTATATTGCAGTTGCGTTCTCAAATGGTTGCATCAAAATATGCACGTTGGAAACAAAGGTGGAAGGAGAATCATTTATCTTCAACGATATTCAAACTTATGACTTGTGGAACAGCAAAGACTTGATGCCTGCAAAGTTCATGCAATGGATTAAAACGGTGAGTTCCGTTTTTTTCGTTTTCTTTGTTTGTTTTTCAGTACCCGTCAACATTCCATTTCTAAGGATAGCCGGTGTGGCTAATTTGTGGTCTCATTCACTCAGCAGGCATTCTAGAACAGCAACGCCAGGCCGGCCTCTTCACTGGCATTGAGGGTTGTCACTGCCAGAGGGTTTTTTACGTGAACACTAAATCATTTTTTTAAGATCCTCTTTGCATGAGCAAAACTATATCAGTGCGGATCAGTGCTAGCTCGATCCAGTTCTGGTCTTTTACAATCGAGAAACTGGATCAGTTCTGGTCGAGATGAGAGCCAGTCCTGCGATCTTTTGCAATGTGTTTGCACGAGAAAAACTGGATCGGCTCCAAATATTTTGCCCCTATTTAAAATAGCTACCTTTTTAGAATATAATAAAAGTCTTCGAAACCATAAAGACCTTAAAGACTATTGGATGTTTTGCCATTTACTGTGGCTTGAACACCCCAAGACGTCAGCATTCATCATGCTATGAGAGTTTAATTCTTTGATCCTTTTAGGAGCGCCAGTTGATTCTTGTGGTGACTAAAATGACTGATGTACTTGTATTTGGACTGGAAATAGATGGTAATGGTTCGATTGTTGAACATTCCTACAAACTAGGCCCATCTTCGCATCGTTTGCCAATTTCGTCGCTGTCTTGCAAAGGAGATTTGATTGCAACTGCTGGTATGGATGGAATATCACAGTACTTCAAAATGGGTAAGTTTTGTTTATAAGTGAAGGTTACAGCATATTCGACTACACGTTATCGTTAAGGGGCCCTTGTTCTGAGTTAAGGCTTGAGTTCCTTAATGTCTCAACAGATTGACGCTAAGTTCCTTACAATGTTCCATGTTCATTAAGTTTACTTCCTTCTTTAACTTAAATGGAATTCTTTGGGGAAATGCAATTGGAGATATGTTATCACATATGTCAGTTAGTTGTAAATATTTGTCATGAATGCCAAACGCTAGGAGGATATGTTTTTTGGACAAGTGATATACCACAATAGATGGAATACAACCTGCACTGTAAGATCAGAGAGCAAACGACGTTTTCGCTGAGCTAAAGGGCTCGGTGAAATCGTCGAGTAACTGCCTGAGTCCTACAGCCTAAGGCTTTCTTCCCGTTCAGACTTGGTGTTTCGGCTATGTCGAGCCTTCTTCAGCACCATACATAGTTCTGTGTATTTGTCATGAATGGCGAACACCAGGATAGATTTTTCCACAAGTAGCATGGTACATGACAAGGGATTTGAGCCTGGACTGCAATACCAGAGAGCCAATGACATTTCCACTGAGCTAGCAATGAAATCGCCGAATTACTCTCCAAATCATACAGCCAAAGGCTCTCCTCCCGTTCTGACTTTGTTTTTCGCCTAGGCTGAGCCTCCTAGTTCAATACTAGAGTTTCTTAATATGTTCGAAGTGGAGCTGAGAGTTTTGCGGCATTGAGCAGTCCCAGTACTGAAGGTCAAGGGGAAGTGGTGTATTTGCATTAGTCGATAGGATCTCAGTAGTAGGTTAACTAATCGAAACCTTGACATGACTGTGATGCTACCGTAGCTAGGGCTCGACCCCGAACTTGCTGAGCTTCTGACAGCAAGAGCCAGCTTCATTAGACCACGACACCACAGCCCCTCCAAGAGTCTCTTCGAGGGAAAGAGTCTTACAGAGTCTCTCGGAGAAAGTTTTAATGGGTAAATAATTAATCTAATTGATATTGTTATTTGCTAACTGTTGTCTCTAATACTCTGTCCATTTTGCAGGCGATGAAACTTGTATTCCTTGCAAAAATATTTGCAAAAAAGGCTATTGTTGTACAGGAATGCAGATCTCCCATAATGGTTTTATGATGGTCTCAGTGTTGTGTCCGAATGCTATGATTTACATTCATGGTCGTTTCAATCGTCCGATGGAGGTATGGTTTTCTTTAACTGTTCAAAACTTGCTGTCTGCCTTTTCATTTTTTCCATGCATTTTATTTGTAAGATACATCAGCCTAATAGAAGTAATACCAGGAGGGGGTCACTTGACTTTGTTTCGGATAGGAACGTGCCGCCCAAGAATCAAAATACCTACCCATATTTATAACAAATTCCTGAAAATGTATACCCAAAATTATGCCAAAATATTAACTCTGATACTGCTATATATGCGTAAATGTACTATAATATGTCATTTCGAATCAAACTCCACCAAGAAAAGTGAAAGCAAACGAAAATTAGACCGTTTTTAATCAAGTTTGTACTGATTTTCAGAAAATTGAGACATGTTTATACCAAAATCATGAAAAAGGTAACCTTTTGGGCGGCACTTCCCCAGTACACAAAATAAATCAAGTCCCCCCGGAAGTAATACCGTAAATCTTCGACTAAGCCCCGGGGCTTATTTGCAAAAATGAATTTTACGGTCGGGGCTTATTCGAGGGGAGGGCTTATTTTAAAGTTCAATATTTCCAGTGTGTTGTCGAAAGAATAGCAGAGAGAAAAATCTGTACTCTTTTATCAAAATCAGCTGTTTGCCAACAGCTAATGGCTGATTATTGGTTGAATTGATAGTAAAACCTGTCAGGACTAACTTGTTCAGTGTTTTAATTAGTTGAAAGATGCATTATAGACAGTAATAAATTCATAAATCCTTCGAATAATTCCCCATGAGGGTTATTCGAGAGAAAAGCTTATTTGCAAGAATGAATTCTTAGGTGGGGGCTTATTCGAGGGGAGGGCTTATTCGCAAGTGGGGGCTTATCCGAGGATTTATGGTACACGTTTTTTTATAAGAAACCCACTAATAAGATTTCTTGGAAATTACAATAGATTCTTTTGTTCTTTTGTTTCTTAAAACAATAAAAAACAATAGAAAATTTAAGAAACTTTACTAATGAGGCTTTAGCTAGGTTTCTTATATAAAAAACCTGTATTATATATCAGATGAATCCCATCTATTATGGTATACCACTTGTGGACAAATCTATCTTAGTGTTCACCATTCATGGCAAATATCTATTGCAGGTTGTTTGTTGTCCTTTTGTCTCTCTGGATGCTGCAGCAAAAAGATTCGCTGATCCCCGTCAACGACTCAACTTGGAGCTTTGTGAATTCATTCTAGTTATGGTCAGCCGTGAGGGTATGCCAAATGTATTGAAAGAAATATCAGAAATGGAAATAACAGATAAAATTTCAATAGCCAAGCTACAGAAGATCGAGTTCATTAAGGAGTTAAGGAACAGCAAAATAACTGATGACAGTGGTATACAAGACGTGGGACAGAAGAAACCGAAAAGATTCCAGTTTCCTATGGTTGGAGAAAGGTTACGCAAAGATCAACTGAAAACTGCGCTGGAAATACTCAGTGGAAACAAACAACCTAGTCAAGCTGGTATGAATCTTTATTGGTTTGTTTCCGTATTTGATCTTGTCTAAACGATCATACATTTTTGTCAAACAGCTCTGTATCTCGCTTGTCGAGCAAAATATTCAGTCGCTTGGTCACTTCTTAAAATATTGCTTGTTGGAAATTTTTGTTTGCGACTTTCCCATCAATTCCAAGCTTTCCAAAACATTCTTACATCTTTTCACGGTGAAGAGCTTATTTTTATGGACAACAATATCTCATCTTAGGCTAAATAAATTAAGCTTCTACAGCTCAAAGACTGAAAGGTGGGATAATTTCGCTGATAAACAATCAAGAGTTCTCAAATTAAAATTTATATTTTTGTTCATTTTCGCTTTCTTAACCTTTTATAAATTTTATCCCGTAACCAGAACTGCACAATCTTCATTACTTCAACCCACTGTTTTGAAATCCCTATAGTTTTGGATAAATGATAAAAATACGTTTTGCAATCTGGCAGCCAAGCTTTATTTGCTAACGCAGTTTTGGGCTCTGGCAGCTATACAGATGATGTGAACCTGGAGCTTGTGCCCGGAGACAAATTTTCCGAAACGAATGCTCTATGTACTCAGTAACTGACCTCGGAAGGATGGACAGGCCCTGGCCAAACGATTAAACATTGTTGCCCCAACATTTTAAATTTGCTTTACAACAAATGTTTGACCATTTGGCCACATCCAGAAGCATTGCTTTGCAAGCAAAAGTAACAACATTTATTGCATGATGTTTTTGATGTGGCGTGATGTTTTTGAAAAAGTTCAAAAGCATTTTTTTCTTGACGCAATGTTTTTGGATGTGGCCAAACGGTCAAACATTTTGCTTGATAAGCAAATCTCAAATGTTGGACCAACAATGTTAGATCGTTTGACCAGGGCCTAAGGTTGTAGTTCATGATTGCGACGAAAGTGGGATTTGAGCCCACCCTGTAAGTGCCCATGGAATTTGAAGCTCAGTGCTTTAACCACCGTTAAACACTATTCCTGACGGATCATCTTGAATCTGAAACTCGTTCTTTCATATTCTAGAAAAGATCACATTTTACTGGTTGCTGACTGGCTGGTTCTGAATAGCAACGTTGAAAGCAGTCTTGAAATAGCAATATCTGTGTACATGAAACTGAATGAAAACAACTCTATTGAAACTGCAAAGAATATTTGGAAAACTCGAATGCTCGCTAAAGACAACCAGAACATTTCAACAACGTCAAAACCATCTGATGAATTTGCAGAGGCTAAGGCAAAGACCCTATTACCTTCAAGGGAAGTCTGCCCAATCTGCAAAGGAGAAGTTCCCTTAGATAATGATAATTTTGCTGAATGTAACAAAAAGCATGAGTGGAAACGATGCCATATAACTCTCAAACTACTTTCCTCATCGCAGTATAGAACTTGTAAATGTTGTTATCGACATGCGCAGAACAAAATATTTGAAAATAGCAGTGAACTGGAATGGATGAAAAATATCGTGAATATTGATAATTGTTTGCTCTGTAATGGGAAATTAGTTGTGACTCTGTGAAGAGAATTGGTGGGTTTTTCTGTTATTTTTTTGTACGTTCTGACTGTACGGGCGATCATACTGTAGCATGGTACGATATGCCACTTGTGTTTCGATTTGTTTCTGAAAATACTGTCTGGGCAGCACGGAGGATTCATGGCTAAAATCCAATTAGGGGTCTGCAGCGAGCATATTCAAAGTGGTACTGGGCTTTGGCTAGACCAGTTTTGTATATTGAAAAATGATGCCCCTGGCTAGATTCATTTCAAAGCCACCATCCCCAGGTACCTTAACTATGGAAGAACCCCCCGCGGCAGCACCCTGTTTCTTTAAAGAATTCTTATAAGTAAATTGTTTTATTGTGCGCTCAGAGCCGCAGCACAAAATGTAAGTTATCGCTTTGTGAGGTATCTTACGCTATTTACGCGATCATTGCGCTGCAAAGTACCATATGCACTTATGGCACTTATGTTCGCACTGCGTTTCAGGAAGCAGTTTACTAACAAGCTTTGTCACACAAATTCCAACAACCACCCCCGCCCCTATTCCAGCCTCTAAGAGCACACCTAAGAGTAACTATTAAGGAGCTCTGTTCGTCGCATTCGTGGTTTGCGCCCTCGCGATTCGCAGCGCGCTTCGCGCAAAATCATGATTATGAAAGCGAGACGACTTTTGAAAACGAGTCTAGCCACGCAAAGCAAAATGGCGTCTTGATAACAACAATTTTTGTCTTTTGAGACTGAAAGAAATTCTCCTTGAATTAACTGAGAAATGTTAATAACGATGGGTAATTCTAACTCAGTATCAGAAAGAGAAGAAATTGGTGACAGAATTTTTAGTTATGCAAAACATTTTCTGCAAGATAAACCTTTTATTGACGATGCCAAACTTGAGGGGGTAACTGGAATAATCCTTGAATCCTGTGCTGACTTAGACGAATTGAGACATTTGCTAACCAACGACACGAAAGAACTTGAACGCAGAATAACCAAATCAAGTCTATTTCTTGAGGTTGAGTCAGAAAAGGCATCTTGCAGTATCAAGACTATTTTACCAAGTAAAAACACAAATAATAAAGCAAATATTAAGCCAGAACAATTATTGAAGAGACAAGAATTGATCAATCATTTTGAAAAACTGAATCCATCTTTTGACTCTGTGAAGATTGTAGATGAATTACTAAGTCTGCCTGAAAATGAGCTCAACAACATTATTTCTGATGAAGGAAGGTTTAACAATTTCTTGGAAAGTTGCACGTCTAAGGAACATGAACTTGGTAACCGTAAATCTCAAGGAATCATTTCATTGAGTGTCCAATCAATCAACTTGCCTAAAAAGTTAGCAAATTTATCATGTGTTACGTTAATAACCTTGGTAGGATTTAAGCCAGGCAAGCAATTTGTGTGTTTTCCATAGGTCTTGGTGTAGGTACAGTCAATGTGGGCCCATTTAAGAATTCTAGAAAAATATTAGGTGCAAGCTTAAGAACGAAGATTTCTATCTCTTTCCCTTTTCATTGTAAGCCCAATGTCTTGATCTCTTCTGCTGCCGTAAATAACAAATGTAGATTCAACCTTAATGCCAGATTGGCTATGAGTTCTTCAACCAGTTAATACTCCCATGACTTTCAGTCTCCCATCAGGGGTGCCATTTTTAAAGTTTATATAGTTGCTCTGTTCTGAGAAATTCCAAGTTTGATTTTATGACAGGGAACAGCCCCCAATAAATCACTTCAGCAGCAGACTTCAGCAGCAAGGCCCAACAGTACGCTTGGCCCTCTTATCCAGCATCTTTGACCTTTGATGAAGTTAATGATAAAATAGGAACTTCCCATATGAGAGCCACAATTCTGATACACAACACTAGCCTGTCACCCGAACTGATTAAGATTTCCATTTTTGCATATTTCCAGGTTAAAGCTGGATGACAAGGAGAGTGGCTCTGAGTTAAGCAACAGTGATGTTGATGCTGTGATTGGAAATCAGTTGTTCCAGCGAGTGAATAAGTTTCATCCATCAAAGGCAGACATCATAACTGGAGTACTTATGGGTCTTCAAAAGATATTATTCTTCATCTGATTGTGTTAACTCCTTTGCTGCACAAAAATATTGCATTGGTTATCAGTGAATTAGAGAGAAATGGTAAGCTCAGTCAAAGGTAAGACTTTTGGCCTGTATTTAGCCTTAACTCTCATCATGAAGTGGAAAGTATAATGATTGCTAACTTTGTTTATGTTTATGTTTATGTTTATGTTTATGTTTATGTTTATGTTTATGTTTATGTTTATGTTTATGTTTTTGTTTATGTTTATGTTTATGTTTATGTTTGGTTATGTTTATGTTTAGGTTTATGTTTATGTTTTTGTTTATGTTTATGTTTATGTTTATGTTTAAGTTTATGTTTATGTTTAAATGTTTAAATGTTTAAATGTTTAAATGTTTGAATGTTTAAATTTTTAAATTTTTAAATTTTTGAATGATTAAATGTTTAAATGTTTATGTTTATGTTTATGTTTATGTTTATGTTTATGTTTATGTTTATGTTATGTTTATGTTTATGTTTATGTTTATGTTTATGTTTATGTTTATGTTTATGTTTATGTTTATGTTTATGTTTATGTTTATGTTTATGTTTATGTTTATGTTTATGTTTATGTTTTTGTTTATGTTTATGTTTATGTTTATGTTTATGTTTGGTTATGTTTATGTTTATGTTTATGTTTATGCTTATATTTATGTTTATGTTTATGGTTATGTTTATGGATATGTTTATGTTTATGTTTATGTTTATGTCCATGTTTATGTTTATGTTTATGTTTATTTTTATGTTTATGTTTATGTTTATGTTTATGTTTATGTTTATGTTTATGTTTATGTTTATGTTTATGTTTTAATGTTTAAATGTTTAAATGTTTAAATGTTTAAACATTTAAATGTTTATGTATATGTTTATGTTTTTGTTTATGTTTTATGTTTATGTTTTTGTTTACGTTTTATGTTTATGCTTATGCTTATGTTCATGTTTATGCTTGTGTTTATATTTATGTTTATATTTATATTTACGTTCATTTCCATGTTAATGTTTGCTCATATGTTTTTGTATATGTCTATGTTGAAGTTGACGTTATTGTTTGCATATATTTGTTAATGTTTGCACGTGCAAATGGTAGAATGATAAAGCTATTTTGAATCAACTGACTGAACGGAAACAGACTTTTTTAAAGCAACACAAACGACATAAGACCAGGAATGATGATGATAATGATTCATGAAAACATATGTGTTAAGACTAACTACATACGATTTCATACGCCCCAGAAGAAACAAAGCTTATCGAGTCTGGGGCGTTTACAACAGAACAGAATAGTATAAAAAGCTAAAAGAAATTTAAACTTTACAACAATACAGTATAACTACAAATAACAATGCTTCTAATATTACTAAAGATTAAATATGGATATATGGGGAAGGAAGAGAGAGAATACAAAACTACTCAATAACTGCTAGAACAAGGTGCATTTCTCAAAGAGAAATAAAATAAAATAACAATACACAATAAAGTGCGTATTAAAGAGCATAGTCTATGAACACATTAGCATAACATTATTCGACGACATGCAACACAGACATGTATAAAAAGATATAGGTAATTTAGTAACATATACAATCAAACTTAAAATCTGTTACGTTACCTACGTAAGGTTAGGAATAAAGATTAAGATTTTTACAGTGGCTATTAGCCAGCCCCTGGTCACTCTTTTCCGTACAAACAAGTGACTGCCCCAGTTCGGTGTCAGTCTTAAGGCTCTTGAAGTCGAAAGTAACCTTTCAAAATGAGAGCTATGCTACTCTCTCCAAATTTCTAAGATTTCCAGTAATTTTTTCAACTATAAGCCTACAAAATTTTACGATTTATTTTTCGTCCATGTTCTGGATATGTTCCATTTTTTTACAATTTTCTGTTTGAAGGCATTTGCCGCTTCCTGAAGTCTTTCGTATTGTCTGAATGTATTTACATCCCTACTAAGACTTTGAAAATCTCTTTAAAAAGCGTGTATTTTGACGTAATTATTCAATTAACTTCAAAGTTTTGATGACTTAACTCGCCCTTCGGTGACTGTGTAACAACATATGGTCGACAGAATACAGTTCGATTTGCTCAAAAAATTGAGAATCTTGAGGATTACAACTCTCAAAGATCAGCTGGACTATAAATAATTAACTTTTAAGCGTAAGAAAACTGTGCCTGTTCGTCAGAACTATGAGAAGATTTTTCTAGGTTGACAGATGTTTGGTTACTTTGCATACAGTAAACATAACATCCGCTCTTTTGAATTTTGATTTTTTAGTTTGGCCTGTTGAAAGAAATTTTCCATGTTCGGGCTGTTACAACAAACGTGAATTTCCAGTTGAGGCTCTAAGAAGAAACTGATTTTCCAGTTTTAACTCATATAAGAAACTTGATTTTCCAGTTTGGGCTCTTGTTAGAAACTTGATTTTCCAGTTGGGACCCTAATAACAAAGTTGATTTTCTTATTTGAACTCTTGTAAGAAACTATATTTTCCAGTTTGAACTCTTGTAAGAAACCTGATTGTCTGGTTTGGGCTCGTATAAGGAACTTGATTTTCCCGTCTAGGCTACTTTAAGCAAACTAGCAAAGTTTCTTACTTATAAAATCTAAACGAATGTCGAAAGTCCGAGATTCACGCTTCAATGAATATCAGTCAACATACACACACGCAAGGACAAGGTAACAAGGTACATTCCACGGAACGCCTTCTATTCGAGATTTGGAAAAACAAACTCGTTGTTCATAATAGGCGAAGTGCATGGACTGTGGTCCGGAGTTTTGCATGCTAGATTTAGACTTGAGAACTGTAGCGACAGAGAGCTCGAGCTGGAATGACGATGAGATAGTTTACGGTTGCTAAGCTTCCATGCTTCGTGCGGAAACCGAACACGTATAGTTCTACTATCGGACGTGGCGGACGAGAAGCGCTTGTGAACTAAGTAGGTATTCTCCTTCGGTGCATGGTCGAATGCAGATGAATCAATTGCTTTTTTCGTTACGGACAGCTTCTTGGGGACGGTTATTTGGATGTTAGGGCGCCTGAAAAGTAGATCATTGCTTTTCTGTATCTCACTGTCTGTTGACGTAGTATCGCTTCTCTCGCTTATTAAGTCGGATTTGCTATCAGCAAAACTATCGCCATCATCACTTCTGTCATCGTCATCATCGTTTTTATCACCATTATCTCCATATTCATCACCTTCATTAGCACAGATATCTTCATCATTACCAGCACTCCTATCTTTAATCGCCAAGCATCGCCCCTTTGCTGAACTCCCGAAAATCCCGCGTTCCGCGCTGGTTCTATTGCTTCTTTCAAACTTTGCTGATACACCACGTGGACTTGACCTCAGCTGTCTTTCCTCCAATCTAATCTTTCTGCCTTGTACAAGGAAGTCTGTGCTTTTCAGGCATTCCGCTTTTGGATACCCTATGCTTATGCTGCTTTTGAAAATGACCACTGTTTTTCTATCTCTCCCATAGCTCTTCACCAATACATGCTTTCTATATCTTTTTTCTGCATCGTGGTTTCGTCCTTGTAAGAAGACGCCTTGCCTATCTATATTCGTAGAAGGTGATTTTAAAGCCAAATATTTGCTAGCAGTGGTTTCTTCATCTCTTCTTAAATCTCCCCAGTAAATAGGCCTACTAGCTGTGGCATACATGTTACTGATTGTCGACTGATTAACAGAATCACAGAAGTGCTGGAAAAGTATAAGCAAAGTTAATAAGAAAAACGGTTTGCTATACGATGGAAAGGAGAGGGGAGATTGACTACACGCTTTTTTTTATAAGGAGCCTACCTCAAGGCCTAGTTCTTAAAGTTCCTTATTTTTGGGCCTCTTTTGATGAAATTGTAGTTCCGAAAGTTCCTTTTAATAGTTCCTTAATTTCAACTGTACATACAGCGGTCTTAACAGATACATTCAAAGAGATACATTTGCATGTGAGCAAAGCTCGAGACTACTCAAAGAAACATTGGATACATGCTTAACGTACAATTTATGTGGTTTTCGACTGCAAATGAATGGAACCGGCTTTCTAATTCATGATTATTTGCAGTGATAAAAGTATTCAACATTCAAAGGTTCCTTAATGATTTTCTCTTTAGTAGTATAAGTTCTTAAAATTTTCGGGCCTTCTACATGTAGGTTCCTTCTAAAGTTGTTCTTTATAAAAAAAAAAACGTGTAGCTGAGGTTTTTAGCCGACTGACCGATTGACTAATTTTGTTTGAAATATAGGTCAAACGACTAACAACGCTCGTTCAGTTGCTTTGCGACTAAAGTGAACCATTTCGATTATAAAAACCCTCATAGAAAACCTATTAAATATTCACCATGAAGATCTTGCGCGAATAGCACCCGAAAGTTCCTGTTCCGGTTACACGGTCATTGACCGGAGGAAGGTCAATTAAAACAGAAGGAGAATCAAGCAACACTCGAGAAACGCCGTTTCTTCATTGTTAAGTGAGAAGGGGGTCATAGGGAGGGTCGAAAAACCGTAAAACCGCAAATTTTTTGGCCAAAAACAAAAACCGTACAAGCCTTCATACTTTTCCTTACAACCGTGAAACCGCACCGAAATTGTAAATTGAAAAACCGTAAACTGTACTCTTTGAAGGTAAAATCCGTAAAACCGCTCTCAAAATGTCGAAAAACCGCAAAACGTCATACCCAATGACCCCCTCAGTGAGGAAGGTTAAGCCTTGGCGAAACAACTCGACTTTTCACTGGATCTTTCTCTCGACATTTGATTTCAAAATCGAGCGAACTTTAGCATGGATGGCAAAACGATTCGATTTTTCGCTCGATTTTTCACTCAATCTTTCTCCTTCTTTTCTCGGCAACCTCCAGCGAAAAGACTTTCGGCTCATCGGACAAGCTGGTCAAACAATTCGATTTTCTATCGATAACACCTTTTCACTGGATTTATTTGATCGAGATCAAACTAAGCTACTCTCAGCATCACTTCAGAACACTCGACCTGATTGAAAAGGTGGTCAAACGAGACAATTTTCACTCAATTTCTGTCCGAGGACACTTTTCTGCCCTCTGGGCTCCCATATGTTAATATTGCGAATATGTGGAAGTGTATGTTTGTAAAATTTTGTTCATTGCAAATACGAAAAATCTATGCCCAGTTTACTTGGGAAAAGCACTGTAAGGCAAGTAGAAAATGAACGTTATTCAAAGGGAATCGCAAGATTCATCATTTTGAAAAAACGTGTAGCGCTACAGTTTCTTGATATTTTCGTCGCCTTATAAGGTTTGGTTTCTAAGAAATTGTGCATTTTAATATACCAATCATAGGCACAGGAAAAAATATCCGCATCATTAACTTACCTTACTGTATATTTTGTTGCGTTCCCTCCGAAAGAGTGAAATGTCTACGTCTCAGCTGCTTTGCATATCAAGTTAAAAACTTGGTTTTTTACATACTGCAGGTGTCTTTACTAAAGGCAAGTCATGGTGATAGCAGCGCATCTGTTACAGTGTAGGAGTCGGATATGGCGGGGAACTTAGATTTAAGAGAAGAAGTGTAGGGGGAGACAATTTTTGGGGAGCTGAAACAATAGGAACAATAGAAATCAATCTTAACTATATAAAAAAACAATGGACTTCGCAAACTATTGGGGGGTGCAGTCCACAGCCTCATTGGTTGTTACGGCCCTGAAGAAGAACAGGCCTACAGCGTACAGGCCTTGGCCATGGCCTCCAGAACATGTTTTTTAACAAAGATTTTTGTTGAAAAGATTTTTCCCTAACCCTGTCCTGGTTTCAGCTTCGACTGATCTTCGGAGTCCGGTTTAAGTTTAGTGGACACCTACGAATAAAGGGCAAATATGTTCAGAATTGCGATGAACAGCGGAAACATTTTCGGGCATACTTAAAAGCTTTTTTTCGTCTGACACTCCTCAGTATGAACGTCAGAAACAGACCGAAAACATAAACTAAGGCAGAATTTATACCCAGATGCGGCTCGAAATGTACACTAAATATGCAGTTATAATTAAGAAACAATTTAGGAGCTTTTGGTTCTATGATTTTATGAAAGGGATCCAAAAATAAGGAAATTTAGGAACTAGACCTTGAGTTAGGTTCTTTATAGCATAAAAAGTCCTCTTAAGCAGTATCTCTTCTTTATAATAGTTCTTTCTGTTTTTACTTAGAGATATCGTTACTTTGCAAGAAGAAATCGGAGAAGTAATTTATACAATACTGGAGAAAGAAATGGAAGCGGACAAAGCTAGTCAGGTGACAGGAATGCTTTTGGAGATGAATATAGCAGAGGTACATGAGGCACTTGCTGATGAAAAACTATTTCGAAACAGGTTAAAAGCTGCGTTGAATACTTTACAGAAATAACTGCAGAGACACAGCACTATAAATTTTAAATTATTGTAATGAGATATGACAAATCATGCATTGGTTCGATGTCAGATATTTTCCAATGATTTACAGCATTATAGACCTACCATAGCATAGTCATTCACAGGGCCGTGCATGGAAATATATGCTGGGGGTGTAACGTAGAAAAATTCGGATAAAAAATTGGCGTCAGATATGAAAGAGCTATTGCTATCTTCGTTTTCTACCGAACTCGCATCTTCTCATCTTCGAATGGTTCGAGATTTGTCGACAACGACCGGCGTTTCCGGCGTTTTGCCGACAGCAAAAGTGGCTTGGGATGTCATACCCCCATACACTCCTTGCTCTTTTTGAAGGTGCTGTTTGGCTTAATCGGTCGAGGTAGAGGTTCGAACCCAAGCAATGGTAGCGTCACAACCGTCACAGGTCTCGTTAGTTCATTTATTTCTGAGATCCTAGCTTCTCCTTCTCCTACACTCCTGTAGGAACGGCCCTTGCCAATCAGAAAGACTCTGTTGATAAACTTTGCTTAGTATTTATGTAAGCAACACAGACAATTTTAATTAAAACTGATATTTGTAAAATGCAGATTTTAAATGCTAGACTCCTTTATTGCATAAAGTATTGCACGTAACAGGGTAACAATAGCATACCACGATAGGCATGATAGAATGTTACAGATTATACCAAAATGAAGATAATTTAAAGTTTATTAATTTGTAGTGCTCTTTCTTTATTATCGATCTTTTTTAAGATATGCCATTGTTTAAACAAGAGCTTGGTAGGGTTAGATGGGTTGATGCGGGTTGATGCGGGTTGATGGGGGCAATTGCATTGTTATCCGCTTTACCTGGACTTGACCAAGTTGTCTTTGATAAAATGAAGATATCATTTTATCAAAGACGACTTGGGCAAGTCCAACTTTAGCCAACCATAGCTATATTTGATAAATTTTGTATTTGGTTTACAGTAAATGCCCGCATATAAGAACCTTTGATTTTTTTAAGGTTATTGTTTAATGAACAATAGGCTATTATCTAGTCCATTGTTTTCTTCAAAAAGTCAGCCTATAGAGCCCCGGTTCGGTGTACGAAAGGACTATCTATTGATCTATATATCCTAAAAGTAAGAGCTTTATAAGTTAGTTGGGCTTGATCTGGTAGAAGCATTACTGCTCGCTACTGACCCATTTATACAAACTATCGGTGTTTGTTTGTTTGTCAACAAGGGGAAGCTTTCACGATACGATGACGATTCCTGCATTGAACGAATCCTCATAAGTTTTGAGCAAGCAACCTTAGAACTTATCTCCTTTTCCAAACGAGGCCATCTTAGGTTGTTGCCATGGTAACCAGAATCAATACGAGACTCCCGTGATGCTGTTGAAATTGGCGGTAGATGAATAGTTTTCTCGTTATCATCTTCTTCGTCAATTTTCATTAAATCCATAGATTGTCTTTGCACTCCATTCGTAATTTCTGATAGTCGATGGTAGTATTGTATTTCGCGGAAAGTTGCCGCTCTGTGTTTGAGGAAATTAAACCCGTTAGCAAACTGGATCCGAAACTGCAATGAGCATTCTATAAGTCACGTTGAAATCTGGGTAACAATTCGGGCCTTGTTGGTTAGCAAAACTGTACTATACTCCGCTTAGTGCTGATGCAAGCAGTAAAATAGGCATGCTACAAATTATGTTGGAACCAGGCTAACATTTTGTAGCCATTTTGGTAAGCAAAACAGAATTCGCCACTGCAAGTGCCGACGGAAGCAGGAACAATAACATTTACTAATCTCATGCAAACAGGGGTAAAAGTTGTAATTTTGTAGTTAGCAAACTGAATCTTTCGGGCATCAAATTGAATTCGAAACTGCAGGTACTGACGGAGGCAGCAAAATAAACTTTCCACAAATCAAATAACACATGTAACATTTCATAACTCTTAGGTTGGCAAACTGAATTCGAAACTGCAATGCTAAGCAGCAAACATAGGCAAGCTACAAATTTTGTAGAAACAAGGGTAACATTTGCAACCTTTTTGGTTAGCAAAGTGAATTCGAAACTGCAAGTGCTGGTGAAAGCAGCAACAATAAAAACTTTGCAAATCTCATTGAGACATTGGAACAAGTTGTAACTTTAGTTAGCAGACTGAATCTGAAATTGCAGTCAGCAATCTATAAATCACGTTGAAATATGGGTAACAATTGTACCTTGCTGGTGCAAAACTGTATAGGACACTGGCAAGCCTGACCCACGCAGTAACGTAGGCAAGCTACAAATTATGTTGGAACAAGAGTAACATTGTGTAACCCTTTTGGTTAGCAAAGTGAGTTCAAAACTGCAAGTGCTGGTGAAAGGAGTAACAATAAAGACTTTTCAAATCTCATTGAGACATCGGCAAGCTGTAACTTTAGGTAGCAGACTGAATCTGAAATTGAAATAAGCATTCTATTAATCACGTTGAAATATGGGTAACAATTGTACCTGGCTGGAGCAAGACTGTATAGGACACTGTCAGGGCTGGCCTTACGCAGCAATGTAGGCAAGCTACGGTCGATAAACCGGCTTCTATGATGATATCCGCGTTGCATTGATTCCCATTGCCGAGAGCAAAATCAATCGGTGTCTTACCTGCATCATTCGGTAAATTAATATCGAGCTTAAACTGTCGCATTCGTTCAATTAGTCTCTTCACAACTGCTGGTCGACTATTCTTGCATGCGTAATGTAAGGCCGTGTTTCCAGTAATATCCCTCTCATTTATGGCCAGCTCCATTGGAAATTCATCAATAAAAAACTCACTATATCCAGCTTGTTATCAATGCATGCTTTCATCAGCAATGTAAACCCATCTGCGTCCTTAGCGTTAACCAATTTACTGTCGGATATTATTTTCTTTGCTTCTTTCGTCCGAAATTTCGATAATTTTCCTGGAAGTTTGAAGATCTGGACGAGAGAATCATAGATCTTGTGTTCCATTCGTAAATTGTTATCTGGTGTTTCATTGCCTTTGGGCTTTCTGTGACTCTCAATGAAATTTTCTTTTTTACGATTCCTCATGTCACTTTACTTTACTTCTATTCATAAGTAGAACGGCCAAAGCAACTGTAACTAACGAACTATAGTTATCTCTTTTTAGAAGCTAAGTCGATTTTGTTGCAACCCATATTATCATGTACATTCAGGCATACATATTCACATGCTATAGGAACACATTTTTTGTAACCTTACTAACCCCTACTAACCATCTTAACTGCCTTATTCTTCGATCGTTTGATAGAAAAAGGTGTTAAATAATGGAAAGATGTTAACGAAAGGTGTTCATGAAACAAAAGGCTGAATGAAATTAGGCGATAATGGCCAAAATTTATTGAGCAATAAAAAATTTCAAAGAAAGTGTCAACTTTGTGTAACCATGAAAATTTGCAGATATATTGGTTGAAATGTTTGTTGCTCATCTACAGTACCAGGGGCTCAATTCAACTGCTGAAAATTTTACTTGTTGTCACAGTTGTACGCGCCCATCAACAACGTCGAGATTGCAAGAACTTTTGCCGCAATTGCAGCTGCCAAGTGACTGTCAGAATAGTTTCGAGCCAGGATTAATAAACTGAGAAACATGTCGCGGGGGACGTTGTATCCGGTGTATCTCCCAGGGCGGCAAAACATTCGAGTGACAAGCGAGCAACATGTCTCCCGAGTCGCGGAAACAAGAAATGTTTCTGTTGTCTCCTAGAAACACTTGCGTGTCTCTCGCTACAAATTTTGTTGCGCGCTACAAAGTTTCCGAGATGGCTAACCTGGGAGACATCGAAGGGAAATGTCACACGCGACATTTTCGCGCGCGGCATGTCTCCTAATTTAGCAAGGCCTTTAGGTAGGATAGATAGATCCATGGGCGCAAAGTGGGAATTGCCTGGCACAGATCTCAGAGGCACCATTCTACAGTTTTGACGTCATAATATGAATTCATGCCCAGACTCCTTCATTTTCTTTTCCCAACATGCATTTCAAGCGTGGATAATTTTATTCGTCAAATTTGCAAAAGCGTAAGGAAAAGCAAGGAATGAGAATTTGAAAAAAGAAAACCAAAGGTTTATCGTTGTTATTTATCACCAAAAAGTGCAGATAATAAAAAGGTATACTTTAGTTTTCATTAGCTGTTTTTATTAAAAAGTTATAAAGCGTAAGTGATTCGTTTTCCTATTATTCGTTGTTGCCGCTGGGGTGTCGGGTGTTTTGCGTTATGGTTTTTCCTTCTCCTTCGTTCTTCTTCCCATCCCAGTTACCTTACCCTTGGATTAGACAAGCTTGTTTATACGAATTCTTATTTGAATATTTTTCTTGTCTACCTTTTCAAATTATTTCTGAGGGTTTTTTTAGAGGAGAGTTGGCGTTTTGAGTTAGATTTTTGGCTTGACCCCACCGGCCTAGGCTAAAACCTGAAAACTAAATAAGTTATCCAACTATCTTATTAAATAATACTATTTGGTACCCTGTCTAATACAATAGTGTCTACATATGTAGGTTAGACTAGGCCGTTAAACTTAAGGTAGTCTAGAAATGGCCCATTTTGGGTTTTGAAGACAAGCAATGAATATTTAACAATTTTAATCTTCAGGAAAAACAGCTAGGGATAAGCATTTTCTTTACCGATTCAGATAAAATTTTGAAAAATTTTCTTGTTCGGATAAAATTTTAACTTTCAAGACGTTTCGCCCAGCCACCGATTCGCCCAACTTCCTTTTCGCCCAACCTGCTAAGACGTTTCGCCCAACCCATCATGGTCGTTTCTCCCAACCTGAAATGACACAGGTAACTTCTTCCCTATAGTTTGCCAGTTATTTGATTAATAACATTAGGGGCTCTGCCCCTAAAACCCCGGTTATCGCCTTGGTGACTTTTTAGTGATAAAAAGCGATAAATAGCAAATAATTTAGTTGGGCAAAACGACCAAGAATGTTGGGTGAAAAGACCAGCTTTGGCAAAAAGGAAGTTGGGCAAACGGAGGTTGGGCGAATCAACCTGATACCAAATTTTAGGTACTCATTTGGTTAAATGTTTTTTATTTTTCACTGTCAAATCTTTAAATTTCCCAACTTTAAATCACTAGAAAATTAACATCATAAGGACAAGAGGCGTAAAACTAAGTAACTCCCTTAACACTAAGTAGGATGAAGGTGCTCAATCTGAATCTGGGGTCAAAATTTTTGTACGAACAAATTTATGTGAATTTTGGAAAGGAGGCTCTTAGTTGAAAAGGTGTATTGTCACAGCGCTCTGTCTACGTACTCCAGCTAACTTGTGGTTCAGGAGTTCAGTAGTGATGTCAGGGTTCGAGCAGCAGCGATGATAGTGTCACAGCAAGGATTGAGATCTCATTAGTTCATCTACTTCCTGAGAAGTGAGTGACTGGTGCTACTTACACCATGACATCTTCACCACCTTTTAAATATATTTTTTCCATAGAAAAAATTCCAAGTCAAAAATCTTTTCCAATTACAGATTTTCAGAATGTCTGGTAACCAAACTGGAGAGCTGATGGTAGAGAATCCAGCATGGGCAAATGCAAGGAAGGCATTGAACAGTATTGAAGCACCTAAACCAGAGAGCAAAGGTCCTTCAGATGTAAACAAGAATGTTTACCCACATCAAGAAAATAGTCAACAGCATCCACCTCAATTTCAACAGTTCAACTACAACCATGGCTATAACTTTTACCCTGGGCCACCAGTTTATAATGGAGGCTATAATCAAAGGTACTGTGGAGAGAAAAGTAGTTCCAATAATTAATAGGGGACAGACTCATAATAAACAGAGTTGGTTTGAACAGAGGCGGCAATTCTGAAGTGGTTGGGCAAAACATTTGTGACAGACAGATTTACAAAGTGCCAAATTTTCTGACTGATGGCCCATTAGAAATTGTGAAATTATCTTGAAAGACTGTCAACTGATTTACATATATTATCACCCACTATGATGCAGGTCCATTCTTTCAAATAAAGGAAATGAGTTTCAAGTGGGGAGAGGTAGTTTCCCCCACAAATTCCACCTGGGATATTCTTCTTGCTTCAATCACTTATAGTGTTGATTTTATAGCAATTAAAAGTTTGAAAATTTATAATGGATTTGACCGTGAAAATTGCTTGTGGTGAAAGTTTACGCCCTCAGTCATTTTTAACAGTCAAATCCCTTATGAATGTTACAACTTTTAATCATCATAAAATCAATATCAGAAGGACCAGAAGCATAAAAATTTGCCTCAGCATTAAAATGAAAGTTCTTATACCTAAAATCTGTAGTAAAAATGTTTTAAATAACAGAATAATACTATATTATGCATGTTGAAAACTTTTTAGCTATATTTACAGAAGGTTTTAGCACACATACATGTTCTAAAGTTTTCATTTTTCATTTAGACCTGGACCCTTTTATCCATACCCACCTTTTCCACAACCTTACAACAATCAATGGAATCAAAGGTTTCCTCAAGGACCCCCTGAAAACATGCCATACCAACCTAACTACAATTACATGCCCCCACCACCACCTGGAGAGCAGCCAATTCAACAACAGTATGACCCTTCAATGCCCACAGATGAACAAGACAAACAAGAACATGGCTACCAAGGACCAAAATATCAGCAAGTAAGTTAGATTAGAATGTATTCAATGCTGTGTTTTTTTGTAAGGCATGGTTGTAGGGTCTAACTGTAAGTCAGTTTCATTTGGAAACCTGATTCTGATTTGTGTTGTTGGTTGATAGCAGATGTCCCATGTTAAAAAAATCCTATCTTCAATCTTTTTTGATCTGTTAGTACACTATGAGACTATTTATATCACTTCAGTAAACAGCTGACAGAATAAAATTTTTCCAAATCACAAAATATCAAGTTTTTGATGCAAAAATCTTGTAAAGCATCTTAATCTTTGTCTAGGTGCACAGTTTCACTGTCCTAGCACTTGTGTTCTTAATTTTATGAGCATTCAAAGTTCCCATTTTCGTGAAGGCTTTGACCACAAAAAATGAACTTGGTGAAACTTTTTACCCCACTCTGTCTAAGCCCTTATAAAATCATGAATTTTGAAGGCTCAAAAAATCGACAATACAAGTGCTTCAATAGTAAGACTTTACACCTGGACCAATTTTTGGGTGCTTTTATACGATTTTTGCATTGGAAACTTGATTGCTTGTGATTTCAAAAAAATTCAATCCTACCAAAGTGAGGGGGGGCAGTAGAGGAAGGTTTATTAGAGAGGGGGACTAAATGATTATATGATTACATACTGTATTCAGCTTTTTATGAGTAACGACAAATGTTACAGACATGAAAAAATTAATTACTGTGTAAAAGAACGTTATAACCTTAGATCAAATAAGATTCATAGTAACTTAGTACTGTAGTTATTAGTAGTTATTACTGTAATTTTGGGACATCAAACAAATTACCATTTAGTTTCCATTTCATTTTTGATCCACTGTTACTGTTGAGTTGCCAAAATAGGAGTGCTGGATAAAGGAGGGACTTATTTCAAATTTTCACTTGAAATAGAGGAGCTAAGGGGGGGATTTAAAGATAGAGGGGGCTTAGCAGAGCCTTTATGGCTAGCTATGGCACTAATATTGCATATCGTTTGTTTTAGAATCAAAGCAAGAAATTCCATAATAAACACAGTAATTCACAACAAGAAGACAATTCATCAAGCAGTGTTTATCCTTCCCCATGGATAAATGCTCAGAATAATGTTTCAAATGGCAATCCAACACAAAAGCGTTACTTTTCTGATGTTGTCAAGGGAAATCAACAGAAACCTGCAGGTTAGTATTATATTTGATGTTCAATTCAATTGCTGTTTTGATATACACATCTACTTTTCTTCTATGTGGAAATTTTTCCTATTTTAGGTACTTTTAAAATGACATTTGTAAACTCTTCTGGCAACAAAAAATTCAAATCTGCTTGGCAGAAAACTGAGTCAAATGAGATGCCAACTGACCAAGAGAACAATGAAGAAAAAGAGAACACAACTGCTATACAAACTGAAGAAAATTCAAATGATTTCAACAACAAAATAATTTTCAACCTGCAATAAGTGAAGATCAGAAATCACTTTCTCAGCAAGAGAGGTAGGTAGCTAGATATCGTTGAATGCAATGTTTTAAGTATTGGCCAAACCTTACCAACATGTTTGTCAAACTTCTTTTTGCATGTTGAATTTGTTGGGGCAGGGCTGACATTTCAACTTAAACTGAGCCAAAATTTCAGCAAATATTTGTATCAAAAAATTGTTTTCATTGGTGATTAAACGAAGACAACATTCTGAAATGTTGGGTGAAGGTGAAATGGTGTTTTAGCACAAGTCGCTAGGATCTCACTAGTAGGTTAACTAATGGAGACCTCCACCCTGGCTGTGACACTACCGTGGCTGGGTTGAACTGTGAATCAGCTGGATTACACAATGGCATCACAGCACCTTTGCCACAGCACTGCACTTGGGTGAAATTTTGATCCTGATCAAACTTGAGCCAACATCTCCCAACATTATGTTGGCTCACCCAACAAGGTGGCCAAATGCTGCTGACGTTTCACCCAACCTGAGTGTTGCCAAATGTTGGGTTCAATGTTTGCTACATTTTGCCAGGGCTTTTAGTTGTCTGTTATTTCAAAGCTTTGATTTCAATAAATCAAATCAATTCAAGTCAATTCCATAATTGTGGCTTCCTTTTGAATGGTAGCATTTGTTAGAGGAATGATTTTATGTAAGTTTACCTAAAATGTAAGAAAGATATAAATGTAAATTCTTATTTTCTGTTAAATTTTGTTCTTATTTTGTCTGCAGCCCAGAAAAGAAGAAGAAGGAGTGGCCACCAGCATTGAAGTAAGTGCTCCATAATGCAAAAGTCTACTATACCGCTTTGTCTACTCGCTATACTGTATAATAAAGTAGGCTTTGGTTTCTTAATAGCTATAAGCATTCTTTATTAGTGTTATGGAGTGAGAAATAGAAGATAAAGGTGGTTAGTCTTGATTCTTCTGGTCTCATCCAGGCAGTTTTATGACCAGGCCAAATGATCAAACATTGGTTGGCCAAACATTTGCGATTTGCTTATTCAGCAAAATGCATTGCTTGTACTACATTTTTTGCTTGATACAAGCATAAAATGTTTTTGAAGTTTTTCAAAAACATTGCCGATTGGATTCTGCTGGTCAAGCAATGTTTTGTGAGTTGGCCAAACATTCTAACATTCTTTGTAAAGCAACTCTCACATATTTGACCAACAGTGTTTGATCATTTTTGCCTTGGCTGTAATTGTATTTTATACAGTATTGCTTTTCCTTCCATAAAAAGTTGAGGGGAATTTAATCTCTGTTTTCTAATTTGAAATTAGAAAAATACCGTACAATAAGAACTGAGAGTGTTCCAAGACTTTTGTTTTGCATTGTACATAACTATAGCAAATATAGTGGATTTATATTATAGTGGAGTTAGTAGAAAGTATTCTTTTTTATGTAAAACAGTTTTAATAATTATGAGCACTCATTTATCGTTAATTAATACCTTCTAATCTACTTTTGTAATTAATTAATTTAAAATTTTATGTATTAAAATTTTTTATTAAGCTGTAATTGGTTAGGGGCCATCTCGACCTAAACACCATTATTGAAAAAATTGCACTTATTTGTTGTTCTGTATTTTTATGATAGTGTTATGGTTTGTATTGTATTGTTATAAATGCATCTGAATTTTGTAGAGAATACGTGCGTAAAGCATTTGACAGCTGTGAAAACGAAGATGACAAAGATGAACTGGAGAGACATTTCAAGAACTTCCTAACAAAAGTACTTGCTGATGGTACAGCATACACAATAGACTGGGAAAATTACCCATTACCAAAGTAAGTGGATCAAGATAAATTGTAAACACAGTTTTGAAGATATTCTGTATTTACTCGAAGATGCAAGTAGGACGCTGATTTATTTAGAGGTCTTTGATAGGGGGGATTCAAGGGAGGTGTTTTTCAAATGAAATGCACATTTCACTTATTGAACCAATGTTTAAGCTGCAAAAAAACTTTGCTCTTAATTACCAAACAAAAGATACACCTTTCTGTCATTATACATTGAGCTTTGACAGCAAAATGTTTACATATGTCTACATATATCGACATATATGTATATGTACCCAAAAAATATCTACATAGATCTGCACGTCTACACATATCTACATATGTCTTCATATTCTTCAATAAACTACCAACAATGTATCTACTTATATCTTCATTTGTCTACATATATTTACATATATCTATATCAAATAGTTAAAGAATCGGACGCAAGAATACAGACAAATGTTTCCTAGCATACTTAGGTTTTCGAACTCACGTTCTTATCAGAGTGTGAATTTGATTTGAAAGTTCCTCAGCAATCTGTTTAGAGATATCAAAGTATAATTGATAGTTTATTATTGACGAGCTTTCTTTTTTCCGTAGATTTAAGAACAGTGCTTCAACTTCTTATAAACTCAAGAGCCAACAGTATAGAGACCGCGGGAGAAAAAGTTGGTCGGATTCAAGAAGTCGCAGCCGCAGCCTATCAAGAAGTCGTAGCCGTAGCTCCAGTAGAAGTGGCAGCCTAAGTCCGTCAGGTCAACGAAGGCAGCGCAAAGATAGGTATTATGAAGGGAAAGGCAAGCGAGGAAGAGGAAAGGGTCGTGGAAGGAAGCAGACAAGACCAGGAAGAGGAAGAAAGGCTGGAGGAAATGATAATCATGAAGAATGGGCCAAGAAGACACTCAAGAACTTCAAGTAAGATTCATGAAATTTTTTTCGATCAGTGCGGATTTCTCTTGAAGTCATGAACACTGTCTCGAATTTCAGTTGATTGAAAAGCCTGGTTCGACGATCGTAAAGCGTCGGCAACAGTCTGCATAGGGCGCCCGATTTTAACGGGAACACTTCCTTCCTATCATTACGACTGAACCGACTGTGAATCGGAAGGATCGGGAGAGTTAAAGTGAGTTTAACTTTCTCGAATCTTACGACTCTTCCGAACAAGGATAATTTGAATGGGAACACGTCGCCGACGTCGCCGATCAATCTGATGTTTAAATCATCACACGGATTGAATTAGCCAATCAAAGGAAAGCCACCATAATGATACTATCTCTTTGTTGCTGTCAGGAAATTTGACATTCGCCGAATGTTTCCAGATGAATTTGAACGCTGTTTCTCTGTTCGATAAAGAAGATGGAAGAAGGGAACGGCGACCGATCTCCTACTCTTACGATCTTGCGGGAAGCAGGCTTAAAAGATTCGTGTGAATGGAATAATGATCCAACAATCTTTGCTTCTTGAATTGGGGGTTGGGCTGTCTAGATCAGTTCTTTAAATGCTCTGATGTATAACTGAATTGACCCAAATAAATCTTTCAAATTTATATTTTTAGGGCTGAGTCGCTTGATCTGAATGACACAGAGGATCCAGCCATCACTAAAAGAAAGCAAGATAGAGCGAGCAGATTTTATGACACTCTTAAAGACTCGCCAGTCATGACTAAAACTATCAGCTCGACTTTAAATGTTTACCCTTCAAGTGACAACGAAGAAGATTTCGACTGGAGCCAATTTCATATTGTTGGAACAAGTCGAGAGTTGGAGAAAAGATATTTCAGGCTAACTTCGGTAAGGATTTAAACTGAATAGTTATCTTAAGTTTTGCAGAAACTGAAGCCCACTCTTCGTAAACAGCAGCAGCAACACCTATTTACTCAAAGAATTGAATTGGATGACCTAATGCTCAGAGTGGTTCTGAGTGACCTATCGACAAAGATCGGCCTAAGGAGTGCATACTACAGCTCATGGAATACGTCTAGACCATACTTATTCTGCTGTTAAAGCATTCTGAGTTAATCTTTTGGAAAGGGGAAGAGGGTTTAAAAAGTATGACGCCAGTTATTATCTGCCCGTTATTTTGACACCACGTTATTTCGATGCATTGCAGCCACTCTCATTACTTCTATATAAAGCTCATTCATTCTTGGGTTTCAGTTTATAAGATAGCCTTTCTGATCAGGAGCATATTTCTTACTAGTTTTTCATTTCTTTAAGGCGCCTGATCCTTCAATAGTTCGACCAGTGGAAGTTCTAAAGAAATCACTTGAGATGGTGAAGCAGAAATGGAAAGTCAAACAAGATTATCACTACACGTGCGAACAGTTGAAAGTTATTCGACAGGATCTTACGGTAAACTGTCTTCTTTAAGATAACCTCCAGACTTATTCTTTGAGTCGAAGTTATTGCTGTTGAGTTACATTCCTGGACGCTCTACAAAGTTCGAATATATTTTCTCTGGTTTCAATATTTTTAAACACATTTAACATTAACTTCTTGTTATTATTTTCTTCATGTTCTAATTCTTCACGTTCTAAAATAGCTCATTGCATGGCTATGTTAGTCAATGTGGATATTTGATGTTGCATTTTCATGTGAAATGAATGAACTGAACTGAACTGAACATGGTTTTTGCAGGTTCAAGGAATCAGAAATGACTTCACTGTGGAAGTATATGAAACACACGCAAGAATCGCACTGGAAATGGTAAAAATGATTTTACTTATATAACACAGAGATTATTGATATAGCCCTTTATTACTGTTGCCACTATTCAGTTAGACTTTCAATGCGATTTCTTGTTTGGACCCACCGTCGAGCATTACTATGCGCAACCTCGTCCCCAGGGCGAATAGGCCTCTACGTGAAACTCCGCTGTCCATATTCAACCCTGATATCGCCCCTGTCTATTCGCAATTTGATTGGCTAATGGAAACCGTGAAAATTTGTAATAAATTAGCATAATTATTTAATATAGTTGCTACGAAAGATTGAATATTTGCTGCTACGGGGAATTTTGAATGTTGTTTGACGGTTTGACGGTTGAGATTCGAGAAAATTCGATTTGGGGCGTGGGGACGAGGTTGTTCTATGCGGTTATTGTACGTTTGCGAGGTCAACGCAGGAAAATATTCGGACCGAAGCCAAGAAGAAGCTAAAGTTCGAACATCTACCAGCATTGCTCGAGCAATCTTCACCAAGGCTTTGTTCTATGGTGTTCGTAAAATTATATAGCGTATTTTCAAACTTTGATGGAGATGTTTAACTCAAGAAATATCATTTGTCAGAATTTCATTTTCAAAGCGACGCCGGCCAATACGGCTTGAAAATACGGCTTTAACAGACTGATGAAGAATCAATCAGATTGCACCGCTATTGGTCCGAACAGCCGTATTTTGGAGCAACAATTTTATCCTTTCTCCTATGTGACTGTAATATAACTATACAAAATCTATTTTTCCAGGCTGATAGAGAAGAGTTCAATCAATGTCAAACATGTCTGAAAGCATTATACAAAGAAGGACATATTGGTCACCAAGATGAATTCACTGCATATAATGTTATTTATTACATCTACACACAAAATACTCTGGGTATCCTTTTCATCTGTATAGCAGTAAGTACTTGATATGTAGCTAGGGATTGGCTCAGGAAGATTAACGACTGTCTTGAAGTGAATTAGTGGTTCTGGGTAAATAATTGGTCATTTCGCTTGTCGCCTTCAGTTGTTTGCATCCATTAAGCGCTCGTTGAGTTAAGGATATTTTTCCATTAAAGTCCGACGCTGTCCAAACCATCAATCAGTTGCTGAAACATTTTATATTTTCTTTTCAAGCAGTAAGCAAATATAATTTAGCAGTTTTGACACTTTGTAAAACATTGTTTAACAATTAGCATTTGCTAGCCAATACTTTTGAAAATTTTCAAAAACATTTCTGCTTGTCAAAAACAAAAAATGTTCGAAAAGAATTTTTTATGACGCCGCCGAACGATCAAATATTTTGTCTAATATTGAAGCAAATTTCAAGTCTTTTAGTGACCGTCCGGCAGTTAGTAGTGGATCCATTCCTATCCATGTTGTTTCATCATAGCGATATAAAGTATTGATTTTGATCCTTGACATCACCCAAGATATGTCGTCATGTTTAGCTTCGCTTACACCAGAGATAAAGAAGAGCGAACCTGTGAAGCATGCTCTTGCGATTCGTTCTGCGTGGGCGCTTTGCAATTATCATTACTTTTTTCAGCTTTATCAAGCAGCACCGAATATGTCCGGATACTTGATCGACATGTTTGCCGACCGGGTTAGACGGAAAGCTCTCAAGATCCTGCTTAAATCGTGGGTTGCAAGTTTTATTTTATTCTTTTCTTTTTCAATTATTCCCCTGTTATTTGTTCTGATTAGCCCCTTAGATACCCTCATACGTTGGTTATCATATGGTTTAGGCCTGAGGTTTTGGCCTATAAAGGTGAATACCTATGAAAGTGAAGGCTTTTAATAGCGCTACATCGTAGCATCACTGTAGCAGCCTAGGGGTCATGAGGGGCCGTTGACTGCCTAGTTGAGAGGCTAGTAGGTTTTATACTCGACCGTAGTCTGACTTTGGTTTACTCTCTTTATCTCACTAAAGCCAACAAATCTCGGATTCATCTCTAACAGCCTTTATTTATTCCTGTACTGTTACATTTCTCATTTATTGTGAACCTTAAGACTTAACTCATCACATAACCGAAGTTTTCGGAAACGTTTCTATCCATATATGGTTGAAATGATTCACAAATATTGTGCAACCTGACTCAAAAAACATTTGCCAACACGACTCGAAATTCTCCCGATGCAAACCGATTCATCCCCGATTCAACCCGATTTACTAGCTGATAAAATAAACTATAGAGCCCTATAGAAACTAAGTTTGCTTGATAACGATTTTACTATCAATCTTCATTCAAGGCGTTGCTGGTTGGTAAGTTTGTCATTGACAATTATCATTATAAATAGACCCAACCCAATGGCTAGTTACTTAACCGTCGTATAGCTACGAAGGTATTTGTTCCTACTTGAGAGCCACGATTAGGTAGGCTTATATGCACGGGTGTTGAATATACGTAAACGGTAAGAAGTATCGTTTAACACCCTTATGACTCAACATACTAAAGTACCAACGACATGCATAGCTTGGTTTTTTAGACCACTAAGAGACCGATCACATCTGAATGAGATATGCTTTACAAGCAATGTTTGGTCTTTCGGCCACGCCACCAAACAGTGTTCGACAATCAGAGTTAACTTTGCAAACGGTCAAACATTTCGTTTGACAAGCACATTTCAGATGCTTGACAAACAGTGTATAATCGTTTGGCCAGGGGCTAAGTACTGAAACTGTGGTTTTCGAGAGATGCTTGACCAAACTCATTTGAATGTTAACTGTTTGGCTCCCACAATTTAAGAGTACATCATCCTTTTGCCCAAAATACAATGTATGCTTAAAAAACTGCATGAGGTATTCACGAAACTAAAGGGTCCGTCGATTTCGCACAAAGATTGCCAGAAAATTCCAGAAGTCCAGCTTTTGTGCAATGCACAAGAAATTAGCTATATTTAGATTTTGTTTATGTAGTTTGCTCTGATTGTTCTTGATTTCTCTTCGTGTCACTAACATTTTTCTTTTATTTTTTCTCTCTTATGTTCGATGTTTGTTCTGGGTAGGTATCGACCTAGTTTACCCATCAAGTTCATAGAATCAGAATTAGCATTCACGGATGACGGGTCTTGTGCAGCATGGCTCAAAGATCTCGGTGCTACATTTGCGAAGAATTCCCTTAGTGTCGACTGCAAGGCTTCCAGTGGCATCTTCAATTCTTCATAGCCGTCAGTGCTCTTGTTATTAGAATCTGGTCCCCAATGCCGTTGTGTTTTAAGGTTTTCAAAAAGGTCCTGCATTTGCAGTGGTCAGTAGGACACATGATGCTAAAGATTGTTCTACTGATTGTCAAGGCCAGCTCAAGATCACCCACGAGCTATCTTAGTTCTGATTTCCAGTGTAGGGGTCTTCCAGATTGCCCGAGAAAAGAAGAAAGGGGTGCTTCCATCCTGTCATCAAGTTTTAAAGCTCCGCTCTGGATCGTGGCGTATCGTGGATTTCACTCAAAGGAACTGTTTAAATGTCTAGTCTGTAAAGTCCTGTTCATTTCGGTATGCTGATACGAAAAGAGAAGTCAGCATACAAGTTTTAGATCTGCTTGATAAGTACAAAGTTAACGCTTATCAAGTCAATCGTTAGCTGATAATTATGAACTATTGATATTTGCTTGTCCAGATTTTGAAGTTACAGGAAAATGGTGATCATTGGAGATGCTGGAATGAGCTAGAGACTTTTGAATAATCCTGAACGAGCGAGAATACAAGGCTACATTGGAGATGTCTACATTCCTGAATGTTGTATATATAGTAATGGACTACCAATAGTATGAACTGTTAATCAGAAATTCGTTTTTCAATGTTTTCGTGTATTTTGTATTTAAATCGCACGTGTCCCATATTTTTGTCAGAAGTTCGACGCATTTAGTAGCTTAAATTCCAGTGATACCAATAATTATAAGAGAACTGCGTTTAAAGCAGCAGTAGAAAACCTAGCCAAAGTATGCCTTTAGGTAACAGACTTTACCAATTATGTTGTCTCGATATAAGGTACAAGTTTTTCTTTAACGTGCTACTGATCAAATTTACAAACTGTTTCGATTACTAACTTTAATTAATTCTAAATTATAGTCATTCGCTTCCAAATTTAGAAACTACGTTCCTTAATCAATTGCAGTAATTTGATGCACCAATGAATTTTTGTATTCAGTAAGAAATTGATACTATAATTGTATGTCATGCTTGCATATTCTTGTTTTCTACCGTGATACTCTGTGCCGATCCCAGTGTCGATCCTATCTAAAGACCAGTGACCATTTCGGTAGCTTTGTTCTGCGACCAAAACGTTTCGACATCGCGCTCACTCAATATTGCATCGAATCCGTTGAAGTCGGCAGTTTCTGTCGTTGTTCTGTTGCCTGCGAGCGCTGGAGCTAATTTCAACGATTTAACAACGTCTAGATGTGGGAATAGTGATGAATAGGCGATAAAGGGATGCGTTCATTAGTGTGTAGCTACCGTTATCGGCATCGCGGCGCGGCGGCATGTCTTCCAACAACAGATGTAGGAAGCAAGACCGTTCATTTTATTACAAAACACGCATGAAATTTGGTGTGAGCAGTAGACTGTCAATTTATTTTGATCAATAAATAGGAGGAATTTTTGCCCCTCGTACTGAAGGACAGAAGGGGTGTTTGCGCAACGCCGCTGCTGCCTCTGCTATCTCCTTATCGAATCCGGTGTCTGCGACTGGATTCATTAACATAGCTTGAAAGCGTTTTAGCATTGCGAGGATGTACCCAATGCAAATTCAACTTACACATTGGGTCCCCCCCTTACATTCAAATTTTAGTCACATTCGCGCTCCCTGTTACATCTTTGTGACTTGGCGCTGTAAGGCACTTGCCCCCACCCTGGCCCCCCTTCGCAACGCCACTGAACGTACAGTGCACAATTGAATAAAACATAATGTGCTCATCCTTCGCACATAAAGACCCGTTGCTTGTGCGTGGAGCAAATCCCAACGTTTGCCTCGGGCCTTCATTAATCACGTGACACTAATCTTTCAATCACGGCTTCGCGTGTCCTCTGGCTGCGCAAGGGTTTCTTTCATTCCTAAAGTCTTTTTGTGATCAGCAGAGCGTGGCCGGAAACAGCTTTTGCAGCATTCCATTCACGATGGTGGATGGCTGGATAAGAAAATTTTAACAGGATGTAAAGTAAATAGATGATGGCCAGGCTGGAAATCCGCAGATTTTCTGATCCTGACATTGCTCGTGGAATTCACGATGCTATAAGAAAAACAGCTGATCAAAAGCAATGCCCGATTTTTGACCGATTGTTTAAGGCCTTGTTGATCGATGGCTACAAATTGACGCGCCGAGAAACCGAACATCAACTCAAATATGCTGTCAAAGATGGATTAATTAACGAAGTAAAAGCCGTCTCAAATCATGGCCAGAATAAAGGCAAAGGCCTCATCGCCTATCGTTTAGTTTCTCTTGAACATTTTGAAAAGGTAATTAGTTCATTTCCACAACTTTATCTACCCGCCTTTTATTAGGCCTAACAAACAAAGCCTAACAATGCATGCCCAATGATCAACGTTATTGGCGGCAATCCATTCAACACCGATTTAACAAAAACACCGTCAAAACACGTTGACAAGCATATCGCAGTTTCTCAGGGCTAAATCATTGTGAAGTATCATCTATCTATGATTTCGCCTATTCTATTTGATTTTTCAGCTAGTTAGCTTGCGTGAATTTTGGTAAGACTGTTGCCCCAAAGCATGGCACAAAATGGAAAATATTTTGGTTTGTGTTTCGCTTTCGCCTTTCGATCGATGAAAAGACGCTTTCCGGATTTTTGAGTCGCTGAATTCATGATAGGATGTGCTGTTCTTGTCCCTCTGCTCCCTCATGTCATCCTGAGTACTTTTTCCCTGCTCATTCACTGTCATTGATTTGTTAGTTATATTTTATAAACCTTTTTGACAAGTTGGCCCATAGCCAAGTTGGCCCAACACTAAGTCAGTCCACCCCAATGGACAAGTTGGCCCACCTCTGTCCCAAAAGCTGGAAAGTTTCGCAGACATCACAAGGAATCTCGTTGTTGCTTTAAAATGAATGGCTTAGTTTGTGTTTGTTCTCATCAGCCTACACTTTTTGTGGCATCTTTGTTTTTTGGTATACAGGAAACGTTTTCCTGCTAAGTCTACCGTTTACAAAATTTGGAGGGTCTGCCAAAAATCCAGGGTGCATTCCATGTTAAGTCCACGCTGAAGATTTTGTGATATAAGCCGAAAAAAACAATAGATTTTATTGTTCAAAGACAAGTTGCATGCCCAAGATCTTCAGGCCTAAATACATGAAATGCACCCTGGCAAAAACTGAAGGTTACCAAAATAAAACACAAAAATTTCCTGATGGCATGTACTGCAAGGCCAGCCTTCAGAGTTTGTGATGTGAGTCTAGATTTCTAATGGACATTCATTAAAACATAGTCTTTTTTATTTCTAGGAACATGAAGATGATGGACATGATTGGTACTGCTGGGAATGTCACAGAGAAGGTGAAGTTGCTCTATGTTCTCAATGTCCAAGAGTATTCCACAAAAGATGTCTTGGTTTCTCCCCATAGACTTGCAAAGACAGTTCATCTGTAAAGTTTGTAAGGTAAGACAGAAAATTTCGCTTTCTGTTGTAGCCACAACTTTTTCCTGAATCTCATTTTCAAACCAGTAAGCTTTCTTGATTTCATAGTTGATTACTATTTATTTATAGAAACTTAGATTCCCTTTATTTGTTTCTTGTAGGAATTGGAGAAAGCAAATGTTTATACTGGCAGGAAGGAGTTGAATGAACTTGGTACCATGCTAGCATTTGCAACTGAAAGAATGAAACAGAAGGTATTCTTTTTAGTTATGAACCTGATAAGTTTTTTCTAAAAGCCAAAATTTTGCAATTTTTGCCAATGATTTTTTAAGTTGGTTTGGTAATAATTAAACTTCTGATAAGCTATCTTAAATAAACGTCAGACAAAAGGTTGCTGAATTGTTGCTGATTAGCTATGGCTTAACCAGGAGACTTGACGCACACAACACTGTATTTGGCATGTCTCCCAGGGTGGCTAAACATGCAACTGACAAGCAAGCAACATGTCCCTTGAGTCATTTGCATGTCACAGAGACAAGAAATGTTTCTAATGTCTCCCAGGAACACTTAGTCGCATTCTACATAGTTTCCGAGGTGGCTAAACTGGGATAGAGGGGACATCAATGTTGCAGGTGACGTCTTCTAGACTAACCAGGCCTTAAGTCTCATTACTTTGTCTGCTTTGGGATAAATGCACAATTTCACTGGTTGAGGCATTGTAAGCAACCAAGGCTACCACTAACCCAAAATAATTTCTTAGTTATGATTCAATATTAACCTTTTTTAGGCTGATGACCTATATCGTCCTGTATCAGAGGAAAAGGAGCCATTTTATAGAATGTTTGTTTACAGACCAGTAAATTTCTATGAAATCGAGCAGGTAAACATGGCCTTATATCTTTTTCGTCATGTATGATATAATTTGTTTGAAAAAGAAGATATTTTTATTCCATACTTTACAAACATAGCCTTTTCTTGAATGTGCTAGCCAGTACCAGTCCAAAAATGCTACAGAATATAACAAAGTAAAAGCCATCTCAAATCATGGCCAGAGTAGAGGAAAAGGCCTCATCGCATCAAAGATGTGGAGAAGACACATGCTAGAATGCATGTCATTCCACAGGTATAAAAAAGCTAGCCAGAAAACAATAAAATAAACATCAGGAATTGGCTTTTAAAATTAATAAATAAAAGTAGGTGATGAAAGTATCAAAAGGCTGGATGAATACAAGATTCAAAATATTTTCATTCCACTTAAATGGGACTTAAATTGGCTTGTTAAAAATTGAAGAACTCCAGCCCCATCTACCAAAAGGTACTTTATAAAAATTTGTATACCATTGAAATTGATGGTTTAAATGTCTTTGTTAATTAATTGTTAAACTATTTCAGAGGATTTCCAGAAAGGAATTTTCAAGTGTGAAGGAATTTATTGCTGAAATCGAATGGATTTATCATAATGCAGTTGTGTATTATAGTGGTAAGCGTTTTCATTGTATGCCTGCAAGAAATACTCTTAGGTGCCAAATAAACGTCTTCCCCTGTTTATTAATTTCGAGCTTTTTCCCCCACTCCTACGGACCTTATTAGGACCCCCCGTTTATTAATTTTGGAAGAAAAAATTTTGGAAGAAAGAATTTCACTTGTGAAAGGAGTAAACTACGCTTCATAAACCTTATTTTTGATGAAATAACTCAGAAAAAAACAAAGTAGAGTACAAAACGTTTACACTTACACTCAGTAATGTAATCATAGGTAGTCTAGTGTATAATAGAAATATAGTGTAGTGTCTTAGGTAGTGTAGTGTATAAAAATTCCCCACCCACCCGTTTATCAAAACCCCCCGTTTATTAATATTTTCAAGTAGTTCCCACCCCTCATTTATTTTCACCTTAGAGTACGTTTTTTCTCATGGTAAAATATTTAACAACGTGGTAATATAATGCGAGGAGGATATTGGGTCAGCTCGCAAGCCCCCAGGGGAGGCACTTGACTTTCTGATAGACTGGGGCATGCCGCCAGAAAATTGTTAATTCACCCTGTCCTGGAGTCAAATTTAAAAAGCTACCCTTAGTCGTTTTGAAATGATACCTTGTACGGGAGTTTCCTTTCAAAGAATTAGTCGGAAAACAAAGGGTTCCTGATGATGCTAGGATGAATGGTGCGGTGCGGTCTTGAAAGATTATTTCATCAGAAGTGCAAATTTGGCTATTCATAACGACTGGTTCTAAATGAACCATTTTGCCTCAACCTAAGAACTTATATTGGTTGAATAAAACGTTTCTTGATTTTATCCATAGCTGAAGATGGCATGACGGATCTAGCAAAGACGATTATCAGTGATGGTAAACGAGAGGTCAGTACATATGCTCATTATGCAGGATGTGCTCTTATGGGACTTCTCTCTTCTGAATTCTGAAAAAAGGAGACTCCTGAGGCTACTGATTCAAGACGCCAAAAAACGCACTTTAAAAGCGGAAGACTTATGAGATGTCGATTTGGACACAATTTGTCTGCGAAGTCTGAAAAATCTTCCAGCTCTAGAGTCAGGAGAGTCTGGATCCTCCAAAGTCTGATCTTCCCGAAGAGTGCCCAAAACAACAGGGTTTCGAACTCTCGGAAATCTCTATTTGAAAGAAGACGCAGAAAAAGGTCCAAAAACACGCACCCTTTAGAAGCTGGTCTACTACGAGTAGGCCTAATGCATTTTTCGTCTCCTGTTTCTTACCCCACCTAGACTTATTACCTGAGTCCAGGAGAACAAAGGCGACATTCGATTTGACCGCTGTGCAGAATACGCTGCACCGACGGCGCAGGTAGATTAGCGCGCATGAGTGAAGTTGACTCAGTCACGTCAGCGGCTTTTCTTTTTCAAAATTTCCATCTCAAAGCCAGAAATGATGGTTGACTAAAATAAATTTAAATGCTCAAAGAGGAATGATCAGTGAAAGAAATTAAAGATAAGTGTGGATAATCATTTAATTTTTCATGTTGATAACTAAACAGTTGTATTCGTTTAACCAAATTGCATGAAAAAACCTCGTTTTTTGAGTGCCTTTGGGAGCGGCGATAAAATGACAAATTTTTTAACAGAACTAAAAATTGGTGAAACTAAAAGCGATTTTTCAGAACGATAAAGTCGCTGATACCACACAAAAGTAAATTAAATCACAAGATTGATCACTTAATAGTAAAAAAATCAAATTTGTTCAAAAATCTATCGTGAAGAACTTTGTAGAAATTAAGGGTTTTTGGAACAGCTTTTTCAAGTGTTGCCGTTGGAGTGCGATGGCTCCTGTCCTTGATGGAGGACTTTTGCGCCAAAGTGATCTGATCTTCAAAAATATTGTTGTTCATTGATAATTTGCAAGTAACTACCAGTAAAAGTTGATTTACTCGTATACCTTTTAACTTCTATGCATATTTTTTGTAAAGTTTATAGTTCTTCTGACAGACGCAGTTTCGTTCCTTTCTTAGGCCCAATCCATGCGAAATTTTTTTTCGATAAACTTCAATAACTACAAAGCGATTTTTCAGAAAGATAAAGTCGGTGATACCACACAAAATTTAAGTAAACCCCAAGATTGGTCACTTAATAGTCAAAGAATCAAATTTGTTCAAAAATCTATCGTGAAGAACTTGTAAAAAATAAGGGTTTTTGCTTCTAACCCTGTCACTTTTCCCAGCATCAGCAACATGTAATATTGCAAAAATGCAAACAAAGAGTAACACTACAATACGAACCATTTTCACTCGAGGTTGTAAACAAGAACAAAATGTTTAAGTAGTTTTGAAGAAAACTGTTTGAATGATAGTTTTGAAGAGAACTGTTTGATATATTTTAATAAACTTAGCTATTATTACACTTAGAAACCTAAAACGCCGCCATATTGTTTCCCACCAAAATAATTTAGTTGCTCAAATTTCCCGGCGAATTTCGCGCATGCTCAGACGAATGTCGCCTTTGTTGTCCAGGAGTCCAAGTCATCGCTCATCAAACCGAGACCAACACCAAACCGAGATCGCTAAAACCGTCGTCCAGTGCTTAACTTAATAGCGATAGCTACAACTTAAGAGATCAGTCTACTCCAACCCCCCAACCACCGCTAGTGTTTGCTCTTATTGGTCACCAACCTTTAAGCCGAATGACAAGAGACTTTTAGTCCACTAGACTTTATGATTTGTTTTTTTTATAGCTCAGTCAAATTGAAATCTGTGCTGACTGTTACATATTGTCGAATAAAAGACCTCCTAACTGGTTTTCTATACCATGCGTAAGTGGAAAATCTTATTGATTGATTTCTCTCTGAATTGCAGTGTGTTTTCAATTTTTTCCTCCTGGCATTGTTGCAATGCTCGTCATGAAATTTGCCTCCAAAATGTGCGTCAACGTTTCTTGCATTTGGGTCAATCGAAGACAACAATGGCTTGAAAATTCCACTTTAGACATTTGAGTAAGCAACACGTCAAGCGAAAGAGATACTTTCGGTTGACATCAAAAAGGCTAAATTCAAAAATCGTCATGCAATCAAAGCAAGGAAAGCAAAAGAATTGGAATGTTTTTTTGGCCACAGGATTCTTGCGAAGCGATATGTAGAAATTTGGAAGATTCTTACAAAGCGACCATAAAATATTTCGGTATACGCTTATGTCCAAAGACCCGTAATGAATCTTTCTTTTATCAAAAGCAATAGATCAAATTTTACGCTGGCAGAAAGAGTTTATCTTCACCTGAAAGTTGATTGATACCCGAGACATAATAACAATTCAACTTCGCTGTGGTGATTTTCTTCAAAATCGACAAGGGGGGTTCCGGGGGTACTAGGGAATTGGGAAATAAAAGACTGTAGTAGTAGATGTACACTGTAGTAGTTTTTCAAAACATGATAAATGCGAAATTATTTCAAAATCAATCAAAATTTTAACATGGACCTCCACCCCCCTTGAGCCCCCCCCCTTGAAATCACCACTGCAACTTCGCATTCTTTTATTTCGATGTACATCTGTGCATCAGTCCCGTAGCAACCTTTGAGGCTAGACCATTGTTTTGCGTATTTTTGCAAGATGCACTTCTATTTTCCTATTGTTTGAAAACACTTCAGCAAATAGGATTTCATGAGCTAAACGAACATTTTGAATATTTTGCAGAAAAATCCCCACGATGTTGGATATGCAAAGCTTGGAAGTGACCCTCCTTGGCCTGCTAAGGTAAGTCTTTTTTAATAATATTTTGATGGCTATTTTAAAAGTTCTGTATTGACGTATATATTTAGTGTTTGTATATTAATATATTATTTCCTGCAGGTGCTTCGAAAGTCTGATGATGGCACAGCAGTAGATGTTAGGTTTTCGGTCCACCCTATCAAAGGTTAGACCATATTTTATCATATAGAATGCTATTGAATTTGATCTAGAACTACAAGCCAGGCCATAATATACTTAATGAGTGACAATCACGTGCGTCAGGCTATGAGTTGCGGGGATTGTTTGGTGGTTATTTATGGAATATGTATAAGTTTTGGAAAATTATAGAACAGGTGTATATAAGTGATTTCATTAAATGGGAGGAGAGCGTTAGGTTATGACTTTGAGAGTTACTCGGCAATTTTATTGAGCTCTTTAGCTCAGTGGAAACTTCGTTGGCTCTAGAAGGCTATAGAGCTATAGAGCTCAATGAAATCGCCGAGAAACTCTCCAAGTCATACAGGCCAAGGATATCCTTCCGTTTGACTTTTGTTGTGTTTCGGCTATGTTGAGCCTTCTTCGGCACCATCTATGACTTGGAGAGCGTTACATGATAGCGGAAACGTCATTGTCTCTCTGGTCATGCAGTCCTGGTTGAATCTCATCTGTTGTGGAATGCCACTGTTGGAAAAATATATTAAACAAATCACCTCCAAGAATAAACAACGATGAGTGACAGTTTTTACACTTGGTTGTTCTTGTATAAAATAATATTTATCATAAAATCAAGTTTTACTATATTTAATATGCTTATAATATAATTTTATACTTTTGTTTAGAGCATGGATTCCGGCTCGAAATATGTTCGATTTGACGTACAAACCACCGCAGAAGAAATCTAAGGCCTGGAACCAAGCGATTTTCGAGCTAAATGAGCATGTCAGATTTTTAAAGGAACGAAAAGGACAGCCGGTTGTAAGTAACATGCTTCTAAATTATGTTCGATTTATTGGATTAATTGACTGTGAAGGAAAAGTAAAACCTATCAACCATTAACCTGTCATCTGCACTCCCTGGCTACATGGCGACAATCTTTGAGAATTTTCTGTCGCCATTTCAAGCAAAAATTCACACGTGTAGCTCCAGCTTAAGCACTCGCCTTATTCATACACCAGCTGACAAATACTAGCCTTAAAATTCATTCCTTCTACTTCAGCAAGCAGAAGGTTCTCTGAAGTTTGCCATGTATTTGCAACGTGACCGAACAGGTTAACATTGTTTTTCAAGGATATTTCAAATTTCAGACCGCTTTGCCTGGGCCATAAAATCTTGCCAATTCTTCCCTTGACCCGTAAAGTTGGCATTAAAGTATTCTCTCTTTCTTTTCCCTAGACCGATTCAGATGACAACATGGAAATTGCAGAAACGGTCGTGAAGAAAGACACCCGAGACAGAAAAAGAAGTCGGGAAAGAAACGAAAACTAACGAAAACAAACTCGGTCGATTCAACGAGCAATAACAGTGAAATGGCGGCCGAGGCTGTGTCGATGAAAAATAATGACACTGAAGAAGGTGATATACAGATGGATAGTATGCGCATGACAGATGATTATAAAATCATTACTAAACTAAGAGAAACGGTATGGTTTCAGCTATTTTTGTTCTTTGTCCTTAGTTCAGTATTGTGATTCTGTTTTCGATCGCTTCTTTAACCCGTTTTATAGGGCCTATTTAGTTTTTTTTGATCGTATGACCCAGGCATAAGCTTCTTCTAACGATAATAATTCATTGTCCCCAGGTTCGAAGCCTCGAATCAACATTGCAAGAAACTCGAACGGAATTAGAAGCTGAAAAACTGACCAACGAAAAGCGTAAACAAGAATTAGAGACCGCGAAAAAGGAAGCAGAGGACGCCATTTTGGGAATGAAAGAAGAACTACAACTGGAGGCTCAAAGAGAGAAGGCAAGTGCCATTGAACAATATAAAAAAGAAATGCAAAGTATTATCGACCAACGAGTTGCTGAAGAACTCGAAAAAGAACGTGCGAGAACAGAGGAGAAAATTCTAGAAATTAGCGAAAAGGAGCAAAACGATGCGAATGAGAAACTCCAAGAAAGCATCGCACAAGAACGAAGTCAAGCAGAAACTAGGATACAAGCAATGCGACAGAAAGATCGAGAAGAATTGCAGCGTAACATTGAGAATTTTCGACGGGAAGCTGAAGTTTCGGCTCAGCGACAAGTTGAAGAACTTACGAGGAAGCTGAAAGCAGAGGAGTTAGAGAAACGTATAGCACTTGAAAATGTACGACGAGCGCAAATCGAAACTGAGAAAATCGTAAGAGATGCGATTATCGCAACTAAGAAGAAATCATGGTGCTCTAGTTGTTCAGCTGAAGCTTTTTATCATTGCTGTTGGAATACAAATTACTGCTCGACTCAGTGTCAAAGGGCCCATTGGACCGCGCATAGATATCACTGCACCCGTGATCTTATGAATACATGTAGAAATTGCCAACAGAGACAGACTTTTCCAGGAGGGCCTCCTAACTTCGGACCGCAGTTGCAGCCGAAATGAGACTTGTAATTACCGACTTAGAATAACAAAAAAGATATCTGTACTAAGTTATATATAAGACAGTTAGAAACTGCTCAGTGATGCTAAGTTACCATTCAAAGTTTATAACCGAGACAGTTACACTAAGGCCTAAGATTCCTGACAGTTGGTTTAATTGGTAAAGTTGTGTTTTCCTTCTTGCAATGTGACATTAATACAACCAATGTTGCTGTCTGTTTGGTTCTGAATGCAGTTTAGTTTGAAATAGAGACTATGGAAACGCTAATGAATATGGAAGCGAGGCAGCCACATCTTCAATCTTTCATTGAGTTTTCGAGGTACAACATTTCATGCAATTTCCAAATTTATTATTGATAGAGGTGTTGCTAAGTGTGCAACATGCTGTGGCTGCTCTATCTTAGCGTTTTTTTGGATAAAATAGTTTAACGCATGTCCAGTTCATTTCAAGAATTTATCGATATTTTCCCTAACTTCTAGGCTAAATTAACTCTTCTAGGCTATGGTTCTCATTTGGTATTCTTTATTGAATTAAATCCGTAACCTCATTTTAAAGTATTAATAATATGTAAACGAGGCACGTATACACGTTTTTTATAAGGAACATCTGTATAAGGAACTCAAGGCTGAAAATTCCCAAAACATTTAGGAACTTTAAGGAACTGCCGAGGCTCGAATGAAAAACCAAGAATAATTTTTTTCAAAATCAAGACGATCTGTGCAAAAAATAGCAGGATAACAATGTATTTCCCATCGTTCTTCCCAAAAAGACCCCATTTATACTTAAAGTTAGAAATGAAGAATAGTTTATATGGATTTGCTGTAAAAATTTGTATTTATACATAACCCAACGACAAGGAACAGCATAAGGAACTTTCAGCCTCATTTTGTTGAAAAATTAAGGAACTCTAGCCTCAACTCAGATCAAAGGTTCCTTATAAAAAGCGTGTAGCTCGGCGTAGGGTTTGAATTTTTAAAACAGTGCATAAAATAGTCATTGCATACAGTAGCCGCGCCGCTTAACCGCTATATAGCTAAGTATATCACGTCTCAAGTTAAGACCATTTCAAAATTAGCAGAATTTTTGTCCATTGGAAATTTTTTTGCATTCTGATTTCAAGTATGGACACTCAGTCCTCTATTAGCTCCTAGTCACACGGTTTGCTTTTTGATCACCATTCCAGTTTATTATACCGCGTCATTGAATACGGGGGTATCGTCAGCATTATAATGTACTTCAGGGTGCGTAATTTAAGATTACTCAATTATCTGTACATGGAAAGTTTTCCCACCCTCGAATAATTGCTATCCCCAAGGCCCCACCTCAAACTTTTGGGTATAATAACAGTATTTCGTATTTGTTAGCTTGGCCGATCCGGTCATCTTTATATGTTATATGCTATAAAAGTGATAAAAGCGTAGAAGTCATTCGTTAGGTATTAAGTATTGTTAATGTATTGTTGTTAATGTATCCGATGCTTTGGAACATTTTTTTGAAGCATACATTTTAATTAACTTGCAAGATGATAAAATTTGTAAAAGATTTTTTATATTCGTTAGTGTTACTGTCTTTGATCAGTTTTTGAAAAGTCTCTGAAAAAACTGAATTATTTGTTGAGTTTGTGAACTAACTCTTGAGGCCTTCGCTAAACTAGGAGACATGTCCCCTTGATGTCTCCAATTTAACCACCTCGGAAACTGTGTAGCGCGCAACAAAATTTGTAGCGAGAGACACGCAAATGTTTCTGGGAGACAACAGAAACATTTCTTGTCTCCGCGTCTCAGCTCAGGGAAATGTTGCTCGCTTGTCACTCGCATGTTTAGCCACCCTTGGAGACTCGAAGTCGAAATCGAGCTCGAATACAGTTTCGCCTGCGACATGTCTCCTAGATCCGCCACAGCTTTAGTTTTGAGTAGCAGGGAGCCAGGTTTAGATAAGCAGAAAGCATTTTACCGGCTTCAGATTGGAGCGCATAAACAGGGAACGTAACACCAATTTTTCCCAAAAGCTGGGGTTTGCTTATCAAAGAAAATGTTTGAACTTTGAACAAACATCCTGAAACTTAAAAAGTTTAAAAACATTGCTCGGCATTCGGCAAAGATTTTTGCTTGCGTCACGCAAAGATATGTTTTTTGAACTTTTTCTTTAAACTTTGCGCCGCGAATAATACTTATTTATTCCTGCCAACCAATTTTTTGTAACGTGGCAGACTTGGTTTTGAAAAAATGCAAAACTGTATGATGTCATGCGGAAGTAGCACACAACCCTGAGCCCCAAGACCCCCACCTCTCTCCCCCAAATAAAGGCTCTTAATTCATCAGATCACATTGACTCGTTTTGGTTTCAGAATCTCCTTCAGAATCTCGCTTCCAATATGACCAATTGATCAATCAATAATGACGCTGATGGCGGGTTTTCAGCGTCTTGTCCCTTTCCTTTAGCTTTTGGAGGAAAAGTAGATGAAAATCAACTAACTGGACTGCGTTTTTGAGAAGGTATACTTTGTTCTATTGTTGCTAGCACTCACTGATTTCAAAGAAACACTTCTACCATCTGTTGTTGTGTTGTGAGAGGCTGGTCGGCTGGACCACTCGGTTCGTTCAGTCAGAAGGCACCAAGGCAAATGCGCATCCAACATACGTTCTCCTTCGAATTCAAATGAAGACTTTTCCAAAATCGACCTGCTAATGCAAAGAATTCAGCAAAGTTGTGACAGTGAGTGTCACATCCCATGATGGACAGCTGAGTTGTCAGTTGACTATAGACCTGTGGAAAGTATTTCCAATGAGATTCAAACCCAAAACGTTATGATCGTGAACCCAACGTCTTGACTACACTACCATCCAGTGTGCATTCCATGTAGCCTACCCCAGAGATCTCCGGGGTGGAGTTTGAAATTTTATTGACGTACCGTACCGGCGTGGATCTTTAAAAAAAAACAATAGCCTAGACTGTTATTTCAATTATGAATCAATAGACCTATTGTTTCTTTGGCGTGAAGTCCGATTTGGTTGGTGTATTCTCCGGCGTGGCGGTAACATGGAATGCACCTTGGACTACCATGCTGCCACGTGGCATCTTCTGCTTCATACCCAAATTATTATCAATATATTAATCTTTTGTCTTTTAGTGGAAACTTAAGCCTATGGTAGCAGCTGAAGACTAATACAATTCTTTGTTTTTTTTGGAGAGTATTCTTAATGTTATGGAGAGGATTCCAGAGCTTTTAGAGAGCCTTGATAGAGAAGAAACTGTGAAACAAGAGGTTTGTCAGAATTCCATTGGTTCTTAAAGGAATATAGTTCAATACAGGGGTCCAGAATACTTCATGATAGCAAGCATCATGGGGTATCAAGGATCCAGTGCAACATGCATAATACACAAACTGCGATATTAGACCACACAAATAGTAGTACTGTGGGGCTGTTTAACAGACTTTACACTATACCCCTGGTTTGGATGCATTAGCATTTTAACAGAGTGCAGCAACACATAGTGCTCGTAAACATTGAACAAGTACCTGACCTGGGTAGAAAAAGGCATAATTTTTATATGAAAAAACTCCCCAAGGGTGTTATCTTTGCAATCACAGGTAGAAGGATCATGGCTTGAACCCACAACATTTTCTTTTGTGTCATGCAAGCCACCCACTGCACCACCAAGACCATCAAATGGTCCACTTTAAAAACTTTGTTTTCTTTATTAGCCAGTGCAGTCAGGGACATAGCCAAGAGGTGCACAGAGGGAGCAATTGCCCCTCTAATCATCACCAAGACAGAATTTGTATATAGCATTAATCTAACCTAAAAATTTTGTAGGATATTGCATGGTTATTTTTTCTTGAAACCTTGTGTTAGCTTGTTTGCCACCCAATTTCCCACTAGTCTGGAGCCAGACCTTTGGCTAAGCCAGTGTTCAGTGCCATGCTTGGAAAGTTGCTCTCAGATGGGCATTTTTCATATACTCCTTCATTTAACTTGCATGCTTTGTGTTCTTTGCTTGCAGAAGAACCATGACAAAGCATCACTGCTTCTTAAGTACAAGCAAGAAGCTCTCAAGTTTGAGGAAAGACTAAAAGAAAGAAAAAAGTTGAAACACCAACAGTTACTAGATCGGATATCAGCTATTCAGCAAAGTCTTCAAAATAAGGTAAAATTATATTTAAATTAGTCAAGCTAGAAGTCCACTGCCCAAATATAAAATGTCTATGCCTCTTTTAATTTCTCTCTTTTTCTCTTTGTCGATTGCAATTGATTTTGAAAAAGCAATTATAACCCAAAGTCTTACAGGAATAGTTTTCTATAATGCGATGGTTTTATGAGATTTGCTCACTTACAGCTCATGTCTGGTCATTTATCTGACAGGGCAGACCTATGAGTTATAGATGCCATTTTAGTGGTATTTAGTAAATTTGCCCTGAAAAGTTTCTCAAGGTGGTAAAAAACTTGATTTAGACCCTGTCTACATGGGAATGAATCCATGTTTACAGGATTTTTGTTTACAGGGGTATGCATTGAACTGTTTCTTTTTGGAATGGGAATGAGGTTCTATGTTATTTGGGTATGCCAGAAAAACAGATCCATTAAGATCCATTTGCATCAGCTCTTCTGTAAATGCAATGAAATAGTACCACTATCATACCCAAAAGGTATGGAAATTTGGATCCTCATCTTTTACTCTCCTGCTAACGAGGTCTTAAGGGAGTTGAAGTAGCCCCCTGGAAGGGAAATAGCCCCCCATTCCCTCTGGTGCCATTTTTTTCTTGCTGCCAAAATGGCTCAACAACATTAATTGTTAATTTTTTCAGCATGAATATAACGAGACAGTTGATCAAATCAAGAATCAAAAACCACAAAATAAGGAAAGCTCATTGCAAAATGGAAGCAAGCATTGGGAACGTGAGGTAAATCACGATAATGATGAGCTTGAGCATAGTGTGAGAGCTGCGTCTAAAGCAGAAAAGGAAAATGAACTCACTGCAAATCAAGGTCTTGTCGAAAGCTTTACAAAATTAGATGACTTGCAAAATCAACAGAAAAACCTTGAAAGCTGGTACCATGCAATGTCTGAACAACTTGAGCTAGAACAGCAAAACTAACAGAAAAATTCGATGAGATGAGAGTAAAGATACTCCAAAAGAAGCAGTACTATTTGCAGACAAGTCAGGAATATATAAGCAATCTTAGTCATGAGGGAAACAGTATTGATAAAGGTCAGAAGGATTTGGATTCAAGACCTAAGACAGCCCCTGAGATGTGTAACAGGAGCAAAAAGAAGGGGATTTTTAATAAGCAGGCTGCTGCTTACAATGCAGACCAATCTGGCAGACCTGGTAGATTGGAATTATCATACACAGTGTCTTCTACATATAGTCACAGACCTGAAGCACACAATGGGGTGGATCTTATCAGTGACTTAAATAAATTAGATACTGCGAGTAAAAAGAAATCACCCTCAAATATAAATTACATGTCAGAGAACAATATAACGTCACAGAGAGAACATTCTTATGCTGCTTCAAAAAGCGTTGCTTCTCATGGTAGGCAAACTAACACATCATTGAACGAAAGTAATGAACTCATAGACAAGACACTTCATATATCGCCCATACAAGGAAATAAAAGGCAACCCTCTTTATCGCAACATGCTAGTTATTTCTCAAAAGGTTCGATCAAAAACAGTCTTCTGGTTAGTTCAGAATCTCCCAAAGGCGAGAATTTCCTGGTTGGTATGAATCATGAAGAACGCCTATCTCCAATGTTTTCTAATTTGAGTCACTCAACACCTTTGAGAAATGGTGGCTCGTTTGTCGAGGATAAAGCTGGTGATATGATCGCTAATGATGGAACATATGCTACAGAGTACGATGCTTCACTTAGAGCAGTAAGTTGACTTTTCGCAGTAAGTTTTTCGTCTATGAATGACATAAAAATTTTTAGTCTTTCAAATAGACGTAAAGACAACGTTGATTCTAAAAATGACCATGTTACGAAACATCTTTCCTAAATAACGCATAGCCGTGATTCAAATCTATATTGTATTCTATTCAGTTTTCGCGCCGCTTTTACTTCATTCAGCTAAACCCTGGACTAAATACTCACTACAGAAGTCTCTAGGCTGCCAACAATAGACCTCTCTAAAGGTTCCTTGATCTAATACATAAAAAGTGAGTGACTGGTGTAAACAATCTTTATGACCACACGAAAATGAAAGTGGGAATTTTTGCGCTACTTGAGTTACAGAGGTAGGCGACGTCCTTCCCATCCGAGCTTTGTATATGAAATAAGTATGTTTTCAACTCGCCTTATAGTGAATGTTTCGTAAGTTAGTCAAGGGCTGCGAAAATAAAAGGCAATGTAGTTTTGTTATGGTAAGACTAAATTATTATTCTCATTTCTTCTGTTTTGTAGAGTTTTGATCGTCTTGGAGCTGTAGTTGTTGGTTACTTAACAAGGAAACTTTTCCGCACACAAAAAGTTCAGACGTTAATCAAGACCATCAAGGTACTCAGAGTGACGTTTCCGTATCTCTTTGTGGACACATTTATCGTATCTCTTTATAACATGCTAATGCTTATTCTATATGTCAGGTGTGTATTCGCTATCCTGAACCCTGTTTTCCGTATAGAAGGTGGAGGGAACGACGGGGGCGCGCCCAAGTGATTGCTATGGGGACGATTACAAGAATTCGAGGACATGTCCGCGTTCCTTACGATTTAATTGGTACATGAATATTGATCTTCCCCGTCTGTGTCGACGAGGACTTGAGGATTACTTAAAATTACTTGAGGATTTTTCTATTTCCCTGTCGCTTACGATTCATATGGGATCATGAACATCGCCGTCACGTCAGGGAAGACCTAACATGCATGGAAAGATTTCCGTCTCTCCGGGGAAGGGGGGAAATCTCCCCCAAAGCTCTGAGTAAACTGAACTTGTAATTCATCTTAATCTTGGTAGAGATATTAGTTAGTTTAGTGAGGTCTTTCGAGAAACTGCTCTTTATCCGATGTTTAATAAGTCGCAATCTGAGAGCTGTCTATAACAAAGTCACGATCATTAGTAACTATTTGTGAGATTTTATGTCTCCTGAACAGCTCGAATCTTGAAAGCTAAGGGTCCCCCTCAATCTGGGGAACTGGCAACGCCACTGTCTGAAAGTAAGAGTTTAATCTAAGTTACTGTCACCAATTCCCTTCCCTAGTTTCAATATACTTTTATGATGGGTGGGACTTGCAGAAGTAAACCACACATATCGAACTCAAGAAATATCTTAATTTTTAAGGCCCTGACAAAACGATCAAATATTGATGGTCAAACATGTGAGACTGGCTTCACAAGAAATGTTTTACTTTTTTGCCACATCGCAAATCACTGATTAACAAGAAGAATGTGTCAAGCAAAAATGTTTGACGCGCAATGTTTTCGACGACGTTTGATAAAAAATGTTAGAGCATTAAAGTTTCGATAGCATGAATGACCTTCACTGCCCGTCTCTCTCCGGCCACGGTAACTGTGTTTGTAAGAATCAATATCTTCCAATTCTTAGGATACCAAGTCAGTTTTGGCTGCATTACAGAAAGAGTCTTCTTCTGCCAGCAAGTATTCAGTGGTAAAAGCTGAACAGCAGCTCAAAGCAAACGTTCAACACGAGGTATGATAGATTTATCTGGTAATTTCTAATAACATTACAAAGTCTAAGGGAGGAGAGCTTTGGGCTGTATGACTCGGAGAGTTATTCGGTGATTTCATTGCGCTCTATAGCTCAGTGGAAACGTCGTTGGCTCTCTGGTCATGCAGCCCAGGTTCGAATCCCACTTATTGTGGTATTCCATGGCGTTCGACATTTCCACACCCCGATGTTCACATCGAGCGAAACCTCCAACTTGGTATTCAATCTCTTAATATCTACGATATAGGCAGGTCAAAACTCTCTGAGTCTTCGATAGCCTGAAATGTCAAACATGGCTTTTATGTTTAATTTTTGCATTATACAGAAATTAAACGACTTCCCTCCCCTCCTAACATTTACAGTCTGCTACGTTAATTAAGGCTATATCGCGAAAGTTTTTATGTTAACTACTGGATACGTGCCCTTCTTGCGGATGCTTCTTTGCATCTTCTACATCCGATCTGTGTAAGAACCTTTGATGACTTTTCCAGGTTTAATCAACCTAGAGCCCCGAACAGTACGGCCCCTACTTTTGAATTTTTTAAAATTTCCAACCTCCTCACTTAACATGGTCCCAAACAATTATACTTGGAGATTTTCCGCTGCACACTAACTTGCCTCTTGCATTCCGTTGTTTTTTTCCATTGTATGACATTGTATTGCATCATATGCAACACCTCTAAACAATGGACGCCTCTCCTTAACCAAAGTCCTTGAGGAACTTCGCTAATATTGAACATAAATTTCGTTGCTGTTTGCTACAGTCGTGCAGTTGTTGAAATTTGAGCGTCCAGCAATAAAATTCAATATCGATAACCATGACTCATGTGATAAATCTATTGGATTCATTGTTTCCTTTTGTTTCATGTTAGCTCATCAATGCGCAGAGCAAACTATACAGCATACTGCTCAACTCGACGGCCAAAGAGAAAATCGATATAATATCCAAATCAAGAGATGCTGAAGTTAGTCGAGAGAGTCAACAGTTATACAAGGTAAGGCACACTTACACCTCGTATTGACTACAACGCAGCTTTTTAGCTAAGAGTTTTGGTTTTAAAATTTTCGAAAACTTCTTCATACGAAAACTTAAAGCCCGGTTCTCGAATATCGCAGCCCATTGGCGATTATGGCCTGGCGATGCTTGCGATTTATGAGAGAACGAATTTTCAATGATCGGCAACCATCGGCGACCGTCGCCGATGAACAATAAAAGTTTGTCTCTTGCAGTCATCGGCGACGGTAAATCCATACGATCAGTTCTGGGTAATATCAAAACGAATTCCTTTGTTTTCCCGGTCACACGTGTTAACACAAGGGACAGAGGATCATTCACCATTGCAGAAAAGCAGCATATGTGAACACTTCGTCGGCGACGATCGCAGACGATCGCCGACTGTCTGTGATCAGGTTTGCGACATATGAGAACCAGGCTTAAATAAACGCAAAGCACCTCATCTCAACTAGCCACTTTGGGTTTGAAAATTGGTATTAACTGGTCTCTCTTATTAGTAATAAGAGGGCAAATATAATATAATTGTATGAAATGATAAAAATATAACCAAATCTTTAAAGGTTGAATCAGGAGATTGATCATTTCTTTTGTAGGACAGACCAGCAACTTCTCTTCAGAGTAAAAGAATTTCTGCTGTCACTCAGAAAACTATTCGAAGAAAACTTGAAAATCAATTGTATCCTTTTTGTTTTGATGTGAGGCACTGGCCAAACGATCAAATATTATTTGTCAAACATTTCAATTTGCTTGTTTAACAATATTGGAACGTTAAGCCACTCCCAAAACATTTCTTGACAAGCAAAAATTAATCAACTTTGTGGAACAATGTTTTTCATACAGTTCAAAAACATGTTTTGGTTGACGAAAGCTCAGAATGTTTGACGATGCGATTTGACCAAACAGTATAACATATTTCTTGACATGCAGATTTCAAATGTTTGGTAAGCAATGTTTGATCGCTTAGCCGAGGCCTAAGTTGTTTGCACAACAATCGTAAATTGGGCAAGTTGGGTGAAGCCCTGCGTAAACGTTGAAAAATTGTTTGTCAAAAACAATGTTTAGCCATAACTTTTCAAACATTTTGGTCGCTTTTTTGTAGTGTTCTAAGGATGCAAGGCTCTGAACAAACAATCAAACAAACACTTGTTATTAAACGCTGAAATTTGTTTTTGAAATAATGTTTTGCCGTTTGGATGTTTCGCAAAACTTTCTTTTGGTTGAAATGCCCCAAACATTTCAGGTTGCATTTATCTTTGAAAAATCCTTATCGCAAAATCCTTAATTGATACCAGAAACCAAAAGAGCTTGACTAGACCGCATACATCACCCGCTGGAAAGATAACCGCCGATGGAAAAAAGCAGCGAAAAGCATGGGATATTAGGTAAGAAATTAAATATTAATCGAAGTCTAGTTTCTTTCATTTCTGTTTTGTTATCTTGATGCAAATAATTTGCAGAAGGACAAAGACACATCTTTGGTCTACAAGTTCATTTTCATTTTTTTCTTTTAAGATATACATGACAATATTCCTTAAATTTCCTGGTATCGGCATGTAAAAGGAGTTCAAAATTATTATGAAATATTGAGAATGCCCAAATAATTAGAATTTATTTGCCATAAATTAATAACAAGCGGGAGCTTCCCATTTCAGGGGGAAACAAGCCTCAAGCGGAAACTCAGAGGAAAATTACTCCTTAAACTTGCACCCAATCCTTATGGCTGATTGTTTGTTTCAGGTCTCAAAAGCCAATTCCAAGCGATGGCTCACCCTTGTACAGTGAAAGAAAAAAGTAAGTCGCCATTATCCAATTTGATGTTTTACCAACTTGCTTAAGTAACTACATACAGCCAGTAATTCTTCCTGCGAGGTTTAACAAAGCCTCAGGAAGTGGGTATTTCCTACTCAGAGGGGTACATCATCTCATTTCCTTTATTTTCTCTTTTTCTCATTTTTGTTATATGCAGTAACCTTCAGCTTGTTGAAGTTTGCATTAATTGGTAGATAGATAGATAGATGGTGCTAGGTTAGTGCATTACACGCAGTTTTTTTATAAGCAACTTCCCTCGGGCCTAGTTCAAAAAGTTGCTTATTTTAGGCCCTCTTATGGCCACTTTTTAGTAGCAAAAGTTGATTAGAAGTTGCTTAATTTTAACTATATTTTTTGCCCTAAGAATAGTATAGAGGCTAGAAAAACAGCCAAATTTGGAGTTAATCTATAGCTTTTTATGCAACATAATGCTAGAGCACCTAGTATACAGCAAAGAAATACTATAAATAGCATCAGTCAAGAAGTACCATGTAATTGTTACCATAAAGAGACTTTCTATTGAAAGTTAAACGGAAACGCCTTATTTAGGCCCCGTTTACACGAGGCCGGCTCTTTTTGAATCAGAAACAAAATTGATACGGATACGCTTCCCGTTTACACGAAACCAGGCAATCTGCATCAAAATCAATACGGATGGCCAGATCAATTCTGATCCTTCTAGCAAGACGTTTTCAAAGTGATCTGGTCTCGTGTAAACAGCCAATCCGGCTTACTTCCGATCCGTTTTTAAATACGTTTATGCGCTACTGTATGTGCAAATGCTCACATTTTTTCGAATTTCAGCCTCACTTCGTTATTTAGGCCTCTATTTCATGCTAATCCGCACTTGTGTAAACGGAAAGCCTATCAGTAACAAAAGTAGTGCGGCGCCGTGTAAACGCAACCTATCCGTATCACTTTTGGTACGGATCAAAAGTGAACCGGCCTCGTGTAAACGGGGCCTTACTCACTGAGGTAAGATCCATACGATACTGTGATTTGTACGTGAAAACAAAATTGCGTTCATGTGAGAAGTGGGATATCCCACTCTCAGGTGAAATCTCACTGCTTCTGGTGAGATCTCACCTCGGTTGGATGAAAATTTCCCATACGAACGAATTCAAGTGAGCCAGCCCACTGAAGATGGATGAATTTGTCCATTATACGCAGACGCGAATCCAATAAACAATGAAAATAACCTTCGATGAATGGCGCCATTAAATTCGAATGACTGTCTGGCTCACCTTGCCGGGCTGAAATTCATCATACGAACACGAGCTGAAAATCGTCCCACCTCAATGGGCTCTCCCACCTGAGTGGGATATCCCACCTCATATGAACAGTGCCTAAAAGGCAGCCGTGTATCTGGCTTCCCCGACTTGTGCAGTCAATGCGGTGACAATTACAACAAGCAACACTCTATCTAGCTTGACAACCAGGCTGTTTTCCTTCACACTAGCTAATTCCTCTTGCTCTTTATCAGGAATCTCGTAATGGAATCCCAGAAGACTGCAGAAGCAACTGTTTTAAACATAGAGCCAGTCTCTGTACAGTCAGAAGGTATACCATTGAAAAGAAAGACAGCAAGAAAGAGACAATTGGCAGTGACTTTGAACCGCAAGGCTAGTGTAACCAATGGTTGAGGTGACTCATGCATAGAAGTTTAAGGGAGGGACAATTGTCGTTTAAGATGTAGTTGGCGTACTAGTATTGTAAGCAGTGGTGTAGGATTACTAGGGGGCTCTATCTCAGTAAAGAATTTTTAAGAAGTTAAACAGAGGAACAGTGAATGCGCCGAAGGCGCTCAGTGTACCCGGAGGTGTCCCCATCAAAGGGGTTTTGGGTCATGCTCCTCCAGAAAATTTTTAAAAATACTACCTCTAGAATTAGGTGTTTTGTTTTGCTGAGAGAAACAAAATAACCAGGGTGTACCGTCCCCCTAACGAAAAAAATAACTTCTCTAGCTCTACACCATTGAATGGAATTAACTCCACCCCCCTCTGATAACTTGTATTCTTTATTTGGAGATCTGATACATATGAATTAACTACCTGAAAAAAGATATCTAGACTATTACTTATTTTTAAAGCTCGAATTGTTTCCTATAGGATATGCAAATTTGTTTATATGTACGTTATTTAACTATGAATTTTGAAATACCAATATTATATCATGCATTGAGACTCATTTTTTGTCGTTTTTGAATCCAACTTCATACAGCCCCCACGCCAAACGCCACGCCAGACAAACCACCTGAAAAATCCGAGCCATCTGAAAGCTAATTGGAGACAGATCAAAGTTGAGGGGGATCCATGCAGAAACCTGAAGAAACTTGAAGAAGGCTGAAACTTGAAACTGAGTAGAATCGACCCAATGATCTATCGATCATGTCAGGAGCCGAGCGCCTTAAGATCAACTCGGCCACGCTACGCTGCCTTTGGAAGTTAATACCCGGTATCCTCGTGGTATACTGGTATACTCTGGCGAATCATTTTCTGACCTCAGCTCTGGTTGGAAGGAATGCACAGATGGGCCTCAGATGAGTTGGCGGTAGGCGTAGGGACCAAGCCTCTCCCCCCAGTTCCTACGGAAAAGCATCACAGCCACCGCGCCCATTGTCGAGACCTCGTCAGACTCGGAGGACCCCGAAATGTGGCCGATTGTCGGATCAAAGATACAAGTTTGATTCCCTGTGCACCCTAACAACAATGGGCAACAAAAAACAATGGATTAACCATCCCACAATGCATTATGGGCGTTGAATATAGATCGTGCAAATTTACAAAATCAATCTCTCACTGCTTTCGTCTTTTCAAACGGTTGATTTTTAGATTTTAGTTGAATTTTTCCTGAATATTCATCATGGCTGATAAAATTGATATGTCCTTGGATGATATAATCAAACAGAACAAGAAACCAAGAGGACGAGGTGGTCAAAACCGAGGAGGACGAGGTTCTTCACGCGGACGTGGCCGTGGTCGTGGAGGAAACCGAGGAGGTGGTGGAGGGCCTATGCGAAGGGGGAGAGGTGGAAGAGGTCGTTCAACTCCTTATTCCAAGGTAACAGAAGCGTAGAACTTAACATTATAATCTTTTAAAAGTAATACTTCAACATTTCTCCTTATTTCGCTTTTGATTTGCTTTGAGAAACAAGACGTTCATCATTTTCATTGCATCGGCCATTTTGGACGAATGAAATAACTAAAAACTTGGAGAGCGGCGCATTACTTCTCAAACTCAACGGACTTTGTGTTACTTCGCTGAGGAAGAATGGAGCTTAGCTTATTAATTCCATCCTTAAACTACAATTTTTAAATATCTGTTTCCTTTATTTGAGAAAAATTAAATTGAGGAAATCAAATTAAGAAAATCAAAAAGAATTAAAAAGGAAATTGAAAATATTGATTCCTTAATACTGTAGCAGAAAATGCTGTAGCATATTGCTTGTAAGGCTAGGGGGTTCTAGAAAAAACAGGGTACACATGACACCTGTAGTTATCCATTTGGGGTAAAAAATACACCCAAATGGGTAACTACAGGTCTTGAAAAGAAACCTGAATGTATACAAAGTATCGTGATCGTGAAATGCAAAAAAGAAAAGATAACTGGACTAAAAAAGAGAACACATAGACTTATGTCATTACTACAATCTTCGATGGGGTCTCTCGTAAAGAGAGAATATTTCAGAGACAAGATGCAGAGTTTAGGCACTAATCTTTTTCCCTGGGAATAAAAATTTGTCCATTTCCATCTTAATTATGCAGATTTGGAGAAGGATTTGTTTTCATTGATATATTTTATCTTGTAGCCGAGAGATCTTCCTGATGTCTGGCAACATGACATGTATGAATCAGTAAACAATGGAGCACCAAGAAGAGCCTCAGCTGGTGCTGCAGGGCTATCAACAGGCAGTAAGCTCCATATTTCAAATCTTGATTTTGGAGTTACTGAATCAGATATTCAGGTAAGATGAGGTCACTTCTTACATGCATTGTTGTGATCTTGCCGTTTTTCTGGACTTGTTATTGATTGTAGCTACTGTATGTTTTTGGTTTATTGTATTTATATTGGTATTGGTTCTCTGTTATTAATTATTATTCTTTTATTGCTCTTTTCTCTTTTATTACGCTTGACTCAAAACACTAGACTCTCCATTCATACAGATTCATGTTTTTATCCAGTAACAACCAGAGATTGCAGCACCACAGCTTCCAGTGAAAGTATTTTCATAAACAGTCTTTGAGCAGTACAAACTTTAAATTGCAGAAAACAGCTGAAACATTTTTAAACATACTTAAAACCCTCAGAGTTGAAACGTCTGAAATAGACCAAAACAAATGATTAGGGTGGTTTTCATACCCAGATGCAGATCAAAATGCACCAATAGAAAAACAAAGCTTATCTAATGTCCACAAGTGTTTTCACATTTTCTTGCAATATTTTTCTTAGATATATTGCCAATGTACCTTTATGAAGTTTTTGTGAATCTTTGTTCTAGGAACTATTCCAGGAATTTGGAACAATAAAAAGTGCAACACTGAATTATGACTCATCTGGAAAGTCTCATGGAACAGCTGACATTGTGTATGTCAGGCGAGATGATGCTACAAAAGCATTCAACACATACAATGGAGTGCCACTGGATGGTAAGCATATTTTTGGATTATAAAGGAATTGGCATGTTTGTTGTACACCACAGTCAGCCCTTAATCCTATGTTGAAGACATCCGCACGGCAGTGCCCTATATCAATCAGCCAAGGCTCGCTGAAATTTTGCTGACCTAGGCAGGTTTTTAGGTTGGCATGCTATTCTAAGTGACTCTGTATGTTGGCATAAGCATTTCTTTTCATGACCAACACAGACAAATTTCTAATTTTCAACAATCTTTTTCTGAAGAGGCATATTTGCGGAAAAAGAAAATGCTTAATTGTACTGTAGACTCAAAACACAATTCATAAGCATAAGAATACCAACTAACTAAACATATTGATAACTTTGATTAAATCATATAAAATACTGATGATTGATGAATTACAGATCACATATTTAACATCGGTTTTGCCAACCTTGTTAAATTTGTATTTCTGGATGCCTATGATACATGATAAACAGGCTGCCATGGAAAGACCGAACATAAGTGAAATCAGCTCATTTTTTACGTCGGCAAAGCTAAATGCCGCCCTAAATTAAAAGGGCTGTCATACATAATACCTTTTGTATATGTGATTCACAATCTTGCCTTCCTGGTTGTTGAGTTTGCTTGTCATCATATAAAAGCAACCAATTTTGATTGAGCTTCTTTTTTTTTTTTTTTTTTTTTTTTTTTCATTCTTTATTTTACGTTGGTTTTACAATAGCTTTACATAATTAATGCTGCAGCTAATAAATACCAACCTACTAAAACAATACAACTACAAAGTTAAAAAATTTAACAAAATATGAAAGGTGTGTAATTAATTTACGTCACAAGCTACATACAGGCAGTAGCAACAGAAGAACATTTAGAAATCAAGAAAACAACATTAAGAAAGTTAAAAAACAAATTATTAGATATTATTGGATGTTACACTTTTGAATGTTAAAATAACCAATGTTTGCAATATATTCCGTGCAAAGCTTACAGTTGCATAATTTTGCCTCTTTGTAGTTTTTCATGAGGTTTTGCTTGAAGCTTTGCACAGAATTGCTTTCTTTAATTTCCTTTGAAATTGAGTTCCATGAGGAACTGCCTCTATATGTTAATGTATCAAGACCGTATTTATTTGTGCTCGGTCTTTTGATTTCAAAATGAGATTTCCGCAGGTTGTATGCGGAATTATGTGTTAGAAACAGTTCCTTCATGAAATCTGGATTAATATCTTTCATAGTTTTGAAAATTTCAATAAGCAGCTTGTGGATATTTAGTTGATGGATTTTTACTGCGTCATCTTTCTGCAGTAACTCTTCAAAACTTAGGGATTGATCATTATAAGCTATTCTTAGAGCTCTTTCGTGGATGGAGTTTATTAAGTTGTTACTTTTTCTACTGCAGAACATCCATATAAGTGGGCAGTAGTTAAAATGCGATAACACAAAAGTTTTCATCAGTATTACCCTTTTAGCTTCATCTAAATATGGGGCCAACCGTGCAAGTGCACAGAGTTTCTTACCAGCATTTTGCAGATTGTCTTTATATGCTTTTCAAATGTGAGTTGGCTGTCTAGAGTTACACCTAAAAGTTTAGCTTGATTTACCTCTTCTGTTGGAGAATTATTTATTGTCACAATTGCTTTGTCTATTCTATCATTTTTAGTTTCTATTATCATCAGTTTACACTTATCACCGTTTAAGATCATAAAATTGTTTTAAACCATCTATTTATACAATCCAATTCATCATTTAAGTTTGCGGTTATATTGTTAATATTTTTACCTTTTATCCATATTGTATTATCATCCGCGTAATTGCAGAGCTCACTATTATGGACGTAAAAGAAAAGGTCATTGATAAATATATTGAAAAATAAGGGTCCTAGAATGGATCCTTGGGGGACTCCTTGTTTTATTTCCATCCAGTCACTATAGTTTGAGTTGATTTTTACTCTTTGTGTTCTTTCTTGCAGGTAGCTTTTAATCAATCTAAGAGCATTCTTACTAAAACCATAAGCATCGAGTTTTGCGATAAGGAGTTCATGCGGAGACAGTCAAAAGCTTTAGACAGGTCCATGAGAACCATGCCAGTTTTAAGTTTTTGGTCTAAGCTTCTTTTATATTTTCGATTAGTCTTATCAAGGCATGCTGGGTTCCATAACCTTTCCTGAAACCACAGAGTAGTGGAGAAAGTTTATTTTCCATGTATTTATTAATTTGATTTGCCAGTATTCTCTCATAAACTTTCAAGTAGAAGGAGAACACTGACAGGGCGGTAATTTACTTTTGATGTTGTAGAGTCCTTCTTGTGTATTGGAGTTACATCTGCGCATTTTAATTCTCTAGGAAAATTGCAATTTGTAATCGTTTGATTAAATAGTTCATTAAGATAAGGAGCTATGTGATCTGCTGATGCTTTTAAGATTTTTGAGGGAACGTCATCAGGCCCTGTTGCTTTCTTTATATTCAAATTATTTATTTCAATTTCAATTTATATTCAAATTATTTATTTCAATTTATTTCAATTTATTTCAAGTTATAGTTATTTATTTCAATTTATGCATACTTTGCTCTTACACAGCAAAGGGTCATTGAGTGCCTCCTTAGTTTTGAAAGTTATGCTTTCCTCAGGGGCACTCATCTTGTTTGCAATTTGAAAACAAATTACTCATGATAGTAGATATGGCTAGTTTAATGATTTCACTTCTCGTGTCTTTAAATTATTGTGGTTGTTTATCAAACCCTGGTAGTACTAGTAGTATAAAACCCTAGGAAATAATTTCTAGAATTATAGTCTTTTTGTTGAAAGAGGTTGATGAAACTCTTACTTGAAATGCTGTAAATATTGCTCATCGTTAGTCTAATGTGAGTTCTCTGTCTTTCATAACAGGAAGGCCAATGAAGATTGAAATGATCACATCTGATCTACAAGCAGCTCCAGCAGCTAGTCCTGCTAGGGGAAGGTAAATGATCTCTTGCTCATAAGAAGCAAGACAATGCTCTTTACATTTTCTGTGCATACTTGCAATCTCGCATGGAGCCATGCCATTTTAATGCTGCTTACAGCAATGATGTCTGCATTGCGTGAAGGCCATAAATGTTAATCAGAAGGAGAGCAATCCTTGGCAATGGTCTCTCAAGTGCAGTCTTCATTCAGAGCACTCCAGTTTATTCTACTATCCAAAGAGGAAAGAACATCGGTGACAGGGAATCTGTTCTGGATTTTTTGAAGGATATGCTGCTCTGGAATCTTGCTCAGTTTGCTTGCCCAACAAGCTGTATGGTATGGACTTCCCCAACCATGCAGGTTTTATCTAAATTTTTGCTCTGTTCAAGTGTAGCAAGTTTTATTTCTGTTCAACTTTTATCGGTGTTTATGTATGATATTTCAGTTCAAATTTTTACACCATAATAGGGATGGCATATAAATGTGTGTCTTGAAGATGTAGCAGTTCTGCAACTGCTGTCTCAAATTTTGGGCAATAGGCTGGTTAATACCCCCTGTTTAAACATTCACTAAAACTAGGGTCCATTGAATAGTTTTAGATAAACTGACAAATCCCTTCCCCTAGTTGTAGTTCTAAAATGGATGGCTAAAACCCAATCTCACTTAGCTCCTGCCTGAATCTACAAGCTAGCTAGATAAAACCATATTGCAGTGCGGTTGTGTATTTTAGATTTCTTGTTTACCATGTCACATGAAATAAGGCTTCTAAAGATATTTTATCGTTATGTTTATAGAGTTAATCATATATAGGCTTGCTCAATAACTTACTTTAGATTTGTTGTTCCCAAGGCCAGGCACAATTGCAATACCCCCAGGGGCCCACAGTGCCTCTCAATAACCCTTACAATGAAGGCCCTGTCATTGTTTTGTGCATGAATTTACTAATCAGTTCATGCCAGAATTTTCCAGACTGTTTGCAAGGTGTCCTTTAATCTATTAAAGTTTCAGAGGAGGAAATCGTGGAAACCAAAGAAGAAGCTTTGGAGACGGTGGAAACAGAAGAGCTGGAAATAGACCAGGACGAGGTGGTAGAGGAAGAGGTGCCGGAGATCGTGGAAGAGGCAGAGGCAGGCGAGGTGATAAGCCTGTGTCTAAAGATCAGTTGGATGCAGAATTAGATGCTTATAAAGATAAGGTACGAAATTCTTGTTTCATCTTTTCATTGTGTTTCAAAAAATAGCAATGCTGTAGCAATGTCCAAATGACCCTGATGATTGTGATGACGATGATGAGGATGATGATTATGTTGATGATGATCATCATCATGCTGAAGACGATGATGAAGGTGATTATGGTGCTCTTTGAACATCTCCACATTAATGCGGACAAATTGTTAGTTGTTGGTTGGGTAAAACCTTGGATCATTTTAAACAGTAAACAGAAAGCTGACTAAGAATTACAGCATAGTAGGGTTTAAGAGCTGGAGTATTGCTTAAACTACCTTATTGTATCTTTCTGGTTAATTTTATAATACTTTATTTTTCCTTAGGGTGATGGAGATATAGACATGGACTAATGGGAGACGATAATAACAAGAAATTCCAACCCTGTTGCAGAAAGAACATTGTTGATATTATCAGGCCTGAGGTTGTGCTGAACAATACTGGATGTAACAGAGGTGAATTAAATATTTTCCATGCACATCTCAAAGAAGAAAATTGTTTGAACTTTTTAAAAGAACTCCATATGAACATTTCCTTTTTGTTTGTAGATATAAACATATATTTGACATTTTTAAACAGCAGCTTATTGGTTGTTAGGATTTATTGATTTTAAATTTTAATCATATTATTTTAGAAACAGTTATGATTACTTTCCTTTAAGAACATAGTAAGCTTTGAGAAATAGACCAGTTGTCTTTTTTGGGCTCTACTGAAATATACCAAACCTGGAAATGAATTAAAATAAATTATAATAATTAGTTGCATTCCAGCAGCATTTATGGCACTTTATGGTACTTGTCAATACTTTGTGGCACTTGTCGGTACTTTGTGGTACTTGTCAGTACTTTGTGGCACTTGTGGGTACTTTGTGGTACTTGTCGACACTTTTTAGTACTCTTCAGTACTCTGTGGTACTCGTCAGTACTTTTTGGTACTTCTTGGTACTTATCCGTTCTTTATGGTACTTGTCAGTACTTTGTGGTACTTTGTGGTACTTGTTGGTACTTTGTGGTAATTTTCGGTACTTTTTAGTACTCTTCAGTACTCTGTGATACTCGTCAGTACTTTGTAGTACTTGTCAGTTCTTTATGGTACTCGTCAGTACATTGTGGTACTTCTCAGTACTTTGTGGCACTTGTTGGTACTTTGTGGTACTTTTCAGTACTTTGTGGCACTTGTCGGTACTTTGTGATACTTGTCGACACTTTTTAGTACTCTTCAGTACTCTGTGGTACTCGTCAGTACTTTGTGGTACTTGTCTGTACTCTGTACCTATAAATTCCCAAGAATGGTGTCAGATGATAATTAATACTGGCACTGACAGTCTATCTTGTACGAGTGTCTGTCACAAAAAAGGAGCAAATGATATACTTATTCAGATTTCTGTGGGGGGTGGGCTGCTAGCAACTTCCAAATCTTCAAGTACAAAAAAGAATTCCACAGTGATGAAGGACGCCAAATTATTCTGTGAGAGGTGGTGTTATTTGTTCCTCATTTTCAACTGTAAAGTTTCATGTTACATTTTATATTTTACTTTTGCTATAGTTAATTGATTTCTAATAAAATTTCATAGTTTAATAAAATAACTTAGAAAATCTAAAGTTAATATCTGTATGAAAGGTTAAAAAAATTCTAAGTCAATTTTTACATTTGATTTTACACTATAATTCATCTTTTGCTGCCTTTTCTTCTTCTTCTTCTTCTTGCTGCTTCTGGTAAAACTCCTTTTGATGATTAGCTGTTACTTCTTTAATCTGAGCCAAAACTTTCTGCATAGAATCTGGATCATTGATATCAACGTTAAACACTTCAGCACCACCCTTCTTTGGCGCTTTCTTCTCTTTTGGGGCCTCTTTCTTGCTGCTTTTCTTTGGTTTCTTAGATTTTTTATCTTTCTTGGACAAAGTTTTTGCTGATTCAACTGGTTCCCCACTCATTGGATCAATTTTAATTTCTTTTTGGACTTTTGTTGTTTTTCCGTTGGTAGTTAGATCAATATCTGAAGAATCTTTGGGCTTTTTGGATCTGTCGACATTGGTGCAAGCATTGCTTATCTTGTAACAAACTTCTTGTTCAAGGTCTTTCTTTCCTTTTTTTGCAAATGCGGCTTCTATTTCTTCATCATGTCTCTCTACAAATTAGTCAAATGTCATTTGCTGAAAACAATTCAAGATGAAATGGATACAGTAGTGGTAACTGCTGTCTACCTAGTATGAATTTGCCAATTTATCTAGTTGAACTATAAATCAATGTTGCACAAGAATTGTAGAAAACAGACCTCAGACCAACTTACAAGAACCTTCCCAAGGTTGCTTCTGTCTAACAGGTAACAGGTCAACTTGCCCCACTACCAACTTGCCCCGCCTTAACATGGTCAAGTTGGTCCTGTATGTGTTCCTACAACCCACCCCTTCTGTCAAGTCAACTCGTCCCACCATTAAATAAATGATAGAAATCAATTGAGTGAATTCATCAGAGTAATAAAGAGGGTTTGGGGGTGGAGCCCCAAACTTTAAACTTTTATAGTTCAGTGGGGTTGAGTTGGCTTTTGAGATGGGGCAAGTTGACTTTGAAAGTGGGGCGAGTTGGCAATGGGGCAAGTTGGTAGTGGGGGCAATTTGATTAGAAACCATCTAAAAACAATCTCATATAGAGGACATCTCTCTAACATACACAATATCCTTGGCCCCAAGGTGTCCCTTACACAGACGTTTGACTATAACTCGGATAATAGAATCAGTACATACCCAGTAGTAAATTGCATGCTTTGACTGTTTTTGGTGGTGAATAATCATAAGATACAAAATTTAATGGTTTGCAAATATTTTCCATGGCTTCACTTATTACGAGGTCTTTGGGATCAGATGACTTTTTACTGGTCAACTTTGTCAATTCTAGGAAGAAAAAATTTTTTTAGAACTAAGTCTACATAAGCATTGATTGGGTGTTTTTTTGTCTCACACTACTTCTATGTGATTTCTCTTTGGCAGAATATGATTTGTGCATAAAGGATGAAAAATATTCTTTACCTTTCACAGTGGCAATGCAACCTTCACAGTAAAGATCTAAGAAAAGAACATAGTTAATTTTAAGAGAACTTTTGTGTCAATAAATATTTATGAAACTTTGGCACTTATCCCTGATACTGAATTTAAGGGTTAAAGTAATTTAAGTATCTAGCGTGTTAGAAATACTTAATTCTTGCCTTCCCAACTTACTTTCTGAGATCCCTGGTGCAACATTTCCACCTTCTGATACAGAGATAATAAAAAGAACAGAAAATAAGCCACCATAAATCCTCATTTTCGAAGTCCTGCAATAAAATACAATTGATCAAATCAAATGCCCTTGAAGTTGAAGTTACAAGAAGTTGAGGTCATCAAGCAAGGTCCACTCGCGTTAGCTTATTTTAATTTGGTTTGATTTCCATTCAGTTTTTGCAATCTTTATTTATACTAGATAACTTACCTATTTTCTTCGTGACTGGTGGCAGAATCGGGCTCTTACTCTTAAAATCAATAATGCTCCAGTGATCGGTGGGGTTGGAAAGAAAATAAAATAGGACTGCCAACATCAAATCAACTTCCCCTCGGGCTCTCCAGGAAAAAGAACAAAACTCTTTTGTTTCGATTGTGATCTCGTTGTCATCTCGAGACTTGTTACGTCACCAGTTGAAGTTGTGATGCAGAAACTGGAGAAACATGAAAGCAGTCGGAAGAAACATGTTGAGAAATTAAGAATTACCAACCGATAAGACTATAGGTAACGTTTATTGCGAATACAGACAGTTGATGGTCTCGTTTGTTTTGACATTTTCACACAACAAACCTCCACAGCACAATAACAAAGCAACAACAGCAAGTAATTTGAAAGTGGCCGCGTTAGGCCACTTTTTGTCCAGGATTCAAGAAGGATATCTAGGATATAAAACCAGGACTGACAATGAGTGCTACCGACTTAAAGGAGCAGGGAAATAGATTATTCTCTGCCAGACAGTATGAAGATGCTATTGGATGTTATTCTAAAGCAATTGTAAGCTTTTTGCAACATTTAATTCTTGTATTTTAATAGAAAACAAACAGAACAAAAACAGCATCATCATCATTACGGTATCATGATCACCATTGTTGTTTTTGTTATGGTTAGGTCAAGGTCCTATTCTGTGATCATGGTCCAGGGAATGCAATAACCACTGCAACCCCACCCTCCCATCCCCACAGCCAGTGTCAATATGATGATGATGATGATGATGATGATGATAATAATGATCATGATCAATGATGATGATGATGATGATGATGATGATGATGATGATGATGATGATGATGATCTCAATCAGTGACAATGTTGTGAAGCCATAAGGAATTGGACCACTACCATGAACCATGACCACCACAAGCACCCCTACCTCCAGCACCACAACCACCTCTACCACCACCACCACACCCACCCTACCGCCACAGTCACCCTCTACCAACCAGCATCATAATCATCTTGGTCATCAACATCATCGTCATAACCACCGCCATTATCATTGTTAGCATCTTCATCATCATTTTTGTTGCTGGATTGTAAGGTCCGGTCCCTGTCATCAAGGGAATGAGATAACCACAACCTCCACCACCACTGCTACAACCAACATCATCATCATTATCTAGATCATCATCATCATTATCAGCATCATCATCACAATCCTCTGAACCACCGTCATCATCACCATCATCATCATATGATATGATCAATGTTGTTCACAGCAACAGTCATCTTTCATTTTGTTGACCGAATATCAGTAGTTTACCAGAACCATTCTTGGAACATGGCCAAAGAGCCCCCATGTTTAACTTCTATACTGTTTAACTTTTCTTTCTGACTAATCTTTTAGGTTAAAAATCCAAGTGCAGCCACATATTACACAAACAGAGCACTGTGTTACATGAAGTTACAAAATTGGTCCAAAGTTATTGCTGACTGTCAAAGAGCTTTAGAGCTAGATTCAAAAAGTGTTAAAGGTTATTTCTTTCTTGGACAAGCATATCTGGAACAGAATAACTATGATGATGCTATCACCAGTTTCAAACGAGGTAAATTATCACTTAGTATTTTAGTCTTTGAGTGGTGAAAAATTTCTTACAACTTTTATACAAACACCAACCATTATGAATTTTTCAAAATTCTAAGATAATGAGTTTTCTATGCAAAAATTGTATAAATAATCCAAAACTTTTTTCTTGGTGCAAAGTTCTACTGTTCCAGTGCCAGGGGTGCCAGAGACAGGTGGCAGAGGGAACAATTGCCCCTGTTGCCCTCATGAATATTGTTGAATTCTTTGATTTTCCTATTGTTTTGCCATGAATTTGTTTGCTGCCCCTGCTACTTGCTGCCCTGATGCAGTGCTTTGGGCACCTTGCCCAGGGCATCTATTTATTGATTTTATCATCATGCAGATTTCCTGATTCTATAAGAGCTTTGTCCATCAAAAGTGACTGGGGTTGAAACTTTTCACCCCAACTGGCCTGAGCCCTCATGAAATCATAAACTTTTAACCCCCATCAAATCAATATTACAAGTGCTAAGAAATTGAATCTTTGCACCTAGACTAAGACCAGGAACCTGGAATCATCCCTGTGCATAGCTTTTTTGTATGAAACTCCTCGGAGTATAAACATCAGAAACAGTCTGTTCTTTTGTTTTTAGCAATGGATCTTGCAAAAGATCAAAAGTTGAACTTTGGAGATGATATCGCAAGTGGCATAAGACAAGCTAAAAAGAAGGTAATTATCATAAAAGCCATAAGGGCTTTAAGCAGGTTTCATAAAAAATAGCTTTGATTGTCGCTTCATCCCTAAAATTGAGAAAAATCTTTTTAACCATGTTCCTCTTGTTTGACCACATTCATTAGTTTTCGTGAACCTTTTGTTAGAGGTGGAATGCTTTTGAAGAGAAAAGAATTTCCCAAGAAATAGAATTACAGACATATTTGAATAAACTTATGATTGAAGATTGTAAAAGGTAAGGACGACATTAATACTCTCTATGAGCAGTTAAAAAAGGTCATGGTATTTTTGGAACATTGCTGGAGGAAACTGGCAATTTTATAGAGAGAGTGAGAAAGAGAGAGCTGATGGGGGTAATCTAAGCAGGCTTGTCCCCCGCTAAATTTTTATGCTAAGATAATTGTAATGACTTGCCTTTCCTTCGATCAGTGAAGTATCATGTTAGACTCACTACATAAGTCCCACCACTTCGCTCGATGTTGTTGTTGTTGTTTTCTACAATCGCTCAGTGTGTTGGAGTGACAAATCAAAATAAGGGGAGCGTAAACTAGAGACACGTGTCGTGAGTCTAGCCGGCTTTCTAATTCTTGATTGTTTGTAGTGATAAAATATTCAACAATGAAAAGTTCCTTAGTTATTTTCTCTTTAGTAGTATAAGTTCTTTAAATTTTCGGGCCTTCTACATATAGGTTCCTTATAAAGTGGTTCCTTATAAAAAAAGCGTGTACTGACCAACAAACAAGTGGATGGAACGGGATTCCTAATTCTTGATTTTTTGCAATGATAGAAATATTCAAAATTGAAAAGTTCCTTAGCGATTTTGTCTTTAGTAGTATAAATTCTTTGAATTTTTGGCCTTCTACATGTAGGTTCCTTATAAAGTGGTACTTTATAAAAAAAGCGTAGTAAATCCGTTTCCCTTACTGTTAGCGTTTCCCTGGCTGTTATTGTAAAGTTAGTGCTGAATATCTCGTTGCAGAAACGTGATGTTCCTGAGTTTCTCTGTGGAAAAATAAGTTTCGAAATCATGAAAGATCCAGTCATAACACCGAGCGGAATAACGTATCCTTTCATCCTTTTCAAAACTCAACTCAAATGCCATTTGCGCCTCAACTTCCAACCACGTTATAGCGTAACAGCAAGATTCGAGGTGTCGATAATTCATCTACTTCTGATATTCTAGCGATTGGCGCTATTCTAAATACGAGACAAACTATTGCAATACTTAAGTTTGCATCCACACTAAATGCTTCATTCAACTAAGGCCCAAACCATCAAACATTGTTTGTTAAGCATCTGAAATTTACCGTTTTGCCACCTCGCAAAACAATGCTTGTCAATAAATGTTTTGCTTGCGTTAGGCATAAAGCAAAGAATGTTTTAAAAAGTTTTCAAATTCTGCTTTTTAAAGCAATGTGTTCTGACGGGGGCTAAATGTTCAAACACTGCTTGATATTTTGTGAGGGCCAACATTGCTTGATAAGCAAATTCCACACTGTTGACAAACAATGTTTGATCGTTTTGCCAGGGCCTAACGTTTTTACGTCGGCTCGTAGATTTGTTTGTATTTTTCTATAACTCTCATTATTTCTACACAAATCGTTAAAAAATTACTTAAGTTTCTTGTAGTAGGTTAGTCTATCCTAGTTCTTTTGTCTACTCATACAATTTGTAAATTTCGATTGGTAATCTCTGCTTTCAATTTTTTTTAACTTAACTGACAACAAGTTACGAAAGGAAAGATTTAGAGGAACATTTGCAGGTATAATAATGTTTTTGTTTTAAATCTGTCTATCAAGCTTTACTTCATCTAGTGTGGTTACAGCTTCTGAGAATGAACTAAAGAGCTGAATGATACTGCCGCGTTGTGTTTCGGTCAAATTGGACATATTGAGCCTTTATTTATGTCGTATATAAAGGCATTTTTCTGTTTGTATAGAGCTTTTGAAAGAGGTCTGGGTCGGCGCGACATTTTTCTGGAAGGTGGCAAACATCTTGGTGGCAAACATCAATGTCGTGCTGACCCAGACCTCTTTGAAAAGGCCTATTCAAGAATATATATAGATTTGAGTATAACGTATTCTTGAGGATAAAGAGACTTATTAAAGGCATAAAAAGTCTTGAAAGGTATAGGAACTTCTAAAAACAGGGAGTTCATTGCTTCTCCATGAATTTGTTTGTTATACAATCGACGTTATACAATCGACAGCGTTAGTAGTTGCGCCTTTGCAAACCTGAATAGTCCCTCAAGGTTAGGTACACTAAGTTTTAAACCAAGTTTTAAACCAAGTTCTCAATCTTAAGTTTTATTCATATCATAACCCCTCTGTATTTTCAGAGAGTTGGACATTTTGATCCAATTACAAGAGCAGAACTAACTGCCGATCGCTTGATACCGAATCTTGCAATGAAAGAAGTGGTTGATGCTTATTTAGAAGAAAATGGCTGGGCTGCTGAGTACCAATAATCATAATTACTAAAAATACGTAATTTCGTTGTATATATATATAAATGACATATTTTCTTACCTGATCTTAAGATATTAAGGTTGGTGATGAAAGGGGCATCTCTCGTTTTTAGAAGAAACCTCATTGTAAAACCTGTAATAGGGTTAAGCAGTCCTAGGTCCATTAAGTGGTGGCCGCTGTGTGGAGGTCGTTGGCCGTTGTTAGGGGGTGTCCTTATTGAGTCCTATTAAAAGGGTCAAAAAGGTGGTCTTTTCTCTTAGAGTTGTTTTCAAAAGCAGAATGCAACTCAGTATATTACCTAAGTTGAGATATAGGCCCTGGCAAAACAATCAGCAATTGTCAAAAATTTGAGATTTGTTTTAGAAGTAATGCTTGAGCAGGAGGGTTAGAAATGTTTGTGAAAACCTGTAAAAACATTATCTGCTTGTCACGAGCCAAAAATGCATTGACGAGCAATGTTTTGTGACGTGGCCAAACAATAAAACATTTTGCTTAACAAGCAAACAATGTTCGATCGTTTTACTAACACACAACGCTTAGACCCTCGCCCTTGTCCATAAAACTTTGGTTGTCAAACATTTTAAATTTGCTTGTCAAATAGTCAAGCAAAATGTTTTACCGTTTGGCCACGTAGCATTATATCCAGATCAGATTATTCCTGTTACAGTCTCAAGGTCCAAAAGGCTCATAAAGTACAATGTTTTACTTTATTGAAGGTGAAGGTGAAATGGTGTTATTAGCGCCAGTCGCTAGGATCTCAGTAGTACACGCTTTTTTTATAAGGAACCACTTCTTAGTTCATTTGTAATTAGTCAGGTTGCGTCTAACTCGTACCTATTTTCACTTTAAAAGCGTTAACCCGCTGTTATTAAGTTCCATTTTTGACAAAATCTGTATATTTATTACTTGGCTTTCTGTGTTGCTTGTTGTTAATTTGTGATTCATCAAAGTCGACTCTTGTTTTCGATTCGACTCTTTTTTATAGTGTACACTCGTTCATAATCTTCAAAAATCCCAAGTTGATTCTCCGGACAAAATGCACGAGTAACTAACACGACTCGCAACAGCATCATGACAGGACAACTGGACGGACACGATTTCACGATTTTCGATGTAACTTGAAAAAGAGGCTATGCGTTAAGGCGAAACGAGGTTCGGAAAATTGGAAAATTGCCTTTTTTTCTGGCCTAATTTTCTCTTGTTCAGAGCTGGAGTGGAGAGTTTTCAGTAGTTTTCTCGTCGATTTTTGGTGTACATTTAGTCATTGTTTGCAGGTCACTGCAGTTTATTGATAAAATTGAAACATGGGGATACTTGAAAAGATTGCAGATATCGAAAATGAGATAGCCAGAACACAGAAAAACAAAGGTAAAAGGTTTAAAAAAAACAAGGTACTAACAAAAAAAGATCATCAAAAAGCTCTGTCTCGTTGATTGGATTCCCCGCTGTATTGTATTTGCAGTAGCTAACATCTTTTGAGAAAATCTTCAATAAACATGAGTCAATCCACCTTTCTAGATATAGACTTGTTTTATGTTCAAAGAAGAGAAATTTGAACATATTTGAGTGGGGGTGGAGGTGGAGTGGAGTGTGACAACCAGGGCCGTACCGACAAACAATTTGAAGGGAGGGGATGTGACCGATCGATTTGCTGACTAGAGTAAAACTGAAAACACCTTTTTGGGCGTCATCAAATGGGCTTTTGAGGGTACTTCAATTTTGATGGGCTTGAGTAAAACGGGCATTGTGGTAGAACATACGCCAAAGGTGCATGCCACAAAAGGGGGGTCCGGGGGCATGCTCCCCCAAAAACTTTGTAAAAATCTGAAGCTAGAATCGCTCAAAAATGTAATTTTCTTGAAACTTTATCATGGAAATCATACAGAAACTTTATGGTCTTTGAGTGGCCCAATTTCATAACTGTAGGAAATGATTTTCTGTTTGATTTAATCAGTGTAAAAATTTTTCTTTTTTTAGCCACTGAGTACCATCTTGGTCTACTAAAGGCAAAATTAGCCAAATATCGATCTCAGCTTCTTGAACCTTCAAAATCAGCAGGTCAAAAGGTAACTGATAATATTACCAACTTCTGTTCATTCCATATTTTATGTCAATTTTCTCAAAAAGCATAACCAGCTTTAAATACAAAATAGAAATAGCAAAAATTAAGAAAATAATATCCTTTCCCTATACTTCAAAATCATAACCTTTCCCTATACCAAAAAAGTAGTGTTTCTTATGCCTAACATCAGAGGTGCCAGAAGCAAGGCATTGGTGCAGCAGGCAGCAGGGGCAGAAGCAACAAATTCATGGCAAAACCAAAGGAAAATTAAAAAATTTCACAACTTTTATGAGGGCAAGGGGGCAATCGCCCTGACCCCTGCTGCCCCTGTACTTCCGGCACCCCTGCAAATCATGGAGTCTGGAATTAAATACCCATGGTATTCCTTCAAAAATCAATCTGGGCCCAAGCTCCAGGTTGACTTCACAGCTGAGTTCTTTGAGCCTCAATTACTGATAACATTTTCTTTTCACTTTTTTGCTGACCTTTTAACAGCAGTTTACAATGAAATATTTTGTTTTTAGGGTGAAGGTTTTGATGTTATGAAATCAGGAGATGCTAGGGTTGCTCTCATTGGATTCCCCTCCGTAGGAAAGGTACTGTATTAAAGCAATTGACTTTATTTTACTGAGCAGGGGTGATTTAAATATAAATTGGCGGAGGAATGTGTTCAAACACTCTGGATAACTCTCGATACTACAGTATAGTCATGTTAAATCGTTTAATGACTATTAAGCGACGGCTAAACGTGCGACTTTTCACCTGTTCTGGCGACGTGATACACCTGAAAATGTCCTGTTCTGAGAAACCCTGAGATGGCTTCACACTGCGATTAAATGCTGCGACAGAAGTTTTGCGACAACCAACTTGCGAGATTAAGAAAAATTGGGTGCTAGAAAATTTCCAGGAAAACGTACGAAAACAATGCAATGTGTTGCGTTGCCAATGCAAAATAACCGGCTACACGATGCGACATTATTGGTTGTAAGCCAAAGCACTCAACCAAATGCAACCAAATCAATGTTCTGTGACCGCGTTTCCCCGGGTTGCAGAACATTTTGCTCGAAAATCTATCTCTGGCTACACGTGCAACTTTTAGTTTTTGCGGTCGCTGCGACAATTTTTGAAAAAATTCTGTCGTGATTTCAAGTAAGAATTTCTTTTGCACGTGTAGCCACGGCTTTACCCCAGGACCGCAACTCTGTTATGCAATCTGATATGCTGAAAACGTTCGAATGCGAGGTTATGTTAGGGCATTATTATCCGGTAATGCCCGCTCATTACTAGACTGGCTGCATCAGTCCCTCCCCCCTCGCTGCAGTTGCTGTTGTTGTTGTTCAGGGCAGTTCATGATGATGCTATGTTATTAGCGACCTATCAGATCTAAGGAGCATTACAGAGACTTGTGTAGCGAGTCTAGCTCATTTCGTCAAACGCTCGAAATTTTCTGATTTAGAACGCAGCATCAAAAGGTGTCATTGAACAGCAATAGAGGTTTCCGCAAAAGATGGCGGCCGTTTCTATGAATCCCTTGTTTTTCTTAAGGTTTTTCAAAGGAAGTTCTGGGAATAATTTCCTTAGCTACAAATTCAACGTCTGCAGCTTTGTAAAAACGTAACTAAGGAAATTATTCCCAGAATTCCTTTCGAAAATCCTTAATGAAAACAATAGGCAAAAACGGCGGCCATCTTTTGCGGAAGCGTCTATTGTTTCGAAAACAAGTTTCGTAGAAGAGACACGATCAGGCTCTGTCCATAGGGTAATAAACCATAAAAAGACTGTTCCTTCGTGCAATGGTGCAATGCCGAAAATATTGACCCTCAGCATCGTTACAAAGCCTCGCAGGCTCGGTTTTGTACTGACGGATCCGGTTTAATATTTTCTGGCATTACCCTCGCAGTTATTGGCCTTTAGGCTTATACGTTACTGGCGACTACGTTATAACCGGATTATACTGTATTCATTAAAGCCTCCCGTCAACAATAGAAATGTCAAGCGAGGGAGAGCCATGGTTTTGACAATGTTTAATCTTTTGAAACCAAACACAATTCGACATCATTTCATCAAGTGTAAAAATTCTCTTGAATGACTTCTTACTTGCCGTAGTCGTAGAAAGTCGAGGAATATCGTAGTGAAACGTTGAGAGCGTTCAAACAGGACTTTATGTAGACTCACGATACGAGTCTCTAGTTTACGCTCCCCTAATTTTGATTTCCCACTCCAACAGAGTGAGCGATTCTACAAAACACACTGAGCGAGTCTAGAAAACAGCAACAACAACATCAAGCGAAGTAATGGTATTTGTGTAGCGAATCCAGCCTTTATGGACTGCCTGTAATTTATGATTGTTGCCTTACTTTTTAGTCTACACTACTAAATGTGATGACAGACACGGCAAGTGAATCGGCTGCTTACGAATTTACTACACTCACTTGCATCCCTGGTGTCATTCAGGTAAAATAACCATCATATACGTGCCTTGTGTATTTCTTTACAGCTTTAAGATATGCTGCCAAAGTTTCACGTGCTTTAAGAATGCAAATTATTTGCTTTTTAGTGATACTCTTTGGAAAATTTTGCAGTAGAACTTTTACTTAACTGAGAAACCGCACAAACACGCTAGCGAATCTATAATCAGTACGCAAAAACTACCACCACAGTACGCAAATAATACCACCACAGTAGTGATTATCCACCACAGTACTCCAAAACTGCCACCACCGCAAGCATAGTAAACCACCACAAGTAGTGATTATCCACCACAGTAAGCCAAAACTGCCACCACCGCAAGCATAGTAAACCACCACAAGTAGTGATTATCCACCACAGTAAGCCAAAACTGCCACCACCGCAAGCATAGTAAACCACCACAAGTAGTGATTATCCACCACAGTACGCAGAAACTACCACCACAGTACGCAAATAGTACCACCACAGTAGTGATTATCCACCACAGTAGTGATTATAGATTCGCTAGCGTGACAAAATGACGAGCAGTTATGAATGATTAGGTAATTAAGTAATTAAGTATGAGATCTTGCCTACAAGATTGCAATGAACAGAATAAACTGTTATGTTCCAGTTTCAAAGAAGCGAATCTCTCGGATTCAACAGTTTCAGTCGTCGATTTCTACTCTATCCTTAGAGTTAATTTAAGGCCCTTAAGATCTTTTATCCATCTTAACATCAGTGCTTATTTTTTTTAGTATAATGGAGCTAATATCCAACTTCTTGATCTTCCTGGTATCATTGAAGGGGCATCTCAAGGTAAAGAATTCGATAGTTAACATTAAGTACTCCCTGTAATAAAAACCCAAAGCGTTTTTTGAATTTTGAAGAGACAGAGACTTGAAGAAATCGATAATGTTAGTTTTGCTTTAATTGCACTGTGGATATAATTATTCAATAGGCTAATATTTTTTTATTTTTTATAAATAAGCTGGTAGGTTTGGTCTTGAATTGTGATAAAATGAAACGAATAAATTAAAGTGTGATTTTCCTCTAGGAAAGGGGAGAGGAAAGCAAGTCATCGCAGTTGCAAGGACCGCCGATTTAGTTATTATCATGTTGGATTCTTCAAAGGGAGAAACCCAAAAGTGAGTAACAGCAAGCAATCTTTATTTTTTAACGCAGATCGGGGGTTCTGGCAGCTGACCAGTTGATGTGGACCTGCAGCTTTTTATCTGTGCAAAATTTAGAAAAATGTACCCAATTCTAAGTTTCAGTACATTCATTTCAATATAGGAAACTTTAACTTAGATAAGATTTCTAAAGTTTAGGGACTCCAATGTAGAAGTTTTTTGAAGCATTGGCACCGCCACCAGATCTTTTCTGTGGCACTACTGTGGTGGCATTTTCTGTGTACTGTGGTGGATACTACTTTGATGGGTTACAGTACTGTATTACGTTTATGATACATAGTGGGTTAGTATGCTTGATATGGAGGTACTTTTGGGTGCTGTGGTGAATAAGCACTGCTTGATGTGGTGGGTAGAAATAAAAATGGTTGACGTACTGTTTATTTTGACGTACTGTGTTGGATACGACCCCCGAGTTCAACCAAAAAAAAACCCCGACAAACCGTGGTCTGACTCAAATTCTCATTTTTCACCGACTTGGTTGCCAGGGGGATTAGCTCAAATGGTAGAGCGCTCGCTTAGCATGCGAGAGGTACCGGGATCGATACCCGGATCCTCCACACTTTTCAATTAAATTTTTATTTATATTTCCCCCGATTGTGTCGCAAATGCTCAATGAGTCTTTTTAAAAATTTTATTAAATGTTATTAAAATATTAAAACCTGGAAAGCCTAATGACATTTGTGTTTTTCCAGATCACTGCTCGAAAAAGAACTGGAAACTTGTGGAATACGACTAAATAAAAGAAAACCAAATATTTATTTCAAAGTAAGTACTTTTATGCATTTTAAGCGTTCATTGCATTATATTTTGAGCGTATTCTATATATAGATTTCTACATCTTAAGAAAGATTAAATCATTAATTAAAAGATTACGTCGTTAATCGTCAATTAGAAGATTCCACCCTCCAGGACAGGACCCTACATTTACCTCACCTCCAGTGTACTGTAATGGTCTTTCGGAGACCACTACTTATTTATAGAAACACTTGAGAGAAACGAAATGTGTTGTGCGTACACATTATAATAACAATTCATAAACAACTAAGAACGAGAACTCCTAAATTACATAGATTACATGATTTATATACTAAGGATTACAATGATTGATAGCTGTCATAAGAAGATATGATTGACATATGATCACGTGATTTACGGATACGAGGTTGAAGCTAGTCCTGTTACAGTACCAGGCAGGTACGTAGCCTACCTTAGCTACCTCACACCTTAGCCTACTACTGTAGCACTAGCCAACCTTAGCCTATCCATTGGAAAAAAACACCGCTTAACTGGCTGCTGCGTGTGTGAGAAGAGCTTCTTTCAGTGAGGAGGAGATGAATAAGTACATAAAGCAAGAACAACATACCTAGCTAACTACCGACCAACCTACCTGCCTACCTACCTATCAACCTACCTGCCTATCTGCCTTACCTGCCTACCTACCTATCTTCCTATCTACCCACATACCTACCTTCCCATACCTGCCTACCGTGGAAACTACCTTCCTTAGCCTACCCTGGCTACATCAGATACGTTAGCTAACCTTCTGTCTACCTTCAGCTCTAACCTACCTTCAGCCTAACCATCAGTCTACTTAAGCTACTCTTATAGCTTAGCTTAGTTTACGTATGGCTACGGGATTTCCAATCTGAACGAATCATATTTGTACCAATCGCCCAATTGCCTATTTCTGTTTTTGCATGTGGTGATAAAGGAGACAAGACGATCCTCTACGAGCCGCAATATTTTGTATACATCTTGTCAATTTGTTGAACTTATTTTGATAAACGCTTTTTTTATAAAGAACCTAGCTCAAGGCCTAGTTCTTAAAGTTCGTTATTTTTTGACCTCTTTTGAGATGGTTGTAGTTCCAAAAGTTCCTTAATAGTTCCTTAATTTTAACTGCACATACAGTTTAATGACTAATGCATTTGCATGTAAGCGAAGCTCGAAACTACTGAAGAAAACATTTGATACATGCGCAAAGTACAATTTACGTGCTTTTCGACTGCAAATGAGTGGAACAGGCTTTCTAATTCTTGATTAATTGCAGTGATAAAAATATTCAAAAATGAAAAGTTCCTTAGTGATCTTCTCTTTAGTAGTATAAGTTCTTTAAATTTTCGGGCCTTCTACATGTAGGTTCCTTATAAAGTGGTTCCTTATAAAAAAAGCGTGTATCACAATAAAATAAATGCAACGTTAAATGTGTTTCTCATTTTAGTTAAAGAAAGGTGGTGGTATTGGTGTTAACTCTACTCTCCCTCTAACTCATCTGTCAGAAAAATTGGTCATGATGATTTTACACGAATATAGTATCCTTTTCTTCTATTCTGTGTTTCTCATAATCAATCCAAATTACACTCTTTTTTTTATAAGAACCAGGAAATTTTGATCGAGGCTGGCTGTTCTTAAAGTTTTGCCGTTTTTGAGCCTGAAATGTTCTTAATCTGTTCTTAACTCCCTGGTTAGTTAGACATCCATACTTTTCAATGATTACCTTGGGTGGTACAAGGTTTGTGTGAAAATGCAGCATTCTTGTATATTTCTTTGTTTGCTTGCTTTTTACATTCATTCTGATTGTCTTACTTTCATATTCAGCTGATTTTCTTAGGGCTTATGAAAAGTTCAGCCTCAGCTTGTTCTTGTTTTGTTCTTAAAATCTGGGCAAAATCCAGGCTCGTGTTCTTATAAAATTGTTCTTATAAAAAAAAGAGTGTAGTCTTTTCACTGTTTTTGTACAGTAATGAAATAGTAACTTTTTGCTATTTCTTGCTAGTGTAATTTGTACTTTGAAGCAAGTTTGGGATGACAACTAATTCACCGTTATTGAACTACTACCCCAAATTGAGACCTGGCCAACTTCCCAGTTCCCCAGACTGGGGAAGACAGTTTTTTTTCCAGAAATAAATAGCCTTGCAGCGAAAAAGTCCTTCAATACCTTGTTTTTTTATCTCTTTCAAGTTGGTGATAAGATAGCTAAATTTACAAGTAACTAGCACAAACCAACTGTTAAGACAACAAAAAGAAATAAAGTCTACTTCTAAACGGAAAAGCTAACAGTAAATAAGCAAAAAGATTAAGACTAAAATATTATGTCTAAGTGTATTACAAAACTGCAAGGTTTTTTATAACAACTGCTGTAAGGTTTGATTAGTTCTAGTTGTGTCGATTTCGATCTCTCGCCTTCTCTCCAAAAATTCTGGTATTACTAAATTTTGCCACTGCAAATGACTAGAACACCTCGAGGTACAGTTGTGCAAGGTATAGATCGAGGTACGATCAACCTCGTTCCCAGGGCTATTTTGAAAGAAATATTCATGGCTTGCTGAATATCTCTGGGAATGAGATTGAAGTGCGGTACCATTTCAAATAACCATTCCTTGACTATCACAAGAAATATTCAACGCAGAAGTATTATTCAGGGAAGATTCAACGGCAGGTAGTAACGTGAAGTTGTGTTATTATATATCATTGTATATATCATTATTGGCCGATATTTGCAGATACTGATTATATCAGCATGATAATAATCAGTGAGTATTTGTCTACAAAGAGTGCCTCTTAAACTGTAGTATATCCATTTGTTTATTCAGTATCTGTGCTACTCTGTTGTCTCTATGGTGCAGTGGTTAGCGTGGCTGGGCTCACAACGAGAATGTTGTGGGTTCGAGCCACGGACTTTCCACTTGTGGTTGCAAAGATAACAACCTTGGGCAAGTTGTTAACACAAGTGTGCCTCTCTCCACCCAGGTGTATAAATGGGTACCTGGTCGGTAGTTATGAGCGCCGTGTGTGGCTGCACCCTGCTATATGCTAATGCATCCAGACCAGGGGTAAAGTGTAAAGTCGACTGAGTAGCCCTAGGCTAGTATTAGACTCAAAAACGGCAACTTTACTTTACAACTTTTTACTCGGAGGACCGTATTCCTGATTCAGTGATCGGTGATTCGGTGATCTCCTGGGAACTTGCGCATCAGCCCCAACTGGATTGGCTCTGAACGCCTTCCGTTTACACGGGACCTCTTGTATCCGTACCTGTTTTCGTTCTGTTAGGATCAGTTCTGGATCTGTTCAGAAGTAGAGCCATCTCGTTTCTGGCTCTGTTTTGTCGGAACCAAACTGGTACGGATGCGAAATATTTGACTAAAAAGTCAATGACTAAAGCCTACAAGAACACATAATTTTTCGAAAGGAAATCAAATTTTCTGCTTCAGGCCTCCCAACACGATCCAATTCTTCTCGTGTAATTGCAAAAGAACCAGAATTGGCTAGGGATCGGACAAGAGAGAGCTGCAGACAGTTTATTTCGGATACCATTTACCTGTAGTAGCCTCCGACTTCCCAGGCATTTGTCTGATGATGTGTCTGCGAGTGTCGCAGGCAAAGTGTCGAAGGCAGTTGCAGGAACATTGCAAAACTAGGCTTTTAATGCGAAGTCAGTATTGTATATTCGTACTCGTCCAGATCGTAGAAGGATATCGGACATCAAAATCTTGCTTGAGAGGCACAATTTCAATTTCAAATCCACTACCATGAACACAAATTCGTATTCAACTAATATGAATAATTTCACCATCCGCTTTTTTCTCTAATTTCAAGCGTGTTTAAACAAATCTTGTATACAGGAGAAAGCACAGTTGTATGTTAGTCACAACTAACATGTTTCGTTTTTTTACTCCAGATGACCTAATCGACGTCATTCAAGGGAATCGGATATACTTACCATGCTTATACGTAAGAAGTTTATAGATTTTTCATGCATTTTCCGTAGAAGGCGAGTCGTCGTTTCAGACGAATCCCATCATTTTCAGTATACGGTAAATCTTCTATTCAACACCCAGGGCGTTAATTATATTGTTGCTCTCCAGATGAGGTGCGTCATAGGGAGGGGGCATTAAAAAGGGGGAGCGTCAATTCCTGTGTGTCATGAAAATAAAGGTGGGGCATATCTTCACTTAATATACGGCTCTTCTTGTGAAGCAATATATCCTACCGCTACGTTTCTACCCCGTGGTGTTTAGAAGAGGATGTTTTGAATGGAGGCCCAGGTAGTGTACTCTGACATGAGTATGACAAAGGGTCTCGGCCCAGACATTTTCGCAGAAGCTCAAAAAAATTAATATCTACCAACATCGGACCCTTATCCATTCTGACATGAAAATAGGGCGCAAAAACCAACTTGGGTTATTTAGACACAAGTATTCGTTATGGCTCGTCACGCACAAAACATCTGACCATGAAGACTGAAGAGTTTTGTTGTGTACCCGAGTCAGTATTTTCCAAAAACCTTCTCCAAAAATGGGTATGCGACATCGTTAGACACCCAGAAAATGACTTGTAGCGAAATCTTAACCCAAAATAGTATAAAAATAAAATAGTATAAAATAAAATTCTGTTGCCCAAAAAATAAGAGAGTTTTTTTTCAAACCCAAAGAAGTAAGAAAAACCACAATTTCTGACCCAAAAAATAATGCAGAAAATTTTGCATCCAAAAATATTGGTGTCATGAGTTATCTTCTCCCAAAAATATGGGTGACAATTTTTATGGATAGATGGGTCAGATGGATGGGTTGCCGTTGTTGTCGGATTTTTTTCACAAAGTCGAAAACTTGTGTTGTGAATTCAAGACCCAAAAAAGTGGCTATCAAACAAAATTTCGGACCCGAAAACATGGCACGCACATCCCTGTGTGAAAATGTGGTCACTACCCCCTGGGTTCTTTCGACGCTCAAAAAACTCTCTACAAAAGCCGTAGATTGCCCCGTACGCACCCCACTCGCTCATACTTCGCTCATATCTTTAGCGCTGAGGATGAACTACTTGTAAAAGCCTTGCTTTATTATTCACGGTAGGTGTATAATAAAATTGACTGTATATGCTTGGAGGAGGTTGACAGACTTGCACGACTAGAGCACTCTGTTGTTATAAGGTATATTTTCAATTTATTCTTCTTACTGATCTACTTGATTTATATAAAATTTATTAAATTTGGCAACTACACTCTTTTCTTTTTATAAGAACAATTTTATAAAAACACGAGCCTGAATTTTGCCCAGATTTTAAGAACAAAATAAGAACAAGCTGAGGCTGGGCCTTTTCATGAGCCCTAAGAATATCAGCTGAATATGAAAGTAAGACAGTCAGACTGAACGTAAAAAGCAAGCAAACAAAGAAATAGGCAAGAATTCTGCATTTTACACAAAACTAGTACCACAAATTAATTGAAAAATATGTCTAAGTAACCAAGGAATTAAGAACAGATTAAGAACATTTCAGGCTCAAAAAAAGCAAAAATTTAAGAACAGCCACAGCCAGCCTCGATCAAAATTTCCTGGTTCTTATAAAAAAAGAGTGCATATATTTGCGCCACGCGCTCACATTGAACATGAACTGTGAACAGGAAGCATTTCAAAGTGCTGGCCAAACAGATTTTTGTCCCATCCGCCTTCCTTTATTTTGCATGATTTGTCTGCGTTCTCTTTTCATTCCTTTCATGCTTTTGCCTAGTGGCTCAGTGCTTTAGTTGTCTGCATCGAAATGCCCCTGTTATTTTGCACCAAGTGTTTTGTCCGTGGAATGGAATTCTGATTTTATTCGATTCAAAATCATATTATGTTTGTTTCTTTTATCTTTTCCAGTTGTAACATGAATTTGAATTTGGTCTATCTACTAGAAAAAATATGGGAGCATCTTGCAATGATGAGAATCTATACAAAGAAAAGAGGAGGCAAGTGAAGTTTGTATTAGTAGAAGTTTCCTCCACCTCATTGTACAGTGCTGTATATACACGCTGTTTTTTATAAAGAACCTAGCTCAAGGCCTAGTTCTTAAAGTTCCTTATTTTGTTGGTTCCTTGCTTGTAGTTCCAAAACTTCCTTAATAGTTCCTTAGTTGTTACCGCACATTCAGTGTCATGACTATTATACAGGGACATTTGCTTGTAAGCAAAGCTTGGGATCAGTTGAGGAAACATTTGATACATGCGTAACGTACAATTTATGTGATTTTGGGCTGCAGATGAATGGAACCGGCTTTCCAACTCTTGATTTTTGCAGTGATAAAAACATTGAACATTGAAAAGTTCTTTAGCGATTTTCTCTTTAGTAGTATAAGTTCTTTAAATTTCCGGGCCTTCTTAATGTAGGTTCCTTATAAAGTGGTTCTTTACAAAAAAAGCGTATATTTACGAGATAGAACTAACGAGTCCTCGATCTTGTTCGCTGTGACGCTGTGACACTACATTGGCTGGTGGGCCTCAGCTCCTGACACCGCGAGCTAGCTGAGTTAGACCCAATTAGGGCCACATTGGGGTAAAATTGAGGTCAGAATTTTCTACTGTCTCGGAACAACTTGAGTTAAAAACAAAATGTGACTTCTAAAATCACTTCTAAAGCGTCCGCAGCAACTGGGCAACTTACTTTGACCATCCGCTGTATTCTGCTTATATTCACCATTAGCTGTTGTACAAACAATAATTTTGATAGAGTGAATATATTCGAGTAAAGATAGAGGAAATTTATTAATTTCACACTTTTCGATCCGACCTTTGCAATAAATAGGAAAGAAATCACATTTCTCATTGTTCAATAATGGGAGACGGATCTCTCCCGAAACGTTGCCCTACTAAATATCGAAGGCTTGTCATGATAAGTGGTGACTATCATGTCTAATACAATAATTTTGATACTTTGTAGATCCACCCGACTTCTCAGATGCCATTATTATGCGAACTGGAGCTTCAATCGAGCATGTTGTAAGTAAACCCCAGGGGGGGGTTTCCCTAAAAACTAGGTACATGTGAGCCTCTATGGGGTCAAAACGTACACCCGAATGGATACCCACAGATCGTGAACATGACTCAGGAATGGATACCAAATGTCGTGAAATACAAACCCGGAAAGATACCTGGACTAAATAGCGGTCATACAGATTGACGTCATAACCTCGATCTTTGAGGTGATCTTTTGTACAGTATACTGGGGATGGCTCAAGGCCGCCGAGAGTTGTATTCGAAATTGAAAATCGACCCCGAACGATACCACAATTAAAATATGACCTGATAGGATACCCGAGACAAAAATGACACCCGAATGTGTACCAAAAGCAGGACAAAATATACCTGAAAGGATACCTAAGATCGACAAAACCCCTATCCGAATGAGCGGCTCATATGTACCCAACCGCATCGTGGAAGAACCCCCTGGGTCTAAAACCTTATTTTCTCATTTCGGAAGGTGTTTACGGTCAGCTCTCTCTATCCCGACTACCTTCTTTCTCGAACCTCTTGCCTCTCTCTATCTCAAACTGAAGTCCTGCTCAATTGGACATTCCGGTCACTGCCATTTAATTTTTCTCCGTATCTTGAATTTCTATATCTCAAACTTTTCTCCTTTCCAAACTAGATCCTCAGCCATGAGGACTACCGATCATGTACTGTAGGTCAATTCTTCAAATTCTATATCAAATTAGACCACCGGTCAATTTCTGTTTAAATTTTTTATTTTGCTTATTAGTGTCACAGAATTCATAGAACGTTGGTTGATCAGTTCAAATATGCACTTGTTTGGGTAAGTTGACAAGGATTTCAATTATTTTTTTTATTAACTAGTTTTTGAAAAGTGAATTGAGCGTCCTTCAAGATTATGGACATTCAAAGTATAGCAGCCGTTCAAAGTAAACAGAAGCCACGGGGCATTCCCTTTACGCGAGCCTTTAGGTGAGTCTCTAAAGTCCCGGCTGCACTTTCAACCTGTTCAGTCGACGCGACACACCTGAAAATGTCCAGTCTGAGAATTCTTGAGGTGACTACACGCTGCGGCAAAAGTGCTGCGACAAAAGTTCACGACAGTCAACTTACACGATAAGAAGAATGGGTCCTAGAAAGTTTCCAGGAAGACGCGCGAAAAACAATGCAATGTGTTGCGTCGCCAGTGCAAAAATCCGGCTTACACGCTGCGACATTATTAGCGACAAGCCATGATATGTCGCAAAAGGTTTTACCAAATCAATGTTCAGCGACTGTTCTTATTAAATACGCAGAACATTTTGTTCTAAAATCCATCCTGGCTACACGTGCGACTTTCAGTTTTTACGGTAGCAGTGACAATTAATCATGTCCTGTCGCCATTTCAAGCAAAAAGTTGTGCGTCTAGCCGCGGCTAAAACAACTTCAAAGAGAGGCCCTTTCAAAATAGTAGACTTCACTGCGTCAATTCTCCCTATTTAAAACACAAACTTATGGGCCTTCAGGACCCATCCCTAGCTGATTTGCTGGTGCAACCATTGTTGCGTAGTAAAACTGATGTATCTAGCTACAGAATCTGTTTTGTTTTGACAAGGCACGCTTTTGTAGTACCCTGTTCCTCAAATTGTGACTCAACTTTCAGTGCAGTACTGAGTACTGAGGTCTGTACTGCTATTAGAAATAAGTAGGCCTTATCGTGGTGCCGCGTTGAAAACGTTGCAATCAAAATTTCAACTTTTTGCTTTCTTTCTCCAAGGGTACAAGTACGAAATTCAGCCCTCAAAGGGTAGGAATTTCCCATCTCGTAAATGACGAAGATGTTATACAAGTCATGAAGAAATAGATAAACAATATAGTGGACGCCGGTTTTTGATAACGAATGAATTGAATTATGAAAATTTGTTTTAATAATCAAACACTTTAATTATATTATTCACCCTTTTTATAAGAGCAGCAAGGTTCTGTTTCAGTCCGGATACCGGACCCCGTTTACACATCTGAGTGGATCTGTTCCCAAAAGGTAACGATAGGTATTTTGTTTAGCAAGGTACGGATGGATCCGTTCCTTTTTGGGAACGAGATCGTATCTTTTTGCATCACTAGAAACGCGGATCCATTTGGATCCGTTCCTGGATCCATTCCCGGTCCGTTCCTATGTAAACGCAATGAAGTCGTACCCATGTCGTACCCGAAAGGTATGGATCTTTTGGATTCGTGTCATTTTTTCTCGGTCTGATTTCTGCGTAACTCGAGTACTTTTCAGTGCCAAGTGAACGGGGGTCGTGATGAACGGGGAGGAGGGTGAGCCTTTTTTAAAAATTCAAGGAGGATCGGGGGTCTAAATTATTGGGGTTGGGAAATTTGTAGCATCTCGGAGTTTCAATGGCTTGTGGTAATGAGTATGGATATAGAGAATGAGGCTGTGACCTAGCTTGCGCGCAGACCCTCTAAATGACCGAACGTTCAGTTGGATTGACGTGAACAAGTAGAGTCTGCGCACTGACTAGCTGTGACCGGAATCTTCTTGACAAAATTACAACTCTATGCTTAGATTGAAATTCCGTGAAAACAAATTAACGCAGAGTCTTGAATGTAAAATGTTATATTTTCAAGAAGCAAATAAGCAAGTTAAAATTGACCTTAAGTGGATCGCAGACTTTTCACACAATAGCTCGGAGCTCATCTCCATTTCCCATCCCTTGTCCTCTATCTCCCTATTATCCTTGCTTCATTTGTTGACTGAATACATATCATTACATGGACTACTCGTAACAAACAATTACAACCAAAATTCAGAATCTAAGGGTTGGTTCTTTTGTATTTTGAGCTCTGTTTTTCTCGCTTATTTTTCTAGAGGTTTTCCAGAGATGGACGCTTAGATGGCTTAGACAGCCTTCCCTGTGTCTGAACTCTCCTAACTCCAAAGCTGGAAGATTTCGCGAATTTCGCAGAGATTCTCGCTTTCAAGTGGAATCAAATGAGCTTTTCCAAAGTCTTCCGTTTTTCACGAAAGAGCGTCTTTTGGAGTCTGTACCTTTTAAGAATTCAAAAGAGATAAAGTCCCAAAAGAACGCACCATAAAATGTGTAATTTGGAATCAGTCAGGATGTAGATTCTTATCATTGCATGTTCTGATTCAGAGTTCCCGAAAGTTGACTCCGATTTCCGAGTTCCAGAATTCCATTTCAAAATTCCAGGTTCCAGGTTCCATTTGCTTTGTGCTGAAGGCTGCGTAGGTTGCAGCAGCCAGCGTGCAGATCGGACTCTTCTGCAAAGTCTGCGACTTTGCATGCAGACAAGCATGTGCTTGCATTTGAATTACAAGGAAATATATAATACCACGAAATACTTGTTTTTGTTTTTGAATTTACATTGTGAACGTTGAACAGAATCTTTAAAACACGGAATGAGGGAACGACTGAACGATGGAGTGACAGATAAGTTATTGTTGATTGGAGTGTCGAGTACAGTATACTGTAAAGGTGTAAAGACGAAATCTATAGTGCAAAAAATGTTCTAATGTCCTGGCCAAACGATTTTATTTTTATTTTTATTTTTTTAAACACATTGCATTTCAGATTTCGTCTTTATATTCGAAATTCCAATAATGGCTTGAACTTTTTTGAACTTTATTCCGCCATTGTTCCTTATTCCGTGTTTTAAAGATAGCCTAGAGAGTTTCAATGGTGTTTCCATGACATGGATGATTCCTTTGTTTCGAACCCGGAACTCTCCATCGCTATTTCTTAGAATTTTTTTCAAATTTGAATTCTTACTGGTTGTTTGAGCTGAGACACTATGAGAATTGACATATCCTCTGTGTGTTATTGAAAATTGAAATAAATATTTAATCTTTCTTTGTAAAGGGGAATCATAAATCTGAAAGGGAATATCCCTCCAAAATGCAGCGAGCCATGTAAATTGAAATCCAAACCAAGAGTTCTCATATAAAGAGATTTGTTTTTGAGGTCTGCACGCCGGACTTCATCGGGACTTCTCAGATAGATTCTTTCCAAAAATCGCCGACTATTTATTGTTATAAATTATCAAGACTTTGCTCTGCAGATAATTGGTTTTGCGTTGCGATAACGATGGAGCTCTTTTTTGTGCTCATGGCGTTTCTCATGTTGGGTTGCAGCGTCGAGCAAGCTGACGGCCTATATGCCAATGGGTGAGAAAACTGTAGAGATCTTTGAAGTTTATTTCTTATGTGCCGATTACATTACATTATATTACATTATTGTCATTATAAGCCAAAACGCATGAATTTGAATGTCATTACGTTACATTACATTGCGTTACATTACATTACATTACAAGGCAACATTTAATTACTGTACATTACATTTTTACTGTAGGCCTACACAACAATAGCCTCACGTTTGCCAAGTAAAATAGTTTAGTCTCTGACCACAGAGAAGAATCGGATATCATTGTCGATCTCTGTTGTGGTCATGTGCACATCCACTGTTTCAATAAAGCAACTGGACTTTCGAGTCCGCTCTGAAATTTACTATAATATCTGGTACTTCAAACTTCAGCCCTCACAGAATTACTGGACCCCTTAAAAAGTCTTAAGGCGGGCGCAAACCGTGCCAACATTGTTGGCCAACATGTTGGTGGAAAATAGGCCAACAAATTGGTACCATTTGCCATATACCATCACAACATCTGAGATGTTTTGCCATGTTTTGGGTTGCTGATGTCATTTACAAATTATCTTTTGCAAACATGGCCGAAAGGGAAGCAGAAATTCGTATACTGCTCTGCTCGCATTTTTGGCTGACGATGAAGAAGAAAAAACTCGTGTTGAGCCATTGCAGTACCTACCAACAAACATACTGAATCCAGTGGCGTAGCGGAGGTGTGTGGGGCCCTTAGTGATTTTAGGGACCCGGGGCCCCTTGCTCCTATGTCTAGCTATAGGGACTAGATTTCAGATTGCATATAATTTACCTCACAAAAAGCCTGATACAAAAATGCATATCTTATAAGCTAAGTTTAAAATTAAAAAAACACAACATGATTAAATAGTTCAACGATAAAAAACAGCGAATAAACAGCAGCAATATTCTAAAGAAAAGATAACATTAAATTAACTCTTTGCGAAGTTGTAGGAACATGGGCTAAATTGCAGGAATGTATCGAAAGACGAATTATGCTTTCTCACTTCTTATGACTAGAAAACTGCAAATTTTGTTGAAGGTTTTCGAACTCTCGTATTTTCATTCCTAACAGTAACAGCATGTCCACTATTGCCTGTCAGGTTCCATTCCACTCCGTCAAAAAAGTCCCTCGTTCCATCTGCAAACGTTGCAAAACACTAATATAACTACATACAAGACACAAAAATACGTAAGACCGCTTCAACACTTGTTAATGGTTTTTGTTGTATTACTTAGGTTTTTTAAGTACAGCCAGTCTAGTCTATAACCCAATTCGTTTCTGACGTCGAACATTTAAAGAAGCAAAGTTCTGGATTAACTTCGTCTTGTCGATCGTCTTTGCCTCCGTGTTTTCAATCGAAAGTATCGCAAGATAGTCAAGTCTTTCTTGGCTTATTGCTGATCTTAAATAGGTTTTGATAAGTTTAAGTTTAGAAAAGGATCTTTCGGCGGTTGCAACGGTTACTGGAATCGTTACGAAGAGGAGGACCAGTTTATAAACTTCAGGGAATGATGAGCTTACCCTGCTCTCAAGCATCAAATTTGAAAGATCCATGACCGACTCCTTCTCCGAAATTTCAGGTCTAAATTCTTTGACAAAGGACCTTAGCTCTGTTTCTAAGCAATCTGTGAAATCCATTTGGTACTTCTCAAGTATTCTTCTTGAAAAAACAGATATGTCAGCAACACTGCATTTTACCAAAGCTTTTGGGTGTAGAAAACTAAAAAGACTCGTTACTAGACTTTGCCCTTCAAATCTACTTCGTAACTGCATAAGAGCAGTATCGACTGTTTTGTAAAAAAACTCGCACTTTAAAAGATTCTTCGGTATCAGTGAGGCATTCATCCTCCGACCATTCATCAAAGAAACGTTTGACTCTTCGTCTTCTTTTTTGAGTGAACGTCAGAGAAGAATTCCATGATTTTGCCAAAGCTGAGGCTGTCAGCTTAACTGAATCCCAAGAGCATCGGAGAATTTCCAGCTCGGAGATGGTACAGCTTAGAAGCCTTGATGCAACAGAAAGATCCAGCTTGGGTGACTGCAGCTCCCTGGATGTAGAATTAATTGCACGGAGGATTCTTTCCCATATCACAATGAACAAAATAAACTCATAGCTATCCATTTTTTCTTTTAAAAGTTTTGCGTCATCTCTCTCCTTTTTCTTTGTCGATGTCAAGGCTAAGCGAGTTAGAATCTTCATAATGTGGGGATATCTATCTCTAACTGCACGAACGGCGTCAACCCTGGAAGACCACCGGGTTTCACATAATCTCTTTAGAGTGAGAGATCCGGGATCAGCTTCCATTCGCAATTCCTCCCACCTATTCAAAGACTGTCCAAAGTAATTGAAAATTTCTTTGAGTACACCAAAAAAACCTTTATTCTCAACTACCGAGTCTACGGCATCATTTATCACGAGGTTCAGGTTATGACAGCCACAATGGACGAAAGGCACAGGAGAAGAACTTGCTTCCTGAATCAGGCTTTGCACGCCTGCGTGAACCCCACTCATAACGCTAGCTCCATCATAGCCTTGTCCCCCTTATCTTTCCAAACTCGATTCCAAGGTTTTCGATGAATGTTTTCGCAGTAGAGGCTATCCCTTTCGCGTCGGGACTAGTTACCTTCACAAAACCCATGAAGCTCTCAACAACTGAGCAATTATCTCCCTCAATCTGAACCCAACGTATGACAACACTCAGTTGATCAACTCTAGAAATATCACTCGTCGTATCTAAGATGATGGACCAAAATGGAGAAGCATTAATCTTCTTGACAAGAGATGATCTTACCGCCTTTGCAAGAAGCTCTATCAATTCATTCTGGATAGTAGCACTTAGGTATTTTGTAGCCCTGGCAGGGAGGGCAATAACTTCTGAAAGCACTTCGTCGTATTCTGCCAATAATGCAACCAGCCCAAGGAAGTTTCCTCCTTCACATATTCCATCCTTGAATTCTTCTCTGTGGCCTCTAAAGGCCAAAGATAAAGATGCAAGAGTCAATATTATTGTTATGATACGATTAAGGACTTTTACCCAAAACAGCGCGTTTATTCGAAGTTTACGCTCGTTTTCTTCATCTAAGACCTTCCCTGATTTCCACCTACTGTACACGGCTGCTGCTTCTATGTGCATTGGTGCAGTTTCATGTCGTTTTATCTTCTCTAGTAAGTTGTGCCCTGTGCCAGGAACACCATTTATCCAAACTCTTTGGCTCTCATAGTTGTGGAAAGAACGATCAGCAAACAGCCAACAAACCTCACAGTAGGGATTTCTCAGCTCAGTTTCTTGTTCTGTAGCTGGTTCTCAGTTCCTTCTCCAATTCTTTCTCGGTTTCACAGAAGTGGCCACGATCAGATGCTGAAACACTATCTGTAAATGCTGTGTTCCTTTCAAAAAATGACGATATTGATTTAGTGTTAGCTGTAGCAGCTTCAATTCTGCGTTTCTTTTCAGCTCTTTTACTCGCTCCTGATTCATACACACGCTTTCGATTCGAGGACATTTTGAAATGAATGATTTTATTATCAAAGGGAGCTTTTATCGCTCGTCTATAGAATTCGTTTGGTGAAATTAAGTAAGATTCTAATGAGATGTTATGTCCGACAAGAACTGAAACCTCTCAGTATAGGCGGAAATTGTCTTGATTTACAAGGAAATTCCAATGACAAGCTAGAATGAAATAGCCATCGGCCAACTTGATAATTTTTAAGATGTTTATTTGAATTTCCTCTTCTTCGGACAAGGCTTAGGTTTCTGGAGCCTTACGATTTAGCTATGTATCGGAATAAATAGAAATACGATCTAAGTACCGAGTTTCTTAAGTTTTTCGAGTTCTGAGACTGAGATTTGAGTTTCTCATAATAATCAGTTACTTAACAAAGAAGTTTATTTCAACTAAAAGCGATTTTTCATTATGACGTAATTTGAAGATTGGGGTCCCTTCGGGCCCTATCAAGCCCTAAGAAGCAGGGGCCCTTAGTGGTATGCCCTAAAGGTAACCACCGTCGGCTACGCCACTGACATGGGATACAATTGTTTCTCATTAGCGCATGCGCGTACTGTATTGCATCATACATGTTGTTTTGTTTCTCAAATTCACCTCACGCACCATTTGGGGCCCTGTACATGAGAAAATTCAACCCGCGGGTTGAAACTCGCCCGGGATGAATGGGTTAGATGGATGAGTTGATTTCCAATTCTTCTATTGAATCACGAACGTGTGACAAACTTCTAGGAATTTATTGTATTCTAAGAAAAATTGTTTTTCCAAGACTATGATGATCAAGCTCCAGCCCTTTTTCACACGTTGAGATTTGATTTCGTAATTTCTAATTCTGAGAAGTCTATGAGATTCTAAGAAGTTTCTACCCTCAAGTCCCTCGCGATACTCGAGACAAGAGAGAGCCTGTTTTTCAACTTTCTTCGCAAAAATCTTGATTTTAAACCGCGTCACGTTGTGATTTGAATAAAATAATCAGTTCTTTTTAAGATAGGCGTTTATTAAGCGGGGCGTCCGAAAGGCCTTTTTCCGAAATATTTCTCTGTATATGTTTGTGAATTCATGACGTTTTCTGTAGCTGTAGCTCTTTCTTGCTTATTCGGTTCTAATATTTAATTCGACTCTTTCTCCCTTAAGGTCTGTCACAAGATATCGTTTAGAGACAAGGTACAGAACATTCTACGTCACTCGCCACACTTGTTGCAATGGCTGGGTGCAAGGTGCTGGATCCAATGAATGTCGTGTCGGCAAGTTGTATTTCATGCTTTTACGTTTACGTTTTGAGCCTTATTACGAGGAAATGGCCCCCTGGGGGTGCATTACTTATGGATGGACGGAAATGTGCCGCCCAGATTTGGGAAACCCTCCCACTTATAATGTAAACCTTTGCAGAAACAGATCCTATTTTATGAGTAAAAATAAGCAAAAGATGAGAATAATAAGACTTTCTAGACCTCATTATTGCTTGTTATTGTACTACGAATATCTTTGAAACGATTTTACCACTTTTCTTACCGAATTAAAGTTAAACTTTCGACTTTTCTTCAATTTGCCATCAACTTTTATCGGGTTTTGGTTAAAATCATACCCATGTTTAGAGAATTTCAGGGCCAAAACCCCACCCATATGGGCGGCACATACCCGTACCCAAATTATACTAATTACCCCTACCCCCCGGGAAATGGTCGTACGAAAAAAAAATTAAAGCTATTATAACACTGAAGTTTAAGACAGCAACCAAAATGTTTTACAAGCAAAATAAAATATGAAGACATAAGACACAGACTATAACTCAAAAGAAGTACATGGATAAAGAAAATAGTTCGGAACCGAATTTCACATACATTTGAACCCCATGAATGGACACCTCTTTACAGCGGACACCTCCAAACACAGGACAATTGTTTTCATCAGAAAGATAGTTTCTTTGTGAAAACAACCTTTATACAGCGGACACTTTTCTACAGCGGACAACAGAATTGGTCCCACATTTGTCTGTTACAGGGAGGTTCTACTGAAATTCAATTTCGAGGAAGAGTCCGATGATTCAGGTGTTCCTTTTATGACGTCATGGCAAAATGGCGACATGTTTTATGTTTTCAACATTCGCAAAAAAATTAAGCTATATAATTTCAATAATTGTAAGAGAAAGTTCTGTACACCTTACATACAGCACAGGCACATTAACTTTATTTCTTTTGTATCTAGCTGTATGCAACAGTCCTGCATGCCTTCATGGTCGCTGTATCCGCCCCAATACCTGTACTTGTAATACTGGTTACATTGGCCCATCCACAGGATGTAGAACTGGTAAGGAAACCATTTTATCAGAACTTGTCAGTCCTATTTGTGGCTTGATTCAGCTTTATGTGCATTAACCATGGCCTGTAAATTTTTTTGTTTTTATGTGGCATTGATGGTAGCTGGGGGACCACAAGCAGGGAGCATCCTTCTTTGTCCCAGTCACAGATTAGGGAGTTAACTCCCTAACTCCCCATTCTTTGTCAAACTGGTTTTTTTTTAGACTTTTAAGGGCAAATAATATAGTAGAGAGGAAAATAGGCTAAGAGCCATAGTAAGGATAATGCATATGCTCCAGAAACACTTTGTGGGCCATCCCAATTTGGTTGATGCCTGATGCACAATGCCTGACTCTTCGACAGTGTTTTTGGGTTTGGTGTTGTCCTAAAGGGAATTAACATTGACTACCTTTTCTGATAGATAAGGATGAATGTGCAGTTGTAAATGGTGGATGCCAACAACAATGCAACAACTACCCAGGCGGATATTCATGTTCCTGCAGAAGAGGATTCACTGTCTACAATTCTCATCATTGTCGCGGTGAGTCACGAGAGTTGTCTGTTTATGCGTAGCATATTTATATAAGCAAGTAAGCATATTGTTAAATTGCAACACAACATTTTTTTAGAACTTAAAGAACAGCCAAATACGCACTTTAAAAGTGCCCAACTTAACATAGACAATATTTTTACGTGTTTATACGACGTTCAATATATTATCTGTCAAAATCCATCTTTTTTCGAACTCTTTGCCTTAACTAGTCAATCGTTGTATCAATACACCCTTGCTGCAACTTACCTCAGCACAAGACAATCTTCAATAACATGAACTGTGCATCGAGTTTGTAGACATGCTTCACTTATCAATGAAATTTAATACTGGATATTTTTTATAAAGACGCATCCTATAACCTAAAAGATATGTTATACATTATCATATATGTTATACATTGTTATATATACATTAAGTAATATGACAAAATCATATTGGCCTTGAAGCTACGTATTTGGTTTCAGAATCACGGATAAGTGTGTGAGATGATCTAAATCTGTTGATTAATTTCTCTATAGATAACAACGAATGTGCTGTAAGCCAAGGCATTTGTCGATGTGATGATGCTGCAAATAACCCATCATGCAATGCAACATGCTACAACACCATCGGCAGTTTTATGTGTTCCTGTTCAGCTGGTTATCATGTAGTTGCATTCACTCGCTGCGTCGGTAAGCATCTTTTTAGTTTTCTGTAATTTCCATGCCAAAGGGTATATTGTAGCGTGATTTCCACTAAACAACTTGAAAGTTGTCAGCAGAAGATCGTCGCGTCGAAAAAATTCCTCTTGAAATCTCTGCTAAGAAAAATGTTTCTCTTGTAGCTGATGGTTATGATGAGGAAACTGTCTGATCCCTCCCTCATCTCCCTCAATATAGTGTTGGAAGTGTTACGTTGATGCATCTCTTTTTGACCTTTTGGACACACCACAAAGCATTGATACAAGCGTAAAAAGTTCTCAAAAACATTACTGAGTGAATTCTGCTTGTCAATCAATGAATCATGAGGTGGCCAAGCGGTCAAACATTGCTTTTAAGGAAAATTATAAATGTTTGCTGAAAAATGCCTGATCGTTTGGCCCATCTGCAGAGCCTAAATGCCTTGGACATTTCTAAACTGCATAATGTACTATTTTATTAATAATGCATCTGAAATTGTTTTAAAATCCATGTGAATTCTACTATTGATGTGTTTGTTTTTGTAAACAGATAAAAACGAGTGTTTGTTCAATAATGGAGGATGCGATCATTACTGCTCAAACCTCCCTGGGTCTCACAGATGTTCCTGTAGAGTTGGATTCACGTTGGACAGTAATGGAACAAGTTGCAATGGTATTCCAATTTAAGCATACCAATGTATTTTGTTGTTGAATTTGTTGTGTACCATGATGTAACTAACTGTCAAGTTTTAGCTTTGGCAAGCCACTTCAGCTCGTCAAAAGCAAAAAATTTTTGACAAGAAAATTTGGATGTTTGACAAACACTGCCTGATCGTTTGGCCTAGGCCTTACAATATTTCAAAGCAGATAAGCAGTAGAGTACGAGAGCTCCGTAAAGATTGCTCTACGCTCGCCGAGTTGACGACGATCCCGCTCTTCTCAAAATTCTTAATTTTCCATGAGAAAAAGCCTCTATATTTAGCTCTTAAACTTTTTTCCTGCAGATGTTGATGAATGTAAAGTTAACAACGGTGGCTGCGAAGTTCTTTGCATCAACAAAATAGGCAGCTATGAATGCCGTTGTAGTCGTGGTCATATTCTAGATTCTAATGGAAAAACATGTTCAGGTGAGATTACTCTTATTACCCGGTTGTTATATAAAATAAGGATGATTATGCTGACGATGACGATGGTGATGATGATGATGATGATAGTGATGATGATGATGATGATGATGACGATGATGATGATGATGGTGATGATGATGATGATGATGATGATTGATGATGATGATGATGATGATGATGATGATGAATATGATGATGATGGAGGTGATGATGATGATGATGGTGATGATGATGATGATGAAGTTGAAGATGATGATGATGATGATGATGGTGGTTATGATGATGGTGATGATTGTGATGATGATGATGATGATGATGCTGATGATGATCATGATTATGAATATGATGATGATGGAGTTGATGATGATGATGATGGTGATGATGATGATGATGAAGTTGAAGATGATGATGATGATGATGATGATGATGATGATGATGATGATGATGATGATGATGATGATGATGATGATGACTGATGATGATGATGATGATGATGATGATGATGATGATGATGATGATGATGATGATGATGATGATGATGATGATGATGATGATGATGAGTTGATGATGATGATGGAGTTGATGATGATGATGATGATGATGTGATGATCACGATCATTGATTATTGTTTTTGTACTTTTCCTAGACGTGGACGAGTGTGCCACGATCGCTCATGGATGTCAACAGCGTTGTAATAATTACAAAGGAGGGTACTTCTGCTCTTGTAACAATGGTTTCAAATTGAATGCTGACAACAAGACATGCTCTGGTAAGTCTTAACCAATTATACTCTACGAACCTATGTTCTATTACTTGAACATTATCATCTTCGGTTATCACCCGTTTAACATGCGCGCATGCTTGAAACATTTTCGTCTGATTATTCCAGATATAAACGAATGTAACATAATCAAGACCGGACCCGGCGGTTCAAATTCAACTTTGGCCGGATGTACTCAACTTTGTCACAATAGTATTGGATCATTTTCATGCAGCTGTCGAACCGGCTTTCTCCTCCAACATGACGGGAAAACATGTCACGGTAGGTTTCAAACTTCCATTCTATTTCATATTACATTTGTTCATGTCCAACAGACAATGTTTCAACCAGCAGTGTTTTTCCAAGTAAACTGTGTTTCATCAACAAACAATGCTCTATCAAACAAAAAATATTTCACCAGAAATGTTTCTAGGAACAATGTTTTTTTAAGAAACAAAAATGAATTAAACAATGTTTTATCAGCAAACTGTTATCAAACAAATGATATTTTATCTAAAAAAGTTTCTTCAAACAAACAATATTTTATTGATATTGTTTATACAAGAAATATTTTATTGATATCTAATATCTAAAAAAATCAAACTGACAATGTTTCAGCCAGCAACGCTTCTTCAAACAAACAATGTTTCATCAATAAAAGGTTAATCAAACAATATCTCCTCGATAGAAAGTGCTCAATCAAACAAAAATGTTTCATCAAACGGACAATGTTTCAACCAACAATGTTTCTATAAAGAAACAATGTTGTCTGAAGAAACAGAAGTTGTATAAACAATTTTGTCATCGACAAACAGTGCCCTATCAAACAAACAATGTTTTGTCAAACAATGTTTCTTTATTTCAAGAATCAATCTTTTGTCAAACGACCAATTATTTTTACAAACAATTTGTTAAATAATCATTAGTTAAACAATTTATCGCCTAACATTGTTTGGCGCCTCGCCAGGGCTTGTGATGCAGAGTGCACCATATTTAGCTTAATTTGGGTATACTCCGAGCTTCCTCGCAGGTCCGGTTAATTTCACACCTTTCGATCCGACCTTTGCAATAAATAGGAAAGAAACCTCATTTCTCATTGCCCGATGATGGGAGACGGATCTCTCCCGAAACGTTGCCCTACTAAATATCAAATGCTTGTCATGATAAGTGGTGACAGCAAAGCTGTAGATAAGTGTAGATTCACTGCAAAGCTATAAGGTTCATTTCGCATAAATTCAAACCCAGTTAGGTTATATGTTTTGCTCCATAATACGCTCTAGATTCGCCCAGTCCCTCTTAATGTAAACAATAATTTTCAAACCATTTTTCAGACGTGAATGAATGCTCTGGTAACCATGGCTGCCAACATACATGTGTTAATACAGTGGGAAGTTATTCTTGTAAATGTCAAAGAGGATTCAGATTGAATAGCAATGGAAGGTCCTGTGATGGTAAGTTTTTAACAGAATGCATATTGTAGCTTATAAAACTTGGCTGAGAAATCAACTTATTTCCAAGAATAATGGTAGTTAGCAGAATGCTTGTGACGTTCGGAAAGTGACCAACACTAGACTTATTACCCGAACCCGAGTCCCAGTTATCGCTCATGAAACCGAGGCTAACACTAAAATGAGATCGCTGAAACAGTTTGAGCGTCAAGTAGTTTAATTTAATAGACCGTTAGATCGACTTATTAATTGTCAACCCAGAGGTATAGGCCTAGCTTTATTGGCCCTCAATCAAACATTTGTTGACAGTTACTTCAACAAACGCTATTTGTCGCTATAAAGTCTGTACTGTCCTTTTCAGTCAATCAAAAACTGTTGATCAAACATTTGAAATCTGCTTGTCAAGCCAAATGTTTTTGCCACGTCACAAAATATCCCGTCAAATATTTAAGATGTTCAACTTCCTACAAAAGTTTACTTTATTTTCCCTTGTAACGGAATATTTTATGACCGGCCAAGCAATCAAATATTGCTTGACAAGCAAATTTCAAATGTTTGACAAACAATGTTAGATCGTTTGGCATACACGCATTTTTTTTTATAAGGAAGTGCTTTATAAGGAAGGTAGTACTTTTAAGGAATTTCTAGTACTGGACTGGACACTACTAAGTCTGACTTTTCTTTAACTTAGCATTTCGATTAAAAATTAAGTTTTGAATTAACAGAGCTAGCACTTCTCGCCAATGGTTTTCAATCAGTATTCATTTCTACTTGTCTCTGGAACCTTTATGACCTATATTTCCTTGACCATTGGTTGTTTTAAGAATCACAAAGTTTAAGACAAACAATGTTAGATCGTTTGGCATATTATTGGTAAGAGTCAGAATTAACAAACCATTCATGTTATTTAGCACTTTGATTGATTTGAAATTCGGTGTACCACAAGAATCACTATTGAGTCTGCTGCTCATGTCCTTATAATTTATACTCAGTGTTTCAATTAAATAAATGATGACAATTTACAGTGTTAAATTTAAAAACGTTGAACTAAGTTTGAAGTTTGAAAACGGCAGCTGGTTGGAACAAACGCACCCTTTTAAGAAGGGTGTCTGAAAGAAGGCGGCTTTAAATCGGAATAATATACCTTTCCAACTAAGAGCCTCTTTTTCAAAATTTACGAAAATTTGTCCGTACGAAAATTCTGACCCCAGATTCAGATTGAGCACCTTCATTTTAGTGTTGACGCAAATTTTTTCGCGTCTAGCTCTTACGATGTTGATTTTATAGCGACGAAAAGTTCGTAAATCTCTAAAGGATTTAACAGTGAAAAATCGATCGGGGTGAAATTTTACACCACATTTTTCACCATCAAATCCTTTGTAAGTTTTCAAATTTTTAATCGCTATAAAATGAACATCGTAAGGACTAAAAGCGTAAAAATTTGCCCAAACACTAAAACGAAGGTGTTGAATTCGAATCTGATGTCGAAGTGCTTCTGTGACACAATTTCAAATTGTTTTGAAAACGAGGCTCTTAGTTGAAAAGGTGTACACGTTTTTTTTTATAAGAAACCTGGCTCGGGGCCTAGTTCTAAAAGTTTCTTAATTTTTGGCCTAATTTTAGTTCTAAAAGTTTCTTAACACTTTCTTAATTTAATGGAAGTAAATTGCAGTACAAACGATAAAAAAACCCGATTATAGCAAGCAAATTATTAATATTATTGTATTACAAAGAGTTGGCCATGCTGGTGCGAGAAATCGCACGGAAATGCTTGGGAATTGATTACTACGTCCACAAATGTGAAATCAGTATGTTGGAAAACTGACACAAAAATGTCTTAAGTTTCTTAACTCCTTCCTCCTAGTTCTAAAAGTTTCTTAACTTTTGGGGTGTCTAGTTCTAGGTTTCTTATAAACCGGTTTCTTATAAAAAAAACGTGTATACGGTATTTGAATTTTTTCACAGGTTTGCCGTGCATTAGACTGCCTCCAATTATCAATGGAAACGGAACATGCTTCACTGGAAAAACAAATGAAACTTGTCAACTTGGGTGTTTTGTCGGATTTAGTCTCAGAGGCTCATCTGAAAGGCGTTGTTTGCCAAACCATAAATGGAGTGGTTCACTAACCACATGTCAACGTAAGCTCTTTTTGCTAAGCTCTTTCTTTGGAGTTGATGTTCCCATTGTCTTGTACGTTAAACAACACTATCCCCTTCGTGTTTTCGTGCGGGCACCGTTTTCGCTTTTTCAGCTCATTATTACCTACATCTACATCTATAAGATTACTTTGCAAAGCCTTACGACATTAACGCAAAGGGGTCTATGACCCAAAATGAAATTATTAAGCATTACACTTTTTTTTTTAATAAGCAACCGTTCAATAAGCAACCAGGGCTGAAATTGTGCTAAAATTTCTGGTGAAATAGCTTTCTTTATACTGTACATCCTTGCAAACTTGTCAGTTACGTTGAGAAGCCAGAAAAGAGCCAAAATAAGAGGTTTTAGGGGGTACCAGGCATTCTGTGGCGGCTGAAACCCTAGATATGTTAAGCAACTCTTAAGGGCTGGACGAAAGTCAAGTTGCTTATAGAAAAAAAAAGTGTACAAAGTCAAAAGTTAAATTACATAATAACAAGCTAATAAAAAAAAACAGATTGAATATTTACAGTTTTAAAATCTCAACTGAAAGTACTGATTTGATATTTCAGGTAAGGAGTGTGCATCTCTTGAACCTCCAGTCAATGGTGCCATTCAACTGCCCTGTATGTCTTATTACCAAGCGTCATGTACTGTGAAGTGTAACCAAGGCTATTACGCAACGGGTCCTACTGGACGCACATGTAGAGCTACTGCTAACAATAGAATGTATTGGAACAATGCTGACACCATTTGCAAAAGTAAGTTTTTTGTGCTTTTTGTAATTTTTACTTTTATAAAAACAGGCTTTTTAAAGGAAAGTAGCCCTGCATTAAGTAGTGCGCCTTTCTCGTCGCAGGGTGAATAGAATTCTTCGTGGAACGACGCGTCCATAATCAACCTTTGTACCGGTTTTTAGAACCCCGTTTTCACTATGCCGTTTGCACCGAAACGTTTTCCAAACCGGCATGAAATGAAAACGATTTCGAAAACGGTATGATTTGAAAACAGAACGAATCGTTTGAGTGAAAACGGAATGATTTCGTTCTGGTTTGAAAGGGAGGTGAAAAATTTTCTCCGAACGAGACAATTTTAACAGGGCGCGTGATATGGCGCCAGAATAATAAATGAGAATCACCCGTTTACACTGAAACAATTCCGTACCGTTTTCAAATCATACCTTTTTCGAAATGGTTTTCATCTCATGCCGGTTAGGAAAACGTTTCAGTGTAAACGGAAGGCCAATCCGGTGTGACTTAGTACCGTTTTCGTTTAGAAACGGCATAGTGTAAACGGGGTCTAATTCGCCATTACATCGGATTTGAAACAATAGAATGATAAAGTAGCGACTTGGTTTCTTGTAAACAATTAGTGTAATACCAGAACGTGAATTTGTGAATCCAGTTGTGAATCGGCCTAAATGGTATCCGAATCCATCTTAATCCGTCCAAATTCATACATATTGGTTACTGATGAGCCTTTATCTATCCGAATATCACTTGATATATCCTTTTCCCTTTTTCATAGAAATAACTGTTTGCAGTCCGAACCCATGCAAGCACAAGGGAGCATGTCAAGTGGTCAGCAAAACCGAATACAAGTGTAATTGCCGGAACACTGGCTACAAAGGAATGACGTGTGAAACGGGAATCATAGGACTGCCAGAATATCCAATCATGCAGTTGCATAACCAGTATAAGGTGGTGATCACTGCTAAGCCTGAAAAACAGTTGATTTTGGAGCTAAGTTCGAAAACTGCTGGACTGACGTTGACTCCGTCAAATCTTGTCTTCACAACAGAGGTGAATTCATTGAGTGTGTCACTAAGCTCCAGGCAGCCTGGCCTGCATGTAATTCACTACAGTATTTCAGGAACAGATGCCAGTACGTTTGAAAAGCCAAAACAAAGTGTTGTTTATGTTAAAGAGCCTAAAACTGGCAACTCATCATTCGTGGAAAATGTAATTAACGAACAGGGAGCTTTCATACAAGGATGCTACGATTCTAATAAATTTAACGGACAGGAGACAGAGACAAAAGTGCCTAAACCCGTCAAATGGTATTCTGACGCACCTTGGAATGAGGCTACAGAATATGAATGGACGGATGGCGTCGTTGTCATGGCAATAGAAGGTAACATAATGCCTGCCTCTGTGGTGGGTAGTAATGTATCTACTGAGAAAATCATGAATAATGACTTTGACTCGTTCATTGAGAAATACTCTGTGGATGATCTGGTATCAACTACGAAGCCTACTTCTGCCGAATACAAGGCCATCAAATGTGTGTCAAAGAATCCCTCAACGAAATACCTCACAGAAATGGTTGAATTGAATTCATTTCCAAAGTCAGTTGTAGATGCTGTGAATGAGCGTACGCCATTTTGGTTTAATTTATTCGCTGATCTCTCAATCAAAGAGTTCGTATTGTCTGACTTTGTTGGTAATGTTCACAGGGAATCGAAACTGAAGCAGTTGTTCCCCGAGTGCTCTCAGCTCATGGGCAGCCGTATTGCATCACGGGAATGGTATTCTTATACCACCAACCAAATGATGAAAATGCATATGGCAGAAGAAGAACTCGAACTGCCTTCTGGGAAGCAAGTCTGTGTTTTCAAATCTATTGATAATAAAGATACTTTTATTGGGTTTCCACAGTCCGAGAAATCATCCACGGAGCTGAAAGATTCTACTGGCTGGTCTGGGAAAGTCAAAAGTGTGAAATTCAGAAATGAAACGCAAAATTCCACGTATGAAATTTCTGGAAAGTTCTCGACTGAATCTTTGTTCAAGACATCAAAAATAAATATTAACGTTGAAGGCAACATTCACTTTACCATGGCAGAAAACAGCAAGGTGAGAATTTCAAAGTTCACAACTGTATTTCGTTGCTGATTTGTAAAACAAGCTGGAATACAGGCCTTATTCTGAAGATGAATGATGATGATGATGATGATGATGATGATGTTGATGATGATGATGATGATGATGGTGGTGGTGGTGGTGGTGGTGATGATGACGATGACGATGATGATGATTGTGACGATGATGATGATGATGATGATGATGATGATGATGATGATGATGTTGATGATGATGATGATGATGATGATGATGATGATGATGATGATGATGATGATGATGATGATGATGATGATGATGATGATGATGATGATGATGATGATGATGATGGTGATGATGTTTGTGGTGGTAGTGGTCGTGGTCGTAGTGATGATGATGATGGTGGTGATGCTGATGACGATGACGATGATGATGGTGATGATGAAGATGATGTATGATGTTGATGGTGGTAGTGGTGGTGGTGGTTGTGATGATGATGATGATGGTGGTGATGCTGATGACGATGACGATGATGATAGATGTGGTGATGACGATGATGAGATGTTGATGACGATGAAGATTATGACAATGACGATGGTGGTGATCATGATCATAATGTTGTTGATGATTACGACGATGTTACCAACATAAATCTTAATCAAAATGTATATGTATTGTTACAGCTTGCATCGGAAGGAATTTCTTCATTTCTGACTACCAAAGCAGCTGGATTCATATCACTTGGAATCAAAAGCAACTCTGCATACTCCACAGAAGAATTTTCTGTTAGTGGTGATGGAGTCGTATCAATCCAACATAAAGGTATGCTAGCGATATTGAACATGCTTTTAATACAACGTCGGTGCGTAATTCCATCTTATAATATTTGCCAAAATGCTTTGAACACTAAACTTAATCAATCAGGAAAGAAAATAGTCGTTTAAACCCTCTGGGATTCTTATGTAGATCTGTCCAGAATGTGCAGTTTTAGACTTCATAATGATTAAAAGCTTAGATACTTGCTTGTTTTTCTGCAATTTCTCAACTTTTTCGCAAAAGTTCGTTAAAAACCCACATATATTTCGTGTTTTAATGCTATTTATTTACTACAAGGTGACCATCCGAAGAGCTGCCCATGGACTAACTACATCGTCGATATTAGTGCTGTTAGAAAATCGATGGTAAGTGAGCGGTTGAAAAGTATCATAAAAGTAGACGCGGGCGCAAGAACATCGGTGAACTTTGCCGCCGACGAATCTGGAGGAAAAATTATGGACGCGCAAAACCTCACGGAATTTCTCAATATTGAACGTAACATTAAAGAACTGAACAGAACGGTATCGTACATCTCCGCGCGTGAATTTCCAAGGGGAAATTTTTCATCAGTTGTTGGTGACGTCAGAAAAGCCGTCGGTCTATCCGATGAGCTTACAGAGTTATGCAAGCTAAATTCCGGACCGAAACTCCTCCCAACACTAATAGACCTGAAGAGAACTGTCAGTGTTATCGAGAGAAAGTTCCAGGTTTTAGCGGTGGTACTTAGGGACAAAGAATCCTTCGAGCAATTTTACCAGAGCGTCCAAAATTCAATAAACGCAACGTACAGTGCTCTGAAAGTCAGTTTGAAAAGAGAGTCAGTGTCAAGGAAGATTGGTTCTTATTTCTTTAACAGCCACGGAACGATTTGCCTGGGGGACCTTTGCTTTCCTAATTCGAGTTTCAATATTGTATATGGCCTATCAAAGCTGCAACTCCAGACATGCTACGATGTTGATAAAAAACATGAAGCTGAATCAGTTATCATTGGGATGACTGGCGAAGAAAAGACGCTTGCTGGAGTGCTAAAAATCCCTCGAAATACAAAAGTTCTGTATATGTCAAGCAAAGGTCGTTTTGATGTAGGAATGTTTAACGCAACCGTTTCTATCTATGGTTCTGAAAGGACCGTCGAAGTGAAGGTTCAGAACAACACCTTGAATTTTTCTGCTGGAGTTTTACTACCAGACAAATCAACCGCGGAGTTCAATTTTACCGCAAGGCTTTTTAATCTTAAATCCGACGGTGATGTTTTGATAAAAGTAAGAGGATATTTAGGCCAAAACTCTGATTTAATCAAGCAGATCAACGCGTATTTGCAAAAACGGCTGGCGCAGATTTCAAATGTAACCCACACACGTGTGGACGCTCTCAGGAAAGCGGTCGATAGATCAAGCAAACAGCAAAGAGACGCGGCAAAGTATTTACATGAAGTAGAGCAAAACTATAAAGACAAGCTTGCTGACGAATTGAGAATAAGCAGAGAAGTTAATGTCACTCGTATTACATATCAGAGTTTGAAGTCAACATTGCAAAAGAGGCTAAAGAAATATGACAGCGTTATAGCTAATTATACTCTTGCAATAGAGAAATGTGCGCCTCGTATCTGTGTTAGCAAGTGCACACCAGGCATTGTGAAAAGTATTTGTTATGATGATCGATATGTGTTTATAAACATTAAATCTTGCAACCTAGTGACGAAGAATTACGCCAAAACCGAACTTCAGCAGATATCAAGCCCTGCATCGTATGTCGCGTATGATACGAAAACAAGCTGCCAGACAAAATGTCCGCCATTGACTGGCTTTTTCAGGAAGCTGTTTGGTCGAAAACGGCGAGGACTTGTAGCTACATTATCAAAACACTCATTACGACTGTGGCTAAATCGGCAGGGAAGTCATTATTTGGTTACCTTGGTGGAGAAACAGGAAAGATTGGAGCTCAAATCGGATCAATGCTTCCTGGACCTTTTGGTATAGTCGGCATGATAGTTGGTGGCATCATTGGCAGCGCTTTTGGAGCTTGTGACAAAATATGCACTGCGGAATACATACCAAAGTTGGTGCATTTTACGAAGTATGATGTAGAAAAGTTTACTAGAACAGTTCACTACAAAGAGAGCGTATGTAAAGATACAATAAAAGAAATGAAATCTGGCTTCAACCATGCTTATGAATGCTTACAACAGAGGAACTGTTCTGAGTCTTTAGCCGATGTGAGATGCCTGCACGAGAACGAACGATGTTACGCTTCAAGAAATTTCCTACGTCAAAGAATCAGTGACGAAATGCATCTCCTGCCAGTGTATAACAGTTTTGCAGCTCAGAGTCTTAAACTGGAAGGTCTTGAGACAGCTAAGCGGTTTGCTACAGCTGACAGAGAAAATGCCTACCAGAGTTTGTTGTCTGCGAAGTCATTGTCATTAGAGGCTAATTATACATTGGATCTTGCTAAACAGTCATTGGCAAGCACAAATGCTTTGTTTTCGCTTGAGATCAAGGCAGCTAAGGAAGTAGCAATGTACGGTGCAAGGTCATACTATGTCCGGAATGGACGGTGCCTGTTTTATACAACAAAAGGCAGTAAGATACCAATGTCGCTTGCGCTTGATATGGAATTAGAAGAAGGCAATGGCAAGAAATTGGCATCAACATCAATTGTTGACTTCAGTAACATAAACGAAACTGTAGCAGATGCAACTAAGGATATTATCAATAACATGTTTGGGAAATCACAGAGAAGTCGACGATCCTTAAACTCCGATGACCTTGCAGAAACATTAACAGTCGATGGATTGAACTTGAATGTGACAAGAAAAAAATGCAGTGTGATCGAAAAGAATTTGTTTTATTTGTTGAAGGTTCTGAATCATTTCGTCAAAGGCCTTCGACATCATGATAATACGACGAAAGAAATCGAAATAGCAGAAGAAAAGAGACTGAATTTTACACGAAGTATTGAAACAAAGATCAATGGCAGTGGTCTTTGCAGCGATAATGGGAGTATTACAACAGAGAACTGTTCAACAACATGGCTAACAGGCATGTATAAAAACATGACCGGTGGAGCTACTGAAAAGAACCTAACACTTTCATGGCATGTGAAGAGAATTCAAATCATATCAAACCTAGAGATCTATACTAAATCCCAGAATTTCACCAACTGTGGCGGAGTTCGTGATTGCGTTCATGCTTCAATAAAGGCAATATCGGAGCTGGTGAAGTTTGAGAAGTCGCATCTCGCAATTCTATGCAGACAGGCCATTCCGGTCTGGGTTTCGTCCTTCAACCACCTCCTTGATGGCGAATCAGTCACTCTAAACAACACAAGGAAGCATGTACAAATTATCTGGGATTCAATAACAGCTTCAAGGCCAACTGATATATTTTGCGATTCTCCGCCTATCATTATTAACGATTTGCCAGCAAAAGTCGTCATAACCATTAGCAAATCAGCCATTTTGAATTTCACCCTCGTTCAGAGTATCCACTCCACTTCTTTCGTTTGGAAAAAAGATGGCGCTACAATTTCGTCAAGTGGCGATAAAACATTGATGATTACGGGCACTGATAAATCCATGGATGGCTACTATAACTGCGAGATAACAAACAAATTTGGCAAAATCTCCACAAGGACAGTTCATGTTATTTATGAAGAAATACCCATCATTATCCAACACCCAAAAAATACGAAGACGACAATAAAATCTCCTTCTTCGCTTTTAACGCTGGTTTGTAACGCAACAGGGGAACCGAAACCGGAGATATCTTGGCTGTTCGCGCCTTTTAGTAACATATCGGATCTGACAACATTGACACAGTACGGCTACTGTTTTGCAGCTGAATTCAACAAGCGGTAATCAGTCCGGGTTTTATCATTGCAAAGCTTCAAATACGCAAGGTTATGCCATAAGTCAGCCGGCCAGAGTTCACGTGCTGCAGTCGATCATCGCAGAATTCGCCATCAAAGTAAGCTTCTATTTCTACCCTCAAGCGACAAACTCAAGTCAGAACAACAAATCTGGAGTTTCCACGCCATTATCTCTGTCCAAAGAAGAGCAGACCAACTTAACGTCAATTCTTTCAAAGCACATGAACATAACATCAAGTCGTATAAATAATATGTATTACACCAAAATCTCTAATCAGTCAGCACTTCTATCGTTTGATATCAAGACGCAAGATTTGAGCAAACTTCTACGGGAGACTTCAGACTGGACAACGATTTCAGAAGATATTGTCATGGCGCGAAAAGGATTGCTCGTTTTGTCCGTATGGTTACATTACGTGTTCAATAACATCACGACTGAGATTGCGATCGGAGATTCAAATTATACTGTTGATGCGGAAACGATTGATGCTGATCCACTTGCAGCTAAATGCCCATTTGGATATTCATTGATGCCTAATGGATTTATATGCGGTAAGCAAATGATTTTTCTCAATTTAGTGAATCCAGATGTGACTCAATTAGTGAGTCTGTTTCTCCCTCTTCCCAGGGCACTTAAGCCTGCTCCACACAAATCTTTAAGGCTTGTTAGAGTCGTTGGGAAAACCCAAAAATTCAGAAGACCGAGTATTCACTCCTTGTCTTACTTGTTAAAGTTGCTCAAGAGTGGGTCTTTTGGGTCTCAAGATAGAACTTTGGTCGTGTTCCTCTAAACCAATTCTTTTTGGTAGCCTTCATTTTTCGGAATATGTTTTTCGAGGCCATTCTTCTGAAAATGGTAGGCTTTGGAGAAACATAGACCGAAAATTAGAAACGTTTATATCGCAATCTCGAACTCTTTTGCGACTCAAATAGTTTTGGTCCATTTGATGCAATGGATGTAATGTGCAAGTTTTCTGGTGTCGTAATCTTCCATACTGATGAAATAGTTAGTTAGTCCTTCCTGTGCCATGATGAACATTGGGCTGCACGACGTTTCCAGCCATCACAGTCCAGGGCATTCACCAACGCATTTTGCGAGCTATTCCAGTCGGGTCTTTCTCGACTGTTCTTCTCCATGTTTCACGTGGCCCGCCCAGGCTGTGCTTCCCATCGAAGGGGGCCTATAATCCATTGCGATTTTAAGTGGCTGGTAATAGTCCATGGTCGAGCATGCAGCTGGGGATTGATAAAATAACTATTTCTTTTCTCAGAAAAATGTCAGTCTGGTAGTAGATACATCGCAGGGGATGGCTGCAAACTATGTCCCGTTGGATTTTATCAACCCAAACAAGGCCAGTCAGAATGCATGAAGTGTGGTGATGACATGGTTACTCAATATCCTGGCAGCGTATATTCTGGTGACTGTTTTGCCGGTAAGAAGTATTAAATTGCTAATGAATACCAACGATTTTTCTATTTCTGGTTCTATATTACCGTGTAGGCCATCACTAGACCTATTACAGGAATCGTAGTTTTCGCTTCCTTCTCCTTCAACTCAATCCAAAATTGTAAAATCCAAAAATAGTTGTTGCAGGTGTTAATGGCGATAGGTCTAACTATTAGCGGGTGGTGTGTGTAGAGGGGCTGGGAGCGATAGACTTATTACTAGACTGTACTAGACTTATTACCTGAGTCATTTGTTTCCACCCTCCCCCCACCCCGCTACAACCCGTTTGAGCGATCTCACGTTGGTGCTAGTCTCGGAGTCATGAACGATAACTGGAACTCAGATAATAAGTCTAGGCCATCACAGTAGATTGAATGAGTATGTCCTCGTTTCATGTTGTTGTTGTTGTTATCTACAGTCACCCCGTGTCAAATTAGTTGACGGAGTGTAGAATACAGACTGGTGTAATTAGTCTACCATCTCAGATCGACGAAAATTTGACCTACAATCAATCGTTCACAAAAATTGTGAGACTGTTTGCTCTTCTCGCTCCATAATAATCCCAACGTATTACTGACAGATAACTGAAAGACAAAGTCAAGAGAATGTATCGAAATGATTAGCTAACATCTTCATAGTTTTGAGTAAGAGTCGCATAGTCACTTTTTAAAACCGCCAGAAAACGTCATCCCTCCCCTTACCGCCCTCCCCGCCCCCTCCAAGCAATGTTGTTTAATTTGATTTCTTGAACATAGTGGCAAATTGCGTGCGCCAACATCGTACAAGGCTCTAACTTCGGACACAACATTGCTTGCAGGGGGGGGGGGGGTGGGGTGAAATACAAATATTTTGACTGATGGCAGTGAATGTATTTCGATTTCGTCACTAGTCTCAACATATTTTGTGAAGGATTGTAGTAAGACTAACACGCACTTTAGCTTGAGAAACTTTAAAAAATGTTTCAAAGTCATTTAAATCTATAGTAATAGTAAAAGTAAATTGATCTTTTTTCAGGAGTAACTACAACGGCAAAGCCCGAAACCTCCGCTCCAACGGCAGTTTCCACAATATCAACAACTGAGGCAACTACACGTGAAACAGAGGCTGTGATCACAAGCGAGGTGACAAGTAAAACCGAGACTGTGATCACAAACGAGGTCAAAAGTAGAACAGAGCCAACGAAACATCCATCAATTACATCAGATCGTGTAACCACAAGTCTGCTTGGCAGACCGGTTGCAAAGCCTCAAGAAGAGGGCAAAAAATTGGGGATAATTATCGGTTCATCCCTTGTCGCCGCTGTGCTTGTAATATTAATTATTGGTAAGTACATTTGATATTTGCTAACTTGCATGCTCCCTAAGTCGGTCTTCCTGAATGAACTTTTAGTTCTCTTTGCCAAGCATCTATCTCAAACTTTCACCGCCTCGGCCAGATTTTTATTTCCCCCAAGACTTTGAGATAGCGAATGTATGATATACTAGCCCTCCTCGTGACTTTCTGGCATGCCTTAAGGTGGATTTCCACTTGTCCTTTTGGCAACGGCAACCGAAACGGGAAAATAATCACTTGACCATGCGCACTCTGCCCCTCTGCTCATCACATTTTTGCACGGGAACATTTTCCTGTCTGTTTTGTCAGGGGAAAAAGTTGAACTGAATTCTGAACTGAGTTGAACTAATTAATCCGATTGTTTTTGTCCTGTGCACTTTTCCTGAAGAAATCAACTGGAAATCAATTTTTTCCGGTTCTTGTTCCCATTTCCCGTGCCCGTTGCCATTCCTCTTCCAGTTTTAACCGAAAAACAGGCAAGTGGAAATTCAGCTTTAAAAGCCTTTGGGAAAACGTAATTTTCTTTTTTTTTCACTTTTTTTCAACCCCAGTCATTGAGTGGGTTGCAATTTCGGACACTGGGGGTCGATTCTTCAAGAAAAACAGGGTGCAGGTCAACCTCGTCCCCAGGGTGAATAGGCCTCTACGTGAAACTCTGCTGTCCAAAATCGATTTGACGGTTGAGATTCGAGGAAACTCGATTTGGGGCCAGGGGACGACGAGGTTGGGTGCAGGTAAGCCTCCGTGGGGTCAAAAAGTAGACCCGAATGGATACCTACAGACCCTGTAAGAGATACCGTAATGAATACAAATAGCGTGAAATACAAACCCGAAAAGATGCCTGGGCTAAAATTGTGACCCAAGTGACCCGAAAGTACACCCAACTTTTTAAAATGACACCCGAATGTATACCAAAATCTGCAAAAAAAAAATACCCAAAAAGATGCCCTAAATCGGCAAGAACCCTACCCGAATGAGTGACTCATATGCACCCACCGGCACCATGGAAGAATCCCACCAGGTTTGGACCGTCTTGGCCAAGTCTGACAAAAGATACCCCTAATCTCGGTATAACGGTCTATGAAGCGAACCGCAAGGATAATGCTCTTCATGTCAGAAGTTCTTTAAACGAAGAAAATGTTTTATAATTTGATTCATTTATATATTTGAAGTGTCTTTTTTGTTTCTTCTCAATATGCAATTTGTTCCTAGGATTTATGTACAGGAAGTACGCTGGCAAAGTGAAGGAAAAGAAACCAGCAAGAAACGTTCCTGAGAGACATTATTTCCAAAAAAAGCCGTACGAAGATGGCCGGGATGTTGTTTTCAAAAATACTACATATGGACAGCTAGAAGAAACGCGAACCCCAAAGTCACCAGATGTAAAAAGTCAGTTAGTATCGAAAGACGTCACCGTGAGTCAATGGAAGACATCAGAAGGGCTGGCGTTTCAAAATCAAGCCTATGGAAGTTTCGGAGATTGTTATGTCGAAGATAATAACACAGTCCGTAGAGATTTGCCGCAGTTCGAACTAGGTGAATTCCCAAGGTTTAAGAATCCAGGTCCCTACCCATACCAGGATTTGGGAGTCGAGGTTATGCCATATCGACCTCGTAAGGATAACAGTAGTTGTTGAATAAACTGCTTTTTTGTCTTAATTTTACTCAATATTGTTTTATCTATAGTTCAATAATTCAGTACACGCAGTTTTTTTTTATAAGCAACTTCCCTCGGGCCTAGTTCAAAAAGTTGCTTATTTTTGGACCTCTTATGGCCACCTTTTAGTAGCAAAAGTTGCTTAGAAGTTGCTTAATTTTAACTATATTTTTTGCCCTAAGAATAGTATAGAAAAACAGCCAAATTTGAGGCTAGAAAAACAGCCAAATTTGGAGTCACTTCTTTGCCGATACCAATGTATACCAATGCAGAAAAGTGTAGAATTTTGGTAAATGTTTCAGCAAATATCCCTGTCATGTGCCATTGCTAAAAATAGGCCTAGAAAGAGCGCTTGGATGAAAAATTTTCAATAACACATTAGCGTTGGGAGATCGCAACTTAAATTGGGAGCCTAAAAGTACTTTTTCGATGTTTTCTATGTTCTTCCATGCCCCGTCCAATCCTTTTTTGTTTCCATCTTCCACACTTCCGTTCCACGATTCCATCAATGACCATGCCCAATAAACTCACGAGAAAGAGGTAGAATGTAAATGTCGGCAGATTTGGAATATTGGCCGACGCCTGTTGTTATATATCATTGAGATTGTGCTAAAAAAGCCCAGTTGGATGGCGATAGAGAATAAGATGGTATACAAATTTTTAAAGGTTTAGACCAAAGCAAAATAATTATTCGTTTTAAATCGGTAATAAGCAGTCGTTTATATTATTTTATACTAAGTCTTGCAAGTTGTATGCAACTAAAATGGCGGGAAAAGGCCATGATAGGCCTACTAGCTCTGGCGCTACAAATATTATCGGTGTCGATGTTGGTTCAACAATGATATGTTGTTATGTTTTCGATGAATTTGGAAGAGAAAAGGGAAAAGCAAGTCAGACAATTATCGTTGAGCATCCACAACAAGGGTTCACAGAAATTGATCCTGATACACTTTGGGGACAATTCAAAGATGTGATAAATGAAGCATTCCAATCTGCAAAAATCACTGCATTTGATGTCACTGCAATGGGGATATCTGTCCAGAGGAGTACTTTTATTACCTGGGATCGCACCACCGGAAAACCATTGCATAAGTTCATAGGCTGGCAAGACTTGAGAGCAGCTCCATTGAAAGATGAGTGGAATAATTCATTTACACTAAGAAGTATCCAGGCTGTTAGTAAAATACTCTTTGCTCTGACAGGAAACAACAGATACAAAGCTGCAAGTGTCATTAAATTCTCAGCAGCTCATGCCTCGATGCGTCTGCTTTGGCTGCTCAGAAATAACCAAGACGCTTATGAAAAGGCTTTTAATGATACCTTAATGTTTGGCACAATTGACACCTGGTTAATCTGGAAATTATCTGGTGGGAAATCCCATTTGACTGATTTCTCAAATGCTAGTTCCACTGGAATTTTTGACCCATATATGATGGAATGGAGTAAATTTTTCTGTAGAGTGCTGAATTTTCCACTGTCCATATTTCCTAAGATAATTGACACATCTGGGTTTGTGATTGATGTAGAAGAAAGTATCTTTGGGGCTTCTTTTCCAATCACTGGTTTGGCAGCTGATCAACAAGCATCAGTTTTTGGCCAATGCTGCTTTGAAGAGGGTGATATCAACTGTACACTTGGCACTGGAACATTTATTGATGTGAATACAGGGGGGCCCACATGCCTCCATTGCTGGTTAGTTTATAATACATTTCAAACTTTGATTCCTGACTGATCTGATCTGATTAGCTGTTTATCTGATCCAGATTGATATGATCGAAACCACTCTGATCTGGTCTAATCCAATCTTGTGTAATCTAGATCCAATTGGTTCATGAATGACCTACTATGCTCTGATCTGATCTGATTTAATCTGGTCTGATTTGATCTGATCTAATCTGGTCTGATTTGATCTGATCTAATCTTGTCTGATCTGGTCTGATCTGATCTGTTCTGATCTAATCTGGTCTGATTTGGTCATATCTTATCTTGTCTGGTCTGGTCTGATCTGATCTGATTTAATCTGGTCTGATTTGATCTGATCTAATCTGGTCTGATCTAATCTTGTCTGATCTGGTCTGATCTGATCTGTTCTGATCTAATCTGGTCTGATTTCATCATATCTTATCTTGTCTGATCTGGTCTGATCTGATCTGATCTAATCTGGTCTGAGATTTGCTCATATCTAATCTGGTCTGATCTGGTCTGATCTGAACTGTTCTGACCTAATCTGGTCTGATTTGATCATATCTAATCTTGTCTGATCTGTTCTGATCTAATCTGGTCTGATTTCATCATATCTAATCTTGTCTGATGTGATTGAATCTGATCTGAATAGATGTGATCTAATCTGGTCTGATTTCATCATATCTAATCTTGTCTGGTCTTATCTGATCTGATCTGATCTGATTTGTATTGCCCATTTAGGATTATACCCTATTGTTGGATGGAAGATTGGAGATGATATACATTTCATTGCTGAAGGTTACAGTTGTGGAACTGCTCCATCAATTGAATGGTCAAAAAACATTGGGCTCTTTGACAATGTATCAGAAACATCAGATATGGCATTTTCAGTAGAAAGTAGTGATGGTCTATGTTTTGTTCCTGCTTTTGATGGTTTGCAAGTTCCTTTCAATGATCATAATGCAGCAGCTATGCTTATTGGTAAGTCTTAGAATATATTTGATTATTTGTTTCATCTCTGTTTCTGTGAAGATGTTCTGCTTACACCAACAGATGTGTTAATGTTGATACCGATTTGTGCCAAAAATTGATTTATAACAAATCTATGAGTGATACGAAATATCAAAATTGTGATAAACAGTGCAAGCATTGTTAGGCATACTTAAAAAAGCTTTTTCCTTTTGACACTCCTTAGAGTATAAACGTCAGTAATACATAGACCAAAATCTTGTGGTCTCACTTTATCCTGTGATCTGATTGGTGCTCGAACACAATACAGTATAATCCCGTTATAACGTACTTGAAGGGACCGCAGTATTTGGTATCCGAGAGTACGTTATAAGCGAGTACGTTAAAACCAGATTATACTGTACAAATCCAGCTTCACTTTTCTGGTTGGTTCTTTTTGATCCACAACTGGGACAATATTCTGCCTCAGTCATCTGTTTTGTTCTTTTTCTGACCATTATACTTTGAGGAGTGTCAGGTCAGATAAAAAAGGTTTTAACAAGTGTACGCAGCAATTTATGCAAGCTGTTTGATGTTTAAGATACAATGCCATTTGAGCTTCATTTTTCTGATTAGTGCATTTCAATCCGCATCTGGGTATCCATTCTCCTTAATCAATCGTTTCAGTCTTTTTCTGACGTGTTTGAGGCCCATTATGGTGTTAGGGAAATGAGATATTCCCAGAAAAAATGAAAGGGACAACAGATAATTTTGGACCACCTAAAGGGTGTACAGAATATTTTTAAGCCAAGTTCTGGGATACAGGAGGGAAAACATACAGGGGATATGTTAAGAAAATTGTAGGGGATACAAGATATTCTGACCCCCCCCCCCATGGGGCTTCGCGTTTATATTCTGGAGAGTGTCAGGCAAAATAAGCCTTTCTGCCTTTGAGTACCACCAACGATATTTTCACTCTTTTTCGCTATCTTTGAGTTTTTACCAACTCAAAGTTTTGTACCCTGTAATTTTTTCGTTGAGATAAAGCCGTAACTAACTTTTCTAGGTTTGAAGAAAGGCACATCGAAGTCTCAGATAATGCGGGCTGTTCTTGAGTCAATCGCATTCAGATTTTATCAACTTTATCAGGTCGTTATTGATGAGATCAGAGTGCCGATAACTTCGTCAATAAAGGCTGATGGAGGTGTAACGAATAACGACTTCGTAATGGAGCTTATATCCAGCTTAACAGAACATAAAATTGATAGATCATCATTCTCTGATATGTCCGCGATTGGGGCTGCGTATTTTGCCGGACTTGGTGCCGGAGTATGGAAGTCTAAAGACGAACTGAAGCAGTTCAGAAATTCTACGGCAACATTTGAACCAAAAAGCGATATACGGTTGAAGTATGACTCGGTTTTTAACCTGTGGAAGAGAGCGGCTTTAAGAAGCCTAGGCTGGTATAACACTCATAAATAACTCGTGTCTTTTTAAAATTTTTTAGTATAGCTACTTGATTTAGTATATCATGCACATACACGCACTATGCATGGTCGCCGAGACATCTGCTAAGCACAGGAGCTGTGCTGCGGAGGGGCCCCTCTTAATTTTGCACCACGTGGTTTTTCCTTTGGTTGCTTTTATGGGCCCCCTCCTAAGGCCCCAGCTCCCCTAGTGACTTACCTGGCTCACCTAACTTCTCGACGGTCCGGCTGCGATTCAATGCACGTTTTTGCTGCAGTTAGCACTTGAATTTTAATGCACTTAGTGCATTGTATTGAGTTTTGCAAAATCGTAGTCTTTTCGACTTTTTCGATCATAAGAGGTGGTCGCCTTTTTTTGCCTCTACCTTTTTGACCCCCCAATGCATTTGATAAACGCAATTTTACTTTTTTTAACTTTAGATTTTTAACTTAAGTTTTTGAATTTGTACCTTGAAATTTGCATATGGAGTAAATAGGTTTTCTTATTTAGTTCTTGCGATATTTTATAGCTATTTAGGATGGGATGTACTGTACAATTAAGATTTAATACTTAATACGATCACATAATCATGTTGTAACAGACCATTGACGTATGATTGTTTGATCGTCTTATCTAGTCGTTTGCAATCACATAGTCATACAAAATCACTGATTTATTTGATTTTTTTATTCGCTGAGTGTTGTTTCTACAATTGCATGGGCAATGTCCCGCAAGGTGGGATAAAAATGGGTGTTTTGCAATGCATTAGCGGCAATGAAAATGCTCATTGCTGTAGGGGGTGGGGTCCTAGAAAACTTTCCTTACTGACCCATTTCCTCTTCTTGCTCTTTTTTCCTACTTTTGTTTCGTTACTGACCCATTAATTTGCGTTGGCTGTGAAAAAAGGGGCAAGAAGGGTAAATACACTCATTTTTGTAAAAGAAATTGTGTTCTGAGCCATATAGTAGGGTTGAGCACAATTGGTATTGTCACAGTTCGAAATTTTCGTGAAACTTGTTCTAAGCAAAATACTGTATGGGAATTTCCAGGAATTGACCCTAATTTTGTGATAGTTTTCGGAGACTATTTTTACTTTTAGAAAAAGGTATATACAGTTATAGTCAGATTATTCTTATACAAAAACGAATGTTCATGTTGTTGAATGGGTTTAAACCACATGAAGATATTGCATAATACATGTTTTCTTTCAATAAGCAACTTGACTTTGGTCCAGCCCTCAAGAGTTCCTTAACATATCTAGGATTTCAGCCGTCGCAGAATGCCTGGTACCCCTAAAACCTCTTATTTTGCCTCTTTTCTGGCTTCTCAATGTAACTGACAAGTTTGCAAGGATGTACAGTATAAAGAAAGCTATTTCACCAGAAATTTTAGCACAATCTCAGCCTTGGTTGCTTATTGAATGGTTGCTTATTAAAAAAAAGTGTATTGCCAATCTTCCCCTAGCCTCAAAGTCAAAATCTTTCTTATTTAAAATAAGTGGAAAATATCATGCTTTTTTATGATCACTAAATCAGCATCAGTGATCAAAAAATAGACAGAAAACTTCCGAAAATCACAGAAACAGTAGCATCACCGATCAACCAATCACCTAATCATTAATCATCAAATCCCGCACGCTGCCAGCTAATCTCGTTCTGGTGTTCAGTCAAAGAGAACATAAAGAAGACAACAACTTTGGTCACGCTTTGCCGAACAAAAGCTTCTTTCAGGAGGAAATACAAGAAGCTTGCTTTATTGGATTTTGGATTCGTGTTCGTGGTTTTGAAGAAAGCAAAATAACATCATATGTTTCACTAATCTACTTTTATTTCAACCAGTTACTCAATTTAAGTCAACGGAGCAATAATGTCGTCGATTTTCCAAGCAAGGAGCTACTTTCAAGACGCGGTCATAATTTTCCTGACATTGCTTTTGGTAGGCCATTCGGAAACTCAACAACAGGCGCACGTAAGAAAAAATTTCGTCATCTTATCTATAGGCCTATGTTACGGTGGTAAATATTATTATCTAAAAATAAAAGAAAGGAAACTGGATCAATGTTTATCAAAAGAAAGATTGTCCTTTCTATCAGTCCCTTGAACAGTATAACCTTTTTGGTTTTTGGTTAGATTTGTTTTATTGAAAGACAAAAGCCGACGCGCACAGACAACACGCGAGACAAGCAGCACCAAAGGTAAAAACAACCTCATCTCTTTAGGCCGATAAAATATTTTCAATAGATTTACGACCTATCCAGTCGTTTCCTTACAAGCGTGGAAACGGATGCTGTTGCTGGATAGAACTTAATAAAAAAGATAGCTAAATATCCTGCCCTAAAATTAAATCAACCATGCTTTACTATCCATCTACTATCTACAGGTCGCATGGTGGCATGCACAGACAAGTATTTAAATTTGTAAAATTTTAGTTTCAAGCGGAAATAATTTTCCTTCAAATTCTTCCTCATCTATTAATAACAATGATTCGCTTGAAAGAGTAAAAATAATAGGAAACAATTATTTGGGGCCTTTTATTTGATAGAGGACCATGAAGATCTGTTGTTTACCAAAAAAAGAAAATCTCTAGAAGTGGCAATATTCTTCCCCCTATCTCAATGCTTGAATTGACTGGGTAAAAAGAAAACAAAAGGAAATTCTTTCGAGGTTTTTATTTAATGAATAATAAAGCATTAAGCCGTTTTGTTTACTACAAATATTGCCTTCAAAGTCTTTTGTTTTTGTACAAATGCCTTTTGCAGATTACTTTTTGACAGTTACTCTGCCTTTGAGTGGGGGAAGGTATTTAGTTTGAGCTTCCCTCATCAACCCTAGTTTCAAGGAGGATGATATTCCATAAAAGTTTTCCGCCTGTCAATGAAATTTGTTATGGGCGATGATTCTTTATAAGAATTCTTCCGCTGGTTCAATACACTATTCTGTGGCAAGGCTTGCTCTATCATTAAACAATTTGGATAATTTGAACACAGCCATCTTAGTGCCTCTTGCCTTCGAATAGCATTTGGCAAAAAAATGTTGGCGAGAGGGTTCTTGAAAATTCCTGAACCAAAAAGAACGGTCTCTGATATTAATATTTTACCCGTCTTCGCATGGGAAGATCTAAATGAAATTAAGTTTCTTGGCAAAGGCAATTAAGTTTCTTCCCATTTCTTTCCTTGGTTCCCTGTTGCTGGTTTCCTGTAGTTATAGCCGTAGGCCTGTTAAATAGGGAGATGTTTTAATAGTCACTGTGAGTCATTGCTGAGAGTGAAAAGTACAGTCAGAAGCAAACTGAGATTTGGGGTTGAACATTTGTGTCCCCTGCGTTCCTTGCCTGTGTTACCCACATTTCCCAGTGTGTTTTAATTCTATTCCCATTCAGACCCCCATTCCATTCCCTATTCCATTTTCATTCCATTCCCGCTCCCTTTCCGTTTCATTCCTATTCCATTCCTATTCCATTCCCATTCCATTCCTATTCCATTTCCATTCCATCCCTATTCCATTCCCATTCCATTCCCATTCCATTCCCCATTCAATCTTCATTCCATTTCCCATTCAAGTTTCATTCCATTCCTGTTCAATTCCCATTCCATTCCCATTTTTAGTAATAGCCATTTTGATAGGCAAATTTTTGACAAATATGGCTGTTTTAAAAGTTTAATTTCACAGAGTAAGAGGGGCTGCAGCCCCCACAGCCCAGCCTCATTGTCTCCTACATCAATGTTGAGGCATTCTTACACCTTTTGCCGAGTGAAATTTTGAAACTGTTTGAACCTTGGCCATTCATTGGCTCATTGCCTTCTCTACCTTCTCTGGCCACTGTGTCACTGCTTCCCATACCTTGCCCTTTCATTGTTTTCAAACATTGACAGTTTCTCCAAACTAAATTTTTAATAGCACTTTCTTTAAAATTTTTTTTAAATGTTCTTTTTCAGTCTGGTACACTCATTGTTCCTGAGACTCTACTTTTTGTTTCAACCCTTGATGGTTCCCTTCATGCAGTGAAGAAGAACAGTGGGGATGTAAAATGGACCATGAAAGACAGTGAGTTTAATTACTAAAAATTGTTTAAAGTAACAGTTGAACCCTAAGCCCCCAGCTTCGGTGATTGCCCCTGGCAGCTTGGATAAATTTTCTGAGTGCCTGTTTGATTGCTAGCTCATGCATTCAAGCTCTAGAATACAGCAAGTCCTGGCACCCTTCTAGAATACTGGCTTGTCTTGTTTTAATTAGCCTTTTTACTGGTTAAAACAAAGCCAGCTTGTGACACATTGTTTCTGACTACTCTATAGTTAGAGACCTTAACATAACAATATATTCTTTCACTAAGATTTTTATTTTTTGTTTTTCAAAACACACCCCTTTTGCCATCATTTCATTTACAAAATTTTGCCCCTATCAAACATTCTTTTAAGCATATGAAGGAAACTAAAATCTGTTCCAGTAAAAAGGCCATAATAGCCCTAATTTTTCATTCCATAATAAGGGCTCAATGGGTCTTTTTTCAAGTGTTAAAGTCCATTAGTTGTTGCCTGAAAACATTGAAAGGTACATTTTAATAGTACAGTTAGACAACAATTTGTGATGTTTTAATCCCAAGCAAATTTGTTTCCTTTGACCACTTTAGTGAATTTTGATTAAACATGCTGATAATGATTTTTATTTTCTTCTAATTTCAGATCCTGTGCTTAAATCTCCTCTCAAAGCACATCCAGGGTAAGTTTTTGTCTGATAAAGATTCATCTTTCCTGATCAATTCTTGCAATTCTGCTGTCCTACTTCTACATCTCCTTCCCTGTATGATTTTGTTCCTGGTTTTCTTCCTTTGTTCCTTTTTTCCTTCTTTCTCCTTTCTCTTCTTTTTCTTCATCATCATTTTTTCCTCTGACTTCTCAATTTCTGTTTGTTCTTTTCTTTTCTTTATAGTCCCTTTACTGCTCCTGCTCCTGCTTGAGCTCCTTCTCCTATCTTTATTTTCCTTGTTTCTTGTTCATTTTCCCTTTTCACCCTTTCCTTCCTCTTCTTCTTCTTCTTCTTCTTCTTCTTCTTCTTCTTCTTCTTAGTCTTCTTCTTCTTCTTCTTCTTCTTCTTCTTCTTCTTCTTCTTCTTCTGCTTCTTCTTCTTATTCTTCTTCTTCTGCTTCTTCTTCTTCTTCTTTCTTCTTAGTCTTCTGTTTCTTCTTCTTCTTCTTCTTCTTCTTCTTCTTCTTCTTCTTCTTCTTCTTCTTCTTTTCTTCTTCTTAGTCTTCTTCTTCTTCTTCTTCTTCTTCTTCTTCTTCTTCTTCTTCTTCTTCTTCTTCTTCTTCTTCTTCTTCTTCTTCTTCTTCTTCTTCTTCTTCTTCTTCTTCTTCTTCTTTATGCTTTCATTTCTTCCCAGACCGATTTTTCTTTTTTCCCTGATACAGAGGTACTCAAATTTTACTTCCTCTTCGTTTCAGGGGAATATTCTTACCAGACCCAAAAGATGGCAGCCTATATGGATTTTCTGGAGGAAATGTTAAAGAAAGCCTACGAGTAAGCTTATTCTTACAATCTCATTTGCTTTCTAGGATAGCATTGTTGCATTCTATTCTATTAGTGCTTCAGATATTATTTGCAATTGCAGTGATGATAGTCATTGTCTGACAATGTCATATTGTTTTCTTCTAGAAACTTCCTTTCACAATTCCTGAACTTGTTAAGGCTTCACCATGTCGCAGTACAGATGGGACTCTCTATGTCGGTAGGTGTTTTCATTTTCATATCTTGCAAAACTTTGTCGTTACAAGGAGAGGAGAACATTGATTTTGATTACTGGTTTTTCACCTGAACTAAAACTGTAACCCTCTCACTAGCCTGTTGTATGATGCATTGCTTGACATTAGGAATGTTTTTGAAAATTTTAAGAATATTTAATGCTTGTCGCATGAAACCAGTGTTTGAAGAGCAATGTTTGTTGATGTAGGCAAACGGTCAAAAATTTCGTTCTCAAGATTCGAGAGCGTTTGATCAATTGGCCAGGGTGTTACAAAAGATAACCAGTAAAAATGGTTTGTTGGGCTTGTAAATGACGCATTATTGTTGGGCACATTCCTGTTTATTTTTGCGTTCTTGTTGACATAACTTTTTTTGAGTGCTACAAAATTTCAAAATTCGAGAAACAATGGAAACTTCTCTGGACATACTTATGTTTTCAAAGCTTTTAAGTGTTTCCAGAGATGTTTCCACTTTTTCTCGCAATCTTTTCGATATTTTAAAAATTTTAGGACGAAAGCAAGATGTGTGGTTTGCAATCGATCCTGAAACAGGACAGAAAAAACGTGAACTCAGAATGGACGGAATCGGAAACATGTGTCCACCGATTGACCATAACAGTGCACCAGTTTACATTGGAAGAACAGGTGAGTGATTAAATGAGGATTGATTGATTGATTGATTGAAGCTAGAGCATGTCAATGACGTTCACGAAACAGACGCAAGCCAAGTCATTCTTAGCGTACTAAATTGAAACATGAGCAGAACAAATGGAAGATATGTTTTAGATCAGCCTCGTTCCTAGGGCTTTTTTGAAAGAAATATCCTTGGTACCTAGACTTTTTACATTCGTCTTAGTCTATGCTCCTCCGGACTCCATTACCCCGCTCCAACTAAAGCTGCAGCTGTTCTGCATTCTGACTGGATATGCCAAAAAGCTGGTATATCAGTACAACTTTTTGACCAAGTGTAGTTGTTGTAGCTGTGTCCGAAAGAGTGGGAGGAATGTAATAAGTCTACTTGGTACCTTCCAAGGGTTTCTGGATTGTGATTGGATGAGAGAGAACAATAGATATCTTTCTTGCTTGTGAATGAGGGAACGATGTTTATATCGAACGGGGAAAAGCCTAGAAATCACGTAGTAAATTGATAGCATTAATTGATGATTGATGGGAATTCGAAGATTGATGTTAACCGACCTCAAATGTTTAGCGAAAATGTGCCAGGCAATGTTTTCTGTTTACATACTTTGCTATTTTATTTCTAGAATATACTGTGATTATGTTTGATGGTTTGACTGGTGAAAAAAGATGGAATGTTACATTTTTTGATTACACATCACAAGCAGCTAAAGAGAACGAATATGGTGCGTTGAATATTTTAAAGCCCCAGTCAAACACAGTGAACATATTACTGAGCAACATTTTTTGGTCCAAAAGTTCATAGGATTTGACTACCCCACTTAATGTTTTTCAGTCTTGTTCGTTCATATTCAGAAAAGTTTCATCACGATCAAACTTTTTACTGAACATCACTGAAAAATATGTTAAGTGCTTGCACTTCTTTTATTTTCGGGAGAGTAACAGTAAGTGTTGATAATTTCTTTTCATCAGTGAACCAGTCATTACACGTTTTTTTTAAGAACAAAGTATATAAGAATATAAGGCTTCAGGGGCTGAAAAGTTAAGAACATGCTAAGAAAATTACAAGGCTTTGTGAAGCTAGAAGCAAATTTGAATTTACATTCTTTAATGGCGCCGTCCTGTTCTCCAGTCTAAAAAACAGGTGAGCTATCAATCATTGTGACTATGTTGCATTTCTACATGTGCGTCGCTTCTCGTAGCAATTATGACCCAATTTGAAAAACAATAGCTTTTTAAAAAGCAAGAAAATTAAGAACATGTTAAGAACATTTTTAGCCTTCAAATCTGAAAAATTAAGAACATTGCATGGCTTTCTTCAATTTCAATGTTCTTATAAAAAAACGTGTAAACACTTGTTCTGCTCTGCTCGTTTCAGTATCTAGGGCTATAATGGTCACCTTCATATGTTAATAAAGTTTAGTCATCGTGTGGCCGACGTATGGGCTATTTGACCAGAGTGGCAGGGTTTGTTTCGAGCACAGGCCAACTGAAATGAGATTTAATGTTCTGATATTATTTCGAATTTACATTTTAATGTTCCTTCCTGATGTTGATCAGCAGTAGCACCGAAGAAGGTTTCATCATATTATATTCGCATCTTACTGAATGTGAAGTCATTTCTGTGATGTTTGATTTTTCAATGATGTTTTTAAATTCCCTGCACTTTATAGATCTCCTGCATTTTGCATCTTGTTCGGATGGACAAGTTGTCACAATGGATAGACTAACAGGTAAAACAATTTTAGTTTTCTTGTATTACCCATTCCGTTCGAATGCAGAGCATTGAGCCTTGACCTGGCCGCAAACGTCCTTATAGCTTTATGAAAGGTCTTTGGTAAGAGTTGGGCAAAATTGCAAAGAAAAGCGAAAACATCTTTAAGCGTGCTTAAAAGCATTCTTCGTGTGACACTCCTGAAAGTATTAATGTCAGAATCAGACCGACACAAGTGACTTGGCTTGTAGTGCAGTGCCTAAAATTCCAAGAGAAAATATTTCACTCCGCATGGAATGGGATTTTACGCTTTATTCTTTGATAACTTTATTTGTTAATTTTTTTTTCAGGTCAAATTCTGTGGGAAACATCATTTGATTCCCCTGTGGCAAGCATGTATCACTGGATACCCGAAGGCCTGCAGAAAGTACCAGTCAGCTATGTTGCCAAGGAGACGCTCCAGCTTATCATCCAGGCAAGCTCATCTGGTGAAAATGGTAGCAATCGATATATAAGCAACACTGGAGAACTTGTTTTGAAGTAAGTATTTATTTTACTTCTTCCATTAATTTCATTTGGTTTCAAAATACAATAGAGTCGGAAATTAGCAAAACATAGGTTTCAAATCCTGATTGGCTGACGTGATCCGAAACGCTTCTAAAGTCTCTCATGAATTGAGCAATCAAAACGCGCAAAACTGTCAGCGAGCATAATTTAGGCCCCTTTTTGGCGGTTTTGACCCTGGCAATTAGTAGCTTGCTGTATAATATAAGGCCCCGTTTACAATATACCAGAGTTATCCGATACGAAACGCTCCGAAAATTGTAGTGATTTTCACTCCGTTTTGTAGGTGATATGAAAATCAGTACGCTCCGGATGTAGCTAAATGGCATTCTTTTTTTGAGAGGGGTTAACTATTGAAATTTTCTATTGTCTCGGCTATCAGGTATAGTGTGAATGGGTCTTTCCGATATGAAAATCAAGACGCAACGATAGCTATCCGGTAAAATGTAAACATTTGCCCTATCCGACATGGGTTAAGGCGAGGCACGGCGCTCCGATAGCTATCCGGTATAGCGTTTGCATGATCTTGATGCCTGTGATTATTATTATCTTTGTGATTATGATTATGATTTCTATCATTAGGACCATAATCATAGTTTTGGCTATGATGATTATCATCATAATTATGGTTATGATTGTGAATTTCGTAATAATAATTGACGCTTGTAATGCTGTGCATTGCTCTATATTTTTAGGCCTACATTATTCATTGGAAAGCACCTTGGAGGACTGTATGCTGTACCGTCAATGGTCGATGAAAAAACAGTTGTGATCGACGTGAGTCTTTTTAAACTTCGTTTTTTTTTTCATAAAGAATGAAGGTGCTGTGGCGTCGTGGTGTAACCCAGCTGTCTCATGGTGTTGATAGCTTAGCGAGGTCGGGGTTTGTGCCCCAGCCATGGTAGCGTCACAGCCAGGGTCAAGGTCTCATTTGTTCATCTACTTCTGAGGTCCTAGCAATTGGTACTAAATGCATCATTTCACCTTTAATATCCCATCATCAATTTAGGCCAACAACGCAAGACTTTTAGGAGACATTTAGGTGAAACACCGTACCTAAAGGGTCTCGATTAGCGAACCTCTACTGAGACTCTAGCGACTGGCGCTGAATATACAATTTCACCTTCATCTTCCACCTTCACTTTTCATAATAATGAAATAATAAAAGCAATATTTACACAAGATAGACACTTGGGTAACATATTAAGTTCTATTAATCTGTGTCCTTTAATCGCATTCACTGTAGCTATCCCGTCGCCTCTATTTCATATTTGACATATCTTGTAGGGGCATCATAATCCAACATATTTACGATGGGCAAACGTTTCAGAATTCAGTAAGATTGATTTTGGTGAAAAAATTTACTTTGCAACCAAAATTTCCCTTTAAATGTCAAATTTTGTTTATCTGTCAAAACTTAAAATGTTGAGAATTCTTGAAAAGCCATGTTTCCTCTGCTCGCTCGCAACAAAAGCGCCTCTGGCTTGTAGCAAAGTACGGACTGTCATTAAATACTTGCCAATTTTCTCCAACAGCCAAAGATTCTTCTCATTGCTGGTCCGCGGAATGTAGCTGGACAAGAAACACGTGACGGTAAGCCGTCCAATTACAAAGTGGAAAACGCTATTCCAGTGTTGATTGGCCACCATAGTGTACCACCATCTTCAAAGGCAAAGCTCTCCCCAGGCTTCTTTATAACTCACCTGAAGCCGACAGACGATTCAGCTGTTACTTCAAGTAAAGATAATGAAAATGAAGAAGTGGAAAGGAAGCCAAGACAGAAGAATGAGAACAAAGTGCAGCAGAAACATTTGGCAAAACTATTTGAAAGTGTGAAAAATAATCGAAATCTCTTCTACACTGTTATTGCATCAGTTGGGATACCCATAGCATTGTTGTTTGTGTTTTATTTCGAGGTAAGAATCTAGACTTATTACGTGAGTGTAGTTCTCTCTATTTAGTTCAACTTCTGGACGCTCTAATTACTCCATTTTGAGCGATCTCGGTTTGGTGTTAGTCTCGGTTTGAGGAGCGATAACCCTGTAAAAAATATTCCCACCGACTTTTTTTCTATGAATTTAAATCATTTCAGTCTGAAGAATACTTTGCGCTGTCTAATGAGCACGTAGACTTGCTTCCCAAGTCCCTAACTTTCGCTCACATTGAATTGAATTGATGTTGTTGCTGTTCGCTACAGTTAGTTTGAGTGTCCTGCAATTCAATTCAATAGCGATAACTACGACTCATTTAGTAAGTTTAATGAGCACGTTGACGAAAACGGTTCGAAGTTAATGGCCTAAGGCCGCGTTTACGCTATACTGGGTAGCTTTCGGAGCGTCTCGTTTTTCGTATCGGTTTAGGGGCTGGTGTTTTGTCTACATCATACAAAACTGTCCGATAAAGACTACCTCCCTCGGGCCGTTTGCCTATTTCGAAACAGTTATATCATTTTTCTTCTTATATTTATTGTCTTGTAATCTGCGGCTTTTACAGCATGATGCTACCATTCGGTTTCTTCTTTCCAAATAGCGAAAACTACCAACAATATCTTCGCAGTTATCAGTGAAATCTGATCACAGCTATGCAAGTTCAAGGGATGCAAGTCAACAGTCGACTGCTGGGTCTGATCTTTCATTTGAAAGAAACAATCACAACGGTATGCATTTGATCTTCATTTTTAATGTAACTTGTTCCAACTAGCCAGCAGACTATTCTTGCTTATGCTGATCGGGGTCTGCTTCACATTGTATATTGTTAAAACTGCATATAAGAACCCAAGAGCCTGTAGCGTGAAAATCTCCAATATCTATTCTTTTATGTAAGAACCTTTTCATCCAGGTTTTTTTTCAAGTTCTTATCTCATAGCGTAGGCAAAATGCACTAATTTTGTTCATGATATCGTGAGCAAGAAAATGATATTTGAAAATGATATTTCCTTGATTATTCTTCTATCATATGTATTTCTATGTTGTGCATAGTTCTACAATATCATTGTGAGATCCTGCTTGGTAAAAACAATACTAAAATAAAAGAAAGATTTTATATATGAAATTTACGATTGAGCTGATTTGTCTAAATTAGTAACTCTTATGTGTTTTCTTTAATTGCTATGTAACTGATTTGTATGAAAGTTGTAATTGATTATTGTAGCTTATATAAACTGATGCTGATGTTACTTTTAAAACTTTAATTTAGCGGCCCAAAGCTCTGCTTCTCTTGGGTCGCGTAGAATACAAGTATTTTTATACTTAAATTTTCTTTTGTAAACTTGTATTTTACAAATAAATTGAGTTGAATTGGATATTAATGACAAACTGCGTAGGTGAGGCCAGGAGAGAAATAAAGAGAGATAAGGATTTTTTTATTCTTATGATTTTCAGTTGAAGGACCAGACGGCTCTGTCAGTGTTGGTAAAATTGCATTCGATCCCAAGGCGATACTTGGAAGAGGGTGTGAAGGAACAGTTGTTTACAGGTGAGAGATCGTTACAAATTGAAGCATAGTGCATATAAGTTTTCGATTTTACGTTCCTTTTACTTTTCGTTCTGTTTTTCACTTGATTGGACTTTACCTTTTCGACCAAGTTTACTATTTTGGTAGACTGCTTTTTAATTGATTGGATGTGTCCTGACGTGACTTGGCTTTGGTTAGCTTGGCTTGAAGACCAGACGTGACCTAACCTAACCTGGCCTGACCTGAATTGACCTGACCTGACCTGACCTGACCTGACCTGACCTGACATGACATGACATGGCCTGACATGACCAGACCTGACCTGACTTGTTTCGCATGACTTTATTCAATTTCGTTAGGCCTATCACTACCTAGCACTAAATGTAAATGATTTTAAAACGAATCCTTCTTGTAGGGGAAAGTTTGATCAACGTGATGTTGCAGTGAAGAGAATTCTTCCAGAATGTTTCAGCTTTGCTGATAGAGAGGTATACTCAGGTTTTCAAGTCATCTTTATTTCGTTTTTATCGGTTTTCGTTTTTTTGATTTTCGTTCATATTTTCTTTGATGCTTTTTTTAAGGTCGCATTATTGAGAGAGTCTGATGAGCATCCGAATGTGATCAGATACTTTTGTATGGTATGTCCTGGATCAAAATTATGTTTTGCTTGTATTTTAGCGGTTTTACATTTACTGAATAGCACAACAGACCTTTTCAAAGAGATCTGGGTCGGTGCGACAATTTTCTGGAAGATGGCAGAAATTTTGAGTAAGGAAATCCTCTACACGTGCAAATGAACTTTATTGTAGTCGCTTCAGCAGAGGAAGTGCAGCAAATTTTTCTTCAACATCACTTTTAATTGGAGGAAAAGTGAAGGATTAAAATCACAAATTATCTACTGCAGGAATTTGCTGCTAATTTTCTGCAGATATTTTCAACATTTATTTCTTTCAACATTTATCTCTCTTTGTTTTCTATTATTTGTGGACTTTTGAAAAAGTTTGCTGCACTATCCCTCCTTAAGCGACCGCAATCCCGGTCGTTGTAGGCGGAGAAGATTTCCAAACTCAAGATGTCCGCTATCTTCTAGAAAAATGTCGCGCTTACCTAACCCTCTTTGAAAAGATCTATACCAGTATCCAGTTAATCCTGAAGTACTTTTTGTTATAATGCACGGACCTTCTTGGTCCAGTCTTATAGCATTCCACACCATTCTTTTTACCCCGGCTCTTTTGTGAATATCGTTGCCTCCACTCCAAAGAAATCCACACACTTCAAAATCCTTGTTAATCAATGTTGATATATATCACTGTAAAATAGGATCCGCGTGAAGAGAATCTATTTAGAGAGTCATGGAGCAAAAGTTTTTTTGAGCAACATTCTATAGCTATGCTCAGTTTTTGCGTTAAAGTTACAGTCTTTTAACCAGTTTCTACTACCCCCAATATATATTTTTGTTTATGTTTCTTTTGTAGGAAGAAGACAGGCAGTTTCGTTATATTGCCTTGGAACTTTGCGATGCTACTCTGCAAGAGGTACGATATTCTTTAAAAACGAAATTTCTTGTTCCTTTCTTGTAATGTAAATTCAGACACAGATCTTAGACATCATTAAATCGTAGTAATATCTGAATTGGAAGGTGCTGTGGCATCTTGGTCTAATCCAGCTTGCTCATGGTGTCAGAAGCTCAGCGAGGTCGTGGTTTGAGACTAAGCTAAAACAAAATGTTTTGTTCAACGTCAAAATGCCTTGCAAAATCACAAAACACTTCTGGTAAAAATGGATCGCTTGTGACAGGCAGAAAATGTTTTGAAATTTTTCAATATCATTGTCCAGGCAAATGAGCTTTTTGAGCGATGTTTCGGGACGTGGCCAAACGGCAAAACATTGCTTGTAAAGCAAATAGTCTTTGAGTTGTAGAAAACTTCAAAATTGCGATAAACAGCGGAATCATTTTTGCGTATACTTAAAAGCTTTTTTCGTCTGACACTCCTCCTCAGAGTATGAACGTCAGAAACAGACCGAAACAATGAACTAAGGCAGATTTTATACCCAGATGAGGCTCGAAATGCACAAATCGAAATGCACCAATCCACCTTTTTTTCCGATTGGTGCATTTCGAGCCGCATCTGGATATAAATTCCGCCTTAGTTCATTGTTTCAGTCTGTTTCCAGGCGTTCATACTCTGAGGAGTGTCAGAGGAAAAAGATTTTAAGTATGCCCAAAAATGTTTCTGCTGTTTATCGCAATTAATGAAGAAAAACTTAAAATTTTTTGACAACCTTGAAAACCTTTCACGTTTCATTCCACATGTGAGGACAACTCGAGGGGAACATCCATAAAGTACCTACGCACTAATTTTTGTAGTTTTCCACCCCCGCCTACCTCCTGTGCGCAGTTTTACGTTTTCAGTAAACCACCCATCCCTTAAGCCAGGCTTCTGTTGAAATCGCGCACGAAGAACCAGTTGCCTACTGCTAGTCAATTTTTTGGAAAATCTTTCGTTCGGTTTAGTGGCCAGATGAATTGAACATTGCGCTGAACGTTGAACTTTTTCAGCCACTTTTTTATGCTTTCATTTTTGCGCGAAATTCGAAATTTTAATTGCAGAATTGATAACGTTCTTGCCAAAAACATACGTAGTACATTGGATAAATGTTCATCGTTTGTTTAGTTGAGTGGCCAAATGAACTGAACACACCACTGAAGAAAGTTTGTTCTCAAAAATTTGTACTCCAATCAAACATTTCCTGAACAATGTTCAGTGACTTAATGAGGTGGCCAAATGAAATGGATTTTTCACTCAATTCTTGAAAATGTTCAGTAAAATGTTCAATTGATTTTTGCAGGGCCTGAGCGTGAGTAAATCCGCCAAATGGAGACCCAGCTTTACTCTTGGGATTCTGCTTTCCTCCTAAACTCGTTTGGTTAGCACTGGACCCCATAGATTTGCTACATTTCACCCCCCCCCCTCTTCGGACCCAACAGCCACGTGTTACACCAAACTTATTTTATACCCCAAATAAATTTCTGTTTAATATTAAGGTCTTGACTTCTTTTATTGCTACCTTTCAGTTCACAGAGATATAAAGCCACATAATGTACTCATCTCAAAGCCAAACAGCCATGGAACCGTCAAAGCCATGATATCCGACTTCGGGCTGTGCAAGAAGCTCGCGTATGGACGTCATTCGTTCTCATCCAGATCTGGAATTGGAACAGAAGGCTGGATAGCGCCAGAAATGTTCCAGCAAGACTGTAATATTGTAAGTATAGCGTTAAACGAGCAATTTTCTTTGAAAAAAGTCCTTCACCTCAGTTGTGAGCTCGATTCCCACCAAGGTCAAACCTCCCACGAGTGAGGATAGTCACTAGTCATCTGTTATTCCAGGCAAAAGGGAAAAGGAATCATGAAGTGTGGTCACATCGAGAGGAAGGACTGGGGTCGTACTCCTTAGTTTAGCCCTGGGCTATTCAGTGAACCCTCTGGTCTTAGCAAAGAAACCGATACTGTGCGAAGGCTTGCTAACTAACTAACTAACTAACTAACTAACTAACTAACTAACTAACTAACTAACTAACTAACTAACTAACTAACTAACTAACTAACTCACCAAATAACTAACTACAGTAGCTCGTGTTACAGACAGGGCCACAAATTCTGCTTAAGATGCACACTTCTTTTTTTATAAGAAACCAAAATTTTAATGAACATATAAGTGAGGCAGTAAAACGTGCAAATAGAGTTTTAGCGTCAATCAAGAGATCTATACAATACATCGACAAACTCTTCAACATAAAAAAGGGCTTCTTAATTTTAGCACAATTTAACACGGGTTAATATTCCACTACAACGACTTGAAGAAAGGAAAATTTCGCGGGAAGAAACTCGCGTGTATTGAGAGTGTTTTCTCAAGAAAATGCCAATTGTTTCCAATCTTTCTTTTCAGACAAAAGCTTGTGATATTTTCTCTTATGGCTGCTTGTTCTACTATGTCTTGTCTAAAGGATGCCATCCCTTTGGAGATATCTTTAGAAGACAAGGAAACATTCTCACTGGCCAATATTCATTGGAGAAGCTCAACTATCTTGAGAGTAAGTGTTTAGTATCTCTATACGCATTTTTATATAATGAAGTTTGGCTAAGGCTAAGTACTATAGATTCTATTACTGACGGCCAAATTTGAGTACTTAAAACTCCTCAGCAATTCCTTAACCTTCTGATTTGTGTTTTTTTATAAGTAGTTTCTGAAGCTCAACTCTAAATGATCACCGTCAATTTTGGTCAGTATTTTCCACATCCCAATGGATTATGCAGCTGAGGTGGCATTCACTGTGCCGTCAATGTTGCTAAAATTATATATGATCTTGTAAAATGCAAAATTTAGCAAATTATAAGATACTGTATATAGTCATCAGAACTGTCATCAAAGCTCAACCTTAGCTTTTGAAGCTTGATATGACACTGAGATGCTACCCCAGTAAACGCGTGCATTCAGAGATTTAATTTTCACGTTATTTAGCAGCTTCCGATCCAGTTATGGAAATTCCTTAAGTTTTTATCTATTCAAGTACTACCTTCGTATAAAGATCTTCTTTACAAAAATACGTGCATCCAACATAGGAACCCCGGGGAACTTGCATAAATGAACAAGCGAGAGTTGCTTTGTCGTTGCATAACTAACAGTCGTTTTTCTTCTTGATTATAGATGAGTATGAAGCAAGAGACTTAATGCGCAGTGTTTTTATGGTTGATCCTTCTAAGAGGTAACATTAATGTTTGCAGGTTCCCTTATACTCTTTTCTTTCTGTTATTTATGAAAATTTTTGGTTAAATGCGTCAGATCGGAAAATTGTGCGTATTATGACAGCAGATCCACGTGTTATAATGAACTACAATCAGATCAAGGAAAAAATATATCGAGACAGATACCAGGATATACTGATGAGGGTAAATGTATTTGCCACCCCTCCCCAATTCAGTGTTGATTATTTATTAACAACGACGGAGATGCTCATTTCAATTTTTTTATTAAAAAAGTTATCTATCCATTGAACTTGGGGGACAAAGTTGGGTTAATTGGGGAATAGAAGAAGTCTCAGTTTTAATTCAACAATTATTTACAACATAGTAGCGTTTTCTATATGTTTTATTATGGTGAAAGCTCATGTGAACGAGTATCATTTTTTGTTACTTTTTTAAACTATTAGATGTTTAATAATGAATATGTTCAATGGTGATTTAGTCCTCGAAGCTTAATTTTTTTCCCTTTTAGGCCAAAAGCAAGTGCAGCCTTGAAGCACCCTTTCTTCTGGTCCAAAGCGAAGCAGCTGGCATTTTTTCAGGTAAGAACTTCGAAATATTATTGGGGGGGGAGAGAACTAATGAAATGACACTTTTTTGCGTCAATTAAATTTCTATTGCAAGTGCAATACATATAATTTTATTGATTGTACTCAATCTACACTATTTCAGACACGAAACGTAAATCTTCTAATTACCTCTCCCACAGTACGCAAAAATACCACCACATCAAGCATAATGCCACCACATCAAGCATAATAACCCACAATAGCAGTGCTTATCAAACATAGAATGCAAGAATACCACCACATCAAGCATAATAACCCAACACGTCAAGTATAATAACCCACCACAGTAGTGCTTATCCACTACAGTACGCAAAAATGCCACCACATGAAGCATTATAACCCAGCACGTCAAGCATAATAACCCACCACAGTAGTGCGTATCCACCACAGTACGCAAAAAATACCACCACATTAGTGCGTATCCACCACAGCACTGTGTAAAGATTCACTAGCATGTAAATTGTATTCCTGCAGGCTCGTGTATACTCCATTCCATTTTACTATTTATATAAACTGGATCTATTACTACGCGTCTCCATTGAAATGGGAATGTATATTCTTATTTTTTTGCCTTTTTTCGCAAAGGATGTTAGTGATCGAATAGAAAAAGATGCTGATGACTCCCCGACATTAGCAGCGTTACAAAATGACTCGATTGCTGTTGTACGCGGTGACTGGAAAGTTCACATTGGAGCTGAACTTCAACAAGGTTAGTATTTGTTCATTGGCTTAAATGCCTCTTAAAATAATTATGTATTTTCTTAGGCTATGAGTCTTAGATCGAGAGAGAAAAGTTTTGGATTATCAATATAAAGTATAGCAGTGACAGAAAATGATATGTGCCACATTTTGAATCTTGGCAAACAGGTGAAATTATAGTGGGCTGCCTGTAATATTTCTACCTCCCACGAAAGACTTAAGCCCTGGCCAAGCGAATGGAACATTCGTAAAAAAGTATCCAATAATCTTTGTCCAACATTCTTTGGTGATGTTTTTCGCCCTAGCCAAACGAATGAAACAAGTGTCAAAACATTTGTAGTGCTTGTGCCGTTTTCCGAAAAAAAACAAATATGAAACTGAAGTTATAAATTTGCCAGGATGCACCTAATTTTGATTTACTGCGCTTCTGTAAGTAGGTCAGATGTTTAATGAGATAGCCAAACGTACGCAACATTGTTTATCAAAGATGCAAACAAATGAAATAATTTATGAAATGTTTGAGGAAAATCAAATTTCTTAAACATAGTAAAGCATCATTAAACATGGTAAAACGTGGTGGCAAAACAAATATGCCGATGTTTGATTCGTCTTGACAGGGCTTTGCCCAGCATCAAAATAGGTCGACGACCATAGTTTATGAAACAAAATATTTTTCGTTCTTTATGCATGACAGAAAATGCTCCCTTAATGCTATCTGGCTATTGCACGTGGGTTAGATGTTTAGGATTTCTTAGTTGTTTCAGATTTTTCTACTAGAAAATCAAAGTAACAACTCAGATTGTATTTATCATATTCTCATTATCTCTTTCTACAATCTTTTGCAGATTTGAGAAAATATAGAACATACAAAGGAGTATTTGTCAGAGATTTGCTTCGAGCTATGAGAAATAAGGTAAGATTAGATAGAGTATTTATGTTTTCGCCTCTTATACTGAGAGGTCGAATAAAATTCTCAGAGTCATTCTGCTGAACGCCATAATTCAGCCCAGATCTTGCTAGTATAATCAATGAGTCGTGTGGCTCTCTTTCTGCAGTTTCTTCTTGTTCACTGCTCCTTTGCTCCCGGCAGTTCGGATGCATTATGATAAGCCTTTGAAAGCTAGGCACACAACTAGGATTTTCTTAAATTACAGCCTTAGCTCTTTGTTCCATTCTTTTAATCCCTTAATCCCAAGATTGTGTAAAGTTAGATACCTTAAATTTTTTCATTCCTAGACGTTCTCCCTTCTGGAACAGACCTTCTAGCGCTATCTCCTTAACTTTTATTTTCCGGACATTTACATATTCAATCTACAAACCGTATTCTTCTTCTATTTACTAATTTTCCTCTTCTACCTGTGTGAAAGACTCTCCTGTTACAAGATGGGAATGTGTGTCCGTGATTCAAACTCACGACTCACGACTAAATTAATTGGTGATCCCTGCATATCTTTCAGTGTTCACCTAACCTCCGTGAAATTTTCGATTCTGTATTATTGTAAATTGCTTGTTTGATTTTAAAGGAAGTGCATAGTTTCTTATTTTTTCTTATTATTTCTTTCCTTAGAAACATCATTACAGAGAGCTTCCAGAGAATCTACGAGAATCACTTGGAGAAATTCCGGACACTTTTGTGACTTATTTTACAAGTAGGTTTCCAAGACTTTTAATTCATTGCTATCATGCGATGAAAATATGCAAAGAAGAGGCCCCTTTCCATCCATATTATCATGTAGATATTCATACAATACATAAGTGCCAGTCAACCCCAGAGTTTAAATCACCCAGTCAGTTAAGCTAAGTTTATAGTATTAATTAATTTGTAAACCTTAATTTAAGATTTATTAATTTAAGTAGTAAACGGTTTTAAGAGTCACCCTTAAGAAATAAGAAACTTCCATGAAACTAGCCAGCTTATATTAAGACGATTATTTAATGATTAAGGACTTAAATTTTGAGCGATTCAATTTACGATATTGAATCTGAATTTCGGGTAAAAATATGATGCAGAGAGAACTTTTCTACACCTCTATAAACGAAATTAAGACGGTGTATTTCAACCATTGATTAGATCAAGCCTCAAAAACGTCTCCAATTCTTTGTCTCCATCGTTAAACTACATTGTGGTTCACGGAATAGTCGTGATACCTTACCATGTTATCTCAAGCAACCCCTTGGGCAAATACACTTTTCAATTAAGAGCCTTGTTTTCAAAATTTACGAAAATTTGTTCGTATGAAAATTTTGACCCCAGATTCAGATTGAGCTCCTTCATTTTAGTGTTGACGCAAAATTTTACGATTCTAGTCCTTGCGATATTGATTTTATAGCGACGAAAAGTTTGAAAATCTATTTAGGATTTGACCGTGAAAAATCGCTCGGGGTGAAATTTTACACCCTCAGTCATTTTTCACGGTCAAATCCTTTATAACTTTTCAAATTTTTAATCGCTATAAAATGAACATCGTAAGGACTAGAAGCGTAAAAATTTGTCCAAATACTAAAACGAAGATGCTGAATTCGAATCTGACGTCGAAATGCTTCTGTGACACAATTTTAAATTTTTTTGAAAACGAGGCCCTTAGTTGGAAAGGTGTATAATATTCAAATTGCATGAATTGTTTAGGAACATCCAGAAAGATGATTCCATATGAAAATCGTATAAACATTGCATTGCAGCATTGCATGACAGAGCGTGCTTACCGTCTCATTATTGTATTAAAAGGCAATTTTAACGCCTCTCTCGTTAGGTATTGCTTCCAGGAGTGTGATTAACTCTTAACAGCGCAAAATTTGTTTATAATTTTCCCGAAACATGTGTTTTCGTCCAGGAAGCCCACACTGTTGCAACAGTAGAATCAAAAGTTGTCCTTCTGAGGCCCTGGCCAGAGAAGCGGTCAGAATCGTTTATGAAACATTTCTGTCAGAATTGTTTTGCTTAACGTGGTGTGGCACCTTGTGACATTGCTTGCCAAACATCTTTAGCTTGTGACAAGAGGGAAATGTTTTTTGAAGTTTTTTGAAAATATTCTCTCTCTTGCCATATGATCAAAACATTTGAAATTCGACCAACAGGATTCGCTTAGCAATGAAGCTACACGCTTTTTTTTATAAGGAACCACTTTATGAGGAACCTACATGCAGAAGGCCCGAAAATTTTAAGAACTTATACTACTAAAGGGAAAATCACTAAGGAACTTTTCATTGTTGAATATTTTTATCACTGCAAACAATCAAGAATTAGCAAACCCGTTCTATTCATTTGCAGTCGAAAGTCACATAAATTATACTTTGCGCATGTATCAAATGTTTCCTTGAGTAGTTTCGAGCTTTGCTTACATGCAAATGTCTCTGTACAGTAGTCATTAAACTGTATGTGCAGTTAAAATTAAGGAACTATTAAGGAACTTTTGGAACTACAATCGTCTCAAAAGAGGCCAAAAAATAAGAAACTTTAAGAACTAGGCCTTAATCTAGGTTCTTTATAAAAAAAGCGTGTATTTGAAGAACAACTTCACACTCATGCAGGGGTCGAACACGCTGAATTTTGAAAGCGTGCGACGTGTGGCATATTAATCATCAAAATTGTGTCCTTAGCTCCCCGTTTATCTGTACAATATACATGAAAACCTCTTCTGTTAAATTTTAAAGCTGTAACGATTTTAGCGTTACTGTAGATGATGTATTGGAATATTTCTGAACTTACTTGTAGATAGTAAAATTTAAGGGGGGGTGGTTGGGAATACTATCCCGTATTTAATGTTATTGTAGTGTAGTAATGTAGCAATTTTAATAGAATGTTGTGTAGTGGTTATTTCATACGTGTAGATTTGTAAGGCGTTATTCCTGGTAAGCTAGTGGTTGCAAATTGATATTCTACGCCAAGAAAAATATTGTAAAAAAAGTTTGATGCAGTATCTCGAAAACTTTGCGTTGTTATTTTCTTCTCAAGTGCGGCTTATTCTGTGATGGTACTCTATTTACAACATAAGAGTTAGGGCTAACAGTCCTAACTCTATGATCTACAACCTATTCAAAAACCGCTCCGGCGTGGTACATTTTGTGCGCTGAAATGCATGCGGAGTACGGATGGTCCAGAAATGTGATATCAACAAATACTTTTTCTCTCCGTTTCTTATAAATCCGTGTTGGACAGCAGCTTCGGCTTCAGAAGCCTCGGGAGTAAAGATGCACGTTTTGCCAGGAAGTCCAGGAAAATTGCACGACACATTATTTACGTCAAATTTGCTTGCTTGCACCAACTGCTTCCTGTAACACGCAAAAACTGGCTTGCACTCGTGGGGTGCTTGCAATGAAAAAGGTAAAATGTCTATCGTGTAATGTGTGCGCTTTTCCTTTGTCAAACTTTCCAAGCAAGTTGAAAATGGGTGCATGCGCCTTTACCGCTCTATCTGCTACTGTACATTTGCATGGGCTCGAACCCCTGACCCTGTATACTACTGTGCAGCAAGGGGAAAGAATAAGAAGCGACCGAACTTATCGAAAAAATTCACAATTCCTTTTAGTGAATATGTGCCCTTTATCGAATATTTACCAGACATCCCCCCCTCTGGGTAATGCTGTGGCTGTGTACCACTGATGTGAAGGGAGCACCCCCTGTCTTGAACGGAGGGGTTCCCCTGATTTTATAACAACAACAACCAACCAGCAAACAAGAAAAGAACGCATGCGCTCGTCCGTCGATGGTCGGACAGCATCAAGCTCGACAGAAACGTGAAAAAGCAGCCTTTGATAAAACAATTTTTCTGCCTTTTTGTCCATAAAAATACCCAAATAAACAGCTTCCAAGATAGTCAAGAAGACCGAGGGAAGCGCTGTGATATTTATTTTATCAGAAAACTTCACCTAGTTATGAAAAAAGCTTGTCTTGGAACAAGGTAACACAATGGCGGACAAGAGAAAACTGCAAGGTATGGGCCTGGTCGCGTTGATTCAGACGGATATATAAACTAGAGTAGCCTTGTATCTGAGCAGATTTTTTGGCAAGGTGTTCTGTATTTTATCTAGGATATATTTTCTGTTATTTATGTTTACAGGGGAAATCGATCGATGCAAGAAGAAGGTCAATGAGGGAGTGGAAGCGTTTGATGATATCTGGCAAAAGGTAAAAATGGCCTAAAATTGGGCTACAATAGACTAGATCACTTGGGTTAACAGCCGACAGCATTGAAATCACAAGATATCAAGTTTTCGATGCCAAAATTGTATAAAGCACCAACAGTTCAGTCTAGGTGCAAAGTTTTACTATTTCAGCATTTGTATTATCGATTTCATGAGCATTAAAAGTTTAACTTGCAATTTTTATAGATCATTTTGGCAATGACAGACAATATTATAATTTTTTAAATCTGAAGATATTGAGTTTTTGATGGAAATATCCTACAGCGCATCCAAACACGCAGCCTAGGTACAAAGTTTCAGGGTCCTAGCACTTGTGTTCTTAATTTATGAGCATTCAAAGTTCTTGATTCTATAACATGAAATTGATGAAACTCTTTACCCCACTTTGTCTCAGGCCTTATGAAATTGCAAACTTTGGTGCTCTTAAAATCGATAATACAAGGGCTAAGGAAATAACTCAACAGAACCTCCTAAAAAAGCCTTCTGCAAAATGACTACAATGTAAAAGGAAACTGCAAAATCTAATGCATTGATACAATAATGGTAATGATAGTAGTCTTATAGTGCATTCCATGTATATGCCACACTGAAGATATCAAACAGTAGACTTTTCCATGCTGGAGATCTTTGTTATACAAGTGCTTGGAATGCAGCCTGGTAGTTGCCAAAGCTGACAGGTACTTTAAAAATTGGAAGATTCAAAATTTTTTAGCAAAGATACCTATGTTGATGTTGATTTACTTAACAGCTGAAGGGTAAAACCCCCTCCCCCTATAATGGTGAATGCTGTTTAAAAGTTAAAAATTAAAAGTTGAAGAAGTGAAAAGTTTTGCTAAATTTGTGAGAGGAAGACTTGTTAACACCCCCTTGTTTATTTCCTGTCAAAATACAGAAGTACAATTTTCAGAGTTCCCATCACAAAGATAAGAGTTTCATGATTTGATCAAAGAAAAGTATGGCCTACAATCTTTTGCTGTCTCTTTTGAAACACAAAGCTCTAATATTTGCTTCTGCTGTAAAAATTTTGCTTCAAGACTTGCTTCCAACAATTAGCCCAAATTGATCGTCAGTGATTTCAGATAATAAAGCAAGCAAGCATATGTATTTATTTGACAATGTAGGTTTGTGTTATGGCAGCATTATTGCTGGTGTTGACCTGCGGCTTATGCCCCCAGACTGATATTCTAGATCAAATACCCTGGGTACTCATTTACTGACCTGGTTGGACAGTTAAGTTGACTGTAGGCCTGTGGAAAGTGGTCCCAAACCCACAACCTTACGATAATGAGGCAAGCGTCTTGACCACTCGGCCACACCATCTCTCATGTAAATACATTCATTCCCTTGTTCGTGTGTGAAATGTAATTTACTGAGCTGTCATAATAAGCAAAACTTTTTTCTTTCTAAGCCTGATATCGTTTCTCATAAGTTATTCAGGCAAAGGGTCTCTTACCTATTACTCACAAAGACAAAAAAATGTATTCAAATTGTGTCATATCATTTCTGAGAACCATTGTTTGTTTTAAATATGAAAATTTTCCAAAACATCTTTGAATAAGTTATATTTTTGGACAAAATTCACTCTGCTGACCCTTATGTTGTTGTTCCTGTTGTTCAGGTGCAAGCTGCAACCAATGCAAACCAGAAAGAAAAGTATGAAGCTGATCTCAAGAAGGAAATCAAGAAATTGCAGGTATTAAATCTCTATATTATGATTATATATCAGTAGAATATGAGAATAATAAGACTTTCCAGGCTTTATTATTGCTTGAAATTGTACTGCAAACATCTTCAACGTGGTTTTAACACTCTCTGACCAAAATAAAGTTAAATTTTCGAGTTTTCTTCAATTTCCCTCCCCTGTGGGGTTTTTGTTAAAATCATAGCCATGTTTAGAGTATTTGAAGGCCAAAAATCCACCCATATGGGTGGCACATATCCATACCCAATTATTTCTAGTACTCCCTCCTTGGGATCTTGAATGGTAAAACACAAAGCTGATAAGTTTGAATGCAGCTGACTTGTATGCCACAGTTTGTTTATGAGACTTGAACCTGGAAACATGATCAGGAAGTTAACCCTATCTCATCTGAGTGTGTCAGAACATTCTAAACCCAGGGAGCTCATTTTGCCCCCCCCCCATTTTATCTCAGCTACTATCTGAGATTGAACATCTAACATTGGTATGTATGTTCTCTTGTACATAAAGAAAAAGTCTACAGAATAACTTCGCAATTAGCTATATGTTTCATTTAAGAGTTTTGGAATCTGTCCACATCAAAACCATAAGCCACTTCTGTGTAGACAGAATGAGTTGATTTTCTGATTTAGGCTCATACATTAATTCAATTGATCTTCCCACTGCATCTCGCAAGCTGATTGGTGTTTATGACATTATGCCAGCTTGGCTTCACTTTCTAATTGGTGAAATTGTCCTTTGAAGACTGATAGAAAGTTCACCTGTGATAATGAGAAAAGCTCCTACAAACAATGTCCCAGGTGAGACAGGGTTTGCCCCCAGGTGAGAGAGGGTTAATGACAATCTATCTTATCCAAAGAGCTTATATTCATGTTATTGCTAAAAAACTCCAAGTCATGCAGTCAGGAGCACCCTTATAATTTAGCTTTTTTGTTAGTTTCAGGAACATTCAGTTTTCATAAATGCCATAGATATGCAAAATAATTCAATAAAGAGGCCCGATTGCCATGGACAGAATATCCCATACCCCCTAAACATATTACTTATTCCCTATCCCTTTGATTTTTTCTTGAAATAGCCTATATCCCTAATACCCCAATGGGGCCTCAATAAATTTCACAATATTTGGGTAGGGTGGGGCAAATACAGAATCAAAATTTTCGGATTCTCTTGATTGATGATTTAACTATGTTGAGGGTGTCATGAAAAAATGTCATTATTTGGTAGACTTTTCTTGGTCCAGACTTTTCTATCGAAAATACTGAACGGTACCATGTAGCAATATATATGGTCAGATACTCAGATTTAGAAAATTGAAAAATGTATACAATTTTCGAGTTATACAAAACTACAAAATCGCCATGAACAGCCGTCATGTTGTAAGGCATACTTAGTTTTTTAGTCTGACACTCCTCAGAGAATATACGCCAGAAACAGACTGAAACAATTGACTAAAGTGAAATTTATGCTGAGATTCAGGCATAGAGATGCACCAATTAGAAAATGAAGATGAATTGGCATTATGTTTTCAAACCAATCAGCTTTCAGGATGCAGCGGGAAGACCAATAGAATATTAACTGTGGAAGCAATCTCTTTCTGTCTAAACAGAACCGACCTTTTTATTTTTGTGTGGAACATTCCAAAACTCCGAAATGAAGCAAAGATCTTGCTCTGCTACAGGGAGTACGATGCCTTGACTAGGAATAAAACGTAAAAATTGCGTTGTACTTTGAAGAGATGGAAATTTTCCGGGGCAGACGAAAGTAAGGCTTCGTCACCACCCAGGAGCAGTTGTGCATTTCCGCTTCAACTTTTCGTCCGACGAATATCCTGTAAAGTTCTTTGTGCGAAACGTTTCTCTTAGTGGCGATCCAGCGTTCGTTAGTCATCTGACACGTGTTTTGCATGAGGGACGGTGTAGGTTGTATGAAAAAGCATTCTATTCACGCGCGAAATTTGGCAACAGTTATTAGTGTCTTGACTCAAAACCCCAAATGATGTTTTCGCACTTCTTCATACTGAGTCTATGGCATCTCCGTACGGCTGTGTGTAAAACATGGGAAAATGGAGTCATGGAATGGAATGAGATGGTCAGAAATCTCTGCAAAACTTCCTTAATTTGCATTTCACAGTGCATTCTACGGTTAGTGTATCGATTCGTCTTTTTGGTTCGTCTCTTCGAGGTTGTTTGTTTGTTCAAGTCCTTCCATTGCAGACCGTGGTAGTATGATGGTACTATTGCACCTCTCTCTCTTGAATAGCTTGGTCGTCACTAGCGATTCCAGCACAGTCGCAACCGCCAAATCCTTTGCGCCTATAAAACAAGTGACCACAAGGAAACCAAAAATCTTATTAGGCCTGTGGTTTTCCGATTCACACTAGTCTAGTGACGACAAGCGAAAGATACGCACACAAAAATTTTACGTTGCTCATGCACCAGGTCTTCTCCTTGTATTGAGTTTGTCTTTAGTGCATCACAAATTTTTGTGCTTATGCTTGCAATTGTGTTGTTTATGAGGAACTGGCATGAGGGATAAGCGTGGTGATCCTTGTGAGAGTTGCGGTCTTAGGGGAGGGGAGTCCTACGGTTTCAGGGCAGCTGCTTTTGTTTGGCTTCACACTACTATAGCATTCTGTTCCATTCCCATTCCACTTTTCATGTTCCATGTTTTATAGGTTGCCTTCTTAATGCTGTCCTCAGTGGTTTGTTTCATTCAAATTAACCTTTACCATTACAAAATATAGCAATATACTGTATGTATAGAAAGAAGTATAAATGTGTATGTAGTAAAATAACGAGTTAAATGTTGAAATCGCTTATTTCTCAGCGTCACAGAGATCAACTGAAAACATGGGCAGCTTCAAATGACATCAAGGATAAAGGCCCTTTGCTGGAGTATCGCAGGCTCATTGAAACGGTAATTGAACTTAATTTATTGGCCTAACTCTTGGTACAACACATGTACCAAATAATTTAGGCCCATTTGTTTATAAGAAGAGTCTATTTCGATTACTAAAGCTGCTTAATGCTGCAGCAAATTTGGCGAAATTTGGTATTCAATGCTTTTTGAAAGTTGCTTAGGCGATATGAATTGAATGCGATGCGCAAGTTCGCCGTTTTCTGTGTCTGAAATTTCCTGTTTCGTCTCAAAAATAGCAGAGTTGTTGTTTTTCTCTTATTTATTCAGCAAAGCTGCACCAAACTGTACCTTATTCAGCCGTTTACATTGTGCAGCTTTCAGATGAAGCCGGTTAGCGTATCGCATTCCTTTTGTACCGTATTCATATCAAACTGTGCGGGCATAGCGTAAACGCAAGCCCAAAGTGGTATAGTTTCATACCGTATTCGTCTTATGCCTAGTGTAAACGGGGTCTAAATTCCACGTGTAGTTCTATGTCATCTTGTTAGAGCAACGTGTTTAAAGTTCATGTATAGAAGAGTTTTCCGAGGTTTCTGTTTTTCTCACTTATTCGTTGCTCATATCATCACGTTGAAAGACATTTGTGGTTTTTTTATTAATCTCTAAAATGCTTTTTCATGTTCTTTTCGTCTAGCAAATGGAAAGATTCAAAGTTGTGGAAAGAGAAACGAAAACAAAAGCTTATTCAAAAGAAGGTGATTCTCGTAATTTTAATTTTTTTTGCTCAGCCATACCTGAATTTCAAACTACGTTCTAATCAAAATTGAAGACATTCTTGTATAGGTAAAGGTAAAGGTCATGGCTTTTATATAGCGCCGTTATCTATCACTGGACATATTCACAACTATTTACCACCTTACCTCAGGCCATTTTTGTCATTTTCCATTTTTTTGCTATACTCCCTGGGGAGTATATATCGACTCGCCTGGACGCTTGCAGCGATACAGTCGGTGCTACGAGGGTTTTAAGGCCTTCATCAATAAGGTACCAATTTTACACCTTAATGCGGTGTCACAGAGAGCAAGATTTTTACACCTTGTAAATTTGTGCTCCCTAGCCTGGATTTGAACCACAGACATTAAGCCCAAATGGCGCAAGTGCTAACCACTACTCTACTGCTGCTCTGTCTATAGCAAGCTTGCTCAAGAATGTTTCCATCGCGAGAATGAGAGATGTTTGAAGCCAAAAGCAGTCTGAGTTTATTACAAAGACTGCACTTTATTCGATTTATGTTAGTCCTGCTTTGCGGGAAACAGCAGTTGCTGTTGCTGTAAGAAAGTTGATGAAGTTGTGAATGCGAAAGGCAGGGAGGCAAATGTAATTCTTCTGGGACGCTTCTCTTTCCTAGCACTGATAAATACTTTTCTGTTCTCATTTCTACAGGGTTAGGCCAGGCAAACAAGGTAGATCCTGCAACAAGAGAAAAGGAAGAATGTAGAGAATGGCTAAACGTAAGTTCACCCAAGATATGACGGAGTTAATGTCCTTCACGCTTTCTACCAGTGAAGATGAAGAATAAAATGCACCACAACTTACTGGATTGGTTTCAGTCCTTCTTGCGCAATGGTCGGAGACAAGTCTGTTCTCTCGCCAAACTGGACAACACTCGCATCCTGGCCACAGGATAGGGATGGGTCCCCTTGGGATCCCTATTCTGTGTCCTGGCTTCAGCATAAACTCGATAGCGATAACTATGATTTGTGTAATAAGTTTATAATTGCCCTTAATCTAGGTTTTTTCTTTTTTACAGGATTCGATAGATCGTATCAAACTCCAGGTGAGGATATGTAGTCTAAATGAAATTGCTTTAGGCATGGTAGGTAATTACAGTCGTTAAATTCGCCGGACACATTACAGCCAAGGACCCAAAAGACATGATAGTAGAGGAAGGGCACAAAACACCCCAGAACAAAAGATTGAGTGTCCGACATATCGTAACGCGAACCATCGTTAAATGCTCCTTCCATTTCTTTGTAAAACCACGAAAGACGATAGATAAAACAACTACTGTTTCGCGCTAGCAGAGATACGACTTCCTAACTGGGAGCCTTGCGTCGGTTTCCTGTCATACCCTCTGTGTGTTTGGTGTTCGGCAATGTTAGCCATTTGTAAGATTAACCAGGGGTTCACCAAGCCATCGGGTTCGATGGGTTAGACCACCACTAAGTTACGTATTGAGATTTGCAGGATTATCATTGTACAATTAATGATTTTGAGCGTTGTGATAAAAACCGTTTGGTTGATGATAATGCTGGAAAGTGTAGTCAAGCATATAGTCAATAACAAACAAGTTGTCATCTTTTATCTTGTTTACTAATTAAAATGTTAGGGTGTTTCGAACAAAAGCAACCCGGTAAACAAAACTTCGTACGAAAGTCAAATTTAACTTTTTGTGCATCAAATTTGGTACTCTTGTTTTTGAAGGAATGAGAACTATGCTGACATCACTTTATAAAGCTTTAATTCATGCATAAAACTAGGAAGAAACGCAACTTTTTGCACGGTACTTTTTAGTCAACACAAAAACAGTCAAATGTGTACTTCAAAAAAGCACAACTCGCTATAAAAAATTTTTCTAACAATTTTGTCTTACTAAATCAATAATTTTTCAAACCCTTGGCCTGAAGTAACCAATGGTTGTATCAATAAACCCTAACTGTACGTTATCCCTGCAACAGGAAAACCTCAATTGCATGAAATCTGCATACAGTTTGTGCACATGCTTTATTTATCAATGAATTCATTACAGCATATTTTTGTGAAGATGAAATATGAAAACGTATCCTTTTACTCACAAGAGTTTATGTACGCAGTAAGTATTATGAGAAAATTTTATTGGCCTTGAAGCTACGGTTCACAAATAAAATCACTAAAGCGGGTTACGTTTTTTCGGAACACCCTGTATTATGTTTCTTAGGTAATGAAATTAACATTATATCTTGGCAATACTAAGACTAATTAATTGTAAACTTTTTTATTGCATCATAGATTGATCAATTTGAATGTGAAATTGAATCTTTACATGTGGGAAATAAGAAGAAAAAGGTTGATAGAGAAGTAAGATATTCTATTCAATATTCATACTATAAATTCTTTATTAATTTTTTCCATAACGAGTTTATCGATATCTTTTGGTCTCGAATCATGGAGGGTTAAAATACAAAAGGAGGGAGCTAGTACTTCTGCTAATACCTAAAAGACAGTTCGGGTAAGAATATGCAGGAGATTTGAAATTCTAAAGTGCCTATCTTTATTAGAGATCACCCTACAATGTCAATTAAACAGAGGGGCAAAGCACGCGTTGATAGTAGCAATTTTCGGATTTGTGGCAAAAAATGGCAAAAAAGACTGAAAATAAGCCACAAATCATGGCCAAAATTATTGAGACAACAAACATGCAGACATGCTAGCTGGTAGCCCTCTCCCCCATCCAGGTGGGCAGGGCCTCTTTTAAGGAGCTAAAACTAGGGGGGCAACAAATTTTAGGGAACTTTTTTTTATTGTTCTTATCTTCAGCGCTTTCTTTCGCAGTGAGAGTCCAGTCTTGGCAAGTTCATACTTCCCTTAGCTTTTTGTCAATAATTCATGCAAAACCAGTGGTGCAGGGCTGGAGAAATTACTATGGAACATCTCTACTTCAGTTAAGAATTGATACAAGTTACACTGATGCTGCACTTGACTGTAAATGCGCCGAAGGCGTACAGTGCTCCAGAGTTGTTCCTAATTAGGGGGGTCTTTTTCAAAATACAACTTCAAGATTCGCTTAGATTGGCTTTTTTGGCAGTTTTCTTTAGAGAGGACATTATACTAAGGGGGCAACTTTGTGAAACTAGGTGGGCAATGGTAGGGACTAGGGGGCATTTGCCCCCCTAGTTACTATGTTAAAAGAGGCCCTGCAGGTGGGGCTACCAACGAATTGTCTCACACGAATTCGACCAGGTTTCTAGACTGTATTTTTTCCGCCGAAGAAGTTGATATTCGCACGGATGTCAAGAGTTGGAAAAAATCTCAGAAAATTGAAAAAAAATAATTTCAAACCCGAGAATTAAGCGTCCAATAGTCCAATAGAGTAATTTGGTTGATTTTTTTTTTCAGAAAACTAGCCGAATAGAAGGTTTGCGGGAAAGAATAGAAAAGCACCGATTTCATATAAAAAATCTTGAGGTAGGTTTGAATAATTTTGCTTTGATTGGATAAACCATGCAGATATAAGCTATGTGCTTAAGGGGACCGACATTAATGAGACCGTGACATTTTTATGCTGAAAGCGCAAATATTCTTTAACATTCCTTAGAGAAATTTAAAGCCGCCAGCAGCTAAGAGTTTTGTCGTAGCTTAGTCCAATGTCTCACCATCGTACTAAAAGGGCTATTATTCGGATAAATGAAGCTGTACAGTTATTACACTCGCACAAAAATAAAAAAAAATCATAATAAACCTAATACAACGTGTCAAAAAACTTACCTATCCCGGATTTAGAGTGGAAGCAGTAATGAAATGTCACCCTTCAATTCTACTCGGTCTGAAAGGCATGTGAAAATAGGCTTTGGGTTGGTTAGACCTACTACAACCAGTCAAAAACCTTACCTATCCCGGATTTAGAGTGAAAACAGTAATGACAAAATATCACCCTTCAATTCTACCCGGTCAAAAATTTCACGTCACAGCTCGATTTCGTCCGAAGCGCAATTCGAATTTTGCATCACACATCAAAAACCCACTTTTCGTTGGTCGTTTCGCCTCCCGCGCTTCGCGCTCCCTGCGTGGCACGAAGCATTTTCTAGTTGTTGGTATGTATATAAAAATATTCTGAGGTAGACGCATCATTTTGGGTGGATTTGAGAAATACAAGGGTTGAAGTTAGGAATGTGGGGAAATTTAAATAAGATGGGAAAATTTGTACAACCTTCTAGCAAAGTGCCTTAACTGAATTTTTATGCTGGATTTCTGTTTTTGATGATGAATAGATTCTAAAACCACCAGGGATCGTTTGGCAGTAACTCATTGTGGAGGCATCTGAGGCCCTACTAAATATCAAAGGCTTGTCATGATAAGTGGTGACTATCATGTCAAATATGGTACCACCAGGGACCTTCTTGTCACGTCATTGTTGATGTTCTACTTTCGGCCTAAACTTTCCGTACTATTCGCTCCCCTTAAATGATTTAGATTTTTTTATTGCAGATTGTACTAAGGCTGTTAGACAATGAAAGTTTAGAAGTTGAAATGGTAAGTTCAATGTTGTTCGGCTTTAATTTTTCTCAAAATTACACTCTTTTTGTTTTAATAAGCAATTTTTCTCAGTTTAGGTCGGGGTCTCCCCATTTAGCTGTGCAAAAACGTTATCTAGCTCAGCAATGCTTTGCAATTTGCGTAGCGCTTTTTTTTAATAAGCAAACGGTTAATAAGCAACTAAGGCTAGGATCAAATAAATGAAGCAACTTAGCTGTAAGCAACTATGAAATAAGGTAGATTTTTCCATTATCGATATATCACAATGGATGGGATTCGAATCTTGAGTGCATGACCAGAGAGCCAACAACATTTCTACTGAGCGATAGAGCTCAATGAAATCGCTGAGTAACTCTCCAAGTTTTACCAAGACCAAGGCTTTCCTCCCGTTTTGACTTTCTCGTGTTTCAGCTTTGTTGAGTCCACTTCAGCACCATACGTATTTGTATATAGTTGTCATGAATGGCGAACACTCCACAAGCGAGATATCACAATGGATGGGATTCGAATCTTGATTACATGACCAGAGAGCCAACAACATTTCTACTGAGCGATAGAGCTCAATGAAATCGCTGAGTAACTCTCCAAGTTTTACCAAGACCAAGGCTTTCCTCCCGTTTTGACTTTCTCGTGTTTCAGCTTTGTTGAGGCTTTTCAGGTAGATAGGTAGGTTTAACTAATGGATAGGATGACTAGACTGCATGACCAGAAAACCAACAGCATTTCCACTGAGCTAAATGAAATCGCCTAGTAACCCTCTATGTCATACATCCCAACGCTCTCCTCCAGTTTGGATTTCTTCGTGTTGCGGCTACGTTGAGCCTTCTTCAGCACACTACATATTTGTATACATTCGTCATGGCTGGCAAAAACTAGGATAGATTTTACCACAAGAAAGCCCATCTATTGTGGTATGCCACTTGTGTAAAAATCTATCCTAGTGTTCGCCAGTGACAAATATATAAAATAAGGTATATTTTGCTGTTGTTTACCTTGGTACTTCAGATCGTTCTGTTTGCACATGTATGGCATTTTAAAACGACAAGTGCCATAATTTGACTATTTTATAGTACTAACTACTAAAGCGCTGGGCAAACGATCAAACATTGACGGTCAAACATTTGAAATTTGCTTGTTAAGCAAAATGTTTGTCCGTTTGGCCACGTCCAAAAACATTGCTCATCCAACATTTTTGCTTGCGTCAAACAATAATTGTTTTTGAATTTTTTTTAACTTTTTCAAAAACAACACATGATATTGTTTCTTACTTTTGCTTGTCAAGCAATGTTTGATCGTTTGACCGCCTTTCAAACATGCTTGTAATAAAATGACCATCTTTTAGTAGCAAAAGGCTAGAAACACAGCAAAGTTATCCTAAAGCTTTTTATGCAACATAGCGCTAGAACACCTTGTATACAGCAAAGAAATACTATAAATAACATCAGTCAAGTACAATGCAATTGTTACCAAAGTCTATAATTGTTATCATATAGAGACTTTGTATTGAAAGTTAAACGGATACCCCTCAATGAAATGCTTCATGTAATGAGTAACACGCCGTTGATATGCGAGTTTTGACGGCAAAATGGAAGTAGCTTACGTTGATCAATCCTCGATTGCTTGCAGTGATATAAATTATTTAAAATTTAAAATGTTGCTTAGGTTTTTTCCTGTGATACTATACGTTGCTTAAAATTTTAGGCCTTCTACATCTTGGTTGCTTATAGAAAAACTGCGTGAAGCTTTAATTTATGCGTTTACTGTGCTGTGACTTAGAAGAGTATGGTTAAAACATTACAGTCTTTTTCCTCGCAGTCAGTGTTATTATATAGCTAACCTGCTAAGCCACGCTTTGTTATTGTTTCGAAAAATTAATCAGTAGACTAAAATTAAACCAATCCTGTATCGCCTTTGTGGTTGGGATTGATATTCTTCGCTTTCAAAAACGTTCAAGTGAAATGGGTCTGCTGTGAATTGCCACTGATAATATATCTCTATCTACAATTTTAGTTTTTCCGGGGGGGGTTGGGTGTTGTTAAGGTGTAGTATTGTAGCAAGCACTGCCAGTCAGAGGTGGGATCTGGTATGTTGTGATTTGATTCGAAATATATGTTTATGTGGAACCTTGAGCAGTGAGAAACTCCACAATGAGGATGATGATGATGGTGATGATGATGATGGTGGTGATGATGATGGTGATGATGATGATGGTGATGATGATGATGATGATGATGATGATGATGATGATGATGATGATGATGATGATGATGATGATGATGATGATGATGATGATCATAACACGATGATGATGGTGATGATGATGATGATGATGATGATGATGATCATGATGATGATCATAACACGATGATGATGGTGATGATGATGATGATGATGATGATGATGATTAGATGATCATGGTGGTGGTGATGATGGTGATGATGATGATGATGATCATGATGATGATGATGATGATTAGATGATCATGGTGGTGGTGATGATGGTGATGATGATGATGATGATGATGATGATGATGATGATGATGATGATGATGATGATGATGATGATGATGATGATGATGATGATGAAGATGAAGATGGAAATACAATTTTTCGAGATGGGGATTATTCTAAACAATGGACACAAAGAATGTGCAAGATCTATACTCCCATCTGGCATTATACAATGCATTCATTAAAGCATTCGTTACAGAAACGAGACCAAGTTAACTTGAAATCACTGGTGGAAAGAATATACGACATAACACGATAGTCATGCAACAGAAATTCTTATTCTTAGTAGCCAACAGCCCATAACGTATCTTCTTTAGGCTTGGTTGGCTTCAATTTCGTTTAATTAACCCCCCGTTCTTTCACAAATGCTGTGTTTTCATGATGAGACTAATGCATGAATTTGAAAAATATTTTCGTTTCTGCAGGTGAATGAGCTGAAAGATAACGTTGAAGATTATATAGAGAATTGTCAGGTACGTCTCACTTTTAGGCCCAAATTCCATGCATTATTTTTTCAATAAAATCATTCTTAAATATGATTGAAAGCACTCGTTCGACATTTTTCCTCGGGGAAAAGAAGTTGTCTTAGTTTCTTAACTAAGTTTTCTCCAACTTCGTTTTGTGTCTTTCATAATGATTGGAAAGGATGTCAAATTTCGTCTCTGAAATCCTAAATAGAGATAAGTTTCACAACTTAGGCCAAATCTCGTTTCATGTGTCTTTGATATTGGGACGTATTTGCTGCAAAGAAGATGCTGCGAATTTCTAAAGTCTGTTGTTATTATCAATTTTGGAGCAACTTATTTGTGGTAATATTGCTTTCGGATGATCTTGTAACATCAAACAAACAAGAAACGGCAAAATTTTTAAAAAATAACAGAATTTTTTTGATTAAAATAACTTAATAATTCACGGTGACAATGCTTTTTGATTTACCTTGAAAAATAAAGTTTACATATACTGTTAGTATTTGCCTTTTGAAACAAGTTACACGCTTTTTTTATAAGGAACCTACCTCAAGGCCTAGTTCTTAAAGTTCCTTATTTTTGGACCTTTTTTGAGGCAATTGTAGTTCTAAAAGTTCCTTAATAGTTCCTTAATTTTAACTGCACATACAGTGGTCTTAACAATAAAAGAGAGACACTTGCATGTGAGCAAAGTTCGAGACTACTCAAGAAAACATTTGATACATGTGTAACGTACAATTTACGTGATTTTTGACTGCAAATGAATGGAACCGTCTTTCTAATCCTTGGTTATTTGCAGTGAAAAAGCATTCGACATTGAGAAGTTCCTTAACGATGTTCTCTTTAGTAGTATAAGTTCTTTAAATTTTCAGGCCTTCTACATGTAGGTTCCTTATAAAGTGGTTCTTTATAACAGAAAAGCGTGTAGCACAGTTTTGGCACCAGTCACCTTTCAATATCAGGGTCCCCCTACCCTACCGAGATTCTCATGCCATTCGGATGGTTTTTCTGCTGTATAAAGAAAATCAGCATTTTTTTCGACAATTTCCCCCTGTAAAATGCTGATGTAAAGCTCATTTGTTTGCTGTTCATAAAAATCAAGGTTTGAAGAGTAATGAACTAATTTATCCTTTTTACGCCAGGAACCTGATTTCGTTGAGAATGAATGGATTTATGATGATTATGATTTAGAATCAGATCTGGCGTTATGTGAGTATCGTTTGTCGTTTCACAATATGTCTACATAACGTTAATCCTCGAACAAGCTCCCACCTCCGAATAAGCCCCCCCTCGAATAAGGCCCACCTAAGGATTCGTTTTTACAAATAAGCCACCCCTCAAGTAAGCCCCCATGGGGAATTATTCGAAGGCCTTATGAATTTGTTTTTGCTATAATGCAACTTTCAACTAATTAAAACACTGAACAAGCAAGCTAGTGCTGACAAGTTGTACTATCGATTCAACTAATAATCAGCAATTGGCTGTTGGCAAGCAGCTGAATTTGATTGTAGAATACCGATAATTTTTCATTTTTCTCTCTCTGCTATTCTGTCGAAAACAGACTGGAACTATCGAAGTTTAAAATAAGCCTTCCCCTCGAATAAACCCCACCAAAATGCATTTGAAGATTTACGGTATACTACATTTATGATCTGTTATTGTCTTTCTACCCGAATGCAGTATTAGTTTCGGACCCCATGTTGTCATGTTTGGCCAACCCTGTTGCAGCGTGCAACTCTTTTTGCACGATGTTGCATCAAATTTGAAAAAAGTCACAATTGTTGCACCATGCAACAAGATATTGCATCGTTTGGCCGGGTCTTGCAATATTTGTTACACGCACGTGAGAATCTTGAATTCTAAGTTCTATAAAATCCCTCAAAATTTTGCTTCGTTTGTCTAGGGCATTAGTCTCTTGTTCTAGGGTTGGCAATTTTGTGAGGCAATTTTCAAGAGCAAGGGTAGATAGTTTCCTCCAAGATTGACAGACTACGGAAATGAGTTGTAATTCGAGCATCAAGCATTCAAGATCAATAGCAAAACCCTTACGTAACGCCGGGTTGTTTATGAAATTCTTGCTCTCCAGAGGAGTGGCGTTGAATGGAATTTACCGTTAACTATGACTTGTGTAATATAAGTCACGTTGAACAGTTGAGCAAAGAGAGATGCCCTTAATCTGTCACTATTGATTGCCACAAGCACGCTTGTTTATGTCAAATGCATGCTGTTTAGACCCAAATGATCAAACATTGCTTGTCAAACATCTGATATTAGCCTATCAAGCAAAACGTTTGAACATCTGGCCTCGTCGCAGAAAATTGCGAAGCGAGTCTGTTTAAATCCGCGTTTATACCTCTTTTGAAAGAATGGCTTGTTTTTCAACAAAATTGCCCACCCAGAAAGTCCTCTAAACAAGGGACTCATGTAAGTCAATTTGAAGTGTAGTGCAAGTCAATCCAACAGTTGAACGAAGAGAGCTGCCTTTCCCGAGCCTGTCCTATGACTGTCACTATCGACTACGAGCACAAGCACGCTTATGTCAAATGCATGCTGTTTACGTAGGCCCTGGCCAAACATTTAATCAAACATCTTTACTTTGCTCATCAGGCAGCATGTTTGGTCGTTTGGCCCCGTCACTAAACATTGCTTGACAGGGACAAATAAGCAATGTGTAGTATTTTCAAAAATATTCTGTTTTACGCAAGCTTTTCACAACATAACCAGGGACAGGCCAGTAAAGCCAGTCAGCGCTGGGGAAATACGACGGAGAAATAAAGCTATGAGGGTATACGTAGAGGGAATGCCTTGTTAGGTCTTTCAGGATTTACGCATCATCTACAGTACTACCCCACCACCAAGAAACTGACTTTGAAGAAACTGCAACCTCTCCGATTGTACAATTTATGCCCATTTGATTTTTTTTTTTGTGAAATATGATAGATGGTTAATCTAAGAGTTAATTATTAATGTATGTATTCTGGAATACAATGGAACCTCCGTATATGTTCCATTGTATTCCAGAATACATACATTAATAATTACATACATCCATCCATTGGACCATTTTTATAACAGTGTACGTACCGTTGTAAAATAGTATCTTCTGGGTCGTGCATTTCTTGACGAAATGATAAAAAAACTGCTTATATTCATGTGGTCTATTTTGTCTATTACAGCAACAGAATTAACGAAATCGCCATCTGAAAACAAAGATGACGATGACGAAGTCCCTTCACCTGGCTCATCAGTTAGTTCATCATCTGGATTTGTAATGGGAGTCTCTAGTTCACCGTCTTCTAAATCTAATGTAAGTTAATTACGTGCTCTCACTAAACAAGTGCCACTACAGTTGTCTATTGTTGTTGTTTGGATGCTGTTATTGATGTTGTTGTTTTTGTTTTTGATGTGGTGGTGTTTGTTGTATTTTATAATCGTTGTGCTAGACTGTGAAATCTCTTTTACTGTTTGTCACTCAGCCACCAAAAACACCCTTCCATATATGAATTAGCGCCCCCCCCTGAAAACCGATAATTCTAAGACCCCGTTTACACTATGCCGGTACGAGACGAATACGGTACGAAACTGTACCGGTTTTGGCCTTGCGTCTACACTATGCCGGCACAGTTTTGATATGAATACAGTACAAAATTAATACGGTACGCTAACCAGCTTCATCTAAAAACGGCATAGTGTAAACGCCTGAATACGGTAAAGTTTGATGCCGCTTTGCTGAAACAGTGAGAGGAAAACAACTCTTTGTGCTTGTTGACATGAAACAATAGATTTTAGACAAAAACCGATGACCTTGCTCATCGTTTTCATTTCATACCGGCATAGTTTAAACGGGGACTCCCGATTCCCCATCCGATATGAAATCATTTCGTATTCATTTCATACCGGCATAGTTTAAACGGGGTCTAAATCATCATTTTCAGCTGAATAAACAATGCTTTTATTTTTCAGAATTCACCACGAAAATCAAAATCATCATCAACGTCATCAGGCAACGGAGTATCTGTGCCGCTCGTTGTTAGCAATTCAACTTCATCAACAACAAACACTTCACGGTCAAAATCCTTCACCACACCAACTACCGTTACGACGTCAAATAGCGAAACGGTAACCACCGTTACGACGGCATCCGTTCCAACTCCCCCTCAATCAAATTCAGTCTCTGATAGCAGCTCATCGACTGCAGCAACAACGAATCACGTTTCACAAGCAAGCAAAATTACAAGTAGGTTATGTTCAGTTTATTTCTAATATGTTTTGAGTCCAGTATGGTACATTATCAGCAACAGCCCGCAGATAATGTATTTTTTTTTATTGGAAGCCGAGGGTTTACATCTATTTTTGGGCGCGTTTTCTTGCAGCTTATAATCAAGGGCGGCTTACAAACAAGGACGGCTTACATTCTTTAATCCAATACGTCGAACCATCACAACACTTTACTACACACCGCAAATATCAAAGTCTACCATTGCCTATGGGTTTGAAATGTCAGTCATATCGAAGCCAGGTTTTTCATTAGGCTCATCGTTTTTCAAATTGAGAATCTCCGCCTTCAGTTACGGGTTTTGTGTGCGCGGCTTGTAATCAAGGGTGGCTTACAATTTTTGCTGAACATCATTTAGTGCGGCTTATATTCAAAGGCGGCTTATAAACAAGGGCGGCTTGCAATCGAAAAAATACGGTAAAAAACCGATTTTTTCAAAATCCGCTTGTTCAGTTTCATAGCAGTAGTTCAGTGATGTCCTATGTACAGGGTGAGATCATCTGTCACTGTTTTTCAGAAATGTATAAATTTCTTCATTGTATTCAAATATATCAAATTGGGGATCCAGACTGGCTAATCAGAATGTGGAGCTGGATTAGTATTGTGTTTCGAACAGCAGGCTGCTCACAGGATAGAGCGGGGTTATTCTTCTGTCTACACAAACCTTGAAATCTTCGAGTAATTCTGTTCGCCTTTTCACTGTATTCTGTTAGCTATGATTGGTGTTCAAAACACTAGCAATCCAGCTCCACTGTTGTGACTGCTGAATTTCGGTCCGCATCTTGGTGTAAATTCCATGTGGGTCAGCTGTTTTGTCCTGTTTCGGATTGTTCCGTCCTTTTTGGGTGTGAAAAAAGCTTTCAACATCAAAAAACATCAAAAGAGCAGAACATTGTACATCCTAAGTTAGAAGCAAAGCTTATACAAACAATCGAAAAACAAATTCTTTGCACTTTGTTGATCTGGGCAGACGTTTTTCTAATGAAGAAACATTACACGTAAGCTAACTTGGTAGTAAGTACACTGGCTCATTTCAACACAGAAATAAACGTCAAAGAGTGTGCAATCAGTCTAGTTCAACGCGACGACAAAAATAAAAATGTGTTGAAATCACGCTTTTCAATTAAAACAAACTGTGTATGAAGCATCAGGCTGAGATTTTGGTCAAATTATCTATCTCAGAACTACTTAAGTCTACTAGCATGAAGCCGTTGCCCAGAAACGCGCTTTTGAAAAGAGCATTCTTATAAAAAAACGTGCAAGGAAACAGGTACGCAGCACGGTGACGATCACTAGTCGGACCTTTATCTTCAGCTGCTGTAACAGTACCTGCTTCTTAGACCTATTACCTGAGTCTAACTTATTGCTCATGAAACTAAACGGAGTCTAACGCAAAGTGTGATCGCTCAAGCTAGTTGTAGTGGGGGTGTTAGGGTGGTGGAGGAGCGGAAACTAAAGACTCGGGTAATTAGTCTACCTTCCTCTCGCGCACTGGGCTATTCCAATTGCACTATCGGAGACAGAAAATCTGAAAATTTTACCCCGTCACTTTCAAAATTGTTAATGTTTTAAGTTAAGATTTCATTCCTTCAAACGCAACATATTTTTAAACAACCACTAAAAGAAACTTTCTTTTTAGGTGTACCAGCAAGTAAAGCGGTTGGGTAAGTTTTTCGAAAGTTTTTTCGAAGTTTTCTAAGGGGTAAACTTCAAAAACCCTACTTTGCGACTATCCTCTACTCTCCTCTAGACTAAGAAATCCTGCTTAAAGATAATAAATTAGATAGTTTACATAAAACAACAGACGAAGTATCTATTTTTCTTTGATATGTTAAGACGATTTGCAGCCCAGACAGAAGTTCTTCTTACAAGTCCCTCCAGTTCTCAGAACTGGTAGAGTCCCTCTAACAGTTCCCAGAGACGGACTTGTAAGAACATTTTCTTCAAATAATATGAATAATATCACTAAAGTACATAATAATCTAAATCATTATTATTAGTAGAATGATAATGGATATGATACATTAATGTTTTTCACCTGTTAGATTTACTATAAAGATAAGAGATTGGGTTGAGGAAAAATTAGAAAATTGACAGGAGACGAGGGCAAGGACCATAGATTATTCAAGTTTTTAGTTCAGTTGTGCTGATTATTGATTGCGTATTATTAGTAGAATGATAATAGATATGATACATTAATGTTTTTCACCTGTTAGATATACTATAAAGATAAGAGATTGGGTTGAGGAAAAATTAGAAAATGGATAGGAGACAAGGGCTAGGATCATAGAGTAATCGAGTTTTTACTTCATTTATTTTGCTTATTGATTGCGTTATTAGTAGAATGATAATAGATATGATACATTAATGTATTTCACCTGTTGGATATACTATAAAGATAAGAGATTGGGTTGAGGAAAAATTAGAAAATGGATAGGAGACAAGTGCCAGGACCATAGAGTATCCGAGTTTCTACTTAAGTTATTTTGCTTATTGATTGCGTTATCAGTAGATTGATAATAGATATGATACATTAATGTTTTTCACCTGTTAGAGACACACTTGACATACGTAACTTAATGTTTATTTAATGCTCATTTTCAGACCATCCCCTGCTACGCCGTACGCTGTAGCAGCTGGGGCTATTCAATCGTCTTTAGCTGCTCAGAAATCATCTGCTAGTCAGCAGGTTTGTTTACCAAGCCCTCCAACTTCTCAAACATCAGTTTCATCCAGTCTATCCAACCACGTTGATGGCAGCCAGTATCCAGGTATGTTTTTATTTACATGTTTATGTTTCCTCATGCTTATGTAAACAGACGTAAACAAATGCTTTTGCTCTTTGTTGATCTGAGCACATGTAATTATAAAGAAGAACGAGTACCCTAAAGATAGAAATGTTTTTTCAGACGTATCGATTTGTGGATTTTGTTTCGTGATTCTGCTTTCGAAGTCCTTCGGGGCCTGCTTAGATATACGAGATACCTAAATTACGACAGGGTAACAAAAGAATGACTTGTTATACTTATATGTACAAACGCACCTTAATGTTTTTGCTCTTTGTTGATCTGAGACATGTTATTATAATAAAGAATGAGTACACTAACATAGGTGTTTTTTCAGACGTATCGATTTGTAGACTTTGTTTACACTCTTTTTTTTTATAAGAACAATTTTATAAGAACACGAGCCTGGAATGTGCCCAGATTTTAAGAACAAATTAAGAACAAGCTGAGGCTGGCCTTATCAAAAGCCGTAAGAATATCAGCTAAATATGTGAGTAAGACAGTCAGACTGAACGTAAAAAGCAAGCAAACAAAGAAATGGACAAGCATGCTGCATTTTCGCACAAACCTAGTACCATCCTAGACATTGATTGAAAAATATAGCTTGCTTAGTAACCAAGGAATTAAGAACAGATTAAGAACATTTCTGGCTCAAAATCGGCAAAAATTTAAGAACAGCCAGCCTCGAAGAAAATTTCCTGGTTCTTATAAAAAAGAAGAGTGTAGTGATTCTGCAGTTCTTCGGGGCCTACTTACATATAGAAGATACATACCTAAGTTACGATAGGGTAACAAAAGAAAGACTTTTACTTATGTGAACAATCGTACCCAAATGCTTTTGCTCTTTGTTGATCTGAACACACGTTACTATAACGAAGATTGAGTACACTAACATACTCATCTTTTTTCAGACGTTTCGACCTTTGATCTTTATCAGTCTGAAATAAAATAGGGTATAGGGTATAACCCTTGCTTATAGAGTATAGGGTATAGGGTATAGGGTATAACCCTTGCTTATATAGACGAGAATGCGCAAACGCTTTTGCGTTCTCTTCTTACAGTTATGTGGTGCCTACTTGTATAAATACAAGAGGATAACAAAACGACCAACTATAATGTTATCGCATAATATTTTAAATACAGTTTGACATGAAGTTAACACTCAGCAAATGCTCTCTGATTCATAATAAACTACCCTTCATAAATGCACAGTCTAAGAAGTTCTGCTTAAGAGGTCTTAAAAAGAGTATTCAAGTGAATTGCATTAACGCTGACTTTTTGTATAGTTTATAATTGAAAGTGAAACTATACGGGCGATTGTTGCTAATTCGTTTGAAAACATGTAGCGCTCCATGCCTTGATCTAATCTAACATTCATCGTCAAAGCAAAACACCTTTTCAACTAAGGGCCTTATTTTAAAAACTTCAAAATTACGTCACAGAAACATTTTGACTTAACTGTGATTGGACCGTGACTGAGCTTCAGACATGACCATGAAAAATAAATGGGGTTCAACTTCTACACGGAGCGATTATTCGCGGTCAAATCCTTTATAAGTTTTCAAAAATTTCGTCTCTAGAAAATTAACATTGTAAGGGCCAGAAGCTAGAAAATTTGCCTAAGCATTAAAGTTAAAGTGTCCAATCTGAGCCTGGGGTCAAAATTTTTGTGCGAACAAATGTTCGTAAATTTTGGGAACGAGGCTCTTAAGTTTAAAAGGTATATTCAGATAGACTCACTACATAAGTCCCATTACTTCGCTCGATGTTGTTGTTGTTGTTGGTTTCTTCAATCGCTCTGTGTGAGACTGACATTGTGCTCTGTTGGAGTGACAAATCAAAATAACGGTAGCGTAAACTAGAGACTCGTATCGTGAGTCTAGTATTCAGATTCAGTTCAATGCCCATAATGTGACGCCAGTACAATTCAATTCAATCTTTTGTCATATAACGATTTTCAGATCTGGCCTCAAATTGCTCACGTTTTCTTTGGGATTAGGTTCTGTGTGTGTGAAACACAAAACCTGTTCCAGGGTTGCGAAACACAATCTCAGTTTAGTATTCATTTATACAATAGAATTACATGACCTTATCGAAATAATCATTTTCGGGTGTTTTAACGAAACTGAGATCATTATTTCGTTATTTGCCTAAGTATGATTTTGCATCTGTTGATCATGTCATGTATTCATTTTATTCTCCAACCTTCCTTAGCCTGATCTCCATTGCGGAACGAAAAGTTTCTTGCCAAAAGTGCAATACTGCGCATGTTTCGTGAGGACATTTTCCTTTATGCCCTGCGCAAATTAGCTGAGCATTTCACTGAACATTTGCCGATATTTCAGCCTCGTTTTGGTGCTATTATTTTGGCGCGAAATTCGAGATTTTTATTGAAAAATTGAGAAATTTTCCACCAGTTATTAGCATGTACATGCATTGCATGAATCGAGTAAATGTTTAGTGACTCCAACGAGTAAATGTTTACTGACTCCAAGTCACACAGCCAAAGGCTCTCCTCCCGTTTGACTTGTTCGTGTTTCGGCTATGTTGAGCCTTCTTCAGCATCATACATATGTAATATAATGGGCATGTATTGTGCCATCTGACAGGCTGCAGTTTCTTTTAAGTCAGTTTCTTGGTGGTTGAGTAATACTGTACCACGGAACCAGGTTAATATTGTTCACCAAACATTTTGATTCCATCAAGCATTACAGTAACTGAACAAGGACTGGACAGACGTGTTTCCTCTTTCTTTTTGTATTAGTAATAAACCATTCACAATACTATTAATGACTGTAATTAAAACTTTTTTTTCAGGTCTTCTGCCTCATTCCAACCAAAACAGAAGTGCTTCCGAAGACTTCACGATAACACAGTCCACTGTATCAGCAGCTATCACTTCAGCCTCTCTTACGTCACCTCCTATCAGCCAATCAGATGTCAAAACTGAAACAATAGCATCAACGTCATCAATATTAGACACTGTTACCCAGTCCTCAATATCATCCACATCTTCTTCTCAAAGCAGTAATGCGAGTACAAGTAGCATAAGCTCTTCAATCTCCATGGTATGTTTTGTTTTCATCTTTTTCTCGTTTTAAGACTATAAAATGGCTATAAAAAGCGGAAAAATTACCGTAAATCCTGCTGTTTTAGTCCCCGAGCTAGGTTTCTTATAACATAGGTAGACGTTTATCTAGATATATTTATCTAGATGGATAATATAGTTTGGTATAGTATAATATAGTATGTAATATAGGCCATCGGCGACCAATGAACCAAAAAGTTTGTTTCTTGCAATCATCGGCGACGGAAAATCCATATGAGAACATCATCGGCGACCATCGTCGATGATTTCTTGGTCATATCAAAACGAAGTTCCTTGTTTTCTTGGTCACACGTGGCAGCACAGGGGACGGAGGATCATTCATCATCGCAGAAAAGTAGCATATGTGAACACTTCGTCCGCGACGATCGCATACGGACGCCGACTGTCTGCGATCAGGTTTGCGACATATGAGAACCAGGCTTTACAGTCGGTTTCTTATAAAACAATGAGTATATATGGTATTATATAGTTTATAATATAGATGAAAGTGTCATTTAACCTCAAATTATTTGTTCTACACAGTCCTCAACAGACTCCATAGACTTCACATCAATCAGTGGGCCTTCAGCTACACTTAACGAACAGTTGCAAATGCCAACGGATTACATTGCAAAATCTAGTAAGTTCATTTACTTTCTATGGTAATTTTATATCATTTTCAACCACGAAGAGCACTTATATCCGTTGTCTTTAGGTCTGCTTAAACAGGAATATATGTTTTTTGTGTTAGAACTATTTTAAAGTAGTTTATAGTCGTCCACAATGTGCGTAAGGCTGTTTGTTTCTAAAATGGCTACAAGATACACTAAATAGGGTTTAATTTTGGAGTTTAGGCATGGTACCCCTAGTTTAACGGCCCTTCCAAAACACCGCGGAGTGAGTTGGTATGTCATTCCTCCAAAAAGTCGCAAAATTTGGTAACTAGTCTCAATCTAATGAGGCAGGTAGAAAGTAGTCTAAATCTAATGACTTTGCTTTTGGCCTTACCCACGGACCGAATTTTGCTTTTGACCTTGCTGATTTCACCCGGCCAAGCTTAACTTCAGTTGCGTAACGGAAACTGACTAAGGTGGTTATGACTATGGTTATAACAAACGACTTAGGTAGCAAGTCTTAGTTTTCCCTGAATCGAATACTGTTAAAGTAAACGCGTAACAAAAAGTGCAACCCTGTGCCTTTATCTTTTGCTTTCTAACTAATGCCGCTACACTTGTGGTTTTCCTCTGTTCTGGCGACGCAGCACACCTAAAATGTCCTGTTCTGAGAAATCCTGAGGTTGCTACACCCTGCAACAAAAACGCTGCGAAAGAAACTCTGCCACAGAAATTCTCCGACAATCAAGTTGCGCTGTAGGAATAATGGTCCCTAGAAAATGTCCAGGAAAGCGCTTGAAAATAATGCAATGTGTTGCATCGCCAATGCAAAGAAGTGGCTAGGAACGGTCGCAGAACATTTTGTACGAACATCCGTCCCTTGCTACACGTGCGAATTTTAGTTTTTACGGTCGCAGGGACAATTTTTTATCATATCCTGTCGCCATTTGAAGCAAAAATTCATACGTGTAGCCGTGGCTTCATGCCTTGCTATTTGGAACTCCAGATCCTTCAGTTTCAACTGGGAGTTTTGTATGTTCTGAAAAGTCTAAAGTCGAGTTCCTGTACAAGAGCAATCCCATAATAACATTTACTTTATATTTTAAAGGAATATTTGATGGCACTACCACGTCGTCAGTTCAAGGCAATAAGCCAGCTCCACAGACACAAGAAGTACATTTGCAGCCTCTATTAGGAGTTGCTCCTTTAGGACATGTGCCTCTTATCCGTGAAAGAATGAATCAGCTGAACATGCTTGAGGCGGCTTTCCATCATTTACCACAACGTCAGGATAGTGAAAAAATGAAGTAAGCGAAGTGGATTCTTTTTTGACAGTAGCTAGTTGCAATGCATGACTCGTGGTGTCATGCGCTCAGTGTGGTCAGGGTTCGAGCCAAGCCACTATAGCGTCACAGCCAGGGTCAAAGTCTCCATTAGTTTACCTACTACTGAGATCCCACCGACTGGCGCTAAAGATCTTATTAACCTTCACCTGATACCATCAAAGGTCAATACATTCAGTTGCAAAGTCAACTTTACTTCTGAACTTAGGCCCTAGCCAGACGTTATTTGACGCAGGGTAAAACAAATGCTGGACAGGCAATGTTTGATCATTTGGCCAAGACCTTGTAATATTTTTTTAAGTTTAACTTGTTCAGAAAACAAGCTTTTTCATTTACCGAAACCCACTAAGATTTCCCAATTATGCCATTTATGAGCCTCGAGAATTATGAAAAGTAAGTCAGTCACAAAGAAATTTTTAAGTTTCAAATGGAAATGGGCTTCTTAAATTTCAACCGATCTTCGATCCCCCCTAACAAAAATTCCGGATTTTCAGTAGAAGGGCTTTTGTAGGTCTTTATAGAAAGTGAGTTTCGTTCTACACAGTAGCTATTTGAGAGTCTGGTTTTCTTTTTCTTTTTCTAAAAAAGAGTAAAAAATTATGCTGAAATATTGGTTTCTTTTTTCTTTGTAGACCTTATTTACCGAGAAATGCTGTACAGATAGCCTCGTTTCACCACCATCAACCCCCTGCACACATTGATTCTCTCGAATTTTTTCAAAGACTCACAACTGAAACTCTGTTCTTCATATTTTATTACCAGGAGGTAAGTTTAAATTGTATCAAAGTATTACGATCGTTATTAGGGTGAGCGCCATCAAGACAAAGTTATATTTAAACGTAATCTCTTGTAAGGCCAGGCTTACACAATAAGGGTCAGCTTTCGGAGCTTCTTGACTTTCGCATCGAAACGATTGCAGTGTTTACATCGTGCCTAGACTTATTACATAAGTCCCACTCTCTGCAAACAGCAACGGCATTCTTCAGCAACAGCAGTAACTATTTTGTAAGAGTTGTAAAAGTTGAATTGAATTGCCCAATGCTGAATGCTTAGAGTGAGACTTCCCCCAACTTGATAACAAAGAGCTGGTCAAAAAGCAGACTTCTCAGGATACCAATCACAGCGCAGTATTTTTCGAATCTTCAATTTGATTGGTTCGTGGGAACATTTTTGTGAAGTGCTTTGCAGGGACGGTGCAGGTAGAAAAATCCGTATTGTATGTTGTTAATTTTTAATAGAATATTAATGCGTCAATTCTATATGAAAATAAAAATGCAACGATAAGCTGGCCGGCATATTGTATTTTAATGCTGCTGCATTTAAAATCCAAAAGCTTTTAGAACTCTCTTAATACTGCTGAAGATTCTAAGCAGATCTTATGAAAAATCATTCCATCACTCTAATCGATTTTGATTAATGCTGAACCGGTGCTTTATGTTGATTTTTTAAGGAACAAGAGCACAATATCTTGCAGCAAAGGCATTGAAGAAGCAATCTTGGAGGTTTCATACAAAATATATGATGTGGTTTCAAAGACATGAGGAGCCAAAGACGATTACTGATGAATATGAACAGGTTTGTCTGTTTTCTTTTTGTTTTGGTTGTTTTTGTGTTGGTTGCTGTTCTTTTTCACCAATCAGGCTTTCAGTGTATTTGCAAATTAGCAAATATAATGCAAATTTAGGAACTGATTAACGGTAGGATCGGAAGATGCTAGAAGTTAGCAGGGGGCCTGATGGACAAAGCTCAGGGGCCCGTAAAAGCTCTATTAGGCCCCCGTTGGCTTATTTCATTTTGGAAGGTTTTGAGGGGAACTTATTAGAGAGAGGCGCTTATTAGAGAGTGGTGCTTAATAAATTATTTAGCATATTTTGTTCTTTATTTATCAAGACGAATGCTACAGAGATTAAAAAGTGATATATAAAAGAATGTTTTAAACCTTATATCACACGAAATTTGTAGTAGCTAAGTAGTTGTTGTAAGACACAAGTTCTGGTTATCAACCACGTTACAGCTTAATTTCATTTAATTTCGTACATTTACTACTGAACTTTCAAGTCACCAATATACGAGGGGACTTAATAGAGAGGAGAGGCGTCTTTCAAATTTTCACTCGAAAAAGGGGGGCTTAATAGATAGGGGGCTTAATAGATAGGGGGCTAAAAAGAAAGAGGGGCTTAATAGAGCTTTTACGGTAGTGCATAGAATACGAAATTATTGTGCTTTGGAAATGTTTAATGGATACCTATGCAGTTGGCCGCGTTTTGGCTGAGCTAAATTCAAAACTGGGCTAAATTCTAAATTCAAAATCTAAATTCAAAATTTGGCCTTCTTAAACGGAAAATCCAATGGTGCGTGCTTTTGGGACTTTTGTCTCTTCTGAATTCTGAAAAAGTAGACTTTGGAAGTTCCCGATTACAGTCGCCGGAAAATGCGTTTTATTGAAAAACGGAAAACTGGACAGAAGTTGATTTAGAAACAATTTCTCTAAGAAGTCTTGAAATCTTCCAGCTCTGGATTAAGGAGAGTTCGGAGCCTCCAAAGTCTCTGATTTTCCCGAGAATTGTCCAAAACACCGGGCCAGCGATCTATCGGAAATCTCCAGAAAAAAGAAAGGTCGCAAAAGAACGCACCGCAATTGCACCTGTTTATAAACGTCATTTTCGTTCCTCTTTTAGTTGTTTTTCTTCTAGAAAAATAACTAGATTGACAAACTGAAAAATCTGACACGTTAAAATATCGTCCTCCAGTATTTAGTCGTCCATCTGGAATGTCACCCAACCAGATGCTGACCTCACACGACCAAGCCCAACTTCAGCTGTCTAACGGAGCTGACTGAGAAGCTTGGCCACTCACTCCACATATTTTCTGTACAAGATAGTCGAATGACCCCCGCTGGGAAAGATCCCAGAGATACCATATTGAAATCGATGTTTTTTTCCAGGGTACCTATATCTTCTTTGATTTTGAAAAATGGAGTCAACGGAAAAAAGAAGGTTTCACGTTCGAGTACAGATACTTAGAAGACAAAGATCTACCCTGAACTGAATTGAATTGCTGTCAATCCAGGATTTCCCTACTGTCATCACAGATAATACGAGGTAGCTAGGAAATTATCGAAGGACGTAAGTAGAAAACTTGTAATGTTCTGTATAGATCGCTGTACAATTTGTATAATTGGTTTTGACGATAATTTTTATCTTTGTGTAGCATGCACTATCACGGATAGGGTGCCGTATTTTTGTATATTAAAAGCCAAGCCAAATACTGGTATATATCTAAAGAGTAAGAAATTGAATTGGATTCCGTTTGGTTATTTCGTTTTATTGTCTTTCTTACTGTTGATGTTATAGAGCTTTTTAAAGAGGTCTAAGGCAGAGCGCTGTTTTTCTGGTAAATGGCGAATACGTTGTTTTATGGAATCCCCTTTTGAGGGAAACTTTAAGCTTGTGCTTGTTTGAAACGGTCTAGAAATTCATTGACGGGTGCACGAGGTTTTGAATTTCCCACGTAAAACGGTTCAGCTATCCATCTCTCGAGCTTAGCCCATACGGCTTGCGAAACTTTGCGCGTAAAAGGAATCAATAGTCTGTGGAACGTAATTTTCCTTATTTTCGAATAATATGCTTGTCAACCTTCCAACTGTAGGTAGCGCACCGGTAGCGCTTGTTCGCGATGTGCACGGGGCTTCCCTTATGATTACCCGCTTTATCGAATAATTAACCGCTTTTCAATATCTGAGTGTATCTTTATTGGAAACAAATTCTTTGTTTCATAGTGGAGCCTGCATTAAGGGACGAATCTGAGGCAAGGGTAGCGAAACTTAATTTCCAGGGTTTTACATGATCCACCTTTACGTGTGGGGAAGGTAACACTGCCAAGCGTTTGCCCATTTCTTGACCGCTGAGTGAAATTCAAGGCTTCTTTCATGTACTTAATACTTTTCTCTATGGAGCCATAACTCATAACTTTGCTTCTGTACCGAGTCGAGTACTTTCTTGTTCAGTGATCGAAGCTTATTTGCCATCTTCCCGAAAATCAGCGCACTGCCCCAGACCTCTGTGAAAAGTCTATTGTTTGGTTAAGTAATCAAAGAATATAATGAAGAATGGTACAATTGACAAATTAAATTGAATATTGTGCAGTAGTATACGTGATTTGTTTTCATTTTTTAATATTTGTTAACTTTTTCTTCTACTTTTGCTTTTTTCGCCGCGAAAGGACGAGCTGATTCGGCGAAATGTAAGGTATGTTTAGACTTACTTCGTTCTTCAACTCTGCAAACAGCAACAACATCTTTTCAATAAATGTAAGTGCATTTGTAAGGCTCCTTTTGACAACTATAGGACAATTCAACTGCTATTTTCACCCGGGAGGGGGGGGGGCACTCGATCTGATTGTGGTGAGAATGGTGCCAGCCAAGCTTCAAAAACATACTTGTCTTCCTTCCACCCCCTCAACTCCTGCCAGATTTAGTGCAAAAGGAAAAACCTTTAATAAATAAACACGCATTTTATTTTATAAGGAAGGCCTTTATAATGAAGTTAGTACTCGATTAGGCAAAAACTTAAGGAACCTCTTGAACTGGATTGGAGACTGCTAAGGGATGTGAAACATTAAATCTTTGAGTGCATCTGTTTTGCATTTATGTAGCTCAACCACAACTGACGATGAAACGCACACATGGGGTTTACAGTAGCCATTGAACTCAAGTATAGTATATATTGTATCACCCTTTACCACTAAGTTTATTTAAAAAAAAACAATGTAAAAAGTTAAGGAATCGCTTATTAATTTTGAGTATTCAAATTTTAGTAAAGGAATTTTCAGTACGGAGCCTTATCCGAAATTCCTTGTAAAAAATGCGTGTACAACTGTCTATGAATCGTCTTATCAGTGACACGGTATGCTGGCGAGATTGATAGATGAGGTATGGTACAAGACCATGAAGCTTTGTTCTTTTGTTCCAAATGCATTATTGGTTTTCAACAAACATATTCGACATATCGAGAGGCCCCAGAGGCCATTCACTGCACTTAGCGCGGCAAAATAGGCGGGTAATAGGCCTTCTTCGAATCTTTGAGGTTTCGCGCATTTCTGTTAAGTTTTCGCGCTCTTTGTTCGATAGTTAGAGTGGCGCGAAAATTGATGGCGTTAGGTCATAGTATAAAAAGTGAATTAAAGAAGGTACAGTATAGCTAGTCGCTTAACTTAGGGCGTGTTCTTCTAAACCAATTCATTTTTTAGTATCCATCTTTTTTTGGAATGTGTGTTTTTCGAAACCATTCTTGTAAAGCTCTCCAAAGCCTTCTGCCTTCCAAAGCAGAAGGTTTCCGAGACTTTCGAGAGATTTTCGGTTTGAAGTTCGAGAATGACTTCCATTTTACCAGTTGGATACATTCCACGAATGGGTCTGGGGACAATGCAAGCAAGAATTTTGGCGCTAAAGTTGTCAGATTTCCAGAATTCGTGTTTCTTGAAAATCATGGATTCTGGTTTTTGGAAACATTCTGTTTTCGAAATTAGGAAGGTTTGGAGGCTCGGAAGAACACATCATTTTGTGGCTGTTCAAATATGATTGTTGCTACTTGCAAAGAGAACGTACGTACGACTCTTGTAATAAGTCTAGTTTTAAGTAGCGTTCTATTCTCCACGGGAACGAGGTTAACAGCAAGTCTCGGTAATAATCATAAACTCAGATTATCCTTGAGAAAGAAGGCTTTATATATTCAATCCAGATTTCTGGCGGTTTTGTCACAAAGTCTTTTTAAAATCCAGATATTTAACATGGAATCCTTTATCGCATTACTAAGAGAAAGATCTTTGTTTTATTTTGTTTCTGTTCATAAAGAGGAACGATGAAAAAAGAACATTTGCAACTCGAATTGGTGTCCCCGAGGCTTATATTTAATCCTATCTTTATTTGGAGACAATTTGGTCACCTGCTTTCACGGGTTTCAAAGATCAACGTGGTTCTTATCCGCAATAGTTGCCGCGCAAAAAGGAAGTTCCTGGAGGGCGGCTCGAAGGCGGAAGTTTTTTGCCACAGATTCGCTGAAATATTGTATTGCGAAACTCGGAGGCGGAATCGCTAATCTGTCATATTTTAGGGGAAAAGTCATGCGCAGTCACTTCGTGTAATGTCTGTTTAGTACGCTGAGGAGAGTGCAATAGGGTGGTGGGGATATTAAGTACCGTAGGGGGATACACTTTTTTTTTTAATAAGCAACTGTTCAATAAGCAACCAGGGCTGAGATTGTGCTGAAATTTCTGGTGAAATAGCTTTCTTTATACTGTACATCCTTGCAAAATTGTCAGTTACATTGAGAAGCCAGAAAAGAGCCAAAATAAGAGGTTTTAGGGGGTACCAGGCATTCTGTGACGGCTGAAATCCTAGATATGTTAAGCAACTCTTGAGGGCTGGACCAAAGTCAAGTTGCATATTGAAAAAAAAAAGTGTAGCTACCATGAATCCCGCGGGAAGGCATCTCTGAGTACAATGGCGAATGTGCAGTACGGTGGGGTCACATTATTGCCGTGGCGGTATTCAGTACGGGTGTGGGGGGTGGAGATCTTGGAGTACAGTATAGTCAAGCTTAAAGCTTTATAACCAGAGAAGACTCCATGATTGTTGCAAAAATTGAACATATTAGACTCCCGTGTTTGATTTACGATGATTCAGTTGATAATATCGTATTTCGCCCCCCCCCACCTTGAATATTCCCCACCGTACTCAAAGATATCCCCCGCTGTGCAGACACTGTCCGCCGCGGCAATCATGATGTGAACCCGCGACCCCACCGTACTGCACCTCCGCCACCATAGTAAGAGATGCTTCCCATGGCAATCATGATATTTCCCCACCTTACTATCCGCGAACCTACTGCACACCCCTAACCATACTGCACACACATTACATGGAGTAGCAACAGTATATTTGATCTGATCGTTTTGTCTTAAAACATCATCACATGACTATCTCCTCCACGATCATTGGTCAAAGACAAGCTATTATCTGTTTTTTTAACAAAGGAGCAGTTATGATATCTGTCAAAAATTTCAGTTCCTCATTGATCAATGAAGAGAAAACCTAGCAGCTTCTATCTTGAATGCCGACACTGGATAAACGCTTTAGCCAATGAATGTACGATAAAATGAATTGAGAATTTTGCTTCTCAACACATTTTAAAATTGTTTTAAAAGCAACTCGACTTCTTAACACGTTTTAAAAGCAACTCGACTTTGGTCCAGCACTCAAGAGTTGCTTAACATATCTAGTATTTCAGCCCTCGCAGAATGACTAGTACCCCCTGAAACCTTTTATTTTGGCCCCTTTTCTGGCTTTTCAATGTAATTGACATGTTTGCAGCGATGTACAGTATAAAGAAAGCTTTTCACCAAAAATTTTAACAAAATCTCAGCCCTAGTTGCTTATTGACCAGATGCTTACACGTTTTTTTTATAAGGAACCTTTTGGTCTGAGTTGAGGCTGGAGTTCCTTAATTTTTCAACAAAATGAGGCTGAAAGTTCCTTATACTGTTCCTTGTCGTGGGATATGTATAAATACTAATTTTTACAGCAAATTCGTAGAAACTATTCTTCATTTCTAACTTTAAGTATAAATGGAGCCTTTTGGGAAGAACAATGGGAAATATATTGTACTTCTGTTCCTTTTCGTACTAACCCTCTTGTTCTTTAAAAAAGAGTTTCTTAGTTGTTCATCCGAGCCTCGACAGTTCCTTGAGTTCCTTATAAAGGTGTTCCTTATAAAAAAAAACGTGTATTAAAAAAAATTGTACTGTATTACTCGTTGTTTTCAGTTAGGAAAACCAAAAGATTTCAATTAAGATTATCTCGCTGGCTTTACAGATAGAATGTTTTTCAAATCGTTTCAAATATTGGGTCCTATTCTTTAATTTCTTTGTCTTTCTTTCTATTTAATACCCGTCAAATCTATAATTCGCTGTTCGAGTCTGGCCGCAAATCTCTCATAGACAAAACTATTATCCGAATTAGCTCTTTGTTAACGAAAGAGGAACTGAAATGTCCCTACACCTTCTTGTAAGCAACTGGTCAATAAGCAACTAGGGCTAACATTTTGTTGAGATAGCTTTCCTTATCCACTACATCATCGCACACTTGTCAATTAGCACATGAAAAGAGCCAAAGTGAGAGTCTTTTAGGGGGTACAAGTCATTCGATGAGGGCAGAAATAAAAGATATTTGAAGCAACTTTGAGGGCTGAACCAAAAGTTCAGTTGCTTACACTCTTAGAAAAAACTCATAGCCTCTACTTTTTGTTTTTAACTTATGTTGTTTGTTGCAGTACTACAACTACAAGCACATTTCTGTACGTGACAGATTACCTTTTCTGGTAAATAGCGCAAAACCAAACAAAAGACCTTAGACCCCTCCTGTCCTCTGTAAGTAACATCGGCCTTAGGGTTCCACAAGAATCCCCACTTGTCATTCGTGGAGCAATTTTCAACCTTGGCTGCAGGGAAGAAAAATTAGTCCCTAGCTCCTTGCATCTTTCTTACGCACATTTTTCGAGCAATTCGGAAAGCGCAAGCCTGTGATTTAAGTCTGGTTTCCACGTACCTTGCTATAGGCCCGGGGGGGTCACAAGCCTTAGTTTCGGATAGGGGCGCGCCGCCCAAGGATCAGAATGCCTACCCATATTTATAACAAATTCCTGAAAATTTATACCCAAAATTATACCAAAATATTATATGCTTAAATGTACTATAATATGTCATTTCGGATGAAACTTCACCAAGAGAAGTGAAAACAAACGAAAATAAGACCGTTTGTAATAAAATTTGTACTGATCACCCCGTACGGGGTGCTGATCATCGATAAACCAATACCCATATTTATATCAAATTTCAGAAAATTAAGACCCATGTTTATACCAAAATCATGAAAAACGATACCCTTTTGGGCGGCACGTCCCCAGTACCCAAAATATATCAAGTACCCCCGGGGGCTATGGAGATGCTTACGATGATATGGGGACATTTTTTAAACGAGTCGTCGTCGACGGGGACGGATCAGAAAACAGCTTAAATCGGTAACATTTTTTCCTTTCTCTAAAGAGGTAATGGGGACATGTTTTTTGAACGTCGCTGTCCGTGTCGTCCCCGTCGCTTATGTCTATAGAGAAACCAGGCCTTGAGAACATGCTGCGAACAAGCTGATGCTCTCTGATATACTTTTAAGCGCCAAGGGCTTCGAGTAGGCACCCAGTCTGAATAAGCACCCACCCTAATATCCTAATAGTAATGTTACCGCCCGGCTGCTTTTATCATTAGTTTACAATATTTTAGAAGATCAAACTTCCATGAAATTTGACTCGGTTGGTTGGCCGATAATTCCTGTGGGGGGATTCTGGTCTGGTGAATTAAGTCAACATGGCCAAGCGACAAACGACCCAGACTACATACCCCCCAGACTGTCGCTGCGAGGCCGCACGGTAAAAAAATACATGCGATCTATCTATTGACATTGTAACATTTGTGTCAGACACGTTGTTGTAATAGTTAAAAGGAAGTTTGGTTTGAAAGTTGAGCTTCTGCTTTTGATTAAAATTATTGGAAACATGGATGAAATAAAAAAAGATTGCGAAGTTCATGTTTTACCTGCCGACTCAACAAGACAAGAAAAATATAAATATCGGAAAAAGATAAGACGATGGTAAGGAAAGGAACCATGTAAAACCCGTGAGTCGTTTCAAAAGGCCAAGGGACTCTGTCATCTCCTTCACAAAACATGTATATAGAAGCTATGTATATACATGTATATGGAAGCTATCGTTTATGATTCTATGATAGTACATATATAAAAACTTGTAGTAATGTAACAGAAATAAATCGACCTGTTGTGGCCAAAAATTGGTTTAGTTTTAAAAACACCACTTTTGTAACTTGGATCGCCATTTCAACGTTGCATATGTAGTCTGATTTCAACAGGTCTCGTTTCAACAGGAACAGGGGTGTTTTCGTACCGTACTTGAACGATGGAGACTTGCCCTGTCACACAAAGATGGTTAGAAAAATATACACTTTTTCAGTAAGCAACAGGTTCATTCATATTCAAAAGATTAGCAATTATAGGGGTGGGGGTTTTGTTAAAACGCCTGGTTTAAATAGCCTTTTTAAAACAGTTTATCGTTGCAAATCTTGTCAGTTGCATTTAAAGAGCCAAAATTAGACTTCTTATTGGGTACCAGTCGAGAGTGCTAAAGTACTAGATGTTTCAATCAAGTTTGAGGGCTGGGCCAAAAGTCCAGTTGCGTATCGAAAAAAAGTGTATTTGAAAATGCTTCGTTCAAGTTTTTGTGGGTTTTTTATGATTGGCCCAGTTTGCCTGGGTTCTTTTTTGAGTATTTTTTAATCAAGGTGAATACATAATACATAGTTGACTATTTACATTGATTTAAGGAGAAATTAATTGTTTAACTACTGTAATCGGGAATTTGATACAGGGAAAAAGAAATGCCCATTTGGTTTTTGATTTGAAGTTGTTTGCACTGTGGAGAAAAATTGTTATCTGATCTCTTGCAGGCGGAGTGGAGTTTTCTCCGGTTTTCTCGACCATTTTCGTGACGGCATTTCGGCAAAAGTTGCCGGGTTACATAAAACTCAGGGTTTTAAACCGTTTGAGACGGGTTTGAGACTAGGCCGTTTTGTGGAATTCTAAGGTTTTTTAACTTAAAAAGTGTTGTTACACTCTGTCAACTACTACTAATGAAAATAACGGATGAAAGAACGAATTTCTTATGAAAGCAACATCAAAACATGCATAGCCTTGAACGGATAAAGGAGTTTAGCTTCTAATCGCCAAGGAATTCATTTTATTTTTATGTTGATAGGCATTTAACAAAAAATAAATTCTAGTTCTACTTTCCCTTTTCGTGAAGGCTTTGAGGATTTGATTCGATTTGATTCGATTTGATTTAATTCTATTTGATTCGACTCGAGTTTACTCGACTTTACCTGACTGGACTGGACTGGAATTGACTGACTGGAATGAACTGGACTTGGCTGGACTGGACTAAACTGGACTGGACTGGACTGGACTGGACTGGACTGGACCGGACCGGACTGGACTGGGCTTGACTTGACTTCACTTGACTTGACTTGACTTGACTTGACTTGACTTGACTTGACCCGATTCCATTCAATTTGATTTGATTGAGCCTTTCAATAGAAACACAAATCTTCATTCTTTTAGGTATGCTACTCTCCTCGCAAAGCATCCTTGGATAGCATTTGTTTCAACTTTTCTGATGATAATCGTTGCTGGGACCAGTGGTTTTGTCAAGGAGCTGGGCGCTAAGTCTTTGCCAGATTTTTCATTGCCAAGCAAGGTAAATTAACTCTTTATTTCAAGTTAACAAGTCTGGTAATGCCTTTTCTCGAGTCCTGGTATCTCCATGGTGGTGAGAGAGGGAGCCACTGCCCCCTATAGAGCAAAATTGTCAAAAAGCGGCATACTCGCGATACCAATTGAATAACTATTTGAAGCCTGCAAAGATACCGTTTATGGTGCCTGGCCTTCTTAGTTCTCCTTATATCTCCGTCATCATCATCAGCCTGTCACGTCACTGCTAGCGGATGACCTCTGGGCAAGTTTTCATTCAGTGTGTATTTTGCGCTGTGTTTGCACGCGAAGTTTTGCGATCCCCTTAAAGCCCAGGCCAAACGTAGGCAAAATTTTATCCAACATTGCCAACATGCGAAATGAAGCTCCGCAAATCGTTGGGTGTAATGTTGGGGAAGTTTGGCCAAGGCTTTAATCTAACCAAACTTCCACTATCCTGATTGACTCGATTAGTTGATCCATGGCGAATAATATAACGTCTCAACGTGGTCTGGGCCGAGGCAACATTTTTCTGGAAGATGGCGGATATCTTGAGTAGGGGAATGACAAAGAACTTTACAAAGCAATTTCGACCAAACATAATCCATTTGGCTCGTATGCCACCTTTAAATGTATTCAGAGATTAAGATTCAAGAAGAAGAAAAACCAAATGATGACAGACCGCCATATTGAATTTCGACGCTTCTATCATTACCTTTTCGACTTCGACCTTTCTTCTCTGCTCTGTCTGAGCATCCGAAAACCAAGAAAGTTCGGAGGTTCGGAGTACACTGTGTCAACTAAGCATTTGTCTTCTGTATGCCTTATAACATGGAATATGGAATTTTGGAATGGACTGACGTACTGGAATGTCCAAAAATTGAAATTCTTGTATCAAGAACCGAAACATGGTCCAAAATGCCATGAAACGATTTGTGAGAAAACTGCTTAATTTTTTTCGGCAAAAAAGAAAAATGAGCCAAATAATTGACAAAGCCGTCTTGTAACCCTAAGCACCCCATGGTTTCTTATCAATTTAGGCATGCACTCGTTTTTTTTTTATAAGAAACCGACTATAAGAAATTATATATGCCTTTTTATAAAAATCAAGAAACTGTTCTATATGGTCTAAAATGTAAAACAAAAAGAAACTATTAAGAAACTATTACCGCCTTTCAATTCAGCTTTCTATTTTCCGGAAAACGTCCATATTTTGACTGCTAAGAACATGACACTTAATATTAAACCCTTATTTCGAAATTTTTGAAATTTCGACTTTTAAGTTAAGAAAATCTGCAAGAAACTTTTACCATACCAATTGTGCTCAAAGTTAAGAAACCCTACTATATGGCTCAGAGCATAGTTTCTTACAAAAAAATGAGTGTATACCACGAAAGCTCTATGTAGTACCTAGGGGCCTTATTTTATTTTTTATGTTCTAGGGGGCTTATGAGAGGGGGGCTTGTTTAGAATGCCGAATTCCAAAGACAGAAATAAGACATCTCTGTTATCAACGTTGCTTTGCGATTTATGCAGGCCTGTAATAGGATGAACAAAGAGTGATGAACTTAAAGGTTTTAGTTTGGAACAGAGGACAGACTGGTCTGGTTGTTCTGTGGATGTGCATGGCATTTTCCTTGAGTAGTTAATACCCGGGTTTCCACATTTGCTCACATATAAGTGTCTCTTTTAAATATAGTCAATGGCGCTAAATACATGCAGTTAAAACAAGGGAACTATTATAAGGAATTTTTGGTACTACACAATTCAATTAAAAGATGTCCAAATATAAGGAACGTAAGGAAGTATATCTTGAGCTAGGTTCTTTATAAAATAAAACATTTGGTAAAGTATATTAAAAGGAAAAACTTACTCAATCATTGGCTTATAACAGAACAGTCCACAGCACAGAACAGGGGCTAGCACGTAGAGAAAGCACTTTCTTCATTTTGGAGCATTTCACCGAATTTACAGGATGTAGAAAATAGGCAAAAGATCTAATGCTGCGGGAAATGCCTTCCACTTTCCACAAACACCGTGAAATTCAGCAAATGTAACAGACACAGAATACAGTTTTGTTGCTTTTTGCAGTACTTTCTCAGGGCTTTAGAATAAATCTGAGAATCGTACGATCCGAGAAAACAATAGAACAATGCAAAACCAATATGCTAATGTTACAGTGTGTTGATACAGTGTACTGGAAATGAATGCATGACGTCATTTACGTTTCGTTGACTCTAGCTACGCTTGTTAGTCTCAAAGGTCCGGTTGCGAAGGATGGTTGGACGGAAAAAGCAAGAGGTTTGAAAATTCTATTTGATAAAATTCGAGCTAAAATCTTATAACAAGTGTGGTTGAATAGGTGGGACGCTTTGAAAATGTCAGGACTACCCAAAATTATGTACGAAAGAGCGTGAAGAGTAAAGGCATAGACGGGCACGGATCGAAAGTACTGTACAGTAAATTCGCGCGGACTAGCAAGCACAAGTCGGCTTTTTGAGCAATCATAATCCCAGGATTGGATTGGCAGTTCCAGGCCCATCAGTCCTTTGGATTTATTCGCGTAAGTTGGATTTTATTTCATCAGAAAAGGCGTTGCATAAAAGAAAGGTGTGCTTCGCAGAGGAGAAAGAGCGAAGGAGCTTCGACCGTTTCTGGCGGTCTTGTCTAAATATTCTGCTTTCGTACAAAAGTAGCGATGTCTCGCATAAAAATGTTTCCCTTTACGGTTGAATCCCGTTGTAAGGAACTCTGAACGTAACCAGGACAGGAAAAGATGGCGTCAGGGGGCATCAATCAATGATGCCTTGCTTTTAAAGAATCACTGTAGATTCCGTCATAGAACGCGATCCATCTATAGAGGCACTTGATCAAATTTGGTAAGGGACGTCCTGCTAAAGCATAAAAAACATACCCGACCTTATTTTTCGAAAATGTATACCGGTTATTGTACCAATTTTTCGAAAATTTTCCTTGTACCAAAATCGTGAAAAGCGGTACATTCAGGACAGCACGTCCCCAGAAATCAAATTATGAATAGTGCCCCCCGGGCATCTCGTTTCCCTCCAATACAATCCTTTCCGTAATCATCTATTTGTGACAAATTCGTTAGTCAATCAAGGGGGTCAGACAGTCCGTGGTCACATTCACTGGTTCGTTATAATGTTGTTCAACTATGTTTCTGTATTGTCTAGGGATTCGAAGCAAGAGGAACACTAATAAGCAGAAGAATATTATCCCATAATAATCTTTATTATGAGATGCATGGAATCGACCGCCTTCCAACAAGCACTTATTTACCAAGTACACAGAAATCTACAGCAGCACAACAGCAAAATGCGACCTGTTCTTTGCACCCTTATCCTTATTTGTCCTCAAAGACAATCTACTCTTCAACTAATGGAAAGGATTTAATGAGCGCTGAACGACTCAAGCAAATCTGTAAAATGGAAGAAAGTATAGTCAGAGATGAGCCTCGTTTTGATAGTGAATGTATACGAGGCTCGACAAATTCTTGTTGCCCATCGATTTCTCTTGGATATTACGCTGCTGTGTATAATAAGAAATCAAGTTGCGCTGAGATTACTGAGAAAGATGTTGAAAATTTGAAGAAAATGATGGAGAAATACAAGCCTCTTTATGATGCAGGCAACCTCACTATCGATTGTGAATCCGGGTATAGTAATGCACTCCCATTGGACTGTTACGACAGGATAATGGTAAGCAACATATTCAAGTTTATGGTTGATAAAAACTTCATTAAGGATCGGAACATTATTGGCAAGCTGACTTACACTGTTGTTTTCAGTTCGATAGTCCCAAGCAAAGCATTCTTGAAGGAAATTTTTGCGAACAAATTCAAGAATAAAGACATGCCTGAAGAAAATGGTATAACATTAGAAGCGTATGATTTTGAAAATATGAAAACCACTGCTTACGACAGCCAATTACTCAGTGATGTCTGGTATATAATGCTTGCTGTTTTTCTCATCTTAGGCCTTATGTGGGCCTATAGTGGATCACTATTTATAAGCATAATGGGTTTCAGTTCTGTTGGATTCGCCATTATTCTTTCATACTGGATTTACACAGTGATTTTCGGCCTATCTTTCTTCCCGTTTCTTAACATAATGACAGCTATCTTCGTCGTCGGCATTGGCGCTGACGATATATTCGTGTACGTTCTAGCGTGGAGACACGCGCGGGAAGATTTTGTCAAAAGAACGCCAGACGTCGAAACGATTGCGCAGTGGACTGAATACGCCTTAGGCCATGCGACGGCTGCTATGTTCGTGACTAGCTTTACAACAGCAACAGCATTTTACGCTGGACTTTCTTCCAGTATAACAGCATTACAGTGCTTTGCCGTTTTCGCAGGAACAAGCATCCTAACAAACTACTTCTTAATGATAACATGGCTGCCTGCCGTAATGGTTGTTCAGGAACGGTTCTTCGCGCCTTTTATTTGCAAGAAAAGCGACAGCAAAGCACAGATTCACCCTGGAACGTCCGTTATTTCCCAAGAAGATCTCGAAAGAAGACGTCAGGGTAGATTCGTGACGTCACTGAAACACGCTAAGGAATCGATAAAGCGATTTTCTGATATCGTTTTCAGGGACTGGATCGGCAAGGTTGTTGTCAAATTACGATACTGCTGGCTCGCACTGCTTCTCATCCTGGCAGTATTTGGTATGCTGTCGTTGACGTTTTATCCGAAACTGTCCCTACCAACAACTCAGAGCGCACCGCTATTCATCGAAGATCACTCCATCGAGAAATATGACTCCACTGTAAAGGCAAACTACAGATCGATAATACTTTGAGTACAAATGGCTTGGCTTTTCCTGTTATTCTTGTATGGGGCGTCCGTGATGTTGATAACGGCTATTTCTTGGACCCGGACAGCACGGGGTCTACCGTCTGGGACAATTCATTTAATTTAACAATCGAGACGAACCAACAGAAGATGCTGGAGCTGTGCAAGGATGTTAAAACTCAGAAATTCTACGATAAATTGCGGAATCAGGGAACTTGGTGTTTTCTTGAAGACCTCCACGACTATCTGAAACGACCTTGTCTAAATGGATCTATTGTCAATAAAGCTTGTTGTGATAAAGCTATACCGCTTTCAGGAAACCAGTTCAGATTATGCACAAAAGAATACGTAAAATGGAAACAGCTTCAGTCCATTAACCTACCAATCAAGCTCGACAAAAATGGAAATGTGAAGGCGCTTGTCTTCAAATTCAATTCAAATCATGATTACGTTTTGAAATTCGGCCCTGCGGAGGAATTCTGGAAACAAGTGAAAAGGTGGGCAGATGAGAAGCTCTCCAAACTACCTACTGGCCTACATAAAGGCTGGGTGATCAGTAATTTGTATTTCTATGATTTGCAAAAGAACATTGCTGATGGTACTGTTAAGACTATCGCTATATCTATTGGGATATCGGCGATAGTGCTTCTAATGACGACACAGAACATAATAATCACATTCTACGCTGTTATCGCGATTACCGCTATAATCAGTGTCACTATTGGCTCATTGGTCGCCGCTGGTTGGCAGTTGAATATACTGGAATCGATGACAATGTCCGTAGCTGTAGGCCTATCCATTGATTTTACATTGCATTATGGAGTTGCTTATTTCAACTGTGAAGATTCTCAATCGAGAAAAGAAAGGGTTCATTATTCGCTTTGGCATGTTGGCTCTGCTGTCGCAATGGGGACTCTAACGACTTTTCTAGCAGGTTAGTGAAAATTGTCACCTTTTGTAAAGATTTCATTCACCAAAATTAAAGTGGCATTGCCATACATCCAAGATTGGAGGGAGAAAAGGTGTGGTCGAGGAAAATTAGGGCGTGATTTTAAGAACGCATAATCAAGTCGTGTCCTGTGACACTTTTGAATCAGGCTTATGCTATCATATCCCAGGGATCATTGGGGCGACTACCTCCCTGTGCCTCAGGAGCCCTTTTTGAAGCATTGGCTTGTACTTGTCGACTCAGAAAATAGAAACTTAAAGCTTGTGTAAAATTCAGGCCTTTTGGATGAAATATTGAGTCGTTTTTCGACATTTGGGTAGAAGGGTGACGCCTTGTTTTTCTAGGTTTTCGGCGATGTTCTTACCCTTGCCCTGTTCTTAAAGCCTCTTGAATATAACTCTTACAGGCAGACTTTGTACAAAAAGTCTTAAAAAGAACAGGGGGGCTGGCTGATAATTAATTGTGAAGCTGCAGTTTTTTAACGTCAATACTTGCTTCAAAATTAGCCCAAAATTTCCTCCAACGGACCACTTCCGAAACGGGTTCTAGCCCTTCTAGCCCTGGCGTATACCTTTGTATTACACGCGATGCTATTCCCTGACCAAGGCATTTTTTGTCAAAATTTGAATTTGGTTATCAAGCAATGTTTGAACGTTTGGCCACGTCACAAACCTTCACACAACAAGCAAACATAAGCAGAATTTATTAGAAAAATTTCACAAACATACTCTACTTGATGCAAGCAAAAATTTTTGACAAACATTGTTTTGGAAATTGGCCAAACTGTTAACATTTTGCTAAACAGTCAAATTGCAAATGTTTCACAAACAATGTTCTTTTTGCCAAGGCCTTATTTTCCGCTTCTCCAAATCTCTAAAACCAGCTCCAACTACATTAAGCAATTGATTTATAACTATTTTTATCTCAAATTAGGTTTGGTGATGATGCCCTCTGTTATATATGCGTACATTCAAGTTGGCCATTTTCTTATGCTGATAATGTCAACTAGTTGGGTCTATTCGACGTTCTTCTTCCTTGCTTTGTGCGCCATCTTGGGGCCACAGGGACATGTTGGTAATGTCTTCAAATGCTGGAAAGGACCTTGGAGAAATCGTTCAAGAGTAACCGATATTAATTTGAATACAAAGCCTGAACGTGCGTTGAAATCGAAGAACCAAAACTTAACTGGAGTAGAGTCATGAGAATATTTCTGAAACATATTTAATTTTGATCTGAGAGCCGGCAGGGCAGAAGTACGATAGGTTAGCTTTGCGTAAGTTAGTAGAATTAGTAGTAGTCGTTGCACTTATTTTGCCTGGCAGGACCGACCGTCAGGGACAGACCGTCAGGGACCGGGCAGCAAGACGGGGGCCTCGACGTTAGCACGATACAACGATACCTAATAATTAAGAAGTCGAAACCCTGCGATATAGGGGCTTTTCTACTTGATTATTCGTTGATTAATTTGTTATGCAAATAGAAAATAGCAAATAGCATAAAAATAGTGCTAACGGAACCTAAAGGCCTGACTTTTACTATTCACAAACGGGCTTCCAAGCAAGCACGTGTCCGTCCTTTCCTTTACATGATGGGTAGCTCCTAGCAACTATTAAATATAGCACGTGTAGCAAATTTTGCACCCACATCTTCATAAAATTAATCAGAAACTTCCCGTTTAAATTTTTAATGTAACCAGGGAAGCCTTAGTCTGGGTATGGTATACTGTGAAGTGTGAATAAAGCCAAGCAGTGACTGCAGTACACTGCAATAAGTCATTGCAGCGGTGCTTTGGAAAATGCTGGCAGTAATGCAGCAGGACAATTGATCAAGATTGGATTTACTGTAGTTTAACTGGCGATGGCATGGCATGGCAATGCCGTTTTGTATTTTTTGAATTTTAATTAATTTATGGTTGATCATTTGATGATTGTCAAAGGAAGAGCCATGACTTTGTTTTATTTTGCTACCTTTTTACTTTAATTCTACAATATTCCAATACACTCATCTCTTCATAAGAAACTGTCTATAAGAAACTATATATGCCTTTTCTTTAAAAAAGAAATTCTTCTATATGGACTTAGAAGTCAGAAAAAACTAAGAAACTTTTTCGCTTTTTAATTCAGCGTTCTATTTCACTGATGTGCTTTGTGTAATTTCTACGTAAAATATATTCACCAAAACTAACTGCTAAGAACATGAAACTTCACATTAAACCCTTCTTTCACAAAGTGTTCGAAGTTTAAGATTTTTAAGTTAAGAACTCTGCAAGAAACTTTTAATGGCTACGAACTTTACAATGAGCCAACCTTCCAGCCGTCCAGAGTTTATTGTAGCAGAACTGAGACGCTTGTAATAAGTCTATGTCGGACGTTCTTGTTGTTGCTGTTGCTACTATTTGTTGTTGCTGTTGTTGTTTGGCAAAGTAAAAATGGCGTGTTGTTAAAGTGATTCGCATGTTGAGTGCAACTGTAAGCTTCCTCTGAAAAGAAGTTCTGATGTAACAATAAATATACTTCATTCTTGCAATACCAGCCATGCTGAATTATATATTTGGAAGGTAAGAAGAGCTAGGATGGTATGTATTTAATTAATGTTGAGGCTGCCTACTCATATCCTTATGTGTGTGGGGGGTAACCTACGTGGTATCATGCAGCTGTGCAAACCCTGACCTACCATGCCATTGAACAGACAAGGCTGAATAAATATACTGATCAAACAAATTGTAGATGTCATTAACCTTCAATTCAACGTAATTTTCAATTGGTTAGTCAATTGAGAAGAAAATAGATATCATGGGTTAGCAGGATAAGTTTGCATCTGTGTCTATTAAGTGGAAGAGGCTAGTATATGGGCTAGTAGAAAAAGTTTTGAAGAAGCAAGGTTTATGGAAGAAGCAGATTGAATGCATAGTTATTGTTCAAGTTTCTTTAATAGTTAACCAACAGAGAGAATCGTTATCACAAAGAAACACTGCAGTGTATTGTGTAAGGTGTACTTTTTGCTACCAAACATTTTGATCCTCAAATTTCATTTGAAGGGCTTTCAATTTTTAGTGCAGAGATCAAAGAAGGGACAGAAAGAAACTTATTTTTTCGAAGTTTCTTCAGTTTTTATGGCTCTTGAGCTTAGTGAATTCAGCATGGAAGAGAGTTGCTAAAACACACTTGAATGGGTGTTAATTAATTGATTGCTATAAAATTTATAATATATAAATGTTTTAATTGATATTCTTGTTTCTTTTTTCATAGTGATATGGATCATTCTATTCATGTGTCAGATGAAAAAATCACAAATAATAATAATTTGAAATATTTTTCATGGAGATTTGTCAATGTATTAATGGCTGTCTTCTTTGCTTTTGCGGCTTTTGTTCAGGTGAGATTTTTAATCAAATTGAAGATTATTAAAGGCCTGTTTAATAAATGCAGGCAATGTAGCCCGATAAGGCGAGCTGGTTCATCTAACAGGCATCTAACTGGCTTGTTTACACAAGACTGGATCCAGATGAATCTGAACCAAAAGTGGTTTGGAGGTTGCCATTGTGGCATTATGGATTTGAATCTTCAATTTCAAGATTCAAATCTTTCTGCCAATATGCAGATTCAAGTTGTATGCTTCCTCAAAGGTTCTGAAAGAGACCCTGTATTCATTTGTTCAGAGAATATTTTCATCATTTGTTTGGAGAAGAAATTTTGAATTTCATTCAAGACTTCTATCCCTTTTTCAGATAAATGACCCAGATTCTGTTGTTTGGATTGTAAGTATACCATAAGGAATTTCACTTTATCATATCCACCTAAAAATGTCTGTTTTCCATCACAGTAGGGCTAATCCACCGTAGTGTACAAAACATAACATCATGTCAAGCATAATAATCCACCACGCCAAGCATAATATCCCACCTCAAAGTGCTTATCCACCACAGTACGCAAAATATACCACCACATCAAGCATTATCAACCCACCACTTCAATCATAATAACCCACCACATCAAGCATAATATCCCACCTCAACAGTGCTTATCCACCACAGTACGCAAAATATACCACCTCATCAAGCATTGTCAACCCACCACTTCAAGCATAATAACCCACCACAGTAGTGCTTATCCACCACAGTACGCAAAAAACCCCACCACAACAAGCATAATAACCCACCACATCAAGCATAATAACCCACAATAGTAGGGCTTATCCACTACAGTACGCAAAAAACACCACCACAGTACGCAAAATATACCACCACATGAAGCATAATTACCCACCACATCAAGCATAATAACCCACCACATCAAGCATAATAACCCACAACAGTAGGGCTTATTCACCAATGTGCACAAAATACGTTAGCGCGAAATTAGTAAATTTGCAACAAAAACAACACTTTTCTTGTAGTTGCTCTACGCTGTTCCTGCTCTCCTATGTCTTTCACTCGCGATTTATCCTCTCGTGCAAGGTAAGGATGAGTTATTCTATTACTTGACCAGACGTTAAATTAATCAATGAACGGTACACACAATACAATAGTAAGAGCAAGAACGCTTTTGTATGAAATTTTACGAGACTTTAACGAAATGTTTTCATAAGAATAATCTGCTTCTCACTGCTTCTCACCGGTGCATAATGTTTTGCACCTAATTTCAGTCAATTTCAGCTCAGACTTGTGTATCTTTTTAAAAGATTATTCTTATAAAAACATATAAGCCACCTTGCAGGTACGATATGGGTACGATAACATTGCGCTTTTCTACCCTGGGTACCAGAGCCTCAAGATTGGAACCGCAGAACAAAATAAAAAAAAATAATAAGTTGAGCAAAATACGGGTAGCGCTTTTCTAGCGTACTCAAAAAGGTACGTTGCCGTTCCCAAAAAGGAAGGGATCGTGACCTTTTAGGGAATGGATTAATTCGGACGAGATGAGAAGAGCTTTTAACCATGTCCAAGGATGTTTCTGTTTTTTCTCGCAATTTCCAGCTTTTATCATTGTAAATACTCTGATTTTTTCCACTCTAGTTTTTAATAGGAGACCTTTATAATGAACACAAGCTTTTTGTAATAAAAGTTAAACAAGTGTACTCCCAAGTGTTTTTTATTGTGTTCAAGCAGTAGCCACATTCATCTTTGAGCTGACTTTTATACATTTACTTTACGGTACCATTAATCTTCGAGTAAACCTGGGAGGCCTATTCGAGGGGGGCTTATTTGAGGGGGAAGCCTATTTTAAAGTTCAATACTGTCTGTGTGTTTTCGAAGGAATAGCAGAGAGGAAAAAGGCAACTTATCTGTGTTCTATAATAAAAATCAGCTGCTTTCCAAACAGCCAATGACTGATTTTGGGTTGCATTGATAGTAAAACTTGTCACCGTTAGCTTTTTCAGGATTTACATTAGTTGAAAGTTGCATTATAGGCAAAAACAAATTCATAAGGCCTTTGAATTATTTCGTTTTTCGAGGGGGGCTTATTTGAAAACATGAATTTTTAGGCGGAGGCCTATTCAGAGGTGGGGGCTTATTGGAGGATTTACGTTACGTCATTATTATAACTGAATTCGTTGAATTGGATTGACTTTTTCTAAGGAAATTGGCATTTCAAAGTCGGCTGCTTGGTGTATTCTGTTGTATGTGTGATTGGCATCATTTACTCATTGTACAGAGGGTCTGATGACATCCTCAAACATAAAAGTAATGTATTTGCTGCAGAGGAAGCAAGGTGAATTAACCATCATTTAATATTGTTTTACGTTTGAATTTTTCTGTCTTTTTCTATAGAAATTTACATCAGACTTTTCCAAAGTGGCGTTGAGCCTTCTTCAGCACCATACATACATTGACTTATTACCTGAGTCCCAGCTATCGCTCATCAGACTGAGGCTAACACTTAAATGAGATTACTCAAACTGGTTTGAACTAATTTGAGCGTCCAGCAGGTCAATTAAATAGCGATAACTGCAACTTTGGTAACAAGTCTAATACATACATATAAATTTACATCGTAGGCATTTTGCTTGGGTTCCGTCGCCATAAGTTACCCGCTCGACACTCGTGCCTTCCAAGACTGACCGAGAACAACAGTCGCGTCGACGCTCAAAATGTCTTCGTTCGTCGTTTGCGAATAGTATGGGACTCGTGAAATAATCCTACCACGATGGGTCCTATTTAATTGTAAAATTCCGACCCATTTTCAAGCTAGGTTCTTTTGTTTACGTTATTTTAAGCTGTGGCTAAACTAGGAGACTTGTCGCGTGCGACAATGTATTCGGCGTGTCTTCGAAGGTGGCTAAAATGCGAGTGACATGTGGAGTAAAATGTCCCCCGAGTCACGGAGACAGGAAATGTTTCTGTTGTCTCCAAAAAACATTTGCGTGTGTCTCAAATTTTGTCGCGCGCTACAAAGTTTCCGAGGCTAAACTGGGAGACATCGAGGGGGCATGTCACGCGCGACAATGTCTCCTAGTTTAGCCAGGCCTTTATTGATAAACCATGTGTTGTATTACATAGAGTCGCAACTAGAAATTTCTTAGAGGAGTTCTTTGAGCAAATGCGTAATTTTTGCGGATACGGTTCGCCCCCTCTCGATGAGCCTGAACTCTTTTTGGAATCAAGCGCAATTTATATTTTTTTGCTACTTTTGCAGAGAGGCTGGTGGACTTGCCATTGTGGTTTCTTGGTTGTTAATGATTGCATTAACTGATTACAAAAGGTAAGGTAACGATTGCTTATTAGCTCCGTAAATGTATGTAGTATAGTTAGAGGATGGTAAGAGAGCGATTCCTTAGATGGCATTGCAAAATTTGGCACTCCTTTCTTCAATCTTGTGACGAGGGTTGGTAAATTTAGGATTCGTTTCGTTAGTTTTAAAAAAAACTTAAGTTGTGAATTGACATGATGATGCTGGTATTAAAAATAATGGATTTGACGATGATAATATAATCAATGATGACGATGACAATGAATAATGATGACGGTGATGAGGGTGATGATGACAATGATGATGATGATTATTATTATTATGATCGTGATGATGCTGTTGATGAAGATCATGATGATGATGAATGATCGTTATGATCATCATGATGATAATGATGATAATAATGATGATGATGATGATGATAATAATGATGATGATGATGACGATGATGATGATGATGATGATAATTACTATGGTCCTGATAATGATGTTGACGATGATCATGATAATCATGATGATTTTGATGATCATGATATGATCATGACTATGATCATTATGATCATGATGAATATAATAGCGATTATGGTCATGATTATGATCATGTTGATGTTGATGATGTTCATGGTGATCATGATAGAAATTTTTAGAAATTTAATTCATCTTATTTTTTTGCAGTATAAATACGATGTCATTATCCAGTTGGATGAGAGTTGGGACCATAGCATTGATCCCATTTCTGTCAGCTCTGTTTTACTTGTACACAACTGATATGTCGCAAGTTCCCAAGCATTGCAGTGGAATTATTAAAGGACTGTAAAACACATCAGTCAAAATCACAGAGCCATTGGAAACAAAGCTGCTGAGAGGGATGGAGGTCTAAAGACCATTTTGCTTGCGGCTCTGTGGTACAGTAATTGCAGAAAACAGACAACACAGTCAGTTTAGAGGGGAATTGCTTTTCTCGGAACATAGTGAAAAGTTTTAAAAAGTTTAGAAAAACTTGCTTCGAAACTGTTATTTGCCTGGCCGCTGCAATTTTATAGCTCTTACACCCCTAAAGAGGCCTAAAGAAGACATTCCACTTCAACCCTGTCATCGGCTCTGTTGAAAAGTTTTGCCGTCCGATTTCTGTCCCTCTGAAGGCCAAATTAATTGTTTTCGTTTTATTGTATTTTGATAGTATAATTTAAATGGCTTCTCTACAGATGTAGTCTCGTTGCTCCATGTTCTAAGAGGGCTTTCAGTTTGACCTCAAAGGGTTTTGTGGTCTAGTATTTATAGCCCACACCACTCTCAGAACATGGGTAATAGCACCTTTATCAAGAGAAGCGCATGGTCTACAGAATATAGTTTCAACTTCAACTGCAGTTAACTTTTTTCTTCAAATTTGAGAAAAAATTACCAATTTTTTTATCTTTTCAATTTGTATCAAACAGAAGATGGGAATTGAACCTGGACTGCTTGTCAGAGAGCCAACGACGTTTCCGCTCTTTGAGCCCCCCTTCCTCGTTTAAGCCCTCCACCTCGACTAAGCCCCCCTCAAAAATAAAAAAATTAAGCCCCCAGGGGGCTAATTCGAGGATTTGTCTTGCATAGGTTGATCCAAAGCAAAGCAAGGAGCTTCAGTTTCTACTTTGGGCCCAAACCCTATCATAAACCTATTGAAGTCTTGTTACAAAAATAGCGATCTCCTATGTATAAACTATGCACAGATTCGACTGTCTTAGTTCTCTTGTTTTATCTTGATCATACTTATTATTCAATCTATAAAATCAGCAAACGCGCGGCATTGCTAGTCCCTATATACTAATGTGTGACTGACCATGTGCTATGATCAACAAACCTTACCCCCTCAGCTCTCCCAGGACAAATTTTCGTGTGCACCACTACACAATTTGTGCAGTAGCTAGAATTTGTATGATTTGTTGTATTAAAATGTGCAGTGCACTACACTCACTTTTTTGTAAGAAACCTCTTTTTAGAAACAGCTAAAGGTCATTTTCGTAAAAAGCAGGAAACTATCTCTGAGCCATATAGTAGGGTTTCTTAACTTTGAGTACAATTAGTATAGTAAAAGTTCCTTGTAGACTTAGAAATCTAAAATTAGAAAATTTAGTGAAATACGTGTTTAATGTGAAGGATCATGTTCTTGGCAGTCAGAGTATGAGCATTTTTCGGAATTGACCCTAAGTATGATGGTTTGTGAGAATTGTTTTTACGAAAGCATATCAGTAAAGTAGAATGCTGAATTTAAAAACGGAAATAGTTTCTTTTACTCTTTTTTACTTCTTAGCCCATATAGAGTTATAGCATATAGATGCTTATAAGCGATTTCCTATAAAAAATGAGTGTACATTTACTAAGCTAATTTTCCCAACATACATTGACTTATTACCTGAGTATCAGTTATCGCTCATTGAACAGTCTTACACAAAAATTGTAGAGCGGAAACTAGTGGCTCAGGTAGTAAGTCTTCTTCTTCTTCTGTATGTTGTTCAGCTACTTGTATATTTATCAAGATATGCTTAAATTAATCTAGAACCTTTATTCTTTTACAACATATTAATACTAGTAGTAACGATAAAACTTGAATATATCTTGAAAATAATATACTTCTCCAACTTTAAATTGACTTTTTTCTTCAGTCTTTTCTTGAATTTTACGAAGGCAGCATTTTCGATGGAAATATTCTGCGAGTTTTCCCATAGAATTGGCTATAGAATTGCCTTTTTGGCTATAGAATTGCCTTTTTGGTGATTTTTCGAGGCAACATTTTTCTCGCGAATTAGACCTATTTTTGAAGAAAAATACCTTATTTACCCCCTAGAGGCCATTCAGAGGGTATTTGGTAGGTCTGGGTAGCTATTTTTGTAGAAAAAAAGGTACTTTTTCGAAACCCCTGATGTTGGTCGATTTTCGGCCATTTAGCAAGGGTATAAACTTCCCTTTTTGATGATTTTTCGAGGGTACTTTTTTCTCCTAATCTGGACCCTATTTTGGTAGAAAAATACCTTATTTACCCCCTAGATGCCGATCAGGGGGTATTTGGTAGGTCTGGGTAGCTATTTTTCAAGAAAAAAGGCAGTTTTTTGAAACCACTGATTTTTGTCGATATTTGGCCATTTAGCAAGGCTATAGACTTGCCTTTTTGGTGATTTTTCGAGGGTACTTTTTTCTCCCAATCTGGACCCTTTTTGGTAAAAAAAATACCTTATTTACCCCCTGGAGGCCGATCAGAGGTATTTGGCAGGTTTGGGTAGGTATATACAAAGAAGAAAAGGCAGTTTTCGAAACCCCTGGTTTGGTCGATTTTTGGCCATTTAGCGAGGCTATAGACTTGCCTTTTGATGATTTTTCGAGGGTACTTTTTTCTCCCAATCTGAACCAATTTTGGTAGAAAAAAACATTATTTACCCCCTAGATGCCGATCAGGGGGTATTTGGTAGGTCTTGGTAGCTATTTTTGATCAAAAAAGGCAGTTTTCGAAACCCCTGGTTTGGTCGATTTTTGGCCATTTAGAAAGGATATAGACTTGCCTTTTTGGCGATTTCTCGAGGGTACTTTTTCTCCCAATCTGAACCAATTTTGGTAGAAAAAAACATTATTTACCCCCTAGATGCCGATCAGGGGGTATTTGGTAGGTCTTGGTAGCTATTTTTGATCAAATAAGGCAGTTTTCGAAACCCCTGGTTTGGTCGATTTTTGGCCATTTAGAAAGGATATAGACTTGCCTTTTTGGCGATTTCTCGAGGGTACTTTCTTCTCCCAATCTGAACCAATTTTGGTAGAAAAAAACATTATTTACCCCCTAGATGCCGATCAGGGGGTATTTGGTAGGTCTTGGTAGCTATTTTTGAACAAAAAAGGCAGTTTTCAAAACCCCTGGTTTGGTCGATTTTTGGCCATTTAGAAAGGATGTAGACTTGCCTTTTTGGCGATTTCTCGAGGGTACTTTCTTCTCTTGAATTGGACCTATTGTGGTAGAAAAATACTTTATTTACCCCCTAGATGCCGATCAGGGGGTATTTGGTAGGTCTTGGTAGCTATTTTTGATCAAAAAAGGCAGTTTTCGAAACCCCTGATTTTGGTCGATTTTTGGCCATTTAGCAAGGCTATAGACTTGCCTTTTTGGTGATTTTTGGATAGTTCTTTTTTCTCCCAATCTGGACCTATTTTGGTAGAAAATAGCTTATTTACCCCCTAGATGCCGATCAGGGGGAATTTGGTAGGTCTGGGTAGCTATTTTTCAAGAAAAAAGGCAGTTTTCGAAACCTCTGATTTTCGTCGATTTTTGGCCATTTAGCAAGGCTATAGACATGCCTTTTTGGTGATTTTTCGAGGGTACTTTTATCTCCCAATCTGGCTCTATTGTGGTACAAAAATACCTTATTTACCCTCTAGATGCAAATCAGGGGGTATTTGGTAGGTCTGGGTAGCTATTTTTGAAGAAAAAAGGCAGTTTTCGAAACCCCTGATTTTGGTCGATTTTTGGCCATTTAGCAAGGCTATAGACTTGCCTTTTTGGTGATTTTTCGAGGGTACTTTTTTCTCCCAATCTGGATCTATTTTGGTACACAAACACCTTATTTACCCCCTAGATGCCGATCAGGGGGTATTTGGTAGGTCTGGGTAGCTATTTTTGAAGAAAAAGGGGACTTTTCGAAACCCCTGATTTTGGTCGATTTTTGGCCATTTAGCAAGGCTATAGACTTGCCTTTTGGTGATTTTTCGAGGGTACTTTTATCTCCCAATCTGTCTCTATTGTGGTACAAAAATACCTTATTTACCCCCTAGATGCCAATCAGGGGGTATTTGGTAGGTCTGGGTAGCTATTTTTGAAGAAAAAAGGCAGTTTTCGAAACCCCTGATTTTGGCCAATTTTTGGCCATTTAGCAAGGCTATAGACTTGCCTTTTTGATGATTTTTCGAGGGTACTTGTTTCTCCGAATCTGGACAGATTTTGGTAGAAAAATGCCTTATTTACCCCTTAGATGCCGATCAGGGGGTATTTGGTTGGTCTGGGTAGCTATTTTTCAAGAAAAAAGGCAGTTTTTGAAACCACTGATTTTTGTCGATATTTGGCCATTTAGCAAGGCTATAGACTTGCCTTTTTGGTGATTTTTCGAGCGTACTTTTTTCTCCCAATCTGGACCCTTTTTGGTAAAAAAAATACCTTATTTACCCCTAGATGCCGATCAGGGGCATTTGGTAGGTTTGAGTAGCAATTTTGTAAGAAAAAAGGGAGTTTTCGAAACCCTTGATTTTGGTCGATTTTTGGCCATTTAGCAAGGCTATAGACTTGCCTTTTTGGTGATTTTTTGAGGGTACTTTTTTCTCCCAATCTGGACCAATTTTGGTAGAAAAATACCTTATTTACCCCTAGATGCCGATCAGGGGTATTTGGTAGGTCTGGGTAGCTATTTTTGAAGAAAAAGGCAGTTTTCGAAACCCCTGGTTTTGGTCGATTTTGGCCATTTAGCAAGGCTATAGACTTGCCTTTTGGCGATTTTTCGAGGGTACTTTTTCTCCCAATCTGGACCTATTTTGGTAGAAAAATACTTATTTACCCCTAGATGCCGATCAGGGGTATTTGGTAGGTCTGGGTAGCTATTTTTGAACAAAAAGGCAGTTTTCGAAACCCCTGATTTTGGTCGATTTTGGCCATTTAGCAAGGCTATAGACTTGCCTTTTGGTGATTTTTCGAGGGTACTTTTTCTCCCAATCTGGACCTATTGTGGTAGAAAATACCCCCCTAGATGCCGATCAGGGAGTATTTGGTAGGTCTGGGTAGCTATTTTGAAGAAAAAGGGCAGTTTTCGAAACCCCTGATTTTGGTCGATTTTTGGCCATTTAGCAAGGCTATAGACTTGCCTTTTGGTGATTTTTCGAGGGTACTTTTTCTCCTAATCTGGACCTATTTTGGTAGAAAATACCTTATTTACCCCTAGATGCCGATCAGGGGTATTTGGTAGGTCTGGGTAGCTATTGTTGAAGAAAAAGGCAGTTTTCGAAACCCCTTTTTGGTCACCATTTAGCAAGGCTATAGACTTGCCTTTTGGTGATTTTTCGAGGTACTTTTTCTCCCAATCTGGGGTAGAAAAATACCTTATTTACCCCTAGATGCAGATCAGGGGTATTTGGTAGGTCTGGGTAGCTATTTTTGAAGAAAAAGGCAGTTTTCGAAACCCCTGATTTTGGTCGATTTTTGGCCATTTAGCAAGGCTATAGACTTGCCTTTTGGTGATTTTTCGAGGTACTTTTTCTCCCAATCTGGACCTATTTTGGTAGAAAAATACCTTATTTACCCCTAGATGCCGATCAGGGGTATTTGGTAGGTCTGGGTAGCTATTTTTGAAGAAAAAGGCAGTTTTCGAAACCCCTGATTTTGGTCGATTTTGGCCATTTAGCAAGGCTATAGACTTGCCTTTTGGTGATTTTTCGAGGGTACTTTTTTACTCCCAATCTGGACCTATTTTGGTAGAAAAATACCCTTATTTACCCCCTAGATGCCGATCAGGGGGTATTTGGTAGGTCTGGGTAGCTATTTTTGAAGAAAAAAGGCAGTTTTCGAAACCCCTGATTTTGGTCGATTTTTGGCCATTTAGCAAGGCTATAGACTTGCCTTTTTGATGATTTTTCGAGGGTACTTTTTCTCCCAATCTGGACAGATTTTGGTAGAAAAATACCTTATTTACCCCCTAGATGCCGATCAGGGGGTATTTGGTAGGTCTGGGTAGCTATTTTTGAAGAAAAAAGGCAGTTTTCGAAACCCCTGATTTTGGTCGATTTTGGCCATTTAGCAAGGCTATAGACTTGCCTTTTGGTGATTTTTCGAGGGTACTTTTTCTCCCAATCTGGACCTATTTTGGTAGAAAATACCTTATTTACCCCTAGATGCCGATCAGGGGGTATTTGGTAGGTCTGGGTAGCTATTTTTGAAGAAAAAAGGCAGTTTTCGAAACCCCTGATTTTGGTCGATTTTTGGCCATTTAGCAAGGCTATAGACTTGCCTTTTTGGTGATTTTTCGAGGGTACTTTTTTCTCCCAATCTGGACCTATTTTGGTACAAAAATACCTTATTTACCCCCTAGATGCCGATCAGGGGGTATTTGGTAGGTCTGGGTAGCTATTTTTGAAGAAAAAGGCAGTTTTCGAAACCCCTGATTTTGGTCGATTTTGGCCATTTAGCAAGGCTATAGACTTGCCTTTTGGTGATTTTTCGAGGGTACTTTTTTCTCCCAATCTGGACAGATTTTGGTAGAAAAATACCTTATTTACCCCTTAGATGCCGATCAGGGGGTATTTGGTTGGTCTGGGTAGCTATTTTTGAAGAAGAAGGCTGAGTTTTCGAAGCCCCTGATTTTGGTCGATTTTGGCCATTTAGCAAGGCTATAGACTTGCCTTTTGGTGATTTTTCGAGGTTACTTTTTCTCCCAATCTGGACCTATTTTGGTACAAAAATACCTTATTTACCCCTAGATGCCAATCAGGGGTATTTGGTAGGTCTGGGTAGCTATTTTTGAAGAAAAAGGCAGTTTTCGAAACCCCTGATTTTGGTCGATTTTGGCCATTTAGCAAGGCTATAGACTTGCCTTTTTGGTGATTTTTCGAGGGTACTTTTTTCTCCCAATCTGGACCTATTTTGGTAGAAAAATACCTTATTTACCCCCTAGATGCCGATCAGGGGGTATTTGGTAGGTCTGGGTAGCTATTTTTGAAGAAAAAAGGCAGTTTTCGAAACCCCTGATTTTGGTCGATTTTTGGCCATTTAGCAAGGCTATAGACTTGCCTTTTTGGTGATTTTTCGAGGTTACTTTTTTCTCCCAATCTGGACCTATTTTGGTAGAAAAATACCTTATTTACCCTCTAGATGCCGATCAGGGGTATTTGGTAGGTCTGGGTAGCTATTTTTGAAGAAAAAGGCAGTTTTCGAAACCCCTGATTTTGGTCGATTTTGGCCATTTAGCAAGGCTATAGACTTGCCTTTTGGTGATATTTCGAGGTTACTTTTTTCTCCCAATCTGGACCTATTTTGGTAGAAAAATACCTTATTTACCCCCTAGATGCCGATCAGGGGATATTTGGTAGGTCTGGGTAGCTATTTTTGAAGAAAAAGGCAGTTTTCGAAACCCCTGATTTTGGTCGATTTTTGGCCATTTAGCAAGGCTATAGACTTGCCTTTTGGTGATTTTTCGAGGTTACTTTTTCTCCCAATCTGGACCTATTTTGGTAGAAAAATACCTTATTTACCCCTTAGATGCCGATCAGGGGTATTTGGTAGGTCTGGGTAGCTATTTTTGAAGAAAAAGGCAGTTTTCGAAACCCCTGATTTTGGTCGATTTTGGCCATTTAGCAAGGCTATAGACTTGCCTTTTGGTGATGATTTTTCGAGGGTACTTTTTCTCCCAATCTGGACTATTTTTGAAGAAAAAGGCAGTTTTCTATTTTGGTAGCCATTTAGCAAGGCTAAAATACCTTATTTACCCCTAGATGCCGATCAGGGGTATTTGGTAGGTCTGGGTAGCTATTTTTGAAGAAAAAGGCAGTTTTCGAAACCCCTGATTTTGGTCGATTTTGGCCATTTAGCAAGGCTATAGACTTGCCTTTTGGTGATATTTCGAGGTTACTTTTTCTCCCAATCTGGACCTATTTTGGTAGAAAAATACCTTATTTACCCCTAGATGCCGATCAGGGGTATTTGGTAGGTCTGGGTAGCTATTTTTGAAGAAAAAGGCAGTTTTCGAAACCCCTGATTTTGGTCGATTTTGGCCATTTAGCAAGGCTATAGACTTGCCTTTTTGGTGATTTTTCGAGGTTACTTTTTTCTCCCAATCTGGACATATTTTGGTAGAAAAATACCTTATTTACCCCTTAGATGCCGATCAGGGGGTATTTGGTAGGTCTGGGTAGCTATTTTTGAAGAAAAAAGGCAGTTTTCGAAACCCCTGATTTTGGTCGATTTTTGGCCATTTAGCAAGGCTATAGACTTGCCTTTTTGGTGATATTTCGAGGTTACTTTTTTCTCCCAATCTGGACATATTTTGGTAGAAAAATACCTTATTTACCCCTTAGATGCCGATCAGGGGTATTTGGTAGGTCTGGGTAGCTATTTTTGAAGAAAAAGGCAGTTTTCGAAACCCCTGATTTTGGTCGATTTTTGGCCATTTAGCAAGGCTATAGACTTGCCTTTTGGTGATTTTTCGAGGTTACTTTTTCTCCCAATCTGGACCTATTTTGGTACAAAAATACCTTATTTACCCCTAGATGCCGATCAGGGGTATTTGGTAGGTCTGGGTAGCTATTTTTGAAGAAAAAGGCAGTTTTCGAAACCCCTGATTTTGGTCGATTTTGGCCATTTAGCAAGGCTATAGACTTGCCTTTTGGTGATTTTTCGAGGGTACTTTTTCTCCCAATCTGGACCTATTTTGGTAAAAAATACCTTATTTACCCCTAGATGCCGATCAGGGGTATTTGGTAGGTCTGGGTAGCTATTTTTGAAGAAAAAGGCAGTTTTCGAAACCCCTGATTTTGGTCGATTTTGGCCATTTAGCAAGGCTATAGACTTGCCTTTTGGTGATTTTTCGAGGTTACTTTTTCTCCCAATCTGGACCTATTTTGGTAGAAAAATACCTTATTTACCCCCTAGATGCAGATCAGGGGTATTTGGTAGGTCTGGGTAGCTATTTTTGAAGAAAAAAGGCAGTTTTCGAAACCCCTGATTTTGGTCGATTTTTGGCCATTTAGCAAGGCTATAGACTTGCCTTTTTGGTGATATTTCGAGGTTACTTTTTTCTCCCAATCTGGACATATTTGGTAGAAAAATTCCTTATTTACCCCTTAGATGCCGATCAGGGGGTACTTGGTAGGTCTGGGTAGCTATTTTTGAAGAAAAAAGGCAGTTTTCGAAACCCCTGATTTTGGTCGATTTTTGGCCATTTAGCAAGGCTATAGACTTGCCTTTTGGTGATTTTTCGAGGTTACTTTTTCTCCCAATCTGGACCTATTTTGGTAGAAAAATACCTTATTTACCCCTAGATGCCGATCAGGGGTATTTGGTAGGTCTGGGTAGCTATTTTTGAAGAAAAAGGCAGTTTTCGAAACCCCTGATTTTGGTCGATTTTTGGCCATTTAGCAAGGCTATAGACTTGCCTTTTGGTGATTTTTCGAGGGTACTTTTTCTCCCAATCTGGACCTATTTTGGTAAAAAATACCTTATTTACCCCTAGATGCCGATCAGGGGTATTTGGTAGGTCTGGGTAGCTATTTTTGAAGAAAAAGGCAGTTTTCGAAACCCCTGATTTTGGTCGATTTTGGCCATTTAGCAAGGCTATAGACTTGCCTTTTGGTGATTTTTCGAGGTTACTTTTTCTCCCAATCTGGACCTATTTTGGTAGAAAAATACCTTATTTACCCCTAGATGCCGATCAGGGGTATTTGGTAGGTCTGGGTAGCTATTTTTGAAGAAAAAGGCAGTTTTCGAAACCCCTGATTTTGGTCGATTTTTGGCCATTTAGCAAGGCTATAGACTTGCCTTTTGGTGATTTTTCGAGGGTACTTTTTCTCCCAATCTGGACCTATTTTGGTAGAAAAATACCTTATTTACCCCTAGATGCCGATCAGGGGTATTTGGTAGGTCTGGGTAGCTATTTTTGAAGAAAAAGGCAGTTTTCGAAACCCCTGATTTTGGTCGATTTTGGCCATTTAGCAAGGCTATAGACTTGCCTTTTGGTGATTTTTCGAGGGTACTTTTTCTCCCAATCTGGACCTATTTTGGTAGAAAAATACCTTATTTACCCCTTTAGATGCCGATCAGGGGTATTTGGTAGGTCTGGGTAGCTATTTTTGAAGAAAAAGGCAGTTTTCGAAACCCCTGATTTTTTCAAGGCAATATAGACTTGCCTTTTGGTGATTTTTGAGGTACTTTTTCTCCCAATCTGGACCTATTTTGGTAGAAAAATACCTTATTTACCCCTAGATGCCGATCAGGGGTATTTGGTAGGTCTGGGTAGCTATTTTTGAAGAAAAAGGCAGTTTTCGAAACCCCTGATTTTGGTCGATTTTGGCCATTTAGCAAGGCTATAGACTTGCCTTTTGGTGATTTTTCGAGGTACTTGAAGAAAAAGGCAGTTTTCGAAACCCCTAATTTTGGTCGATTTTTGGCCATTTAGCAAGGCTATAGACTTGCCTTTTTGGTGATATTTCAGGGGTACTTTTGTCTCCCAATCTGGACCTATTTTGGTAGAAAAATACCTTATTTACCCCCTAGATACAGATCAGGGTGTATTTGGTAGGTCTGGGTAGCTATTATTGAAGAAAAAAGGCAGTTTTCGAAACCCCTGATTTTGGTCGATTTTTGGCCATTTAGCAAGGCTATAGACTTGCCTTTTTGGTGATATTTCGAGGTTACTTTTTCTCCCAATCTGGACCTATTTCGGTAGAAAAATACCTTATTTACCCCTAGATGCCGATCAGGGGTATTTGGTAGGTCTGGGTAGCTATTTTTGAAGAAAAAGGCAGTTTTCGAAACCCCTGATTTTGGTCGATTTTTGGCCATTTAGCAAGGCTATAGACTTGCCTTTTTGGTGATTTTTCGAGGGTACTTTTTTCTCCCAATCTGGACCTATTTCGGTAGAAAAATACCTTATTTACCCCTTAGATGCCGATCAGGGGTACTTGGTAGGTCTGGGTAGCTATTTTTGAAGAAAAAAGGCAGTTTTCGAAACCCCTAATTTTGGTCGATTTTTGGCCATTTAGCAAGGCTATAGACTTGCCTTTTTGGTGATTTTTCGAGGTTACTTTTTTCTCCCAATCTGGACCTGTTTCGGTAGAAAAATACCTTATTTACCCTTTAGATGCCGATCAGGGGGTACTTGGTAGGTCTGGGTAGCTATTTTTGAAGAAAAAAGGCAGTTTTCGAAACCCCTAATTTTGGTCGATTTTTGGCCATTTAGCAAGGCTATAGACTTGCCTTTTTGGTGATTTTTCGAGGTTACTTTTTTCTCCCAATCTGGACCTATTTTGGTAGAAAAATACCTTATTTACCCCTAGATGCCGATCAGGGGGTATTTGGTAGGTCTGGGTAGCTATTTTTGAAGAAAAAAGGCAGTTTTCGAAACCCCTGATTTTGGTCGATTTTTGGCCATTTAGCAAGGCTATAGACTTGCCTTTTTGGTGATATTTCAGGGTTACTTTTTTCTCCTAATCTGGACCTATTTTGGTAAAAATACCTTATTTACCCCTAGATGCCGATCAGGGGTATTTGGTAGGTCTGGGTAGCTATTTTTGAAGAAAAAGGCAGTTTTCGAAACCCCTGATTTTGGTCGATTTTGGCCATTTAGCAAGGCTATAGACTTGCCTTTTGGTGATATTTCGAGGTTACTTTTTTCTCCCAATCTGGACAAATTTTGGTAGAAAAATACCTTATTTACCCCTAGATGCCGATCAGGGGTACTTGGTAGGTCTGGGTAGCTATTTTTGAAGAAAAAGGCAGTTTTCGAAACCCCTAATTTTGGTCGATTTTGGCCATTTAGCAAGGCTATAGACTTGCCTTTTGGTGATATTTCGAGGTTACTTTTTCTCCCAATCTGGACCTATTTTGGTAGAAAAATACCTTATTTACCCCTAGATGCCGATCAGGGGTATTTGGTAGGTCTGGGTAGCTATTTTTGAAGAAAAAGGCAGTTTTCGAAACCCCTGATTTTGGTCGATTTTTGGCCATTTAGCAAGGCTATAGACTTGCCTTTTGGTGATTTTTCGAGGGTACTTTTTCTCCCAATCTGGACCTATTTTGGTAGAAAAATACCTTATTTACCCCTAGATGCCGATCAGGGGTATTTGGTAGGTCTGGGTAGCTATTTTTGAAGAAAAAGGCAGTTTTCGAAACCCCTGATTTTGGTCGATTTTGGCCATTTAGCAAGGCTATAGACTTGCCTTTTGGTGATTTTTCGAGGTTACTTTTTCTCCCAATCTGGACCTATTTTGGTAGAAAAATACCTTATTTACCCCTAGATGCCGATCAGGGGTATTTGGTAGGTCTGGGTAGCTATTTTTGAAGAAAAAGGCAGTTTTCGAAACCCCTAATTTTGGTCGATTTTTGGCCATTTAGCAAGGCTATAGACTTGCCTTTTTGGTGATTTTTCGAGGGTACTTTTTCTCCTAATCTGGACCTATTTTGGTAGAAAAATACCTTATTTACCCCTTAGATGCCGATCAGGGGTATTTGGTAGGTCTGGGTAGCTATTTTTGAAGAAAAAAGGCAGTTTTCGAAACCCCTAATTTTGGTCGATTTTTGGCCATTTAGCAAGGCTATAGACTTGCCTTTTTGGTGATATTTCAGGGTTACTTTTTTCTCCTAATCTGGACCTATTTTGGTAGAAAAATACCTTATTTACCCCCTAGATGCAGATCAGGGTGTATTTGGTAGGTCTGGGTAGCTATTTTTGAAGAAAAAAGGCAGTTTTCGAAACCCCTGATTTTGGTCGATTTTTGGCCATTTAGCAAGGCTATAGACTTGCCTTTTTGGTGATATTTCGAGGTTACTTTTTCTCCCAATCTGGACATATTTTGGTAGAAAAATTCCTTATTTACCCCTTACATGCCGATCAGGGGGTACTTGGTAGGTCTGGGTAGCTATTTTTGAAGAAAAAAGGCAGTTTTCGAAACCCCTGATTTTGGTCGATTTTGGCCATTTAGCAAGGCTATAGACTTGCCTTTTGGTGATTTTTCGAGGTTACTTTTTCTCCTAATCTGGACCTATTTTGGTTGAAAAATACCTTATTTACCCCTTAGATGCCGATCAGGGGTATTTGGTAGGTCTGGGTAGCTATTTTTGAAGAAAAAGGCAGTTTTCGAAACCCCTGATTTTGGTCGATTTTTGGCCATTTAGCAAGGCTATAGACTTGCCTTTTGGTGATTTTCGAGGGTACTTTTTCTCCCAATCTGGACCTATTTTGGTAGAAAAATACCTTATTTACCCCTAGATGCCGATCAGGGGTATTTGGTAGGTCTGGGTAGCTATTTTTGAAGAAAAAGGCAGTTTTCGAAACCCCTGATTTTGGTCGATTTTGGCCATTTAGCAAGGCTATAGACTTGCCTTTTGGTGATTTTTCGAGGTTACTTTTTCTCCTAATCTGGACCTATTTCGGTAGAAAAATACCTTATTTACCCCTAGATGCCGATCAGGGGTATTTGGTAGGTCTGGGTAGCTATTTTTGAAGAAAAAGGCAGTTTTCGAAACCCCTGATTTTGGTCGATTTTTGGCCATTTAGCAAGGCTATAGACTTGCCTTTTGGTGATTTTTCGAGGGTACTTTTTCTCCCAATCTGGACCTATTTTGGTAGAAAAATACCTTATTTACCCCTAGATGCCGATCAGGGGTATTTGGTAGGTCTGGGTAGCTATTTTTGAAGAAAAAGGCAGTTTTCGAAACCCCTGATTTTGGTCGATTTTGGCCATTTAGCAAGGCTATAGACTTGCCTTTTGGTGATTTTTCGAGGTTACTTTTTCTCCCAATCTGGACCTATTTTGGTAGAAAAATACCTTATTTACCCCTAGATGCCGATCAGGGGTATTTGGTAGGTCTGGGTAGCTATTTTGAAGAAAAAGGCAGTTTTCGAAACCCCTGATTTTGGTCGATTTTTGGCCATTTAGCAAGGCTATAGACTTGCCTTTTGGTGATTTTTCGAGGGTACTTTTTCTCCTAATCTGGACCTATTTCGGTAGAAAAATACCTTATTTACCCCTAGATGCCGATCAGGGGTATTTGGTAGGTCTGGGTAGCTATTTTTGAAGAAAAAGGCAGTTTTCGAAACCCCTGATTTTGGTCGATTTTGGCCATTTAGCAAGGCTATAGACTTGCCTTTTGGTGATTTTTCGAGGGTACTTTTTCTCCTAATCTGGACCTATTTTGGTAGAAAAATACCTTATTTACCCCTTAGATGCCGATCAGGGGTATTTGGTAGGTCTGGGTAGCTATTTTTGAAGAAAAAGGCAGTTTTCGAAACCCCTGATTTTGGTCGATTTTGGCCATTTAGCAAGGCTATAGACTTGCCTTTTTGGTGATTTTTCGAGGGTACTTTTTTCTCCCAATCTGGACCTATTTTGGTAGAAAAATACCTCATTTACCCCTTAGATGCCGATCAGGGGGTATTTGGTAGGTCTGGGTAGCTATTTTTGAAGAAAAAAGGCAGTTTTCGAAACCCCTGATTTTGGTCGATTTTTGGCCATTTAGCAAGGCTATAGACTTGCCTTTTTGGTGATTTTTCGAGGTTACTTTTTCTCCCAATCTGGACCTATTTCGGTAGAAAAATACCTTATTTACCCCTAGATGCCGATCAGGGGTATTTGGTAGGTCTGGGTAGCTATTTTTGAAGAAAAAGGCAGTTTTCGAAACCCCTGATTTTGGTCGATTTTGGCCATTTAGCAAGGCTATAGACTTGCCTTTTGGTGATATTTCGAGGTTACTTTTTCTCCCAATCTGGACCTATTTTGGTAGAAAAATACCTTCATTTACCCCTAGATGCCGATCAGGGGTATTTGGTAGGTCTGGGTAGCTATTTTTGAAGAAAAAGGCAGTTTTCGAAACCCCTGATTTTGGTCGATTTTGGCCATTTAGCAAGGCTATAGACTTGCCTTTTGGTGATTTTTCGAGGTTACTTTTTCTCCCAATCTGGACCTATTTTGGTAGAAAAATACCTTATTTACCCTCTAGATGCCGATCAGGGGTATTTGGTAGGTCTGGGTAGCTATTTTTGAAGAAAAAGGCAGTTTTCAAAACCCCTGATTTTGGTCGATTTTTGGCCATTTAGCAAGGCTATAGACTTGCCTTTTGGTGATTTTTCGAGGGTACTTTTTCTCCTAATCTGGACCTATTTCGGTAGAAAAATACCTTATTTACCCCTAGATGCCGATCAGGGGTATTTGGTAGGTCTGGGTAGCTATTTTTGAAGAAAAAGGCAGTTTTCGAAAGCCCTGATTTTGGTCGATTTTGGCCATTTAGCAAGGCTATAGACTTGCCTTTTGGTGATTTTTCGAGGTTACTTTTTCTCCCAATCTGGACCTATTTTGGTAGAAAAATACCTTATTTACCCCTAGATGCCGATCAGGGGTATTTGGTAGGTCTGGGTAGCTATTTTTGAAGAAAAAGGCAGTTTTCGAAGCCCCTGATTTTGGTCGATTTCTGGCCATTTAGCAAGGCTATAGACTTGCCTTTTTGGTGATTTTTCGAGGGTACTTTTTTCTCCCAATCTGGACCTATTTCGGTAGAAAAATACCTTATTTACCCCTTAGATGCCGATCAGGGGGTATTTGGTAGGTCTGGGTAGCTATTTTTGAAGAAAAAAGGCAGTTTTCGAAACCCCTGATTTTGGTCGATTTTTGGCCATTTAGCAAGGCTATAGACTTGCCTTTTTGGTGATTTTTCGAGGGTACTTTTTCTCCCAATCTGGACCTATTTTGGTAGAAAAATACCTTATTTACCCCTAGATGCCGATCAGGGGTATTTGGTAGGTCTGGGTAGCTATTTTTGAAGAAAAAGGCTGAGTTTTCGAAACCCCTGATTTTGGTCGATTTTTGGCCATTTAGCAAGGCTATAGACTTGCCTTTTTGGTGATTTTTCGAGGGTACTTTTTTCTCCTAATCTGGACCTATTTTGGTAGAAAAATACCTTATTTACCCCCTAGATGCCGATCAGGGGTATTTGGTAGGTCTGGGTAGCTATTTTTGAAGAAAAAAGGCAGTTTTCGAAACCCCTGATTTTGGTCGATTTTGGCCATTTAGCAAGGCTATAGACTTGCCTTTTGGTGATTTTTCGAGGGTACTTTTTCTCCCAATCTGGACCTATTTTGGTAGAAAATACCTTATTTACCCCTAGATGCCGATCAGGGGTATTTGGTAGGTCTGGGTAGCTATTTTTGAAGAAAAAGGCAGTTTTCGAAACCCCTGATTTTGGTCGATTTTGGCCATTTAGCAAGGCTATAGACTTGCCTTTTGGTGATTTTTCGAGGTTACTTTTTTCTCCCAATCTGGACCTATTTTTGGTAGAAAAATACCTTATTTACCCTCTAGATGCCGATCAGGGGGTATTTGGTAGGTCTGGGTAGCTATTTTTGAAGAAAAAAGGCAGTTTTCGAAACCCCTGATTTTGGTCGATTTTTGGCCATTTAGCAAGGCTATAGACTTGCCTTTTTGGTGATTTTTCGAGGGTACTTTTTTCTCCTAATCTGGACCTATTTCGGTAGAAAAATACCTTATTTACCCCCTAGATGCCGATCAGGGGGTATTTGGTAGGTCTGGGTAGCTATTTTTGAAGAAAAAAGGCAGTCTTCGAATGCCCTGATTTTGGTCGATTTTTGGCCATTTAGCAAGGCTATAGACTTGCCTTTTGGTGATTTTTCGAGGGTACTTTTTTCTCCCAATCTGGACCTATTTTGGTAGAAAAATACCTTATTTACCCATTAGATGCCGATCAGGGGTATTTGGTAGGTCTGGGTAGCTATTTTTGAAGAAAAAGGCAGTTTTCGAAACCCCTGATTTTGGTCGATTTTGGCCATTTAGCAAGGCTATAGACTTGCCTTTTTGGTGATTTTTCGAGGGTACTTTTTTCTCCTAATCTGGACCTATTTCGGTAGAAAAATACCTTATTTACCCCCTAGATGCCGATCAGGGGGTATTTGGTAGGTCTGGGTAGCTATTTTTGAAGAAAAAAGGCAGTTTTCGAAACCCCTGATTTTGGTCGATTTTGGCCATTTAGCAAGGCTATAGACTTGCCTTTTTGGTGATTTTTCGAGGTTACTTTTTTCTCCCAATCTAGACATATTTTGGTAGAAAAATACCTTATTTACCCCCTAGATGCCGATCAGGGGGTATTTGGTAGGTCTGGGTAGCTTTTTTTCAAGAAAAAAGGCAGTTTTCGAAACACCTGATTTTGGCCAATTTTTGGCCATTTAGCAAGGCTATAGACTTGCCTTTTTGGTGATTTTTCGAGGGTACTTTTTTCTCCCAATCTGGACCTATTTTGGTAGAAAAATACCTTATTTACCCCCTAGATGCCGATCAGGGGGTATTTGGTAGGTCTGGGTAGCTATTTTTGAAGAAAAAAGGCAGTCTTCGAATGCCCTGATTTTGGTCGATTTTTGGCCATTTAGCAAGGCTATAGACTTGCCTTTTTGGCGATATTTCGAGGTTACTTTTTTCTCCCAATCTGGACCTATTTTGGTAGAAAAATACCTCATTTACCCCCTAGATGCCGACCAGGGGATATTTGGTAGGTCTGGGTAGCTATTTTTGAAGAAAAAAGGCAGTTTTCGAAACCCCTGATTTTGGTCGATTTTTGGCCATTTAGCAAGGCTATAGACTTGCCTTTTTGGTGATTTTTCGAGGGTACTTTTTTCTCCTAATCTGGACCTATTTCGGTAGAAAAATACCTTATTTACCCCTTAGATGCCGATCAGGGGTATTTGGTAGGTCTGGGTAGCTATTTTGAAGAAAAAGGCAGTTTTCGAAACCCCTGATTTTGGTCGATTTTGGCCATTTAGCAAGGCTATAGACTTGCCTTTTGGTGATTTTTCGAGGTTACTTTTTCTCCTAATCTGGACCTATTTTGGTAGAAAAATACCTTATTTACCCCTAGATGCCGATCAGGGGTATTTGGTAGGTCTGGGTAGCTATTTTTGAAGAAAAAGGCAGTTTTCGAAACCCCTGATTTTGGTCGATTTTGGCCATTTAGCAAGGCTATAGACTTGCCTTTTGGTGATTTTCGAGGTACTTTTTCTCCCAATCTGGACCTATTTTGGTAGAAAAATACCTTATTTACCCCTAGATGCCGATCAGGGGTATTTGGTAGGTCTGGGTAGCTATTTTTGAAGAAAAAGGCAGTTTTCGAAACCCCTAATTTTGGTCGATTTTTGGCCATTTAGCAAGGCTATAGACTTGCCTTTTGGTGATTTTTCGAGGGTACTTTTTCTCCCAATCTGGACCTATTTTGGTTGAAAAATACCTTATTTACCCCTTAGATGCCGATCAGGGGTATTTGGTAGGTCTGGGTAGCTATTTTTGAAGAAAAAGGCAGTTTTCGAAACCCCTGATTTTGGTCGATTTTTGGCCATTTAGCAAGGCTATAGACTTGCCTTTTTGATGATTTTTCGAGGGTTACTTTTTCTCCTAATCTGGACCTATTTTGGTAGAAAAATACCTTATTTACCCCCTAGATGCAGATCAGGGTGTATTTGGTAGGTCTGGGTAGCTATTTTTGAAGAAAAAAGGCAGTTTTCGAAACCCCTGATTTTGGTCGATTTTTGGCCATTTAGCAAGGCTATAGACTTGCCTTTTTGGTGATATTTCGAGGTTACTTTTTTCTCCCAATCTGGACATATTTTGGTAGAAAAATACCTTATTTACCCCTTAGATGCCGATCAGGGGGTATTTGGTAGGTCTGGGTAGCTATTTTTGAAGAAAAAAGGCAGTTTTCGAAACCCCTGATTTTGGTCGATTTTTGGCCATTTAGCAAGGCTATAGACTTGCCTTTTTGGTGATATTTCGAGGGTACTTTTTTCTCCCAATCTGGACCTATTTCGGTAGAAAAATACCTTATTTACCCCTTAGATGCCGATCAGGGGTATTTGGTAGGTCTGGGTAGCTATTTTTGAAGAAAAAAGGCAGTTTTCGAAACCCCTGATTTTGGTCGATTTTGGCCATTTAGCAAGGCTATAGACTTGCCTTTTTGGTGATTTTTCGAGGGTACTTTTTTCTCCTAATCTGGACCTATTTCGGTAGAAAAATACCTTATTTACCCCCTAGATGCCGATCAGGGGGTATTTGGTAGGTCTGGGTAGCTATTTTTGAAGAAAAAAGGCAGTTTTCGAAACCCCTGATTTTGGCCGAATTTGGCCATTTAGCAAGGCTATAGACTTGCCTTTTTGGCGATATTTCGAGGTTACTTTTTTCTCCCAATCTGGACCTATTTTGGTAGAAAAATACCTTATTTACCCCTTAGATGCCGATCAGGGGGTATTTGGTAGGTCTGGGTAGCTATTTTTGAAGAAAAAAGGCAGTTTTCGAAACCCCTGATTTTGGTCGATTTTTGGCCATTTAGCAAGGCTATAGACTTGCCTTTTTGGTGATTTTTCGAGGGTACTTTTTTCTCCTAATCTGGACCTATTTCGGTAGAAAAATACCTTATTTACCCCTAGATGCCGATCAGGGGTATTTGGTAGGTCTGGGTAGCTATTTTTGAAGAAAAAAGGCAGTTTTCGAAACCCCTGATTTTGGTCGATTTTTGGCCATTTAGCAAGGCTATAGACTTGCCTTTTTGGTGATTTTTCGAGGGTACTTTTTCTCCTAATCTGGACCTATTTCGGTAGAAAAATACCTTATTTACCCCTAGATGCCGATCAGGGGTATTTGGTAGGTCTGGGTAGCTATTTTTGAAGAAAAAGGCAGTTTTCGAAACCCCTGATTTTGGTCGATTTTTGGCCATTTAGCAAGGCTATAGACTTGCCTTTTGGTGATTTTTCGAGGGTACTTTTTCTCCCTAATCTGGACCTATTTTGGTAGAAAAATACCTTATTTACCCCTAGATGCCGATCAGGGGTATTTGGTAGGTCTGGGTAGCTATTTTTGAAGAAAAAGGCAGTTTTCGAAACCCCTGATTTTGGTCGATTTTTGGCCATTTAGCAAGGCTATAGACTTGCCTTTTTGGTGATATTTCGAGGTTACTTTTTTCTCCCAATCTGGACCTATTTTGGTAGAAAAATACCTTATTTACCCCTTAGATGCCGATCAGGGGATATTTGGTAGGTCTGGGTAGCTATTTTTGAAGAAAAAAGGCAGTTTTCGAAACCCCTGATTTTGGTCGATTTTTGGCCATTTAGCAAGGCTATAGACTTGCCTTTTTGGTGATTTTTCGAGGGTACTTTTTTCTCCTAATCTGGACCTATTTCGGTAGAAAAATACCTTATTTACCCCTTAGATGCCGATCATGGGGTATTTGGTAGGTCTGGGTAGCTATTTTTGAAGAAAAAAGGCAGTTTTCGAAACCCCTGATTTTGGTCGATTTTTGGCCATTTAGCAAGGCTATAGACTTGCCTTTTTGGTGATATTTCAGGGTTACTTTTTTCTCCTAATCTGGACCTATTTTGGTAGAAAAATACCTTATTTACCCCCTAGATGCAGATCAGGGTGTATTTGGTAGGTCTGGGTAGCTATTTTTGAAGAAAAAAGGCAGTTTTCGAAACCCCTGATTTTGGTCGATTTTTGGCCCTTTAGCAAGGCTATAGACTTGCCTTTTGGTGATATTTCGAGGGTACTTTTTCTCCCAATCTGGACCTATTTCGGTAGAAAATACCTTATTTACCCCTTAGATGCCGATCAAGGGGTGTTTGGTAGGTCTGGGTAGCTATTTTTGAAGAAAAAAGGCAGTTTTCGAAACCCCTGATTTTGGTCGATTTTTGGCCATTTAGCAAGGCTATAGACTTGCCTTTTTGGTGATTTTTCGAGGGTACTTTTTTCTCCTAATCTGGACCTATTTCGGTAGAAAAATACCTTATTTACCCCTAGATGCCGATCAGGGGTATTTGGTAGGTCTGGGTAGCTATTTTTGAAGAAAAAGGCAGTTTTCGAAACCCCTGATTTTGGCCGAATTTGGCCATTTAGCAAGGCTATAGACTTGCCTTTTTGGTGATATTTCGAGGTTACTTTTTTCTCCCAATCTGGACCTATTTTGGTAGAAAAATACCTTATTTACCCCTTAGATGCCGATCAGGGGGTATTTGGTAGGTCTGGGTAGCTATTTTTGAAGAAAAAAGGCAGTTTTCGAAACCCCTGATTTTGGTCGATTTTTGGCCATTTAGCAAGGCTATAGACTTGCCTTTTTGGTGATTTTTCGAGGGTACTTTTTTCTCCTAATCTGGACCTATTTCGGTAGAAAAATACCTTATTTACCCCTTAGATGCCGATCAGGGGGTACTTGGTAGGTCTGGGTAGCTATTTTTGAAGAAAAAAGGCAGTTTTCGAAACCCCTAATTTTGGTCGATTTTTGGCCATTTAGCAAGGCTATAGACTTGCCTTTTTGGTGATTTTTCGAGGGTACTTTTTTCTCCTAATCTGGACCTATTTCGGTAGAAAAATACCTTATTTACCCCTAGATGCCGATCAGGGGTATTTGGTAGGTCTGGGTAGCTATTTTTGAAGAAAAAGGCAGTTTTCGAAACCCCTGATTTTGGTCGATTTTGGCCATTTAGCAAGGCTATAGACTTGCCTTTTGGTGATATTTCGAGGTTACTTTTTCTCCTAATCTGGACCTATTTTGGTAGAAAAATACCTTATTTACCCCTAGATGCCGATCAGGGGTATTTGGTAGGTCTGGGTAGCTATTTTTGAAGAAAAAGGCAGTTTTCGAAACCCCTGATTTTGGTCGATTTTTGGCCATTTAGCAAGGCTATAGACTTGCCTTTTTGGTGATATTTCGAGGTTACTTTTTTCTCCCAATCTGGACCTATTTTGGTAGAAAAATACCTTATTTACCCCTTAGATGCCGATCAGGGGATATTTGGTAGGTCTGGGTAGCTATTTTTGAAGAAAAAAGGCAGTTTTCGAAACCCCTGATTTTGGTCGATTTTTGGCCATTTAGCAAGGCTATAGACTTGCCTTTTTGGTGATTTTTCGAGGGTACTTTTTTCTCCTAATCTGGACCTATTTCGGTAGAAAAATACCTTATTTACCCCTTAGATGCCGATCAGGGGGTATTTGGTAGGTCTGGGTAGCTATTTTTGAAGAAAAAAGGCAGTCTTCGAATGCCCTGATTTTGGTCGATTTTTGGCCATTTAGCAAGGCTATAGACTTGCCTTTTTGGCGATATTTCGAGGTTACTTTTTTCTCCCAATCTGGACCTATTTTGGTAGAAAAATACCTCATTTACCCCTAGATGCCGATCAGGGGTATTTGGTAGGTCTGGGTAGCTATTTTTGAAGAAAAAGGCAGTTTTCGAAACCCCTGATTTTGGTCGATTTTTGGCCATTTAGCAAGGCTATAGACTTGCCTTTTGGTGATATTTCGAGGTACTTTTTCTCCCAATCTGGACCTATTTCGGTAGAAAAATACCTTATTTACCCCTAGATGCCGATCAGGGGTACTTGGTAGGTCTGGGTAGCTATTTTTGAAGAAAAAGGCAGTTTTCGAAACCCCTAATTTTGGTCGATTTTGGCCATTTAGCAAGGCTATAGACTTGCCTTTTGGTGATATTTCGAGGTACTTTTTCTCCCAATCTGGACCTATTTCGGTAGAAAAATACCTTATTTACCCCTAGATGCCGATCAGGGGTATTTGGTAGGTCTGGGTAGCTATTTTTGAAGAAAAAGGCAGTTTTCGAAACCCCTAATTTTGGTCGATTTTTGGCCATTTAGCAAGGCTATAGACTTGCCTTTTGGTGATTTTTCGAGGTACTTTTTCTCCTAATCTGGACCTATTTCGGTAGAAAAATACCTTATTTACCCTTAGATGCCGATCAGGGGTATTTGGTAGGTCTGGGTAGCTATTTTTGAAGAAAAAGGCAGTTTTCGAAACCCCTAATTTTGGTCGATTTTGGCCATTTAGCAAGGCTATAGACTTGCCTTTTGGTGATTTTTCGAGGGTACTTTTTCTCCTAATCTGGACCTATTTCGGTAGAAAAATACCTTATTTACCCCTAGATGCCGATCAGGGGTATTTGGTAGGTCTGGGTAGCTATTTTTGAAGAAAAAAGGCAGTTTTCGAAACCCCTAATTTTGGTCGATTTTTGGCCATTTAGCAAGGCTATAGACTTGCCTTTTTGGTGATATTTCAGGGTTACTTTTTTCTCCTAATCTGGACCTATTTTGGTAGAAAAATACCTTATTTACCCCTAGATGCCGATCAGGGGTATTTGGTAGGTCTGGGTAGCTATTTTTGAAGAAAAAGGCAGTTTTCGAAACCCCTGATTTTGGTCGATTTTGGCCATTTAGCAAGGCTATAGACTTGCCTTTTGGTGATATTTCGAGGTTACTTTTTCTCCTAATCTGGACCTATTTTGGTAGAAAATACCTTATTTACCCCTAGATGCCGATCAGGGGTATTTGGTAGGTCTGGGTAGCTATTTTGAAGAAAAAGGCAGTTTTCGAAACCCCTGATTTTGGTCGATTTTTGGCCATTTAGCAAGGCTATAGACTTGCCTTTTTGGTGATTTTTCGAGGGTACTTTTGTCTCCCAATCTGGACCTATTTCGGTAGAAAAATACCTTATTTACCCCTTAGATGCCGATCAGGGGGTACTTGGTAGGTCTGGGTAGCTATTTTTGAAGAAAAAAGGCAGTTTTCGAAACCCCTAATTTTGGTCGATTTTTGGCCATTTAGCAAGGCTATAGACTTGCCTTTTTGGTGATTTTTCGAGGGTACTTTTTCTCCTAATCTGGACCTATTTCGGTAGAAAAACACCTTATTTACCCCCTAGATGCCGATCATGGGGTATTTGGTAGGTCTGGGTAGCTATTTTTGAAGAAAAAAGGCAGTTTTCGAAACCCCTAATTTTGGTCGATTTTGGCCATTTAGCAAGGCTATAGACTTGCCTTTTGTTGATATTTCGAGGTTACTTTTTCTCCTAATCTGGACCTATTTTGATAAATAATACCTTATTTACCCCCTAGATGCCGATCATGGGGTATTTGGTAGGTCTGGGTAGCTATTTTTGAAGAAAAAAGGCAGTTTTCGAAACCCCTAATTTTGGTCGATTTTTGGCCATTTAGCAAGGCTATAGACTTGCCTTTTTGGTGATATTTCAGGGTTACTTTTTTCTCCTAATCTGGACCTATTTTGGTAGAAAAATACATTATTTACCCCCTAGATGCAGATCAGGGTGTATTTGGTAGGTCTGGGTAGCTATTTTTGAAGAAAAAAGGCAGTTTTCGAAACCCCTGATTTTGGTCGATTTTTGGCCATTTAGCAAGACTATAGACTTGCCTTTTTGGTGATATTTCGAGGTTACTTTTTTCTCCCAATCTGGACATATTTTGGTAGAAAAATTCCTTATTTACCCCTTAGATGCCGATCAGGGGGTACTTGGTAGGTCTGGGTAGCTATTTTTGAAGAAAAAAGGCAGTTTTCGAAACCCCTAATTTTGGTCGATTTTTGGCCATTTAGCAAGGCTATAGACTTGCCTTTTTGGTGATTTTTCGAGGGTACTTTTTCTCCCAATCTGGACCTATTTCGGTAGAAAAATACCTTATTTACCCCTTAGATGCCGATCAGGGGTACTTGGTAGGTCTGGGTAGCTATTTTTGAAGAAAAAAGGCAGTTTTCGAAACCCCTAATTTTGGTCGATTTTTGGCCATTTAGCAAGGCTATAGACTTGCCTTTTTGGTGATTTTTCGAGGGTACTTTTTTCTCCTAATCTGGACCTATTTCGGTAGAAAAACACCTTATTTACCCCCTAGATGCCCATCAAAGGGTATTTGGTAGGTCTGGGTAGCTATTTTTGAAGAAAAAAGGCAGTTTTCGAAACCCCTAATTTTGGTCGATTTTTGGCCATTTAGCAAGGCTATAGACTTGCCTTTTTGTTGATTTTTCGAGGGTACTTTTTCTCCTAATCTGGACCTATTTCGGTAGAAAAACACCTTATTTACCCCCTAGATGCCGATCATGGGGTATTTGGTAGGTCTGGGTAGCTATTTTTGAAGAAAAAAGGCAGTTTTCGAAACCCCTAATTTTGGTCGATTTTTGGCCATTTAGCAAGGCTATAGACTTGCCTTTTTGGTGATTTTTCGAGGGTACTTTTTTCTCCTAATCTGGACCTATTTCGGTAGAAAAATACCTTATTTACCCCTTAGATGCCGATCAGGGGGTATTTGGTAGGTCTGGGTAGCTATTTTTGAAGAAAAAAGGCAGTTTTCGAAACCCCTGATTTTGGTCGATTTTTGGCCATTTAGCAAGGCTATAGACTTGCCTATTTGGTGATTTTTCGAGGTTACTTTTTTCTCCCAATCTGGACCTATTTCGGTAGAAAAATACCTTATTTACCCTTTAGATGCCGATCACGGGGTACTTGGTAGGTCTGGGTAGCTATTTTTGAAGAAAAAAGGCAGTTTTCGAAACCCCTAATTTTGGTCGATTTTTGGCCATTTAGCAAGGCTATAGACTTGCCTTTTTGGTGATTTTTCGAGGGTACCTTTTTCTCCTAATCTGGACATATTTTGGTAGAAAAATACCTTATTTACCCCTAGATGCCGATCAGGGGGTATTTGGTAGGTCTGGGTAGCTATTTTTGAAGAAAAAAGGCAGTTTTCGAAACCCCTGATTTTTGTCGATTTTCGGCCATTTAGCAAGGCTATGGACTTGCCTTTTTGGCGATTTTTGAGGGTTCGTTTTCCCCCCGAATTGGACCTATTTTGGTAGAAAAAGCTTCCCGGTAAAAAGTATCCGAAGTAGCTTTGTCATAAATTAATCAGTCGGAATAAATTGCATTTAATTCTATTTCATGACTCTTTGCTATCTTACTTTGATATACTTTATATCTTATTTTTTAAGAGATCAATATAATTGATATGCTTAACTTATTAACTATTAAGTGACATCTTATCTGCACAATATATACAAAAAGACTGGAGGAAGAACGTTTGCTGGAAAAGTCCAATTTAATTAATTATTGCAACAAGTCTTTCATTAAATAACTCTCAGAAGTAGACTTTTCATCATCCTAGCTTCGTAAGAGACAGTGTTCTTACCAGCATGCATTGGTTCGCTTTCCAATGGTGCTTCGATTACAGTCTGGATGTTCTTCCCATAAGCTGAAACAACAGAAAGGACAAAGTGTAAAGTAAGTGTACGCATAGAAAGCCAAAGCGTGTGGCCTAAATATCCGCCATTATGCTAATAATCAACAGAACAACAACTACAACATTATAACGTTACACAAAGCACATTTTAATTATACCGCCCAAAAATTGTAGAACGCCCAAAAATTTAAAGAACTTATACTACTAAAGAAAAAATCACTACGAAACTTTTCATTGTTGAATATTTTTATCACTGCAAACAATAGTCTCGAGCTTTGCTTACATCAAGAGTCTCTGTATAGAAGTTAATAAACTGTACGTTCAGTTACAATTAAGGAGATATTAAGGAACTTTTGGAACTACAATCGTCTCAAAAGAGGTAAACAAAATAAGAAACTTAAAGAACTAGGCCTTGAGCTAGTTTCCTAAAGGGTGTATACATATAAAAAACATAAATCATACAGCAAATAACATACAACACATAACGTACAACATAAGACATACAACAGACAGCATACAACATACAACATACAACGTACAACGTACAACATACAACAAACAAAATAGAGGTCTGCACTAGTTTTATGTACAGTACCCGATTCGTGTGAAAACGGGAGAGAAAGAGACAGTTTAATTCACAACAAGAGACAATGGTACAGTGTCATTACAGTGTGGTCAAATAGCTCAGTTGGTAAGGCATTGGTTCACGACGCCAAAGGTCCCTGGTTCGAGACCAGTCCTGATCGTATCAACATTTCAAATTTTCTCTGGAACCTATGGGGAACTGGTAAAACAGAAATAAATGGAAGAGGATATGCAAAAGCAAAAGTGACAATGAATGGCAAAAGAGTGAGGAGAAGAAACAAGAACAAGACAGAGTAAACTGATAACAAAAGTCAAATCAAAGAGAGAAACGAGACAGAGTGAAAAAGAAAGGAATAAGCAATGCGATGAAGGTAGGAAGTAGTACAAGGAAATAAGCAAGATACAACCTCAACCTTGAACTAGGAGACCAGGCAAAGAGTAGAATAGAAGAAAAATTGCACCACTTTGCGATGAAGACACAAAGTAGTACAAAGAAATGAGTAAGATACAATCCGACATCAGACCATACCTTAAGAAAAACAACCAGCAGGCTCAACCTTGAACTAAGAGACCAGGCAATGAGAAGAACACAAGAATTGCACCACTTTGCAAAAAAGGCACAAAGTAGTACAATGAAATGAGCAAGATACAATCCAATATCAGACTATACGTAAGAACCAGACCATCCAGCAGGCTCAACCTTAAACTAGGAGACCAGGCAAAGAGTAGAATAGAAGAAAAATTGCATCACTGCGCGATGAAGGCACAAAGTAGTAAAATGAAATGAGCAAGATACAATCCGACAGCAGACTATACGTAAGAACCAGACCATCCAACAGACTCAACCATGAACTAGGAGACCAGGCAATGAGAAGAATACAAGAATTACACCCCTGTGCGATGAAAGTACAAAGTAATACAATGAAATGAGCAAGATACAATCCGACAGCAGACCATACATAAAGAAAAACAACAACCTCAACCTTGAACTAGGAGACCAGGCAATGAGTAGAATACATCACTGCGCGATGAAGGCACAAAGTAGTACAAAGAAGTGAGCAAGATACAATCCGACAGCAGACCATACCTTAAGAAAACCAACAACCATGAACTAGGAGACCAGCCAATGAGAAGAATACAAGAAGAAAGCGAAGTTATAAATTTGAAAGTTGACTTATGAAGATTAAGGCGAAAATAAAAGACGAAAGTTTGACAGGAAAGGAGAAAAGCAAATGAAAGCTAGAAGGGCAGTAAGTGGAATTTCTGACAATAATAAATAAAAACTGCTAATATAAAGCATTGAACTGCAATAGATACATACCCTCACAATGTTCGAAAAACTGCATGGATTCCTGAATAACTTTATCTGAAAGCATGATCATTTGCTTTGCCTTAAAAATAAATCATAACGTAATGAGATTTTTGTAATTTTCAATCTACCAAGATGATTAAATTTGTCTAGTTTGAAGAAATGGAACGGCCTGAAAAGGCTAAATTGCAGCACTGACATACATAGATCAAATCTGTCCATTACCTGGGCAAATTTTTATAAAAACGACCCAAAGCCAGGCCAAAGAATCGAATCGGTAAAATACCCATAACTGGGGGGCACAGGTATACCACCCCTCCTATTGTAGTTACCCCTCGCCCTGCCTTAAGTTTCTTAGAATTTTTTAAAAATAATGCTTGCAGGTAGGGCTTAAATGAGTTACACTTAAATTTATTCTAAATGGATTTATCAATAAAATGAAAAATAGGAATATTATAAACCATATTTTCAGTCAAGGAAAGAAAACATCTTTTTGCATAAAACCATGTGTCTGTTCCAAGCTAAAAAAAATACAAACAAGTTTCGTGTTATTTAATCTTCTAAATGTTTCTACATCATGTAGCTTAGGTACTTTTAGTACAAACTAAACAGAGTGTAAAAATTGTCACTTAGCAGCAAGTTTTAACGAAGGTTCAAAAACTGATATAATAGCTAAAATTTTTTAATTTAAAGTCATTCTTAAGCCCTGGCCAAACAATTAAGCGCTGTTTGTAACAGATTTGAAATTTGCTTTTCAAACACTATTGCATGTTTGATCGTTAAGCCATATATGCTTGAAATGAACATAGGAAAGGAAATTATTTCAAGAATTACGTTCGAAAATGCTTTATAAAGCATAGGGAAGACAGAAACGGTCGCTGTCTCTATGGAATCTACAAAAGTACAAAGCTGTTTTGGAAAGGAAAGGCAAAAATGTATAAAAGCTACCTTTTTATTGTACGGTTCCAGGCTTTTTATAATCCTTGAAATACCAAACTCATAGTTTCCTTTAGCACAATAAAGAGTCCTGAAAGGAAAAGGAAAACGTAATATATAAGATACCAAATAGCTGAAAACTTAAAAAATCTTGATTCAGTTACAGCAAGCGAAGGGTGGACACGAAGATGCCACAAGCGGAGATATTCTGTTGCAAAATTTGCTCAACAATGTTCTAAGCAAGAGTAGTCAATTTCCTTGGGAAGAGGTTCTTCACATACAAACTTTTTGAATACTAAGGGCTATTTTCAAGAAACTCTCATCATTTCATGGCAGGTTAGGGCAGTGGATTGCATTCTTGAATCTAACCTCTGAGGTCTTGGGTTCAGTATCCCTCACTGCTGACCGAGGTACAGTAGTAATGCCACTGAAAATTTAACGGATTAGTGTTTCATCTTCGGCCTAAATACCAAATAGGGTGATCGGGTCGGTTGATATACTACAATCACAACGAACAAGGCTTAAAGCCAATTTTGAATGAAATGTTGACGTTGAAACGCTCTGTTCAGTCATAGCTCAATAAGGATAAGTTTTGTTGAGCGATACTCGGATGCCCAGTCTTGTTCAGCGAGAATAACAAGGGATGTTCAGTGCATCAGCTCAATATTTGGATTCTTCAGCGTAATATTCAGTGTGGTAGAGGGCGTTATAATAGCCCGCTCTCAACATCACAGAATATAGTAGAACATCGCTCTACAAGCTCGAGTGTTTGTTCAGTGAAACGCGAGAACGCTTGAAAAAGGCCTGTAATAGCAATATGTATAGAGAAATGAAGAGGGCACTTACCCAATGACAAGATTGACGATGCAAAGATGATAAGTTTTCTTGTCAGGTTCATCATAAGCAACTTGTTCCTAAAGAATAGTAAAGACACTAGTATGGGCATAAAATACAACAAACAGCCCAATGTCTGGTCTCAAAGATTAGGCCAATTACAAAAATATGTCTTGTAGATAGAGCAAATTATAATGTTAACGCGATTCTCTTTAACACGATGTCGACTGTAGTTGAAGACAGCTTTAAAATCGGATCTTCAGCCACTAACCAACAAGACTTGCATCTCGTTTCCTTACGTATAGGAAATAAGCTTTGGGTAAATTTTGAGGGAACACCGTAGGGAGGCCAACGGCTAGTTATGATAAGCTATCTCCAAGCAACAAAAATGCTTGCTTTCAAAACATACTTCCTTGAAAAGTAGTTGAATTTTTGAATAACAAAAATTTTAAGAGAATTTCAAAGTCATCTTCAATTCAAACCTCCTCTTTTTCGATTTTTCTCATGAGTTCCTCAGCCTTAAATAAGAAGAAAAAAATCTTTGTTCAGACCAAATTTTAACATTTTATCTAAGCATTAAAGAATACATACTGTATCTTTTTGTCGTTAATCGCTTAAGGTAACTTCCGTGTAATCAATTGAAATACAGAGGCCGAGATATAGGGCTATAAAAACAACTATTGAATAAAGCTTAGAGTATGGTGATTGTTGATTTCTGAAATTTTCGTATAAAACTGGTCAACATGAAGGTGAAGGTGAAATGTTCTTTTAGCGCCAGTCGCTAGGATCTCAGTAGTAAGTTAACTAATCGCAACTTGACCCTGGCTGGGCTCGCTACCATGGCTGGGTTCGGTAACAGGTCAAGTCGCCCCACTACCAACTCGCCCCGCCTTAACATGGTCAAGTCGGACCTCTTTAAAAATCCATAGTTCAGTGGGGGCGAGTTGATTTTAGAGATGGGGCGCGTTGACTTTGAAGGTGGGGCGAGTTGACTTTGAAAGTGGGGCGAGTTGACCCCAAAGTGGGGCAGGTTGGCAATTGGGCGAGTTGGTGATGGGGCGAGTTGACTACAAACCGCTGGGCTCGAACCCTGATCACACACACAGAGCTCATGACACCCCGAGTGAGCTGGATTACACGACGCCACAGACAGCATCAGCAATATGAAAAATCATAATGCCTGTGATCCTACATACCCTCTAAGTAACTGAAGAATTGAGAGCAAATTAAAAAGATTGAGCAAAGATCAGCCACCCTCAGAAATTTATTGGTTCTATAAAAAAGGTTATATCAAATTTGATCGCTCACCTCTTCATTTGCACTTGTCATGATGTATGATACGCAAAGATTAGCAAGAACAATAGCACTGACGGACAAAATCTGTAAACAATTATGGAAATATGTATACATAAAATGATACTCACAAAATCTCTAGGATGAATTAGACCCTGGCCAAACGATAAAAATTGTCTCAAACATATTAAATTTGCTTCTCTAGGTGAAGATGAAGGTAAAATGGTGTATTTAGCAGCAGTCGCTAGGATCTCGGTAATAGGTTAACTAATCGAGACCTCGATCCTGGCTGTGACGCTACCGTAACATGGTCTCGAACCCCGGTTAAGTTTCTGACACCATGAGTCAGCTAAATTAGGCCACGATGTCACAGCAACTTGTTGAGCAAATGATTTACGGTTTGGCTAAAAATTAGTCTTGAATTAACATGCAACATGTTGCGTGAAATGTTACGTGAAATGTAGCATTGGTTGGTTAGAGCTTAATGAATGTCGGCCAAAATGGAAGAAATTTGTGGTGTCCTTTACGTAGTGAAATCCTTGCATCAAAACCAGTTGCAGGATAACTTTCAAGCAAATACTGTAGCAAGCCTGTAAGAATAGGGAGACTTTGTCACAACTTTAAAGGAAATCTTGTCTGAACATTTCTCTCAAAAATCCGTAAAATCAAAATAATACTTACATTGTCGTAATGTTTTTTCACGATGGGCTCATAGAATCCAATAGCTTCTTTATATTTGCTTTCCTGTTAGAATAATTATGAAATCAAAGTTAAAGGCATGCAAAACAACACAGGGATATCATCATACCACATTAACGAAATATAAAAGTCAAACGGGAGGAGAGCCTTGGGCTGTATTACTTAGGGAGTTACTCGGCTTGGAGTTGGGGAGACATTTCATTTAGTGCCAAAGACGAATAGGAAAATGTCAACGTGAACATGCAGCTTCAAGGTGAATGAAACAGGGAATTGGATATGACAAATTCGGAAAGTCGTTGGTTGAAAGGCATGGCGATCAAAATCGTCTCTCCCGGTCATTTTTTTCGATGTGGTGATCAAAAATATCCTACTGCGCATGATTCCTTGTGAATTCTACTGGCGATCGTTCTACAGTTATCCAATAGACTCACTCCATAGGTCCCACTGCTTTGCTCGATGTTGTTGTTGTTGTTTTCTACAATCGCTCAGTGTGGAGTGACACATTAGAATAAGGGGAGCGTTAACTAGAGACTCGTGTCGTGAGTCTAGTTATCTAATTGAGATGGGCCCTAGCCCGTAATTGAAAGTCGACACCAGTTATACAGAAATTTGCAGAACACAATTGAGGTTCTTGAGAACAGTAGACCTAACTCATTTATACCAAAACTTCTCCCGTCTTCACATCCTGCAGCGGCCAATTTTGTTTCTTTTTATTTATTTGAGCAAAATACTATTGCGATGTTTAGCATTGGCGTTGAAGACTATGACTCGTAAAATAAACACCAATATTGAGCAATCCTTACTTGCATAAAAAGAACATGCGCCACATTCAGTTTCCAAATTTCGTGTTCGTTGCAGAATTCAACTGATTTTCGGAATATCTAAAAGCAAAATTTAACATCAGAATTCGAGTTCAAAGCGTATTTTGGTAGCAAAGGAACGCACCACGACTCAATGACGGTCAAAAAAGGTCAATACAATCTAGTGAACCAATGAAAATTGAATAAGTAAAGAATAGCAAAATTGCCTTTTCTGTTTTGTAGAGAATTCAATAAGATCCTGCTTTGCGAATCTGAAATGTTTGAATGACAATTCTTTGATGGTTTAATCGAGGAACAGATAACGAATTAGCCAACTTTCAGGAAAGCATAAGACTCGTTCTTTCTACTCTGTTAGGTTGTTTCAGCAACAGGACGCAGCCGTCCATGAGAATACCAACTTTGTCAAGAAAATGCAATAGCGTTTCAATCAAATTTATACCTAAGCATTCAAGTGAAGTGTAACGATGGAAGGATACCGGCGTACTAATAGGGCCTAAGTTTAAGGCTAGCTACAGAAATAAATCTTGTAGCGCACCATTTGATCCTGAATTGCTTTCTTCGCTGGTTTTACGGCAGGTTCTCATAACAATGGCGCAATATAAAATAAATCACATTTCTATCTGGTATGGCTGCAGAACGTCAGAGAACATGAAAACAGCAAAGATGACGTAGTCGTCAGAGCGTCGAATATCAAGACACGGGAAAATAACTAGTACCCAGATTCTTCTTCTGCTCGCGACGTCTTCTTTTCTTGTGGCGTCCTATTGCTACAACAATCTATGAACTCTGCATCGCGCGTGGCGTTAACATCATATAAAATCATTATCAAATACCTTTTCAACAGCAGAGTAATTCTCCCTGTCCCAATATATTTTTGCTTGTGCCATCAAAACAGGAATATATCTGGAAGAAATTTAATAGTATCAAAATATTTCTGCAACTTCTGCAAAAGTCTACCAAAGGAAAAGTAAAAGCAAAGTTTCTGTTTTTAGTCTTCTGTACTAACCGAAGGCTACTCAGTCGACGTTACACTGTATCCTTGGTCTGGATGCATACAGCATATAGCAGAATGCAGCCACCTACGGCACTTATAACTACCGACCAGGTTGCCATCTATCCTCCTGGGTGGTGAGGGGTACATTTGTGTTTACTGCCTTTCAGGTGTCGTCTCGTCGTTGGATCCTGCGGTTCCTTTGGGTCTGGATGCATTCGTCCAACCTCGTCCCCAGGCCCCAAATCGAATTTCCTCGAATCTCAACCGTCAAATCGATTTTGGCCCTGGTACCGGCCACAAAATCTGCCAATATATTGGCAATTTTGGCCTAGGCATAAAAACAAGATGTAGATTCCGAAAGCAGATGTTCTTAGAAAGGAAATTCAAAGAATTTCATTGATAACTGTAAGGCAAGATACAATATCTCATGTAGCATCATTTGTTGGTTTTTATAGATGTTTTTTTACATAGTTTTCGGCCTATTTTGGTGTGAATTTTTGAAGAAACTATGACGTCACTTAAAATTTCTATTGTTTGAACAGCCAATCAAATTGCGAATAGACAAGGCCGATACCAGGGTCGAATATGGACAGCGGAGTTTCACGTAGAGGCCTATTCACCCTGGGGACGAGGTTGGCATTCGTCTACCATAGTGACAGCAAAAGCACGACCTCTAGGAAGAGCAGCTTTTAGGTTTTGATAATTATACTTTTTATAAATGTATTTAATGTAATTAATTATGCAAATTATCATTATATATTTAATTATGTAAATTTTGTAGTAGGTGATAGGGCATCGTGCCAAAATATTTATACAAGACTTGCCCAAGGTTGTTATCTCTGGAATCACAAGTGGAAAGACCTGGGCTTGAACCTACAGCCTTGAACCTTGTGAGTGCTGCATGCTAACCACTGCGCCACAGAGACCACAAAACTACTAACAATCCAAATGAACACACTGTTTCTCTTCAGGAGTTGTTTTGTGAAACAAAAACAAGTCTTCAAGATGGCAAAAAAGAGCTGAAACTTCTTCAGTCATAACTAAAAGCTTTCAGTCATAACTAAAACAGACCGAAACTATTGACAGGAATTCGTACCTGGATGCGGATCGAAAGGAAACAATCAGAAAATAAAGCTGATTTGGAATTGTTTTGAACACCAATCAGCTTGCAGGATGAATGGGAATACCAGCTGAATTAACTTGAAGAGTATACGTATGGTATACATATTTCTAAATGTTTAGCACTGTGGCACAAATGACGAACAACAAATTTGGCACAAATTTCATTGATGATAAATAAATATACCTTTCCAATGCTTCATCATAATCATTAACAGCTTTTTCACAGCCTCATCATCTTGGTTTTGTCTTGCTTCTTGAACCTGAAAATTAATTGATAAATTACAATCACTGGCAGACTAAGACATGTGACATGAGTCGCAGAGAAAATTCAGATGGAGAATAAGCTTTACCTGTTTTGTGAGTTTTCTTAGTGCTTCAGTATGCTTCACTGCAATATCATCAAATTTACGAAAAGCCTAACAATAGAACAAAGCAGGATTGAGAAGATTTGGGAAAATTAGAGCTAAATAATGCATTAAGCTGGCCTTTAACATAATCAAACATCCTAAAAGATTGTGGCCAAAAGAATCAAACATGTTTGCTTCGACAGTGTCGGATGATGTTCTATGCCGATGTTTAATACTTTTGGCCAGGGCAAATGATATAAAAAGCATCAAACATACCTCTTCCGGAGACGACTGTTGTGTTATGACCGCATCCAAAAAACTGTACAAAAACTGAAATAAAACACAAATTGCATAGAAGAAAAATTATAGTAATATCAAATTTTGAGGCCCCTGTCCACGGAGCGTCTAAAACGTCTTACAAGACCTAAGACAATCGGAAAGTATAACTAAACGCATGACAGAAATCGGGTAATGTCCAAGTCTAAAATAATGAGACGCAGTTTAGACCTTTGAGAGTCAGAGGGAATCAGACACAGTTTAGACATTTTTAGACGTTATAAGACAACTGCCGTGAATAACTCCATATGTCAAAGAAGCATACTTGCTTAACTCATTTTCCGCCGAAAATTCACGAAATGGTCTTCAAAATTATCTGTTCTCATCAGGGGATGGAAGACAAATACAACAAAGCAAGAAGGCACTTCACAAGAGAGACACCCAAACAATATTTATTGATGAACTTGAGGGTTACAGATATCCCCAATATTAGCTTCAAAAATACAGCAAAAAAGCAAAACAAAGATGCAAAAAGATTCAAATAAAGCTTAGAACAATTAGGGTCGAGCCTAACTTTCTAGTTCTTTGAAAATCGTGTATGATACTCTTTAACTCACCGGAGTTAAAAACTTGTATGTCAGGTGAACATTTTCAGCCAAAACATCAGCTGCCAAATCGTAATACTGTTTCAAAAAAGTAAAAATTTAGAATTTAAATTGGCAAGACTTACAATATAAATTAACAAAAACAAAACGATTTGAAACAAGTAATGTCTGTGCAGTACGGTGGCAGATGTTAAATACGGTGGGGGATACCATGATTGCCATAGGAAGGCATCTCCACCGTACTGATTATCCGCAACCGTACTGCACATCCCCACCGTACCGCACAGTCATTACAAAGGGCGAGAAAGGTTGACAAAACAAAAGTATTCCTCATTGTGCAGTTGCCTGCAGCTTCTTCGCGGAAACTTGACGTTGCTTAAACAAGTAAACAATTGCTAACTTGAAAGTGTGGTTGGAATTCTTGTCAAAATTGCGTAAATTTCGAGTTGGTTTGATATTTAAAGATAGAAGAAAAATAACACTGTAAGAAAGAAGTGTAGGAAGAAAGATTGTCTTTTTGGGTGGGGGCCAATCAATAGAAAAGCGTCTAAATCATACAGAAAAAACAACGGGCTTTGCAAATTATTGGGGGGGGGGGGAAGCCCAGTAAGCTGCTTCGGCCCTGGTAAGGCCAGTAAGGCGACCAAAAACATTGTATAAAAGGAGCAGCAGAGCAATTCTTGATCTTGATTATGATGTTGAAGAAATGATAAAGCTGTTCTATCATTTCTGATTAAACTGCTCTGTCGCTCCTTTTGTACAATGCTTTTGTTCCCCGTACTGGTCTTACAGTTTATCTTGAAATATGGCTCCCCAAAAAGTCAACCTACTAAAACTAAAACTATAGCATGAATTTGGGCACTTCTAATAAACAATTATTCTAGACGAAATTACCTGGTATTTGCAGTACAGCAGCAGGAGATTGCCAAATGTTTCTGTTGGGAGAAAAGTGATATAAAAAAGTCATAAAAACTTTTCAAACCCATTTATTTAATACGAAAGTTGCAAATAACAAATGTACTCAACATTCATACATTCTTAGCAGTAGACCTATCTATCAATGAATAACATTAGTTCTTTTTAAATCTCGGTTTGACGTGGAGTTGAATCCAGAAGGCGTACATTGCTCTAACAACGCCTAAGACGGTTATTGTGCGTGTGCCATCACTTTGGCATTCGCAGCTCAAAGCACCACTCCTGAAATTTTCCATAACATTACATTTTCCATACAATATGAAAAAGTCTGCAATTCACATGAAAAGAGTTTGTTTCAAAAATGTCAATTTCATGCAGCATGATGTCAATTTCTTTTCACAAAAGAGTCAGTTTCGTTAAATAACGACTTTTGAACAAATTTCTATTTCATGCAACATTTTCAATACCAAGCAAAATGCAACAGTAAACTCCAAGTAAAGGGTTATCGCAAACAGAAAAAAGAACAAAAACCAAATAGCAAAATGAAATAAAGAATTTACGCCTAAGTCAATTGTTTCAGCCTGTTTTTGACGTTTATACGTTGAGAAGTGTCAGACGAAAAAGAGCTGTTATGTACATTCCAGGATGTTGATATATTTCTGCGTAATAAATTCAGATTTATATTTTCGTTTTGAAACTTAGCAATTTTAGGATACTAACCTGGTGGAAATGGGTTCTGCTGGAGTAAGAACCTAAATTTCTCAAAACCCTGGAAATGAAAAAGAGGATATCAACTCGGCATGAAGTAACAATTATGCCATGATGCGTAACAGAGTGGCTAAGTGTAACTTCTTCAGAAATCTATTTTTAGACGAGCCAATTCGGGTATTCTAAAACGGGTCCTTATAACGACACTGCTCAGTCAATATATTGCTAGTAAAATACGCTAGTCAAACGACCAAACACCGTTTGTCAAACATTTCGAATCTGCTAATCAAGAAATGTTTGGATGTTTGGCAAAACGTTCCTTGACAAGCATGAATAAGCAGAATTTGGAAAATGTCGCATGAGATTTTGGAAAAGTTTAAAACATTTTTGCTTGTAGAAAGCAAAACATGTTTGACCATAATTAACGGAATAAACATTGGCAGTGTTTATTCTATTGACTAAGGTTTGACTAGCAATGTTTAGCAACGTAGCCAAACGGTAAAACCTTCAAGCTTGACAAAGAAATTTCAAATTTTTGATAAACGATGCATGATTGTTTGGCCAGGGCCTGAAGAAGGCAACAATTCCGTTTTTCTTTAGATTTGCAACAGTGTTTCTTCTAGCATGGGTGCAGACCAGAGACTCTGAAGACCGCATTACAAATTATCAGAGTATACACACATGCCATGTCTTCTTAAGGGTGAGAAGCAATTATCATTAGAATGCAGATCCACTTCGTAGGGTGGTCAGTAACATGACCATAGATATGTGCGAAATCTCTGTCAAAGCAAACAAAAGATAGCGTGCCAGTAAATGTAAACGACTTCATGTTACTCCGAAACCCTACTCACTTCTGTTGGGTTTGATTCCATGTTCATTAAAGCTTGGTTGTGCAATGTGACTGGATCTAATTCCTGTAGAAAGGAGAAAAAAGCCTCTATTAAACAAATCAGAGAAATAGAATATCCAGTAGATGCAAGATACTAGAAAATGGCATGTCTGCCAGTTCCGAGGATCTGATAGGGAATTTTGATATGGGATTGAAAAAAAAATGACGATGATGATGGTTGTTATTATTATTATAATTATTATAAATTGGTTTAAACATTTGCTTAAAAATATAATAGCTATACTTAAAATAAAAAAATAAAATACTTAATATAAATGCTTTTTCCAGGAGTGAAATGCCCCTCGCCATAAAAAGTTAAATCAAATCAAATCAAGTCTAAATTTGGAATAGAAAGTTTGAACCACCGGCAATGGCAGATTGTTTTTAACCTTAAACCCATCAAGAGATGTGGATTATCTAATCAACCGAGGAACGGTAGCCAAGGCTTCTGGGCCTCTGAAACGATTGGATTCTGAGCCACATCTAACGGTTCTTATTCGGATAAGAGCAAAATCGTTTTCATTCCTCAGATAATAGTGCCTTTATATTAAAGCAAAAAAATTCTACCTCTTCAGCTCTTGGAGGCATATCTGTTAGTGCTTCTTGGGCAGCTTCATCTGAAATAAAATGAATTTTGCTCAACTAATCTTTGAGAACGGGTAAAAGTAGGGGCATCGAGTAAACTGAAAATATTTTGAGTCAATGCTAAATTCCGCCCATTCAAGAGCCTTCTATTTGGTAAAAAAAGCTGAGGTCATTTAAACATTCTAAAATTGACATTGTGACTCATAAAAGTAAACGATTGCGTTTTCAATGCTTCGTAACTTTTCATGGAAAACTTGTCCAAGTTCATGCATCCTAATGGCATACTAAAGCAAAGAATTATTATACCTCTTCAGCTACAATCTAGCAATGCCTGCCGTTTCATAAATGCCTTATCTTTAGGCTTGCTAGAATTCCTAACGCGAATTTCAAAGGGTTTTAATGGTTTACTAATGCGGATGGTTCCTTTAATTGATGCTACTGTATTTTTCCGCGCAGTTTTTGGCTCTAGCTAATCGATCAAACACGATCAAACATGTTCATAGAAAATTTAAAATTTACTTTTCAAGCAAGGTTTTAACGTTTAGTCACGTCAAAACATATTTCATGAACAAACAGCAATTTTGTTGCATAATGTTTTGTAACAGTTTAAATACATTCTTCTCTTGCAGCAAGCACAAAAAAATTTGTCGAGCAATGTTTTGCGGCGTGACCAAACGGTACAACATTTGCTAGAAAAGCAAATTTCAGATGTTTTACAACAACGTTTGGACGTTTTGTCACCAGGCTTAAAGGCTCTAGATGTGCAATATGCTGCATGCCCGCCAATTGTTTTCAAAGGAAGGATGCATTATGTACTTTCCACGGGTTCTGCTCCACTTTTGATCTAACATTGTTTACCTCAAGCGTATTGTCACTGAAGTAAGGCCCTGGCCAAACGGATCAAACATTGTCGGTCAAACAGTTGCGATTTGCTTGTCAAGCAAAATGTTTGACTGTTTGGCCATGTCCAAAAACATCGCTCGTCCAACATTTTTTGTTTGCCTCAAGCGAAAAATGTTTTTGAACTCTTTCAAAAATATCACGCCACAAGTTCTGATACTTTTGCTTGTCAAGCAATGTTTTTGGACGTGGCCAAAGGGTCAAACATTTGTTGTAAAGCAAATCTAAATTGTTGGACCAACAGTGTTTGGCCAGGCTCTAAAGTATGAAAAAATTGGAACTGAATTGGATGAATTGAATTGAACAGAAAAGCCTAAAAACTCACAGTTCTTTAGCTGGTATTCAATTGCTGCCTTTAAGTTGAAAGCTTCGATTAATGCTGTTTCGTGGAGGATCTAAAAAGAGAAGAAGATCAGTCTAAAACAAATTCCAAACAGTAATCGTTACAATTTCATTTGCGAAACATATGCAAAATTTTCATTTGTAATTTAAATCCGTAATTTGGCATGGAAGGGTTACGACGCCTAGACTTATTACATCAGTTGTAGTTTTCACTCCTTAAGGCAAGGCTAAACTAAAGTAGGAGACATGTCGCACGAGACATTGTCGCGTGTGCCATGTCCCTTCAATGTCTCCCAGTTTAGCCATCCTCAGAAACTTTGTAGCGCACGACAAGATTTATAGCGAGAGACACGCAAATGTTTCTGGGAGACAACAGAAACATTTCTTGTCTCCGCGATTTGGGGTAATGTCACTCGCATGTTTAGCCACCCTGGAAGACACGCCGAATACAGTGTCCTAGTTTAGCCACAGCTTTAGGCAAATTGACAGGTCGCTCAAAAATACTCCAGGCAATTTTGAGCATAAGGCCATCCAATTCAATTTCTTAATATAAATGGTTGCTATTGAACCCCCGATAGCAGGCGTTCATTGGACATTATTATAAAGATTGCAGCCAACTAGCTTCTTACTCTCGTATTGCCAACGCTTCTAACTTCTATCCCTTCTGTTGTCATTCCAACACTAAGTTCTGCAGGAAAAATTTACGGATAAGTATTGCATAAAAACAGTATCAGGGATAGAAAGCATAAGGTGGAAGAAATCTGAAGAAACATTATAATTATGACCACAATCATGAGGTTTTTCTCTCACTGTAACTCCATCAAACGGGGGCTTAATGGATTTCTGAGGTAGGTTAAACCAGCATCACCCAGAAGACAAATAAAACCTTTAGGAAAAGAATTTTCTACTTTCACTCTAAAAGAAACAGAACAGAAAGGGCATAAAATTTTCCAAGCCACGTGATCTCTTTTCCAATCCAAGCCGTTCCGAGGCAGAAAAATGTAAGTGGAAACTCGGCTAAATTCGGCTAAGGATTGTTTGTATATTCACCCCAGATAACGTATGTTACAACTTACAACGGTGGTTGTGCAGTACAGCGGAGGGATATCATCAGTAAAGCGGAGGGATATCATCAGTACAGTGGATTGACATCATCAGTACGGCGGAGGGATACCACGAGTACAGCGATGGATGTTCAGTACAGCGATGAGATGTTTAATGTAACATTGTACTGCACAACCACCGCTGTACTGCACATACGTTATGCGAGGCGATACTACCTTTAGTTGAAATCATGAGTTAGCTACCACAATTGATAGAATTACCTCGATTAAGCTCTGATGAAGGCTTTAAGCCGAAACGAAATAAGAAAGAAACACCTTGGCTATGAAGGAGACTGCGGTGGCTGGAAGACTTTGAGTTAGGCTGGCTATTTCATTGCACTGTTCAGTGCAGTGGAGTAGTAGACTGCCTTGTTGCCCATAAGGTCACTGGTTCAAATCCAGGTCAAGGCAAATATAGTAATTGTTAAAGGTTACTTTATTTTGAGTAGGCCGTTATTTCTAGCTATTCCAGCTAATTTAGGCCTTCTATGCACGCCGTATCCAGGCATGGGACCCCTAGTTTAAAGTCCCTTCTGAAGGACGGCAGGGTGAGTTGTTTAGTCATCCATCCAGATGCTGACTTCACACGACCAAGCTTAACTTCAGCTGTCTTACGAAAACTGACTGAGAAGCTTGGCCACCCACTACACTAACTGCCCACTGCCCACTGCACACTGCCCCCTGCCCACTGCTGTGGTGTGGTAGCCCACTTATGATTACATATTTATCACGTTTCAGCTTATATACAGTTAATCTTAAGTTGTTATACTGATATAGTATTGTGGCTGAATTAGAGAAGAAACGGAAAAAAGAAAAAGCATCTGAATTAACGCAGGACACTACAGTACTAACCTGGATGTTCTCTAATGCCTTTTTCAATAATATCTGCAATGTGTTTTAATGCCGGTGCATACTGTTTCATCATATAGTGGCATAATGCAATATTGTAGGATAAATCTATAATGGAAGAATGCATTGATAAGCGACCAATGTTTTACGAACTGACTAACTTTAAAGGTGACTAACTTTAACGGTCTCTGTGGCGCAGTGGTTAGCGTGCTGGACTCACAACGAAAATGTTGTGGGTTCGAGCCACGGTCTTTCCACTTGTGTTGCAGAGATAACAACCTTGGGCAAGTTGTTAACAAAAATGTGCCTCTCTCCACTCAGGTGTATAAATGGTTACCTGGTCGGTAGTTATGAGCGCCGTGTGTGGCTGCACCCTGCTATATGTTAATGCATCCAGACCAGGGGTAAAGTGTAAAGTCGACTGAGTAGCCTTAGGCTAGTAGTAGACTCAAAAACGGCAACTTTTCTTTACTAAAGGTGTGCAGCAAAAATAATTAAAATACGAAGCAGTTTAGCGAAAGCTTGAACGATCGATTGAAGTGTATAGCTTCGCATTCGCCTTTCGCAGATAAGTAGCCAACAGCGCATGTGAACGATGTGTAAATGCCAGGGAAATGAGCCTAGAGGTGGAGCACTGACAATGATTCGAATGACGTTAACAAAGAACAGAAAGTTTCTGTAAGAAAAAGAAGGGAAAAATGCTAAACAACAAACTTTTAGCAAGATTAGTCAACCAGTTAGTTAAGATGTCAGTTAGTTTAATTTCGTCGCTTACTTGTTTAGTTAGTTAGTTCGTTAGTTAGTTACCCAGTAAGTCATTCAATCAGTTATTTAGTAAGTTAGTTGGCAAGCTTGTTTGTTAGTTAATCAGTTAGTTGGTTAGCTAGTTTATTTATTAGTTAGTTGAGCAGTTAATTAGTTAGTTAGTTGGTTAGTAATAACTAGTTAGTTAGTTAGCTAGCTAGCTAGTGAGTTGGCTAGTTAGTTAGTTAGTTAGTTTCCTAGCCAGTGAGTTAGTTAGGTTGTCAGTTAGATAGTTAGAAAGTTAGTTAGTTAGTTTGCTAGTTAGCTAGTTAGTTAACTGGTGAATTAGTCAGTCAGATAGTTGCTATGTGCTCCCGGGGATTTTCTCAGAGGTCATCACGTTAAAATAGAATCGCTCATCGCTCACCCTTCCCTTATCGTCGACTGCAAGCAGCAAGACAAAAAACAAAATCAAACCTGGTTGATATCCAAGAATGTTCATTGCAGTTGTAAATTTCTGGCATGCTTCTTGATATCTTCCTTCCTGAAATTGACAATACACATTCAAACCCCTTTTTAATTTTATTATTTTCGCAGCAGGGCAAATCTTTTTTGAGGAACAATAGCTACAAAACGCAAGTCGCAAATGAAACTGTCTTGTAGACCTTGGAATCTAGCAGAGTTTAATAACAAAAGAACCTGCTCTGGGTGCACTCACTTGGACTGTGGGTTAGGAGAAAACTCTGATGCACGGTGGACCCATTTACAACATATCGGATAGCTTCTTGATGGCTTTGCTGCACACTCCCTTCTCGATATTTAATGCCGTATTTACACGTCACTGAATAGCTCAGTCTACCGTTAAAACCATTTTGCATGATATTTTTGTGCACCCCAATCTGGTAGGAATACAAAAACGCAGGGCCGAAACAAGGCCGACGAGCCACGGTTCATCTAGATTTTTCTCACACACGTGAGCCCGGCACGAGTGCAGCCTGTGAGCATGTTCAGTTGCTAGGATCTCAGAAGTAGATGAACTAACGAGACCCCGACCCTGATGCTACCATGGAAGGGATGGTACCGTGGTTTGGGTTAGAACCCTGATCTTAGCTCTTGACACCACCGACTAACTGGATTAGACCATAATGCCACAGCAACTTCAAACACCAAGTGATCTTGGTACAGCAGCCTGTGTAATTTTATAATTGTGAAGATATTACTGTAGATTTGTATTATTCTTTTTCATCAAAAAAGATTGTTGTGCAAAAAAGTCTAGAAAATAGAGATCTAGTTATGTGTGAATCATTTATGCTCACCTTATAAAGAAGACATCCAAAATTCACTTCACTGTCTGGATCATCCGAGGGAATTTGCTCCACAAGACTCTAAAATTGTAGAATACAATCTTTTTTAACAAAGTGTTGTTTATCACTATCATTGCAATACACTAAGACATTTTAGTACACTCATTTTTTATAAGAACACAATTCATAAGAGCATTGCGGCTCAATTTGTCAAAGTAAGAAAAGCGTAAGAACATGTCAAGCCTCAGATAAAAAATAAGAAACAAGAAAATGGAAAATTTTGAAGATGATGTACCTGCCTGGATTATGGGCTAGTTTTCTATACTTTGCCTAGCTTGCAGATCCTGTTCTTTGACTTTATGGTCCAGTTATAGATTAATTTAACAGTTATTGAAATTTTTGCCCCAGTTTTGGGTCTACTCAATGAAAATGTGCCAATTTCTTGGGCAAATGTCATCTCTTAGTGCAGCATTGAATGAAATATTCTTTGGAAATATCTTTCACTAGTTATGGAATGTTTCAATAGATGATGCAATTGTTAGTGGCTATCTTTTCAAAATCTTGTCTTGGTTATGTGTCCGCCCTTGGGCTTCTCATGGACACACCCACCCCAATGAGTTATCCATTCTCTTGATGGAACACACTGTATGTCTCAAAGATATTCGTTGACAGAATGCTTACTTGTGCTCCTTGAGTATCATCTTCACTATATTTAATTGCTGCTTGCAGTTTAAGAATCTGAAAATAATCCAAAATCAAAATCATTGTAGCACGGTAGTAGTGAGGTATAAGTCAGCTGAAGAAAGATGATTTAAGCAAAAATGAATGACGGGACTAGTCCATTGAATGAAAAGATTTACCTTCCCATTAACCTCCCCAATGCCAATTTTCAAGCCTGTCAGCAAGTTGACTCTATTGTGGGCCATGTCGGCAAATTTGGAAAATCAGATTTTCAAAATATCTCTATTGTACGCAATTACCTTAATAAACTTGAAATAAGAACTAGACCAATACCAAGAAGAGAAATGTTTTAATGACGTTTTGGGCTTCATCATAATATTTCTACCAAATACTGCATGATGCTTTTGCATATATTCACTAAGCAATCATCTTGTTGGAAATTGCGCTGCATCATATTATAACAGAACCATAACAAAAGACCACCATGTGATCTGAAATGTTATGGATTAAGAAAATCTAATTCCATGTTTTTGGTCCAACATAGCATATGTCACCATACTGGAACAGTGGTGCTGCACCCCCACCCAACCCCCCTTTTAGTGACGGCTCTGTGAATAACCATTACCTTACCTTGCTTTGCATACTTGGATTTTCTATCTGATGAGTGACTTTCATGGCTTCTTGAGTCTCAAATGCTTTATTCAGACTCTGAAAAACAGAGTTAATCATATTTGAGTTTACATGTTTTAAGTTCATTTTAATTTCATGCAGCAGTCACTTCTGTTATTTTCATCACAGCACTTCAGATTGAGGATTGCATAAACAAAAATAGATACAATTAGGAAATTTCAACTAACCTGAGCATAATAAAGTTTATAGTCATCAACTTCTGGGTGTAGCTTTGTCAGCTGTTCATAACTAAAAGTGAAAACAAAAGCAATTGAAAACCAAAGAGTATAATTTTCTCTAAATTTAAAGTCAATCATCACAAAAGGTGAGCAAAGAAAATTAAAATTTGCATTTTTGTGTAGCTTAAGTCAAGAAAAATCTTAGGTGTTTAACATAATTTTTTTATACAAACCATTCAGCAGCATTTTGAAAGTCTTGTGTTCCATAATAACAATAGCCAAGAAGTGAGAGGGCAGCTCTAGACTGAAAAAAGACAATTATAAATTTTATAATAAAACATATATAGCCTTGCAGTTGTAGTGGCTTATATTGCAGTGACATAAAAATCATAATTATTCTTTAGCACAAACATGCCTAGGTATACTTAAGTAGGTATAGGTACAATGCCTGTCAAGTTGTTGGAACACCCTCATACTGCCATCATTTAAGAAAAAATATTACAAGAGGGGGTGTTTGGGTTTTACGGTTTATACAGTTTTGCAAAAAATTTGGCATGGGTTTTCAGTTATTTCTGAAAAGTTACGTGGTTTTTCGGTTTTGAAAATCTTGCCGATGTACAGTTTTATGGCATTTCTGGATAATTTTCCGTCTTTTGATTAATAAGATTTTGAGTTTTTGGTACTGAATGCCAATTCAATGAAGCTACAGGTTAGTCCACAATGAAAAAGAAAACAAGAAAATGTCTCAAAAACGTGAAGTGAACAGTAAAAGTAGAGTTTTAATAGATTCTGTGCAATTTTTGTGAAAACAGAGACTGAACATCGTGCCATATGATTTTGTTCCATATATCCCACGAATTTACAGTTTTTGAGCAAATTTTAAGGTTTTATGGTTTCTGGAACCCCCCTCAAACACGCATTCTTACAACTGTATAGAAAAAAAAATAAGTAATTTTTGGGCTTACCCCAGGATGTTTCTCTAATTCAGCTGACAAGATCTGTATAGCTTCAGGATATTTCTGGGATTTTATCTAGAAAACAATAGACAAGCATTAAGCACGAAAAGCTTTCTATACCTAATAATGATATACCTAGGCCTAATAATAAGTCATTCGTCAAAACACCCTAGATACAGGGAATCAATTTCATAGACAAATAAAGCATTTGGACAAACTTTATGCACATGTCATGCAATGAGGATTTTCAGTTGCTGGTATAAATTATACAAGCAAGGGTTTATTGATACATCCATTGGTTAGTTCAGGCAAAGGTTTTTTTTTTTGAAAAATGATTGATTAAAGCCATGAAACCTCTTCATAAAAATTACAGACTACCTAAACTTACCATTCCATAAACTGTTGAAGTGAATTCTCCTTCTTTGATGTTTACTCCAATCATATTTCGTATTCTGCTATAGGTGAGCTTTCAGCTTTTATGCGTTGTCTTCTGTTGGAGGTCAGCACGTACAGGTGCAGAGAAGCAGAACGGCCTGATTAGGCCTACTTTCTTGACAACGCCGTCGCGAGACTGCGTTCAAAGAAGGTTACCTTTCACTTTATAGCTCTTCATCAACACGCAGAGAGGAAAAGCTTTGGTAAGAGCATTGATGCTTGATATTTGTGTTATTATTGCCTTTGTATCTTCAAAGCAAATAAACTGTAAATACTCCCTTTCCTTTATAACCAAACTAAAACCAAAGTCAAAATCGTTGCTATGAAGGAGTAAACAATATGGAATCGGTCAGGAATATTGTTTAAGCCTCTTTCTGAATAGAGCTTTTGGCTGGTGAGCGGGTGGGTGGTTGATGAGGGGGTGAGGGCGTGGGGGAAGGGGCTTGGTTGCTTTGTTCCGTATGGTCACAGAACAGGGTGGAGGTACTACGGGCACTACCTGATGTACAGTATGTACGATAGCCCCCTATGTGCCCTTGATAATAGACATGTCACGCGCATTTTCAGCGTATCTCCGCCTCCCAGAGTGGCTAAACACGCGAGTTACAAGCGAGCAACATGTCCCTAGAATCAAAAGCTACATATTTTGCCGCGCGCAAAAATATTTCCGAGGTGGCTAGACTGGGAGACATCGAGGGGACATGTCACGCGTGACAATGTTGCGCGAGACATGTCTCCCGGTTTAGCCAGGCCTTTAGAAACATCCTAATGCAAAAAAATGAGATAATGCGAGATACTTTGTAGAAAGGGTTGTTTCAGGGGGCTTAAAAATCACGGGCCCCACCGGACATCGTGCAACGCATTATAGATATTTGTTATGAATTCATTGCAAAGATCGCATATAATGAGAATTGTATATGAAGTAATACAAGCCCCTTTTCCCACTCATTAGCTAATCTAATCATCTAAGGGTATAGCTTATCTCCAATAAAGGCCATTTCTTGCCCTAATGGCCGAAATGCCAATAATTATTATTTTTCTAGGCCTTGCCTCTTCTCTCTAAGTAGGGTAGCAGAGTAGCGGGGGCAATTGTGCTCTGACCCCAACGGCCTCTACAAGATAAAAAGTCTTTACCGTACTGAACTTCCTCCTTCGTACTGATACTGATAATATCCCTCCACTGTACTGATGATATCTCTCCACCGTCCCTACTGAATACTCTCCACTGGTACTGCACAGACATTACCCGGGGTGAATAGGTGGTACATGATGTTGAAAACTCAGACAGAAATTAAAATGGGTCTCACACAAGTCTTTGAATTCTTAGAAATAAGCGTGAAAGTACAGAAAAAAATATTAAAACTTGTAAAGAAAACTGCATCAAAGCAGCTTTAAAAGCGACGCTATTTTAATGGCGGAACTTAGTCGCAAAAATTGGAAAAGTGCGAGCTCACAAAGCGGCACAGAATCAACAATTCTTTTCACCCAAACGAAAGACTCGACAGTATAAAGAAACTTACTATTAAATAGATAAACACACCAGAGTTTGTTGAAGCAAAGACAAAGCCAAATTTATTCAGGTTGCAGGTGGCATACAATGCGGTGAATTATCATGATAAAACAAGCCACGATAGAAAGCGTTTGAAGTACTTGCTGTAGAAAACAGCTGCTCTGGAATTACCTTGACGCTATATCTCAAAGCCACTAAGCATAAATCCTAGTTGACGATTAGGAATCTTTGAACAAGTAAATCTTTGGGCCAAACTTACGAAAACGTCCTACAAACCTCTTCTTCAACTTGGTGCTCGCATTTGATATATAAGGATTCAAAATGGACAGAGGAATGCTTGTACAAAACGTCGAATCTCTCAAGTTTCAATTAGAAATAAGCAGAATTCCACTCTCGAAGTCGTGCAACGAGTGAGTAGACATTTTTTATCATTCAAAACACACGAACTTTGCTTAGAAATCACAGATCTAATCCCGTACTGGAAGTTTCTTAAAATGATCAGATTTTGATTACCTACTGAACGTTCTAAGGTTTCTTAATACATGTTAGTGGGATACACATCTTTTTATAAGGAACTCCTTCCAAAAGGAACTCAAGGCTGAAAATTTGGAAAAAATTAAGGAATTTCAAGAAACTGTCGATGCTCGCATGAACAACTAAGAAACACTTTTTCAAGAACAAGACGGTTTATACAAATAAAAACAGAATAATATTTCCCATCGTTCTTCCCCAAAAGACTCAATTTATATTCAAAGCGAGGAAATGCAGCAAGTTTATATGAATATGCTGTAAAAATTAGTATTTAAACATATCTCACCAAAAGAAACAGTATAAGGAACTTTCAGCCTCATTTTGTTGAAAGATTGAAAAATTAAGGAACTCCAGCCTCATCTTAAAACAAAGGTTCCTTGCTAAAAACCGTGTAGCAGTTTTATTTGCGAATGATGCTTGAGACCAATCCACTCGTCGAACTTAGTATTTCCTTTGTCGCTAAAAAAGTCCGGCGTTGTGGAGTTTCTTATTACTGTATAAGGGAAATAACGCGCATTAATTCAAAATCGACTTCAAGATGCCAAAATTAGCAAGTTTATTTCGACCAAAAAGAACTTAAGATGTGATCACGAAAACAAAAAAAATCTGCACTTCAGTTTCTTAGCTACAAAACTTTGTGTGCAATACACACTTTTTTTTTATAAGAATACCTTATTTTTTGCCGAGCCTCGATTATTCTTAAGCTTATTCGATTTTGAGCCTGAAAATATTCTTAAATTATTCTTAATCATCAATGTTGTAAATTGGCCTGAAGATCAAGAGAAATAAGTCAAATCTTTGTCATTTGTTATTTTACTAATAAAAAGAGTTACTGTATCAAAGAGTCGGACAGGATAATGCATTTCAAAACAAATACAGTTGCCTGACAATCACACTTATTGTGCAGTGTAAAAAACGCAGAGAAATAAAAATGATCCTCGTCAAGCTTGAGCCTCAGATTATTCTTAAATAATTCTTAAATTTCAGCAATTTTGAGCCTGAATATTCTTATAGACTTTATTCTTATAAAAAAAGTGTGTACTATAGTACTGCTACTGTAGCAGTAGCTTCACTAAAGGACGCTAGTAATCATAAAGCTTGCAGGTCACGTTAATCGTGTCTTAAATGTTTTTTCTCCTTCAAACGAATACCCCATGTTTTATAGTGCGTTTATCTCTTTTACGGAGTTTGAGAATTTTCACATTGAAATTCCGTTAAAGACATTGTTGCCTAGTCGTTTCGCCATTAACCTTATTTCTTATGGTACTTTAAAAATAACTTTTGAAGACTCAGTCAGAATGTTTCTTTTCGTGTGCATTGGGTTTTTTCGTTGAAATAGCCTTTGTTCAATCAAAAACGAGAATAATATGCCTGACTTACAGGTCGTATTTTAGTATGTTGTTTTTGAAAAACATTGTTTTGTTTACAAAATTTTGCACCTGGAAAACTCTTTGCTTTTCGATTTGGACGCACAAACAACATCTTGAAATCACGCTGTAGCAACAGTAGCTCAAAAGCACTTATTATGCGCCATTTGCACGGCTGACGATGATGATGATGATAATTGCGGTGAGGGTGGTGGTGGTGCTGATGATAATGATAATGATGATGATCTTGATGATGATGATATGATAATGACGATGAAGATGATAGTGGTGATGGTGGTGGCGATGATGACGATGATGTTGCTGATGATAACGACAATGATGATGATGCTGATAATGATGGTATTGATGAAGGTAGCTACTGATGATGATGATGGTGTTGATGATTCGTTGTTAATGATGATGAAAGTTATGGTGTTAATGATGACGATGACTAAAATGATGATGCCATTGATGATGATGGCGACAACGCAGTTTTGTAATAAGGGCTCATGAAAATAAGTCAGCTGTGGGGCTATTCTGGCTTTCTAGCAACCCTACTGTATGCTAACCCAACCGGCAAAAAATGCCAACAAGTACCATTTTAAGAATAATTTCACCAGCCGCCCCATTCCAGTTACTCACCAGTCAGCCCAGCTCCGGTGGTTGTGTGATTAGCACTTGTGCTTCTCACGCAATAAAGCCCGGTTCGATTCTCATACATGTGACTGATGAGCTCCAATAAGAGCGAAACGCGTCTGGCATTTGAGAATGAGGCAGCTGGTCAAATTATTCATATCAGGCCGAATACGAATTCGTGCTCATGTGATATAAGCCTAACTGCATGCGTTTCGGTACCTTAGGCCAGGTACGAACCTTACAAAGTACCATTTTCCAAACAATGGAATTATCTTTCATGTGATTATTTTCCAACAGAATAAAGCAATACTGTCTACAAAACGGAGCAACTGATCCGTTGGTCAATCCAAATGCAAGAAAATCGAATCCTTGGGCGGAGAGATCAAGATGTAACTTGCTATAAATTCGAGATGACGACCATTATACATTAGTCAGTTTGAAAAGGAAAAAGAAGCCTGAACTACTAAGTAAAGATTTGTTTATTTATTTGTATATGAATCAAAAGAGAGAAAAGAAACATTTTATCAGTAGAAAATAAATATCAAACTGTATTGTAATCTGTATCAAAATCTGTATCCTACGTTTTTGAGTCAACAGGCTACAGCTCTTATCAGAGAGTGTGATTTCGTAAATTACTGATCAAATTTCTTAAGACCATTGCTTTTATTTAGCATCTTATTAGAAACTTCTAATGTAATTTTATCTAGAAATTTTATTATTTGTTGAACATGGAAACAAGAACAAAAAGGAGTTTAAAACAAACTGTCTGATCTGACAAAAAATACAGTATTAGCCCCCTATTAGCTACCCCGCCGCTAAGAAACTCATCATTGTAAAACCAGGATACTTGGTTTCTTAAAAATATATATAAAAATATACATATCACCATTCATGACAAATAAATACAAATATGTATGGTGTTGAAGAAGGCTCAACATAGCCGAAACACAAAATGCAAAACGGAAGGAGAGCCTTGGGCTGTATGACTTAGAGAGTTACTCGGCGATTTCATTGAGCTCTATAGCTCAGTGGAAACGTCGTTGGCTCTCTGGTTATGCAGTCCAGGTTCGAATTGTGGTATGCCACTTCTGGAAAAAACTATCCTAGTGTTCACCATTCATGACGAATAAATATATATCAAATAGGTATATATTGTGACAGGCTGCAGTTTCTTATAGGTCAGTTTCTTGGTGGCGGAGTATAGTGTACACCCTTTCGACGAACTGCCGCCATTATGGATTTTGTTCAAAATTTCAAAATATTGAGTTTTCGATGCTACAAACGTATAAAGTATCCTAAATGAGTCTAGGTGCAAAATTTCAGAACCCTAACGCTAGAATTGCTTATTTTACAAGCGTTCAAAGTTCACGACTCATTACGGGCTTTGGCCGGGGTTGAAACTTTTCACCCGACTAAGATAGTAAAACTTTGTACGTAGATTAGATTTTGGCTGCTTGATACAAATTTGGTATCGCAAACTAGACTGATTACCTGAGTCCCAGTTATCGCTCATGAGACCGAGGCTAGCACAAAAGGAGATCGCTCAAACTGGTAGTTTGAGCGTCCAGCAATTCAATTCAACAGCGAAACTACGACTCGGGTAATCAGTCTAATCGCAAACGCTTAATCTCGAAATTGTGAAAAATTTCCATAATGGCGGTTGTTTGTTGAAAAGTTGCATAAGAGACGGCCTTTTAAATAAGAACTCCGGGCGCCTAATCGAGAAAATACGGCAAGGGTCCATCAATGCAAATTAGGCTTTCTTTGTTCTGCTCTCCGTACAGCGGCTTTACCAAAAGATTGCACAAGACAGACTACCTCTCTGCTGCCGCTAGAAACGCGCTTCTTTTTATTGGATCCAATTTCTGGCTGATACTGTTAAAAAGATTGTCTAAAAGTTTTTTGAGACCTATAACTTGAATAAGATCCATTTCCTTGCATCTGGTAAGATTTAAATTTAAGTAAAGCAATTAACTTAACGAGATTGGCATATATTTCAATTGAAGGAAACGATTTTGGGACAACCTGTATGCTACTGATCTGATATGTCATCTGACCCAGAACAGAGCTGCGCTTACCCATGCTCTGAGTTTAGTAAATTAAGCGACGTTGCGTACACGATAGCTATTGAATACAGTGGAGCCAGTATGAGAGCACTATCATAAATGTAGACCGGGCTAAACGATGCAACCTCTCGATGCAACACTTGTTGCAGGCACGATGCTGAATCGTTTGGCCATACATGCAGCAGTGTGCAACATCTGTTGTGCTGCAGTTATTCTATTCCGATTAACCCATAAACGTAACTTTGATTCCGTATCCGCAGTATAACGCCTCGGTCCATACAATGTTTTCGGTTTGATTAATTTTGATTCTATGGTACGACGCTCCGTTTCATATATTGTTTTCCTATACTTAAGTTTCATATATTGTTATCCTTTACTTTCCTATACTACTTATGTTGATAAGTACCGTTTCCACGCAAACATTTTAACCAAATTAAGAAGTTTTTACGACGATGACGTCATCATGATGACGTCACAATGTGGCTAAAGTTCAGTAAAATCGAACTCATTATATATCGTTCGAAAGCTCTAAGCCAGCAAAATCCATATTTGCACTTATCGACCTTGGATGCACTAGTAGAGAGCAATACCCGGGATGAATAGGAACATGATGATGAAAACTCAGTTAAAAATAAAAATGGGTCTAAGGCTATGAATTTTCTCAATTAAGCGTGCAAGCAAAGAAATATCAATATGAAAATGTAATGAAAATTGCATTACAGCAGCTTAAAAGCGACGCTTATTTTAATTAATGCGGAAATTAGTCGCCAAAAATTGGAAAAGTGCGAGCTTACAAAGCGGCGGAAGAATCAACAATTCATTTCACCAAAACGAAAGACTCGGGCAGTATAAAGCCATTTGCTATTAAATAGATAAACACACCAGAGTTTGCTGGGGAAAAGACAAAGCCAAAATTATCCAGGTTGCAGGTGGCATACAATGCGGTGAATTATCATGATAAAACAAGCCACGATAGAAAGCGTTTGAAGTACTTGCTGTAGAAAACAGCTGCTCTGGAATTACCTTGACGCTATATCTCAAAGCCACTAAGCATAAATCCTAGTTGACGATTAGGAATCTTTGAACAAGTCAATCTTTGGGCCAAACTTACGAAAACGTCCTACAAACTTCTTCTTCACCTTCGTGCTCGTATTTGATATACAAAGGATTCTAAATGGACAGAGGAATGCTTGTGCAAAACGTCGAATCTCTCAAGTTTCAATTAGAAATAAGCAGAATTCCACTCTCGAAGTCGTGCAACGAGTAAGTAGACATTTTTTATCATTCAAAACACACGAACTTTACTAAGGAAATAAAAATTTCAAATGTTTACAAATTTCACATCTGGAAAAACATTGCCATTGTCGATTTTAGCTCGAAGTTCTGCTCAAAGTTATGAGTACAAATAACATCTAGAAATCCTTCCATAGCAACACTCATGCAGTGCCATTTTCAAGACTGTTGATCATTGACGATGATAGTGGTGGTGGTGATGATGATGGTGATGATGATGATGACGATGATGATGATGATGATGATGACGATGATGACGACGACGATGATGTTGATGATGATGATAATGAAAGTGGTAGTGGTTGCTGTGGTGAAGACGATGATGATGATGATGATGATGATGATGACGACGACGATGATGGTGATATTGGTGATGATGATGATGTTGATTTTGATGATGACAATACTGATGATGATGATGGCGATGATAGTGATGGTGTTGGTTGTAGTGATGATGATTATGAAGATGATGATGATGAAGTAGATGATGATGACGATGATGATGATGATGATGATGATGATGATCATTATTATTATTATTATTACTATTCAACAGAATAAAGCAGTACTGTCTACAGAATGGAGCAACTGATTATTTGGTCAATCCAAATGCACGAAAATCGAATCCTTGGGCAGAGAAACCAGGATGCAACTTGCTATAAATCGGAGATGAAGGCCGACTGTATGTTATACCTAAATCAGTTTAAAAGGACAAAGAAGCCTGAACGTTTTCATTCGTAGAGACGTTTTTATTTGCATATGAATCAAAAGAGGGAAAAGAAATATTTTATTAGTAGAAAATAAATATCAAACTGTATTGTAATCTGTATCACAATCTCTATTCTAAGTATTTGAATCGACAGGCTATAGCTCTCACCAGAGAGTGTGATTTCGTAAATTACTGATCAAATGTCTTAAGACCATTGCTTTTATTTAGCATCTTATTAGAAACTTCTAATGTAATTTTATCTAGAAATTTTATTATTTATTGAACATGGAAACATGAGCGAAAAGGAGTTTAAAACAATTTGTTTGATCTGACAAAAAATACAGAAATAGCCCCGTAATAGCTACATCGCCGCTAACGCTAGTATGAGCCCTATCTGGCAGCCGTTTTAGTACTAAATCACGTAAAAAAGTTTTGAACAAATATAAAAAAAGCTGTACTGGTAAGAGCTTTCCGCAAAACAAAAGGTAAGTTAAGTTTTAAGATAAGAAACATTGTTTTTCAAGGCGTTTTAGACCCGGTAGATTTAGCCCATTACAACCACTTACCGTTGACATAGACTTATTGCTTGAGTCGTTAGTTTCCGCTCCTCCACCACACCAACACCCCGCTACAACTTTGAGCGATCTCATTTTAGTGTTGGCCTCGGTCTCATGAGCGATAACAGAGGACTCAGGTAATAAGTCTACCGTTGACATCAATGCAACCATGGTAATATGAGAACGAGGCAGAAAACGTAAGTCCAGAAAGATAACCGTTTGATTATGAGTCGTAGTTTGAGCGTCCTAGCATATATTTTAATAGCGAAATACGACTCAGGTAATCAGTCTAGGGGCATTTATTGAGGTATTAATGGTCCTTAAAGAGAAGTGTTCACTGGAGATAATCACAAAAAGCTATTGTATGCCTCTAACTTCTTAATTTCAAATGTTTCAAATAAAATGCTGTACATTATGTATATCTGAAATCTGACATCCATCCGGGGACGTTAAAAGAAGAATTGGCATTCAACAGTTTTATGCCTTTTATAAAACAACTTCCAAAAATAGAGGCAGTTATTTCACTTCTGTCACGCCGGGCTTCAAAAAGTTGCTTCGACGGGGATCGAAAGCTTTATAAAAGCTATCGAGAAACAATCTCCGTTAGAAACCATCTTGGTTCAATTTTCACTGATATCGTGTTCAGAAGATACCGAATCCTTGCCGTCAGAATAAGATCTTACGCGATCGGAAGAGTCAGAGCAAAGTTCAACAAGTTCCAAACCTCTCACGCGTTGCACGCGGGACAACGCAGCTTCTCTCGCTTTTTCCATCTCCGCGGTTTTCTTTCTCCATTTTGTTCGGCGATTTTGAAACCATACTTTCACCTGGTTCTCAGACATTGAAAGGTAATGGGCGAGTCTAAAAAATTCAAAGAGATATTGTGAATCTGCTGAATCAGTGAACATTTTAACATCTCTGTGAATATTACAAGAATATGAATACTCTAAGGTTGGAAAGAAGAGGGTTGGGACAATGTATAGAATAATAAGAGCCTGATAAAAGGGGAGGGGTAGGAACGTTATCAGTGAATATAAATGACCTACTCTACAGAAGGTATATAGGGTTTCCAACAGAGTCAATAACGTATTTAATCTTCCTACAGATAAAGGCCCACTTCCACTTAACAATGAAAAACGGGCGAGACTAAGACATGGCATGAGATTTTCTTTAGGTCAAACTGATCATCTGTTGTGCTAAACAAAATTGCAGAAAAGTGCTCAATTTTTAGGATGCCGGCAAAAGCAAGCTCCTTCCCGAAAAAAGGCCATTTTACATCCAGAAATTAGCTTCTGATTAAGATTAGACCAAAACGCGACATAATGGGCAATCAGTGTCACATTCTTGCCCAGGTAATATAACCGGAAAATTCAGGCCAATAAGTATTCCCAAAGTCAGCGCCCCCTCGTACATGTAGCTATATTTTTCCAATTGGCGACACCCTTGTGAGTGATGGCGCTCAAAAAATTGAAGGCGCTCAGTTCACTTGCTCGGCTCGAGGAGCTCGTTCAAGGGGGAGAACACCTTGGAGGGACCACGTATTCGAATAAATACGTAATTTCAGACTTTACCTTGTTCTTTCGGGACCAGCCAAATACTTTGTTTGTTCGAATGTTTTCTCTAGGTGATATATTTGATGTCCGTTAAATGTCGGCCTGCTTGACTTTTTACGTGAAAGGTCTGTATACAAATATGATGTTGCTGTAGGGAAAAAAGAAAACAATTTGAGAAATAAGATGAAAGAAGAAGAAGATGATGATGATGAAAAAGAAAAGATGATGATGATGAAGAAGAAGAAAAAGAAAAAGAAGAAGAAGAAGAAAAGAAGCAGAAGGCGACGAAGAAGAAGAAGAAGGAGAAAAAGAAGAAGAAGACAAAGACAAAGCAGAAGAAGAAGAAGAAGATCAAGAAGAAGCAGAAAAGAAGCAGAAGGCGACGAAGAAGAAGAAGAAGGAGAAAAAGAAGAAGAAGAAGACAAAGACGAAGGAGAAAAAGAAGAAGAAGAAGACGAAGAAGGAGAGGGAGAAAAAGAACGGATAAGAACTAAAAAAGAAGGTAAGTGAGAAAAAGAAGACAAATGAGAATGAGAGTGAGAGGGTACAAATGAAGAATAAGAAGAAGGAACAGGACAAGAACAAATAAAAGAAGATAGAGAAGAAAAAGCAGACAAAGAAAAATAAAATATTGTGAACTGATAACGATGTAGAAGAAAGAGAAGAGTGAGAATAAGGAAGAAGTTGAAAAAATAAAAAAATAAAAAACCAAATAAAAATGAATTTTCAGACGAATAAGATGATGAAAAAGGAAGGGGAAAATAGAAAGAGGAAAGGAAAGATGGAAAAAAGTAGATGGAATAGAAGAGAGAAGAATGAAAGTAGACAAAGAAGATGGTAATAATGATAATCCATACGAATATATCAGTGGAGAACAGGAAGAAACAAGAGGATACGAAGAGATGAAGGAGATGCCAAGGAAAGAAGAAGAGAAGGAAAAAAAGCGATGAAGCCAAGAAGCAGAATGACGAAGATGAATAAGAAAAGGAATTAGAGATTATGAAGAAATAATGCACAGGAAGATAAGGAAGAAGAAGAATATAATATAAAAAGTAGGAAGATGAAGAAGGATAATAAGATGAACAAGAGAGTAACGAAGAAGATCAAAGATAAAAAAGAAAAACATTAATAGTTGGACGACGAAGAAGAATAATGAGATGAACAGCTAGAATAATGAAATAAGAAAAAGGAAGATAAAAAAGAAGAATGTAAATAGGAACAAGAATAATTAGATGAACAATAAAAATAGTGAAAGAAGAAAAAGGAGAAAAAGAAGATGAAGAAAAAGATGAAGGAATGCAAGGTTTTAAATATGAAGAGGAAAAAACGAAGGATAGAGGAAGGCGAAGAAGTAAATACAAAAAACTGAGAAAACATTTGCAATACATGAAGCACACCAAAAATATCTGTTTGAAATTTCACAAAATAACTACAATCCCTGACTAATGATGTGTTAGTTCTAGTTAAGAAGTGTAAACCTCAAATACGACAGGGTGAATACTCAAGGAAAACGTCATCAAAAAACAGTTTTTCATAAAGCACTGGAAACAAGATGCAAAGTAAGAAAGCAAGGTCAGAAGCCTAAAACCAAGTGATAACTCTAGAACATCCGCATTTAAAGCCACATTAAAATTGACAGCTCGTAAAAGATGAGTTCAGCGATAGATTCTAGGCTATCTCTAAAATATGGATTATGGAATGATGGAGTGGAATGATGGAATGATGGAATGGAATGATGGAATGGTGCCAAAATGCATAAATGCAAAAGAAAAGCAATTTCCAAACACATCGCGACAATATTTTTAATTTTGAAAGTATAATGCAACAAAAACAGAGCCATTCCATATTTTAGAAAAATATGGAATGGCGAATTTTCTCAAAAATTACTCGCTTCTTTTTGCTGAAACCTTCCCCCTAGGGTTGTATATGCCTTACAAACACATCTGAGTAGAAATTAAGAAGATTTGGAGTCAATTGAAGGAATAATAAGGCCGAATTTTCTCAAAAATTACTCGCTCCTTTTTGCTGAAACCTTCCCCCTAGGGTTGTATATGCCTTACAAACACATCTGAGTAGAAATTAAGAAGATTTGGAGTCAATTGAAGGAATAATAAGGCCATTCCATATTTTAGAAAAATATGGAATGGCGAATTTTCTCAAAAATTACTCGCTTCTTTTTGCTGAAACCTTCCCCCAAGGGTTGTTATATGCCTTACAAACACATCTGAGTAGAAATTAAGAAGATTTGGAGTCAATTGAAGGAATAATAAGGCCATTCCATATTTTAGAAAAATATGGAATGGCGAATTTTCTCAAAATTACTCGCTCCTTTTTGCTGAAACCTTCCCCTAGGGTTGTATATGCCTTACAAACACATCTGAGTAGAAATTAAGAAGATTTGGAGTCAATTGAAGGAATAATAAGGCCATTCCATATTTTAGAAAAATATGGAATGGCGAATTTTCTCAAAAATTACTCGCTTCTTTTTGCTGAAACCTTCCCCCAAGGGTTGTATATGCCTTACAAACACATCTGAGTAGAAATTAAGAAGATTTGGAGTCAATTGAAGGAATAATAAGGCCATTCCATATTTTAGAAAAATATGGAATGGCGAATTTTCTCAAAATTTCTCGCTTCTTTTTGCTGAAACCTTCCCCCAAGGGTTGTATATGCCTTACAAACACATCTGAGTAGAAATTAAGAAGATTTGGAGTCAATTGAAGGAATAATAAGGCCATTCCATATTTTAGAAAAATATGGAATGGCGAATTTTCTCAAAAATTACTCGCTCCTTTTTGCTGAAACCTTCCCCCTAGGGTTGTATATGCCTTACAAACACATCTGAGTAGAAATTAAGAAGATTTGGAGTCAATTGAAGGAATAATAAGGCCATTCCATATTTTAGAAAAATATGGAATGGCGAATTTTCTCAAAAATTACTCGCTTCTTTTTGAAACCTTCCCCCAAGGGTTGTATATGCCTTACAAACACATCTGAGTAGAAATTAAGAAGATTTGGAGTCAATTGAAGGAATAATAAGGCCATTCCATATTTTAGAAAAATATGGAATGGCGAATTTTCTCAAAATTACTCGCTCCTTTTGCTGAAACCTTCCCCTAGGGTTGTATATGCCTTACAAACACATCTGAGTAGAAATTAAGAAGATTTGGAGTCAATTGAAGGAATAATAAGGCCATTCCATATTTTAGAAAAATATGGAATGGCGAATTTTCTCAAAATTACTCGCTTCTTTTGCTGAAACCTTCCCCAAGGGTTGTATATGCCTTACAAACACATCTGAGTAGAAATTAAGAAGATTTGGAGTCAATTGAAGGAATAATAAGGCCATTCCATATTTTAGAAAAATATGGAATGGCGAATTCTCAAAATTACTCGCTTCTTTTGCTGAAACCTTCCCCTAGGGTTGTATATGCCTTACAAACACATCTGAGTAGAAATTAAGAAGGTTTGGAGTCAATTGAAGGAATAATAAGGCCATTCCATATTTTAGAAAAATATGGAATGGCGAATTCTCAAAATTACTTGTTTCGCTTTGCTGAATCCTTCCCCCAGGGGTTGTATGTGACTAACAAACACATCTGAGTAGAATTTATGAAGGTTTGGAGTCAATTGAATTAATAATAAGGCCATTCCATATTTTAGAAAAATATGGAATGGCGAAGTTTTTCAAAATTACTTGCTTCTTTATCCTGAAACCTTCCTCCAGGGGTAAAATAAAACTTTCCAAAACATCTCAAAATAAATAATCAGGGTTTGGAGTAGATTGAAGGAACTACGAGTTGTGAAAGTTGGTATTTTTTTGCTCAGCTAAAGTATATGCGAGTGAGAAAAACTTGCAAAATCAAGTCATCGAATTCGAACATTATTTATGTCAAACTTTCGATTTGTGCGTTTTACCATAGTTAACATATGCATTGCATCAATAATTTTACGATTCCTTGTTTTGCAGATAGCCTACCATGTTTAGAAATGTGATATGAATGATTGCATATTTGCGTCGCCATTAGTCTGAATTTTTCAAGTGGATCTGTCAAATTATCAATCAGACCAGACCACAGTGGTTATGGCCGCCCAATACAGCAGTGCTCAACTTGGAAATTAGCATCTTCCTTGAGAATCATGTTTCAAGCTTCCGTCCAGTATTTCTCGATTTTGAGATAATTTCTACTCGGGTGTGTTTGTAAGGCCTATACAACCCTAGCGGGAAGGTTTCAGCAAAAAGAAGCGAGTAATTTTTGAGAAAATTCGCCATTCCATATTTTTCTAAAATATGGAATGGCCTTATTATTCCTTCAATTGACTCCAAATCTTCTTAATTTCTACTCAGATGTGTTTGTAAGGCATATACAACCCTCGGGGGAAGGTTTCAGCAAAAAGAAGCGAGTAATTTTGAGAATTCGCCATTCCATATTTTTCTAAAATATGGAATGGCCTTATTATTCCTTCAATTGACTCCAAACCTTCTTAATTTCTACTCAGATGTGTTTGTAAGGCATATACAACCCTCGGGGAAGGTTTCAGCAAAAAGAAGCGAGTAATTTTTGAGAATTCGCCATTCCATATTTTTCTAAAATATGGAATGGCCTTATTATTCCTTCAATTGACTCCAAATCTTCTTAATTTCTACTCAGATGTGTTTGTAAGGCATATACAACCCTTGGGGAAGGTTTCAGCAAAAGAAGCGAGTAATTTTGAGAATTCGCCATTCCATATTTTTCTAAAATATGGAATGGCCTTATTATTCCTTCAATTGACTCCAAATCTTCTTAATTTCTGCTCAGATGTGTTTGTAAGGCATATACAACCCTAGGGGAAAGGTTTCAGCAAAAAGGAGCGAGTAATTTTTGAGAAAATTCGCCATTCCATATTTTTCTAAAATATGGAATGGCCTCGTAACTCCTTCAATTGACTCCAAACCTTCATAAATTCTACTCAGATGTGTTTGTAAGGCATATACAACCCTTGGGGGAAGGTTTCAGCAAAAAGAAGCGAGTAATTTTTGAGAAAATTCGCCATTCCATATTTTTCTAAAATATGGAATGGCTCTGTTTTTGTTGCATTATACTTTCAAAATTAAAAATATTGTCGCGATGTGTTTGGAAATTGCTTTTCTTTTGCATTTATGCATTTTGGCACCATTCCATCATTCCATTCCATCATTCCATCATTCCACTCCATCATTCCATAATCCATATTTTAGAGATAGCCATAGATTCTATTTATTACTTCATCATTGTCATATATCAGGGAATTAACTTCTCAAGAATTATGTACTTTAAAGCTCATATATATGCTCAAATAAGAGTAGTCTAGTTAAGTGCTCTGCAAGCTCCAGGAAAAGTTCAATGAAGTAGAACTGTTTGTCTTGTTTGGTTTCATTAACGCGGAGGAGGTCATCTTTGCCTCAACGGAGGAAAATCTGGATAGTTTGTCATTTTGACAGCCTTCTCTAACCAATCAGGACGGATTCTCCTCCGCAGGAGTGGTTCATTATTAACATCCTTATCCGTACGTTACAGAATTGAAAAGCAGTGGAGCAAGGCTATACTATAGCGTGCATAAACCCGCGCCTATAAATAAGACCGAGACGCTTGGAAGCCTCGAATGTTTCTTATTTCCACTTCTTCTACAATGTAGGACAAAATGAACGGGAAGAACTGCCTGAGGCTGGCCTTGGAATAGGCCTAAGGAAAATTAGTCTAAATTTGAAATGGCTGAATGAAAAACCAAACGAACACAGAAAGCAAGCAAATGACACTTTTGCAAAAATTATGTTATTGGTGTACAGTATTCAGCATCAGTCCCTAGGATCTCAGGTCGACCATGGTTGTGGCCCTACCGTAGCTGAGGCTTTCAGGACACTGCATTTTGTGAAAAGTGTAAAAAAATCAGAGAATATCTGCCTACACTCTCTTTTTTATAAGAATATTGTTTATAAGAATATTCAGGCTCAGGATCATCCTCTTTTTAAGAATATTGTAGGAATATTGCTCAGCCTCAGCTCCCATATTTGTGTCTCATTTTCAGCAGATGCCTGTTTTGCAATGTTAGAACGAAACTTCAGGATTGTTAACAACATTCTTATTGTTATAATAGTTCAATTTTTCTTTCGCTCTACCATTTTCCCGTAATGAGATAACTTTTCTTTAAACTATGTTCCCCTGAAACCATATCAGGTTTGAAGAAATAACAATACTTTAAGAATATATTCAGGCCAAAAACGAACGTTTCTTAAGAATATCGAGGCTGGGCAAAATTTATAGTATTCTTATAAAAAAAAGAGTGTATGTACGCTAGAAATGACAGCTATAGCTACAACATTAGAGATGCATCCAGTTTGGATTGTTAAGCTAAATCTTCACAAAATCACGCAAGCTTCAACCATGTCCTCTAGTGGATCAAATTCTTGAATAGCGAATCGCCACGTGTAGCAGCCATTTTTACCCCGGTCCCCTATAATACCACCAAGAGACGCTTTTAACGCGTAATGTTTCTTTGCGTGAGTGAAGATGATGGGGTCACCAAAATATGTACCCATCTTATTCCAGCAGTCTTGGCCATTAACTGAAAACACGTTATCTGTCTTTTCCAAGATGGCTCCCTTACGACTACCCATAAATGGATTGGAAAGAGAAAACTCAAACACCTTAATGTTACCATTGAAACGCTTTTCGTAGGAGCGAAGCACTCCATCTAAGTAAACGATGAAGTACCCGGCTGTTGAAAAGTTCCAAGTTTTCGTCGTCGCAATATGCTCATAAGATGAGCGCTGCAAAACATCTTTGCAAAATTTTAGGCCATTTACGTGATCACCTGCTGTCCCACACTCAACCTTAACTGGCAAATCTGTGGATTGATGAATTGGAAGTAGTGGTGGTCGCCTCTCTGGTGTGGCTTTGGGTAAAGCTCGATTATCGATCGCACACCAAAAAAGTTAGCAGCGATAACTTTTTCCTTGATCACATCAATGTCTTGCATCTTCCTCATGCCGAAAGTTTCCCTGAACCCATCCACAGTTATATAGGCGGCAGCATCGTTGCGTAAAGCAATGATCATGAACACTTTGCCTCCTTCTGTAGGAAGAAAGCTGACGGGCTCAAATTGTTTTCGTCAGAGAGGAATCCAAGCACCTCACGACAGTTCTTTCTTTCCCTCGCAGCGGATGATCAGCGCTTTTCAACGTCGCCAATATGTTTGCGAGCAAAAGTAGAAGAGATGTCTGTGCATTGCAGTATAAAACCATCGATCGTACACAATCCTCGCAGTCTTCTTGCTTGCTGTCTCTGCTAAGACCTTTAGAGATGTTATGCGCAACTTCACCAATGAATTGAGGCAAATCTCTTTCATAAAGAAGATTGTCAATCATTTCATCCCAATTTCCACCCTGGTCTTTGAAACGCTCCAAAACATAAATCATGGTCTTAATACGGTGCTGGAGACCTGAAAAATGTTCTTCTTTCACTTTTCGATGATACAACTGTAGTTCTTTACGTACCATCTCAGCAAACCTCGTGGCAAGATCAGGTTCTTTAGGAGAACTCAACGAAATAACCGCTCCCAGTATTCCACATATAGCAGATGCTGCAGCCCCATATGGCCCCCCAACGACAGCAGCAACACTTATTGCGACGTTTAAACTTCCTTTCATGACTCTAGCTGGTTCTCCACTTGCTATGTCATCTACAGAGTTGATTGATGCCTCCACGACTTTGCCTAGTCCACTGATAAGTTTAGCAGTCTCGGCCTCTTTTGCAGCAGCCTTCTGTTCCTCAACAAACGTACGAATTCGTTGAGAGTCCTGTGCAATTTTAGGGATCTCTCGGTCAAATCTTCCTCCATATTGAACTACTTTTTGCTCAAACCTGACCAAATTCGCATTGAAATGTTCGATGTTTACTTGAGCAGTTCTTCCTGCCATCTTTGATGCTATGCTCTGAATCGAGTTGAAGTCTTGGTGAGCTCAATAAAGGCCATTCAACTAAAACCTGTTTCTCGTATTCATTTTGCAATAATAAATAATCTCCCAAAACAGGAAATTTTGTTTTCTGGGAAACAGGATTGAAAAAATAAGCATTCAAAATTGGGACTGCATGCTGGCGAGTCAACGAAATACATCATCGAACAGAACGGGGCCAACATTTTTTGAATTTTCAATGGTAAGGAGCTGTATTACACTTTCGTAAAGTATTTGTGAGGGTTAGGGTTTTCAGTCGTTTTTTAATGAAATGCACTCTTTTTTAAGAGCACGAGCCTGAATTTTTCCCAGAATTTAAGAACAAACTAAGAACAAAATGACCTTTTCATGAAACCAAAGAATATTAGCTTAATTCAGCGCCAGTCGCTAGGATCTCAGTAGTAGGCTTACTAATCGAGACCTCGACCCTGGCTGTGACGCTACTATGGCTGGGCTCAAAGCCTAACCACACTGAGCTCTTGACATCACGGGTCCGCTGGATTACACCACGACGTCACAGCACCTTCATATGAAAGTAAGACGGTCAGACTGAACGTAAAAGCCAGCGAACAAAAAGAAATAGACAAGCATGTTGCATTTTTACACAACAAACCTTAGTACCACAACGGGCATTCATTGAAAAATATAGATGTCTAAGTAGACCGAGGAATTAAGAATCATCATCATCATCATCATCATCATCATCATCATCATCATCATCATCATCATCATCATCATCGTCATCATCATCATCATCATCATCATCATCACCACAATCATCAATTTATTTAACGTAGGTTATTTACAAAAACCAGAGATAGCTAAATTACAGCTAATTAAGGCCTACCTAATTAACCTTAATAAAAATGTATTTCCCAATGAGGTCGGAAGCGGGGCGCACCACACAGAAAGGGATGGCGTGGACGCCGTGCGAGGGAACCCCCAGGCGCATATGTAACGGACCGAACTGACAGGGGCCCCAATGAAGAAAATCGGTTTACTCCCCACCACCGGAGAAGAGACTGGACACCAGTTGATGTCATGCGTAACGTTATGTTAATTAAAAGTAGCGTGGTTGAGTTTTCGTATTGATTATGCATGTGAGAGATCTTTATTCTTGTTTGTTTCTCTGAGTTTTTCTAAATGCTTAGTCCGACGAAGTCAAGGGGACTACACATACACCTAACTACGGGAAACGATCCCCGCAGTCCAGTGGCTGAATCATGAAAGGGACATCCCACACAGCGCACTCGCCACCCCAAACAGCAGGAGGGCGCCGCCCAGCCTGTGTAGGGTTTAATTAGCTATTGCCAGAATTCCTTTCGAAAATAAATAAAAACAAAGGACTGACCAATGGAATGACAGAAACAAACTCAATCTTCTGCTGAAGCCTCTGTTCATGGTCTGGAAATTTTGAACGTTTATAAGTCGATGAAATGTTGAATACGTGAGAATACTCCGCAAAGGTGGGGCAAATTTGTTCAATTATTTGATCATCAGAAAAACCCGTGTTTAATGAGCTTCAAATCTGGTCATTTTCCTTGGTCCTCCTCGCTGGTTTAGCGGTTTACAAGTGTTAGCCCGGACACAAGAGGCTGTTGTTTGATTCGCTAATTAATCGACCTTCATCCTCGTTTCTTTGGTTGTCTATACGGGCATAATGAGCTGTTATGTGACATTCTATTCGTAGTGAAAGATAACTTCCAACCACTCCAACGCCCAATTCACACCATATACCGCTTTCGGATGAATAGCGTAAGCTGGGCCGCCGAGAGGTGGCCTGGGCCACGAAGCGAAGTCAGAGTCCGGGCCCTCACGCCGGAGGAGCGGAAAGTTTTTTTGTCCTGCGCCCTTATTTGTGGTCAAAACACCTTTGACACAAATTCTTCAATTACAGTACTGTAGTTAATATTACTCGAAATACAGTAAATACTTCTAAGCGGGCCCACAGAATGCCCTGTACAAGCGGCTGCAACCCGTCTCAGCACCACTCAGCATTCGATATCCTTAAACTGCAAAGCAGACCTAGATCTAAACCAGGCTAAACCTTGCGCAAAGAGCTTTCGTGACAAAATGGACACAAGCAATTTCTATTTTTTCAAAGAAATTATTCTCTTTCCAAAGGACTTTTGCTTTGTAGAAATCTGACATGCAGATACGCTTCGGGTAACTTGCGTCAGTTTGTTGAGCAGGCGCTCGAGGAGGTGGAGCGATAATATATACCCACACTGGAGCACGGGAAGTCTTGAGAACCAAACAGTAGCAAGAAACGCTTAAAACCTTCTCAGTCAAAACTAACCAAGTATATAGAAATGCTAGACAGGCAAGAGCTTCCAAAGGAAAAATGATAAAGTAGCCATGTTTTGATCACTAGACTCGCTACACAAGTCTCTGTTATGCTCTTTAGAACTGATAGGTCGCTAATAACAAAGCCTAATAACCTCGTCCTGAGCTGCCCTGAGCAACAACAACAGCAAATGCAGCGAGGGGGAGGGACATTTGTAGCCAGTCTACCTTTTGGTTTAAAACCGGTTAACTTGCAGTGTGAATGCGGTATAAGTCAACATCAAAGCATCACAAAAGGGAAAGCTCCTAACCGTGCCTAACCACGACTAACCATGAAATACTCGGTCCTCTTTGTTGCCTATGGTTTGAGTTGTCTAATTTTTAAAATGACCCAATATTTCCCATCAACTGTCAACATCTTGTAAAACCAAAAATGCCCCTCCCAAATTTTTTCCACCCTTGTTCATTAGGTGACAGACATGAATGCCGGTTTTTTTACTTTGATTTTAGTTGCATGACAGCTTTTGACCAATGAGGTTACTTGGTTGTTACACTTTTTTAAAAAGCAACCTTTCAATAAGCAACAAGGGCTGAACTGACCTTAACATTAAGCAACTTGAGGGCTCAATTGAATTCTGTAAGCAACTAAGAAGTCAAAAACCAAGCTTATACGCTTTCTTGTTGTTAGGAAATTGTTTGTTTTGCATGCTGAAGTTCTTTAGCTTACGTTTTTCCACTTACTATCTCCCAAAGGTCGTGTTGTAGGCCTAACAGTTGACGATTTTGACCGCGAAGTCAGGAGTGGTTGTTAGGTATATAAGGTTAAGGAACTTTTAAGCAACTTTGAGGGCTGAAATGTCTAAAATTTTAAGCAACTTCGAGGGCTGGACAAAAGTCAAGTTGCTTATTAAAAAAAAGTGTATTCGTAAGTTTTCTGTTCGGGTTAACGTTACCCCTTGGCTATTAATTCTGCTACTGCAATTGAAGGTTATCCCTGGACTATTAATTCAGTTGTTTAAGGCCCTGGCCAAACGATCAAACATTGTTGGTCAAACATTTTTTGAATTTGCTTTACAAAAACGTTGATTTCACAACTTATAGACTGATTGCTTATAAAAAAAAGTGCATAGGTTTTCAACGTTGGATTAAGGAAAAGGTGCATAAGAATTTGAACTGTCCACAGATTACTTTTCAAGAATACGCAATTTTCTCATGCTTTATGAAGAGGTGAATACTGATGCGGTTTCCCAAAACTATCAGAATATCGACAAGCTCTAATGAAATGTTATGATCGCTTTCAATCTTGTTAGCCAAATCGATATACTATGATCGATCGACACACTGTATAGTCAATTCAATGCACTACACTACGATGCTACCAAACACAATGGATTGCATTATAATACTTAGCAATACAAAGGAAACAAAACAAAAAATTTAATTAAAACAATTAAATACAAAAACACAATACAATAAAATTAAACAAAACAAAACAAAACAACCCAATGTAATACAACAAAATGCAATACAGTTAAACAACAAATAATTCAATGTAATACAGTGCAACACAATACAATATAAAAAGTATGATACAATACAATACAATAAAATACAATATAAAACAAAACAAAACAATACAATACTACGATAAAATACAATATAAAACAATACAATACAATGCAATGCAATACAATAAAATATAATACAATACACTACAATACAACACAATACAAGAAAATACAATAAAACACAACTCAACACAATACAACACAACACAATACAATACAATCAATACAACACAATAAAATTCAAAATAGTATGATACAATACAATAAAATGTAAAACAATACAATACAATAAATACAAAACATGACAAAACGATACAAAACATTACAAAACAAGACAAAACAATACAAAACAATACAAAACAATACAAAACAATACAAAACATTACAAAACAATACAATACAATACAAGACAATCCAAAACAATACAAAATAATACAAAACAGTAAAAAACAATACAAACAATACAAAACAGTACAAAACAACACAAAAAATACAAAACAATACAAAACAATACAACACAACAAAACATAATACAACACAGTACAATACAATACAAGACAACAAAAAACAATACAATACAATACAATTTAAAACAAAACAATACAATACACAACAATACAACACAATACAAGATAATACAATGCAATACAGTAGATACGATACATAATAGAATACACTACAGTAAAACACAGTACAGTGTGCCTAAGGGTCGTCAGATTGAAAACTCATTAGATCGCCCGAGCAAAACAACAAAATCAGTGATTAAGAAATATTAAAAATACTTGAAAGTGTGACAAATAACAAAACCATGAATCGACAAAAGTCTCAAGCATCTTTGCCCCCTTTAAGTGAAATGCATTAAGAGGAAAGTGATATGGTACCTGAAAGGACATGAAATGAAATTAATTAAAGAAAGAAACAAATCTTGACGACATATCGTACAAGCAAATATGGCAAAAATGATAGCATGGGAGGTACTGATGTGATTGAGACTTCAAAAATCATGGAGCCAAGTTGTCTGAAAGGGATATTTTACTGAAACGAAAAGCTATTGACAGTACGAAAAATAACTCAAGAATGTACATAACCTGTAGCCTCTGTGGCCTAAATCTATATTCTGATTGATGAATATCTCGTTATATCGATAACCCTAGCAGACAATATCCTGAATACCTCTCAATTAACCAAACAGTCGATTAGACGATAATGTTAACGATAATGGTGGTTATTAAAATCGTTTCAAACGACAACGTAACAGACTTGACACTGCTCTCTTCAATGCATACACACTTCAAGGCATATGAATCACAAAATGTTCACAAGTTAATGAAATTTTCAATTTATATTCATTGCTCAAGGCGCCACACAAGCCCGTACCTATTTGCCTTGGTCGGAACCAAGTAAATAGATCAAGAGGAATGATGTTAAAACGCTTCAGCTCAATACAGTAAAAATATTTAAAGCATAATGTGCCATTGTACCAATGTCCCACCTTTCATGCAGTAAGAAACTCAAACCCGAAAGTACAAATATGCAGAGGCAGAGAAACAGGACGGGGAAGGACAGGAAAGTGCCAGGAGTCTGGACAAAGGCAGTGTTAGTGACAACTGGCCAGGGAGATAATCGCTCTTTAAACTGCGCTCGGTGGACTTACGATAGCGATGGTAACGATTGCCTTTATTAAAACTCAAAAAGAATACTTTCGGGTCGGGAGCCCCTCAGGATCCTTAGAGCTCTAGCTCTATTCGCATGCGCGAAAAATGGAGGGACAACCGCAGCCACTTTGCACTTTGCATTTAACCAGTTTATTCTATATGCAGAATTGATGTTGGGGGCTGTGTGTGTGGAAGGATAATAACTGTTCATGAAAACCGACATCTAAAGTAAAACTAGAAGCTTACACTTTTTTTTTAATAAGCAACCGTTCAATAAGCAACCAGGGCTGAGATTGTGCTAAAATTTCTGGTGAAATAGCTTTCTTTATACTGTACATCCTTGCAAACTTGTCAGTTACGTTGAGAAGCCAGAAAAGAGCCAAAATAAGAGGTTTTAGGGGGTACCAGGCATTCTGTGGCGTCTGAAACCCTAGATATGTTAAGCAACTCTTGAGGGCTGGACGAAAGTCAAGTTGCTTATTGAAAAAAAAGTGTATATATTCAGACTTCAATGATATCTCCTATAACTGTTGTTCTACCAAACTTTATGTTAAATAATACATCCCCCATGCTGATTGGTGTTTAAAACACAATGCAAATTCGGCTTCTATTTCGGATTGGTGCATTTCGAGCCGTATCTGGGATAAGTTCCGCCTTAATTTATTGGTTCGGTCTGATTCTGACGATCATACCCTGGGGCGTGTCAAACGAAAAGAAGCTTTTAAGCATGCCAAAAAATTATTCCGCTGCTTAACCCAAATTTAAAAAATTTCCTTCGAAATCAGCTGAAGGCCAAATTGGCCTAATCTCAACAAACCCATTGTTAGAAAGCAAGACAACAATTTTAATGCATCAACTGTGAACTTGTACAAAATCGGCCTCGGGGAGGGGTTTTAATGTACAAAATCAGGAAATGGGTATATAAAGGAAATTCCCTTCCTCAAATAAGGAAATTTGGGGAAAAGGTCTGGATCAAGACCATACTGTAATTTTATAAATCCACCGGAAATTTTCAAGCGCATTTCAAATATTATGGTGAAATTTTTAGATAATTTTTATCCCAAAATGTTCATGAAATTCATGAAATCGTTAACCTCTGGAGGCGGTGTGCAAAGGTTTAGTTTAGGTGTAATGCTACGTTCACTCGCACTGGCCCATTTCATTCTTTCCCGCTATTTTTAAGTCTGCGAGTAAGGTTACGTTACTCATGGCAGCTCTCCACGATTACTCAAAGATAGCCTTCCACACTACTAATGATAGCCTCAATAATACTGAGACATAGCCCGGGATAGTTGTCCACATAATTAAAGAATACTCCTACATTACTACCCAACCTCAGAATTACTGAAAAATAACCCTCTGGTTTATAACGATTGCCCCAAATTATCTACTCCACACCCTCAAACTTACTCAAAGATAGCCATCTCCACACTATACTCATAATAGCCCTTTAGTACGTTACTGAAAGATAGCGCCACATACATAACTCCACACCCTCAAAATTACTCAAAGAGAGCCCTCCACACTTTTCATGACTGCCCTCCAAGTTACTGACATATAGCTCACTTCATGCACATTATACTCCCCATCCACCACATTACTGAAAGATAACCTTTCATATCACTCCGCATCCTCCAAATAAATTATGGTATCCCTTCGATGGCAGACCCATGTTACCCTCCCCCACGTTACCCTCCCCCGTCTCATTATAAATAAAAGATGGCCCTCTACACTTCTATTCACTACTATTGTGCAGGAACTTTAGGATTTTTAGTATGTACTCAATTCGATCCGAAATGGTCCAAAGGTTAGGAACTTTGGCAACTGGGCTTGAGCTACGTTCTTTACAACAAAAGTATGTACGATAACGATAAACACTAAGCGAGTATTTGCCCCCGGCCAAACGATCAAACATTGTCGGTCAAAAATTTGAGATTTGCTTTACAAGCAATGTTTGACAGTTTGGTCACGTTTAAAAACATTGCTTGACAAGCAGAATCTGCTTCGCATTATTTTCAATAACTTCAAAAACATTTTTTGCTTGTCTTGAAGAAGAAATGTTTGACGAGCAATGTTTTGCAACGGTCCAACATTTTGTTTGAAAAGAACATCTTACTGTAAAAATCCGAGGGCTTTATGCAAGACAGGTTTCTTTGCGATATGAAGTACGATATGGTAAACTGCTAACTGCACAATCAGTTACTATGCAAATTAACAGCCGCATTTAATTTTAGGCTTTCTGGTTAAAATAGCAATAAAAGCCATATGGCTACATCACTAATAAAAACCATATAAACAACTCGTTTGAGTGTTTTAAAATGTGCACGATTGTGAAATAATAACCTTGCGAATTCACTGGAATTTGGGAGGCAGCCTTCACACATTGTAAAGCTCAGAAATTGCTCAGAAAATTGCGTAAAAATGAAGCAAATTTATGAAATATAAATATATCATTTTACCTATAAAATATAAAGATCAGAGAGAACACAGGAAGGCCTAGGCGTTTCCTTAAATCTATATTATACTGCTACCATTTTAGGCTAGGGGTTCAAGCAATATTCAGAAAGTGTACTTCCATATTGAGAGGAGGGGTAACTTTAACAGTGGGTCTTGTATACGTGTGCCTTGGATAATTTAGCAACAGGGGTTATACTAATAATCTGGTTAAAATTTTGAAATCATTTCCCTTTTACCAGGGCGTCATCTTTAAAAACTCACGCGACAATAAGGGAAAATAAGCGAAGCTCAGCCAAACCCTCTCTCTTTCCAGAAACGCCAAAAAGTAAGAATGGGCGTTCTGTTTTTAAAATTTTAAATTTAGACCTTAAAATTAATCCTCAAGAACAGCAAAATATCCGAAAAGGCAGACACGCAACGCATAACCTGGACAAATTTTCAAGAAACCTGACCCCCAAACCAGGGCAATAAATCGGCAAAATACCTACAACAGGGGTGACACCCCTTTACCAATTCAAGGCTGTGTCCCAGACCAAGCGATCAAACATTGTTTATCAACCGTTTGAAATCAGTTTTCATTTTCAAGCAAAATTTTTACCGTTTGGCCAGGTCACAAAACAATGCTCGTCAAACATTTTTTTGCCCGCATAAAGCAAAAAATGTTTTTCATCTTTTGCAAAAACATCGTGCAACAAAAAGGTGACTTTTGTCTGTCAAACAATGTTTTGTTCCGTCCGTTGCCAAACCTTCAAACATCACTTGTCGTAGCCATGAGTATTGTCGTAGCAATTCGGAGAAATGTTTCCTTCAAAGAATTGCGTTTCAAGTTGTTCGATTTGTCAGTTATTCGTCAAAAAGTAGGTTTCCCCAAATCCTGGACCAGTTGACAAGTGAGAAAAACAACTGATTATATGTTCAAAACATAAAAAATATTTACTAAAACGATACAAGGCAAATCTAGCTGTAAAGTCGTCAAGCTATATGGTCAACCAAAAGTCTTATTTAGGCTTGCTTGCTTGCTTGCTGCCCTCTAAAGTCATAAAATAGCTGCAAAAAGCCCAAAAACTTCAGAACTGACTAATGAGTGTATATACATGAATCCTAAAACCATTTCGTACATCCATGAAGTTTTCTTGCTCGAATAATTGGACCATATAAGAACTAGCCATTTGCAAAAGGCCGAGGTAGGAAAGACAAAATTACATTGAGTACGGTCCGAAACTTTAAAGATTACCGCTTGAAAGTGGGGGGCGATATACCAATTCAAAGGACAAAATCTATTTGCGCGTTTCTTACTGAAGCTATGCAGCTTTGGTAATTTCATTGATCAAAATTACATTGTTACAAGGAAGTATGAATTTGCAACTCAGCAAAAAGCAAAACTCATGAACTATAGTTTTAAAGGAGGCCCTAAGTCACAAGCTGCAAGAAATGTTCCAGATTTGTTGGAAAGAACATTACGATTCAACAGCTTAAAACACCTAATGAACTGCAGGACAGCCCAAACGATCGAGGAAGGCATTGTCTGCAAGATAGCCCGTTGTAGAGAAAGCCCGAACTCACCAGCTGCAAGAAAGGTTCCAAGATTTGTAGGAAAGAAAATGACGATTCATTGCCTAAAAACACCAAATGCAAGACAAACTTTATGGAAGGCATGTTTTGTGAGACAGAAATATCTAATCCAGTAACTCTAGTGAATTCAAGACAGCCCGTTATAAATTAAGCCCAAACTTGTGGCAATGTAAAATTCAATGTTAGGAAGGACCAGACTTAAACCAGCTAGAGAAGGAAAGGCAAAAGAATAGAAGAGACAGCGTACACAAATTTGTTATACACCACACAGACGAAGACCAACCACCGCCGACCTCGCAGTAGCTAGGAAGTATAGCTATCAGGGTTTATATAACCAAGTACCACTATGTGCTGCCGATAACTCTGATGCAATAGCTATAGGAAATAGGGAGACCTCTTTGGTTACAAACAAACATCAACAGGCTCAATATGTCGGTCTCAAGCTTCTACTTTCTTCAATTTTAGCTGCTAGATACTGCCTAAATATAGTAAAACTGGAAAGAATGTGCTGCAAAATTGGTGCATACATGTACCAACCGCCTTCCAACTTCTAATTTCTTAGGTTTAAGAATGAATGAAATGATATTTATGCTTACGCAAGTGTTATAAGCAATAAAATACAAGAGACAAAGGTTGGTATATATGATATAAGCAACATATGAAGCATTCTTAGATATTAATAATGTGTACCAGTGGTTTAAGCAATAAAATATAAAAAAGAAAGTTTTGAGAGGAAAAGGGAAGATATTTTATGTTATATTTGTCATGAATGGGACTTGCTGGAGCATTGTTTGCAACACCAATGGGTAGATTTTTCACAAGTGGCAGTGGCATACCACAATAGTTGGGATTCGAACCTATCTATATGACCTGGACTGCATGTGACTGCATGATCAGAGAGCCAACGACGTTTCCACTGAGCAATAGACCTCAATGAAATCGCCGAGAAACTCTCCAAGTCATACATCCCAAGGCTCTCCTCCGTTTGACTTGGAGTTACGGCTATGTTGAGCCTTCTTCAGCAACATATATATTTGTATATATTTGTCATGAATTGATTTTTACGTTTGTATAAAGAACATTTATAGAGCACACTTACGCGTAGAGATATTGAACATTATAGAGATATAGAAAATTTTATATATACACTCTTTTTTTAATAAGCAACTGGATTTTTGTGCAGCCCTCAAAGTTGCTTAAAATTTTAGACATTTCAGCCCTCAAAGTTGCTTAAAAGTTGCTTAACGTTAACATTTTTGTACCCAACAACCACCCCTGACTTCGCGGGTCAAAATCGTCAACTGTTAGGCCTTTTGGGAGACAGTAAGTGGAAAAACGTCAGCTACAGTAACAAACTTCAACATGCAAAACATAAAGAACAAACAATTTTATAACAACAGGAAAGCGTATAAGCCTGGTTTTTTGACTTCTTAGTTGCTTACAGTAATTCAATTGAGCCCTAAGTTGCTTAATGTTAAGGTCACTTCAGCCCTAAGTTGCTTAATGAGCGGTTGCTTATAGAAAAAAGTGTATAATGTTTATATAAGTGATATAATTCATAAAAAAGGTTTGAGAAGCAATGTGAAGATGTTTACGTCTATATATAAATGATATGCAATTATACATAACCTGATAATGAATATAAAGATATTCACGTTTGCATAAGTAATATAAGCAATAACATATATGGGACAAAGATCTGAGAAGGAAAGTAAATTTATTAAAGTTTGTATAAGTGATACAAGGAAAGATACATATACGAAAAAGAAGTTTGAGAATCATGTATAGTTATTTACGTTTATAAGTGGTATAAGCGATACACTCTTTTTTATAAGAACAGTTATATATGAACACGAGTTTGAATTCTGTCCGGAATTTAAGAACAAACTAAGAACAACCTGAGCCTGGCCTTTTAAAAGCCCTAAGAATATCAGCTTAATATGAAACTAAGACAGTCAGATTGAATGTGAAAAGCAAGCGAATGAAGAAATAGACAAGCATGCTGCATTTTCACACAAACCTAGTACCACTACAGACATTCACTGAAAAATATATAGATGTCTAAGTAGATCAAGGAATTCAGAACAGAATAAGAACATTTCGAAAAGGCAAAAACTTAAGAATAGCCAGCCTCAATCACAATTTCCTGGTTCTTATAAATAAGAGTGTAACATATGAGACAAAGATTTGAGAAGGAACGTTAAGATACACTTTTTTAAATAAGCAACCGTTCTATAAGCAACTTGGGCTGAAATGACTTTAACATTAAGCAACTTCGGGGCACAGTTGAATTCTGTAAGCAACTAAGAAGTCATACAACCAAGCTTATACGCTTTCTTGTTAGGAAATTGTTTGTTGTGCATGTTGAAGTTCTTTAGCTAACGTTTTTCCACTTACTCTCTCCCAAAAGTCGTGTTATAGGCCTAACAGTTGACGATTTTGACCCGCAGAGTCAGGAGTGGTTGTTAGGTAAAAAGGTTAAGCAACTTTTAAGCAACTTTGAGAGCTGAAATATCAAAAGTTTTAAGCAACTTTGAGGGCTGAACAAAAGTGAAGTTGCTTATTAAAAAAAAGTGTAGTTACGTTTACCTATATAAGTGATACAAGCAATGATTTATGTAGTATGTAAGAAACAATGGTACAACCGACAATTTTGTTCTTAATCAATAAAAGAAAAAGGTATTCAGAAGGAACGATGACATGTTTACGTTTATATAAGTAATATAAGCAATAAAATATAAGAGACAAAGGTTTGGCAAGAGAGGCAAAGATATTAAAGCTGATGTAAGTGATATGAGCAATAATAAATAGTGAAATATATAAATGACATAAGTGCCATACCTGGATTGTCGTAGCCGTAAGGAAAAGAGTCTTTATCGGAATGCAAAGGGAACGACCATGATCGATGAGGTATCGAATATGGATAATGAAATGAAGTAGCACAGTGACAGCACATTTCACAAGCTGAGCCATTAGAGACTTCCTCGCGTTTCCAATATGATGGCGATTCTCTTTGCAGACGATCATCTCTCGATAAACAGAATTCATTATGGGAGGACGTTCGATGTAATGTTTCACTCTGAGGACGCGAGGTTTCGTTTGGTTTCAATATATCAGAAATACTGTGGGACTTGAATGTCTTTCTTGGGCTTGCAGTGTTAGCAAATCGGTTGGTTACTGCCGGTTTATGAATGTATGAAGCTGTTTGCTCCTCACTGTCAAAGCAACTTCTGGTTCTGCTGCGAGGTCTTGCTATCGGATAAATCGGAATTGGAGCTGTTAATCTGGACTCAATAGCCGTATTAATCTTTGGTAGGTATCGTCCTTGCGTGGAATCTCTCCCATGTTGTCTGATATCCGCCCTTGCAGCCAGCTCTGGGCTCTTACTTCGCACTGAATCCATAATTGCAGCTGCTCTCACGCCAAACGGTATCTTGTTGTACTTCTTCGCGGTGGTCCGATACTCAGTGCATGCAAACGGGTCTTGATCTACTAAGCAACGCTAAGAGTGGCTTATGACGGAAACGATAATGTTATAGACGTATTATGGAACCCGATCTTTGTTTGCCTGTCAATTATGAAGCGACAAAAATCATAACGGTCCTTATCTGCGCATTATTGACACTAAAGAGGTTTGTCCCTCCAAATATGACAGACAGACTAACGCATCGTGTTGCATTCTGGGATATTCTAGTCTGGATACTAGACCAAGCAAAAACAATCCCGGTTGCAAACCCGGGGTAAAACGACCCTGTGTGCGACTGAAGCCATTGAAATCAGACGACATGATAGAATTTGTTGGTTTTTTGTGTAAACCAATGTTGAAGGTTGAAATTTAACGACTTGCAAAGTTTCATTGATAACATGCTGATAATGTGATAGAAGGGCAACCCCAAACACCCGCACTGCTGTCGATCACACTTTATTACATTTTTATTCATATGTATTCAATGATTTGATATACAATGAGGTACACGCATTTTTCAGAGTCCTTATACCAACCCTTTCAGAAAAGCTGCTGTGCATTCATCGTCTTATCCAACATGTCTGTAGATAGAGTGTGTTATGCTTACAAGTGCGATATGCTAATAGATTCTTTTGTATCTTCCAGAGGAATTTTTTCAGATTTCCACAGTGTTACACCGTTATTTCAGCCTCCTATCCCCTCCTATCCCCTATGAAAGTTCACATGAATCCTATTCTAACTGGAAGCTCTCGTGAAGCATCGATTACCCTGGGGATTGTGTTACCCTATTTCTCTCTGGGCTCCAGTAACCCTTACTTAGTTTTAAAAAAATTGTCCACCCAGACATACTGCACTGCACATTTTTAAAATAAGCAACTGGACTTCTACCCAGCCCTAAAAGTTGCTTAAAATTTTAGAGATTTCAGCCCTCGAAGTTGCTTATAAGTTGCTTAACATTTTTTGCATCTAACAACCACCCCTGACTTCGCAGGTCAAAATCATCAACTGTTAGGCCTACAAAACGACTTTTAGGAGACAGTAAGTGGAAAAAAACGCTACAGTAGCTAAAGAAAATCAACATGCAAAACATAAGACAAGACAGTTTCCTAACAACAAGAAAGCGTATAAGCTTGGGTTGTTTGACTTCTTAGTTGCTTACAGTAATTCAAGTGAGCCCTCAAGTTGCTTAATGTTAAGGTCAGTTCAGCCCAAGTTGCTTATTGAGCGGTTGCTTATTGAAAAAAGGGTTTTCCATAAAACCCTTACAGTTTTCAGTATTTAGGTACAAACAAGAAACTTTGCCCTGAACACATAGACGGGTTTCTTAGGTTTAAGCATATGAATCTGCGACAAGAATCTTCCCACTTGGGGGACCTCAAATATACCATTCAGAACCACATTGATAGAATCTTATAGTATTGTTTTTTATCAGGAGCTTCCTATAAAATAGAGTGTACTTTTGCTTCAACCTCCTTGATGGACAAACCCTGAGGTCCCTGAACTTAGAAAACTCACATTCGAATAATTTTCACTCAACCCTACTGTTTTTCAACCCTACTGTTTATTGCAACCTAGACTTACTACACGAGTCCTAGTTATCGCTAGCGGCTAACGACCGAACTAAAAGCCGCTCAAACTAGTGAACTTCAAAGCTTCAACTAACAGCTGTTTGGTAGTTGTTGTTGTTGTTGCTGTTTGCAAAGAGAGGGACTCATGCAATAAGTCTATATTGCAGCCCCCATAATATTAACTTTAAGATATTTTCCAACCTCCCTGACCATTCCTTCCCCTCTCAATTGAGGATCAAATAGTAGGCTCACAGACACGAGTTTTGTATATAGAGGAATGCTTGTCTTTGTTTTCTCAACATTTTATGATTGCAGAAGTGATCTATTTTGAATTTGAGGGGAAGCAATATAGTGTGTGTTTTTCAGAAGCAAAATAAATAATGACAAAAAAAGAAGGAAAAAGTTTGTTTGCACACAAATCTTCGTTTAGGCTCTTTTGTACAGTAATTGAAATTATCTTGGAAAGTCCACATATTTTGATTGTCTTTTGCCTGATAATCTTTGCTTCTCGAGTAAATATTTACTGGATTGAAAATGAATTAACATTACTCTGCAGAATACAATCGAGAAACAGGTAGGAAGGAAACAGAGTTTAGACCGAGAAGAGTTATAAGAACCTGTGAATTTAAATCTTAATTGTTTTGATTTTCATTGAGCCTGAAATGTCCTTATTCTGTACTCTATTCATCGCTTACTTAGACAGTAATATTTATCAATGAATATTGTGAGTGGTACTAGGTTTGCGAGAAATGCAACATGATTGCATACGCTTCTGTTCATTTGTTCAAATTTTCCTATGACTGACTGACTGACTGACTGACTGACTGACTGACTGACTGACTGACTGACTGACTGACTGACTGACTGACGGACTGACTGACTGACCGACTGACGGACTGACTGACGGACTGACTGACTGACTGACTGACCCACTGATCCACTGACTGACCGATAAACCAACGGACAGACTTACTGACTGACTGATTGACTGACTGACTGACTGACTGACTGACTGACTAACTGACTGACTGACTGACTGACTGTCTGATTGACTGACTGACTGACTCACTGACTCACTGACTGACTGACTGACTGACTGACTGACTGACTGACCGACTGACGGACTGACTGACGGACTGACTGACTGACTGACTGACCCACTGATCCACTGACTGACCGATAAACCAACGGACAGACTTACTGACTGACTGATTGACTGACTGACTGACTGACTGACTAACTGACTGACTGACTGACTGACTGACTGACTGACTGACTGACTGACTGACTGACTGACTGACTGACTGACTGACTGACTGACTGACTGACTGACGGACTGACTGACCCACTGACTGACCGACAAACCAACGGACAGACTGACTGACTGACTGACTGACTGACTGACCTGATCCACTTATCCGAGTATCAAAGTATCCAATTATCCAAGTATTCAATTATCCAGTTATTCAATTAACCAATCAATTAATTATCCAATTACCCAATTTTTCAATAACCCAATTATCCAATTACTCAACTATCAGATTATCCAAGTATCCAATTATCCAATTAATCAATTATTAAAATATCCAAATATTCAATTAACAAATTAATTAATTATCCAATTACCCAATTATCCAATTATTCAGTTATCAGATTATCCAATTATCCAATCATTCAATAAACCAATCAATTAATTATCCAATTACCCAATTTTCCAATTACCCGAATATCCAATTACTCAACTATCAGATTATCCAATTATCCAAGTATCCAATTATCCAATTAATCAATTATTCAAATATCCCAATATTCAATTAACCAATTAATTAATTATCCAATTACCCAATTATCCAAATATCCAATCACTCAATTATCCGATTATTCAATTATCCAATTATTCAATCATCCAATTATTCAATTATTCAAATATCCAAATATTCAATTAACCAATTAATTAATTATCCAATTACTCAATTATCCAAATATCAAATTATTCAATTATCCGATTATTCAATTATCCAATTATTCAATTAACCAATCAATTATTAACCTATTACCCAATTTTCCAATTACCCAAATATCCAATTACTCAACTATCAGATTAACCAATTGTCCAAGTATCCAATTATCCAATTAATCAATCATCCAATCATTCAATCATAAAATCATTCAATCATCCAATTATTCAATCATCCAATCATCAAATTGTCAAATTATTCAATCATCCAATCATTCAATGATGCAATCATCCGATCCAAAGCGTTTACACTGGATCTAAACAGATTCAGAGCCGAGTTGGCTCTTCTTATGAACAAATCCAGAACTGGATCTAAACAGAGCCAGAAAAGGAACGTGCATCTATACAGAGTCTCAGTGAACAAAACCCTCCTAGATGTTCTCACAATTTCGCTGCGCGAGAAGGATACAAGAAAGAACACATGTCACAGATGTGTCCTAAGTCAAAAAGTCCTTGACAAGACAGATTAATTTGGGTTATTCTTGTTCACTGGGGTAGGTGGGTTAACTGGGAATGTTAATTAGCCTAATCTTTACATAGTAGGATATTAGCAAAGATAACCAATTTCTAATATGTCACTTAGAAGGCGATCATCATCCTAAAATAATTAACTGAATCAATTTTATAATCATGCGATTTAAAGGTCACATGAAACGCGTATCAATTTCCTGACATCGCTCTCCTACCAGTCAAACGCCCGCAGGCCTAGGCCTAGGCCATCGTTGAGTGATCGAATTATGATTTCACATTGCCCGAAGCTTTACAGAGAAATTGAAAATAACATGACCATTCTCTTAACATGGTTCGGTGGTTTCGATACCATTACTTAGACCCAAGCGATTAAAGTTAGTCCCGTTCTTTATACCCGAATATGAAAAATTGGACACAGTTCCTTGGTACCCTGTTACTAAGATACTGAAAATGGATACCATACCAATTGTTAATACTAAAATCGTGAAATTATGGATACTCGTCCGAGAGACTCGTCTTCGGTGCCCAAAATATACAGTGCTTCATTCAAGCATCCCAGGATACAAGATGTAGAAGAAAGTCTATTAGCTTTTTAAGCTGTTTTGATATTTCAACACAGATCTGGTATTAACCGGGCATTAAATTACCCGAAAAAGGTAGGCTGACTGGAATCCCATAACTTGAGCAAACTTACACAAAACGAAACCAATAGCCATGGCAAAGAAACGGTAAAAAACCAAAAACTGGGGGGTACAGTACATGTATACAATTCCTCCTACAGATGTCGTGAATTTGGTTATTTGAGCTTTTCATGTTCATAAAAAGGTGATATCTGATAAAAAGAGTGCAAATTGCAGTACATACAGGCCTTTCTGCAAATAGAGCCACCCACATTCTTAAAGACATAATTTCATGATCGATTTATACATAAGGCCTTAGGGAACATGGAGCATATAGTCTCTGCGGAGGAGAGTTGGAGACAGGATAGCTCCCCGCGATTATAAACGAGAAATCCTAGACTTATTACCTGAGTTGTATAGTTATCGCTATTGAATTCAATTGCTGGATGCTCAAACTACTGGAGAGAACAACGACAACATCAATTCAATTCAATGTGAGCGAAATTTAAGAACTAGGGGAAAGTCTAGAGAAATCCATTGGTAATTTTAAGTTCTTCAGGTTCTTAAAAAGGTGATGTCTGATAAAAGGTGTGTAAATTGCAGTACATACAGGCCTTTCTGCAAACACAGCCACCCACATTCTTATAGACATGAAAATTAATTAGATCCTTGAAACCCTTACATTCTTGTTTAAACAGCTGTTATTCAAGCTAAAATAATAAATTAAATTTAACAGTGGTTTTTTATCTTATCCGAACATGTCCAGTGTCCAATGCATCATTGATGTCAAAACTTTAAAACTGTACTATAACTAGAGTTAAGAAGTATATTTAGAAACGTTTCTGTTGTTTTCAAATATTTGTAAATAATTGACCCTTCTTGCTACGATATTCTCTATTTCCTCAACTATGTTCAAGTAACGTCAAATAAGGTACAACTATAACAACTATAACCCCCCGCTTATTAAGGTTCCCATCAATTTTGATGTCGGTGATTTTAACTTATTTCACTTTGACCTTCTTTGTATGAAATTTCACTTGTACAATCTATTTGTTGATTAACGTTATGGATTGCCTAGCCTATAAGTACTATAGGGGCAGTCGCATTGCATTTCTGCAGTTGTCTGACAAACTTGATTAAACAAATTCTGACCCTTCCCCCCGTTTATTCCAACCCCCCGTCAATTAGATCCTGGCTGGAGTTCCAACCCCTCCGCCTATTCCTACCCCCCTCCCCCACACAGCAATTAAGCACCAGTATATATTTTGACATGAGTGCTGCAAACCTGCAGCTTCGTTGTTTGACTTCTTATTAGGCTTACAGAAGTTCAATTGAGCCCTGAAGTTGAGGCCAGTCAAGCTCAGTTGCGTATAGAGCATTTGCTCATTACAAAAAGGTGTTTATGAAAAGCGATTAAAAGTGCCAAAGCCTAAGAAATCCTACTATACAAAAGTTTCTTATAAAAACGAGTGTAATTGGTGTCTATATGGGGTAAGGTGCGCATACAGTATGTGAGAAAATAAAATCATAACACTTCGCTCCAAGGATCCACGCATTCACCTATCCAATTCGCAACCTAATGGACAAAAAAGCCCCTGACTTCGACATAACTAGTGGGGGATGACTGCTATGATCAATGTACTGGTGTAAATATTCGTTACGATGTATCGGTGCACCAGTTTTCACGCATTCGCATTTTGTGGCTTTGATTTTTCAATTGTACAATGCACCAGGTTGCGTTTGTACCGTAACGGGTCGATTTTTAGCCTGTCGTACCGTGTACCGGGTGCTCTGTACCGGCGTACCGGGAAGCTGTAACCCCACACTCACTAACTAGGAGGCTAGCAGTATAATTGGGAGATGAAATTTTCTTCTTTCGTTTGAATGAAAACAAGCTTGACATGATCAATGCCCATCTTTTCTTACTTATTATTACAGAAGAGTAAACAAGGATCATATTATTTTCAGATCAATGTAAATTGCTAAATCCCTGTATGTACTTATTATTCTGCGTTTGGATCAAACTTGTATTTAGCATCTCAAGTTAAATATCTCTCTATGGCCGACTGAATAAAACGGAAACTGCCAATACCAACAGATTTTCTCATTTGCTATTTCTAATTAATTACTTCTAAGTTGGAATCTCTGTTTCTTGATTTGCGCGGGTTTCTTTATGAGAAATGGAACAAGTTTATCCTGCTGATCATCGACCCGCTAGCAAAACGATGCATTGAGGTGAATGCGCACTGTAGAGGCCAGTTGTCATGACGGGTTACTATGCTTGCAGGGGAGGGTAATTATGCCTGCAGGGGCGGGTTCGTATGCTTGATGTGGTGGGCATAGCTTGCAGAGGGCGGCCTTATGCTTGATCCGGTAGATAAGCCTTGCAGGGGCCGATTGTTGAGCTTTGTATGGTTGACAAGGCTTCCAGGCGCGGGTTATCATGTTTATGCCATGGATAAGGCTTGCAAGGGCGCATTTTTATGGGGATTTTTTAAGAATAGAAGAATAGACTAACTATAAAAAGTGGACTGGAAAGAGTGGTACTGTGGGTACTAAAACTGAGTCTTCTGAGTTATTTATGCAATTCATGTTTGTACACTGCTCAATCCACGATTTCCGGTAGCTTGAGCATGGACATTAAACGCAACAATGCAATTAAACATAGAGATCTGTATGCAAAGCACAATTTCAGCATGAATCGACGAAAGCATTTCAAAATCAACATCTCCGTTTTTCATCAACAAAGTACGTTGATCTCAAACATAATCCTGTTGATCAAACGAAGATTGGTTGTATGCACAAGCAAAGGGGACTGTATAATTCAATGCACATAAATATCGCAATATTGACTCTCATGTTCAAAGGCATTCAGTATGATCCTTTAATCTGTGTTCCTACGACGAATCTTATTCTAACCTGTTTTCAAATGATCGATTATATGATTTGCAAGAACATGCAAATTTACGTCTTTAAAACTTGGTCCACAATCACCGCTAAAACGAGGCTAATTAAAAAGATCTGCATTCTATGATTTAAGGCCCATTTCCACTTCGTTCGCATTCGCTGTTGTTCGTTAGCCATCAAAAAAGGTGAACACTGAACACGAAGCGATTTTGATTTCGGCTGCAAGTCAAGCTCAAGCTTCCGCAAAGTTTACTTTGTTTATCGCCTAAAATTGATCACGAAGGCTGTATTCTGTTCGCAAGCGAGCGGCGAACTGCAAATTCGCTAGCGAACGGTGAATGCAAACGAAGTGGAAATGGGCCTTAAATGTGACAAATTGCAAATCAGAAAACAGAACTTATAATCAACTGTAAACTACTCTCTAGTAAAACGTTTACGTCACAGTTCCTATAAGATCGTGGATATAATGTCTGATCCCCAGGGCCAAGGCAAGTGGAAAGAAGCAAATCTTCATCCATTTTTCATCATTTCCAAGCATTTGGTCCCCGATTCTAGAACTTTCCAGTAAGACTTTCCCAGAATTCTGCTCCGTACAGATTTCAAAAAGCTATGGATAACGTGATCGCTGCTTTCTCCGCTCAATAGTTTCCTTTTCTTTGCCGCCCCGTTCGATTACCAGCCAAGCAAGCCCACTTCCCGGGGCTAGGTGTACTAAAGTTTAAAGTAGGGTAACAACGCAAAGAAAATGAAGGAAAAAAAGTATAGCAAAGATACTATGACCGAAGCAAAGAAAACGAAAGAAGAGCAAAGCAAAGCATAACAAAGAAGAGCAAAACAAATCAAAACAGAGAACAGTAAGCAAAGTGTAGCAAAAAAAGGCAGGGCATAGCAAAGAAGAGCAAAGCACATCAAGTTAAAAATGAGAAAATTATGGCATAGCAAAGAAGAGCAAGGCACATCAAGCTAAAGAAGAGCAAATCATAGCATAACAAAGAAGAGCAAAGCATAACAAAGAAGAGCAAAGCATAGCATAGTAAAGAAAAGCAAAACATATTAAAGAAGAGCAAAGCACATCAAGTTAAAGAACAGCACATCATAGCATAACAGAGAAGAGCAAAGCAAACCATTGCAAAGAAGGGCATAGCACATCAGGTTAAAGAAGAGAAAATCATGGTAGAGCAAAGAAGAGCAAGGCATATCAAGTTAAAGAAGAGCAAATCATAGCATAACAAAGAAGAGCAAAGCAGAACAAAGAAGAGCAAAGCATAACAAAGAAGAGCAAAGCATAACAAAGAAGAGCAAAGCATAACAAAGAAGAGCAAAGCAAAGCAAAGAAGAGCAAAGCACATCAAGTAAAAGAAGAGCAAATCATAGCATAACAAAGAAGAGCAAAGCAAAGCATTGCAAAGAAGGGCATGGCACATCAGGTTAAAGAAGAGAAAATCATGGCAGAGCAAAGCACATCAAGTTAAAGAAGAGAAAATTATGGCATAGCAAAGAAGAGCAAGGCACATCAAGTTAAAGAAGAGCAAATCATAGCATAACAAAGAAGAGCAAAGCATAACAAAGAAGAGCAAAGCACATCAAGCAAAAGAAAAGCGAAGCAAAGAAGAGCAAAGCATATTAAAGAAGAGTAAAGCACATCAAGCAAAAGAAGAGCAAATCATAGCATAACAAAAAAGAGCAAAGCATAACAAAGAAGAGCAAATCAAAGACGAGCAAAGAATATTTTAGAACAGCAATGCTAAGCAATTTTATGCACAGCATGGTAAAGCATAGGAAAGAAGAGCCAAATCCGATCCTTATATTAACAGGGAATATCGATAAAAGCCATGTCCACACACCTAACATAATAACCTCGACTCTGAATATAGTTTGTCCACTACCAACAAGAACAGAAGTTCGCCCTGCGTTACGTCTCTAGTACACCAGGGGCCACAGACTCGCTTACGGGATATGCAAATTTTACTTGTGACAAGTGACATCCAAATTAGCAAAGTGAAAATCGTAATATAACAAATGACATTCACTCGGCAATTCTTAATAATAATTCGTCAGATTTTTTATTAAATTATCTGATTTGTTATATCACTTTATACTTCTTTTGTATGTGAGGGGATCAACAAGGACAAAGAAGTGAAAGAAACGATTAATATCAATAAAGAAAGGTATTAGAAACATTGCAAATATATGTCACGAATTTGCTCTTCAGATTTCCAGCTCACTCTCAAAATAATCATTTGTTTGCTTTTGATGGGATTTAGGTTATTAAAAGATTTCAACTGTTTTGCATGCTATTAAAACAGTGTCAAAGGTTTCATCATTTTTCGAAAATGGGACGAATAATTTCTATTTGCGGCTTTGCGGCTAATTCGTATAGAAGCATGTTTAGATGTTACGAAGTGTTGCTATGAGACAACAACGATAGATGACGCAAGCTTTCCATAATGGCCAACGGGCCTACTTGTTTTGAATCAAAAATTCAAAGTTATACCTTATTTCTAAGATTTGCACAATTAAAAGCTATCTATAAGGTAACATGAACTATAAAACTCCTTATTTATTATTCTAATGGTCTGTTTTACGTTAAGAGTCTTTTTATGATAAAGGTTGAATGAATGAATGAATGTATGATCAAGCATCATATACATAGCTAACACATCAAATTAAAACTGATATGAATTAGACTGAGTAAGACTAAAACGTCTTTTATTATCATAATATATTACTACTACATTATTTACTTATAATAGTTACTTCGATATGTTACTTGAATTTCGTAAAAAAGTTACATTCAATTCAGCTAACTTATACACGACTTCACGACTTAAGCCCTTCAGTTATTAAAGACTGCTTTAAACATAGCGGATTCGGATTCTTCTAGCACGCAAAGGATGCTGGGAAAGGCTTCCTAGCAACGCCTGGTAATAAAATCGGTGTTTAATTTTATGACTGCCGTAAGCCATTACGTTTTGAATGCACAGCGCCCTATCTCCATAGCTTATGCTCATAAAGAATATCTATTTACCTACAGTACCGTCGAGAGGAAGTTGCATTTTCCCAAGGCCCGCTCTGCATCTCAACGGCCCTGTATACCTATACCTATATAAATGCTCTTTAAGCCTCACTGCTTGATTAAATGGATCCCGGAAAACAAGGGACTTAAGTTTTTCTTAAAAGAGCAATAAAAGATGTTCCCGCGGCCAGGATCCCTTGAATGAGGCCTAGTTCATTTCTTCGTATTTTTGGTCATTTCGTAGAGACCTAAAGTCTTAAAAACTCCGTGAACGCTTCTTACAAATGCTTTAACACTCACAGCCCACCTCTATGTATGCCTATGACAAAAACATAACGATTCATTGTGGACACATCAGGGCCTAAACTGAAATGCTTGTGTATGAGAGATTTCCAAAATTAATGTAATATCTGAACTATTTATGCGTTAATTGTGTAATTTGCCTGCATAATATGAAGTAATATGAAGTAATATATTATAACCGGTGAAAATCACTAAATTCGGAAACTTTGGTGTTAGCTTAGGCCCTCCTAAGGAAGGTTGAATTCGAACAGTCTTGTAGGGACTCTTGCACTTTAGGCATCTAATCGATGCACAGGTATTGCATACAAATGCGTCCAAATGGCATAGAAGTGAATCAGAGCTCCAGCAGCAACAAACAAATGCCAAATTGCGTGTGCAAAAGGGATTTTTCCATCACTTTTAAAGAATGCTATTCCAGCAATATACATGAAGCCTCCAACTGCAACCTCAGTCAATGCTTTCTCCGACTATTCAAGAAAGATAAAGTTGATAAGACTTAGAACGAAGATTGCAGTGCTGTGCTGAGCATGTTATGGCGACAGTGCTATGTGCTGTGTTCATTGACCTTAACCACAAGGTAGTGTATTAACATGTAAGGTAGTTGTACATGGGGTACTAGGAGGCAATATGGCAGCCAGTGGGCATGGGGTCTGGAAGAGTATATTAACTTACTGATAATCTGATATGGTTCATTCGTGAATACTAGAATAGAATATCATTCGTGAATACTAAACACAAAAATGGTTCTTTCTGTAAAAGCAGAATTCTTTTAGAAACTCACTTATAAATGTCACAGAGGAAGCCTGAACAGCAGAAATACAAAAGACTATTGAGAGATGTCTTGGGCACTGCGAGAGTGGTAGTGCCGGCTGTTCCTTTGGATATTTAGCCCAATGGAATGAATATCAGATCGTCAGGGATCAAGTCGCATCATTTTTAGCATGCCACAAACAAGCAAGAAAGCACATACATTTGTTAACATTAGTCAGGTTATGAGCATTAATCTTGGTTTGGACCTGCAGTTTGTGTCCCAAAGACTGATATTATCGAATGAATACTTCACAAGAATCGATCTCTCAAATGAAAAGAAACAACAATTTGTTTGGCTCTAGCAAAACCATCAACAACTACTGAGATGTTAGCTCGATCAAGTTTTTGCATTAACAGAATCTGGAAACAGGCCCTCCACAGTTCGGGCGAGGAAATTCCAAGAAGATGATACGTTATTTACACCAATGTATATTTGGCATCATATTTAGGTAATTCTTCTAAGCAGATCCACATTATCATCTTTTTATCAACATCATCAATTATTTATGCAAGCATTTTCCGATTTTCCTTCGTCCACAAGTTCACCCTCTCTCTTAATTTCTTTCTGTCCTCGAAATCTTAACCATGTTCAACCCCGACTTCTCATTATCCCCTTCAAACCAAGATTTGATCTTCCTTTTCTCTTCTACTTCAAAATTCAGAGCTCTTCTTATCCCTTGCATTTTTCTCTTGTTAGAACCATAGTCAAAAGAAAGGAGGATTCCTATTTCTTTTGACTATGCTAGAACGCACCCAAGCAGCTTCTCTTTGTCACGACGCCGACATTCAGTCCCTATCTCTCCATTAATTCTTCCAATTGAATCCTGTCTATTTAGTTCCATCCCGCACATCTTTCTGATCAATGTGTGCTCCGTTCTTTTTAGCAGCGTCTATAGACTTGATCACCCATGCTTCAGAGCTATTTGAATGTATTTAGGGTCAGGAATAAGGCAATAAAAAGGCGACGTTATAAATAAACTGTAATGAACTCATCTATTTACAACACAACCTACATATCTCTTACTTCTAACATTCTGCAAGCTCGTGCTCGTCTACATATATTCTAATCTAAGCGTGACTCTTAGGTCAAACTGAAACCTTTACAAGTCAACGTTACATTTGCATCTTACTTTTACTTTTCAATACACGTGACCTTCACAATACACTCCCCAGGTTGATTACAAAGCTAATCAACTAATACAAGTTGATAAAAGATAAAAGTAACATTAAACTTAAACATAAAAGAATCAGATACAACAGTAATCATGAAATTAACTAACATTATTTATTCTTCTAGATAACTCACCCACAACTGCTGCGCTGCGCCGGGGCCTAGAAGATAAAGGGTCGCTTACACTGACGCCGGGGTTGTCCTTAACCTTATGCGCTTGCTTTGCCTTGGTCTCATCGTCAGATAACCGCATTGACAATGATGAAGATACTTCAACTGGAATAAGATGCTTAATAGAACGTGTTAAAACCTTTATACCTTTCTCAGTGGGCACCTGTACCTTGGCTATCCGAATGTTTCCATCTTTTCCACGAATCAACTCAGTGACTCTTGATAGTTTCCAAAAGGATCGTTTCTTCTGGTCGTCTACTAAAATGACAATATCACCTACAGATATCAAAGGTTTATCATTAATTTGCCTTACCTTATAAGCTTCCATAAGACACGTTAAATATTCTCTTTTCCATCTCTTGCTGAACGCTGATAAGAGATAACGCTGATACTTTGCCCGTTTAGATAAGGTCTCATACGTACTGACAATTTCGTAATGTCTGTCTTCAGGCCTTTGAAACAGATTCCTTCCATTTATCATATGCGACGGAGTTAATGGGTATGAAACACCGTCAACGTCGTCATGAACATACGTGAGGGGCCTCGCATTGACAACTCCCTCAATTTCGACTAGAATAGTAGCAAGCTCAAAGTAACTAAGCATTGCTCTGCCAACAATCTTCACTAGGCAGCGTTTCACGCTTCTTACCATGCGTTCCCAAATACCACCTTGCCAGGGACTTCTTTCTGCAATGAATTTCCACTGGACACCCTTTAAAGAAAGAAATTCATTTAGTCTCGGACATCTTAAGAGCGTCCTAATCTCTTTGGACATTGCTCGAAAGGTTTTAGCATTATCAGACAGAAAGGTAGCAGGAAGACCTCTTCGTGCGGTAAACCTGCGAAACGCTCTAATGAAAGATTCGAGATCTAAGGATTCAACCAATTCTAAATGGACGCCACGACTTGTGGCACAAGTGAAAAGGCAAATATAACATTTACGTTCAGGTCTCCCTGGGAGTTCCTTAACAATAAGAGGCCCTGCGAAGTCTACCCCTACATGCGTAAACGGGGCACAGTCATCAACCCTCTCTATAGGAAGCTCTGGTGTGACACTAAACTTAAACGGAAGACCTTCTAACTTCTTGCAAGTGACACACCTTCTAACTTGCTTCTTGATTAACTCTCTGCCTCTCAGAATCCAATACTTTTGTCTGGTGTAATTCAACGTCTCTCTCACTCCATCATGCATTACCTGAACATGAGCTTCCCTGCTCACTAATTCTGAATAGAAACTATTTGAGGGTAGCAATATCGGCCGTTTTGCAGACTCTGGAATAGAAGCATTCGTTAACCGTGACCGACACCTTAACACACCATGATCGTCAACGAATAGATTAAACTGATTCACTTTCAAAGGGACTTTCTTACTCTTAATAGATTTTGCTTCTATGAACTCGAGCTCTTCATGAAAGGCCTCCCTTTGAATGTCCTTTACAAGAATCCGTTCTGCATATTCCATTTCATCGACGCTAATTGTTTCGCCCTTTTGCAAAGAATTGTCTTTGCGTGCAGAAGCCTTGATGTTGTTTACAAACCGTAATACCCATCCAATAGTCTTTAGCAGTTTCGACTTGCTGCTAAATCGTTTGGTGTCTACTATGTTAGTGAGAGATGCTTGTTGCTCAACCGAACTTACCATAGCATGTGTAATACTAGGAGGATTTGAGATCTCTTCAACGATAGCTGTACTTTCTTCAAAATTGCCTACCTCGCCGAACTTAGGCCATTCCTGTGGAGGTAACTTGAGGAAGTTGGGCCCTTCCCACCATAATGGATCGTTGCTAAAATCCTTTCCATATTTACCACGTGAAGGCATATCTGCGGGATTAAGAACCCCAGGGCAAAAGCACCAATCCTCCCGAGACGACAGAGCTAGGATACCGTCTACCCTACGTCGCACGAATATTTTCCACGATCTGTTCTTCGTTATCCAATAAAGAGTGACTGCTGAATCCACCCAGTAATACGTTTTGATTGGTTCTGCCATGTTCAACTCATCTTGTAATACACTGCGCACTGTGTCGACTAACTTAGCCATCAAAGCTGCCCCTATTAATTCAAGTCTTGGGATACTTTGCTTCTGTATAGGAGTAACCTTAGCCTTAGATGTAATGAACTTAATATCGACCTCCCCAGATTCGTATACAACACGTAAATAGACCACAGTGGCATAAGCAGCTTCACTAGCGTCGGAGAATGCATGGAGCTGAATATCCGATACCTGCTTACCCCTTATAAATAAGCTACGTGGAATACATATTCCTGCAATAGAATTCAATGCGGATACAAGCTCATCGTAACGTTTCCTAGCATCGCCCTGCAATTCCTCATCCCACGATACTTTCTGCGCACATAGTTGCTGAAAGAGAATCTTTAAGTTAATAGAATAAACGCTAAGACAGCCGAGGGGGTCAAAGATCTTAGCTGCTATCTTAAGAACAGAACGTTTTGTTGCCTGCAATGATTTAGCAAACACTGCTAAACTACTTAAATCAAAGAAAAACTCATCTCGCTCGCTGTCCCAGTTTATTCCAAGCACCTTAGTCATATGCTCGCTGTCACTGGACACTAAACCGACTGAAGACTGCATGAATGATTGCGTGTCTTCCAAAACATTGCTATTATTCACCTGGGAATGATCATCCATCCCTTCTAACTTACGAATTTCCGTTAGCACTGTTTTATCATTACACTTGAATTTGCGAAGATTGAAGCCCCCTTTACTCATAATATCCTTAGCTTTAGAAGCTATCTCTTTCACCTCCTGAGGGGTTTCTCCGCCGCAGGACATATCGTCTGCGTACATACGCTGTAAAATTTTTACAACCTTAGGCTCCTTCTCCTGAAATAAAGACACATGTTTATTAATCGTTGCCCCGAGGATTGAAGGACTGGGCTTCAATCCAAAAGGCAGACGGCAAAAACGAAACTGCACAATAGAGGGTTCCGGCTTGTTTATGTCATCAAACCATAGGAAACGTAGGAAATCTCTATCAGATTCCCTAATACCGATTTGGTGAAATGCCTTAGCGACATCTCCCGTAAAACCAATACAATGGGATCTAAAGCGAATTATGGTATCAAAAAGATAAGGCATAAAATTATCTCCATGTTCCAAGCAGTCGTTGAGAGATGGCTTGTCGCTGCTTGCTTTAGCACTACCATCGAAGACAATTCTGACCTTTGTAGTGTCGTGATCTTCCCGCACAACGCAATGATGCGCTAGATAATGAGCCTGCTCCTGTTTTTCTTGAGGGGTTTCAACCCTTTCACCAACCCTTTCAATGATACCAGATTCTAACTGTTCCTTTATTATTCCATTGTATTCCTGCAACAGTCCTGGATTAGCAGATAATTTCCTATGCAATGATTTAAGACGCCCTGCACACAAATCATAATTTGTAGGCAACAATTCAAGTGAAGAAGAATTAAAAGGTAAACCTACCTCGTATCTTTCACCATTGTGGGTAATTTCTAAGTTCGAATTCACTGTGTTCTTTTCTATGGGTTTATCTTCTTCAGCTGTGGCTTCTGTGTCATACAGACCACATGCTTCTTGCTTCCAAAAGTCTCTCAGAGTTGAAATCAATTCTTTGTCCCTTGATTCCTTCTCAAAATTTTCTCCTGGAAAACCTTCTATAATAAGATTAGTAGATACAAAATTAGCCGTTTCATTAACGTTATCATTGCTACCACTTTTTCCGGATAGAATCCAGCCCAATTTGCTCTTAATAGCAATAGGACCAGAGCCACCACCACGTAAGATATCTCCTGTACAAAATCAAAATAAGAATCAAGACCTATTAACATATCTACGCGTTTACTGCTACCATTGTCAAAGCAGTCAGCCAACTTGAGGCCTTGCAAATAAGGAAAATGCCCTATGTCTACGCGCGAGGAGAGGGGGGTGCAGATAACGTTGTGGGTAAGCGCATGTACCGGTATAACCCCACCTTCTACTTCAATGTTTACGGTTACAGAATCAAATTTTATTTTGTTATACTTAGAAGAACCAAAAGTGTTGAGATTTATTGACTCAGATGAGTCTACCTTGAGATTCAGATGTTTTTTCAGTTCTTCTGAAACGTAACTTCTCTGGCTTCCGCTGTCAAAAGAACTGTTGTCTTCTTGCGTTTTCCTCTATCCTCTCCATACACATATGCTGATGCCGTCATCATTAACACATCACCCTTCGTTTGTACTGATGCATTTATAGTAGTAGACTCTGGAGCTGTTTGATGAGATGCAGTAGGAGGTTCAACTGATTCAGCAATTTTCTTCTCACAAATGCTCTGGTGATGCTTACCTCCGCATTTCCTACATTTTCGGTTTCCATAACATGACTTGGCCAAGTGTCCTGGCTTCAAGCAGATGAAACACAGCCTTGCAATTGCTATTTTCTTTTTTCGATCTTTGATATCTGTTACATTTGTGCAACAAAGTGACAAGTGTTCGCCATTACAATACACACAGATTGGAGATTTCTTTGCCTCGTTTGCTATGAATGACTGAGTAGTGGCTTGAATTGGTTTTGAGAAGTTGTTGCTCTGTCTTTCCTGTTTTTTCTCTGCAACTGTAACCTTTTCTGCAAACTCTTTGACTTCAATTTCACTTCGTATAATATCCAAAATTTCTCCGATAGGCCAAACTTCCTGTGTAATTTTTCTAGCCACTTGAGACGTTATTTCTTTGGGCATTCTATTCATAATGATTGGAATGAGTAAACTGCCATATTTCTCAGAAGGCATACCCAAAGTCTCTAAGCCTCTCACGTGTACATTTATATTATCGAAAATGCAACGAATCTGCGAAACTTTCTGATTTGGATACTCTTGTAATTTCAATAACGCCGACATGTGTTCGTTGATTATTTGTTGCTTGTTTCCGAAGCGTGATTTTAGAATTTCGATACCATGTTCATAATTTTGCTCCGTTAGATCAAGTCCTTCTAGAGCTCGGTATGCTGCCCCATCAAGCAGCGATAGCAAATAACTGAATTTCTGAACTGAAGAGATACTCGAATTTCGATTAACAGCACAATCGAAACTCTGCCAGAATGTAGAAAAACGTTTAATGTCCCCATTGAAACGTGGCAAACTTATTTTAGGCAATTTGATTGCTGTACCTGAATTTTGTTCAAATCCTTGTGAAATATGACTTGGTGTCCCGAAGTTTGCAGGTCCTTGCACTCCGTTGCTTGAACTTGCAAGACCCAAATGTCTTGGCGGTGTAGAAACAATATTCATTGTTGGTTGACTCTCTGAATCCTCAGAACTTCCATTTCCAGGAAACTCCACGTAGTTTCCCTGCTTGTAGAGTGTTATTTTCCCCAAACTTTCGCTTAAACGTTTATCATACTCAGTAGATTCGTCTATCTCTTTATCAATATCAGGAAGATCGCAAAGCTCAAGTATCTTCTGATTCAACTCCGTCAGGTATTCTTGCTTCTGTTTCATAGCTTGTGAGATAGATCCAAGTCTTGCCAGCACATTTGGCTCCCGAAAAGATCCCGGTTGATCTTGAATAATGCTCGATAATTCTGCGATAAGCTTGGTTGCTGCCGCACGATTTCCACCTCTCAGGGCTCGAAGTCTGTTCAAAAGACGTTCTTCTTGTTGCTCCCCGCTAGAGCTGCTCTGCCCTGACTCCGTTGTCGCCATTCCCAAATTTTCCTGCCTCTCACGTTGGGCGCCAGATATTTGAATGTATTTAGGGTCAGGAATAAGGCAATAAAAGGCGACGTTATAAATAAACTGTAATGAACTCATCTATTTACAACACAACCTACATATCTCTTACTTCTAACATTCTGCAAGCTCGTGCTCGTCTACATGAATTCTAATCTAAGCGTGACTCTTAGGTCAAACTGAAACCTTTACAAGTCAACGTTACATTTGCATCTTACTTTTACTTTTCAATACACGTGACCTTCACAATAAGAGCCTATTAGATGCTTCTGCTAAATGTTTTGCTACAAGGCAATATGGCGTTCGCTGACGTCATAAGAAGAAAAATTGCCCGTCTTTTCGCTGGTTCCCGCTTTCAAGGAAATTCCTGCGTCTCTGGAACACTGAAATCATTCTGCGATATTTGTGTGCTCTTTCTTCTATACGACTTATGTACTCTTTCTTAGAACATACGTAGAAGATTGCAATGATTATCAATCCTTTCCCGCACACAACTTATGAATCTGAGTCTGCGTTCACCATTTCTCGAGCTTCTCCAGGTTCACACGATCACCTTCATTTTTGCCATGTTAACGTTAACTTATACGATCTCGGGCATGATATAAATAAAGCTTTAGCAATATACAACCACCCAAACGCGAAGCATCTCGGCATCTTCAACCCCTTTATTGATTTTTATTGAGACGTATCGATATTGTAAGTCAATACAGCAACTGCAACACCATGAAAGCTATTATCACATTGTCATTATACTACTTACACTCCACCTAACAAACTGAGGCTAATGATGAAGAAATAAGGAACAGCTACACACCATAATCGACCCACCATACTAAGGAACATCAGCCACTCGACAAATTGGGTCATGGTCTAGAAAACTATGCATTCTTTTTGGTAAGCAACTGGATTTTTCCAGCCCTCCGAATTGCCTTAAATTTTGGAAATTTCAGCCTAAAACCACTTCTGACATCGCGGGTCAAAATTATCAGGCCTACAAAACAAGACTTTTGGTAGAAAGTATGTGAAAACACGTTACCTCTTTTCACATCAACATTTACATTTTCACATGAATGCTACAGCGTGGTCGTTTGACTTCTTAGTTGCTTACAGTAATTCAATAAAGCCCTAAAGTTGCTTAATGTTAAGGTCAGTCCAGCCCTTATTGCTTATTGAGGAGCTGCCTTTTTTAAAAAAGTGTACGTTTTCAGAGGATTCAAAGCTTTTCAGAGATCTTGATAACAGTGTGATCATGAAAAAGGTAGCTGAGCGCCGCAAACACAAGGTGCATCGAAAATTTGTGCAGAATCTAAAATGTTTCAAAAATCGACATCTACTTACAAGATATGCCAGAGGAAGTGCTGGTAATACTCCAAGAACAAGATAAGAAATTGTGTCGATTGTTTTGTACCTGGGAAAAATAATAGATGTCATTAACACAAGTTCTTATGAAAAATGAAAATAAATTAAGACCCCATTTTCATGAAAATAACTACATGGGCTCTCGTGTTACCCATAGCTAGTTTTTGCGCGAAAGCGCCTATGATCCGTTACACTGGATCTCTTGGATCCGTACCTTTTCTGGCTTTGTTTACCGACAGTTCTGGATCTTTTCAGAAGCAGAGCCAGCTCGTGTATGGTTCTGTTTAGATCCCTAGCAAACGCTTTGGATCTGATCCAAACTGGTACGGATACGAAACACCACAACAAGTCAAAGAATAAAGCCTACAAGAATTGCATCTTTTTTTGAAGAGAAATCGAATTTAGAATATGAGATGTTGAAGCAAATCTGTAATATTCTAATCTAATAAATATAAATAAAGTTGGAATAATCTCACCAAAATCTTGCGCTGCGTAGAAATCACTTCAGAAATAACTCGTAAATTCGTGTGTGCTCATAAAACTCAAAAATCTAACTAACTAAAATCTATTTACAATAATCAAATAAAACAAGGCGGTTGTTAAGAGATGCAGAGATAAATAAAGCGAGTGTGAAGTAAAGAAAAGCGCAAGTGTTAACGAGGAGGAAAAAGTAAGCAAATGTGAAACAAAAGAGAAGTGACATGCATAGCTACTGTGTTGCTATCGCTACATTAGCTCCCCCCCTAGAATGCAAGAGAATAGAAGCATTCGATAAGTAATATGACAAACGTTAAATTGATAAGTAAAAGTAAGTGTTAGAAATGGTAAGTTTTCAAATTGTAAAAGTGCAATATATAGTGTTCAAAAGGTCAATGGTTGTCCAAAGCGATCAGGAAAACGTACTGTTCTGCCAGAGCGAGTGATGCGAGGTACAGTTGTGTCTGATGGAGCAGAAATGTTATCTTGAGGGACAGATAAGTCATTAGCGAGATAATCATTGTCTAGATAAGCGACTTTGAGACGGTCAATGCTGATGGTTTGTTGCTTGCCTTTTATTTCCAAAGTAAAATGCTTGGCAGTGCGGTTTATAACTTTGAAAGGACCATCGTAAGGGGCTTCAAGAGGTTTACGAATAGCGTCATGTCGAACGAAAACATGTGAGCAATTTTGAAGATCTCTTGGTACGTGCGATTGTGTTGTTTGGGTACGAACTGGCATTGGTTTCAAGCGTTGCATTGAAGAGCGAAGTCGATGTGCATAAAATGTAGGGTCAAGATCTGTGTTGTTGGATGAAGGTGAAACAAATTGATTTGGTAAACGTAGTGTAGTACCGTATACGAGTTCTGCAGGTGTGCAATTACAATCTGATTTTACTGTGGTGCGAATGCCAAGAAGAATTAGTGGTAGAGTCTCAGTCCATTGCGAAGGATTTGAACTGGCTTTCAAGGATGCTTTAAGCTGGCGATGGAAACGTTCTACCATGCCATTGGCAGATGGATGATAAGCTGTTGTACGAATTCTTTTGATACCTAGCAGTTATTGATTGGAAAAGTGCAGATTCGAATTGTGCACCACGATCTGTTGTAACTGTAGATGGTACGCCAAAAACAGAGATCCAACGAGTGACAAATGCTTTTGCGACTGTTTCAGCGGTTATGTCAGGAATAGGAATGGCTTCAGGCCAACGTGTAAAGCGATCGATGCAAGTAAGTAAATATTTATAACCATGAGAAGGAGGAAGTGGACCAACTATGTCGATATGAACATGATCAAAACGTGCATCAGGAGTGTTGAAAGTGCCAAGTGGTGCAGCGGTGTGACGATAGACTTTTGCTTTTTGACAGGCGATGCAAGAACGAGTCCAGTTTCTGATATCTTTGTTGATATTTGGCCAGACATAGCGTTGAGTAATTAGATGTTGTGTTGCGCGTATGCCAGGATGTGAGATGGAATGAAGATTGTCGAAAATAAGACGTCTGAAAGAAGCTGGAACGTAAGGGCGAGGGTTGTCTGTTGTGATGTCACATAAAATAGTGCCTGGAGAATTTGGAAGTGGAAATTCTTTCAAATTGAGAGATGACGATTGTAAGGTGTGTAAATCTTTATCTTCTTGTTGGGCTTTTGCAAGGAGCGTGAAATCGATTGGAGGTAGTGATTGAATTGCATTGATATCTTTGCGTGATAAAGCGTCAGCAACGACATTTTCCTTGCCATGAATATGACGAATGTCAGTTGTGAACTGGGATATAAAATCAAGATGTCGAATTTCACGTGGAGAATATCGATCAGCAGCAGAAGATAAAGCGTGGGTTAGAGGTTTATGATCAGTTAAGACATAAAATTCTCGACCTTCCAGACAATAGCGAAAATGACGGATGGAAAGATAAACAGCTAGCAATTCTCGTCCAAACGTACTGTATTTGGTTTCTGCAGGCTGTAGTCGTTTCGAAAAGAATGATATTGGCTGCCAAATACCATTGATATGTTGCTGAAGAACACCACCGACGGCTGTGTTAGAAGCATCAACCATGAGGCAGTAAGGAGCGTCTGGAGATGGGTGAGCGAGAAGAGTGGCTTCTGCTAGTGCTGATTTGATGGTGTTAAAAGCAGAAAGAGCTTCATCGTTGAGAACAAAAGAACTTCTAGTGGATTTTGAAGACAGAAGATCTGTGAGAGGTTGGACAATTTTGGCACAATCAGGAACGAAACGGCGATAAAATTGACAAGACCCAGAAATTCTCTTAGCTTGCGAAGAGACGAAGGAGGTGGAAAATCTTGGATGGCTTGTACTTTGGCAGGCAATGGTGAGATGCCATTTGCAGTGATGAGATGGCCAAGAAATTCCAATGAAGACGATCCAAAAATACATTTAGAGGGATTAATAACTATGCCGTAGTCAGAGAGACGTTGGAAGAGCATTTCGAGATGCTTAAGGTGTTCAGATTCTGAAGTGCTGGCGATTAGTAAATCATCAATGTATGCGTAAACAAAGTCAAGACCTTGTAAAACTTGATGAATGAAACGCTGAAATGTCTGAGCTGCATTACGGAGACCAAAAGGCATGCGGGTGAATTCGAATAGTCCAAATGGTGTAGTGATGGCTGTTTTAGGTATGTCCTCAGGCTCAACAGGAATTTGGTGGTAAGCTCGAACGAGGTCGATTTTTGAGAAAATTGTCTTGCCATGAAGTGAAGCGGTGAAATCCTGGATATGAGGAATGGGATAACGATCAGGAATAGTGACGTTATTCAGTGCTCGGTAATCACCACAAGGCCTCCAGTCACCTGGGGTAGGTTTGGGTACCATATGAAGAGGAGAAGACCAACTACTGTCAGAGGGGCGAATAATACCAAGTTGCAACATATGATCGAATTCCCGTTTAGCGATTGCTAATCGATCAGGAGCAAGGCGGCGAGGACGACTGAAGACGGGTGGGCCACGAGTGCGTATGTGATGTGTGACATTGTGTTTTACGTCAGATTCTTGATAACATGGTCGTGTAATAGAAGGAAATTTCTGTAAAAGTTCTTTATAAGGTGATGGCATTGCAGGAATGGCAAACATAGGTCTTGGTGATGTGACAGAACTATGGATACCTTGTATTGTTAAACGAGTATTAGTGTCCAGCAATTCACGTTTACGTACATCTACTGTGAGACCAAAATGAGAAAGAAAATCAGCTCCAAGAATAGGAATAGGAACGTCAGCGAGAATGAATATCCATCGAAAAGTACGGCGAAGCCCGAGATCAAGAGTCATAGATCGTTCTCCGTATGTCGAGATGGCAGATTTATTGACGGCTTGGAGTTTGAAATGTGATGAATTTTTATTTCTTTTATCAGTAGAGGTGGGTGGGAGGACACTGACATCGGCACCTGTGTCGACCAAAAGACGTGTTCCAGTCTGTCGATCGGTGACGTAGAATAGGCGACTCGGAGTATTAGAAACAGGTTGAGTTTGTGAAGCAAGTGTTGCATGTGAATGATTCAGCCTGTTGGGTGAGTTAGAAGTGGAGTTGACGTGGAATGAACACGGTGGAATGCATTTATGAGCGTTATATCTGAATTTCTCGTGATACCAACAATAAGCGTGCGAAGTTTGATGAGTCGTGTTGTGAGGTTGTGTTGATTCTGAAGCGTTTATCTCAGAAGAAAGCGATTTGACGAGAGCTGCGAGATTGTTCAGTTGAGACTGTAAATTTATCAGTTCTTGGTCTTCTAATGAAGTCGAAGAATAATTTACAGGTGTATTTGAATTCGTCATGATTGTGATTTGGAAGCGATAAACAATGAAAATCAGAAAAACGAACGATAACAACCAAGAATACGATGAGAACATGAACAAACGTGGTCACCAATTTAGAATATGAGATGTTGAAGTAAATCTGTACTATTCTAATCTAATAAATATAAACAAAGTTGGAATGATCTCACCAAAATCTTGCGCTGCGTAGAAATCACTTCAGAAATAACTCGTAAATTCGTGTGTGCTCATAAAACTCAAAAATCTAACTAACTAAAATCTATTTACAATAATCAAATAAAACAAGGCGGTTGTTAAGAGATGCAGAGATAAATAAAGCGAGTGTGAAGTAAAGAAAAGCGCAAGTGTTAACGAGGAGGAAAAGTAAGGAAATGTGAAACAAAAGAGAAGTGACATGCCTAGCTACTGTGTTGCTATCGCTACAACATATTGACATCCTTTGTCAGGTTGAAAACCCGTAAACCCGCACATTTTTACTACAATATCCGAAGCCCGGGCTAGAAATATGGCAAAACCCGTTGCCCGTTAAATATGCTTGACCCTAAAACCCGCACGATTTTTTGAAAAAAACCCAAAAACCCGAGGGTAAAATTGGCCAAACCCGCAACCCGTGAAATCCAAAAGCCCCCCTCCAAAAGGGCTATCAAAACCGTCAGTGATTTTTTCTTAATATTCGTAGCTATCATATTAAGGTAACTATTCTAAGCCAACCCTTAAGAAAATACTACCAAATTTTCATTTCATCTTTCCTTAAAAAAGAGCTCTCAAAATCGCATTTCGAGAAGGAGTTAATATAAGAAAGATCAAAGGATTTGAAATGATCAAATAGAGATTCCAGTTATTAATCCGATTACAATTTATGTTCTAGGTGCTCCAGCTTTCCAAAAAATCGACAGCTAAAGTTTTAATAACTTTTGGATAAAAGAGACTTATAATCTACGTGTGTAAAGTTTGCAGGTTTTATCCTCTTTAAGCCAACAAAGGCTTAAATCTGAGGCTCGAAATGAGAAAGCAGACCTCCCATTTAGTTTTTCATATGCGGATGGGTTATTAAATTAGAAATTGAAAAAAGCTTTCTTCTGATTCCTTGCACAGTCCCTTAATTTTTATCACTCAGGTAAGGGATTAAAAGGATTCTCCGAGGAATCGTAACAGCATTTGCTTTACGATATTGTAAAACAGTCCGACGTCATATAACCGGCTACGTTGGGACCGCCTGTCCACCGGACATGTGATTTCGCCGGATATGTGGCTTTAGTTAGAGTAATGCCTAGAGTAAAGCAATGGAGACACAGTAATACAGCAATTAGCATATAATTAAAGTGTCCTAGCTATTATAAACAATTATCAAACAGTCGGAGACACAGAGAACGTTGGTTTTTATTCTAAATTTTTATTCAAATAACAAAACAAAAAGTCAACTTTCCTCAATCAAATCTTTGATTTTCATGGATAATAAGTGATTTCGGATCTGACTTTCGGACATGCGACGTCGGACTGTATTAGATTTCAAAAGCAAAACATTGCAAAACATTTTATAGAATTTGACAAACACATCTACTGAAATTATATGGATGAATAAATATTGTAAAAAAGTCTCGTATAAATTTTAGAGAGATTTTTTATCGTTCGTCGAACTGTTAAGATGTCGGACAAAATGCGAACCGAAAGATTTATTATTCGGAATTTTTTTTATTTTAATTGTATCCAGAACGAATTTATGGATATATTTAACAATTTTTCAATCTGCCAAGAACGTTGTTGATAATGTTTAAAAGTCATAACAATCGAAGAATAACGGCCAGTTTGAATGACTTTTCTATGCGTGGGGTTGGCAAAAAGCCTCGGAGGGGGGTATCTAAGCCTAGTTTTGAACGGGGACGTGCCATTTCAGTCCAAAATTTGGACCCATGATTCCGCCCACATCTGACAATTGTGACCCATAATTCCGCAAACATGATGAGTGTTAAGCCCAATATTCCGCAAGGCAAAGAACATTTTCAGATAACAAAATCAGCTGATGAAAAGCAAGTTATGTTTAAAGAGCAACCTTGCTGATAGTCCAAGAGGAGTACCTTGGATAACCTTGAAGAGTTATCAACTCGGACTGTACATTTTGTAAATGCTAAGTTTGATTCTTCAAAATTTCTCCCGATTAGTACCCATAATTCTGCATGTTTCCTCAAATGGTACCCATAATTCCGCAGATACTTTTAAAAACGATATCGATAATTCCGCACTTTTCAGAAAAAGGTACCCCTAAATAATGGCACGTCCCGTACCCCCAAAACTGTTAAGTTACCCCCCCCCCCGAGCAAAGAGCATGAAAAAAGTTCAATGAATATTTTTCAGTGTTACAGAAACTTAGCAAGAAAATCGATAAGCACTGTGAAAACTTGATTACCCTTTTGAATCTCTTGCGGCCGAAATAAGGGATTATGAGAGGCAGGACAATTATGAACAAAATAAGAAAGGCTAGGTTGAAAGAAAGTACGGTGGGCTAACATAGAGATATTATCCAAGTGATAGAGGCATACACGCGCTTACACGCACTTACACGCGCTGCTTCTCGCAGGATGCTCACAATTGCGGTCAGTTACCCTAAGGCATAGATCAAACGCGATCAAACGATAAAACATTTTTGGTCAAACACTAGATATTTGCCTTGCGTATAAGCAATGCTGACAGTTTGGCCGCAATTTCTTGCGATGTTAGCAATGTTAGAAGTGTCTTTAAACAACTCAAAAACATTGCCTGCTTCCCACAGGCAAAAAACGTTTCGCCACGTAGCTAAACGGCGAAACATTTGCTTTTGCCAAGCATCGTTTAGCCAGGGCTAATTTAATTTGCAGTGTTAATGAGAACGTTTGACAGGCAATTTTTTATGATGCGGTAAAACGGTCAAACATTTCGTTTGACAAGAAAATTTCAGATGCTTGACAAACAATGTTTGCTCGCTTGGTCAGGGTCTAGAGCTACCAGTCATAGAGTCGCCAATGAAAGGCAAACATATTCGACAAAAGCCTGGGTCTCATAGGATTTTAGCTGTGTCGGCAGTCTGCGTAGGTCCCCCGAATATAACGGAATCACACTTTCTTCCGATAATTACGACTGCGCCGACGGTTTTTCGGAAGGGTCGGGAGAGCCGAGGTGAGTTCAACTTTCCCGAGTACGACTCTTCAGCTCAAGGATAATTTTAATGGGGAACACATGTCGCCAAATTTGCCTATCCATCAATTTTTGAAAAATTGCCATAAGGGTACAGCTAACCAGTCATAGGAAAGCTATTCAACGCGTTTCTTTCTCTTTGTTGCTGCCAGTAAAAATTTTAATCAGACAGTCACCGACTGAAAAAATATATTCGGACTTATCAAGTCTGTTTCAACTGTATTAGACATGATAGTCACCACTTATCATGACAAGCCTTTGATATTTAGTTGAGCAACTTTTCGGGAGAGATCCGTCTCCCATCATCGGGCTACACCGACTGTTTCCCGATTAATGGGAACACTTCTTCTCTGATTGCTTTGGAAGATGGAAGAAGGGATCGGCGACAGGTTGCCGACTCTCACAATCTTGAACAAGGCTTTATATCAAGTAAAGCACTACAAGCAATTCCAAACTGCCCCAAACTGCTTACCTATCATGGAAGAAGTAGGAGTAAAATATTCCAGTTACAGCTGCAATACAAAGTATCCAAGCTATCTCATCACCCAAACCACCGTTATCTTGTAGCAATAACCTAAAAGGAAAACCAATTAAGAATCTCAGTAAGTTTAAAACATTTTGTCTGGCCAGAGTTGATCGATATAGAGAATATCAATCTAGTGAGGACTTAGAATTATAGTTGTCTTTCTGTACTTATGACTGGCGTTCAGAAGTGAAAAACTAGCCTGCATGCAGTCTCAAACTCTACTTTCGTAAAGAGTAGATGAGTTGAGGCTGCACGCAGGCTATGAAAAACTTGTTTTGTTTGCTCGAGTTAGTAAATTCAAGTCTGGATGGTCCAAGGTCTGAAAACTGATGTTTGATGAAGTTTGAAAAAGATCAAATGCATATTTTGCTTTTCAATGTTGAATGAACTGTTGGATGTGTTTGACAGTCTCATCAAACATGTCATCCACTGAGATAGCGAATGTTCGAAATAACGGATGCCCCATATAAATATAAAAAAATTATAGTCTTTAAGTCAGAAAAGGGACCCCTATTAACATGCAGGGTTACTGATCCCAAATTTCATCAAACAAGTCTGGTATTCTTTACATAGGAGACAAGGCTCATCTGCTTTCATCCCTGTACTATTGGTGAAATTGAGATGATGTCGATGCAGCACATCTCGAAAGAGAACAGCTTCATCTAAATGGAAAATCGTTCGAGATAGCGAATGTTCGAGATAGCGGGCAGTCGAGATTGCGGATGTCCACTGTAAATTGAGATAGGCCAGAATATAAAAAACCGGCTTAGAGTTTTTGTTAAGTTGAATTTTGTATTATAGAAAGAACGAAAGCTAGAATGAAAGCAACAACATAAGTGACATTTGTTTCATCAACAAAGCTGACAAGTTTTGCAACAGTTTCAGATGTATGTGCCGCAGCATCAATAAAAATGCAACAAATGTTGCGCGGTAATGGTGTCTAGAGTTGTGCAGTAGAGTCTCTACAATAGGACAACAAAATAAAACTACTAACCATGGCATGTATGAAGCAGCAATGAAAATATATATGATGATTCTGTCCCCTTTGTGAAATAACAAGCGGGCAGAGCTACAAAAAGATCAGACTATCTCTGTTACAGAGTCAAAAATGAAACAGGAGAATTAAAAATACAGTAAACTCGCGAGAGCCCGAAACCCTCAGGGGATCAAGCGTTCAAGTATCAAGTTTTCCAGTAATTGGGGCTCTCGATAATTCGAGATTTAGGAAAAATTTGTTGCAAAGTTTTTGTAGTTCGACTTATGGGGAGTTTTCCACGTGCATTGAAACAACAGCAACAACAACAAAACAAAAGATTGGTTCATACACGTTTTTTTCTTATAAGAACACTGAAATTGAAGAAAGCCATGCAATGTTCTTAATTTTTCCGATTTGAAGGCTCAAAATGTTCTTAAATATGTTCTTAATTTTCTTGCTATTTAAAAAGCTGCTGTTTTTCAAAAAAGGTGATAATTGCTACGAAAAGGGACGCACACGTAAAAATGTCACATATAGTCACAATGATTGATAATTCACCTGTTTTGTAGAGTGGAGAACAGGACAGCGCAACTTAAGAAAGTAAATGCTAATTTGTTTCCAGCTTCACAAAGCCTTGTAATACTCTTAGCATGTTCTTAACTTTTCAGCCTTTGAAGCCTTATGTTCTTATATACATTGTTCTTATAAAAAAACGTGTACAAGGTTCTGCACAGTGGCGTAGCCAGGGTCTTGGCATTGGGGGGGCAAAAGAAGAAAAAATATGGGGGTCCGGGGGCTTGCCCCCGGAAAAATTTTTGGGACCATGCCCTTCTACAAGTCGTAAAACGGCCATTTATACAAGAGAGTTGACGGGCTTTCAAAAGGCGAAATATGTTGGAAAATTCTTGCTTTGCACAAAAATTTCATAACAACAGACCTACAATCCTCGTGCAGGGTCAGACCTTTGAAATTCATGAAAGCTACCAATTATCTACGTTGTAACTACAAAATTTGTTACAAAGCGTTTTTCAAGTATGAAAACATGGAAATAAAATTTTCAAACTGATAAGTGAGAGAAACACAAAACTTGGGGGGTCCGGGGGTATGCTCCCCCGGAAAAATTTTTATTCTTTACCTCTAGAATGGCATAGAATGCATAATTTTTTGCTTGCCAAGTGTGTTCCTACTGGGTATCCGAAGACATCTCACCTCACCTGTTTGTTGGAAACACATGCTTTGTTGTTGATGTAGAACATTCCAGCCAAGATAACATACTTATTATCACAAGCGGTGAAAATTTTCATTCTACGTTTATCTACTAGAAACATTTACTGTGTTGTGTGATCTTTCGTTTACTCTACTAATTTCCTCGCGTTCTGCCTTTTCGTCCTATTTCGTTTTATTTCGACAACGAGAGAAAGGAGATTAACGTTTTGACTTTTCACCACAGCAACAATACGGAAGAGAGAGAGAGGTCTTTTAAATAAACTTTAAATCTGTCCGACGGGACCGTAAAAATACAAGAAAGGTCCGTACCTTTAGAACATTTCACACATCGAGACCTATTGCAACAGGAGGGGCGTGTGGGTTGAACAATAGTAAACACGTGGCGTTAATTGCGGAACCGAGCATGTTGGATCGGCTTGGATGATATCTCTACTCTTTTTCGATATTGAAAATTTTTTATTGCCCAACGGTTGTTAGAATTTTCTTATCCCCCACTGATTTTATTGCAGAAATGGACTTTTCTAAAACACCAACTTTTCAACTATTGGGGGGGCGACCGCCCCCCCTTGCCCCCCCTTGTCTACGCTACTGGTTCTGCACTGGAATTCTGTAGTAATTTTAAGCCAGCAATTTGATTCGATGAAAGAAAAATACCAGACTAGTACCGAACTAAGTTTGATTCAAATATTGGTGTTATATTTTGTCCTCACTATGAAAAATTTCGAGCTATCAACAGAAAGTTGCTGTAAGAGGTTGCAAAATGGTTTGAGATATCAAATGTTCAACTTACCAGGGATTTGAGATATCAGGGGTATTTCTAAATGAAAGTACTGCACAAGGTTCCAGGTGAATACAGAATCAGTTTATCAGTTAACAGGAGATACTTAAATTTTTCTACTTAATAAGTATACTTATATAATTTTTGCAATAGACTAGAAGCCTGTGGCAAAATCCTGACTCTGCCCTGCCCGGATAAAAAGAAAGGCTGTAGGTACTTCATTTGACATCCAGTACTGATTTACAAGAAAAAAGGCCCCAAACCTTCAAACCTATAACTTTTACCCAAGCAGAGTCTTAAATACGTTAGAAAATAACAGTTTATGTGTTAACACAAGCTGATGTCTGTGGAGAAAATTCTATCTTTATAGTGCTTCTCTGTCTGGTTCTTAAAACTGGTTATACTCGTCGCATTGACAATCTCACTTTGGATGTTTACGTTAACTGTTTTAGTATATAGACATCATAGATAGGATCAAGATTTATGAAGTGATACAGCCCTCTGCTCAGTAAATCTTTGGGGAATAAATAAATACATGACTGACATACTCACCATCCACTTTTAGCTAAACAAATGGTGTGGAATATGGTTGATATTGAAAACAGGAGTATAAGAGATGCTCCATAGACAAGGCTGACTGTCTCGTGAGGGATTGTGCCAGAATTTATATACATCCAATGTGCAGCTGCCATAGAAGGTATGATCCAAATCTAAAAGTGAAATACCATAACATTACAAGACCAGAAACTTTTGCGTTGATGAATAATTGGTACTATAAAGTAAGCAGTTGTTTGAATATGAAGTGCTTCAAGTGTGTTAGTCTTGCATCATTTAAAAACTTTTTAAAACAATCACTTAGATGAGGAATTGGTGGTAGGTCATCAACAAACAATCAAATTAAATCAAATTGAATCAACCCAAATCAAATGAGATCAAATCGAATCAAGTGAAAGCAAACCAAATCACAAGAAATCAAATCATATCAATTCAAATCAAAGGAAACTGAGTCAAATCAAATCATATCAAGATAAATTGACCAAAGTCAAATGAAACCAAATCAAATCAAATTTAATCAAATTATTCAATAAATTCTAATCAAAATCAAATATAATAAATTTGAATCAGGTGGAATCAAATGGAATGAATCAAATAAATGACATCAATTAAATCAAATTTAGCTAAATTGAACTCAATAGAATCAAAATAAATAAAATAAAGTTTAACTTAATAATCATTTTATTTGAATCTATTGGATGGAATCAAATCAAAATATGTCATATCAAATGTAACTGACTAAATATCAAATTTAATTGATTCCAATTAGATTGAATGAAATCCATCAATTCTAACAAAACCAAACTGAATGAAATCAGTTTAAAGTAAAGAACCTTACCCCATGAGTTATACAGTTTGCAAGTTGCTCTGGGGTAGTTGGCACATAGGCTTCATTTTTTCCAGCAGGGGGGTTCATGAATCTGCAAAAAGTGAAAGGTAGGGAGATTAATTCAAAAACATATGACACGTTCATTTCAAATATAATATATTGAATACATACAGTAAGAAAGCAGAAGCTTTCTGTAAACAACGTTACATCATCAGTGCTAAAATAAATCCGTAAGGAAATTATTTCCATTGAAATGCCTTTTGTACAGCCTTTTGTCTCAGGTCAGCTCAAGCAATCCAGTCTAGAATCTAAAGGCTGAACATATCCAGCATACACGATTGATTTTTTGGCATACACTTTGGAAAAATTGTGCTTGATTCACAAACTGGCAATATTTTGCAGTGCAAAGCTCTTTAAAATGAAATCAAAATATCTGCACAATAGACTCCTGAGACACTCGAGAGAAACCCGATTTGTAAATGAGAAAGACAAGCATATTCCCGAAAGCATTTTTACAGCCTATTAACAAATTTTATTGTTCTAGGGTGAGAGCAGCTCAACAAGGTGCATTCCACGTAGCCTATGCCGGAGATCTCCGGGTGGAGTCTGAAATTTTATTGGCGTTCTGGCGTGGATTTTTCAAAAAGCAATAGCCTAGGCTATTGTTTAAATTATAAAACAATAGATCTATTGTTTGGTTTGGCGTGAAGTCCGATTTGGTTGGCGTATTCTCTGGCATGGCGGTAACACGGAATGCACCCTGGCAGCTCGGTTCAATGATTCTTGCTGCTGGCTTCAGGTGGCTTCAGGTAGGTTACTGCTGGGTTCAGGTGGGTTTAACATTTTATAAATTACGCCTTCCGAGACAAAGTGGAGGTTTCCATTTTTTAGGGAGCACAACACAACCAACCTACTCTTGGACTGGACTCCACTCCCTAGAAGAGCGAGTCATTCTGGCAGGCATTGCACTACTGTATATGACTTGTGTACACAGAGAAACTTAGAATTTGTATATTCCTGTCTGGCAATAGGCCAGCAAGTAATGATACCCAAAAATAATAAGATAAGAGGGGCCAAGAAGATAAGAGCCTCTGTTTGGTGACAGTCAAAAAATGATTTGCTTTGGTGGTTGTCTTCCCAAGTAGCCTGCCCCCCGCCATGCTTTGCTCTGTATATACAGTCTGCACTCCACTGTTTTTTTCCTTTAGCATATGGTGAGCATTAAAGCCTTAAAGGCCTTGCTTGCTGGCAATCACAAAATAAGACACGCCATGCAAAGTGAGGGGTGGCCTAAAAAAGCGGCCTAAAAGAAGGTGAAAGTTTTCATGTTTGGTCAATAGGATTAACTTACCTATGCAACGAGTACCCCATAGCTGAACTGTTAAGTTAGTGATATTTAAGCATTGCTTTTCATGTAGCTTTGATTTTTTTGCAGCTGCTTTCTGCGTGGTGCGACACCGACAAATCACTGCAGCAGCTGCTGAGGCATGGGTGACCTTTGATTCATGGATTGCTATTGTACTTCGTGTAAAATCATCACCAAAGCTATTCAATTCATCTTGCATGTTCGGCAAATGGCGGGAAAAATTCGCTGGCTCTTACCTCCCCGGCCTTTTTACAGTACTGTTCTGTAAACGATTTTTCATAAAAATTCAATTGAGCCCTCAAGTTTGCTTGCTTATTGAGCTATTGCTTATAAAAAATGGGCACACTCTTTTTTTTTATAAGAACCAGGAAATTTTAATCGAGGCTGGCTATTCTTAAATTTTTGCCGTTTTTGAGCCTGAAATGTTCTTAATCTGTTCTCTATTCTCTGATTACTAAGATATCTATATTTTTCAATGAATTTCTAGGGTGGTACTAGGTTTGTGCGAAAATGCAGCATTCTTGTCTATTTCTTTGTTTGCTTGCTTTTTACGTTCAGTTTGACTGTCTTAGCTACTTACATATTTCGCTGATATTCTTAGGGCTTTTGAAAAGCCCAGCCTCAGCTTGTTCTTATTTTGTTCCAAAAATCTGGGCAAAATCCAGGCTTGTGTTCTTATAAAATTGTTCTTATTAGAAAAAAAGAGTGTATTACGTTGGAGCGGCACAGACCCCTGATTCTGTTGGGGCTGTTAATTTCCCATGATTAAAAAGATTCTGCTGCTATTGTAGTATAAATTTACTCTCCATTAATTAAGCTCGTTCATTTTCATAAAAAGTAAAAAGTAATGAATAGTACAGTTAAAATGTTAAATACATCATCATCACCATGGCTATCTCTCGGAGGAGTTTTTAAATACGTAATTTGCTACAACAAAGGAGAAAAAATAAGGAACTTTAAAACTTGTTTCACCATTAAAGGTCCAGCCTCTCATGGTCAAGTCTCGATAATTATACTTTAGATTACACTCTTTTTTTATAAGAAACTAAGATTTTTGGTCAGTACTCAAGTTTCTTAGTTTTGGGACAAATTTGGTACTGAAAGTTTCTTAGCGGTTTCTTAGAATCAAAATTTTAAGTGCCAAAACAGGCAATTGACACCTAATTTCTACAAATAGAAGAAGCAATACAATTCACTTATACATCAGCTGTTTTTCTGTAAAAATAGACACTTATGGTGCAACAGAAGTTTGTTTTTCGATGCTTTATTTCTAATTCTTAAGATTCTTGAGACCTGCTAGTTTCTTAACATGTTGGTCGAGTACTGAAAGTTTCTTAACCAATATTGATCTCAGCACTGAGTTTCTTATAAATGGGTTTCTTATAAAAAAAGAGTGTATTAATTGCAATAACGCTCTACCCTATACAGGCATTACTGCTAATTATGCTAACAAAACTAATAGTTAACAAACAGGTACAACTCTAGCAAACTATTAGTAGTTATACGTATATTTTCCTTGATAATTAAAAATACGAAATATGCAGTAGAAAACTTAATCACAACTTTGAAGCATCAAATTTGAATAATAAAATGGAATGAACGAAGTATAAAATGAAGTATTAGCGTTAATTTATAAAATTATTTGGTGTGATCGTCATCGTCATCCGAGTTGACTCTGAGGGTGACTGTTGTTTACTTTTACGCAAACAAGATTACCAAAAATTTCAATACAGGATCTTTCGCATGGTTCGCAATCTGTGTTATACGTACAGGAACAAAATAAGCAACAAGATGAGCCTCGTCTTACTCTATTCTGAAAAATAAAGAGCACATAGTGTGACCAGTGAAGAAAATATAGAAGCAAGAAAATCTGGAAGCAAGAAAATGTGGAAGCAAGAAAATACAGACTCAAGGAAACATTGAAGCAAGAAAATATGGAAGCAATGAAATATGGAAGAAAGGGACTTGCCTGATGGGCAGCTTACCCCAAGGGGATGTTGCTTATTTAGGGGAGGGCGATTATTCCAGGACCCTATAGGATGTGTAGGGATTGGTTCAATAAAATAAGAATTAACTGAAGTCCAAACAGATTCCAAAATTCCTGAATTAGACAAAGATCTTGTATTGCAAATTATTCGAAAGAAATCCTCGCTGGGATTTCTGCACAATCTGGGTCATCTAGCGATTCCTGTCCTATGGAAGAATTATGCTTGAGGGTTTGGTTGTTGTTCTGGACCGCGGGACGGTTTAGGTTTAAGAGAACCAAAAAAAATAATTTTACGGTAAAAATGTTAGATGCATACGTCGAATACATAGAGAAAAAGAGAACTTTTGACTTTGTTTCTCGAAAAAGTTCCAGCCTATCATAGTCATATCCTTTTACAAGATAATGTAGTAGAAAATAGCATTAAAACTTCTGAAACTTAGCGTACATATAATAAACAAAGTAAGACTGAGCATATCATATTCTAAAATCATTAATAGAGTTATATTATCAACTCAGTTGCTTTAATCGAGAGGAGGGTTTTCGTCTGTTCTTATGCACACGGGATGTCCGAAAATTTCAACGCAGGATCTTTCGCATGGCTTGCAATCTTTGTCAGACATACAGGGACAAAATAAACAACAAGATGAGCCTCGTCTAACTCTAGTCTGAAAAATAAAGAGCACAAATTCACCTTCAATAATCTCATTTTCAGCAAATTCAAACTTTTTGATCAGAAAAATTGTGATCAGACAAACTCGCGGGAGACTTAGAGTACTTCCTCCCCCATCCCCCCAAGAGACTTGAGCAAGTCTAGTGAGTATGATTTGGGACTTAGCCCGAACATTTAACTCACTTAAACTCACAGAGCTTGCAGTGAAAACCAATTTCGAAGTGTATAAGTTTAGCCCCAGCTAAACTTCCCTCCTTGTAACAACCAAAATATGAAATATCGGACCTGATGGACGAAGAAGCCCAAATTTACAGGATTTACTTACTGCGTATAGGAATAAGAAAATTTTGGGGGCCTCAAACAATAGGAACAATGGAAAAGCATCTAAATTATATTCAAAAACAGTAGGGGGCGCAGCCCCCAGCCCCATGGGCTGCTTCGGACCCGTTATTACACCAAGAACGATAGCCCATTTACACGATAAGACGATCGAGCCACCGTTAAAGCAAAATTAAGAAACCCTCCCTGTTCACTTCACTCTCTAAGACCTTTCTCCCTCACACTGTCTTAACTCTCTCTACAAGCCCTCCTTTTGAATCAAAGATTTAAAAAAAAAAATTGCCATAGCGTTTGAATATATAACAATAAAAGTTACGATGATGTATATCAAATTTAAAAATTATTCGTAGAATTAAATTAACAACTCAGTTGCTACAATCGTTCAAGAGGAGGGTTTTCGTTTGTTCTTATGCACACGAGCTGTCCGAAAATTTCAACGCAGGATCTTTCGCATGGCTTGCAATCTCTTTCAGAAACACAAGAGCAAAATAAACAACAAGTTGAGTCTCGTCTAACTCTCGTCTGGAAAAAAATAAAAATCACTTGGTCTTTGTCTTATGGGTGAAGTCGCAGAATCTAAATTGTACAGGGGCTCACATTTGGGGGGTTTGAGTTGGGGTCCCAATATTTTGTCAGGCGGTCCAAAAATTTTACCTTATTCGCAATGCCAGTCCTAACCCTTTGATTAGTAATCGGTTCAAAGCTCGGATAAATTTGAAAAATTTCGGACCATGAAAGTTCTCTGAAGTCATCGAGTCTTTTTGGATAGTTAGGAGTGAAGAATGGATACATTTAACGATCATAATCGATCTAGGACAGTTAAAATTGAATTAGGTTCGATTCGAATTGGAAAATAGTCAGTAAAGACCCCTGAAATAGTATACAGTAATTTCAGCTATCAGCTGTGTGGCGTTCCGAGCAGTTCACTTGCTATGCTCGAAAGAGGAATGTTGCACAGCAGAGTGAGGGGGTTATACCCGGAGGGATTCATGCTCATTACTTAGTACAAGAGGTTTGCCGCGCAGAAAAATCTATTTGGACGTTTTCGGTAACGCGCGTCTCCCTATTATACGGGGATCAATACCCGGAGGGGAGGGGGTTTCTCAGTGTGGCCATGATTGGATCTGAATCTGGACTTTGCCAAAAGGACCCATTATATGATAGGATTTTCAAGAATTTCCGACCCATCTGCATGAATATCGGGAAATTTCGAGCCCATATGTATGAATTTGGTTGATTTTAAAACACTTCTACACTGCTAGTATGCACACAGCGAAATCTCGCAAAGTCGAATCTGACCACGATCCCTTGCAATCAACGTGACCGAGCTCTGTTGTTGCCGCTGAATCTTTTTTTGAAAGCAAAATGCAAAATAGAAAGGTCGTCAGCCACTTTGCGGTAAATCATAATGGGACCTATTGGTAAGGAAATCCTAAAATACCAATCCATAGACCATAATCAAGCAGAATATCAGACCCATGTGTAGAGAATTTCAGTCGAAAAAACCCATCCATATGAGCGGCACGTCCAGTATGTCTACATATTGAAGTACCCCCCACCCCCCCCCTGGGGGATGCAATTGGTGTGATTGTATTCAACAACGGTCTTTCCTTGTGTCAAAGACTGCAACTGTTATTTAATAATTACAAAACTGCATACAGAAATCAGGTCAAAAAATGTTCGAGCATTGATTTCCTAAGGGTCAGAGTTAACCTGATACAATCATCTGACACATATCTATGGAGACTATTAAATACGGTTTATTTTACATACAAAAAGTAACAGTTTTACCTTCAAAGCATATGCATCACTGCGTGCTTCTAATACCAGTAGTAATGCTAACACCAATATGGTAGAAACTAAAAGTCGTTTCGTAGACATGATTCCAGGTGACCCACGTCTTGTAATAAAATGACCAAGGCTATAAACTCTGTTGGGAAAAAGTCTTTTGTTATTGTTCTAATTCAAAAAGAATGACCATATGCAGTTTAAGTGTACATACACCATCTAAAAGGTTTTTTGGGAGGTGGGAGATTCCTGCCTGACCTGTTTTGCTCTAAAAACCATTCGTGTATCAAAACTATCAAGCATTGACTGATGTAGGTAAAAAATAAGCGAAATTTCGGTAAAGCTACCGGGACCGGGAGCGACCGCCAGAACATCCCATGGGACGCTTAAAAGGAGCTACCTCGGATATTCTCAAAAAGCTCGACTTCAGACGCGAAATTGCTGTCGAATTTCTAAAATTTTCTTAAATTTCGAAGAAAAATGTCACTGCAAGACCATTCTTGAATCAGAAGAATCGGGAAGATACAGTAATCATACAGAAAGGCCTATATAGTGTGCCAAGTCTAGTTTTTTCGCCTCCGCCTCTCTTTGCTATCATATTTCAGAATGCTTAATACAGACTTTTTTTGAAAATTATCTGTCTTTTACTAAACATACTGTACGTTCCTATAGGCAACCAGTTTGTAAGCAATCGGAGAGAAACTATTAGCGTAAAGGCTTGACATGCAATCAGTTACTTAAAAACCTTAATATTGAAGAATCGCAAGTTCAGAAAAAATTGTGAAAAAAATAGAAAATTTACCTTCTAAAGTTAGTTCATGCAGAATGTGCGCTAGTGTGGTCCACCATGTTCATGCTCTCAGAAAACTCTACAAATATTTGCCAAGTTTCGTTTCTTATTAATTAATATCGTCATTGCCATTTAAGATTTCCTGTACATCAGTTATACGAGGTTCTAAATCTTATAAGAAAGAAAATTTTTAGCAGTTTTGTACATAATAAATTAAGGATCCTGGGATGTGTGGTCTCGTTCTTCGGTCATGTCAGTTGCCATAGAAATGTCTAGTTACATCGTTACAGGATGGTAGCTTTTGAAAATAAATTGCAAATTAGACCTAAATGCTAATGATTAAAACGACAATAGATGCTAATTACGTCCGCCGTGCTGTTAGGGTTTTCCGTAAACAGCGTTGATTGGATGTTTAGTGCTCCTCTCTAAATTCAAAAGCAACGAATTTTGAGCATGAAATTACAGTCATTGTCAATTGTTCACAACTACATAGAAAATTCTTAGATACAGTATACCCATTTTGTCAGCTCAGTTGCTTTTTTTGTGCGGCCGAGCCTAACGGTTTATGTACCTCGATAGCAAATCAAATTGCAACTGATTAATCACCAGCCAATCAGAATGCCTGAGGAAAATAGTATGTCTATATTTGGTCAGGAAGTGTCCATGTTCAGCCCTTCCACGCACAACTGAAACTGAATTGGCAGCTCACAAATCTCTTAGTATTTTGGACTGGCTCAGAGTGGGAGGATGGGGAGTGCTTGGCAATATTTTTTCATTATACGATTTCCTCTTTAATACTAAGGAACGGTTTTAAGAACGTCGAAGCTGAAAATTCTCAAAAATTTAGCAAATTAAAGAGAAATCTCGAGGCTCGGCTCGGATAAAAAACAAAGAATACCCTAACCAGTTTTCGATATACATTTACATATGGTACGAAAGCGAAAAGGAACTTGCAGAAAGTAAGGGGATGAATGTTTTACTTCCACTTGCTCTGAACTTGATGTGCCCCACCCAAAAGTGAATGGAATGAGAAAAAAGAAAACGATGAAGTTTGCAAACGCATCAACAAAGCAGTTCTCATGTCTCTCCCAAGCGCTTTTGATTCATGCATCTTTTTAGGAAGACAAACATCTGGGATTTCAAATGCACTCCCCTACTGGCTTTCTAAAATCTAAAAATCTAAATTCTAAAAATCTGTTTGAAACTGAAACATCTTATCATTCTTATCAATTTGGAGAAACTTCAAATACATGGATTAGCTTTAAATACAGACACTAAATCAGTAATATGAGGGAGACAGGGAAGGGAGTATAGCAATGGAATGATCTTAGGTGTTTGGTGCCCTTATTATTTGTTTTTCTCCTTGCCCTTTCATCAATTTTTAACCCCCCCAAAATAAAAAACAAATCATTTACACTGAAGAAAGCATCTATTAGTTGATTTGACATAACATTCAGTGGATGTGTGATATTTCTCAATAAATTACTAATCTTTGCTACTCATTTTATTGACCCTAAATGTGCAATAGATTTTCTTAATTATCCAGTTTCTGTAGGTCTTTTCTAATCTAAATAAGAAACTATCAAAAAGTCTCTATCCAGCAAAAACAGGTTGAATGCTTGAAATATTGGTAGAAAACCAGAAAATAGTGCATTTGAACCATCAGATTCAATTTAAAGCCATTCTGTTGATGTTTTTGTGAAAATATCTAACTATATACTATATTTCTAGTTTAAGTTTCATTATGTCTTTCTGGGTCCTTGTATTTGATTAGCAAGCCAGTCTAGTCCATCATGTAAGCCTTCTCCTTTAATGGCACAAGTTGGCTGTATGAACCAATTATGAGACCGTATGTTTGTTAATCCAAGCCTATCTCTTACATCAGCCACTGTTGCAGCACCTACAACATCCTGTTTATTCGCAAACACCAAAACATGAGCACCCTGTAAATCTTCTTCTTCAAGAAGCTTTGTAAGCTCGCTTTTCGCTTCTTCCAGTCTCTGCTTATCACTGCTATCAACAACGAAAATCAAACCTTGAGAACCTTTCAAATAAACTCGCCAAAGATTCCTTATCTTATCTTGGCCACCAATATCCCAGACAGTGAATGAAATGTTCTTGAAAACAACAGTCTCTACATTGAATCCTATTGTAGGAACAGTGGAAATGACTTCGTGTAGGCGGAGCTGATACAAAATTGTTGTCTTGCCTGCATTGTCTAGGCCCACCATTAGAATTCGAACCTCTTGGTTTCCAAAAAGTCTTCTAAAAGCGCTTGATAAAAAGTTCCCCATGGCTAGATCAGAAAATAAATATTACTCTAACGGATAAGAATAGTTTAAAAGGTCTTACGATTTCTATACGAGTTTCAATTACTGTGAAAGAAAAAGCTCATAGCTCGGCAGCCATCTTTGTGACACAAGATTGCAAGATTTCCAAAATGAATGCCACGCATCTCAATTGCGCAGCCGCACTTGTATAAAATGACGTAATATTGCTTCCAAAAGTCCTGGTGCCACATAAAGGGAAGGTACACAAACCAACGGAAAGGGACAAAAAGCCTTTTGGAGTTTATTTGGAACAAGCATTTTTGACTATTTTCAAGTTTGCTCTTTAAAAATCTCCTGCACACCAAGCTTATAAATACATGCAAGTTGTGACAGAGTATGGCGCTACTCGAGTACTCGACTATCGCCTCGCCGACGCTGTCGCTCTATCCGTTTATCGCAGGGGAAGGCGAAAAGCACGATTCAGTGGACGCGCGACACACGAAGGAAACATCATACTATGAAAAACTAATATGATAACAGAACGAAATATTGGAAAAACGTATAAAAGTATCTCCTCATAAATAGGTCTAATTCTGGTTAAAACAAAAAGTTTGAATTTGTCAAAGGTGATGAGATTGTTGTTCGCATTGTCAACAAAAAAGTCCCACCGAAAACTACCCGTTCTTTTCTTGAGGACAGAAACAGAAAAGGACGGTTTATACCCAGCAAGACCAAATATGACGTCAGTGCTTTTGTAATAGACAAATGTCTTCGATTGTCCTCAGTTACTTCAAGGTTACTCAGGCTTTTTTGGGTCGGGAGAAATACACGAATTTTTTTGATTAAGAAAGTATTTATAAGAAACTCTGACTATCGAATGGCGAAACTCCAGTAGTGGAAAAGTTTTGACCTAAGAAACTATCCACATCAGTAAGCGCAAATTAATCTACGCTAAACCATTTTTGTGACACGCAGTCGACGCAGACAAATTGGAAAGCCAACAGGTTTCAAAGACGATGGAAAAAAGGGTATAAAGCATCGTTTATATTCAAATACTGCGTTGCCGATATAGATAAAATAGTCTTTGATCAGTACAAAGTTTTAAAATTGCTAGAAACAGCGCCAACATTTTTGGACATACTATATGTCCAAACGATTTTCCGCTGTTTCTTGCAATTTCAATATCGACATCCAAGAAACCCTTTAGAAACTTTCCTACTCTATGAATATTTCAAGAAACTTTCAGTAATGGGTCATTTTCTCGTAAAAATAATACGTGTGTTATAAAGGGACAGAGTGCGGAAAAAACGCTCGGGGTATAAAACTAAAACAAAGGCTTACGACTTCGCTTGGGGTAACGTTTTCTGACTTTATTCGCCGAAATAGACTGTCCATCAAAGTTCCACTTTCCATTACAAAGCTACTATTAACACTGCATTTCTTTCCTCACTCGTCTGCATCTGCAAATTGGTCTTCTTCTTCTGAAATGAATACGGTATTAGCGATCCCAACGTGACTTGTCTTTTTGTAAACAAGCGAATCATAACAGGCCGTTTGAGAAAACGCGTACCTACACGGAGGGTATCGGTTTATAGTATTCTGGAAACTGTCAATCAAAGCAGATTTAACGCCTTTTCTCGAATTGCAAACATTAATTGTGTCTTGGTAGTACTCCTCTTTAGCTCTTCGTCCCAGTCTTCAGTGCTTTCTTGTATTGTGAACTTAGACTCAGGAAGAGGACCTAGCGATGAGTCAGTCGTTATTTCGTTCGATGTGTCCAGGATCCAGTTCGCTTCACTCCATGTATTATGGCTTTCGGTTTTCGAATCTTTGTTTTTCGAGAATGTTTCCCTTTCGCTGGCTCCTGGAAGTAGAGAAAGATTCTCATAACTTGTAAGATCAAGATTATCCCATTTACCGTTATAGAATAACGCAAGTGTATTTAGAAATGATTGATGTAACAGGTACTATCGGTGTAAGTCATCGTATGTATGATGCGTAGATTATTCAGGGTCGCAGGTTTGCAATGATGTCAGGACAAAAGATTCTTTGTTACTATAATGATTGCGATGAAATCAAGTGCATGCTCTCTGTTGTTCTCATTCTGATGCATAAAATATGAATAAATAGGGCTGAAAGTCTAAATAGAAGTTTTGGGATGATTCGTTAAAGAAAATGTCAGATAACAAGCTGTCTAGCAGACCGAATGAAGGATAGTGGTGTTCTAGCTCAATGAGAAGTCTTGAACAATGCAAACCAGCAGACAAGGGGTGCAAGAAAGAGGCTGGGGTAGCTGTCACTCCTACCCTTTAGTACAGGGGCAAAGAAGCAAAAACTGTACGTTTTAAAGAAAACTAGCATCAATTTTTTTGTACTATAAGATTTATTTTGGAACATCAATTTTTTCTAATCAAGTATATGTAAGGACGTCAAAGATCAATCCAAGTGTCTAAAATTCCCAGTCTATACTCTTTGTTTTCAATGATAATATCAGCAAGACTATGAGAAGCAGAGTTCAGAAGCTTTTGGAATAAAAAAGAAACAAGAGTTAGACACTCATCACAAGTAAAAACCTTACCATCATGCTTTCTCCACAGTGCCATTCCTGCCTTCATAGCATTTCTCAAAGCATTTTCATTGAAACAAATTACTTCATCCTCTGGAGTTTCATCTTCTTTTTCATCTAAAGCTGGTATTTCTATAACCTTGCACTTGATCTTGTCTTCTCTAGTCTTACCCCTCCAATTATCCTTCAGTGCCTCATCTCTTTCTGGGTAAGAATTTGAAGGAAGAATTCTAGGGATAACATCGGTGGAGAAATCATTTCCATCTAAGTCAAGTCGTTTGAGGTTTGTCAATGATAAGAGTGCCTCTGGGAATTCACTGAGGTTGTTGTCAAAGAGATCAAGAGCTTGAAGTCCTTTCATATTAACCAATGATGTTGGGATTTCAGTTATCAAATTTGAGTCTAACCTCAGCTCGATAAGATTAACCAAGTTGCCAATTCTTTCTGGAAGGCTTTTCAATCTATTTTTTGAAACTTGAAGATAAGTCAACTTTGTCAAGTCACAAATTGAGTCTGGGAGAAATTCAAGCTGGTTTTGACCCAGATCAAACCATTCTAGACTTCTAAGATTACCAATGTCATTAGGCAGTTTTTCAATTTGATTCTCATCTAAGTGTACTTTCTTGAGATTAACAAGTCTCACAAATGACTCAGGGATGTGAGAGATCCAATTACCACTTTGGAAATTACTTCGCTCTAGTTCATACATGGTGCTACCAAGATGTAAATGTGTCAGCTTATCAAGCAATCCAATGTTTTCTGGTAATGTTGAAATGTAATTCCTGCCTGCAATAAGTGATGTAACCTGAGTTGCTGAAACACAGAAATCTTCAGTAAAAGCTTTGTCCGCTAACTCATTATCACTTATGGATAATTCTTGTATGCTTGCTAATTCATTAAACCATGATGGCAGCTCACACAAATCATTGTTGTCTAGGCATAGCTTTTCTAAAACTCTTGATGAAGCCATGGTTAAGGGTAGGTCACTGATCTTGTTGTTTGATAACAAAAGAACTTTGATTTTTGGTAGCATACCAAAGCTTGATGGCAGTGAAGACAGTTTATTAGATTCAAGATTTAAAACTTCTAGACAGTTAAGATTTCGAAAGACTCGGGTAGCTCTTTGATCATGTTTTCACTGCACTCAAACCACTCAAGTCTGATCATCTCCCCAAAACTGCTTGGCAAAAAGCTCAGGCTGTTCTCATCAAGGCAAAGTTTCTTCAGATTAATAAGACCAGAAAAGAAGTTGTCTTCAAAACACTCCAGATTATTTGCTATCACTGACAAAGTCTCCAGTTTTTCTAACTTGCCTAAAGATATTGGAAGAGATTTGAGCTCGTTTTCATCAAAGTTTAATTCAGTTAGATTTTCAAGCTCTCCAAGGCTTTCAGGGAGGGAGCATAATTGGTTCCCAATAATTGAGAGCTTTTTCAGTGTCTTCATTTCACTAATTTCTGATGGCAAAGTTGTTAAATCATTGTGATCTAAAAGTAGATGCGTGATCTTCAAATATCTAGAAGAAGGTAAAGCTTCTGGACTGTTGGCTATTTCTTCCAAATTCAAAGAACTGACAGCAACTTCCTCCAATCCCAAAGACCTGGCATCATAAATCATTTGCCCATTTTCTTCACGCAGGCAGCTACGTTTATCAGAAGTCATACTTTCTAAGTTTTCTTAATACTTCTCTGCTTCAAATTACGGCCGTCTTTCAGCGTCGATTCTTGTGCAGATCCAATCCAATCCAATGCTAAACGGAGAGCACTTCAACTTCAAATGACCTAGTGACCATGTAGCAGTCTTCAAACCACTTTTAGGCCATTTTTCATAGCCTCGATACTGAAGCGAGACGAGTTATTGTTTGACATAGTTCAATGTTGTTTGACAACTTCAGACGAAATTTTCACCGCGAAAAAGTTGAAATGATTTCTACTTTCCTGACCTGGAGAGGCGATATTTTTCGCTGCGAAATCAATTTGAAGAAACTAAACTACGCGCGAAGCGATTTTGTTTCCGCTGCAAGTGAAGCTAAATCTTTCGCAAAAGTTTTACTTTTTTATTGATCATTGATCACGAAGGCTGTATTCTGTTCGCAAGCGAGCGGCAAACTGCAAATTCGCTAGCGAACAGCGAATGCGAACGAAGTGGAAATGGGCCTTTAATGGTGAGGAAGCTGAGAACGGTGCCATTATATAAACAGAAACATTTAAGAGCCTTTTTTAGCCAAAGATAATTGTTTTAGCAAAAAGCCCATGAATCTAAGTTAATTAGCTACAACAGGGTTTAAAAAGAGATTACGCAAAAACGCCCGGTCAACGCGAACTCATGCAAAGTGAACCCGCTACACACCCCCGGGGGGGGGGGGGTACTTAGTATAATTTGGGTACGGGTATAAGCCGCCCACATGGGTGGGTTTTTGGCTCTGAAATTCTCTAAACATGGGTATGATTTTTACCAAAAACCCATAAAAGTGGGTGGAAAATTGAAGAAAACTGGAAAATTTAACTTTATTTCGGTCAGAAAAATGATCGAAGATCGCGTCAAGGATGTTCGTAGTACAATATCAAGCAATAATAAGGCTTAGAAAGTCTAATTATTATTCTCTTCCGCTTATGTTTACTCATAAAATAGGGTCTATTTCTGCAAAGGTCTACTTTATAAGTGGGTGGGTTTCCGAAATCTGGGCGGCACATCCCCGTCCATTCATAAGTCATGTACCCCCCGGGCTACACACATTAAACTATAATAAAAACTATTCTAGTTCAAGTCAAGGCTATTAAATTGACCAAAGTATTGCATTTTTTCGGCATCTTTATCTGTATTTGTCACAAGTTCCCATTTGGCGGCGCCGGGGGCACAATAATAATAGATGGGGGCAAGGTTGGTAGCATCTAAAATCATATGAAGATATTAATATAGCCATTTAAGACGGTTATTGAAGTTTCTTTAATTGAATATATAATTATCTAGGCGTTTTATTGTATCCTAAGTGTTATCCTCGTTTTGGGGGGCAAATGCCCCCATAACTCGAAAACGCCCCCTGATATGACTGAATAACATCGAAATTTGGAATCTACGCCCCCGAATTGGCCAAGTGCAACTAGTCGCAAAAACTCCCCCGCTGGGTGGTGATACTCCCCCTTCCACTACTGGACTAACGGTCTCGTGTCTGTGTCTGACCAAATCACAACCCGGCCACTATATGATGCGGCCCTCATTGAGTTTAAGATGGGAGCCCTTGGCCCAAACAGCACACAGCAATGAACTGAATATTTGACACACTCACAATACTTCATAGTAATATATTGATAAAGTATTTCCACGCAAATGGAAAACAACCCTAAATATGTTAAATTTCGCTTCCTATGAAATCTCTAGAATTTTAATTCAAGGAAGAATTTATATAAATTATTTAGCTTTGGGGGTTACTTTATTGGCCCACCTGATAATTTCAAGATTGGTAAATCCCATTCACATTGCTTCGTCAATGATTTCACCCTTTGCGCATGCTTCGTCTCCGACCACATATGCATCCCCATTAGGAGCATTGTCGATTCCAATTTCTTTCACAATCTTCTTTTGATTTTCTTCTGGTCTTCTTCTCTTTATTAACAACGCCACCACTATGACGGCCAAAGCAGCAATGCCAACAGAAAGAACGATAAATTTCACATCAAGCTCATTTCTTCCTGCGAAAATACATTCAAAATAACCGTGTTTATTGCATATTATTAAATCCTGCCTTTATGAAGCGATGCTTCCGAGAAACATTCCAAATTCCGGCTTTCTGGTTGGGACCGGTCACAAAGTATGTGTAATGCGGGGTGGAGGATTTTTAAAATTTTCCGCATTATATTTTGTACCCCATGAGTTATCTCTGATTCGTGTTTCATACCCCATAAAAAAAACCAAAAAATTATTTAAAACCCACCATCAATAGTTCTGAAATTGTATAGTTTAGTAGACAATTTGAACTAACTCATATTAAAGCTCATTTTTAATAAAACATGTCCATCATATATTACATAATGTTGAAGTTGCACCATCAAAGCAAATTTGAAAACTATTTTGCGATGAAAGAAAAAGAAGGAGAGCAGAAGAAAAAGAAATCAGTTCTGAATCTGATTCCAGTGACTTTTGTGACTTAAAGAATTAAAATTTGATTTTTTACATAAAATCTCATTTTGTTAAATCTGTATAAAGCATTGTTAATTTGATTTCGTACCCCATCTTTGAGTCAAATTTTCATTTCGTACCCCATTAAAAAGGTAAATTTTTATTACAAACCCCCTCCAAATATCCTCCACCCCTGCATTACACAAACTTTATGACCGGTCCCTATGTCTAAAATAATTTCTAGCTACGTCTCTGTTAATAGATAATGCGAAATTCTCCAAATCTTGCAACAGAACGTCTTGTTAAGTAGGTGCCTAATTGCTGAGGGGTTGCGGAGGGTTGGAGAATTGAGTTAGGTTCTATTGTGCGGGGTCGAAATACAAGGGGAATATTGATAAGCGGGGGTCCAGAGATGGGCGATATGAACTTTCAAAATATAATTAGTGGAGGGACGGCAATAAGGCACCTAAAAGTAGCTCTGTAACTAGATGAGAAACGTTCACTTTTCTCATTGTCTCCTCCGCAGCGAGGGCACGTTTTGGTTATGTATTGGTGTTCACGGATGAAGAAAGATTTAGACTTAGGGTAAGTCTACTAGACCTATTACACGACTCCTACTCTTCGCATAGACTTATTACCTGAGTCCCAGTTATTCCTCATGAGGCCGAGGCCAACACTAAAATGAGATTGTAGTTGTAGCAGGGTGTCGGTGTGGTGAAGGAGCGAAAACTAACGACTCATGCAATAAGTCTACTCTTTGCAAACAGCAACAATCATCTTTGAACAGCCACAAGAACTTGGTTGCTGTTTGCTTCAGAGTACACGACTCATTAACATAAGGTTTACATTTAGACTCACTACACGAGCCTGTAGTTTACGCTCCCCTTATTTTGATTTGTCACTCCAACAGAGCGATTGTAGAAAACAACAACAACAACATCGAGCGAAGTAGTGGGACTTATGGAGTGAGTCAAGTTTCCAATCTGGAAGGAAGTAGAGCAGCTTTATGTTTTTGTAATTGTTAGTACCCGTTTCGGAAAGAGTGGGAGGAACGCAGTTAGTCTAGCACTTACCACCAGAGTCTTTTGATTTCTTTTCATCTTTCTTGAGAGTAACAGGTCCGAGCTCAAGGAGATAGAATTTTGAATAACTTGACTCGTCCACATTCGATTGCTCGTTGACGTCACGTTTTACACGATTCAAATTGTTGCCATCGCAACCTGAGCGACATTTACCAACGCTAGATGTTTTGTGGCAAAGGAACAAGAGGCAATGAATGTAGACAGTTGTTGAGTTGCCAAGGTATCTAAAAGCATCCATGCTGAATCTATGATTCTGTCTGTCACCTCGATGGAACTGCACTGTACTGTCCATTGGGCACCTATAATGTGTGTTAAATAATTTAGATACAGTTAAGTTCAGATAACTGTAACTCCCGATAATTCGAACCATGCGCAAGAAGAGACTTTATTAGTGAATGTCAAACAGAATTGATTACCGACCTCGCCTTGTGTTGCGTGTCAATCATGTCTGTTATGACCTCTGACCGCGTATCCTCCTGGTTTATCAGCAAGGGGAAAAGCTAACTGGAGGAAAGAACATAATTATGAAGAATATCATATTCTAAAAATATCATATTCTCTCTTTTCGCGCGCTTTGCCCCTTGTTTCCCTGTGATAAAACAATCCTCTGCGAAGCACTATGCGCAGTCGGTTAAGGTGAAGAGGCAGCCTACATTTTGAAGAAAAATTGACACAAAAAACACAAGGTCGATAGCAATTTTGTTTGAGTAAACGATTCTTGGATCGAATGGAACGAATTGAGTTTTTGAAGATCTCGATTACGTTGAGCTTTAGCAACATTATTACAGTTATGAAGAGCTTTTTTATTATAGATAAAAACGGTAGAAACGGCTAACTTAGTGGGATTCAAATTTTCATTGTTGGTTTGGTCTCATTATAATATGTGAAATTCCAGTTGTCGAAAGAAAATGCAAGGGGCTGAAAAATTGATCGTGATAGCCATTGTTCGAGTTGCTAGGGCTCGAGTTATCGGGGGTCGTTCTTATACTAAAGTGATGCGGAAGGCTCAAGAGGAAGGCAAAATCAGTCAGACTGCTCGAGCATGCGCAGGAGGAGACTTAATTAGTAACTTTCAAATCCTATCCATTCCCTTTTATCCACGCTAATGTCGACATTTCGCACAGACAGAACCAGTTGCTGACTACTGATCCAAGATTTATTAAAATCTAATTATCACAAATAACTTGTCGACAACGACTTGGTCACTCTGACAAATTGTTGGCGATTTGCGCCAAAGGGACAGAAACTAGTCGGCGCATAGTTCCAGAAAGTGGGTATATTCTACGTTTACGATTAGTTGACAACTGATTACCACCAGCGCGCTCTTTCAACGACAAACAACTTTATCCTGTCAGTTCTGACTTATTCGTGACATGCCAACATAAGTTAGCAGTTACAACTAATCCACATTAGCTCTATCATATCGTAGCGGCAGCCACTAGGAAAACGGCAGCCACTAGGATTTCAGTATAAGGTTAATTAATTTAACGCCGCCGTGGCTTGGGCTCGAACTGCGACCTCGCTGAGCTTCTGACGCCACAAGCCAGCTGGATTAGACCACAACACCACAACCCCTTCAACATATCGTAGGACGACATAAGCATGCTTTTAGATCTAAATATCTTTATTCCTCTTCATAGTATTTCAAGTCATATCTTACCCATTATCGATAATCATGTACTTTTTGTGATACCATCTGTTCATGTTAGGCGTCGAATAGCATTGATCAATCAATAATGTCAAACCGTTGTCCTTAACAATCGCAGATGCTTGGAAAAACAATCGATCTCTTGTGTTTACTTTTACTGGATATGAGTAGTGACGTCTTGCAAATGTCTCGCTTTCATACATGGCAAAATTGAATGTGAAGCTACCAATGCCCTCTGGAAAATAATAATTGCAAAATCGGAATCATTAGAGAGTAGCAAGTCGAAAGTTAACATGGAGAGTATGGAGAAAATGGAAATGACTGTGCAAATGGGCAAGGACTGCTGAAAAGGTTAATGGGTCGGAAATTCGCCGATCCAGGTACGTGGACCTTGGGCCGTTGGAACTTCAGAACCAAGTACCCAAAAGGGAATTAGATATTGTGTATTGACAGGAATGTACTTCTGCAAAGCCATTGGAAGGTGGAGCAGCTTGTCAAGTCTCATCTTTCGGAAGATGGGGTCTACACTAACAGTACCCTACATTTCAATAGAAAATTCACTGTATTCTTGCTCAGGTTCATAATGATCCCCAAAAACCAGGCGCGAAACTCAGTGATCTACTTTTGAAATATGTTATTTCAGGGTCAAATCTCAGCCAATGATTGACGCTCTTTTACAAAATGAAAAGCAAAGAAATTCTAAAAATAGATTTTTGATGACGTCACATGTTGATATTCCATTAGCAGACAAGACTTCGAGGATGACAGGGCAATGCAGTGTATATGAATAAAAACAACATTAAGACAGATAATTATTGATACCTTCATATCCACTGTACTGCATGATTGGATCAAACGATACTCCAACAAAGCCACTTCGTTTATAAACGCATCGAATATCAACTGATTGATCATGATCACGTGATATCATGTCACTTCGAGAGGTTTTTGCTTTCATTATAACTTCGTTTTCAAATATGATTTCATCGTTGCTTTCTGTCATTGTTGCTCCACATCCGTTCAGAACGCTTCCTAAGGTGATGTAATCTCTTGAAAACGAGGCCGTGCAGTTGCTGTGTCGTAATGTTATACTACCATATTTGGAGGCGTTAAAGTATTTTGTATCCAATTCAACACGAATGTAATTGTCAGTGCATGATACAATTGCTCTTTTATCTAGGAAATGAAAATAACTAATAAGAACAACTTCAAGCACATGACATTAACACAACCAGCGCAAATTGAATCAAACCATATAACTAATAAGAAACTGTTAATGTAACATGACATAACAATTTAATCAAATCTTAATTCTGATAGCAGTAACAATAATAAGGTTAAAAAAACTAAAGCCTATTCCTGGCTACAGTGGAGTTATTTCAAAGCTAGAATTTGAAGAAATCAGAATGGACATCAACGTCCGAATGGATCACTTTCATCGTAAAATTGTTAACACAAAAATACGCGGAATTCTGTACACGGTTGCCGATTCCCCCTGAATTGAGACAGAGAGGAAAGAATTGAGATTTTCTGGTATTTTATCCCTCCCCCTTTAAATGTTGGGATGCACATAAATGCCGATAAAATGACGGCAGCATCATCTGCCTTTCTTACAACATTGGAGCAACAGGGAGTGGGAGACCCAAATTTTTCAGGTAAAATTTGTCTTAATACATTTGTCCAAGATTGTAGCTTTTCGCAAGACAAGCTTGGAAAAATATTGCAGTCTGATTGTGCCAAAGTATGAAATTTGATTGCACGCGCAAGAAAGCAGTTGCAAAGTGAATCCAGCCTTAGTCTAGGTACTTGACATCAATCAGCACGGAGGAGTGCACTCCAAGAAATGATTTTTGACTCGCCTCTAGAACTTAAGCTTCTAAATGATACCCGGCTTTCGACAACATCGGCGAAAAGTATCCGTCAAAAATACACTGCGCAGCATGGAAGTACCAGTCCAATCTCAAAAAATATCCCTTTAGCCACCGGCTTTAGAAAAGTGCCTTCTTTCGATACCCGGCACTAGATAAAACAGGCGAAATCGATACCCGGAAAGGAGTGCACGTCAGCGAAATATACTTAGTTCCCCTGGGTTAATAAAACTTACTGCTAAAACATTCAACATCTCCAATCATGTATTCTTTATATTCGGGTGCCTCTCCAGTGTCCCCAGTGCTTATTGATGTTATTGGTAGATCAGATTTCCGAGTAACGTAACCATCATCTGTTCTGATGACGTAATCATTTGCATCGCAGTTACAAAGTATCCTAGAGTTTGCACACGTGCCGCTAATTCCACATTCACAACCTTGGCCGTTCGGCGGCCCTCCTGCCCAGCAGTCCATTTTCTGGTTGGCTCTATTAGTCAAATAACTAACACCTGATATGACTGAATGCTGGCACTTAATTTTCACCATCTGTTGGCATCTACTTGATGCATCGATGATGTTGATGATACTATTGAAATTCTGATTGTATGAAAGTGTTTGATTGTAACTAGAACTGCCTTCAAATCCCGTAACGTTAAACAATTTGTTGCTAGTAGCATGAGATATTGTTGTCTTGACCGTGTCAGCTTGCATTTCGCATTTAACAGATACTGAGTTTGTTGGTTTTCCGATGTAGTACTGTCCAGATTGACTTCTATTGGCTGCCAGTGCTGCTTCGCAAGAGTCGTATGTTTTATACCCTGTCAAATAGGTTGAGACACATTATTTTCTATAAAACGTGTGCGTGTGTGTGTGTGTGTGTTTGTGTGTGTGTGGTAAAGCCAATACAATGTTGCAAAATCAATTACGTATACTGCATGAGAATGGCTATAATATTTTACAGAACGGCCAGCTGCTTAACTGCCGATGGAAACAATGCAACTTTGTCGCTATTTGCTATTTATTCATTAAAGTTCGTGAGCTTGCAGCGTGAAGAAACAGATCTTTCTTGAGGCACTTCAAGAATTCCTCTTATGTATCACAACAGTGCTTAATAGCACCCCTTAGTATCAACAAGATCATGCAAGCAATATAGTTGTTAGTCTGTGTTAGCAAGAAGAAACAGATTTTTCTTAAGGGACCTCGAGAAATCTTCTTTTATTTCATAAGAGTCAATATCATTACCCTGCCCAGTTGTGATACCTTTCTCCTCCCTTCATGTCAAATTAAATCATAGAACCAATTAATTATTCAGTTCACTCAGTTCCATTTCAAAACTTCAAACACACTCCATGATTCTGGCAACCGAGGTTATCTCCAAAAAGGAAAAGCGGAGCAAGATCCCAAATCATGGATTCATACTACTTTTTGGTCCTCGTTTCCATGCAGCGGTGGTGATGACACTCGAGTTCAATAGGAATAGGTCCTAGATCATTAGATCGAGATTCACGAATTTATAACAATTTATATATTAGGGGAATATCTATCTAGTTGAGTGACAGAAAGTTAGCCAATGAGCAGCCTCTTAATCTGGAGCGATGTATGTCATTCAAATTTACAATCAAAATTAAGAAACTCTACCCGCCAACTAGTGGCAAATAAGAAATTCCAAGAAAATAAAAAAAAACCAAAAGTAACAACAAAGCAACACAACACATACATTAACTAACAACAAGAAGTGGAATTTGATTTACAGAACGTTTTGGTTTGTTTTTCTATAATTTGAGATTTCACGATATTTCCAATTGAATTGATAGCTACTTCTTTAGTTTTTCTAGATTGTCCATTCCCATTCCCCGTTTTGTTTCCCATTCAGCTTATTGTTCCGATCACCGTTCGGCTGCAAGCTTCACTCCCCGTTTCCCTTTTCCCTTTTTAAAGATAGTCGTTTCTTCATAAACAATCAAAGTATCTTGGAGAAAATAAATCTTTTTATAAAGCTTCGCATAAATAAGCTTCGCATTACTGATTATTTACAGTACTTACAATCCCCTGTGAATGACGAGCATAGAGGAAAGACAAAAACAAGCATGAAGATGAAGAGTAAAGACATTCTGTTCTTTGCTGTCCGCGTCGTGAAATGAAACAAGCCGAATGTTAAAAGCTTAATCAAGGTGGGGCTATTCATTATATTTGCCAACAAGCCAAATAAATAGCCGAATCTATGACTTTATCAACTATATACTGTAAAATATACATCAAATGAAGTTGCCTTAGGGACTGGAAATGCTGAGTTAGAATGCAAACTAAAAAGTAGTGTTTTCATCACCAAAACTACTGAAGCAGGATTTAGAGCGATTATACAGTTTCTTGGCAAATATGTTAAAACCTTCAGGTGGAGTTTAAGAGGCAAATATTTGTTTAAATATCACAGCTTGCTCAAACTGTCAATTTTGGAAATTAAAATTGGTTAGTTAAAATCGCTAAGAAGTAACTGACGTAGACCAGGTAACGAAATGGTTCGTACGCCAACTTTTATTGGAAATCGAAACCTCTTGATTGCAGAAGCCCATTTAATGAAAATCAAGAAACTCTTCTTGAACGGATAAGAAGTTGAAACAAAATCTGTGAAAATTTCTCTTGAATGACACCCTTGATTTTTCGACTTTAAATATGGTATATTAAGCTATCCTCAATCAAATAGTTACACTTACAATGAATTAGTTTCATTCTTAAGAAGTTGAGAAACTAGCTATTGAAGAAACTTTTTCTATGTTTAAAGTGCAAAAATCTAAGAAACTCTACATTATTGTTGGACCGACGTTTCCTGCAAAAAGTGAATGTGCCGGATCAATGTTGACAACAAGAAGGCTAAATTGCCAAGAAATGACTTTAGTAGACTAGGTAAGGACAATCACACCATAAATGAGCAACTAGAATCTCAGAGCCAGCCATCGAGTTTTAACCCATAAGCAACTCTAAGATCTGAGATTTCAGCTCTTAGAGTTTCTTATGGGTTGCTCGTGTCCTCGTAAAACCGCTGATGCAAATGTGAATTGTAATCCTTCTTCTACTTGTCAAATTTTAGTGTCAATTACCTGTTCTGGCACTAAAAAATTTTGATCCCTAAGAATCTGCTAAGAAACTTTCAGTACCAAAATTGTCCAAAAACTAAGAAACTTTGAGTACTGAAAATAAATCTTAGTTTCTTAAAAAGGAGTGTATTCCCGCACAGACAGGACTGCACTTTCTGTATTCATACCGGGCATACAGGTTTGTCAATGTAAGGCAAGCTTTTTTCCTGTCGTGAAAAACTGCAATAACGTATTTCCTCTAATTAGCCTCGCCCTCTTTTAAGCGCCACCCTCTAATAAGCTCCGCACCTAAATGCGGTGTTTATTGGAAGCAATAGTAGAAAGTGGATTTTGAGAAGACAGTACGAGGCACTCTACAGTATATTTTTTTCTTGAAATGGAAGTACAAATAATAACCGACTTACGATTTAAGCGCCGCCCTCTAATAAGCGCCACCGGCGCCGCCCTCCAAAAAGCACTGCACCTAAAAATGGCTGAGCAAAATAAGCACCGCAGCGCTTAATTGAGGATTACGGTACCCAAAAAGAAGGTCCGCAGAAAGACACCCTTCGGGCATTCGCTAATCGAAAGAACCATTCCACCATTCTGTATGATTCCCATGATTCCACAAACACGAAACGCAGATCCCAAAACTTGTTTATATAGAAACAATAGAAGTTTTGGAGTGATGAATTGCATCACATTATCATGGCCCTAAAACCTCGATCAAGTTTGTGTACAGTACAGTGAAGATACAAACGTCTTTTTGGGATCCTTCCAAAATTCCGTTAATGTCTGTACATTACATTATCAGATTACATAATTTGATTTCCAGACACCTACCCCGCAGCAAAGAAATATATGCCCAAATATGGCAGCAACATCAGACGATAGAATATCATAGAATCTGAACTTACCCCGCGTTTTTATCACAACATTTGTTTCACAAAACTGACAAACGTCCTGACAAAAGTCCCACGCACATGAATTCAAATAAGATTGTGAAAGTTTGTGCCACGAGGCACGGGGAGCAATTTGGTGTGCGGCAAGTGCGGCAAGCTTTTCTCAAATAAAGGAATTTTTCTTTCACAAAAGTAAGCAGGAAATGTTACAGGGAAACAAGGGGTTGATCATGACACGAAAATGCAACATTACAAAACGGATGTAGGATGCAAATTAAATGGCTTCAATCTGAACAAGCCATTTCATGGCTGCGATATCACAATTAAATACAAGGTCTTGATTACAAAATATTGATGTAGAATGAATAAAATTTATTACAAATTAGTTTTCCTTGGTGTTCTGGCATTTTTCAGCACTTCGAAAGTGAGAGGTGGGTATCTAGGCCTATTTTTGTGATGTGTTGTTTGTAGATCCCAGCATCATCAGCATCATCCTTCCTTCAATGCCGGAATGGCGAAATTGACGCATTATAAGCGAAGGAAGTTGTCTTTAAAACCGTAAGAATGCAGTTTAGGGGTCCCTAGTTACCTGCATTGCTGTAATCGAACTATTTTGACTTCATTTTACTGTTTATTTTTATTATTTGTAAATCAATTTGATGAATATGAAAGTAGGAGTGCGGTTTACACCCAAGAATGAGTAATCTGCTTTGTAGGCTATAATCAGCATCATCAAAAGGAAAGCATTGAAAAATTCCACCCTACAACTCATTTTCCTGCATACCCAGAAGGACTTTATATATTTAGAGCTTAGATTCTAGCCATTGCCATTCATGATTTGCTTCAGATAATTGTACAACTTTCTAAATTTGATTTTTTTATTGACCAGTCAAAAATTGTTTGCTAATCTGATTAGTTCAATGATTTACCTTGCAAATTTGAATGAGGTATAAAATGCACCACTGACTCTCAAAACCTTTGATACACTACATTAAGTACTTTTCTGTCTTTTTAGCCACAATAACCTTTACAGAAGAGCCAAAAGATGCTTTTATTGCAGAAGGAAGCATAGCACGTCTTAACTGCTCTGCATTAACTCCGTTTCCCCAATTCCAAGTCCCAATATACTTTTGGAAACTGAATGGCAACTTTATTCAAGAAAAAAATACCATTGGGATTAATTTACAAAGCAAGACCTTGGTGATTAACACTTTTAGCAGCAAAAGTCACAGTGGAACATATCACTGTATTGCCTTCCATAAGGACTATGGAGCAATCATCAGTACACCAGCCAAGCTGCAGGCAGCATGTAAGAATTTTTTTGTGCAGTATATTTATTTGACAGGTTCAAATGCAATGGATATTTATATATACCATATTTCGTTATACTACAGTAGACACAGTAGTAGACCGTAAACTGAGTCATTTGTTGGGAAGTCAAGGATAACCAAACGTACATACAGTTTGGCTTTGAATATATAGACCAGAAGAGGACTTATATAAGAGTTGAGTTGCAGCATTGTGATGCATCTAATGCAATTAATGCATCTAAAAGTTGTGAAGTAACAGGGTTTGCCTTTCATATGGTTTGAGAAGACATGGCCTTGTCAATAAGCAAGTAATATATCAAACAACATTAAATATCTTATATATGACTGTATTTTCTTACTTGTAGATTTCCAGTCATGGCCAAGCTACAATGACACTTACACAGTTAGCGATGCATCTTATGTCCTAATAAACTCATCCACCACCGTACAAGCTCAACCTGCTGCTAAATATTCATGGTTTTACAAACAAAATGGTTCACTACAAGCTTTTGATACTACTAAAATGTTTATACTTGCAGATGGAAGTCTTTTGATACCTTCCGTTAATACATTGTATAATACTGATTTGGAACTTTATGCACAACACCCAACACTGGGTAGCTCATATTTATTGGTATCACAAGTGAAGCTGCAAGTTACAGGTAGTTCTCCGAGTTAAACATGAAAATACTTCTTTATGCCTTTCAGGCTAATCATTATTATCATCATCATTACCATCATTATAATTTTATTATCTTCATCATCATTGCTGGTAACAGCATCATTGTCAGCACTGACCTCATCATCCTTGTCATCATCATCAAGACAAGATCATCTTTATTACCACCACATTCCGTATCTTAGTCTTCCTGATTGTTATTATGACTATCATCATTATAATGATCATCATCATCTTCATCATCAACATCATCATCATCATCAACTTCATCAACAATACCACCACCATCATCATTAAATTCATCATAAACTTAATCACCATCATTGTCATTATTATCATCAACACCATAGCCTGGCATCACCATTGTCATCATGATCATAAACAACTTCTGTCATCCTCATTCTCCTTATTATCACACCTGCATCTTCATCATCATTGTCATGATCATCTTCCCATTGCAATCATTGTCATCATAATTAATGTCAGCTTCCTTAACTCATTCCAGCTAATAAACTGCCTTCAAAATGTCATTACACTCAGTTTATTTCTATATTTGACAGGTTCCTCTAATAATTGTCCAAATGGAAGCATCAAATTCTTACAAAACAACAATAACAAAGTGGTAAATGAAGGTCAAGATGTTGTATTGGAATGCCTTGCTGTAGCAATAAGATGCAGGTTAGTTAAGCTCTTTTTCTTATGCAAATCTGAAATTATAGAAAGGGATTTTCTTTCTCTGTTAAGTTATTCAGATGCCCTCCAAAGGGTTCCACGTGATGCGTCATTGTTCGTGGGTGATGTTGTGGCTTTCAAAACGTTTTGCCCAACTTCCAATTTGCCCAACTTCCTTTTTGCCCAGCCCGCTAACAGACGTTTTGCCCACCCCATCTTGGCCGTTTTGCCCAACCTGAAATGACACAGACAACTTCTTTAGTGTAGTTTATCAATTATTTGAATGATAACATTGGGGGCTCTGCCCCCAAACCCCCAATTTTGACACTGGTGACTGTTTTAATGAAAATAATAGTGATAAATTGCAATTAATTTAGTTGGCCGAAATGACCAAGAATGTTGGGTGAAAAGTCCAGCTTGGGCGAAACGGAGGTTGGGCGAATAGACCTGATACCATGTTGTGAAACGCGAAATTTTTCGCGTGTATGCGTGAATCTGAGAGCCTCCTAAAGTCTTAATTGTCTATCTTTTCTGTTACAAATTTGTTGAGGAAAGAATTTTTCAAAGCCAATCCTTTAGATACATGGAGTCACAGCCTTGAATTTATATCTTCCTCCAAATTCCGGGCAGAAACACCTGCAGTTGCGGCACGTGAAAATGAAGTTTTATCATGCATGATTGTGTCGAATTATCCAAAAATTGCGCATGATTGAGTGATTTCGAGCCCACTTTGGGGCAAACTAATCATCCTTCGAGGCAATCTATTCAGAATACTTCTATCGTTTTTTATTAACGTTTTCTGATACATCGATTAAATTTATTTTGTTCTTTCAAAATAGGAAAAACGTACAAATAACATGGCTGTACAATGGACAAAATGCTGGTTCAGGAAGAAAACTTGTTCTAAAAACGTCTTGAAAACATCGGAAGGATCTTATACCTGCTCAGCTAAGGTTGGATCGAGAACACCAAACACCAGATTATTCACAGTGACAGTGAAAGGTCAGAGAACATTCAGGTTTAGGTTTTTTCACTATTTTTATGTCCAATACAAGCGAGCAACCAGTCTTTAATAGGTAATGAGGGTCAAGCAGAGCCACGGTTTATATTACTATGCATCTTCACATGGGTTAGTAGCAGCTTTTCACCTGAAAAGGAAGCCTACACTGCTTGCTTGCAAAGCTATTCTAACAGCAGCATCGACCCCTTTCTTTTACGCGTAAAGCAGGCATGGGTTAGTGCGGAAATGAAAGTAAGAGCGGCCTTGCGGCTGGCATGTTTGATTTGGGCAGGGTTTGCTGGGTTTGACTGGTGATTTTGCCTCAGCATTTTTCATTTCATTAATATTTATACACGAGACGATGCTGTTGCCGAGCAGTGGTGCAATGCTGACGATGCCATGCTGAGCGAGACGCTGCCGAGCAAGACAATGCCATGTTGAGCGATCCAGAGCTAGTGACTCATGAGATTTCAGTTCAATTCTAAGCTGTTTAAGAATACTTAGAGGCTTTCCTTGAAACTTTTCTTATATCCTCAATCTGAGCAGTTACCTTGCCACGTCTCTCCGTAGTGTTACTACTTCGGCCGTCGACCCTCTGTGACATTGGGGCCCAGAGAACGTATGCCCTGGGTGTGCACACAGATTTAGTCCGTCATTATTAAAATTATTCTCAAGGGTCATGTGAAAACTTTCATTCGTGCAATCGTCGCGCAAGCAATAGGATTTTATTGCATTGTATGCACGAGATATCCAATACCCTATCCATATCCCATTGAAACGGGTATGCAACACAACGCAAATACACTGCATACCACCTGAATTCCACGCTGCAATTTTTCCTGGCAAATGCAATGTTGGGAGTTGCATTGAATGTTGCATGTTGCAAACGCAATGTTGCTTGCTGCATTGAATGCGAGAGACGAAAACTGAGACGAACTTCAGTGTCTGAATTCTTTCATTTCTTACAGAAAAACCAGTGGTCCTTATTCCAATAATTAAGTCCATGGACATTAGCATTGCTCAGACAATCCGGTACGGCATGGTGACGGGATTCAAGAAAATTGAATGGTATACGAATGGTGAAAAGATAACAAGAGCAAATAATTTATTTCAAGTAGATTCTAGTTGGAATTTAAAAGTTCGGCATCCAAATCCAAGTATCAGTGGCATTTACCAAATATTTTTCTTCAATGATGCCGGAATAACTGTGCAGAGTTTTATGCTGTACGTCGATGCCAAATCAGGTAATCTTTGCTATTATCATCACCATCAGTTGCTTTCAATAATAAATTACATAAGCTACAAAATCGGTTCGTTTAAGGCTCGGCTTATCTATGGACGGGCTTATCTACTTGAGAGATTGTATGCGGCACTATTGGTAGGTAATTGCAGAAGCTTTTGGATAAACAAAGTAAGGTCGACTTTAAGCCCATCAGAGATAGGAAGAAATAAACTACGCACTAATGCAAAGTTCAAAAAGCTTTTCTCTTGTAAACCATATCTAAAGAATAAGTTATAGAACCCGTAGGAGCTGGGTTGCTAAGTTGCATTACACTGCAGCGAGTAGAAATAACGAATCGATGCGAGGTTATATCTTCAGAAGAAGCAATTTCTCAATTGGGGTAATTGAAGAGGAACTCTGCTTTGCGTTGCGAATTAATCGCACAAACTTTACTTCGGGTTCAAAAAACTTTTCCTGACACTGAAGTGTTGGAAACGTCAGAAAAGGCCGAAAAAACCGGATACTTGGAAAATCAGATGTATGTATAATAAAACTGAAAATTTTATCTTTCGTTCTTGTAAAACTGTAAAATAATACTACATATTTCTTTCTATCTGAAGGTTATGGTTCAAAAGTGACCGGAAAATCTGGCACAGTCAATTTCAACCCGACATTGGGACAGACATCAAGCACTTTGTATGGTTCATGGCTAATCCAGGTTCCGTCTACAGAGCCAGTCTTAGTATCAGTCTACAGTCCTCCGAGATGCTCTGCCGATGGCATCACAGCTCTAAATGTCTACCATGGCTCCACTGCTGCAGGGTCTCTTATTGGTCAATACTGCTCGAGTGGTTCTGAAACGTATTCAATAGAGATAAAGGGACCGTTTATAACTCTGGTACTGGTAACAAGAAATCTGTCAGCTAGTGGATTCACAGTGCATTATTCCGTCAAATCTTTAGGTAATTATTATATTTAATATGCTCTACCCTTCTATAATCAAGACACTATTCTCCGTTCTTTCTACACCCTATACTTTTCATGTTTCGTTCAATTCTCCACACAAGCAGGAACAGCAACACAGTTCAGTCTTTTTCTAATAACTTGTATCCCATGGCTTTTTGCAAAGTTTTGGCCTGCTGTCGTGTTTGGCATGCCATCTCTGTAACATGCAACGAAACGTTTTTCTCTCCCAAAGACTGCCGGAGGTAGAAGTTCTACATTCTGGAATGATCGCAAAATTTCAAGGGTTATTGGACCGTGTGATACGCTTCTTCTTCTTCTTCTTCTTCTTCTTCTTCTTCTTCTTCTTCTTCTTCTTCTTCTTCTTCTTCTTCTCTTCTTCTTCTTCTTCTTCTTCCGAAAGCCGACTCCCACTTTGTCGCAGGGTTGGCTAACTAAATCCTCCTCCGCCAGAGCAATCTGTTTTGGTGTCTTCTGCAACGTCAACCTAAGGCCTGCGATGTTGTCTCTCCATCTTTTCCTTGACCTTCCTCTTCTTCTTCTTCCTTCGATTTCTCTTTCCATCACTTTTTTGGTGGGATTTTCTCATTCATCCTCATTAAATGCCCATACCATCTAAGTATTATTTCTCTGACTTTATCGCTAATGTTGTTTATTCCTAGCACTTTCCTGGGGGTATCACTACGCTCTCTATCTCTGAGTGTCACTCCTTTGATTCTTCTTAGCATTTACATCTCTGTTGCCTCCAGGATTCTTTCTTACCAACTGTCCAGACGTCTGCTCCATATAGCAAAACTGGTTTTATCGCTGTGGTACATATCTTCATTCTTTTTACTGCATTTATAGTGTCTGCAACTTGTCAATAAAGATCTGTCCGACGCACTCTTCATCGCAGTTGCAGATGGGTTACCGGAAACATTGCGGCATAATCTACACTGCATAATCAACACCATGTCTTTCCCTTCCACCAGCTTGATTTCTGTTGATTTTTTTAAGCATAGGAGAGATGTTCCTGCCGTTTTCAGCCCGTCGTTCTTTATCTTCTTTAGTCACTACGCCGCAGCCTTCGACTACATCACCGATAGTATCATCTAAACCATCAACGCCAGGACAGTGGACGTGGCAATCAAGTAGTAAATGGACTATTATTTCTACTACGAACAAAAGTCCAACTAGCACAAAGCAAACTCTAAAGAGCACGGTTGGAGGTATTACTGACAATACTAAAGGTAATATTACAGTTGGTCATTATTTTTGTCGGCATCTCGGAAATGCTCAAGTTAAAATAAGCCAGCCAAGTGCGTGAGCCACCCAGTTTCATAGGGTTGATTCCAAATTTGACTGTTCCCGAACTAGTAGTACAGATAGGCCTCTCAGTTACACGAGACCTTGTTGATCCATACTAGTTTGGGTCCGCCATCCGTACTAGTTTTGAAATGCTTTGAAAAGTTTTTCCATTTGGAACAGTTCCCGTTTAGGTACCCTTTAAACAAGTGAGAAAGAATCGAACAAATAAGAACATTCTTCAAAGAGTTCCAAAACTAGCACACAAAGAACAGCGATTCAATGTGGATCGACCTTTTGAAAATCATGCACTTCAAAACAACGAATGGTCCTTTTGGACCCCCTAGGTCCTTGTTGAAACATTATTAAAGAACGTGCTTTCAAATATGATTGTTTTTGGTTAACTATTGTACGATTTTGGAAATTTACAAGGGATGTGGCTTCATTTTTGCAATTTTTGCTGGTTTTTAGGGAAGTTAGGATAAGATTTTAGGGAAGTTGATTAAATTCGACTTAATTTTGGCGTGCTTTATTGCATGCGCAATTTATTTTCTTATAATAAGATGATTTTGTTTTTCAACAGGCTCTAAATCTCCAGTTGGTGCTATTGTGGGTGCTGTGGTTGGGGTCCTTTTCATAGCTGCAATTGTTATTGGAGTATTTTGCTACAGGTTTGTATTTGGAAATTTTCTCTTCCCTTCCGGTTAATTTTTTTGGACCGCAAGCTCCTAGGTTCAAAACAATTAGCAAATAGGTTCAAACCATTGGTTCAAGCCCTCACTGAATTATACAAGTGAATATAGATCATTCGTGGTATCATTTTTACTTTGGTGGGACGAAGTGACACACAAAGACGGAAAGTGTTAAAGAACCACGGTGAATATGGCCTAAAAACAGAATACGAGTTAGTCTAACTCATAGGATCAGAGATACGGTAACCCCGGCCTTCCCAAGATAGTTGAAAGAAGTGTACAATTGTTGGAGAAGTTTATCAATTCTCAATTTCCATGCTGTCACTCTCCCCTTAGCCTAATACCGTGCTGGTTTACTTAAAAACCCCAGATTCAAGAGAAAATTGCGGCCACACGGTCATTAACTAGAGGAAGGTCTAAACAAACGAGAATCTCATGGCACACCCAAGAAACACCTGTTTTTGTCATTTTGACACGATAAAGGTTTTCAGCTTGAGGTATTTTCTTGTATAGGAAGGTTAAAAACTTTTCTGGACTCTATAGTAAATGCCAAAATGATGTCTACAATATGCTACGTTTACATCTCTTTTGAAGAAATCAATATTATACTGAAGGTGGGGAAGAGAAAACTCAATGCATGCAATTCAGACAGGACTTATGCCTTGTTTTTTTTGTCAGCATGAAATTTAGCTCTTTTCAAGTTATCTAGCGGAGTCTTAACAAGCATAGTAAAACAACTTTAGATAACCAAAATCATGGTTAGTAAGCTTTTATTTGAATGCTCATTTTCTATTTTTAGGAGAAGATACGGCAAAACAAATACCGGAGCTGAAAATGGAAAGTCAGGAAAGGACGCTTCGATTCCAAGTGGATTTGAAAATACCTATATGAGGCCGGCTTTTGAGACCAACGATAGAAATGCTAACAAGGCTCCACGATTCACAGTCCAAGGTGGGTTTCTCATTATAGCCAGTTTAACGTATGATTAGTTAAAAAACAAATCAACTTCAACTGATACAGTAGATCAGCGTAATCTATCTCTCCATTTTCAAATTATCAGGGAGGTTGGAAGCATTTCGAAGTTCAGATTAACAAGAGTTTGGTAGAATTTTGAACAAAGGAAACGTAAGAGAAAGGGCACTTTTGAAGCGAAAATGACATCTTTTAAACCCCATTAAAATCTCTGCTCGAAAAGGAATGCTTATTTTCATGCAGAAGCAATGCTTGTTTATGTAAGTGTCGCAGAAATTTTAAGTGACTTGGTTTGAGTATTTTCTTTAGAACGATGCGTTTTCATAGATTTTCGTTTTCAAATCAACCCCTCAATAAACAACGTGTTGCAGTGGATTCCACGCTAATCGTGCCTGTCTCGCAGAAGCTACTATTCAATTCTTTTGGCTGCCTTCAGGGGTAAGCGTCATCACGTTCACCTTGAAGCATAAGTCTTTCTGCTCCTGCCTTGGCAATATTGATTAACGGTGGAAGCCTCTCGCCCTTCTCGATCGCATCTTGGTGATTTTCGTTTCATTGAACTCTAGCAAAGGGACGCTCACAGAAAATACATTTATCTGACTTGAATTTTTTGTTTTTACAGCGAGACCAATGCCTGATGTAGTGCCTTCGTATCACATTCAAGATGATCCGTCGCCGTACGAAATGGGGTATTTGGGGCCGGAAGATCAGAGTGCTGAAAATCAGACATATGCAACAGTAGGAGAAGTAATCGGAAGCGCACCTCCCCCAATTATAGGTAAGGAATTGTATTTGAAACAATAATTTTCTCATAAAACATTGACGGTAAGATTCCTTAAATTTTAAATCTAACAGTTGTAATGTTTTAGTAGTTTGTCAGTTGGAGTCGTTGCTTACAGACTGGTTTCTGCTCTGTCTGGCTTGTAATTAACGCTAAAGCACACTAGGTCTGTTTTATTTCAGGGTTAGTGGAAGGGCGAAGGGCTATTCAAGGGCTAAGGGGAAGGGCTTAGGAGCCATTAGATGTGACCATAGTGAGGAGAAGGCACGAGGATGCAGGGCTTATTATTAGTTTAGCCCCGTCAGAAGGCGCGTAAATGCACGTTTTAATACCGTAACATGCAAATTCAGTATTCAAATTTGAATTTACCATTTGAAGTCTACGGCTCTTTTACTTTCGTCCCTTAAATTTTTGGGGGACCTAGCCGACACAGGACATCATGTAAGTAACCGAAACTTGATTTTTACAAGGGTTTCACAACAAGAACAGATCTCGGTCAACATCCCTTTCAAGCTTGGCGGGGTTTTTTCACCTATAAATAGCCAAAGCCTTAATCTTTGATGAATAACTCCTAACATTGTTGTTGTTATTTAAATATTAAAATACTTTCTATTTATTATATAGCAAATCAAGCTTACCTCGCGGCAAGATCGCCAAGGCAAAACATGGGCGGAATAATACCATCTGCTCCAGGGCTGCCATATTCAAAGAGCCTCACTCCACGACCGTCTGAAAGACCAAGAGATCTTCCACTACCAAAACTACCAGGTCAACGGCCATCGTTTAGGCCAAGCACAACGGATGATGATGATTACTTGTCACCAATCGACGCGAAAAGACTCCCATCTCCAACGGATTCAAATTACTCCAAAGCATCGTCAAACCTTTCGGGTCCTCAGTACCAAGTTCTAGAAATGGGAGAGAACGTTACGTACGAATCAGCTGATGACGTCATAAATAATATGGAGAAGCTGGATAACATGACGCGCAATCCGTCCGATCGGTCAGAAAACCGTTACGCCGCTTTGCACGATGATCAATGGGCGTCGAAAGAGAACAGTGTCTATGAGCCGTTAACGCTTGGTCGGGACGCATCCTCCCTGAAAGACATCGAAGATGGATACAAAGGTAGCTTTTGAAATCTATGTAACTTAGGCTATTTGAGCTACAATCCTGGTCAAATTGTGTGAGACAATGTGATGGTAGTGCCCCTCCCCCTGGGGTTTGTCTGCGTGATTGTTGTCGCAATAATTTTGGCCTTGATTGTAGAACAGCACACTAGTCATGCTTTGACGTTAATTCCTTTTCATAACTCAAGAGCATGCACATTTCCACTCTTTCAACTGCGCTAGAAGCTCGACAAAACTGCTGTCAAGTCTTTCCAAACGTCTTTTCAAAAGTGCTATATTTGTACATAAATAAACATACATAAATATATATACATAAAAACTCTACGCTTGAAGTACAGCGGTTTCCAGGGATGTTTGGTCAGGCGTGTGAATCACGCTAGCGAATCTATAATCACTACTGTGGTGGATAATCACTACTGTGGTGGTACTATTTGCATACTGTGGTGGCAGTTTTGGCGTACTGTGGTGGATAATCACTACTTGTGGTGGTTTACTATGCTTGCGGTGGTGGCAGTTTTGGCGTACTGTGGGGGATAATCACTACTTGTGGTGGTTTACTATGCTTGCGGTGGTGGCAGTTTTGGCGTACTGTGGTGGATAATCACTACTTGTGGTGGTTTACTATGCTTGCACAGTTTGGTGTACTGTGGTGGATTTTGTGGTTTTTCTTGCTTGATCTATAGAGATTTGCTATGATTTCGTATTCACCACATAAAGCATTATAACCCACCACAAGCACCACAGTACGTACCACCACACCACAGTAGTGATTATCCACCACAGTTCTCCAAAACTGCCACCACCGCAAGCATAGTAAACCACCACAAGTAGTGATTATCCACCACAGTACGCCAAAACTGCCACCACCGCAAGCATAGTAAACCACCACAAGTAATGATTATCCACCACAGTACGCCAAAACTGCCACCACCGCAAGCATAGTAAACCACCACAAGTAGTGATTATCCACCACAGTACGCCAAAACTGCCACCACAGTATGCAAATAGTACCACCACAGTAGTGATTATCCACCACAGTAGTGATTATAGATTCGCTAGCGTGTGAATACAAGATTTCTATTTACAGTAAGACAGTCTCACTCAGCTAAAGAACCCAGGAAAGTGTACAATAAATTATAAGCGAATTATTTTCCCAAACGTTTAGTGTTTTGAACACTAGATGACGCGGCGAGACCGAGTCTTCTTTCGTAAGCGTAAGATAACTTATCTTTATCATTTGACGACTATGGCGTCATGTCACATCAATCAGAAGATACTAACAAAAAGATAGCAATTATGTCGAAGCATTATTAGCTAAGATTTCGTAAGACCAACTCAGCAAAAAGTGCAAAGTTTGCAAATCGAGTCAACAAAGCAGAGAATTCTACGAAAAATTTCCTGGTTGTATATGTTAAAGTGTATAATTTGTCATCATGTCGTTGTATTTTGGCCTCTGGCTTTGATAAAAACATTTTCGGCACCCTTCTCGTGTATACAGACCATCCAAGAAGGCCCCGCGTAAAAGGTGGAAGGACGTCTTAGACACGTCTAGATGGCGAAATTATTGAATCCATAAAAAAGAAAACAATTATTTGTACAAATGTGTCATTCATATACCATAGATGTAAACAATTTTGAATCTCTGTTTAATTTTAAGGCCAAATTTCCTCACATAACACGCCTAAACCAATGAGAAACGCAGCTGCAAATCAGAAAGTACCATATCCAAAGGAACCCACTCACAATCCTGATTTAGACGATGATTATTCGGATCCATACGAACCGAATCTGGATATCCTGGCAAGCGTCGGCGATGATTACAGCGAACCATATGAATCAGCCAATCAAAAACCAGAAGATGATAGCACTGATAATGTATACGAGCCTCTTACTGATGACGCGGATCATCGCAAACTCACAGGACAACATAGTAACAAGTATACAACTTTGGACGGAACTGAAATCAATCCGGATGCAATGAGATCGCAACCGCTTCATTTACAAGATGAGGATAATGATTATGCAGAAATATGAGGTCGGATAGTCGAACAATTTTACAGCAGATATTAGTAAGATTCGTATCTTATATTTCGATAAACTTGACCAACTTGTTAGTTAAAACAATGTTTATATAGAGGCTTTAGTGTTTTATGATAGCAGGGCCGCTGAGAAGGAGAAAAGGGGACACGTCGTCCCAGGCCCTGCGTGCCCGAAGAGGTTACACAAAACAAGCACGATCTTAGGTCTTCTCGTTGTACCCCGCGAGCTCCCAAAACTCTGATCTAACTATGAAATTTGTTTCAAATCCGAACTTTGTTTCATCTTAAACTCGCTGATCAGACAAGGCAACTGGTAAAAATTTTTTTTATTATGCATGAAACGCCATTTTCAGTAATTCTGGGGTCAGGCTAAAGAAAAGCTTCCTTGTGACCAGTGAGTTTCCTAATTTTGTAACGCACTGTGAAAGCATGCCCTGTTGGATAGGGTAGTTATTACTATAGCTAAGAATTTTATCTCGCTATTACACCAAATAATTTGTAAATCTTCGATTAAGTTCTTTTCGTTAACCTATATTTAACTTTTACCGTTCTAATCGTACGTTTAACGTAACAAACTCAAGTTGGTTATCATGCGTCGTAACCAGTCGTGATTGCTTGACGGTCATTGCCGATACAGTTGCCCGACGACATATGTCTACCCCCGATAGCTTGTGTCTTACTAGACTGAACGACAATGCTGAAGTCCCATTGAAAACCTTCCTTGAAATCTGAAATCTTTCATTGTGGCATTACTGTTAATATGAACGAAGTTGCCATTGGTCCGTGTGCGCCAGGTTTCTAGTTGTTAATTTACAATGTTTTTTCCAAAAGGTATTAGTTTTGCTCAACCATAATTTTAATGTAAAACGTTGCTTTATAAAATACGCTTTTTTCTCTCGTCTACCCTAATTTTTTAATAAGAAACACTGGCCCCCAACTTATAGTAAAGTTCCTAAAGTTTTTTGGCACTTTTCCAAAGTAAATTTTTCTTAAGTTTGCTAATAAAGCTCTTCTATCTTACGGAAACTCGCTGAAATGATCCAAATATACAATTTTTAAGTTATAAGATTTAAACAAATAAAGACAACTCAATGATATGAGGCGACTTCAGCGCTCCATATCATTGAGACGACTATAACTGGAAGGTGTATGAAAACTGTATAAAGAGGTATTTTTCTTGGAGATAAAAAACGAATTTTCTTAGATTTTCTAGAAAAGGGCTTAAAGTTTCTAATAAAAGGTTTCTTATAAAAACATGAGTGTACACGCTTTTTTTTATAAAGAACCACTTTATAAGGAACCTACATGTAGAAGGCCCGAAAATTTAAAGAACTTATAGTACTAAAGAGAAAATCATTAAGGAACTTTTGAATGTTGAATACTTTTATCACTGCAAATAATCCATTCATTTGCAGTCGGCAGTCGAAAATCACAAAAATTGTACATTAAGCATGTATTCAATGTTTCTTTGAGTAGTCTCGAGCTTTGCTCACATGCAAATGTCTCTCTTTTATTAAGGAACTTTTGGAACTACAATTACCTCAAAAGAGGCCCAAAAATAAGGAACTTCAAGAACTAGGCCTTGAGGTAGGTTCCTTATAAAGAAAAAAGCGTGTATTCGTTTCAGCTGGTCTGGTCTGATTTAACTTGACACATTTTATAAATCGCAGATTATGCATTTCACTTATTCTTATTTTTAATTGTACAATCGTATTCAAAATAATCCTTAATAACATCTAATTATTTATATTTTTTATCAAATCTCATTCAATCAACCGACTAACGATTAACAATTTTTACTTGTATTTTGAAATTTATATATAAAAATTAAGCATTTAATTATGTAATTTTTAGTGCTTTTGGATTTGTAAATATTTCGCGTGTGAAAATGTTAATTTCATGTTTATAACTATAATTCGTGAAAAGATTAAAGGAATTTTCTAAAAACTTGCTCTATTTTTGCTTTTATGACTTTTCTTAATTCGTTTTTGCGAAAGACATTCTGAAAGAGAAACATTAGTGCCCTAAGCAAACCACCAGACACTGTTTGTCCAACATTTAAAATTTGCGTCACTAGTGATGCTTCTTAATCGTGAAACATAGCAAACATCAAGGCAAACATTTTATCTCCGGTATTTATAAGGTCTATTCAAGATTTGATTGGCTGCTCATACAATAGAAATAGTTTAGTGACGTCACAATGGCATTTAAGCCATATACATGAACTACAAAATGGTCCGAAAAAATCACTAATAACAATAAGTCACGTGACATCACCTTAAATGGAAATCGGTCAAATAAATAAATTTTAATAAATAGCCGCTTATACCAGAAAAGCCTTACCAAAATGGACTGATTCTTGGCAGACTTACGCTCATTATGGCATAATAATGACGTAATTCTAGAAATGAGAGGCACCTTATTCATCCACAATTCTTGTAATGCATTGAATATTGAGTAAAGCCTGTGCCAAATTTCATTGTACTAGCTGAAACTCAGCCTGGTTTGGAAGCTGACATCAACCAGACAACAGAATAGTTGCAAGAAAACGTCGAGGGTTGGAAAAGAGGGTCAAAAAACTTCAAGACCAAAGGCACACCCATTGCCTATGTTCTCATATAAAGAGCAATTGCAAATCCAAAACTAACTGACACTAGGATAGAAACTGCACAGCAAGAAAGTTTTAACCCTTTAGTTGTATCAACGTGGAAACACCTATCATTGAATTCTAATGCAGTCAAAAATTCTCTAAAACCAAAATTTCAATACTAGCTATAACATTGTTAATTTTTATATGAAACATTCAAATACGCTACGTCGTTAAGATTACTGTAAGTTAATCTTGCTTTCACAAGCTTGCTCATTTGTCCCTAAGGATTCGTCCTTCTCAGTAGTCAAGTAAAACTACGATGCCTTTCCTCGTAAGAAACTGAATATATGTCGCTATGAGCCTTCATCAGCATGCTAAGAACCCACCATCAACCGGTAGTGTAACTCCGTTGATCATATCACTTTTGTCACTGAGCAGATAAAGTGTAGCATTGACTACATCCTTTATTTCTATGAAGAAAGAGACAGTTTTCAGATCAGAGTAGCTCTTCGACGAAGTCTCCATACATTCATTGCCTTATCTCTAACTCTACCCTATTATCCTTTTGCCTCAACTCTACGCTATGATCCTTTTACCTAACTCTCTACATATAGCAACTGTGCTCTCCACCATTCAATTACATCAAGTCTTTCTCACTTTCCACACTCATCTATGCCTGCCCTTCCACAATACCATTTAAACATATCACATTACATCTCGCTCAGCCCTTACCACTTACACTCTGTACTGGCTTCATACCACCCAGTTACACTACATCTCTTCCACTTCTCATACTCTACATCCTGTCCTTACCTCTTCTTTACATAATCACACATCACACCCCACCTTTCAAGTTCGTACTTTGTACACCCTGTACTCTACTTTCACCATCCTATCCCATTACATCATCACCTGCCAATTTTACACATAATTACACCCTTCCATCCAATCACATCACATTCTGCCAAATTCAAATTCAAATCACCATCATCAATCACTTGTATATAGTCAAACGCTGTAAAATTAAAAATTAGTTTAGCTCTGAAGAAGCCCTGAATGCCATGGTGAAATATTAGAACCATTATTATGGATATTTAACTGTTTCGGTGTCTCATCTAGCGTTTTGTGTTGTTCCTGACAATCCATACATGTACTCAAACACATGCATGATGGCTATGACATCCACATTGCTAAATTACAGCGGTGACAGAATGTAACCGAGAAGGACTCAGGATTCATGTAGGTTAATGCAGTGGATTAATGAAATAGAGTGACCCTTCAAGAGACAAAATCTTAGAAAAATATCCTTCATCAGCAAGATAACAGTAAATTTTACAGAGTTTGAGACAGTATGATCAAAACTATGTTACATGGGATGTAAGAAAGAAAGAAAGTGCTCGTCTCAGCATAGGGAAAGGTTAGGGACAAGTTGAGGTTGGTTAGGAAGCTATGGCCTTTCGTCAGGTTGATATTGGAGACTACGCAAAGTCACACGCATATTTCATACGTCTCTTTTCTTCTGGCAATTTCAAGCGATTTTTAAAGTTCGGCAGTTGGGCTAAGATATCCCAGCTGGCTCCAAACAGATTAAGATCAATCTGAAACGGCAAAGTGAAGTGTCTCGTTTTCAAGTAGCAGCTGCATGGACCATTTGCAACAGGCGTGTCATCAACATCGTCACTCACAATTGTATTTTCATTTGAGCTTGAAGCAAAATTATCCTAATTGGCATTAAAAGAAGATATCTTAATCAACACAAACATCAGCATCTTGACTACGTGAATCCGAATCGAAATGCATTCCGTAACGGGACAGCGAGATTCCATATAATTTCTTTTCCCGCAACTAATATTACATTCAGATGAGCTGCAACAACATTCGCATCTGGGCCATGTCTCTTTGGATAATTGCTCTAGATTTCATTTGATATCACATGCATTAACTCTTGAGTTTTCTAGCTTTCATTTAGTATGGTTCTTTCAATATCTAGCAAGCTTTATCCGTTTGTCTAGTTTGCTGTTCAGAAAAGAACGTTGATTGTTCAGCCGTCATCATGAATGCATGCGTCAGCTCGTGTCGGTAATATTTTTTTTAAATAATCGATGGTTAGCAGCACGCTTCACCTTCATCACTCGGTCACACCACTATTATGTCCATCTGATCTTACTTTTCGTTTAATCAGACAATAACTGGCTTCTAAGAGAATTCTTTATGATTCTGATTGGTGCCGGTCCATATGGCCTACCAATCACAGTCTACCACCGGAAGTAAATCGATCTCTGGGCCCCAGATGCACCGTCTAACTTCCAGCCATCAACAGGTTTTGAACCTGGCATCTGTTCCCGAATAAATGCCAGTTTTGGCTAAAAATAAATTTCGGTGAGACATAACAAGGACCGACCATACGTTTTCTGTCCTTTTCCATTATTACTTCAGCCTCAGCCTAATTTCTCCGTTTCAGCTGAGATAAACTTGAGACGTCACTCCGAACCTTTCCACTGTCTCAAAAGTCAATCAGGAAGTAGAGCAGCCCTAATAGAGGCATAATATTAAGCTCAAAAAGTGCAGTGTTGACGGAGGTTCGGGGAATCCCATTCGCTCTTGGTATGTGGATTGGAGATGGTACATTGATGTAAAAAAGCAGCTTTCTTTGTATTTTATTCTTGTGATGCAGGTTTTAATTGAAGTTTGTTCTTAAAAGAACGTACAGGACAGAGTAAGAAACTCAAATACATAAATGTAGTCGAACTTATCAGGGCTGTTTCCGACACCGTATTAAACACGAGAATCGCCATTTATCATGAAAAGCCTTTAATATTTATCAGGGCAATGTTTCGGAAGGGGTGCGTCCCGCAGCATCGGGCAATGAGGAACCAAAGCGCAAAGTGCAAGCAAACAAAAAGTTGTGTGTTAAAATGGCCATAGAAAGCAGCTACCGTGATGTATGAAACGAACAGCAACCAAACCTTAACAAAGAACAACCAAAGGGATAAAAAATGAACCGGATTACGAAAATAATAACCGGATGACTTTTAACGTTGCTAGAAAGATTACAAAATTAAAATACCTGCAAACCGGCCCATTGGTATCTTGCTCAACATTTCTTTACTCTTGACCGGATCAGACCACGCCATTTCAGCCATTTTAGTCCAAACAACAGTCGGGTTGATTGCATTCGTACGTATCTTGAAAAGAAGAAGCTGTAATTAGATGGAGAATTCCTTGAATATTTGAAGGCTTATTGATTTAGCTTGGTATGTAGCTAATAGCCCATGCAAGTCTCTGAACACTGCCTTTCATGGACCTCCGCCTCTAAATTGCTCCGCCCTCAAGCGTTGTCTATTGCTCTGGTCGCTTGCTTAGTTATTTCAAAGATTATAGAAAAGAGATTCTTTCCCATGATCTTTAGTTATTCCAATGTCATTGGGCCTCTTCGTCAGTTTTGTCGTTTTGTAAATACACGCAGTTTTTTATAAGCAACTTTGCTTGGCAATAGTTCCAAAAGTTGCTTATTTTTGGACCGTTTATGGCCACATTTTAGTACCAAAAGTTGCTCAATAGTTGCTTCATTTTAACTGTATCGTTTTCCCTAAGAAAAGTATAGAGGCTAGAACGGCAAAATCTAACATTGCACATAAAATGAGTGGAATCATTTTTCCCTGATGATATTGTTACCATTTGAGACTTTGCATTGAAAGTTAAAAGGAAACCCCTCAATTAAATGCCTCCCTTAACGAGAAACACTCCGTTGATATGCGAGTTTTGATGGCAAACGAATGGAAATGGTTTCTATGTTGATCAATCCTCGATTGCCTGCAGTGATACAAATTATAAAAAGTCGAAAAAGTTGCTTAGGTTTTTTCCTGTGGTACTATACGTTGCTTAAGGCCTTCTATATCTTGGTTGATGATAAGCGGTTGCTTATAAAAAAAAACTGCGTGTATCCTATTTTATAGACCAGGAGCCGAAAAAAGCAGAATAAAAATGAAAGCCCAGATAATCGTCTTACATTATGAGGACCAAGTTCTAAGGCCATCATTCTCGTCAGCTGATCTACAGCTCCTTTAGATGCACCTAAGAAAAAAGTAATGAGTAGTTTTACATTACCTACAGAAAAGAAAAATCTTCAATCTTAAAAGGCAAACCGTTGTAACCTTGATTGGGTAAATAGAATATAAAAAAAGAACAGACTAAGTCCGGCTTCAGTGATTTTGAAATTCACGAGATGATTATTCAAGGGAGGCAGCATGATCCAAGAGCATTTTAAGACTAGCAATTATCCCTAGGCCAGATCTTTTAGCCAATCACATCAACGACAGTGAGCCTACCCTTTTTTTTTTATAAGAAACTAAGATTTTTTCAGTACTCAAAGTTTCTTAGTTTTTGGACAATTTGGTACTGAAAGTTTCTTAGCAATTTCTTAGGGACAAAGAGAAGAAACAATGTAATTCACGTTTACATGAGCTCAGTGGCGGACTGGCTACCATTCATCCCACCGGGAAAAGCAATCAAATGGGCGCAAATAGGTGGTCATACCGCTTAGCTTTGGGGCTAGTAAGACGGGCCCCGTAAACTTCATGTTGCCGAGAATAAGTTTTTTTCAATACAAATGCATAATACTTTTTTAAAATCTATTCCAATGGCTGCAGAATGGTTTAAAAATTAGGGCTATGAACGAAGCGAGCGAAATTGTGGTCCATTTTGAAACCACACCAATGCTTCATTATGAAAATTCCAGTTATCCAGACACTAACTATCTTCCAAGATTTTACAGAGAAAGCCTCCAGCCTAGGAGACGAGGTCCAATTGTCCATGACTACCCGAACGGCAAGCCTCAATTAAAGAAATGTTTATGAAACCTAGAATGTCATGACCCGTTTCCATATTTGTATTGAAATAGAATGGGGGGGGGGATATGTCGAGTGCAAATTCATCTTTTCAATGGTAACGTGTCAGTAGTGTACGCCAAAATCATCTAGGGGGGTTGGGGGCATGCTCCTCCGGAAAATTTTTCAAAATACCAGCCCTTGTTTGGCTTAGATTGGCATTTTTTCCATATAAGTTACAAAAACTTCAGAAACGACTTCAACTTAGATGAGCAAATAGATGGCTTCAGCACCCGTCGCCATTATTGTATTATTTTATCGATCGGTCTTCGAATCAGGCTTCTCAAAGTGCCCTACACATTCCCATAATGATTTATGTGCATCTTTTTCGTCTAAAATGCTGTGTTGGTCCTGTACTTTTCTGATTCGAATCGAACAGAATTCAATTTTAACTGTCCTGGATCGATTGTGATCGTTAGATATATCAGTTCTTCACTCGCAGCTTTCCAGAAAGACTTTATGACTTCAGAGAACTTATGGTCCGAACTTTTTCGAATGTGTCCATGTTTCGGACTAACTACTAATCAAATTGTTAGGACTGACGTTGATAAGGTAAAATGTGTGGACCGACTGGACCGACTGATAAAATCTTGGGAGGGGTGTCACACCCACCACACCCCCTAATGTGCACCCCTTGCTTTAGATCTTTGAGAGGGAATACTTATTTACTATAATGAGAGGGAGTGCGGTGATTGTTTTTTGACATAACAAGTTTTTAAAAAAAGTTAAGGCAAAGGGCGCACCGGGAAATTTCCCGGTGTCCCGGTGGGCCAGTCCGCTTCTGCATGAGCTGTTCTTTTTGCAAAAATAGACACTTGTGGTGTAACAGAAGTTCCTTTTTCGATGCTACATTCAACTCTAAAGACTATTGAGAGCTGCGAGTTTCTTATCATTTTGGGTCGAGTACTGAAAATTTCTTAACCAATATTGATCTCAGTACTGATAAACGGGTTTCTTATAAACGGGTTTCTTATAAAAAAGAGTGCATAAGACATCCATGTTTTGAACATAGCCCGTCGTTCTCTTTTACTGTAACTACCATGTTGTTTTTCTTGAAAAAAGCTTTTGAGTTGCTTGGCCTTTCAGCCTCATAACGTGTTCTTATTTTGTTTTTATTTGATAAATCCGTTGTTATAATTATTTCAGTTCGGTTGTTCCCAACAAGGGGCAATTCATTCCTTGGAATCTCGAATACCCTTAGATGGAATCTCTATTGTTTTCTTAGGAAAGTAAGAATTATTTTGTTTCAATAGGAATCTCAAACGCTTTTTTGAGGAGTGAAATTCCCCTTGTACTGCCCCCTCTGCCTCACCGGTACTGACTCAGCATACGCACTACGCACTGGAATGGCATCGGCAATTTTCCAATGTCATATGATGCAGAAACCGTGCTGTTGTGCATGACTATTTTTATACATGTGTGACTTATCTGATGGTTCTGGACAAACACAATTGGCCGTGGGAGAATTCTTAATGTCTGTATTGGAGTTGATTAAAAAAATTATTACGAGAAATTTATGGAAACCACAGCTCTTCAATTCCAATGAGCGAGCCCCCCCCCCCCCCATTCCTTAAAATGTGCAACTGTCTTATTTTATCAAGAGTTAAATGAAACCTCCTTCGATTAAACGCCCTTAAATAAGGGAATGCTCATTTTAAGAGAGCAATGTTTGACAGAGAGCTCACAGAAAATTTTCTTCCTTCTTATCAACCACAGCTCCCCTCCAGTAAAAGGCGCCCATTTCTAAAATGAAATGGCAAAAGCATGACTTTATCGTGACGTTATTTGAGGTTAGCAGCTGTATGGTTGTTGTTGTTGTTGCTGCTGTTTTCGAGGAGTGGGAACCATGTAATAAATCTAGTCCACTACAGTATTAGGCAACTTTGCAATTTTGGGAATAAAAAGAAACTCCCACTCAGGAAAGGAAACAGTTTCACATGTTTCGAACAAAACAGTTGACGTTTTATAACGATTACACTTCTTCTGAACGAAACGAAATCGACAATATTAACAGGGGGTACCCGGTCATCTTTTAGTAAAAAATTTGGCTCAGGGGGGTTCGCGATGCATAAAAGGTTGAAAACCACTGTGGCTCCGCCCTACTGCGTATCTTATTATGCTTGCTATTGTAGGATTTTTTGGCACACCACATCAAGCAATTTAAAACCCCAAGAGTAGTGCATATCTACCACAGTACACACTTTTTTATAAGGAACCACTTTATAAACAACCTACAGAAGGCCCAAAAATTAAAGAACTTATACTACTAAAGAGAAAATCACTAAGGAAGTTTTCATTGTTGAATATTTTTATCAATGCAAACAATCAAGAATTAGAAAGCCCTTTCCATTCATTTGCAGTCGAAAATCACATAAATTATACTTTGCGCATGTATCAAATGTTTCCTATAGTAGTTTCGAGCTTTGCTTACATGCAAATGTCTCTGTACAGTAGTCATTAAACTGTATGTGCAGTTAAAATTAAGGAGCTGTTAAGGAACTTTTGGAACTACACGTTTTTTTTATAAGGAACACCTTTATAAGGAACTCCAGGCTGAAAATTCCCCAAAAATTAAGGAACTTTAAGGAACTGTCGAGGCTCGGATGAAAAACTAAGAGTACTTTTTTTCAAGAACAAGACGATTTGTACGGAAAAATTACAGAATAACAATATATTTCCAATCGTTCTGTCAAAAAAGACTCCATTTATATTTGAAGTTAGAAAATGAAGCAAGTTTATACGAATTTGCTGTAAAAGTTAGTATTCAAACATATCTCACGACAAGGAACAATATAAGGAACTTCAGCCTCATTTTGTTGAAAAATTAAGGAACTCAAGCCTCAACTCAGACCAAAGGTTCCTTATAAAAAAAAAACGTGTACAATCGTCTCAAAAGAGGTAAAAAAATAAGGAACTTAAAAGAACTAGGCCTTGAAGCTAGAAGCTACAACTAGAAGCTAGGTTCTTTTTCAAAAAAAAGCGTGTAGTAAGTATAGGTTTGCTAGCGTGTATTTGAAAATCTAAGAAACTTCCAGGCAAGGTGCCTTTCCGTAGTTTTCTAGGTAGAATAGATATAACCAACTAGGAAGAATGTACAGTAGAATGTACGTAGGTAGTACAAGACATATAAACTTCGAAGAGCTGACAAACAACTCTTTTTGATAGCCAAGGTAACAGGAGAAACATTTGCCAAACATACATAATACACAGCAAGCTTAGAAAAGTTCCTAAATCCTTACGGGTCAACATTTGCCAATAACTGCCCTGTATTTGGAATTCATAAAGGCACCGAGATGTTGGATGTTTACCCCGTGACTTTATATTGACTATTACGTAATTAATAATTATCTATATAATCCTTGTTCTGTTATGTTATACTCATTCTGAGATAGATCTAAGTTACCAAAAGAAATATCCTCTCTCTCGAGTTTTGCCTTCGGATACATTTCTATCTGAGAATCTAATAGAATATGGATGGCAAAATAAAAGTTTTCAATGGCATTGGCGATGTCAAAGAATTTATCACGAAAGTCGAGTTATATTCCGCTTTGAAGGGTTACTCATAAGAGAAGAGTGCTCAGAATCTCCCAAGCAGATTAGAGGCCCAGCATTCGATATTTATTTGTGACTAAGCGACAAAGATCTGGAACAAAGTAAGTAAAATCAAAGAAGAACTTTTAAAGGAGTTTGAATGAGGACAACTCAATTAAGAAGAAGCTCTATTTACGTTGTCAAATCGCACGCGCAACAAAGGTGAGTCTGCTCACACATTTGCGTATAAACTTACGGAATTGGTTAAATTAGCATACCCAGATTTTGATAATTCAACGCGTAACACCTTAGCAAAGGATTATTTTGTTCGTGGCTTGCACCCAGAAATGCAAATAGCAGTAAAATCAATGGAAAAATTTGCAGCCAGCGATATAAACACGCTTGCTGAAGAAACAACACGCCTTCAGCTTGCTGGCATAAAATCACGATTTCAGGAATGCAACTCTGCTAATGCGATTAACGTCAACAATGCTACCGCCTCCATGCCTACAGATATTTTCGATTCAATCGCTGATAAAGTTGCTGATAAGTTGGCAAACACAAATCTGAATGCCCAAACTGTGGCCGGGGGTTATGAACCCTATCAACAGCAGGTCAATTTTGCAGCTAACCAACCAGTTTATTACCAACGCAATTTTGGTCGTAACTATAGCAACACGAGACGCTCATCGCAAAACCGGGGTGCCTCGCGAAGTAGGTATCAAAACGCTCCTCCTCAGCAACGCAAGTGTAGGTCTTGCCAAAGCACAGAGCACTTGATCAGAAATTGCCCTTCGCGTTATTGCCAGGCTTGTGGGAAAAAGGGCCACGATAGCTGGGATCCAGTATGCCCAAATTCCAAAACCCAATGACTAACCGCCTCAGACTCTGTAAACCTTGTTGAAGACCCCTGCTCAGTTGTGATCGCTGCCAAATTGCATGATTTCAGTACTCATGTGATGCTTGATACGGGATCGGGGACATCTGTGATTGATTTGGGGACATTAAGGAAAATCGGATTGGATTCTCAGTTAGACGATTCGAATCCAAAGTCGTTGATTAATGCGTCAGGTGATAAAATGAAAATCATAGGATCTGTTGATATAAAGGTGACCATACCAGGCAGCAAACCTCATGATCAAAGTTTTCAAGTACTCGATTCGATCTCGTATTCGACCATATTACTTGGTAGAGATTTTATGCGAAAATTTGGCTCTATCAGTTTTGATTTTTCTCGTCATACAATTCAGTTGGGAAAACTCTCAGTAACAGGATTATCAACAACCAGCAACAACGTTAGATTATGTGAAACTACTACTATTCCTGCTCGGTCTGAAAAAGTGCTTTTAGTGAAATGTACCACTAATAACTCTCTACTTGAAGGTGACTTTGAGCCAAAATTAGTACCAAATATTCAAGGCCTTTATGCTAACAAATCTCGAGTCATCCCAAATATTGAGGGCATATTCCCTGTCACAGTACTTAATGTTACCACGTCTGATATTCATTTGCAATCACGGAAGTTAATGGGTTCTATTATGCAGGTTACTGAGGAAACAGTGGCGACTGTATCTAAATCAGGACAGGAGAGCTTTAATGTAGCCGATATAACATTTAACAATAAGCTATCTACCGAGGAAGTAAATCAACTTAAATCACTTGTTACCAATTATCTTGATGTATTCGCTACCGACCCAAAGAAACCCGCCAGAACGGAATTACTCGAGCATCAAATCATAACAAATGATGCTTTACCAGTATACCATAAGCCACGTAGAATTCCTGTCGCTTGGGAAAAGGACATGGACAAACAAGTCACAGAGATGCTTACTAATGATATAATACGACCTTCTTACTCACCCTGGAATGCTCCTGTCATATTAGTAAAAAAGAAGGACAACAGTACCCGATTTGTATGCGACTTTCGCGGCGTGAATGATGTGACCAAAAAGGATACCTACCCCTTACCCAATATCAAGGATGTAATTGACAAGATGGCTGGGGCCAAATATTGGTCTACCCTGGACGCAGCGTCAGCGTATTGGTCAGTTCCCTTAGCAGAAACAGACAAAGAGAAAACAGCATTCTCCATCCCTCGTGGGAAATTTGAGTTTAATGTTATGCCATTCGGATTATCGAATTCTGGTGCTACGTATCAACGTATGATGGATATGTGTTTGTCCGGCCTCAGGACAGGGAAAGTGCTTTCGTATATGGACGATATTGTTATTTTTAACAGTACATTCGAGGAACATGTTCGTGATCTTAAAGACGTTTTCGACTGCCTGCGGGCTGCCAAAGTAACGCTAAAAGCATCAAAATGCGTTTTTGCAGCTGATAAAGTCAATTTTTTGGGTTTTGAACTTTCTCTAGATGGCATTAAACCCCAACACCGCTTGATCGACGCAATTAATGAATTTCAACGCCCCGAATCGAAAAAAGAATTAAGACGATTTCTAGGAATGGCTGGGTTTTACAGGAATTTCATAAAAGATTTCGCGACAATCAGCCAACCACTCAATAAACTCACAAACGACAATGTCAAATTTGAATGGGACACTCCCTGTGAAACGGCTTTTCAAGAGTTAAAACAACACCTGTCGTCTGAACCAGTTTTGGCATTTCCAAAACTTCATGAGACCTTTATAGTCGAAGTTGATGCAAGTGACTATGCCGCCGGTGGGGTCCTGTCTCAAAAGGAGACGACCAAATTTTGCACCCTGTTGCATACTTTTCAACATCTTTACCAGTTCCCAACGCAACTGGGCAGCCATCACTAAAGAGGCGTTTGCATTGGTACTAGCTGTTCGACATTGGCATGTCTACTTAGCTGGTACAGAATTCGTTTTGCGATCAGACCACAACCCGCTAGTACACCTGAGGCAACAAAAGGATCCTAGGGGCAAATTCGGCCGCTGGATCGCGGAGTTAGAAGAATACAACTACAGCGTCCAATACATCAGAGGAAAAGACAACGTAAAAGCAGATCTATTGTCTCGGAATAGGGCAGCGAGCAACATTCAACCAGAATCACGGTTCGAAGACAAAATCTTTGCCACTGTTAACGATAACAACGCTTTTGTGGAACAGTTGAAACAAGAACAAAACACTGACCCGTTGATTTCTAAAGCAAAAAGACTTATTGTAAACGGAGAAATAATCAACAAAGGTAGATTCAAACGTGTGCAAAAACAACTGCGAGTGGAAAACGATCTTCTTACTAAGTCTGGCAGACCAATCGTCCCAGCTTCATTGAGGAAATTCATCGTAACAGAAGTACATAAAACGGCTCATTTTGGAACAGATAAAACGTACTGTCTTCTTAAAGACCGATTCTTTTGGCCTAATATGTATGCGTATGTCAAGAATTTTATTTCCCAGTGTCTAATTTGTCAACAGACAAAATGCAGTTCCTCTCCGCCGAGGGCACCACTGCTCCCTATGGCCATTCCTGAAGCACCAATGCAGTTTATATCGATTGACATCGCCTTTATGCCAGCCGATCACCAAGGATTCCAATATTTTCTCCTTATCGGCGATATTTTTCCAAGTTCATTGAAGCTGTACCACTCAAAGACCAGACAGCTCAAAGTATCGCGAATGCCTTATTGTCGCACTGGATATATATTCATGGCACTCCTATTTTCTGTTGAGCGACCAAGGTTCCAATGTTGATGGTGACACAATCAGGAAATCTGCAATACTCTGGGTATCGAGAAGAGACGTTCATCGGCATACCATTCACAGGGCAACGGCTTCGCTGAACGGAATATTCGAAGTGTCAAAGATATGTTACGATCTGTCCTATTACAACGCAAAGCTCAGCAATCAAAATGGCGAACTCTTTTACCAGAACTCGTATTCGCTTTGAACACAAGTGAAAGTAAAGCGACCAAATGCATACCTTACAACGTTGTTTTTGGTAGATCTGCACGTTTGCCGATCGACATCTTATTCAATCACCGTCCAGATCAACTCGTCGATGTCAATACTCCTGCTGACTACGCTCAAGACCGAAGTTTTGCTCTTAAAGATATTTATGACACTGTCATTCAGAATCTACAGCTCAGTAAAGAGAAAATGCAGGCGCAGTATAATCACAAACTGCGTTTTATCGATCACAAAGAAGGGGACAAAGTATGGTTAAAAGTTAAATTTTACAAAACGGGTGAAAACCGCAAACTAGCGCCGCGCCGCCGTGGCCCATGGACCGTATTGCGTAAACTTCCAAATGGAGTGAATTTTGAAATCATGAACGATAAAACACAAGAAAAGAAAATTGTTCATCATGATAGACTCTTTCCGTTGTCAACTGACACCTTTGCAGATCAAAAGTCGAGTAATTCTGGTCATCAACAGAACCAGGCAACTCGCTTGAAGGACAAACTTGTACTTGATCCTGCGAACCAATCCTTCAGTGAATCATCCGACACCAGCGACAGTGAGGACAGTTTCGATGAAGATAGTGGTGACACCTATAGTTCCGAGTCTGATTCTGATTCTTCCAATGAAGAACCCATTGCTCAGCGTAGACAGTATCCTCAGCGAGAGAGACGTCTTCGTCAATTTCCAGACAAAGTTCCATGGAGTGCTATCCGAATATAGGGAGGGGAAATGTTGGATGTTTACCCCTCTCTCTCGTGACTTTATATTGACTATTACGTAATTAATAACTATCTATATAATCCTTCATCATGATTCTGTTCTGTTTTAATCATTCTTAGATAGATCTAAGTTACCAAAAGAAATATCCTCTCTCTCGAGTTTTGCCTTCGGATACATGTTTTATGTCCGAAGGACATATTAAAACGGTGTCGTGGAACGCATGTACGCATAGAAAATAGATAGATAGGCATATAGACGCTTTTTCCTGCCAAACCGCGTAACAAAAGATAAAACCACAAATGATAGGAATTAAACTTTGAAATCGCCGTTAAGTGTTGTCGTTAGTGGGCATAATTAACAAAATGCAATTGCTTGCCAAAAACATCAATTAGTATAAACTGTTAGTGTAGCGCAGTGGAATAATGCGCTTGATTTTTGGGCTAAGGGTTGTGAGTTCGATCCACTATGCAGGAACATTCTAACATCAAGATTTTCGAAACTAAAATTTGACAGCATGATTTTCTCGCAAAAAGCCGGCTCGGTCGAGCTTAGAAAAAAAGGTTTGACTACAATATTGCAAAATGTTGCTCGAATCTAATTTGATTTGATTTCTTGTTTTGAAATATTTTCATACAATTTGATTGGGTTGTTATTGTCAGAAGTTTCTAGAAGTCGTCTCAGGTATAAGATATTTTCGTGCTGAAGAGAGGAGGAGATTGTGGCGCAGTAGAAATTGTGGCCAAGTTAAACAGAAGAATTTTTGCAAAACAGTTTGCGGCTTCGAGAATCATCTGAAAATGAATGACTCAAAGTTGGCAATCAATTCTTCTAAGTGCTACTAATGATCGAATATAGTCATCTGCATAGTATGCGAATTCTTATGATAGCTTTTGAAGGTTCTAGAATTTAATTCATCATTTGAAACGAAGATTACAGGCTTCGGTGCACTGAACGGACTCATTTGTTACATACACAGTTTAACCGATGAGTTCGAATTGATTAGTACAGTATACGTAACTACAGAATTTCGATTTTCGATTCAAAGTTTTGGGATTCTTCCAGGAAAGGTTCATCTGATCATCAATTTCATCATTCGCATTATCATCATTATGGATCACCATCATCATCATCATCATCATCATCATCACCATCACCAGTCATCGTCTTCAAAATGATCATCATTGTTTAAGATGATCGTGATGATCGTGTTGAAGACGATGATGATCATGTTGAAGATGGTGATCATCATTGTCCTCTTCAACATGACCACGTATCATCATCATCATTATCATCATCATCATTATCATCATCATCATCATCATCGTCATAGCCATGAACATAATCATCATTCTTATCATTTTTGTCTTCTTCTTCGTCATCTTCGTCATTATTATCATCATCTTCATCGTTATTATCATCTTCATCAGCGTCCTTCGGACATTGCTACAGCGTTGCTATTTTTAAAGTACAACAGTTTGTTTCATTGTTGAGACCTGCGAGTTTCTTAACAATTTGGGTCGAGTACTGAAAGTTTCTTAACCAATATTGATCTCAGTACTGATTTTCTTATAAACGAGTTTCTTATAAACGAGTTTCTTATAAAAAAGAAAGAATGTAACAGCATTTCCTCAATAAAACGTAGACTTGTTACATTTCGTCCCATTTTACGGAAACAACAACAACAGCATCAACTAACAGACCTTATCGACGAATTGCTGCAAATTTGGAAATTTTTCACAATTTCGAGATACAGACATGGCGAAAAGTTTTTTAGAATGTAACTAGCTTTGTAGTATGTAGTAGAGTCAGTAGTATGTAGTACCCTTAGGCACTTATTAGAGTCCATTTACTAGCTCAGCCATACAAATCAAGTTGGTGCAGCTAGATCGTTATCTGAATACACGCTTTTTTTATAAAGGAACCTACCTCAAAGCCTAGTTCTTAAAGTTCCTTATTTTTGGACCTCTTTTGAGGCAATTGTACTTCAAAAAGTTCCTTAATAGTTCTTTAATTTTAACTGCACATACAGTGGTCTTAACAATAAAAGAGAGACACTTGCATGTGAGCAAAGCTCGAGACTACTCAAGGAAACATTTGATACATGTGTAACGTACAATTTATGTGATTTTCGACTACAAATGAATGGAACTTGCTTTCTAATTCTTGGTTATTTGCAGTGATAAAAGCATTCGACATTGAGAAGTTCCTTAACGATGTTCTCTTTAGTAGTATAAGTTCTTTGAATTTTTGGGCCTTCTACATAGACAGGGTTTTTTCCGCCACAATCTAGCAAAGAGGGTAACCTAGGGTTTTTTAATTGAAATCTACTAAAAAAAGGTCGGAGAACACAAATCCAAGATGGGCCCTCAAAAATTTTCGCCGGAAGTACCCTTAATTAACGCCTAATTATGCCTAATTAATTCAATTTTAAAAGTTACACTTTTTCAAATCTGATTAATGCAATATGTAGATCTTGAAACGCTGAGTAAAATTGTCTTTGACTGTATTTCAATACAACCTACCAGTTTCGAGAAAAACTCGTTTGAAATAATGATGACGTCATCGTCCTAAGGCTCAGTATGGGCTTTTATCAACTCGCTTAACTTCAGAAATAGGGGTCGAATCGTCAAAAAACCGCTTACGATGCGATACGGGTATGCATGGCAGGATAATAAGCATAATAAGCCCCACCGCAAATTTGGAAAAACGAAGAAAGGGGGCTCACTGCATAAACAATAGGAATCCCATTATGAATACTGTATAACAAATTTGACCTCTCGCCATTTCAAGCAGGTTTGATATTAAAACTTCAAATCTCGAACATGAGTAGTCCTTCACAACGCGTTTTGACTCATGGATGACTGGGCATCATTTTGGTACCATTATGACATCATTTGCCCCTATGATGTCATCGGACCCTTTTATGCTGTCACAACCACACCCAATAATCATCATTCTGCTGTCTCAGCGTACATTTATCGCATAATTAGTGGTTTTGTGACTATTGCACCCCAACCTATAAAGTTATACAAGCTGAAATGTAGAATCCAGGTCTGTACTGATCATAATGGTGATGACGTCATCATAATTTCAAACGAGTTTTTCTCGAAATTGGTAGGTCATATTTTTAGTAGATTTCATTGAAAAACCCAAGGTTACCCTCTTTGCTAGATTGTTGCGGAAAAACCCTGTCTAACAATTGCACTTTTTCGAGTTTCAATGTTGCAGCCTTCGCACGGCACGAAACAATTGTTATATCCATCCGTTTTTTAGAATTGGCTCACAAAAACTGTAGATATTGGTCATTGTTGGGCCCTACTCATGACTGCAATAATTCGGTGAATGTAAATTATCTTCTCGAACTTTCACAGAAAGGGCCCGTAATTTTTCTGTAATTTTTCTGTATTAGAGGGCCCGGGGGTGATTGCCACTTTGCCCTCTGGGCCAGACAGCGCCTGCCTTTGAGAAGCTGGTGTGATGCGTTTGACCTTAAGTGTCAGGAGATTTCCTACAGATAGAAAACTTTCAGGTTACATGCATTTTGGCACCCAACTTCAAGATAAGTTGCTGACTGGTGGAATGAACTGGAATGGAAAGCCAGTCATTAAGAAGACTAAGTCTTAGTGGCATGTTAGATTCGCTTTACCTGGGACACAAATAGTAGAGCCTTCACATTTACATCCATCACCCTAGAAAGTAAATAAAATTATCGCTTAGAAATAAATTCCACCAGAAAGAGCAAAGAGTGAGACAGACAAATATATCAAAATCAGTTAGTCTTTCAATTCAAATGAAAAAAGGCTTAAGATATGTATTTGCCATCATTTATTAAATGCTATCATTTATTATGCCATCAACTCCTCATTTATTAAATTTCCAAATGTTTTTCAACCCCCTTCCCTCGACTATTCCCACCTCCTTGATTATTTGGTATTCCAGAGTAACGAAATGGCAAAAAACACATCAATTAAAACAATATGTTATTATCAATAAAGTTTTTCATAATTTTGACCTTTTATTGTTTTATTTTGATGGAACATGGCTAAATTGTTCACCTATATTTTCCACACTGAGCACTAAGAGAATGCTCATTTACCTCTTAATTACCTTGTTAAGACATCTAGTGCTTAAAATCAATGCTTCATTTACAAGATGAGGATAATGATTATGCAGAAATATGAGGTCGGATAGTCGAACAATTTTACAGCAGATATTAGTAAGATTCGTATCTTATATTTCGATAAACTTGACCAACTTGTTAGTTAAAACAATGTTTATATAGAGGCTTTAGTGTTTTATGATAGCAGGGCCGCTGAGAAGGAGAAAAGGGGACACGTCGTCCCAGGCCCTGCGTGCCCGAAGAGGTTACACAAAACAAGCACGATCTTAGGTCTTCTCGTTGTACCCCGCGAGCTCCCAGAACTCTGATCGAACTTTGAAATTTGTTTCAAATCTGAACTTTGTTTCATCTGAAACTCGCTAATCAGACAAGGCAACTGGTTAAAAATGCTTTTAGTATGCATGAAACGCCATTTTCAGTAATTTAGGCTAAAGAAAAGCTTCCTAGTGACCAGTGAGTTTCCTAATTTCGTAACGCACTGTGAAAACATGCCCTGTTGGATAGGGTAGTTATTACTATAGCTAAGAATTTTATCTCGCTATTACACCAAATAATTTGTAAATCTTCGATTAAGTTCTTTTCGTTAACCTATATTTAACTTTTACCGTTCTAATCGTACGTTTAACGTAACAAACTCAAGTTGGTTATCATGCGTCGTAACCAGTCGTGATTGCTTGACGGTCATTGCCGATACAGTTGCCCGACGACATATGTCTATCCCCGATAGCTTGTGTCTTACTAGACTGAACGACAATGCTGAAGTCCCATTGAAAACCTTCCTTGAAATCTGAAATCTTTCATTGTGGCATTACTGTTAATATGAATGAAGTTGCCGTTGGTCCGTGTGCGCCAGGTTTGTAGTTGTCAATTTACGATATTTTTTCTAAAACGTCTTAGTTTTTACTCAACCAAAATTCTTCATGAAAAATGTTGCTGTATAAAATACCCTTATTTCTCCGTTCTTTACTAATTTTTTTAATATGGACCCCTAACTTATAGTAAAGTTCTACAGTTTTGGCACTTTTCCAAAGCAAATTTTTCTTAAGTTTGCTAATAAAGCTCTTCTATCTTACGGAAACTCGCTGAAATGATCCAAATATACAATTTTTAAGTTATAAGATTTAAACAAATAAAGACAACTCAATGATATGAAGCAAGTTCAGCGCTCCGTATCATTGAGACATCTATAACTGGAAGGTGTATGAAAACAGTATAAAAAGGCATTTTCTTGGAGATAAGAAACGAATTTTTCTTAGATTTTCTAGAAAGGGGCATCAAGTTTCTAATAAAAGGTTTCTTATAAAAACATGAGTGTATTCGTTTCAGCTGGTCTGGTTTAACTTGACACATTTTATCAATCGCAGATTATGCATTTCACTTATTCTTGTTTTAATTGTACAATCGTATTCAAAATAATCCTTAATAACATCGAATTATTTATATTTTTTATCAAATCTCATTCAATCAACCGACTAACGATTAACAATTTTTACTTGTATTTTGAAATTTATATATAAAAATTAAGCATTTAATTATGTAATTTTTAGTGCTTTTGGATTTGTAAATATTTCGCGTGTGAAAATGTTAATTTCATGTTTATAACTATAATTCGTGAAAAGATTAAAGGAATTTTCTAAAAACTTGCTCCATTTTTGCTTTTAGTGACTTTTTAAAAATTCGTTTTGCGAAAGACATTCTGAAAGAGAAACATTAGTGCCCTAAGCAAACCACCAGACACTGTTTGTCCAACATTTAAAATTTGCTTCGCTAGTGATGCTTCTTAATCGTGAAACATAGCAAACATCAAGGCCAACATTTTATCTCCGGATCAGATATTTATAAGGTCTATTCAAGATTTGATTGGCTGCTCATACAATAGAAATAGTTTAGTGACGGCACAATGGCATCCAAGCCCGTCCACATACACTACAAAATGGTCCGAAAAAATCACTAATAACAATAGGTCACGTGACATCACCTTATATGGAAATCAGTCAAATAAATAAATTATTTAATAAATGCCTGTTTAAACCAGAAAATAGAGGCACCTTATTCATCCACACTTCTTGTAATGCATTGAATATTGAATAAAGCCTGTGCCAAATTTCATTGTACTAGCTGAAACTCAGCCTGGTTTGGAAGCTGACATCAACCAGACAACAGAAGGGTTGAAAGAAAACGTCGAGGGGGTGGAAAAGAGGGTCAAAAAACGTCAAGACCAAAGGCACACCCATTGCCTATGTTCTCATATAAAGAGCAATTGCAAATCTAAAACTAACTGACAATAGAAAAGAAACTGCACAGCAAGGAAATTTTAACCCTTTAGTTGTATCAACGTGCAAACACCTATCATTGAATTCTAATGCAGTCAAAAATTCTCTAAAACCAAAATTTCAATACTAGCTATAACATTGTTAATTTTTATATGAAACATTCAAATACGCTACGTCGTTAAGATTACTGTAAGTTAATCTTGCTTTCACAAGCTTGCTCATTTGTCCCTAAGGATTCGTCCTTCGCAGAAGTCAAGTAAAACTATGATGCCTTTCCTCGTAAGAAACTGAATATATGTCTCTATGAGCCTTTATCAGCATGCTAAGAACCCACCATCAACCGGTAGTGTAACTCCGTTGATCATATCACTTTTGTCACTGAGTAGATAAAGTGTAGCATTGACTACATCCTTTATTTCTATGAAGAAAGAGACAGTTTTGAGATCTAAGCAGCTCCTGGATAAAGTCTTCATATATTCTTAACCATAAAATATTCAATCTCATGAGAGCCTATGACAGAGTGGTAGTATGCGACCGAGAAAGACTCAGGACTGATGCAAATCAATGTGGATTACTGAACAGAGTGACCCTTCAAAGAAACAAAAAATCGTAGAAAGTGAGAGTTTGAGATAGCATGATCAAGACTATGTTTCGTGGAATGTAACAAAAAGAAGGCACAAAATTGATCGGGCTTTGAAGAAAGAAACAGTATTCGTCCCAACAAAGGTAAGAAAGGTAAATAACAAGTTGAGGTTGGTTAGGAAGCTATGGCCTTTGCTCGAAATGATATGGGAGACTGCGCAATATTTTATACCTTGCCCTATTTCTTTTAGACAGACTCAGGACTGATGTAAGTTAATGCAGTGGATTAATGCAATAGAGTGACCCCTCAAAGAGACATAAAATCTTAGAAAAATATCCTTCAACAGCAAGATAGCAGTAAATTTTACAGAGTTTGAGACAGTATGATCAAAACTATGTTACATGGGATGTAAGAAAAAGATGGCATAAAGTTCATTTGGCTTTGAAAGAAAGAAAGTGCTCGTCTCAGCATAGGGAAAGGTTAGGGACAAGTTGAGGTTGGTTAGGAAGCAATGGCCTTTCGTCAGGATGATATTGGCGACTACGCATATATTTCATACATCTCTTTTCTTCTGGCAATTTCAAGCGATTTTTAAAGTACGGCAGTTGGGCTAAGATATCCGAGCTGGCTCCAAACAGATTAAGATCAATCTGAAACGGCAAAGTGAAGTGTCTCGTTTTCAAGTAGCAGCTGCTTGGACCATTTGCAACTGGCGTGTCATCAACATCGTCACTCACAATTGTATATTCATTTGAGCTTGAAGCAAAATTATCCTAATTGGCATTAAAAGAAGAAATCTTAATCAACACAAACATCAGCATCTTGACTACGTGATTCCGAATCCTTGACTACGTGAATCCGAATCCGAATGCCTTCCATTGAGCGACAGCGAGATTCCACATAATTCCTTTTACCGCAGCTACTATTTCATTCAGATGAGGTACAACAATGTTCGCATCTGGGCCATGTCTCTTTGGATAATTGCTCTAGATTTCATTTGATTTCACATGCATTAGCTCTGAGTTTTCTAGCTTTCATTAAGTGTGGTTCTTTCAATATCTAGCAAGCTTTATCCGTTTGTCTAGTTTGCTGTTCAGAAAAGAACGTTGATTGTTCAGCCGTCATCATGAATGCATGCATCAGCTCGTGTCGGTAATATTTTTTTTAAATAATCGATGGTTAGCAGCACGCTTCACCTTCATCACTCGGTCACACCACTATTATGTCCATCTGATCTTACTTTTCGTTTAATTAGACAATAACTGGCTTCTAAGAGAATTCTTTATGATTCTGATTGGTGCCGGTCCATATGGCCTACCAATCACAGTCTACCACCGGAAGTATATCGATCTCTGGGCCCCAGATGCACCGTCTAACTTCCAGCCATCAACAGGTTTTGAACCTGGCATGCTGTTCCCGAATAAATGCCAGTGTTGGCTCAAAAATAAATTGTGAGGCATAACAAGGACCGACCATACGTTTTCTGTCCTTTTCTATTATTACTTCAGCCTCAGCCTTATTTCGCCGTTTCAGCTGAGATAAACTTGAGACGTCACTCCGAACCTTTCCACTGTCTCAAAAGTCAATCAGGAAGTAGAGCAGCCCTAATAGAGGCATAATATTAAGCTAAAAAAGTGTAGTGTTGACGGAGGTTCGGGGAATCCTATTCGCTCTTGGTATGTGGATTGGAGATGGTACATTGATGTAAAAAAGCAGCTTTCTTTGAATTTTATTCTTGTGATGCAGGTTTTAATTGAAGTTTGTTCTTAAAAGAACGTACACGACAGAGTAAGAAACTCAAATACATAAATGTAGTCGAACTCATCAGGGCTGTTTCCGACACCGTATTAGACACGAGAATCGCCATTTATCATGAAAAGCCTTTAATATTTATCAGGGCAACGTTTCGGAAGGGATGCGTCCCGCAGCATCGGGCAATGAGGAGCCAAAGCGCAAAGTGAAAGCAAACAAAGAAATTGGGTGTTAAAAATGGCCATAGCAAGCAGCTACCGTGATGTATGAAACGAACAGCAACCAAACCTTAACAAAGAACAACCAAAGGGATAAAAAATGAACCGGATTACGAAAATAATAACCGGATGACTTTTAACGTTGCTAGAAAGATTACAAAATTAAAATACCTGCAAACCGGCCCATTGGTATCTTGCTCAACATTTCTTTACTCTTGACCGGATCAGACCACGCCATTTCAGCCATTTTAGTCCAAACAACAGTCGGGTTGATTGCATTCGTACGTATCTTGAAAAGAAGAAGCTGTAATTAGATGGAGAATTCCTTGAATATTTGAAGGCTTATTGATTTAGCTTGGTATGTAGCTAATAGCCCATGCAAGTCTCTGAACACTGCCTTTCATGGACCTCCGCCTCTAAATTGCTCCGCCCTCAAGCGTTGTCTATTGCTCTGGTCGCTTGCTTAGTTATTTCAAAGATTATAGAAAAGAGATTCTTTCCCATGATCTTTAGTTATTCAATGTCATTGGGCCTCTTCGTCAGTTTTGTCGTTTTGTAAATACACGCAGTTTTTTATAAGCAACTTTGCTTGGCAATAGTTCCAAAAGTTGCTTATTTTTGGACCGTTTATGGCCACATTTTAGTACCAAAAGTTGCTCAATAGTTGCTTAATTTTAACTGTATCGTTTTCCCTAAGAAAAGTATAGAGGCTAGAACGGCAAAATCTAACATTGCACATAAAATGAGTGGAATCATTTTTCCCTGATGATATTGTTACCATTTGAGACTTTGCATTGAAAGTTAAAAGGAAACCCCTCAATTAAATGCCTCACTTAACGAGAAACACTCCGTTGATATGCGAGTTTTGATGGCAAACGAATGGAAATGGTTTCTATGTTGATCAATCCTCGATTGCCTGCAGTGATACAAATTATAAAAAGTCGAAAAAGTTGCTTAGGTTTTTTCCTGTGGTACTATACGTTGCTTAAACTTTCAGGCCTTCTATATCTTGGTTGCTTATAAGCGGTTGCTTATAAAAAAAAACTGCGTGTATCCTATTTTATAGACCAGGAGCCGAAAAAAGCAGAATAAAAATGAAAGCCCAGATAATCGTCTTACATTATGAGGACCAAGTTCTAAGGCCATCATTCTCGTCAGCTGATCTACAGCTCCTTTAGATGCACCTAAGAAAAAAGTAATGAGTAGTTTTACGTTACCTACAGAAAAGAAAAATCTTCAATCTTAAAAGGCAAACCGTTGTAACCTTGATTGGGTAAATAGAATATAAAAAAAGAACAGACTAAGTCCGGCTTCAGTGATTTTGAAATTCACGAGATGATTATTCAAGGGAGGCAGCATGATCCAAGAGCATTTTAAGACTAGCAATTATCCCTAGGCCAGATCTTTTAGCCAATCACATCAACGACAGTGAGCCTACCCTTTTTTTTTATAAGAAACTAAGATTTTTTCAGTACTCAAAGTTTCTTAGTTTTTGGACAATTTGGTACTGAAAGTTTCTTAGCAATTTCTTAGGGACAAAGAGAAGAAACAATGCAATTCACGTTTACATGAGCTGTTCTTTTTGCAAAAATAGACACTTGTGGTGTAACAGAAGTTCTATTTTCGATGCTACATTCAACTCTAAAGACTATTGAGAGCTGCGAGTTTCTTATCATTTTGGGTCGAGTACTGAAAATTTCTTAACCAATATTGATCTCAGTACTGATAAACAGGTTTCTTATAAATGGGTTTCTTATAAAAAAAAGTGTATAAACATCCATGTTTTGACCATAGCCCATCGTTCTCTTTTACTGTAACTACCATGTTGTTTTTCTTGAAAAAAGCTTTTGAGTTGCTTGGCCTTTCAGCCTCATAACGTGTTCTTATTTTGTTTTTATTTGATAAATCCGTTGTTATAACTATTTCAGTTCGGTTGTTCCCAACGAGGAGCAATTCATTCCTTGGAATCTCGAACACCCTTAGATGGAATCTCTATTGTTTTCTTAGGAAAGTAAGAATTATTTTGTTTCAATAGGAATCTCAAACGCTTTTTTGAGGAGTGAAATTCCCCTTGTACTGCCCCCTCTGCCTCACCGGTACTGACTCAGCATACGCACAGATCTCAGTATACGCACTGGAATGGCATCGGCAATTTTCCAATGTCATATGATGCAGAAACCGTGCTGTTGTGCATGACTATTTTTATACATGTGTGACTTATCTGATGGTTCTGGACAAACACAATTGGCAAACAAATCAGAAAAAATCGTGGGAGAATTCTTAATGTCTGTATTGGAGTTGATTAAAAAAATTATTACGAGAAATTTATGGAAACCACAGCTCTTCAATTCCAATGAGCGAGCCCCCCCCCCCATTCCTTAAAATGTGCAACTGTCTTATTTTATCAAGAGTTAAATGAAACCTCCTTCGATTAAACGCCCTTAAATAAGGGAATGCTCATTTTAAGAGAGCAATGTTTGACAGAGAGCTCACAGAAAATTTTCTTCCTTCTTATCAACCACAGCTCCCCTCCAGTAAAAGGCGCCCATATCTAAAATGAAATGGCAAAAGCATGACTTTATCGTGACGTTATTTGAGGTTAGCAGCTGTATGGTTGTTGTTGTTGTTGCTGCTGTTTTCGAGGAGTGGGAACCATGTAATAAATCTAGTCCACTACAGTATTAGGCAACTTTGCAATTTTGGGAATAAAAAGAAACTCCCACTCAGGAAAGGAAACAGTTTCACATGTTTCGAACAAAACAGTTGACGTTTTATAACGATTACACTTCTTCTGAACGAAACGAAATCGACAATATTAACAGGGGGTACCCGGTCATCTTTTAGTAAAAAATTTGGCTCAGGGGGGTTCGCGATGCATAAAAGGTTGAAAACCACTGTGGCTCCGCCCTACTGCGTATCTTATTATGCTTGCTACTGTAGGATTTTTTGGCACACCACATCAAGCAATTTAAAACCCCAAGAGTAGTGCATATCTACCACAGTACACACTTTTTTATAAGGAACCACTTTATAAACAACCTACAGAAGGCCCAAAAATTTAAAGAACTTATACTACTAAAGAGAAAATCACTAAGGAAGTTTTCATTGTTGAATATTTTTATCACTGCAAACAATCAAGAATTAGAAAGCCCTTTCCATTCATTTGCAGTCGAAAATCACATAAATTATACTTTGCGCATGTATCAAATGTTTCCTATAGTAGTTTCGAGCTTTGCTTACATGCAAATGTCTCTGTACAGTAGTCATTAAACTGTATGTGCAGTTAAAATTAAGGAGCTATTAAGGAACTTTTGGAACTACAATCGTCTCAAAAGAGGTAAAAAAATAAGGAACTTAAAGAACTAGGCCTTGAAGCTAGAAGCTACAACTAGAAGCTAGGTTCTTTTTCAAAAAAAAGCGTGTAGTAAGTATAGGTTTGCTAGCGTGTATTTGAAAATCTAAGAAACTTCCAGGCAAGGTGCCTTTCCGTAGTTTTCTAGGTAGAATAGATATAACCAACTAGGAAGAATGTACAGTAGAATGTACGTAGGTAGTACAAGACATATAAACTTCGAAGCGCCGAGAAACAACTCTTTTTGATAGCCAAGGTAACAGGAGAAACATTTGCCAAACATACATAATACACAGCAAGCTTAGAAAAGTTCCTAAATCCTTACGGGTCAACATTTGCCAATAACTGCCCTGTATTTGGAATTCATAAAGGCACCGAGAACAAAACGATGTTTACGAAATACAACCTGGATTCTTAAGGAATTCCACGATATTCGTTTAGATTAAAGAATTCTCAATTCTCTTTAAGACATTTGGATCTTGTGATTAGTTGCCTGGGAGAAACAGACCATTTTGAAAACTACCTCGCATATCATATAATTAAATACACTCTTTTTTTATAAGAAACCAAGATTTTTTTCAGTACTCAAAGTTTCTTAATTTTTGGAGAATTACATGCCTTTTTTCTAAAGAACCACTTTATAAGGAACCTACATGTAGAAGGCCCGAAAACTTAAAGAACTTCTACTACTAAAGAGAAAATCATTAAATGTTGAATACTTTTATCACTGCAAATAATCAACAATTAGAAAGCCGGTTCCATTCATTAGAAGTTGAAAATCACATAAATTGTACGTTAAGCATGTATCCAATGTTTCTTTGAGTAGTCTCGAGCTTTGCTTACATGCAAATGTCTCTCTTTTATTGTTAAGACCACTGTATGTACAGTTAAAATTAAGGAACTATTAAAGAACTTTTGAACTACAATTGCCTCAAAATAGACCCAAAAATAAGGAACTTTAAGAACTAGGCCTTGAGGTAGGTTCCTTATACAAAAAAAGCGCGTATGGTACTGAAAGTTTCTTAGCAGTTTCTTACGGATCAAAATTTTTCAATGCAAAAACAGGCAATTGACTCTTACAATTAGAAGAAGCAATACAATTCACGTTTGCATGAGCTGTTTTTAGAAAAAATAGACACTTAACATGGAACAACAGTTCGTTTCTCAAGCCTATATTTCTACTTGTTGTTGAGACATTGTTGAGACCTGCGAGTTTCTTACCATTTTTTGGGTCGAGTACTGAAAGTTTCTTTACCACTATTGGTATCAGTACTGAGTTTCTTATAAACGAGTTTCTTATAAAAAAGAAAGAGTGTAACAGCATTTCCTCAATAAAACGTAGACTTATTACATTTCGTCACATTTTACGGAAACAACAACAATAGCATCAACTAAAACAGACCTTTTCAACGAATGGCTGTGATTATTGAAATTTTTCACAATTTCGAGATAAAGAGCTTGCGATACTAAATTCGTATTAAGCAGCCAAAGTTTGCTCTAGGTGAAAAGTTTAATTATCTCAGTGTTTGTACTATTGATTTTCTGGGCGTTTAAAGTTCACGATTTTATAAGGGCTTTGATCATTAGGGATAACAATTTTCACCCCTAGCCACCATTCACGGTCAGCGCTTTTATAGAATAAGGAATTTTGGAACGCTCAGAGAATCAATCGCACAATCGCCAGGACAGTAAAACCCCAGGAGGGGGTACTTCATTGTTCAAGAGACTAGACGTACCGCCCATGTCTACCGATAAATTCTGTCACTTGTGGTACCCATGTATAGAAAAAAAAGGAATTTTTTACCCATTTGTACAAATAGCTTTAATATTTCAACCCAATTTAACGCCTGAGGCAACTCTAAGTGCGGCGAAAAGGCCTTTGCGCTGAAAAATAAAACGCACTTTTTATCAGGCTTTTCAAAGCAATGCACGTCTAAAAGATTTTTTTTGTATTTTACAACCCATGTGTAGAGATTCTTTACGAAAAATCAACCCATATGTAGGGATATTGGCACGAAAAAGAATATAAATTGAATATAATGAAAGTACCCTCCCCCGGGGGGTAAGGAGTAAAACTTTGCAACTAAACTAAGTATTAAAGGCTTGATACGGTTTTAGCATCAAAAATTTCAATCTCGGCGTCCTTTGGGAGCCTTTCGTCGAAAAGGTCTATTGCGGTATCCTCACAGTGTTTACAACAGAGTGGCGGGGGTCCGGATGAGTTGAAAATAAGATGCATATAAAACGTCTAACTAACTCAAGGTGTCAAATGCTCAGCGAGGTGTCGGTTTAAGCCCAAGCCATGGTAGCTGGCATAAAAGCCAAGCTCAATGTCTCACTAGTTCATCCACTTCATTTCTAAGATCCTAGGGCTATATACACTATTTCACCTTAACCTTAACTTAGCTAGCAAACAAACAGCCTTACCACCCAAAATTCAAAGTTTTTTAGAACGTAACTAGTTTTGTAGTATGTATGTAGTTGAGTCAATAGTATCCTTTAGGCACTTATTTGAGTCCATTTACTAGCTCAACCTTACAAATCAAGTTGGTGCAGCTAGATCGTTATCTGAATACTGGATCCTTATTCCTTAGAAGTTATACACCCTGTAGAGCGTCAGATAAAACAGCTGTCTGTATGTACCAAAATGTCTCAACATTTTAGCGCAATCTTACATCTTAAAACACACTAAAATACAAAAAACCTAAGCTCATAAATCCAATCCAGTCGTGAATATAGATGTACTAAGAAACTTACAGTATACCGTATGATCTTTAAGTGCAACCATTGAAGCTTGACTGGACATATTCACAATAGAGCCACCTTTACCTTGAGCAATCATCTTCTTTGCAATTAGCTATGAGAGAGAGAAGAAATCAAATACCTATAGATGAGCTACTAGCTTTTTACCTTACAGATTAGTCTTGGAAAGACAAGACTCCACTCCATGTCTGAATTACTTTGGCTTCCTATTCCATTCCAGCCATTCCATCAGTCAGTACATTACCTTTGAGAAGCTGGTGTGATGCATTTGACCTGAAGTTTTGCCAGTGTAAAGAGATTCCAACAGATAGAAAATTTTCAGGTTGCATGCATTTTGGCACCAACTTCAAGATAAGTTGCTGACTGGTGGAATGGACTGGAATGGAAAGTCAATCATTGAGTAGACTAACTAAATGGCATGTTAGATTGGCTTTACCTGGGACACAAATAGTAGAGCCTTCACATTTACATCCATCACCCTAGAAAGAAAATAACATTATCGCTTAGAAATAAAGTCCACCAGAAAGAGCAAAGAGTGAGACAGACAAATATATCAAAATCAGTTAGTCTTTCAATTCAAATGAAAAAAGGCTTAAGATATGTATTTGCCATCATTTATTAAATGCTATCATTTATTATGCCATCAACTCCTCATTTATTAAATTTCCAAATGTTTTTCAACCCCCTTCCCTCGACTATTCCCACCTCCTTGATTATTTGGTATTCCAGAGTAACGAAATGGCAAAAAACACATCAATTAAAACAATATGTTATTATCAATAAAGTTTTTCATAATTTTGACCTTTTATTGTTTTATTTTGATGGAACATGGCTAAATTGTTCACCTATATTTTCTACACTGAGCACTAAGAGAATGCTCATTTACCTCTTAATTACCTTGTTAAGACATCTAGTGCTTAAAATCAATGCCCCCAACCTATCAATATCAGAAAACATCTCCAGCCCTGATTGTAATTATGGTAACAGGACAAGTCGGCCCAAAAGAAAATCAGCCCACAACAAAGTTGGCCCACCAAGTTTTAGACAAGTTGGCCCGCGATGTGTTAGACAACATGGCCTGTCAGAATATAACAAGTTGGTCCCTAAGATGTAATTAATTTGAAACGTGTGCACTGTTAAAGTGGGGCTTTGGGAGCACTAGCCCCCAATATCCCAACACACCACAAAATAACTATAGAATATCGTTGGCTGACATTGTGGTGGGCCGACTGGTCAATGGGGCTGATAGGAATGGGCTCACTTAGTAGTGGACCGACATGGAAGTGGGCCAACTTATCTAGAAAGCATAAATGACCTCTTGACCAATGGATTTTGCCTGATACATTGGAATATTCTATCTCTCAAATGAATAAAGGATTATTATCATATAACAAAACATCACAAGTTTCTCTATAATACATACTTATCATATGCATCTTCTGTTACTTCCAGAAATTGCTGTATTACTGTAACTCCTGCATTGTTCACAAGCAACTGGACACCTTCTAGTTCATTTAAAGTGGTTTTGTCTTTTCAATATCACACAAATCAACACATATTGGAATAATTGAGGGTGATTCTGCCACAAGACTATCCAAGTCTTCCTTTGTTCTGCTTACTGCATATACCTTTGCTCCACAGCTGACCAAAGCTTTGCATATATCTCTTCCAATGCCTAAAATTTCAAATTGAGAGGTATAATCAACGGGTAACTGGATGCTAAAAAGGACAAGGAATGCAAGGAAAGCATTTCCAACTCTGTTTCGGATAGGAAAACTAAAATATTTTTAAGCATTAAGCTTTTTGACCATGAATTGTAGAGACATCCCATCCCTCTTTCATAACTCATACAATCTTATAACTGTTTTTGATTTATTTTGCAGATAAAATGAAAAATTTGTAACAACAATATATTATCTTCCAACCAATCAAAATACAATTGCTTCAGGTCCCTCCACTTTTCTCCCATTGCAAACGGTTACAGCAACGCTCAACACCGACCCTTACCTCTGTGGAAGTGGTGTTGTGAGTGCACAAGCGTCAACTTGACCCGAAAGCAGCAGGCCTGGTCTGGCATGGCAATGGTCAAAGCTGAGGGGGGGAGGCAGGTTCAGGCAGGCTAGGGCCTAATTTAGTTTTTCTTCTGTAGCGCTGTTGACATAAATTTTAACTGCATATCAGCCTACGGTATCTTACCCTTTCCAGCTCCTGTAACAAGGGCACTTTTTGATTTGAAGCTGATTTCCATTGTGGCTGACGAGCAAGGGAAGGAAAGAGAACTTTCAAATGATGATGCCCAAAAGAAGCACCTTTTCCCGGCAGGTTTCTTCAATCACGTGCATGTTGTTGTTGCTCTCTCAAATCTTGCAAACCGTTGTTGTTGCTGCTTCGTCTTTTGGCGGGAAAGTGGACAGCGGAAGGTAGACTCACTACACGAGTCTCTAGTTCACGCTCCCCTTATTTTGATTTGTCACTCCAACAGACTCACTCCATAAGTCCAACTACTTCGCTCGACGTTGTTGTTGTTGTTTTCTACAATCCCTCAGTGTGGAGTGATAAATCAAAATAAGGGGAGCGTAAACTAGAGACTCGTGTAGTGAGTCTAGCGGAAAGGGCTCAACCAAAGGTTTTTTTCGGGGGGGGGGATGTTGTGTCGATGTATATTTTGGGCACACAATACATGGGTGTGTCATCGAGAAGGATATCGAGATCCATCGAGATTGACTTTCACAATTTCGGTTTCTAGAACCAGAGGCGGACTTGCAGTGAATCTCAAGGGTTGATATTTGTATTTCCATAAAAAGGGGCCCGTTTTCACTATAGCAATTTGTCTTGTTGTTAGTTGCTTCTAGCGAGCACCTCTGTTCAAAATCAATTCAAGGCAAGGGCTAGTGGGGGGGGGGGGGCCTACTGTTAATGTCAATACTTCTTTTCTTATTTGCGATATTTCGATGGCAAAATGGTCTCCCTTTTATACCTATGTTCGCATTTCTATTTTTATACCCTGTCCGGAACGGTATCTGGTATACATTTTTTGAAAAATGTGGTATCAGATTGGCAAGATCGGGTACACACTTTTTTTATAAGAATATCCTAATTTTTGCCGAGGCTCGAACTTTTCCATTGTTCTTTGGCAATTTTGAGCCTGAACATTCTTTTAGACTGTATTCTTATAGAAAAAAGTGTGTATACACTCTTTTTTTTTATAAGAAACTAAGATTTTTGGTCAGTACTCAAAGTTTCTTTGTTTTGCGACAAATTTGGTACTGAAAATTTCTTAGCAGTTTCTTAGAATCAAAATTTTTAAGTGCCAAAACAGGTAATTGACACTTAAATTCTGCAAATAGAAGAAGCAATACAATTCACGTTTAATTCAGCTGTTTTTTCTGTAAAAATAGACACTTATGGTGCAACAAGTATGGTGCAACAAAGTTTGCAACAACGATGCTTTATTTCTAATTCTAAAGATTCTTGAGACCTACGAGTTTCATACCATTTTTGGTCGCGTACTGAAAGTTTCTTAACCAATATTGATCTCAGTACTGAGATTCTTATAAATGGGTTTCTTATAAAAAAAGAGTGTACATGTTCGAAGCCAAAATCAGGTCAAGTGCACCCTGGATGTTTTTAGTGCATTACTGTATAAATCAATGTAAATGCTCGTGTAAATGGATGCAAAAGACGCTTTTGGGTGCTAGAAATTTGATAAATGTCATTTTTCGGGATTCTCAGAAAAAACATCAACTCCTGAGGAGAAATATTAGCATAATCTTTTTGGTTTTCACTGAGAGTGAAAAACTGGAGCCTGGGGTGTTTCTTAATTCTTTGTGTCCTGTCAACTAACGCAGCAGCTCCGCAGTAGTTTTCCATAAATAACCTGTTAAAATTCTGGAACTGCCTGTTTTCTGCCAATATTTGACAAATAAGGCAATGCACCTTATTCTGATTGGCTGTATCTAGCCTGGTGACATCTGAATTGACTGCATTCTCTGCAGGCATTTTTTAGGTATAAAAGTGCCAGTGGCACGAGGCAAAGTCAGGAGGCGTTCCAGTCGGTCAGAGATACTGGTCTAAAACGTCAGAGTCCTTGGAGAAAGAAAGAGTGGAAGGTAAGAAAACGCTTTGATTCTCATAAATTTTCGTTGTTTATTCGATTTATAATGTTTTATAGCTAAGCAGCTTGCTACTGTTAGGGGAATTTTAAATGTTGACGTTTTAAAGCTGTGGAGGAGCTGCTAGCTATTTCGATGCTCTGCTCAAATCTTGTCAAAATGCTCAAACGTGTATTGAAAATGTTAAATGCAGATACGGAAATAACTTGCCAGCAAATTCTTGTGTTTTCTTGTTTCTGTTCTGCCGTTTGCAATCGTGAACTAAATTACTGTTCATATGATTTCACTTACAACGATGTTACGTTGGAGAAAGATCAAGAAGAAAGCGATGAGAAAGGGAACTCATATTATTTTGTATATCCTATTCGTTGCTTAAAATATTCTTAGAAGTTAGAATCATTTACAACTCTGAAATAAGTAGCGACAGTCAGAAATTAGCCACCAACAGACCAGTTTTGAAAGTAGGGAAAAAGCGGGTGTGTTAAGGCAATGCGCAGGTGCAATCGTAGTCTTTAAAAGTAGACATGTTACTTTTTAAATTATTTATTTTGATAAAATTGCTGCTCATTTTCGATGATTTTCAGTAGGCTCTTCAAATAAAAGTATAAATTTTGAAGTTTACTTAGTACTCTTTCTTATTCGTGTTTGTGAGATAGGAGTGTTGCGTCGCTACAGCGTGTGATTTTTGGGGGCGTAACCTGAGATGGATCGTACGACCATGGATCAAGTCAAACTTCTCTCGAAACTTCTCAACCTTGATTTTAACTTCAAGTTTATTTAGTACTCTTTTTTCTTCGTGTTTATGAGATACGAGTGTCGCGTTGCTAAGGTTGTCCGACAGCGTGGGATTTTTGGGGGCGTAACCTGAGATGGATAAAGTCAAACTTCTCAGCCTTGATTTGAAATTCGAGAGATTTTTCTTTTGCCTTCTTCGTTTGACAGTTCCTTGCTAAAAGCTCCCTGGGTGGAACAAATAAACACTCCCACTGTAATATTTTGTTTGTTCTGCTGCAAATTGAAAATTAAAGGACGGGAAAGAAAGCTTCGCATTGACAGAGGAAAGGAAAGTTACTTCCGTCACCTTTGGGCGGGATCCACCAAGATGCCAAGATGTATGTTAATGACTTGTATTTGTCTTCGAGCTATCTTATCTATGACAGACGTTCGTTTTGTTCTAATTAATGTTTATATTTGTCACATTTTGGGGCCTGACTATTTATGAATTATTCTGTAAAATGTTTCCAACGAAAGGTTATTACTACTTGCTTGAAAAATTTTGCTTGCTTTCTGCTGACTTGAGAAATTTGCTGTTTGTCCACATTTATTTTCATCTTTATCTTCTGTATTCATCTTGGACTTCAGCACGTTTTAATAGGTTAAGGTTTTTCATCTTCATAAGACTGTCAAAGTGATTACACTCGTTCCCTGTGAGAAATTACTACAAGCTTTTTTCAGGGGGTTTTCAAGGGTTTTCAAACACAGTATTTTTTAATAAAAATTGTCAAGATCAGTTTTCTGACATGGTGCTTAAGTACACGCATTATTATTAATAAGAAAGTTCTGTTCAGGCTCAGTACTGAAATTCCTTCAAAATTCCTTAGCAATTCCTTAACATTTGTACTTGTTTCTTTAAAATAAACCTAGGAACAAGGGGATATATCGGCATAAGGGCCATAACAGTAAACACTGCTTCCAGTTTAGGACTCATTCAAAATTGAGTGTACATAAAAAGATAAATTCTAGAAATAAAAACGATGCTAGAGGGCAGATTGATAGACACAAGAAAAAAAATTTAACTGAAAATAATCGTTTGAAATCGCTGAGCTTGCAACTTCAATGAATGACCGACAACGCCCACATGATTTCTCGTTACGTGGCTGACACCTTAATCTTGTGACTGGAAAAGGGTGGGCGGAAATATGCGGAAGAGAAACAGGAAAGTGGTGGAGGAAACTGTGTCAGGGATACAGGGACACAGTTTGACTGTCGGGGTTAATTCCTTATTCTGTGCGATTTAAAAATGAGGAAGTTGGAATCCCCAAGGCCTATAAAAATTGAAGCATTTTTCAGCTTTTCCAGTCTGGGCTCTGTGCAGAGTAGTACACCAGACGTGCTTGATCATCGTCTCACGTTCTGATTGGCTTGCAGGTTGAAGTCAAGTTTGCAAGATGAAGACAGCGTTTCTTGTTGCAATCCTTCTTGGATTGGCACTTTGCATCACAGGTAAGCTTAAAGTATTTCGATTTCAATGCCCATGTCAAAAAAGTGTCACACGGCAGGCATTTTTTCATTGCACTGCAAATTACAGAAATTACTGCCTAGTAATTCTAGTGAACTTGAAATTGCTGAATGAGAATAGCATGCTTTGCGAAGCAAACTTGCAAACGAACAAAAACGGCGTGATTTGAACTCCAGGATGAGAATAATAATGAATATGATGATGTCTACAACCGTTATGATGACGATGGTGATTATGATTATGACGATGGTGTCTTCAATGGTTATGATGATCATAATGCATCGTGATGATCGTGATGATGATACACATTAAGATAATAATAATGATAATGGTGGTGATGGTTGTAAAAAGATGGGATATCGAAAATGATGTTGATGATGGTGATTTATGACATTTATGTGGTGAAGAGCTCCAAAGGGAACTGGGCCGATGACGAAATAGAATTATCATCGACACACAGGCCGGTCAGAGACCCTACCAAATATAAATATGGTTCATACGTTTTAGTAAAACTTTAAAATTAGCGGTAAAGGCTAGCTTTAACTTTTCACAGGAGCCGTAGTGGAGAACAAGGAAGAAAATGATGTTGAGAAGGCAGTTCCTGAAGATTTTGCTTCTGAAGAGGATGCTGTAGATTCTGACGAACCAGAGGAAGAAGAGGAGCCTGCGGATGACGCAATCGAAGAACAGCCGGAGGAGGACAGTGTTGCAGACACTGAAGACCCAGGTGCGTTGCACATTTTTCAACTTGCGTTGTATCAAGGGGTCAACTTGAACGGGAGGTGAATTTTCGGCTGCCGCCTCGCCGTCTTCAATAATAGAAGCTACCCCAAGGTTGTTTTTGACTGCATTATGCGCGTTGTATTGCAGACAAAAACAACTCTCTGTACACGAAATCGATAGTCAAAGATTGACTCCTACGTGGAATTATTGTAGTCTCGTTTGTTTTAATTCTGTGATTCTCTGCAGAACTCCTTGTATCTCATTATTTCTTTAATTTATAAAACATGTTACCATTTTCAGAGGAAACCGACTCAGATGAAGCTGACCCAGCATACTACTATCGCCGCCGAAGTTTCAGAAGACGCTCCTTTAGACGTCGTTTCCTCAGACGCCGAAGCTGGCACAGACGCCGCTCCTTTAGACGCCGCAGCTGGTACAGACGCCGCTCCTTTAGACGCCGCAGCTGGCACAGACGCCGCTCCTTCAGACGTCGCCGCACCTGGGGAAAGTAAGCTATGACTGGCTGGATCCCAAGTGTCAGCTTCCTCGCTGTTTTTGATTAGCTGATATGCAACTCGTTTTATTTACCGAGAAACCATTTTTATGTTTTTATTTCTCATCGTTTTTGTACTTATGATTTTACAGCACAATATGACATGAAAAGAGATGGAGTTGACTTTTCTGCTTTTTCTTTGTCTGTCTCTGATGCTTGCTGGCGGCGAAAATTAGGGGAATACCAACACTAGCTAGCCTCGCATAAATAGAGGGGCCACGTTGAGGGTGTTTACCGATTGGGGGTCAAAAGTGTCCTTTCAGCCCAATATGTCAATAGAAAGTGCACTGATTCCTTTATATGTACACTTTTTTTAATAAGCAACTTGACTTTTGTCCAGCCCTCAAAGTTGCTTAAAATTTGCTTAACCTTTTTTACCTAACAACCACCTCTGACTTTGCGGGTCAAAATCGTCAACTGTTAGGCCTATAACACGACTTTCTGGAGACAGTAAGTGTAAAAACGTAACCTAAAGAACTTCAACATGCAAAACAAACAATTTCCTAACAACAAGAAAGCGTATAAGCTTGGTTGGTTGACTTCTTAGTTGCTTACATAATTCAATTGAGCCCTCAAGTTGCTTAATGTTAAGGTCAGTTCAGCCCTAGTTGCTTATTGAGCGGTTGCTTATTAAAAAAAAGTGTACTACACAAAAGAGGATTTTTTAGCTCTTGCCCTAGTTGGGTACATCTTCATCCAAACCAGGACTTTGCTCAATCATGTTTCATCTAGAGCTCAAACTAGCTCTTGCGATAAACATATGGCTAAGAAATATAGTATATGCCATTTAGTCATGACAAATAGCGAGGGTGCACCGAAATGTGCCGAGTTATCACTTGTAACGCGAAGCTATCGGCCTACACAAGAAAACGAAATTGTAAAGGAAATGAAATCTTTTTTCTTGAAATTGAAAGTGTGGTGCACAGAGTACTATTGGCCAAGTTGAGACTGATTAAATGAAAATGATCAAATCAACATTCAAGGTTGATATCCTGAGAGATGAAATGGTTAAAAGTAAGGCTAATTACCTTGATCTTCTGGAAATCAAAGCAGGACGGAGTAATATGCGTTTCTGTACACTAGGCAAAAGTGCCCCCTTCGAAACACATTGCACTTCAGTGAGTTTGCGAGTAGTGAATGGTGCAAGTGATTGCTGGACGTGGATTTCAAGGGTAAGACATAGATGTTCATACAAGCCATCATAAGATCATTTTCTGTAACAGCGTTACCCGAACGAGAAACCTCGGGTTCGAAAGCACTTGAATTCTCTAAGCCGCTCAATTGAACAAAGAGCTGTTTGTCGCTGGTGCTGCTGTCGTTTACGATGAGAATTAATCTACCTTGCTTCCCACTTCTGCTCGCTTCGAGAAAGATATTCTGTAAATTCTGTAGGCCACAGTGCGTACGAAATCCACCACGGTGCGCAAAATTACAGCACATCAAGCATAATCACCCCACCCAGCACAGTAATGCTTATCGTTTATCGATTGCGGAAAGCAAAAAAACCACCACATCAAGCATACAACCCAGTAGTGCGTATTCCTACAGTACGCAAACAATACCAACCCCGTGAGCATAATAATAACACACCAGAGTAGTGCGTATCCGCCACAGTACGCAAAAGCATAATAACCCGCCACAGTAGTGCGCATCCACCATAGTACGCAAAGTATCACCACATGAAGCATTATGCATTCATACCAACATATCAAGCATATTCATCAAGCAAAAAATCCAACACAGTAGTGCGTATCCACTATAGAAATATCCCCCAAGTACGCAAAAAATGCCAACATAGCAGTGCGTATCCACCACAGTAGTGCGCTAGAGTTGCTAGAGACCTAATAAAGCAGTTTAGTGTCCAGCAAATCGACCCCATATCAACTAGTGACTAGTAATTGTGAAGCGATTCTCATATGGGCTTATCTATTGTACAATGTATATTTCAAAATCGAATTGAATTTAAGATGTCAGCAGTCAATTTAAAGTTTGTTTCTGTAAAACAATTTCCTTGTTTGGCATAAGCATTGGACATTGGACTTAAGTAAGTCTTTAAACCATCATGTGCTTGACCCGACATCTTTCTCGTGACATCAAAGTTAACGAGTTCTTAGAATCTCACGGCTATTTGTAGGTCCGGTTTCGATTAAGGAATTTTTCAACATCAGAAATCCCTTCCTGGTTCGAATGGCTCGCAGTACTCCCCCATGATTCCCGTTCCGTCTTTTGAGGGATTTTTGCCATGCATATCAGCCTCGTTCCCATGCTTCTTCCCACCACTCAGGTTTCCTTGCGTTGCGGAGGAGCAGTTTGCATCAGAGGGTAAACAGTATTCCCCAAGCTCCGTTGCCTCCTTCTTTTAGGCGTGTCGAGTCTCTTTATTGTCAATGGCTCATAAATACCATTTTCTGTTACAAATGATACTCCATCCTCCAGTGGAGTGTACGAAGAATCCGATTTACATGAAGGACCTCTGACAGCATTCATTGCTGAGTCAGCAGTTTGATACAGAAGATTTTGCTCTTCTAATTGGTGGTAAAATGGTTCCGACTTGGTTGAGGATGACAATGAAGGGTCTGTTGTGCTTCCTGGATTTTTTGCTGGTTCGTTTGCTATAACTCCTCCAACAACATCATAAAAATCTGTAATAAATCAGCAAGAATGAAATTCGCTGAAGCAGATGAGCTGCAAAGATTAGCTACAAGACTTCCCTTAAAGCACAAAAACTGCACGCATTTTATGAAGGGAAGCTCTTTAGGCCTTTAGGAAGGTACACTCTTTTTTTTATAAGAAACTAAGATTTTTGGTCAGTACTCAAAGTTTCTTAGTTTTGGGACAAATTTGGTACTGAAAGTTTCTTAGCAGTTTCTTAGAATCAAAATTTTTAAGTGCCAAAACGGGCAATTGACACTTAAATTCTACAAATAGAAACCAATATTGATCTCAGTACTGAGTTTCTTATAAATGGGTTTCTTATAAAAAAAAAATGAGTGTATGGCAACAACTTAGGAATTTCTAGTGCTGAACGAAGGAGGCTGCTGCTAAGTACATAAAGTGAGGAAATTAGCTAAATTTCTGGGTGTAGCATAATACACACTTCTTTTTTTATAAGAATACCTTATTTTTTGCCGAGCCTCGATTATTCTTAAGCTTATTCGATTTTGAGCCTGTAAATATTCTTAAATTATTCTTAATCATCAATGTTGTAAATTGGCCTGAAGATCAAGAGAAATAAGTCAAATCTTTGTCATTTGTTATTTTATATTCAAAACTGCATTTCAAAACAAATACAGTAGCCTGACAATCACACTTATTGTACAGTGTAGAAAACGCAGAGAAATAAAAATGATCCTCGTCAAGCTTGAGCCTCGGATTATTCTTAAATAATTCTTAAATTTCAGCAATTTTGAGCCTGAATATTCTTATAGACTGTACACGCTAGCGAATCTATAATCACTACTGTGGTGGATAATCACTACTGTGGTGGTACTATTTGCATACTGTGGTGGCAGTTTTGGCGTACTGTGGTGGATAATCACTACTTGTGGTGGTTTACTATGCTTGCGGTGGTGGCAGTTTTGGCGTACTGTGGTGGATAATCATTACTTGTGGTGGTTTACTATGCTTGCGGTGGTGGCAGTTTTGGCGTACTGTGGTGGATAATCACTACTTGTGGTGGTTTACTATGCTTGCGGTGGTGGCAGTTTTGGAGTACTGTGGTGGATAATCACTACTGTGGTGGTACTATTTGCGTACTGTGGTGGTAGTTTTAGCGTACTGTGGTGGATAATCACTACTTGTTGTGGGTTATAATGCTATATGGTGAATACGAAATCATAGCAAAAATCTATAGATCAAGCAAGAAAAAACCACAAAATCCACCACAGTACGCCAAAACTGCCACCACCGCAAGCATAGTAAACCACCACAAGTAGTGATTATCCACCACAGTACGCCAAAACTGCCACCACCGCAAGCATAGTAAACCACCACAAGTAATGATTATCCACCACAGTACGCCAAAACTGCCACCACAAGCATAGTAAACCACCACAAGTAGTGATTATCCACCACAGTACGCCAAAACTGCCATTATAGTGATTATCCACCACAGTAGTGATTATAGATTCGCTAGCGTGGATACGGCTTTGAAATAACAGGTCATTTTGATCGTCACTGATCTTTTGATCAACTACAAACAGATATTTTGACTATTTAAATTCGAAATTTGAAAATTTGACCAACAGTAGGAAATTGATGACAGTCCTAGCTAAAATAATATCCCAAAAACACACAGAAAGTCTTATTGCTTAACCTAGGTTTTTAGTCCAAAAATATTCTTCTTCTCTTAATACTTCACGCGTTTGGGATAATGCAGGCAGGCCAAAACCACTTCGACAGAATTTTTTCTGAGGTTTATCTGAGATTTTTTACAATCTTTGAGAGCTCATAATATGCTATGTTTTTTTTTTAAACCAGGCTCAGAAAATATAAGACTTTCTGTATGTCTTGGGGTTATTTTCGACTTTCGAATTTAAATAGTTAAAATATCTGTTTGTAGTTGATCAAAAGATCAGTGACAATCAAGAATGACCTGTTTTTTTAAAGCCGTATCCATACAATATGAAGCAAAAAAACCATCCAAATAGTGAGTATCAACCACAGACCACAGACAGCAAAAGAATGTCACCGCATCAAGCATAATAACCCACCACAGTACGCATAATTACCCACCACAGTAGAGCTTATCCACCACAGTACGCAAAAACCCCACCACATTAAGCATAATAACCCACCACAGTACGCATAATAACCCACCACAGTAGAGCTTATCCACCACAGTACGCAAAAAACCCCACCACATTAAGCATAATAACCCACCACAGTACGCATAATAACCCACCACAGTAGAGCTTATCCACCACAGTACGCAAAAAACCCCACCACAACAAGCATAATAACCCACCACAGTACGCATAATAACCCACCACAGTACGCATAATAACCCACCACAGTAGAGCTTATCCACCACAGTACGCAAAAAACCCCACCACAGTACGCAAAATACACCACCACAGTAGTGCGTATCCACCACAGTAGTGCGTATAGATTCGCTAGCGTGTTGGTATGCGGTAACAAAATACTTACCTGGATAAGAGCTATGCAGAGTCAGCATTAAATTTGATCTTAAAATCTGCAGTAATAATGTAACACGGATTGAAGAAATCTATTCATTGTCACCCGCCAGATAACTTTGAATGAGTTTTTAGGGGAATCAATAATACAATCTGCACAGTTGCCAGAGTTTTGTTACACAGCCTCACGGCAGACCGATCACTTAATTTCGCAAGTCTTCGTATCAGCTCATGGAACAGAAAACACTTGTCCGAACCTGAACAGATTAAACTCCAAATAACGGACACCAGTGAGATTCTTGTTTTTGTCCTTGCAGAGAGGTATTCGCTGTATTGAGGTACCCGTTACTCAAAGGCCCTCGCGATTTCTCTAATTTTGATAACTGAATCTCAAATTTAGACGAAATACGCTCAGTGTTTACGTTATGAAATTCTGTTAATAATTTATTACCGGACTTCTTCTTTGAAGTGTCTTCGATTTCTGGGGTGAAGATGGATGGTTATCAAAAAATGGAACCGTATTGAGAATGGGGAGCATTTTCTTTTAGAATGTTCAGCCTACTTCGAGACACGTACCAACCTCTTCGCTACCCCTTGCTGCCTTACTTTCCCACGCGTGCCTGTACTGTAACTTTCCCTTGCTTCCCACAACGCCAAAATTCACTTTAACGATGTCAAACATTTATGTCAAATGAGAACACGGCCCTTATGACCCTTATGAAGACAGTTGTCACTAACTAACCTAGCATTTCAACTTTGATCGTGTGTTAACATTTTTTTTTAAATGTCGTAGATACATAGGCCAAAATGGCCCTTCATCTACTTAGCAACTTTAACATGAAAATCTAACAAAATAACAATTAATTAAAAAACCTAAACCTAAATAAACATAAAGTCTGTGTTAGTGTGTAGAAAGGCTTTATAAAATGATATGTGGGGAATGCTAACACATATCGAACCACATTTGATCAGCGTGACCAAGGTTTATGACAGTCAAAAAAGACGATCAGAGTTGCTCAGCGATACAATAAACAAATTGAACTTTGTAATGAGATATGCTGAATGATACTTCATGCATTTTGGAGGTTACATAACCCCGGAGAATGATAAATAGTGATATTTGTGATGATATGACATGAATTCACTGAGGAATGCTGCGAAATTGATTTTTGGAACAAGGAAGGAAAATTTCGTACTATTATTTCATTGTGACCACTGACCAGGATTAGAAAGAAAATGATGATAATGAGCCCCTCGGCCGCTGATTATCATCATCACCATCATCATTATCATTATCGTCATAGTCATCATCATCATCATCATTATCATCATCATCGCGATTATCATCATTATCATCATCATTGCCATGATCACCACAACCATCATCATGATCATCATCGGCACCTCGGCCATCATCATCATCATCATCTTCAGCATCATCACCATCTTTATCATCATCATTTATCATCATCATCTTAAGCATCATCATTATAAGCATCTTCATCTTCATCTTCATCATCACCATCACCATCAACATCATCATCATCATCATCATCATCATCATCATCATCATCATCATCATCGTCATCATCCCGATCCTGATAACTACCGCGGAATTTGTGTTGGAAACTCTCTACTCAAGCTTTTTTGCCTTATCTTAAATATTCGTCTTAAATTTTTCATAAATGAAAATAAACTTATGAATAACAACCAAATAGGTTTCCAAAATATATGTCGAACGTCAGACCATCTTTTAACCCTCAAATCCCTGGTAAATAAACATGTAAATGATGAATCAAGAAAGAAAATCCACGCAGCTTTTATTGATTTTAGAAAAGCCTTCGATAATATATGGCACGAAGGGCTCTTCCAAAAGTTAAATGCCTCTGGAATTGATGAAAAATTTCTAATCACTCTGAAAAACATGTACTATAACACAGAATGTGCTGTGAAGTTAAACGATAAACACACGAAATTCTTCAAATGCTCCAAAGGTGTCAGGCAGGGATGTCCTCTTAGTCCTACTCTTTTTAATTTATTCATCAATGATCTAACTACCGTACTAAATGATAATAATTCAACACCACTTAGTTTGTTATCATCATCATTTATCATCATCATCTTAAGCATCATCATTATAAGCATCTTCATCTTCATCTTCATCATCATCATCACCATCAACATCATCATCATCATCATCATCATCATCATCATCATCATCATCATCATCGTCATCATCGCGATTATCATCACCATCATCATCATCTTAAGCACCATCATCATCTTCATCATCACCATCATTTATCATCATCATCATCTTAAGGATCATCATTACAAGCATCATCATCATCATCATCATAATCATTATCATAATCACCCACAACCATCGCCATCATGATCATGATCGTCATCATCATCATCACCAACATCATCGCCATCATATCACAATCACCATCATCATTCATATTCACCACTTATCATAACCACAATCTGCTGATAATCATCGCATCAGTGAGGTTGAACGGTTGAGCCATAGAGATGGATAGGAGGAGGCTATAGGCTAAGGGGTTATTACTTTGTATATGATATACGATACATATCGAAACTTACTTTGCGTTGGCGAAGAGGGTTGCCCTTTGCCCATGTCATTCTATCCGATCACTGGGTCGCTTGTTATAAATTCTGCATTGAATTACAGAATCATTCAGTTGGACCAGACTACTTCGAGTGAGAGTTTCTTAAGGTTGTCTGGTTTTTAAGAAGATGAAGACTCTCTTGGTTTGTTTCGTTCTTTTCTGCCTGGCAATCTCCATCAAAGGTAAGCGTTTCACTCATGCATCTATCTCTCCATATACACTCTTTTTTTATAAGAACAATTTTATAAGACCACGAGCCTGGATTTTGCCCAGATTTTAAGAACAAGCTGAGGCTGGCCTTTTCATAAGCCCTAAGAATATCAGCTGAATATGAAAGTAAGACAATCAGAATGAATGTAAAAAGCAAGCAAACAAAGAAATAGACAAGAATGCTGCATTTTCACACAAGCCTAGTACATGTACCACCCAAGGCAATCATTGAAAAGTATAGATGTCTAACTAACCAGGGAGTTAAGAACAGATTAAGAACATTTCAGGCTCGAAAACGGCAAAAATTTAAGAACAGGCAGCCCCAGTCAAAATTTCCTGGTTTATATGAAAAAAAGAGTGTATGCTTGGTTCAGAAAATCTTAAGCAACTTAAGCGCTTAGCAAAGAAGTTGTAGGCAACTGCACAAAGCAATATTGTGCTTTAGCCTTTTTTGGTTTGAATCGATTTATTATTGTATTACACATAGCTGTAAATCTCTCCTGAGTCTAGCCAATTTAACCTAACATTTTAGCAGGAAGAGGACCATAAAATTGACTTTCTTATAACAAAACTCTCTCGTGCTTAAATCTCGTAAGAGTTCAGCAATTCACAGCAATTTTTAAGGAACTTTGAGGGCTGGTCCCGAGTCAATCTGCTTTATTCAGAGAACCGAAGCGATTCTTGCTACACTGTTGCGTCGAGTTGTGTAAGCGCGAAAAACATCTCCCGGCTAAGAAATTGCCAGAAGTTTATCTTCCTGTTAGCCTGGCAAAACGATCAATTTTTTGTCCTTTATTTGAAAGTTCCTTATCATGGAACGTTCGGCCGCCTCTCCTTCACAATCATAAAAAGAACTTTTTGCTTGACGCAAACTAGAATGTTTGACAAGCATAGTTTTGCGACGTGTCCAAATGGTCAAACATTCAATGACATGCAACATGGAAATGAATTTGTTTGAGAAGCAAGCTTCACATGTTTTGCAAACAATGTTTGCACGTTTGGCCAGGGCCTTAGCACATAACAGAACTTAAATTTGCAATAGGCAAAGTCGAATTTTTACGAGCGCCATTCGAAGCTCGAATCTGCTGGAATCTTGTACGAAACAGATTCAGGAAGCTACAGTCACTCACACGGTCATTGACCAGAGGCATGCCACACCCAAGAAGCACGCGGTTTTTATTGTTAAATAACGAATGTTTGCAGTTAGAAGTAATTCAATCTGGAGGAAGGTTTAACACTTTTCTGTTATAGAAAATACTGAAAAATAATACTTTTTAGGCGTAGACTAAATTTGAAAATACTGTATACTGAAAAATAAATAGAGTAAGAAATTACACGCTTTTTTATAAGGAACCTACCTCGAGGCCTAGTTCTTAAAGTTCCTTATTTTTGGGCCTCTTTTTGATGCAATTGTAGTTCCAAAAGTTCTTTAATAGTTCCTTAATTTTAAATGCACATACAGTGGTCTTAACAATAAAAGAGAGACATTTGCATGTGAGCAAAGCTCGAAACTACTCAAAGAAACATTGGATACATGCTTAACGACAATTTATGTGATTTTTGACTGCAAATGAATGGCACCGGCTTTCTAATTCTTGATTATTTGCAGCGATAAAAGTATTCAACATTGACATTCCTTAATGATTTTCGCTTTAGTAGTATAAGTTCTTTAAATTTTCGGGCCTTCTACATGTAGGTTCCTTATAAAGCGGTTTCTTATAAAAAAAAGCGTGTAGACTTTAATGTCTCATTCTTGATAAAAGTTTCTTAAATTCTCCTCTACTGGAGAATGCAAGTATCGTGCAACAACCATAATTCGACCGTTTTTTAGGCTCTGTTGTGAAAGCCGCAGAAAAAGAGCTCGAAAATCAGCCTGTGGAGACAAAGGTCACAGAGGATGTAGCAGCAGAAGAGGATAACCCAGAAAAGAGAGACGCAGATGAGAAAGAGGCAGATGAGAACGAGGCTGATGAAAAGGACAGTGAAGACGACGAACCCGAAGCAGAGGCTGATGAAGAACCAGCGGAAAATGACGTTGCTGAATCGGATTCAGGTAGCTATATAAAAGACTATTGGGTATTAATGTTGAAATGCAAATCTATATAAATTATATACGGTATGTATTACTGTATTTTTGTTATTTCATGCGTCTTTTCAATTTCAACAGACGACGCACTGGACAAAAAGGCCAGCAAAAATCCGCTTTTTTGGGGTAGACGCCGCCGTCGCGCATACTACCGTCGCCGCCGTCATGTAGTGATTCACATTCACCACTACCATCGTAAAAGATACTACCGCAGAAGATACTATCGTCGCAGAAGTCACTACTTCCGCAGGGTCTTCTACCGCAGACGCTACTACCGCCGAAGATCTTACTACCGCAGAAGAGGATGAATGGGTCAAAGCGGCGTCACTAAACGGACTTCAACAGAAGCGAACAAAATGATCTAGTCATAAGTTTTCGTAGTTTTTATATAGTTATATTTTTGTATCAAACTTTGAAGAACTTGTTTCATAAAATCTCGTGTCCCAATTTTTTAGTCCCAGCTCTTCTTGAAGCTCAAAATGACGCTTTAATTGATCTCATGACAGAGCGAATTTTAAACATCGCGAGAATCGGTCGCCGCGATGTAATTTCGCCTTGCCTTTACATAACTTGTTAGGTCCTGCTTTCTGCGCTTAAATAACTCACGAGTTTCAACAAGTCGTGCCTTAAAACGAGGAATCCCTTACAAGACTCATAACAAAGTCTAACTGTTCGAAAAAGCATTCAAACATCAAAAGATCAAACTTGTTCCTAGCGTTTTGAATTGAATTGCCTAAATTTCAGCAAAACGATCTTTGAAAATTGCAAATGGTTAATGAGATCAAATTCGTACTTCTGAGCGGCAATTCACTATTCAAAAAAGGTGTCCGAGATTTTTACAAAAAAAAGGATTTCCAAGGGATTTCTGTGAAAACAATAGGTTTTCTAGCAAAGGTCTACGAGATTTTCAAGGGTAAACCGCCCCTCGAGTACTTCTATTGCTTTTATCCGACATACAAAATTGGTCAAGTTGGGAAAAAATCAGATCATACTGGCCTAACACCTCCCTCAAAATCCGTAAGGCTTCGTCTGATTAGTCGTTCCGAGATATATGTAGTTTTGATAACAAGCACAGCTGTACGTATTATAACCACCCTAGGTAATGTCTTCGCAATATTGCGGAGGGATTTTTGCAGTAATGTGGAGGAGGTTCAGAACAGTTATGTGGAGGGATATCATCAGTATTGTGGAGGGAACTTTGCAGTAATGTTGCGGAGAAATGTGGAGGGCAATCTTGAAGTAATGTGGAGGGATATCATCAGTATTGTGGAGGGAATTTTGCAGTAATGTGGAGGGTGCGGAGTAATGTGGAGGGCTATCATCAGTAACGTGGGTGGAGGGTTATCTCGCAGTAATGTGGAGGATGTTCAGTATTGTGGAGGGCTATCTGCAGTAATGTGATGGCTGCGTAGTAATGTGGAGGGTTATCATCAGTAATATGGAGGGCTATCATCAGTAACGATAACCAATGGATAAAATGAAAAAAAGAACAGATCACTTACCGTTTCCATCGTGACCATGGCCACTGTTTTTAATAACACTACCAACAGAGTCGTATGTTTCATTGACCTTTTCGCTGATTGATGAAGGACCGATGTATCCCATCTGATATCTCAAAGAATCACTTGTCAATGCATTGTTTGGAATCACATCAGGAAATGCTTTGTTTGTACCTTAAAAAGAAAAAAGTTATATCAGAATACTCTACGTCCCCATTAAGAAGGCATTTATTAGAATGGGCATTTAAAAAAGGGCGTTTGATACAAGTCCAAACTTCAGAGGAGGCGCTTTTCGAGGGGGGGGCATGAAAAAAGGGGCTTTTAAACCCCAATCATAGTGGGAAGTGTTTTCCATCCTTTCAAGGTCTTCTTGTAACTACTGGGCGTACGCTTTCAAACTAAGCTGACTTTAAACCAAAACCCATTAGCTACAAAATAGTCTAAAAAAATCCCCTGTAATAGTAATAAAAGGTCACTTGACATTGCCTTATAAGAAAAGCGATCAAGCCAAAACCACATATAAATGCCTATTTATACCAGTAAACCTCATCAGAATTGACTGATTTTTGCAAGGTAACAGAAAATGGTTACTCATAACAAATGTAAAGAGATTTTTTTTGGAAAACACCCCCCGGGCTATGTTAGATCAAAAAAAGCCATGTGTGATTTGGGTTAATATAGATCCTTTACGATATGCTTTATCAGCAAAATTTTGGTCTACTGGTAGCACGCTAGCGAATCTATAATCGCTACTGTGGTGGATAATCACTACTGTGGTGGTACAATTTGCGTACTGTGGTGGTAGTTGCTGCGTACTGTGTGGTGGGTTACTATGATTGCGGTGGTGGCAGTCTTGGCGTACTGTGGTGGATTTTGTGGTTTTTTCTTGCTTGATCTATAGAGTTTTGCTATGATTTCGTATTCACCACATAAAGCATTATAACCCATCACAAGTAGTGACTATCCACCACAGTACGCAAAAACTACCACCACAAAAAGCATAATAACCCACCACAAGTACACACTTTTTTTATAAGAATACAGTCTATAAGAATATTCAGGCTCAAAATTGCTGAAATTTAAGAATTATTTAAGAATAATCTGAGGCTCAAGCTTGACGAGGATCATTTATTTCTCTGCGTTTTTTACACTGCACAATAAGTGTGATTGTCAGGCAACTGTATTTGTTTTGAAATGCATACATCCTGTCTGACTCTTTGATACAATAACTCTTTTTATTAATAAAATAACAACTGACAAAGATTTGACTTATTTCTCTTGATCTTCAGGCCAATTTACAACATTGATGATTAAGAATAATTTAAGAATATTTTCAGGCTCAAAATCGAATAAGCTTAAGAATAATCGAGGCTCGGCAAAAAATAAGGTATTCTTATAAAAAAAAAGTGTGTAGTGATTATCCACCACAGTACGCTAAAACTGCCACCACTGCAAGCATAGTAACCCGCCACAAGTAGTGATTATCTGCCACAGTACTCCAAAACTGCCACCACCGCAAGCATATAGTAACCAACCACAAGTAGTGATTATCCACCACAGTACGCAGAAACTACCACCACAGTACGCAAATAGTACCACCACAGTAGTGATTATCCACCACAGTAGTGATTATAGATTCGCTAGCGTGGGTAGCTTGATATTTCGTTGGTATTTCGCTTCTATGGTATTTCGTTTGTTGATTGAAATGAATCTGGTAGATCAATGAATCAACTGTTTGGTCAGCCATAAAACTAGATTAAACTCAACTGAGCCAAATGGGGAAGGATTTAAATTGAAATCTGGCCTAGTGCAGGAATTGCAGAAATTCTAAACTTTTAATCGTATCGATTTCTTCAGGATCATGTTTGGAAACAGAATATCTATAGGTTTTATTTCATGTCAACTTCAAACATTCTGCTCCCTTGAATCACTTTCTGCTGCCATGAACCGCCTTATTTGCTCTGACTACCCCTCGACCCTTGGTTCCAAAGAAAATGAAGTCGTTTTCTTTGGAACCGACATGAACATCTCCAAACACTTCAACTCCTTAAACCATTCCATCAATCACATGAAAGTTCAAGTGACTCGATAAAGGGTAATTCCCGAAACGTCGTTAAAATTTGTCTTTTCTCTTGGTAATGGTACTGAATCCTTTTAATAAGATTCTGTTTTATGTAAGTTATTCGATAGTTCCTCACGCTATATGTCAGTTTATTATTTTCTTTTCGAGTCTGCTATCCAGGGTCAAATCTAATTTTAAAGGGAAATACATGATTGCAGCCACATTCGGCAAAGTTCACGAGGGCTTGTGGGCGGAGCCCCAGAAATTTTTTGCAGACCACGCTCTCTACTTTGACTATGAATGTGACCAACGCCCTTTTAGTGCCACAAATTTTGTTAGAAAGGGACATGAAAAATATTGAATTTTTTAATCTTCAAAAGAGCTGGTGGTAGAAGCGAGGAAAGAGATTACATGACATTTAGTTGGGCAATGTTTCGGGAGAGATCCGTCTCCCATAATCGGGCAATGAGAAATGTGGTTTCTTGCCTATTTATTGCAAAGGTCGAATCGAAAGGTGCGAAATTGACCGGACCTGCGAGGAAGCTCGGAATTTTTTGGCGCTCAATTTCTAAAATTTGTGGCGCCAAAATTGCGTTCAGTGCAACTTTTGATGTTATTAAACCAGGATTCTGGGATTGAGTAAGATACTTGATTGATACAAAGGAGTTGATAGAATTGAGTGAATGCTTTCTTTAACAAGTCTGTTTTTCCAGTTCTTATCCTCATCAATCACTGAAATGTTATCCCTAGGAATTCTAGGAATTACTTGTTCGTGCATCCAGAAACTAAAACATCTTGCACTAGAAATTTGTATCACTGCATATTTTTACTGTTTAGCACTGCACAAAACCATTTTATCACTGCAAAAAGTGGTTATCACCGACCCCCGCTAATTAGATCCTTACTGCAGTTCCAACCCCCCGCCCATTCCGACCTCCATGCAATTAGGCACCTAAGAGTAGGTACAAAATGTTAAGTAGAGCAACGTTGAGGCATGACTATGGTTGAGGGCTGAGATGTCCAACATATTTAGCAACTGTGAAGGCTGGACAAAATTCCAGTTGCTTATTAGAAAACATGTATGCGCCTACCCCCTACCCGGATTGGGCAGCACTTTGTATGGTATGGGCCGGGCTCTCTGGATTTGGCACTCGGGACGTGCCGCAAGGAAGGGTATTTCACGATGTTGGTTTTTGGGACTTTATCTACTTTAAACGAATACGGTATAAAGAACAGAACGGTGTCCAACATCTGAGTTTATATTCGGTCTCAGTCATTTTTTTCGGTCAATTTCTAAACTTATTACACGAGTCCTAGTTATCGCTAACGGCTGACGACCGAACACCGAACTCAAAACCGCTCAAACTCGTTCACTCTTTGAGCAAACAGCTGTTGGGTAATTGTTGTTGTTGTTACTGTTTGCGAAGAGAGGGACTCGTGGAATAAGAGTCCATTTCTAACGTTTGTACTCTGAGGACTGCCCATCTTATTGAGTATGCCTTATTATGTTTTCGCTGTTCGTCTCCATCCTGGAGATTTGTAGAATTTAAAAAACTAATTTGTATTGATCAAAGGTAATTGAGTCCAGTAAATTGATGATTGCTTGGGTTTTACGATCCTTCAGCACCAGAAAACAAGAACATATGTTATTACTGTGGTCTCATACAGAAGATAGATTCCCTTCAATGGTCCTTTCTTCGAAAGATAAAGATGGACAAAAGCAGTAATAATTACTGGCAAATCCTAAAATCTCTCAATCTTTACTCAACTCAACGAAGAAGAGAAAGATATAGAATCATATATGTTTGGAAAATAATAGAAAATATTGTGCCGAACGTGAACGATTATATTCAATGGTATCAACACGTACGACATGGAAGAAAATGTAAAGTGGATATGGTCCGTGGTCAGTCTACAACTATTCAACGGCATAAAGAAGCTAGTTTCACGATCCATGGTCCTAAACTTTTTAATGTTCTTCCGAAAATAGTAAGAAACATTACTGGAGAAATTATTGATTTTTTCAAGAAAAGACTTGATTTGTTTTTTCAAACAATTCCAGATGAACCGCAGATTGTTGGTTATACAGCAAGTCGAAGAGGGGACAGTAACTCAATCATTGACATGATAAAATTCTCCACTATGGGACTGGCACACACTGCCAATCCTTAAGATTTATATCTTTAAAAGTTTTCAATAAGATTTAATAAGATTTAAGATCTTGTAAAAAAGAATGATGCATTACCTTTCTTATGAGCAGAAATTTCTGATGCTTCGTTGGTCTTTCTTACTTCTAATTTTGCCTCAGAATCTGTCCTCGCTGGTTTGAATTTGCTTGAATTTCTTTTGAATATAACTCCAAAGCGTTTTTTCCTAAAATTCAAGAGTTGAATGGAAAATAAAAATGTCAAGTGGTACAATTACAGTACAGTAGATTAACCTCAGACACCACGATGGTTTGCCAGTATCAGAGTTCTACCTTGCTGCTATCGGAAGATACTGTTTGATCGATGATGATTTGTTCGTTGAGAAATCGGTACAAGAGTTTGAAAAGAAATACCTGGCAGAAAGTAGCTCTTCCCGTTCATAACTATCCTACCCACACAGGGGAGATTCCTGTAGCTAATATCTGCCTATTTTTAGCGCACGGAGATGTGCTGTATCACCATTATCTCTAGCTCAACGAGAGTAGGGATGAAATTAGTCCATGAAGATGAAAGCAGATGACCCTAGACACTTATTCTGAATAACTACTGACTTGTTTTATGAAATTTGGGAACACTAACCTTGCATTTTAACTAGGGTTCTTTTCCTAAATTGAAACTATAAATCTTTTATATTTATTTGGGGCATCCGTTATTTCAAACATTCGCTATCTCGAACAGATTCCAGCTTTCCTTGGGAGTTCGAGATAGCGGATGTCAACTGTATACAAAAATCAAATGTATTCAAATGCATGGATTATGTAATAATGTTACCTGTAAAGTAACAGGACAGTTGTAATTGCAATTAAAACTAAAACTGCTACAATTCCACCAACAAGAGATCCAGTCATCGATTTATCTAGAATGAAGAGATATGACTTAAGTATAGTTTCTTTCACTATTCTAGAATTCATATACAAAAGTAACTTCTGGCTACATACAACCTATTCATAACTATCTTAACACTATCCTATCCTAACGAAATTCTGAATTCCAGGATTTCAGTTTTTCTGTCAAGGTTTTTGTCTCAAACACTTACACAGTCTTGCACAGCACGTCCCCCTCCAGCAATACCACCCCGGGTAATGTATGTGCAGTACAGTGGAGGGTGTGCAGTACAGTGGAGGATATTCAGTACAGTGGAGGGATATCATCAGTACAGTGGAGGGATATCATCAGTGCAGTAGAAGGATATCATCATTACAGTGGAGGGATATCATCAGTACAGTGGAGGATATTCAGTACGGTGGAAGGATATCGTCAGCACAGTACAGTCAGTACTGAAAACCCTCCACCGTACTGGTGATATCCCTTAACTGTACTAATGATATCCCTCCACTGTACTGAATATCCTCCACTGTACTGCACACCCTCCATTGTACTGCACATACATTACCCTAAGTGAATACCCTTCATTTTCGAAACCGGGCAGTATTTTGTCACGTTTCAAAATAACAGACTAAAAAAAAAGACTGTCTTCGACCATGAAGACCCGTCAAACTATGGGAAACTTCACAAAGCTAGTCCTGACCGCTTTTACTATCAATTCAACCGATAATCAGCCATTGGCTGTTGACAAGCAGATGATATTGATTACAGAATACACATAAGTTATCTTTTTCTCTCTGCTGTTCTGTCGAAAACACACTGAATCTATTGATTTTTCAAATAAGCCCCCTCCCTCGAAAAAGCTCCGTCCCTGAATAAGCCCCCACCGTAAGATTTATTTTTGCAAATAAGCCCCCGGGGCTTATTCGAGGATTTACGGTTATGGTAGAGGTCTCATAAATAGAAATAAAAAGATGGCGGCTTTTCCTCTCCTTCGATTTTTCACAAAGATTTTTAAGTGAACCTCGGGATAACTCGCTTAGTTACGTATTTCACACAGTTTCAGCTGTTTTCAAACAAGGTACAGCTAATCTGTGCATGCAGCCTGTGCCCCAAAAATAATAATCTTAGAACGACTTGAGTACTCACTTACCGACCTCGGAAGAATGGACAGCTGAGTTGACTGTAGGCTTGTGGAAAGTAGTTTCGATGAGATTCGAGCCCACTACCTACCGATCGTGTGCCTATCGCCTTGACCACTGCGCCATACTATTTCTAAACACGTACTGATAAATCTACTATAGCTGGAGCTTTAGCACGTAAGCAAAAACATCAGTAAACCAACCTTTATTTTTAGTTTTCCTTGGTAAAATCGACGTCGAGGGTAATATTGAGTTATATTTAGTAGAAATGAGTGTTGTGACATCTCCTGCCTTTGTCAAGCTCGTAGTAGACAAGGTAGTTACTAAGCAAAAGATAAAGGAAAATACGGTGCATCATGATGAACGGTTAGATGTCAAACAGAGACCGAAAAAGAACTTTTAGACCCTGGCCAAACGATCAAACATCGTTCGTCAAAAACCTAAATTTTCTTGTATAGCAGAATGTTTTATCGGTTGACCTCTTTACAAAAACATTGCTCGTTATCAAACATTTGTTGCTTATGACAAACGGAAATCTTTTAAACAGCTATTTTACAACATTGCTAGAAAATTTTGCTTGAAAGGTATTGTTTTACGAGTTGGCCAAATGGTCAAAATTACATCTAAAGCAAGCAAATCTCAACTGTTTAACGTAAAAAGAACCGCTTGATAAGCAACCTACATGTAGAAGGCCGAAAAATTTAAAGGACTTATACTACCATGAAGATAAAATAACTAAGGGGCTTTATTTTCATTCATCACTGCAAACAGTGAAGAATAAGGAAGCTGGATCGATACATTCGCCGTCGAAGCTCATAAATTTTATGCTACGCGTGTATCAAGTGTCTCCTTGAGTAGTTTCCAGCACACTTACAAGTCTCTACATAATGGTCATGACACACTAAATTAAAATTAAGGATAACGAATAAGGAACTTTTGGTACTAAAATTCAATCAAATAAGGTCCAGAAACAAGGAGCTTTAAAATTACACGTTTTTCATTTTATAAGAAAGCTCTTTTGGGCCAGTATTGAAACTTTCTTAGATATTTCATATTTTCAGTAGCAAAGCATTCTTGTGACTGTAGTATTTCTGCAAATGCACAGTTTAAGGCACAGTAGACGTAGCACAAATATCACGTTTTCCATAGAAAATGGTCATGAGACTCGTGTAATAACAGGATGAATGACTGAACAGAAGAGCGAAAATAACATACAGAAAATTAAGATTGAAAATATGAAACAGAACTTTCCCAAGTTTCAAGAATCCAGTATTGAACTTTCTTAAGTTTTTAAGATGTTTAGCACCACCTTCATATAAACCACGTTCTTAATAAAAAAACGTGCAGACCCTAATCCAGGTTCTTTATAAAAAGCGTGTACTACAAAAGCGAAGGAATTTTAACAAGCTCACCTAGCCGATGGGCTCCAAAATGAAGGTTAAATCCACCATTATCAAGAAAACTGTTGGATATAGTCAGAACCATAGTTACAAATGGTCCATTCACATACGAGACTGGAAAGGGCTGTTTAGTAGTGACGCAATAGTTAGCAAACTTATTGCGTGCCAAAGCTAGTCCAGAGTAGAGATCAATAAATGCTTTATTGCAATGATTTTGTGCCAACGGGAAGGAGTATTTACTGAACTTCACATGAATTTTCTGTGAAGTTGGAATCTGAATCATCCATGTACAAACAACATTGGCAGGCCATGAATTGTTGCTGCGTCCTTGAAATTGCAAACTTCCAGAGGATCCTCCATTTAGGCCATTGACTTTGTGCCCACAACCACCTGAAGAAAAAGAGATGATTCCACTTAAGCAAGATAGTAATGTTCATCGATTGATGTTATAAGCAAAAAAACCCCTTTAACCCTTTATTGGGCGCCCCAAATCTGTGCCCGACGAGCGAAACCTGTATATCCATCCTCACGGTTTTATAAAGAAACAATTCGATCTTTATTTACCTGGTACTTGATGGTAGCACCATGGTTTGAAAATTAAAAAATACTAAATACTAACCTAACCCCAACAAGTACCGTTTATTTTGAGGTAGAAATGAGAAACACTTGACTTCCTAAACATAATGATCAATTTTCCAAACTCATTCCCAGACTCTCATTCCATTTCCCTTAAATCTTACCCGGTCCTGATAGCGGCCACAAAATTTGCAAAATATTGGCAATTTTGGCCTAGGCATCGAACAACATGTAGATTCTGAAAGCAGACTTTCTAAGCAAGGAAATGCAAACAATTTTATTGATGCCTGTAACAATCATTGATCATTTATTATTATATAACATGCTTTCACATGGCTTTGTGCCTATTTTGGTGTGCTATTTTGATGAAATTGTGATGTAATTAATCCTATCGTTTGGGAACAGCCAATCAAATAGCGAATTGACAAGGCTGAAGCTGGAAAGGGAAGGTTGACACAGAGTCTTATTCACCATTGGAACGAGGTTGTCAATTTGCCTGCCGATAGAGTAAGTACCAATTCTGAAGTCATTAACATTTTTTAAAAAAAATCCGACGTAAATCGTCATAACTTACTTCTCCTGAAAACGACGTCTTGTGTAACAACTGTTACGCCAGCCTCGTTTGCAAAGAACTGCTGATAGACGCCATTATATGTCTGGCTTGGATACTTGATTCTCAACCCATTATTCGCAGCAAGCTCAAAAAGTCTGGATGGAGGGCGAATTTCTTCGGCATTCGTGTACCAGGAGAGCGAATCTGCGCCACTAACGTTTGCCTTTTCAAGATTCTCACCATCCCGTAGAATGGCCTTTGGATTCGGTACTGTGAGAAGCTTCGGTTTCTCTAAGAATAAGAAAAATGCAAAATTATGCAGGGGGATTTATGACTAATTTAGGAAAGAGGTTATCGCGGGCAGAATTCTCATGATATGTAAAAAAACGCGAAATTTCAAAATTAATTTTCGCGAACGAGGTTAAATGAGAAATTTCACGGTGAAAAATTTTTCGCGCTTAACATGATTCACAGGCGACAAGTTGGTTAATTTGAAAATTCAACGGTGTAATTAGCGTAAGTCGCTGTGATCAAAGTAGACAAACTAATCGGATCTTAGCCCTAACTGTAACGCTGCCGTGGCAGAGGATCGAACCCCAACCTAACTGAGCTTTTAAAACCAAGACCTCGCTAGATAAGACAACGAAGCCACAACACCCTAAATTTTGATCTAGCACTAGCTATGAATAAAAAATCGCTGGACCTCTACACAAACCGGATTGGTGCTAGAACGTTTGAATACTAGGCCTAAGTCCTATTACCTAGGCGGTAGGCGGTTTTAGTGAAGGTCCAAAAGTAGTGGAATTTATATTCAACACAGCCCAGTGCATGTTACTCACCAATGACTCTAACGACGTATACTTTTGTTGTCAGTGGTCCACCCGTTACAGATGCAGAACAAGAGTAGCTTCCTTCATCTTCTTTCATAACATGCTTCAAATCAAGTCTTCTCCTTTCAGACAGAACTGTGTTGTTAAATTTTCTTCTCCATGAAATGAAAACGTTGTTCCTTCAATAGAAAAGCACCAAATTCATTAGGAAGTTTACAAATTAACAATGTAAAAGATTTTCCTTGTAGTATTTAATGGTCGCTAGATACTACCATATTTCCTCTAGTGAGCGCCAAGCACCGAAGCTCCGCTCGATTTAGCGACCCCTTGTAGTTGTAAATTAAAGGTACCCATTAGCCATGTTTGAAGAATGAGATCACGCCTAGGAGATTGCAATGAACAGAATAGAGTTGCAACAAATTTTGGCCCTGTTCTCGCATTTTTAACCTGATTCTAACTGAATCCAAATCCAGCTGTACCCCATCGGCAAACAAATCTGATTTCTATCAGATCCGACTTTGTTCCCTAGCCGCCTAACCGTCCTTGTTTTCTCCTGTTAGCAATAATTGCCACTGATCCCCGTTTTATCTACATGTTTCCTTGTGCGTGTTCGCACTTATTCCCCTCCGTTCCCGCACGTTCCGCTGAAAACCACTGCTTCCCGCTCATTCCAGATCGTTCCTGACTTCATTCTTTGTTCCAGCTTTTAGAGATACATAGACAAATTGCTTTTACGCAAGTGGCTTGTAATTGAGTGGTAAACAACTTTGGTAGAACAAAGGAACGCAATTAGTTGAGTTCAACTAACAATATATGTCCGCAATGAAACCAAACACTTCAAAATCAAGAGCAAATCAAAATTTTGACCACATTGCAGGACCAAAAACATGTAGAATAATACGGCTTGCACTTTTTGGGCAGAAAAGGCTTCGTTCAAAAAAAGAAACGCGTTTCTAGGTTCAGCAGGGCGGGAGCTATTCATTAAATAGGTGAAGGTGAAATGGTGTTTTAGCGCCAGTCGCTAGGATCTCAGTAGTAGGTTAACTAATCGAGACCTCGACCCTGGCTGTGACGCTACCGTGGCTGGGCTCGAACCCTGACCACACTGAGCTTCTGACACCACGAGTCAGCTGGATTACACCACGACGCCACAGCACCTTCGTTTATGAGGCTGAGTACAGAGGCAGAACAATAGGGAACTCAGTGGTTCAATGAAACGATTGTTTTCATTGTGCATAGAGAATAGAAATTCCTACATAGAGAATAGAAATTCCGATCTTATTGTTACAACATTCCTGATTCCTAGGTATCTATCTATCTCTTAGGGCCTGTTCATATGAGGTGGGATATCCCACTCAGGTGGGATAGTTCACTGAGGTGGGATGATTTTCAGCTCGTGTTCATATGATGAATTTCAGCCCGGCAAGGTGAGCCAGACAGTCATTCGAATTTAATGGCGCCATTCAATGAAAATGATTTTCATTGTTTATTGGATTCGCGCCTGCGTATAATTGACAAATTCATCCCACTGAAGTGAGCTGGCTCACTTAAGTTCGTTCATATGGGAAATTTTCATCCCACCGAGGTGAGATCTCACCGGCACGGTAGTGAGATCTCACCTAAGTGGGATATCCCACCTCTCATATGAACGCAATTTTGTTTTCATGTACAAATCACAGTATCGTATGGATCCCACCTCAGTGGGCTATCCCACCTGAGTGGGATATCCCACCTCATATGAACAGGCCCTTATTATACTTTTATTCAGTGATTGCGTAGTTCTGCTTTGTCAACATGAGATGAAACTTCAAAAACACATTTTCTTGTTTCTTATTTTCATCTGAGGCCGGACCTGTCTTGCGTTGTTCTTATTCTTTTTTTGGCAAATCGAGCCTCGATGTTCTTATCAAGTGTGTTCTTCAAAAAGAACGTATATTGTTTTGTATCCAATTTATCATATGCGATTAGATATTTCGTTATCAGGGAACGACCACGGGTGACGTTCTGATGGGACTGTGAATTGGAATTTCAGTTCATTTTCCGTGAAACGAGCTTCTTTCCCTTCCTTCAATGAAGGGATTACGACTGCGATTGACCTGACTGCCTGGCCACCTTTCCTTTTTATCTCCTTCCCAGCTTCCTCGCCATCTCCTTCCCAGCGACTACCCTGTGTTTGCTTGCACGTGACTAAGAGTATCCTCAAACGTAGACTGAAAATAACACTAGATTGATAACAAAAATCGTGGATTCACAGGATGAAAATGGCCAAAGCCCTTGAGCATAAACTTTGAACGCTCATAAGATCAAATGATGCAAGCGCTTAGATAGTAAAACTTTGCATCTAGACAAGACTTTGGCGGCTTAATACGAGGTATCAAAAATTCTATAACTCGAGGCCGTAAGTCGAAAAGGCCTACTCAAAAATAATGTCTTGATGCGAAAAAGGAACTTACGTATAACTCTAACATGAGCGAGAAAATGAACAACACTGCTGTGCAATGTAGGATGCCTTATTGATAGTCTGAGATCCATTGAATGATTTCTCGTGACAGATTGAAAAAGAAGATCTCCATTGCTTGCTTGGTAAATGGATGGATCGGTAATGGCTCTGTAAATGCCGCTACTTCTGTCTTTGTATTGCCAAAAGAATGTCGGTAGTGGCAATGCGTTGAAGCGAGGTGCTTTTACCAGCAAGGGCAGTGGCATTTGTTCTCTGTAAAATGTGCTGCTATCCGATAATTTTCTTAAATCTAAATAAAAGACAAAATGCATCGCATTAGACAGTAAATCCCCGAATATAGATTACTTCTTTGTAGATCTGGTTAAATTAGATTCTTATCAACACCCCGTGTGTACAAGAGAAAAGAATACGGATCCAAAAGAACCGTACCTTTCGGGTAGACTTATTAAATTCCTCCCACTCTCGGAAACAGCGACTAACATATACAATGACAAAATTTGTAGACATCGACGAATGTAATAAGTCTACCTTCCGGGTACGATATGGACACAATTTCATGGCGTTACATGGGAGCGGATCCTACAGATTCGGGAACTGATCTAAATGGACCTGCCTTTCAAGTGTACCCAAAAAAGATGCGACCCCTTTCCCAAAAAGGAACCGATCCATCATCCATGCGTATCTTTGTAAATGAGAATCCTCTCTTGACCTTTTTGGAATGGCCCCACTAGGATTCGTTCCAATGTGAACGGGGTCTAAAAGGTAGTTTGATTAATTTTAGGGAAGGAGGACATACAGTGAGAAATTCAAACTGCTCTTGTTATAGCCTTCTTGCCCATCGGTTTCTTCAGTGCGTTACTTCAAAAAAGAAAAATTAACCAAACTTCCTTTGCACTACAACCATACTGCTGCGTGGGGTTAGCGCACAATTTAAGAACTGAAGCCTAAAAGTCCTAAAGCTGGCAGCTTCCTTGAGGTACACGCTTTTTTTTTATAAGGAACCTACCTCAAGGCCTAGTTCTTAAAGTTCCTTATTTTTGGACCACTTTTGAGGCAATCGTAGTTCAAAAGTTCCTTAATAGTTCCTTAGTTTTAACTGCACATACAGTGGTCATAACAATAAAAGAGAGACACTTGCATGTAAGCAGAGCTTGAGAATACTCAAGGAAACATTTGATACATGCTTAACGTACAATTTATGTGGATTTCGACTGCAAATCAATGGAACCGGCTTTTTAATCCTTGATTATTTGCAGTGATAAAAGCATTCAACATTGAAAAGTTCCTTAATGATTTTCTCTTTAGTAGTATAAGTTCTTAAAATTTTCGGGCCTTCTACATGTAGGTTCCTTATAAAGTGGTTCCTTATAAAAAAAAAGCGTGTAGAGTGACCATCTATGGGTCTTCGAATCACGTGCGATTTATTTTTCTGTCATTCATTCTTGTAATTTCGCGGTATAACTTTTTGATAAATAATACAGCTAGAAAATTAAAAGAATAAGGAGGATACATACATGCAATTTGCAATTTAGCTGGTTTGCTAATGATCGTTCCAGCATCTGCTGAGAATGCAACACATTGATAGGTTCCATTGTCTGATTCATTCACCCCATGGATCTTCAAACTGCTATTGTACTGATAGTATTTGTGTGTTGTTACATCATCGATGTATTCTCCGTTGAATTTCCAAAAATACGTGAGTGTGGTCGGACGAACTGCATCGGCCTCGCACTGAAATGTAGCATTTGTTCCACTGACAACAACGAGGCTTTCTGGCTCTTTTGTGAATATCAAAGAAGCTGAAAAGAAATAAAACGAATTTCACGTATTTTATTTATAAGGAAGTATTAATAAGAAAGGTAGTACTCGGATAGGCAAAAACTTAAGGAATCTCTAATACATTGTTTATTAACGTTTTAAAACGATGTGAATATGTATGCTAGGAGAGTTCGTCGATAAAGGATAGAAATCAGTCATAAGAAATTGTGGTCTTATTCTATCGAGGCTTAGGCCCTCGGGCCTTACCTCAGGCTGTGTCTCTCTCTCTCTCTCTCCATCCAAAGAACCCAACACGCTACAATTTCTATTAATCTTCTGAAACTGTTACCTGTTATTACCTATATTTCCTTGACCATTGGTTAGTTTGCAGAATGACGAAGTAAAAAGTGTGGGAATAGCAAAGGAATATTGAGTACTCAAATTTGGCTGTCAGTTAAGGAATTTTCAGTACCGAGCCTGAACTGAACTTAAAATAAATGCGTGCATACAATGAAGAATATTAAATGGCTTTTAACGAGTTAAGAGAAATGTGTGTCCTCAAAATCATAAGTTACCGACGGGCTTTTCAGATAACGATCGATTCTTATTATCCGAGTCTCAGCTATCGCTCACGAGACAAGGATCGAAACCAAATTGTGATTGCTCAAACTGGTTGTAGTGGGGTGTCGGGTTGGTGGAGGAGTGGAAACGAACGACTCATGTAATAAGTCTAGGCAACGCAGACTTTACGATGACCGTAGGCAGGAATTCAGGGGCTCAGGGGGTAAGAGCACGCTTTGCTGAAGCCAAAATCAAGCGAATTTTGCTTCTCGCAATTGTTCTTGAAATTAGATAAGCAAAGATTGATACTTAATAAAATTTTTTAGCCATCCAATTCAATTTTTTGCAAATGGCCGCAGTTGGTGTTGCTTAAGGTCTCGTTGCTTTTGCTAGTACTCTAAAACAAATCTGAAATTAGCAAACAGCTTGTTGGGTTGTTCTTGAAAAGAAAAAATTGTTCTGTAGATGCCTTCTCCTTCTTCTTCTTCTTATGTTAGTTTTGCACTTTTGCTTATATTTTGCCATGCCTTGTAACTAGGTGGTGCATTTTTGTGTTCGAAGAACTTCGAACACATTGGTGTGGGGTGGATGTCACTCACTCACTCACTCACTCACTAACTCACCAACTAACCAACGCTTGAACAATGGAAAACGTGTAACAATAGGGCCATTGTCAAGAATACCATTAGGGCCATTGTCTCGGCCATTTATGCGCAATTTGCGGTTATTTGTTAACAATTCGGCCTGCAAGCACTTTTGTCAATCTGGGGTCATGTGACAACTGACTCATCCTTGTTTACTAAATGGAACTGGAAAATTGCCACCTTGCTTTGGTAAATGACATTTCAGGCATTCTCAACATTTAACAAAGAGTTTTGCCAAAGAGCGGCAATTTCAAAACAGTTTTCAAAACAAATCATCATTAATATTATCCTCACGATGAAAATCGTCATAATAATAATAATAATGATAATCATCATCATCATCATCATCATGATTACTATCACCACCATTGACGGTGTGCAACATCTAAAGGAACGCTACCACCACCACAACCAGCCCTACAACCATCACCTCGACCACCCCTATCACCACCACCGGAACCACCCCTACAACCATCACCTCGACCACCCTTATCACCACCACCACAACTACCCCTACAACCATCACCACGATCACCCCTATCACAACCACCACAACCACCCCTTCAGCACCACAACCACCTCTATCACCACCACCATACCCACCATACAACCACAATCACCCCTACCAACCAGCATCATGATCATCGTGTTCATCAACATCATCATCATAACCACCACCATTATCATCATAATCATTATCGTCATCGTTGTGCATACCGATGAACATCTTTCATCATTTGACCGAAATAGCTATATTCAACCAGAGTCGTTCTTCGAACATGCCCATAGGGCCCCTATGTTTGCAATGATAATGATAATGATGATGATGATGATGAATATTGTGCCGTCTGCGAATTGTTCCGGCATCGCGTCAACGCAGTCTCTAATATCACTTTCTTCTCGTAGCAATTGGGAAAAATTCTTCTCGAATCTTTCTTCTCGAATCTCGAATCTCATAATATTTGAGGCAAGATTTCTGGCCATTTATAAAAGTTGAGAAATCAATAAATGCAATTCAGTAAACAGATGCGGGGGGCGGGCATCTTGGCTCGAGCCCCCAGGTTTCCAGTTTCGTTGCAAATTTTGGATTTTCATTCGAAATGACACAAAATATCTTATTTATCAGGGATTTTCCCCTTTGCTGGCCACTTTGCTGGCCCTGGCCGTAAAAATTTTGAATTTCCGCAATTGATTCTTACCTCTGCTTTGGCAGAACCCACACGTTTTTGCACAAAGATCCCTCATGAACTTTTCATGACCATCATCAAGAAAACAATACTTCTTGATGTTTTTATAACGAAGACAATTTGACTCAGTATCTTTGTCAGCGCAAACTGAAATGAAAAATTTAAAATTAAGAAATATACTCTCAAGATGCAATAAAGCTTTACCTATAAAAAATTACTGTATTCCAAGAATATTGCTAGGGAATTCTAATGTTTTGCGAAGTGGCCAAACGACGAAATACAGGTATTGCTTTTGAAGCAGCTCTCAAATGTTTGACCAATAATGTTTGGTCGCTCGGCCAGATCAAGAAGCCGAGAAAGCCAACATGATCAGCTTTTTGTTTTTTGAACCTAGGCCCCGGCCAAACAATCAAACATTGTCGTCAAACATTTGAAATTTTATGTTTGGCTACGTCGCCAAACATGGTTTGCGAAGGATAAATATGTGACTGGCAATGGAGGTGAATCTAAGCGAAATTCGCATCGAAAACTGTCTACAAATCAATTATTTCTACAAAATCAAGAAGCTGCTTTTGAGCAGCCTAAATTTAACTTCTGTTGCATGTCACAAATAAAGGCCAGTAGTCTGAAACAGAGTATGGAGCTCCAGTCTGCAAAATTCAAATAACAAGCAGGCCATGGATTACATCAAATTAGGTATGGCTACGGCTTTAAACTGTTACCGAAGATAAGAAAGAATGAATCCCCAAACATAGCTTACCATAGCTTGCTTGAGTTTTGAAATGAGCGAAAAGAAGTTCCACCAAAGCTACAGCAAAGAAACAATCAGCCAACTTTTTCATTATTGTTCCAGTTTCTTTGCAGTGTATTCTAAATTCTCAAGGGACGGCGAATATTGCAGCAACAGCCTCCAACTACCTCCAACTGATTTGTTGACATTCTGATAATGAATTTCGTTTTAACAGTTCAACGACTTTCTGCCTTTATTAATTTTGACTCATTTCAACTCATCGGAATTTTTAAGACTCTTCATATTTCCTGGCACATTTCCTCTCTCTGACTCTTTCAATTTCAAAAAAAACTTATAAATAAACAAAGCCTCTAATTCTAATAATTTTGCCATCAAATTTCGTTGTTAGAATGCTTTTAGATGTAGGCTTTGGTTTAATTAACATTGCAACAAAAACAATGAAAAAAAATATTGGCACAAGTTGCCCCTTCATTGTAAATGCGAATGCTATGACGTAAATTATAACAACTTAAAAATCTTCCGCACTGTTGAGTTAAGCATAGCCCCCCCTATCAATTAAGCCCCTCGTATCAAGCGAAAATTATGAAAGAAGTCCCTTGTCCTTATCAAGCCCCCCCCCATGTTGATCACTGACGAGAAAAGTGGAAAGCGTACGAAATCAAATGCAAAACTTAGCGATAATGTTTTAGTTACCTTAAAGTTGTGCCTTCTGATGACTGATCAAGTCCCGATTTCTTTAGCAGGCATTCTTCTTTCAAGTAAAAACCTTAAAAAGTATTTTATCTTATATCTGTTTTGTTGCCTCTCCCCTCCTTGATCACTTATGTGTCCAGCGATTACAAAAGGAAGAGTGCGAAATGAAATGCAAAATTCAGCGACAATCCGTTTGGTATCTCAAATAGAATTTATGCATGCTTTCCGGCTAATTAAATAAGCCCCTTTTGAAGCCCCCTGCTCTAGCAGGCTCCTCTTTCAAGCAATAACTTAAAATAAGTGTATTCAGGTTCCCGTCGAATCTGAAAGTTGACTTGGCCCACGACATGTGTTGCATCATACTATGGTTGCATGTAGGTTTCGGTGTGACCGATAGGTAGAAGAGATGTAATGTTGAGCCTAAAAACGGCCATACGAACAATGAATCATATGAATTTCACAACGAATTTGACAAGAAATTTTGTAAACTTAGGGATACAAAAATTAGTAGCATACATTGACAACTGTCAAATTAAGGATACAATTTACAATTTAGGATTTAGCGAGTACAAGAACACTGCCTCTGGTGCATTCATTTCCTGGCAGAGTTAAAGTCGCTGTCCAAACCTGGAGTTATCATTGATTACAACAAAGGCGAAGTCTGAGGAGACGTGCAATAATTTTTTAGAGATAGCTTACACTGGTGAGGGGCTGTGGCGATATGCAGTGGTGGGAAGGCCTATCTCTAAGTAGCGTACGGGAATTTCACGACGCCTGTCAATCCAAGCGGCTCGTGATAAGCCTCCACACTACTACAAATTTTCAAGAGTGACCAGAGATAAGCAAGCCCGCATACCCCTCACGCAAATCAGAGCTAAGCCACCACACTTTTGAACATAAGTGGAATATTGTGACATCTTTGCTTTGTGCAAATGGCCAATGCTTAGAAAGATAAGAGCAGTATAATTAAAATATGTACATAGGCGTTGAAAGCAGGGGATTTAGATTTAGGCTAGGGGATTGCAGCCCCCCCTGATTACGGAAATCTTTTAAAACAGCAATATTTGGTCACAAAATTGGACTGAAGTTGAGCAAAATTATTATAAACAATCAATTAAGAGCCGGACAGCCCCTAGATGATATATTCACCCGCGCCAAAGGGAATAAAAAAACAAAAATCAGTAGACCGGCTACATCGTCAACAAACTGGTTTGCAGTATGAGATACCCTTGGGCAATCAAATATTCCCAGTATTCTCAACATGACGTAAATAAGAATTGATAAAAAAGCAGTTACATGCAAGTGGCGTAACGCAGTTCAGGGTCCCTTAGTCCAATCGAATTCAATAACTAAGGGCCCTCGACCATAAGGGCCACCCGAAATGTGTCTTATTCTGTGCTTTTTGGCCAAACTACACCCAGTTTTTTTGTAAGCAAACCTTTTTAAAACCTAGTATACAGCAAAGAAATACTATAAATAACATCAGTCAAGAAGTACCATGTAATTGTTACCATATAGAGACTTTGTATTGAAAGTTAAACGGAAACCCCCCAACGAAATGCCTCACGTAATGAGTAACACTCTGTTGATATGCGAGTTTTTGACGGCAAATGAATGGAATAGCTTCTATATTGATCAATCCTCGATTGCTTGCAGTGATTTAAATCATTTAAAATTTAAAATTTTGCTTACGTTTTTTCCTGTGATACTATGCGTTGCTTAAAGTTTTAGGCCTTCTACATCTTGGTTGCTTATAAAAAAAACTGCGTGTATGCTTTAAGGCTTAAAAAAAAACACTCCATTAACAGTTACAAGCCAGGGGACGTAACGTGCTTTCTTCAAGGCTCTAAAAGGCATATTTTAAAACCCTTTCCACTGAGCTCACTTCGCTTCGCCGTCCCTGCATAAATACCCCATCGTACTAAATTCTTACGGGCCCCGAGCGTCTCCGTTACGCCACTGCGGTAGAGCTGTATCGCAGCATTTTCTCGCATGAAATTTTCAGCCGCTAAAGCTTGCTGGTGCTTTTTCATGAAAACAGTTATCCCATATTGAGTTAGCCTCTCTATCAACTAAGTGGCGTGTAGATATCATCACTTTTAGTGTCACCAAGAGGCTGATACGCTGGGTTATAAATGTCTTCATTTTTATGCTTTTCCGCATTGGATGATTCGGGAATAATCGGCATATATTCTGAATCATTGTTGAAAATTGGTTGGTATATATTATCAGCGACAGGCTGTTGATCTGAAATCGAGGCTAGTGGCTCGTACGTATCGTCTCGCTTTGCTTCGGCTGACGAGCCAATCAGAGCATTCGATATATTTCCGTTACTCCTCTTAATGACAGATTTCACCTTTTCATTGACCGGGTTCGGTTCTATGTAATCAGTTGAACAATAGACCGGTTGCTCTTTATTATCTTCCGTCAAAATATGGTAGACAGGCTCATTTGATATTGGTTGCAAGCCTCGCTTTGTATTGCCGCCATGACAACGAGGCTGAACAGGCTGCAAATAGTCAGTACGTGGGTCAAAATCCTTCGATGTTGTTTTCGCTGTTCGATCACTCTCAACACTGTTATATACAGGCTCGTGGTAGCTACCGTCTTCTAACACCTGATACGTAGGTTCTTGTTTATTGGCCGCTGAGTTAGCAACATCAAGACTGTTGTATACAGGTCCTTCACTACTTTCATCTTGCAACACGTGATATGTCGGTTCAGTTTTATTGGCTGCTTCATCGACTTCAAGACTGTTGTAAAAAGATTCTTTGCTATTTTCATCCTCCAAAACTTGGTACGTTGGTGGTTCGGTATTTGTTGCCATGGAGTTATCCTCGCTTTCAAGCGTGTGATACAAAGGCGAACTATAACCAGCCGATGAGTAAACTGGCAATGAATTATGGGATGCACCGACACTTGAATTGGAGCTTAGACTGGAACTCATAAGAGCCTCGTATTGATTTCCATCACTTGGTTCAAAATTTATGTAACTGTTTTCTTCTTTTAACCTCGATATTCTCTTATTTGTCGCGGTTGATGTCCCAATTCCTGTCAATTTAAAGTTGTTGGTTAGGGCTAGACCTATTACACGAGCTGTAGTTATCGTTATTGTTATTAAGTTGAATTGCTAAACGCTACTCTGAGCAAATAGGGGTATAGTTATTGATGTTGTTTTTGTTGTTGTTGGAAGAGTCGGACTCACGAAATAAGTCTAGGTTAGAACATATAAAGCTCTGAAGTAACGGGAATCAGTTTTCAAATAATAAAACTATCCGTGGCACGAAATGGCTGGCCTCCAATTGAGAGTGTGAAACAAGCACTGACCAATAATAGTGGGAGTGAAATAAGGGATGCCAACAAAGAAATAGATGGCGGCAGAGAATGGAAAGAAAGCGCGGACGTAGGCCTAGTTCAGACGTTTTGCCAGGGTAACAGCGTGCTAACATCGCACTGTGTCCATTTTCTCCTTATTCTCTTGGCCTAAGCTGCCAATTCTATCCGTCGATCTTGCAAATAAGACAATGGGCTTGGGCCTGGCAGGATAGTTCACAATTCACGAATTCTGGCGAGGAAAGTCACCTCGGGAGGAGGTTGATGCAAAGAATAGTTGAATATTTCTCTACCCTCACGAACAAAAAATCTAACGACTTACCTAATTCTGTGTAACTCTCCTCCCTAATTGCATCATGACCTGGACCAAGGAATCCCATTTCATATCGAGGCGAATCACTCGTTGGGATAACATCTGGGTAACTTGGTCTTGACATTCTGTTTTCTCTGTTGAATAAAAAGATTTTGTCAGCTACCGTATTTCCTCGATTAAACGCCCGGAGCGCTTATTTAAGAATCCGTCTCAAAGAGGACCAATTATTTCAAAGATGAATGAATAAACTTTCCTACTATGAAATCAATGGATCCTTGTTCAAAATGACAGAATAATTGAACAATCATAACAGGGCTGCCCATTGAAATGCCGTCCGATTGGTTAGGCATTTTATTGCTGTAGCTTTCGACCCCATTTCGACCGGTAATATGCTTGCTAGGAATTCCCTTACTTTCTTACTAAAATCATTTAAAGGCCAAAACACATCGTTCTAATACGCAGGGGTGAGCTACAATATTTCACAAGAAAATGCTCTCGGTTATTAATTTTCACTAATAACTAGGGGTCTCCGACTAGGCACTTGCTTACATGGGGTTCTGGCTGCATATAAACGGAACGCAAAGGATAAAAAAGCGGCTTTACACGCTATTTTTTTATAAAGAACCACTTTATAAGAAACCTACATGTAGAAGGCCCGAAAATTTAAAGAACTTGTACTACTAAAGAGAATATCGTTCAGGAACTTTTCAATGTTGAATGCTTTTATCGCTACTAATAATCAAGAATCAGAAGCCCGGTTCCATTCATTTGCAGTCGAAAATCACATAAATTGTACGTTGCGATTTTATCAAATGTTTTCTTGAGTAGTCTCGAGCTTTGCTTACATGCGGGTGACTATTATTGTCATAACACTGAATGTGCAGTTAAAATTAAGGAACTATTTAGAAAGTTTTGGAACTACAATTGCCTCAAAAGAGGTCCAAAAATAAGGAACTTTAAGAACTAGACCTTGAGGTAGGTTCCTTATGAATAAAAAAGCACTTGCCTACCTTTCAAAGTAAAACATGTTTCACTTGTAACTGAGTTGATTCCATCGTACTTCAAAATCGGAGGTATTGCTGTTGATCTTTTATTGTATTTGCCATTGCTAAACGACCTTCTTGACCCAATTATCGCCATTTCTTTTGGAATCGAAGTCTTCACGGGCAGTTTTGAAGCCTTTCTTCTGAAGAAAAAGAAACAAGAGACAAACGTTTTGAGTTAATGCAGAAACGTGTTAGGTCTTCAGTTCTTTCAGTGGTACAAAACTTCAAGTAAGCGAAAAACAGCGGAAACATCTTTGGTCTCACTGAGAAGCTTTTTTCGTCTGACACTCCTCAGAGTATAAACGTCAGAATCTGTCCAAATGAAACCGAGAAGGCCGGTTCTATTTTGTGTGGATAGAAAGAATTTCGTTTTCTCACTTGGACTCTTCAATTATTTATACTCATCTTCCTGCTGTATCCCGCGAGCTGACTGGTGTTCAAAAAACATGAATACAGCTGTACTTTATTGTACAATTGGAAAATATGTACAATTGGCAATGTACATTGTACAATTGGCAAATATTTCGATCCTCATTATGGTGGGTATATATTCTACCTTGCCGTATTTTCTCTATCAGACGCCCTGGGCGTTTATTAATTTTTGGATTTTAAAGGGGGCGTTTATTACAGAGGGGCGTTTATTAATAGCTTTTATAAAAATAAAAGGCTATTGTAATAATTAGAAATACCTGAAATACAATAATTATACTGATAACCATAAACAGGCAGTTTATTGCAAACTCACGATTTTTTCTAACAAACGCCCCCTTTTATCAATTGACAGGGGGCGTTTAAAAGAGAGAGGCGTTTAATGGATAATACGGTACATGTTTTTTGCAAGATCAAACTTTATAAGAAATACCAGACCGAAATTTGGGTCAGAACTTTTTGCTATTTCTGAAACTATTTGGGACACACAAAGAATGTTCTTATAAAAAAGCGTATGGTCACTTGTTTTGGCATGTTTCTGATGCTTATACCCTAAGGAGTTTCAGATTAATAACAGAAAAATAAATTTCTTACCGATAACAAACGACAGCAATGATGATAACAATAATCAAAATGGCACCAGCAGCTCCTCCAATAGCCCCAAATGTTACAGCATTGTTATCTAAGATGAAAGTAGAGAAAAATAAAATACGTATAAATTTAGGCAACCCCCAACGCCCTCTTTTACGGGGCATAAGGGTAACTTGCAAACCAAATGATATAAACATACCGTCTTTGTTTTAGCTTTTCTGGGTGACGCTGTCGTAACTTTGCCCGTCTTTTCTTTAGGGTTGCTGTGTGTGTTTGTCGTAGATGTAACAATCGGAAATCTATTCCTTGTACTAGAATGAGCCTTTGTTGTTTTCGTCGTAGTCTTCTGAGTTGTTTTTGCCCTGGTTGAGGTTGTTCTTCTAGTGGTCGATGGTGTACTGCTTTTTGTTGTCTGAGTTGTTTTTGGCTTTACTGAGGTCGTTTTCCTTTTGTCGACGGTGTACTGCTCTTCACTGTTTGAGTTGTCGTTTTAGTGGTAGTTCTTGGTGCTGTAGACTGTGTCGTTTTAGTGGTAGTTCTTGGTGCTGTAGACTGTGTCGTTTTAGTGGTAGTTCTTGGTGCTGTAGACTGTGTTGTTTTAGTGGTAGTTCTTGGTGCTGTAGACTGTTTGGTACTACTACTTTTAGGCGAGCTTGACGCGATAGTTGTTGATATAGTAGTTGGTGGTGCTGTTGTAGAATCTAAAAGGGAAATGAGACACATTTTATTCATGTTTTACCAACAGCTCTAAGCAGATAAACAGGCTCTGCGACAGTTCTACTACCATCTACTATCAACTACAATAAGCTGATAACGCAACTATTTTTAAAACTGCAAGCAATGGCGCAAACATCTTTGGACATGGTTAAAAGCTTTTTTCGTCTGACAGTCCTCGGAGTATAAACTTCATAAACAGACCGAAACAATTCACTAAAGCATGCGGATCGAACCCAGAAGCGAATCGAAATGCATCGATCAGAAAGTGAAGCCGTATTGGCATTGAGTTTTCAACTTTCAAAACCAATAAGCTTGCGGGATACAAGGTGAAAACCAATAGGATTAATTGAACAGTTCAAGTGAGAAAACGAAGTCTTTCTGTCTACACAGAACCGGTCTTTTGGTTTTGATGTGGACCGATTCCAAAACCCCTAAATGAAACAAATGCTTTGCTTTTCCAATTAGCTCTTGAATATGTGCAAAGATATTCCAGAAAGCATTTGAGTACATCTAAAAATATTTCCGCAATTGCTCGCAATTTTAAGTTTTGTACAACTTAAAGACTTTTCACAAATATTTTTGCTGTACATGGTGCGTCGCCAGTGCAATAAACCGGAGATGTGGGCAAACATTAAAAAATATTCCTTGACGAGCACATTTCAAATTTTTGACAAGAATGTTTGATCATTTTGACAGAGCCTAATGTTATAGCTTGTAAAGATTGTGTAGGTGTTGCAGGCGATGCAATGCAATGTGTTGCGTCGCAAATGCGAAAAAACGGCTACACGCTGCGACATGATTGGTGACAAGTCAAAACATGTCGTGAAAACATCAACCAAATCAATGTTCTGCGACCGTGTTTCCTCAGGTAGCAGAACATTTTGTTCCAAAATCTATCCCTGGCTACACGTGCAACTTTTGCTTTTAATGGTCGTAGGGAAAATGTGTTTAACAGGTCGCGGTAACAATTTGTCCTGTCGCAATTTCAGGCAAAAAGTCACACGTGTAGTGTAGCAGCGGCTAAATACGATAAACAATTAAAATCTGAATACCTGAATTGTTGAATCTATACAGCATTTTGAATCCTCCGTTGGCTAGATCACCCCATAAGCAATGACAGAAACAGTAATATAAGGACCAGCCATTACGATCCTATCTCCAGGTGCATTGGCATAGCAAAATTCTTGCTTATTAGATGTGTTGCTGCTGACCAATCCTTCATATACTGTTAACTTTGTTTGGTTACAGTCGGTGTTTTGTCTGTTGAAGTCAAACTTTGTGAAGTTAAGTTGCACATATCTTGAAGCCGGGATTTGTATTAGCCAAATGCATTGTACTAAGCCATTTGGAAGGCCTTTTTGATGCCAGAAATCTATCTTGCCTTCGGATGTCGTCAGCTTGCCACCGCAGATATCTAAAAAGTGTCAATAATTGAATATAAAAACATCTGTGAATAGACCATTTTAAGTCTTAACTAAGGGCCTCGTTTTCAAAAAAATTGAAAATTAGGTCATCGAGAAATTTCGACTTCAGATTCAAATTCAGCGTTGACGCAAATTGAGAAAGTAGATGTGTGGAGTAAAAATAGATATGTGGGGCATATCAAGAGATCTGAATGAAACTAGACCCCGTTTTCATGAGAAAAACTGGATCGGAATTGCTCCGATCTAGAACCAGTTCTGGTTCTTTTGCAATGCGTTTACACGAGAAAGATCGGATCGATCCCGATCTGATCCAGAAATATTTGACTACCGTATTTTGTGAGTTGACGCAAGCCTTACGATACTCCTTGCTACAAAACTGCTCGAAATTTCTTCTTTTTATCACAGTAGGATCTTCTGGGGTGCTAAAGCAGAAAAATCGATTTCTCTTCGAAAAATGATGTGTTGTTGTTGGCTTTATTCACTCACTATTAGTCACGTTTCCTATCCGTACCAGTTTGGATCCGATCCAAAGGGTTTAAAAATGCACGGGATCTAAAAAGAGCCAGAAACGAGCTGGCTCTACTTCTGAACAGATTCGACCTGACTCTACCAGAGCCGATCTATTTACTCTGGTGTAAACGGGGTCTTAGAGAGTGGCTTCTGTGAAGTGATATATCTTCAATATGTGCGAAAGAAAGAAAAGAAAGATGTCTTCAAACTCACCGTTATTTACATCCACACGTATTGTCCGGGATATAACTCCAGCCTTGTTGTAATAGAAAATCTGATAAATTCCACTAAGACTTTTACTGAAGAATTTAATTTGTAGTGAATTGTTTGAAAGAACTTCAAAAAATGCTGTATCCCCAGTTATTCTCTCTGCGTTTGTGTACCAGTGCAAATAATCCAAATTTCGTACAGTACCAAAAGGGACTAGGCCATCTGTATGAAGAGACCAAACATTCGGTGGCTCCACTGTCAGTTTTGGTTTTTCTGGTTAAAATAAGAGAAATTTCAAGTTTTTCTACTCTATAAAAAACAAACAGATTTATGACGCAATGGGCAAAAAACGAAAAATCGGTTTTCTTAGGGCGTGTTCTTTTCAACCTCCAAGACCTTCCGAATTTATAAAGAAGAAAGCTTCTAAAAAAAGAATGCATGATTTTCAAAAAACAAGAACTCTGAGAATCCGAAATTTTTCCTGTTTGTTCAAAACGTCAGTCGACTTTCGCGCCAATTTTTTCTTTCCTCGTCCCCAGACCCATTCGTTGAATGTTTCCTGGCAACAAGTAAAATGGCAGTCTCTTTAGACATTCAAACCGAAAATCTCTCGAAAGTCTCAGAAACCTTCTGCTTTTGATGGCAGGAGGTTTTGGAAAGCTCGAAAACCTGCCGTTTTCAGAAGAATGGCTTCGAAGAACCACATTCCGAAAAAAGAACGCTACGAAGGCTAGACTTATTACCTTCCTCTCACTCTTTCGGAAACAGCTTCTAACAACTACAACAACATACAGCTGTTTCCTCAGAGTGGGACTCATAATCTTTTAGTCAAAAAGGCGTGCTGATATGCCAACTTTTTGGCATATCCAATCAGAATGCAGAATGGCCCAAATCAAAAGCTGTAATTGGCTAATCTATTACCCCCACCTTTTCTGTCTCAAGTTTCGCTAATGGCCCCGGAGTTTCGAGCAGCTTCGCAACACCCATATATACATTAACCCCACATTAAAAGTTAATAAAAACATCCTTTTTGGTAATAGTTATTTCGATTTTAATGTTCGGAAGGAAAAGTACGAATTTAGAGAGGTTTTAGGGCAGTCAAATCAAATTTTAGGCCGCTCAGATGCCATGGCTTTCTCGCGTGCGAAGAGGTTCGTGGAAATTAGCACGACTTTTTGACTGAAAGTTTATGAGTCGTAGTTGGAGCGGGGTGGTGGAGTGTGGAGGAGCGTAGACTACGACGAATGTAATAAGTCTAGGTATCGTCTCGAAGTACCAATAGTGGGACCCCAATCAGATCTCTTCCATGCAAGGTTTAATGGGAATCTATAAATGCAAAGAATCAATTATTATTGATCACATTTAATTCAAGGACTGACAGGCAGAGCTAAAAACAGAAACTTTTTCAAGTCAGCTTTCCTTGAGCAATGAGTACAATGAAAAGGCGTAAATGTGAAAAAAAGTTGTAGAAAAATTCCTTACCCGCATCTTTTCAAAACAGCCAGGCAATCCAAACTGACATTCTGTCCCTCATTAATGCTGAAATTGCGCTGTGTTGGAAAGAATTCTACAGTCTCATCTGGACATGCTCCTGGCCTAAGGGCGCCTGTCAATGAAAAAGACAGATTATGAGCCCAGAAGCAAGAAACGAAAGAAGAACGAAAGTTTTCACTCAATCCAAGAAACAAGTGACAAATTGATGCAGCTTATGGGAAAAATGCAGAGAATTAAACCAAAAGTAAAATGGAATTGTAACAGGCACTTTGCACAAACATACGGTCCGAAAAAACCTTTTCATTCTGTCGCAGATTTAGTAAGAGGTATTTAAGTAAACTCTCAGGCTATTTGACATTCTCCAGCTTTCTCCTCGAATAGTCGGGTGAACAATTGCATTGGTAGTTTTATAAGAGAAAAGAACAAAGCCACTGCAAATTGATATGTGCGAAACTTACAAAACGTAAGTCCAAGAAAAATCATTTTAGAATCCAGCTCATCGACGAAAGGCCCCAGGACTGAAATTTTCAGATATCAGTTTCAGGATATTGTGTTTCGGCGAATCGTATAAAAAATTTGTCTAAGTGCAAAGTTTCACTCGCTGCTATTGGTTTTATGAGCGTTCAAAGTAACCGATTCTAAAAGGACTTTGACAGTGAAAAGTGACTAGGGGGGGGGACTTCCAGCCCAACTGGTCTCGAAAAATAAATAATGCAAGCGCTAAAGAAGTAAAACTTTGCAGCAAGACAAAATTTCGGTTGCATTGTACGATAAAGCTTGTCTGTGATGATGAATGATCCTCCGTCCCCTGTGCTGCCACGTGTGACCCAGAAAACAAAGAACTTCGTTTTGATATGAACAAGAAATCATCGCCGATAGTCGCTAATGATGTTCTCATAAGGATTTTCCGTCGCCGATGATCGCAAAAATCGAACTTTTTGGTTCATCGGCGACGGTCGCCGATAGTCGCCGATCATTGAAAATTAAGAAAGAACGGAACTCCTTCTTTTTCAGAATATGTTTTCCTTGTAATACTCTCATACAGGCGAAAAGCTAAAAAGCAAAAGCAAAATAGATAACTGATGAATAATATATCGTAAAAACGTGAAAGTCGTTTCAAATTTTCAGGCCCTGCTAAACGATCAAACATAATTGGACAAACATTGGAGATCTGCATATTTCAGGCAATTTTTGACCGTTAGGCCACATCAAAAACAATGCGTGACAAGAATAACTCGCTCAACAATGTTTTTGAAGATCTTCAACAACATTCTATACCTGTATCAAATCAATCAATGTTGGACGAGTAATGTTTTTGCTTGATCAGCAAATTGCAAATGTTTGACCAACAATGTTTGAACGTTTGGCCAAGCCCTTAAACGCCCGGCCAAACGATCCAACATATCTGGTCAAACGCTTGCAGATTGCTTATCAACAATGTTTGAACGTTTGGCCACGTCGAAAACATTGTTTCCTTGTTGATAACATAGAGGGTGTCGCCCTGGTTGAGGGTATTGTTACATTAGTCAAGAATTTCAGCTGAACGATGGAAGTTAGAAAAATAAACTCATCATAATTCTGTTCCTGAACTCTTACTTGTTGTTGAAATGAATTATATTGGATATCGTGCAACTCGTCTTCTGTGACGAGCAGCGCAAAGACAAAGTGGTCGCGACGGCCTAAATTTTTTGAAGTCGCCCTGATTGAGGGCAAAGATTAAGTGTGAAATGTGCCTCCGCAGAGACCATGAAACAGTTAAAATAAGCTTGCGGCGCCGCAGGAAAATTGTTTCCTTTTTCGTACCACAGGGCGTAGCCTTAGTAAGGCTACGTTGTTAACAGGAAATAACCATAGGGCCCTCAAATAGGGCGACTTAGGCCAATCAAACAGCTCATGGAAACAAAGCCTGTGGCGACGGAAACGGATATCAAATTACAAATCTTACATTATGAAATTTATCGGGTTGAATTAAACTTGTCATGAAGCTGTGTTTTTGTTGGAAAACCTTTGCCCACTCTAATAAAAGAAACCAAAACAAAACAGTACAACAAAATCTGAAAGTGAAAATGGCGAATATTTACAATTCGTTTTCAGGTACGCATTTTAAAAATATTTTTCTCTGCTGGTGGACGAAAGTTTAGAAAAAAAAACCTAGAAAATATTTCGCACATGGCGTCATTAAAATATTTTCGCGCGCTTTTAGGATTTAACTACACCACAATTCTTATTATTCAACAATAAATAGAAAGTACTAAAAACCTATCAAACCGTGTTTACCCTCAACCAGGGCGACACCCTCTATTAGGCCCTGGCCAAACGATAAAACATTGTTGGTCCAACATTTGAGATTTGCTTGTTAAGATCTGAACACTGCGCTTCCAACATTTTTTGTTTGCATCAAGCAAAAAATGTTTTTAAACTTATTAAAAAACATCACGAAACTAATTTTGTTACTATTGCTTGTCAAGGAATGTTTTTGGACGTGGCCAAACGGTCAAACATTTGTTGTAAAGCAAATTGCAAATGTTTGATGAACAATGTTTGGTCGTTTGGACAGAAGGTACGATAATGAAACAAAAAATTGAACAAATGTTTTGATTTCACGCAAAAAGAAAAGAAATTTACAATTTTTGACATCTACGTATGACATTTAAACAAAAGAAATCGATTGACATCTGTTTGTATTTCACACCATTTGATTTATGAATTCTCGCAAATTTCACGCTACTTCACGTCGTGATCAAAACGATCAAACATTGTTTGGCAAAGATTTCGAATTTGCTTAACGAGCAATGTTTGAGCGTTTGGCCACGTCACAAAACATTGCTTGACAAGCATAAATAATCAGAATTCGTTGCAAGATGTTTTTAAAAAAGTTCAAAAACATTTTTTGCTTGACGCAAGCGAAAAGAGTTGGACAAATTATGTTTTAATACGATGTGGTCAAACAGTGAAACAGTTTGCCTTATAAGCAAATCCAAAATGTTTGCAAAGTAATGTTCGATCGTTTAGGCCCATTATTGCAATTCAATATCTCTGGATTAGACATCTTTTAAAACTAATGAAACAGGTAGACCGAATAGGACCGAATAGGGAGCACTAATTCACGAAATTAGTTGGTAGGAACTTTTGTGATACAGTAGACAAAATTTTATGATTGAGTCCTGACAAAATTGCAATTACATGTCCCGTTCCCGTACCAAACCCTTTAAGTCCAGCTTCTTTCTCGCAAGTGCCATAGACATTGACAGGAAAAGAGGCCGAAATATGATCATCAAACAATCACATGACCTCATGACAGATTTCAGAACACTTGACACAGGATCAGGTTTCATTTGCTGTTGTTAACAGAGTTAACTCACGCTAGCGAATCTATACGCACTACTGTGGTGGATACGCACTACTGTGGTGGGTTATTTTGCGTACTGTGGTGGGGTTTTTTGCGTACTGTGGTGGATAAGCACTACTGTGGTGGGTTATTATGCGTACTGTGGTGGGTTATTATGTGTACTGTGGTGGGTTATTATGCTTGTTGTGGTGGGGTTTTTTGCGTACTGTGGTGGATAAGCTCTACTGTGGTGGGTTATTATGCGTGCTGTGGTGGGTTATTATGCGTACTGTGGTGGGTTATTATGCTTGTTGTGGTGGGGTTTTTTGCGTACTGTGGTGGATAAGCTCTAATGTGGTGGGTTATTATGCGTACTGTGGTGGGTTATTATGCTTGTTGTGGTGGGGTTTTTGCGTACTGTGGTGGATAAGCTCTACTGTGGTGGGTTATTATGCGTACTGTGGTGGGTTATTATGCTTGTTGTGTGGTGGGGTTTTTGCGTACTGTGGTGGATAAGCGCTACTGTGGTGGGTTATTATGCTTGTTGTGGTGGGGTTTTTTGCGTACTGTGGTGGATAAGCACTACTGTGGTGGGTTATTATGCTTGTTGTGGTGGGGTTTTTTGCGTACTGTGGTGGATAAGCACTACTGTGGTGGGTTATTATGCTCGATGCGGTGGTATTGTTTGCTGTCTGTGGTCTGTGGTTGATACGCACTATTTGGGTGGTTTATTTGCTACGTGTTGTATGAAGCAAAAACTGGTCATTTTTTATCATCACTGAACTTTTGGTGAACTGCAAAAAGATTTGACCTTTTAAATTCTGTAGGAAATTGATGATAGTCCTGTGCTAAAATCATATCCCAAAAACATGGAGAAAGTCTGGGTCTTGAGTCTAAATATATTAATGACAGTTACGATTCACTCAGACGTTGCTCTGAACTCACAAAACGTTAATTACACGTGAAAGTCGCACATGTTACGTATTAACAATAAAAAACGTAGTGTATTATGATCTCTCAAAGATTGTAAAAAATCTCAGGTAAATAGAGAAAGTACTTTCGATGTCGTTCGGGCGTGCCCACATTTTTCAAAACGTGTTCTTAATACTTAGTAATTTCGAGCCAGCATTATTGATATTAATAAGAAATTCATCGAGATATTCAAGTATATAAGCCGTTGCTTGAGACTCTCTTTCGTTCAAAAAAAGTCTCTTCTTTGCTTTAGGGTTGTCAGAGGCTCTCGCAGCCCCTTTCATCAGTTTTCGTGGCGCCCAGGGTTCCAAAGCTACAAACTCCCGTAACTCCATAATCGGGGTCACAACAGACTTGAATCAAAGCAGTAGTTCATTTTCGTATCTTCTGCAAATACTCTTAAAGCTATTTAGAATTATTTCTACTGCTAGAGAAACACATAACAGTACAGCACACTGCAGTACCTAAGATCATTTAGAATTTGGCAAGAGCCTGTTCATGAATTGAATATTATAAATAGATTGAATCGGTTGATTATTGACTGGCTTGTCATCAATTTCCTACAGTCGGTAAAATTTTCGAATTTCAAATTTAAAAGGTCAAATCTGTGTGTAGTTCATCAAAAGTTCAGTGATGATAAAAATGACCAGTTGTTTGCTTCATACAACACGAAGCAAATAAACCACCCAAATAGTCAGTATCAACCACAGACCACAGACAGCAAACAATGCCACCGCATCGAGCATAATAACCCACCACAGTAGTGCTTATCCACCACAGTACGCAAAAAACCCCACCACAACAAGCATAATAACCCACCACAGTACGCATAATAACCCACCACAGTAGCGCTTATCCACCACAGTACGCAAAAAACCCCACCACAACAAGCATAATAACCCACCACAGTACGCATAATAACCCACCACAGTAGCGCTTATCCACCACAGTACGCAAAAACCCCACCACAGTACGCATAATGAGTCCTGACAAAATTGCAATTCCATGTCCCGTACCAAAACCCTTTACACGCTTTTTTTTTATAAGGAACCTACTTCAAGGCCTAGTTCTTGAAGTTCCTTATTTTTGGACCTCTTTTCAGGCAATTGTAGTTCAAAAAGTTCCTTAATAGTTCCTTAATTTTAACTGCACATACAGTGGTCTTAACAATAAAAGAGAGACACTTGCATGTGAACAAAGCTCGAGAATACTCAAGGAAACATTTGATACACAACAACGTACAATTTATGTGATTTTCGACTGCAAACGAATGGAACCGGCTTTCTAATTCTTGATTATTTGCAGTGATAAAACTATTCAACAATAAAAAGTTCTTTAGTTATTTTCTCTCTAGTAGTATAAGTTCTTTAAATTTTCGGGCCTTCTACATGTAGGTTCCTTATAAAGTGGTTCCTTATAAAAAAAAAGCGTGTAAGTCCAGCCTCTTTCTCGCAAGTGCCATAGACATTGACAGGAAAAGAGGCCGAAATATGATCATCAAACAATCACATGACCTCATGACAGATTTCAGAACACTCGACACTGGATAAAGTTTCATTTGCTGTTTGTTTGTAAATTGAAAATAAGTTGACTTAATCAAACAAACAGTTTGAAAGCGCCCGTGATTATCTGAGCAATAAACAGTTCGATCATTTTCGATTACCATCTCAATAAAATATCGTTTTTATATGTTTGTGCTACAGGTAAACATTACCTTGTTCAGTTAAAGAAATGTGATTGCGAGTGATTGTATTGATTGATTTGTGATTAATCGTGCTAACTTCCGTGACCTTTCAATCAACATTCTTCTAGCAAAATCCCTAGCTCAAAAAAGGAAAAAATCCACAAAAATGCGCCCTCTACGCTTTGCAGAAAATTCAGTGAGATTTGAAAATAGAATTCTGCGAATTTCTGAATTTTCAATTATTATAAATTCAGATCATCATCAGAGGGCCTATTTTGTGGGTAGTTGCCTCCATTTTTTACCACTCCAAAATGTAACGATTACAAACACAAATATTTGAAATTTCTCAACAAAGTTCACTTACCCTCTCGAAGTAATGAGAACGACGACACTATCAGCAATATAAAGTTAGGCTTCATTTCAAAAATCTAGTTATTTTCTCTTGGATTTTAGCATGAAGTTTCCCACACACATCTTATGTCCTACATGGCGTAATCTGGTTAGGCATGTAATATTTGGTAATCTGATATGACAGTATACGGCAAGGCGGGGATCAGAAAACTCGTCACCTGACGATACGAAAATAGAGAAGTTGAAAAGTATGGAGTTAGGTAGTGGACAAATTAGGCAGCCCTCGTGTAGAGGAGGCGAAACCCTGTTAGGGAAATCAAATGTCGAGTAGTGGAGGCGAATTCCCATTAATGGAGTCGACTTTTGTGAGGCTTATCTATGAGGCAGATTAAGCAGGGAGGACTTAAGAGGTCTTTCATTTCACGTGGCAGTTTCATCTCTGGCAAGAGCTGCCACAATAAAAAAATTGAAAGGTTTTGGAGGGATCTTTTTCATGGCTGTATATTCCCCGGAGGGGTACTTCCATTGTTCGTTATACTAGACGTGCCGCCCAAATGGGTAACTTTTTCAGGGCCAATTTCCCAACTCAATGCAGCGGAAAGGCATTTGCGGCCCTGAAACTAAAACGCACTTTTATCAGGCTTTTCAAAGCAATACATGTCTAATTTTTTTCATATTTTACTACCCATGTGTAGAGATTTTTTACGACAAATCAACCCATATGTAGGGAAATTCGTACTGGTCAACAGCTTTGAGAAAAAGGGAGAGTACCGTTTCAGCTTGGTTATTCGTGGATTTGTTCATAAACATTATTCTTTGGGGAAAACCGTCAATATAACCTTGGATTACGAAGCGCCAGCGAATAAGTTTATGATTGCCGTCTAAATGCCACAGCGCTAAACTTCCAGGAACAAAATATTTTCGGCGTTGAACAATATTAAGTTGCGTTTTTCGAAAAAGAACACCAAGAGGGTCTACCCGCCACATTGCTGAGCGAATTCTTGACCACTGTACTATTAAGCCTAAAGGAGAAACCCCTTCATGCGCCTTATTCCGCAGTTGGGAATATTATTAATTATTTCTTGGATAATCACATCAAGGTCATTGTCCTCAATCTCCGAAAACGTTTTCACTTTCATTTGCATTCCGAAACGTTCTATTCGTCTGTTTATCGTTTTTGCGCTTACATTTTCAGCAGACATTTTCAAATAAAATGTGGCCTGGGGAGCAAGCATTGATTCACCATGATGAAATAAAAGGTGAATAAGTACAGTTTTGATGCAAATGCAATCATATTTCAATTTCAAAACCTTTAATGCTCCCTCATGAAGGGTTGTCAATCAAAGCCCTCCCTGCATGAAGGGTTGTCAATCAAAGTCCTCCCTGAATGAAGGGTTGTCAATCAAAGTCCTCCCTGCATGAAGGGTTGTCAATGAAAGAGTCCTCCCTACATGAACGATTGTAAATCAAAGTCCTCCCTGCTTAATCTGCCTCATAGATAAGCCTCACAAAAGTCGACTCCGTTAATGGGAATTCGCCTCCACTACTCGACATTTGATTCCCCTAACAGGTTTTCGCCTCCTCTACACGAGGGCTGCCTAATTTGTCCACTACCTAACTCCATAGAAAAGCAGGGCTGCTGCACAGAAATGCATTAAAATAAATAATACTGATTATGCGTACAACAAGCAAGTAAACCGACATCGAATAAAAAGAAGAAATGAACTTAAAAACAAAAACAAAAATTTATTGGGTTTAACAGTGGCGGTTTTTGTAAACCTAGTGTGCAAAAGGGCCTTAGTAGAATGTTTTTGGTAGTGTTTGAAAATTATCCATGGCTGGGCTTTTTCGACCGATTTCTGAACTTGTTCAGGTTTGAACGGAAGCATTCTATCCCCTGCCCCCAAACAATCACTTGAAGATTTGTTGGAAAATAAAACCGAATTGAACAAACGTTTGCAGTTTGCCTGAGCCCTGGCCAAACGATTAAACATTCTTTGTCAAACATTGGATAATTTCGTTAGTCAAGCAAAATGTTTTCCCATTTTAAAACAATGCTCGTCCAATAATTTTTACTCGAGTCAGCCAAAGAATGAACTTTTACTCGTCAAGCAATGTTTTTGACGTGGAAAACGTTCAAATATTGCTTGATAAGCAAATTTGAAATGTTCGACATCTCGACGAACAGTGTTTGAACCTTTGGCTAGGGCTTTAGGCCTTGGCAAAACGATCAAACATTTTTTGTCAAACATTTGAATTTTTCTTGCCTAACACAATGTTGAACCGTTTGGCCACATCAAAAAACATTGCTCGTCAAACACATTTTGCTTACTACAAACATAAATTGTTTTTAAAATTTTTCAAGAACATTGCGGAGCGAAATTTGCTTGCCAAGCAATGTTTTGTGACGTGGCCAAACGGTAAAACATTGCTTGTGAAGCAAATCTCCGCTTAACCGACAATGTTTGATCGTTGAGTCAGGACTTTAAAGGATGATCCTCAGAGATTAAACATTTTATCTTTTAATTTCCCGCAAGTCGTTTCACGTCCTAGAAGGACAAATAAATAAGAATGATGTAGATCAAAATTATCAAATAATTGTTTGAAAAATTTCAAATAATTTTGGGCATTGGTTTGTGAATAAACTTGGAGTCTTGGAAGCATTCAAAAGTCATATGACTGTATAATGAAAATCTGACTTTTGACTTGTGAGCTTTGACACAAAGGCCTGGAACTAGCAAAATACCGTGACGTCATACAGTCTCAGGCAGGGACATTGATTTCCCAGAAAATTTTTGTGAAGAAAACAAACAAATTTCCACGCTTTATGTGACGTAAAAAACCAATATCACAAATCAAAACGGCGGTAGAGACGCAACTATATATATTTAAGTATCAACAATAAAAATAGTATACAGCTGGACCCAGTGCTGTGCAAAACAGCAATATTCTTAATAAAGAATTCAGTATCATTGAAATTTGTGATGTGATCCTTACATGCTAAAATATAAGATTCTGAACAATTGAATTGGAATTTAAATCTACGATTCTTAGTAAATTTTTGACATATAAATTCTTTTCAACAAAATGTTTGGCTTTACTGCATATGATGTATTATTTCTAAAAACATAAAGATTGAGGCCTGAAGCAGAACCTTATATGCCTTCCAGTCCAGCAAAATTACGTATGCGCAAAATGACTAACTAATGTTAGGTCCCTATAGAATATCCCTCTTTCATTTAACTCTGCGTTTCCTACTGTTAGTCCATTTATTTTTCAGTTAGGTATGGTCGTATACTTTCTTAAGCAATAAGAAATAAAACCTTACCAACTTAAGAGCAAGCAAACTGATAGCCCTACATTCCGTTGCACATTTAACCTCCAAAGGCAAGTTGTTACATTAACTCTTTTCCTCTTTATGGTCTCTTTTTCCTGAATTTTTGTCCTTGTAGACTTACGGATTCTCGACTTTCGAAAACCTTGCATTTTTAGCTTGAATCACAAACCAATCGAGAAAATCGTATGGTCTTGCGACCAGGAGGCATTGTAGGGGTTTAGCACTTCCTAGAAAGTCAAAATAAGCGCTTCCGTTTCAACTTAGCCTGCATGTAAGACTAACTACATGAGCCCCACTCTTCACAAACCACAAACTGCAACAACAACAACAACAATAACAGCCCTACAGCTAGCTTTTTCTCAGAGAGGTCAAGCATAGACTCGTGTAATAAGTCTAGCCAACCTGCAGCCTCAAATCCTTCTCCTTGAAAGAAGGAGAAAGCAAACGAGGCTGTAGCTGCACGAAGGTTGTTTAACCTCTGTCCACGATTATATTGACACCGCAGTTGTATCTGCTACTTCACGTTATCGCGTGCTTTGGCCACAGTTGCGTTCATTTGAAACAGAAGTTAAATGGTGAATGTAAAAAAAGAAACTAAACAAATCTAATATTATATCCTAGCTTTTTCGACAGCTTTCGTCCAAGAGATCCACCAGGATGATTCCATAAGAAATTCTCTTTCGTGAAATTCTTTCTCCTAATCAGTTCACAGACTATACCATTAACCATCATTTCCTATCAAAAGCAAAAAGTTACCTTATTAAAAAGGACACTCAAAAAAAATCTCAAAAACCAAAAATATCTTAGTCTTAAAGGTGCTGTGGGGTCTAGGAGCTTAGTGAGGTCGGGGTTTTGGACCACGGCAGGGTACCGTCAAGGCCAGGGTCAAGTTCTGGCTATTTCATTGACTTCTGAGTTTCTAGCCATAAGCATAGCGTTAGCGATGAGTTCCTATCATTTAACCATAACCTTCATTCTATATATATTATCGGCTAATGTTGACCTACGATACGATAGAACTATAAACGACGAAATAGATGCAACTGCCAACTTATGTCGACTTGTCAAGAGTCAGAACTAATAGGCTATAGTTTATTGCGGTCGCAAGAGTGCTCACGTCGACTGAAACTGACGGGAATCAGTTGTCAACTACATAATCGCAGAAGTAGAACATGCCAAACTTTCTGTAACTGTTCGCTGACTACGTAGCTGCCGTGAAAAGGAGGAACTAGTTGCCAACCAGTGGCCAGAGCGCTAATGTCGACAGGTCAGCTGCGATAAATTAGTTCCATTTAATCGCCAAATAGCAGCTAGTTCTGACTATTTGCAATGTTGAAAAAGTCAGGCTCAAGAGTTCTAGGTCCCTGTGAGTAAATAACCAAGGGACGATTTAAATATACAACCAAAACTTACGAAGCAATGAAACTAAGTGTAATATTTAAGGGAATTTGCAAGCAAAGAGGAATCCAAAATGGCCTACCTGTAAGATAATACTAGATGTAGGTGCTCCGCCTAGAGGCTCCAACAGATCTTTACCAACTACATAATCGATTATTGCATCACACATTTGAGCCAACGCCGAGTCTGACATTGAAATAAAAAGTAATTGCATATTTCACATGGGTATATACAGCATTTTCGACAAAATATTTAGCAGATTTTCTATAATTCCGGTTGCCAGGCATGGTCGTGGTAAGACAAGCATGGACTTGGTCTATCAAAATCAATCACAAAATCTCAACCTTTTCATCCTTGTATGTCAGATCAACAAATAAAAAACAACACAAGATATTCTCGTGGAAATGAAAAACTTATTAGGCCTTAAAGGCACTTGTCAACTGATTAAACATTGTTGGTTAAACATTCCAGTTGCTTTACAAGCAATCTCTTGCAGTTCGACAACGTCACAAACATTGCTTGACAGGCAAAATTTGTTTTGCAATATTTCTGAAAACTTCAAAAAAATCTGCTTGCACAGTGCAAAATGATTGACAAGCAACGTTTTGCCACAATTGTCGGAAATTGTGATCGTTTAGCCAGGGTTTGGGAATTACTTGATACCTGAACGCCATTTGAAACAGCTGTCTATTGAAAAATCAAGTAAAATCAGCTAGGCCGTTTCATTATATTCTAAAATAACAGCAATTGCGGTTGCAGCAGAAACTCAAGCTGAAGCTAAAGGCATAGCCTGCGTGCAGACTTTACTCGGTAACTGCGGAGGAGAGGGGAAGAGACTCAATCCCCTCTCCTCCGCAGTTACCAAGAAAAGTCTGCACGCAGGCTACTAAAGGCAAGGCTAAACTAAGAGACATGTCGCGCGCGACATTGATGTCCCATCAATATATCCCAGTTTAGGCACCTCAGAAACTTTGTAGTGCACGACAAAATTTGTAGCGAGAAACACGCAAATGTTTCTGGGAGACGACAGAAAGACTTCTTGTCTCCGCGACTCGGGGGGTCATGTTGCTTCCTTGTCACTCGCATGTTTATCCACTTTGGGAGACACGCCGAATACAATGCCGCGCACGACATGTCTCCCTGCTTGGCCACAGCTTAAAAGTTTAATGGCAGCAGTAAACCATACATCAGGAAGCATTCCAGATTCCACATCTATTGCAGTGCCTACAGTGTAGTCAATGAAGAAAGTTAAAAATTCATCGCCAATGCCTACCTTTAGAACCGACGATACCAAGCAAAGGAACTTTATGTTTTTGAACCAATTCTGCCGCATAGTTAACTTCTTCTGTGTTTCCACTGTGAGAGAAGAAGACAACCACGTCTTCCTTTCGAATTTTGCCTGGAAAGCAAATCAAGTATAAACACGTTATGTTCAGGAATGCAATGGGAGATTCGGCTAAGGAATTTTGGTAGCCTGCGCTCTATGACAAATCCCCGAATTCTGAAAACGGACATTCGGCAGCAAAGTTTCCTATACAAGAAAGCAGAACTGTCGAAAAAACATGGGCTGATCTAATCAGAGCAAATGAAACTAAACCTTTGATTTTCAAACGAGATCCAAATTCCTTGTGATTTCCTTGTGATTTCTGAAAAAGCTTGGAGGGTATGCTTATGACCTGAGTTCTTGAGTCCCATTCATCGCTCATGAAACCGAGGCTAATACCAAAATGAGATCGCTTAAAACTGGGTAGCTTGAGCGTCCAACAGGTGAATTCAATAGAGATAACTACGACTGTAAAAGCTTTCAAGACAGTAAAAGATAGACTTCATCTATTTGCTTGAGCTGGATACATATCTCCGCATCTCAACCTCGTGTTATCAATAATCAACTAAAAGAGCGCATGCGTAACATAACAATAACGTAATAATAAAAGGCTGACAACGTCACAACGACTCAAGTAATATGAGTAAAAGAAATATCCTTGAAATTCCTAAAGTCAGAACTACAAGCTATGGCATCAATCTCTAAGTTTTCAAGGACCAAAAATCTGGAATGCCCTTCCAGATGAAATAACATCAGCCCAAAACCCAAAGCAGCTTAAAACTTGCTAAAAATGTGGTTTCTTAGTAACAACTGTGCTTGCTCCTTTTTGAAACAAATAATGATCTAATGCAATCTTTCAAGTTGCTTCATGTTAATGTAAATTAGTCTCACATCACTATTGTCGAAACAAACGCTAAATAAATAATAGAATAGAATAGAATTTCGAAGTCTATCGAAAAGGCTGAAAAACAAAAGGTTACGCCTTTGTGGACTTGGAATCCCTATTTGTTTTAGCTAGAATGCTGAAAGCGGTAAGTAGGTATAAAAGGTTCGGAAAGCTTTCTAAACCCACTATACTAACAGGCAGGAGACCTACTGGAAACCAAGCTTAATGCTCACAAATGCCAATCAAATTCAAACATGATAGCCTCAAGTAGTGGGTATAGATTCGTTAGCATGCAAGTCAACTAGACTGAGTTAAACATTGTTCAGAATGATCAATAACAGCATACCTAAATCTCCGTGTGCCCATTCAGTTGCATGAATAAAATGTGCTGGAGTGCCAGTTGACGATAAAGAGGCTGCCATTCTTTGAGCGACGATGGCTGATTTACCTAAAATACAAAACAATTTAACAGTTCATCGAATTTAACGAAAATTCTCTTTCTGTGGTAATCTCACTTTCTTTTCTCTCTTCCATGTCACACTCTTCAAGAATTCTACAACCAGAGAAAGATGTCTAGAGACAGATGTCTCTCAGAAGAGTGATTTTTCCTTCAACTGTATTGGCACTATATAGAAGTTCCTTTCTTTAATATTCTAGAGCTTTCGCACTTGCGATACTTCATAAGAAGGGATACCAAACGGACTAATTGCACGCAGTGCGATCAAGTGGGATCAATTGTAAGTAGTCTCTGGTACTTTCAGGTTCCATGCAGTACTTTAATACTGAAAAATGCTCTGATAACTTAATACCATGCGTATGCCACACCCCAAAGAACGAACATACTTTTAACTTTTAAAAGCAATGGGGAATACAGCCAGTGACGTATCCAGAGTTTTGGGACTACCGGTTTTATACTTAGCTTAGTGACCCCTTGAGGCGTCACCATGGTTGGCGCCAACAACGAAAGTGGCAGATCGCGATTGACTTTTTAAAAGAAATTTAGGCTGTATAAACCTACATTTTGAGTGCTACAAACTCTTTTAGATGTTGGTAATATCGTGCTGTACAGTAAGTTTATCATATTCTATAGAAAATTGAAAAATTAACAACAAACTGATTAAATGTATTTACAATTTTTGGGATCAGAATTTGGGATCCCATACCGGTAGACCGGTAGCAAAACACCTTTGGATACGTCCCTGACAGCAGTAAAAATACAGTAGTGATTTGTCTTGGGGAATCAGAAGGCATTTTGAGAACCAGTTTGGGACCGGTCCTTTATGAACGAGTAAACCGATCCCTTGGCAAACCGTCTTAAAAAATCGAAACGAGGGTTTACTCTTTTAACCAAGTAGAACCATTATAATCGTCCGTAAATTTGGCAAATTGAGGAATATTGCGGAAAAATTACCTTAAACAGTGTCAAAAAAATGTACGGTATAAAAATCAAAATCAAATCAGGAAGGCTTCGTACCTATGCCAGAAATTAGAACACTTCCTTTGCAATTTTCAACAATATCAATAAATTTTGAAGCAGTTTTGAATTCCATCAAGTCAAGTACACCTTGTGCTGCCTCAAAGTCAGCATTAATGCTGTTCTCAAAATCAGGACAGGGGGTAAACATTATACCCCCGTCTTCTTCGGTTTCTTCAACTGCACCTTTATATTTCATGATTTCAGTCTTGAGAAGATCTCTAGAAAGAAATAAAAAATTTAATGCTAAAATATTAAATATCCAAATAGCAAAACAATGCAATCAAAAAATAGTTTCGTCCCTCGGGGCCTGCATAGCATCAGCATCATCCGGAAAATACAACTTTTCAAAAGAGGGCCTACTTTAAAAAAAGAATTGAAAATTGCTGAATGTTTCAAATCAAAATTGAAACATTTGATTTCAGATTCGAATTCAGCAAATTCATTTTAGTGTGCAGACAAACTTTTTATGCTTCTCGCCATTACGACTAGGACTAGATAGAGGCAAAAAATTGCCGCAGCACTAAAGTTAAAGTGGTCAATCTGAATCTGGGGTCCAAATTTATCTGCGAATAAATTTTGTGAATTTTAAAAACGAGGCTCTTAGTTGAAAAGGAGAATTTCGGCTTACTCTTTGCTAGACTTATTGCATGAATTCCACTCTTTGCAAACAGCTACAACAACAACAACGACAATGCAACTGTTTGCTCAGAGTGGTAGCTTGAGCGTCCAGCATAGACTCAATAGCGATAACTATGACTCGTGTAACTCTGTGTAAAATTTTGAAAAAATAACAGGAAACGCAGATAGAATATTTTCAACAGCCGCCCCATTCGAAAATACCGAACGCATTTCGCTCTTATTGGGGCTCAACAGTGACATGTGTGAGAATCGAACCGTGGTGTCTTGCGTGAGTGGCAAAAGTTCTAATCAAATACACCTTACATGCACTTGTTGTAATTATTAACATGACGATATTGATGAGTATAATTAGCTAACCTCGACTGATCATTTGGTAAGCCACCAAGTACTTTACAACAAGCTGCTCCCGTTTTATTCGCCAACTCTCCAAGAACTCTACAAATAAAAGAAACATAAAAATCTCGAGAGACAAAATACTTTTTCCAGACATGCTGCATCTATATTGCTTATTACAGCCAAAAATCAGCAACTTTCTAGCAACAAATTAACAGGAGTTGAAGTCTCCTACCTCAGATCATCTTCAGTCTTTGGCATACCATGAAAATGCAGACCTTAAAAAGGATGAGTCAGGATGAATAAGAAAACGAACATAATTCTTTATTGCTAATACAACCCTTGAGTAAAACTACCAAGTTGTACAACAAACAATGTTAATATACGTTCATAAACTGATATATGAGAGACGAATTAAAGCAGAAATACAGATTATTTCGATACCGGTTTCATCTGTTCAAGCAGAATTTTCAATCCCATACGAATGTCCATAAACTGTTTTTGCTCAAATTAATTAACGCTGGCCTCGAATGAACACCTAGTAACTGTTTTATACCTGCGTATTACTTGGGAACGAACCCAAATGAGAAATTTCCGACAGGTTGTCTTAGGCCTTCAATCCAACCAACTTTTTTAATGGCAATGTTGGCTGAAATGTTCGCTGCGTTTAGCCACTCTTGCCCCAACACCAAAAAACATGCAAAAAGAAGTTTGGCGACATGTTGGGTATAATGTTGGCGAAGTTTTTCCAAGGCTTTATTGATTAGATCTTTATCATTACCTGTAATAAGGCCACCAAGAAATGCATCCCCAGCTCCTGTTGCATCTACCACAGTTTTCACTTTCTCTGTTGGTACCTCTAATGTCTATGAAAGGGAAAAATATTCGACCTTAAAAATCAAATACCAATCCACGGTAACGAATCTATACCCGAGGGGTGTGTCACTTCTACTTTAAAAATGGCGTACGAGATTGATGGGTTTGTACATCTCTTTGTTTTTTATGTTGAGATTTATTGAGATTTACAAAGATTTATATGGGGATTTCTTCAATTTTTCTAGATATTTTGAAAATTGCCTTTGCAAAAAGGGGTTGTATGATGAATCTATAAGTGACCGGACGTGGTCTCAAAATTTTTTTCAACTTCAGATTTCGTCTTTGTAGAACGCACGCACTTTTCTTTCAATCTTTGCCGAACATAGTCCTACATAAGCGTATCAAAACGTGTGCACATGCGCAGTAGCTAAAACAAGAGACCAGAGAATTATAGGATTTGAAAGGTTTGTGGGATTTATGAAGATTTATCGTCAAGGGTACGAGATTTATGAAGTGATACACCCCTCGTCTATACCCATTGCTGTGGTGGATACGAACTACTTTGGTGGTATTTTGCATCCTGTTGTGGTACTTTTTTGGTACTGTAGTGGTTAATTAAGCTTGATGTGGTGATACTTTTCCGTAATGTGGTGGATTTTGTACGCAAAACTACAATAATGCGCAATAAATACCATCACAGCACGCACAAATACCACCACATCAAGCAAAATAAACCACCAAAATGGTGCATAACTACCATAGAACGCAAAAAATAACATCACATCAAGCATAATAACAATTGACAATAGTGCGCATCCATAACAGCACGCAAAAAATACCACCACATTGGTGCATATCCACCACAGTTGTGCGTATCCACCACAGTAGTGCGTATAGACTCGCTAGCGTGCAATCGCTCGCATTTTCAATGCTGCAGTTTCGAGACATTAGGCCTATGGTATGAACCTCTTATCTTGCAGTCCAAAAAAAAAGATTTCTCATTTTCAGGAAACCAGAGATCAAAGTAACCTATATTAAGCATATGCAGGGGCTAAGTGAGTAGGAAAAATGCGTAAAATCGCGTGCTTACAAACGAATAGCTTTAAATCCTTTCAAAGAAGCCATAAAACATAGTTTCATTAAAACATACCATATTCTCCGTCGATATAACTGATGGATGGCTACCATTTGTCATTGCAAGAACCCTTGCGCCTGAGCATTCTCTAAAGTATTTTGCCAAGTCACTTCCACTAAGACTCCTAAAACATCACAAAACTATATCTAAGCACTAATGACATTTTATGCACACTTTCATCTGAAAAGTCATCGAGCTTCAAGAATAGAAAAAGATTGTAGCATTGTCCTGAATTGCGTTTTAAGTAACTTAAGAACTAACAAGTTTGATGCTTTAAGAAAACGGTAAAATTGTACAACTGTTGGCGAGGTTATAAAGAAAAACAGGCAAAAATAGAAATTTTTAGAAAGTGTTCTTACATTAATTTTATTGTGTAAACATCAAGCCATTCAATACTGTAATGATTGACATTGATATTTTTCGTAACCAAAGAGCTGAGGGGACACCCTTTTGACTAAGACCACTAGGGCAAAAGTTTTATTTTTTGAACAGAGGTGGAACAGAACGAGGGCAATTGCCCCACCGCTAAGTTCGTTTAAAAATTTTCTGATGGACCACAAATGACATTAGACAGAAAACATCATTTGGAAAAATCGACAAGTATTAACCCTTACCTCTGTAAATCCGGTTTCAGCATTGAAAGCATTTCAGCAGCTGCGTGTTTTGCTGGTTTCAGTATATCGGCAGTTTCTACACATCTGAAGAGACAAATGGAGGTGTAATATAACTTATTGGAATGAAAGGGAAAGGAATTTTTTTAGGATATTAAGATTGTGTCAGTAGCTGTATTAACATAATCATCATCATCATCAGTTACGACTCTCTTCATTGGCTGACATCGCGGGCCTGACTTCGCCAGACCAAGCTCGTCTGCCATTGGCTATTAACTGAAGTGCATATGTGTCTTCTATAAATAGATTTTGGCTGCTAAGAACATTACTGATTAGGCAAAGCCAACTTAATTTGTTTCTTTATCTTGGTCTTGTTACTTTCTGAGCGTCTCTTGTAAAGCTTGTTTTGGCGGTGTTTATTGTTTGTTCGGACAATCTAAAGAGGGGTCGTTTTCTTGCCCTTCTCTCTAGTAATAGGAAACATCTCTATTGTAATCAGTAGCCTCTCACTAATTATTGGACATTTTTCCGCTTCAGGGGGTGTAACTGAGATGATTAAATTGTCGAATTGCAAAGTAACTTTAACTCGCTGTGTCATTTAAAATTTTATCAGACTGAAACTTGTACAAAATAAACTTACTTCTGCAATTCTTCCAGTGACCCTAGTTTAGCTTCATTAATTGCAACCTGCAAAAGAAATACAAACAAAAAATGCTTTAACAAACTCTTTATCTTAATTACTCTCTCTATTGACATTCTATATCATCTGACTATTGTAATCTTTCCACATGCAGTCGTTGTTTAGAAAATGAACAGTAAGTAAAGTAACCCACAGACGGCAGACTATTCATACTATACTCGAGTCACTCATCTTTGATCTACTTACGAAACAAACTGATGGCACATAAATTTAATTTAAATGAAGGTGAATTACGATAGATAATACTCATGAAAAATCGGTAGAAAATTGACATGGAAAGAAATTGAAAGAATGCCTTACCGATGGAGAAACATCAAGGTCAAGAACAGATGGAATGCCAAATTTCCTGTGAAGAAATAGGTTATGGTCAAAGGATAATTAAATAGCTTCCTTTTACAAGACTGCTGGCAACACGACGCAGCACATGCTGCCTCCTGCAGAATGTTGATCGCTTTCAAACTCGATGCGACATCAAGCGACAAATGTACGATGCAGCATTGGTGGCCAAATAATGCAACAAAAGCACGCAACATCTGTTGAATCAAAATATCGCACGGTTTTTGCCAGGTCTAACGCTGTGAATTTCATGGTTTAAGTTAGTCAGGAAACAGTAGCTTAGACTCAATACCTCATACATACGGAGGTTAGTGTTGCGATTTATATAAAAAAAACAGTCAGTTAGTATCAAAAAGACACATAAAAACATTTACGATCGTGAAATATTATTGATATAATTACTTGGCCATTTTAAGCAGCTGTAGTACACCAGACAAAGGAACTTGTGAAATTTCTGTTGTTACCATCAAAGCATTTTGCTTTACAGCATCCTCTGAAACGAAATATGAATCAATTTTGTGATTTAAGGGGACTTAAGCATACACTCTTTTTCAATAAGCAACTGGACTTTTGGTCCAGCCCTCAAAGTTTCTTAAAATATCTAGTATTTCAGCCCTCGCAAAATGATTGGTACGCCCTAAAAACTCTTTTTTTGGCTCTTTTCTTGCTTTCCAACGTAATTGAAAAATTTGCAACAATGAACTGTGCAAAGAAAGCTAAATCTCAACCGAAAAATTAAACAAAATCTTAGCCCTAGTTGCTAATGGGCTAGTCACTTATCAAAAAGCTTAATCCTTGTAACCTGCGCTCTTGTTATTAAAATGACTGTCTTCGTCACTTACGTGTATCTTATCTTTAGAGTACTTCTCATCCATCTTTTGACCCCCCCCCCTACTTTTTCCATAAACGTTTAAAGACCGTTTCTGGGTAAGGACTCACTTCAAGTAGCATTCTTTAACCCCGGGGAGAGGGAGGTAAGTTCAATAGACCAGTCTCGGTGTGCCATTTTCGCAATGAAAATATGACCAAAAAACTTACGAAAAATTTAAAAGAATACCTCAACATTCATAAAACAGTGTAAATAAAAATAACAAAATTCACCAAAATCTATTTCCAGAACTATATATCTGAACTTTTTCTGGCAATTATTGTGACTTTCACAAAATTTATTATCGAAGAAAAATCAACACCACAAGTTTGTGATTTTAGCAAAACTGCCCCCGCAGGGTCTTTAATTCAAGTAGATTCTGATATAGCAAATTACTTTGACCCAAATCTCTGCCTTGCGTTTCTTATAAAAGGTTGCTCTAATAAAAAAGCGACAGCCCGACCCAGGAATATTTTTGGTAACCCTCTGAATTTCCGAATTCTCAAAAAACCGTTAGTAATAGCCTCCTTTAGCAAAAAGCACAGTAAGTCTTGTAAAAAACGACAGGCTGATCAGAACAAACTCAGAACTAAATCTTTAATTTTCAGGAAGAGAACGATATTCCTTACGATGTCGGCGAAACCACCGAATATCCCTATTCTGCGAAACCATCACGCTTCGGGGCAGAAGATTATACAGAAATTTCATGATTTCAAATATTTTTGTCGTGTGGTTTGTGAAACTTAATGTGAAACTATATTGTGAAATGTAAAGAAAATTTTCATACCGAAGAACTCCTCAACTGCTTTTTTATTGATCAAGCTAGTCGCTCCAGAAGCCATAATGATTGACCTTTCGCCATCTTGTTGTATAAAGACATACGATTGTGCCGTTGTGTACTCATCACTGACTAAAAATTTAAATTAGATAGATATGTTAGATATATGAGAAATTAAAAAAGGTAGTCTCATTTTTTGTAGAGCGTTTCAAGCTTGCTGATGAAGATCATAAGACCGAAACGTTTTGCAAAAATGAGTCCAAGTTTTTGAATTTCTTTTTTTAATATGTTATGGCAAAAATTATTGAGACAAGAGGCAGGCACACATACTATCTGTAGCCCCCCCCCACATTGATAGGGGGAGGAGGCGCCACCATCAAGTTGTCTCACACGATTTTGACCAGGATTTTAGGTAAAGTAAGGTAGCTTTTTGTCATAGTTGCTAGTATTCATATATACGCATTAGATATAATCGAATGGCAGAATCAATGTAGACTTATTACACTCGTCATAGTCTAGCTCCTCCACACGCCACCATCCCGCTCCAGCTACTGAGTAGACAGTACACTCTGAGAATTCATTGTTGTAGTTTTTATGGCTGTTTCCGAAAGAGTGGGAGGAATGTAATAAGTCTAGGATGGATGCAGTACTACAGAGGTACATGGAAAAGGCAGTAACGTGGTAAGCGTGGGTTAGAGAAAGTCAACATACCCTTTCAGCAAACATTACAGTCAGCATAGACAAGTAGCTTGTCAAAATATTCTAATTTTTGAAAGACCCTGGCCAAACGATCAAACACTGTCAAACCTTTGAAATTTACTTGTTAAACAAATTGTTTTACCGTTTGGCAACGTCGGAAAACAATGCATGTATAACATGTAAAAAGATACCTTGAATGAAATCTTTGCTAATATTCAATTGGTTCATTTTATTTCGAATCAAACGACCAGGAACATCAGCACCTTGAAGAGCCATCAGCCCAGTTGGAACTAGAAAATGGACCATGATGAAGATATTTGTTAGGGTTTAGTAAATTAGGTGGAATCATATTAAATCAAATTCGTGTCAATCAAATCGAAACGAAATGAAACGAAACGAAAGAGACAACAAGAATCTAATGGCATAAATTGATTCAATTCAAATCGAATCGAATCGAATCGAATCAAATCGAATCAAATCGAATCGAATCAAATCGAATCGAATCGAACCGAATCGAATCGAACCGAATCGAATCGAATCGAATCGAATCAAATCAAATCAAATCAAATCCAATCAAATCAAAAAATCAAATCAAATCAAATCAAATCAAATCAAATCAAATCAAATCAAATCAAATCAAATCAACTGAATCAACTTATCAAGACCATATTCAACTCAGCTTGACTCTAAACTGAACTGAATTTGAATCACATCAAATCAAATTGAAGCAAAGCTTGCAAAGTAGAATATATCAAAACAGGACAAAAATATGGCCTTGAAAATTTTCAAAATACCTCCTAGCAAGGATGCCCAAGAAAGATGATTCAGAGTGACACCACCAACAATACTCTTTTCTCGTAAGTGGGTAGGACTAAAAAGATTAATAACAGATAAGATTTACAAACACTAAGAAACAAAACTTAAACAAAAGTTTTAACAGATCTATGATTCTTCAGCTACATCAATTGCCAAATAAAAGAAAATTATCCACAATGAATATTCTTGCCTTTTCAAGGAACTTGGAGTACGAGTGGCCTCTATGGATTCTATGTTCTGAACCTGGCTTTTTATCATCAGCCAACCACAAATCAAGCCCTATTTATACTACATAAACTTATCCAGAGTTTCCCTGGGTTAGCTAACCGGGTCAGTTTAATCTAGGTTTAACTTAGCTTTGATTTGTAGTATAAACGCTTATCTGGGACAAAACTGGGTTGATTATAACACGTTTGCATAATACAATCATCAAAATGATATATGGCGGATGAGATGTATCATCTTTTAGAGGCCCACACCTTGTTTTTCAAACAACAGTGGGGATGACCACTCATTAAAAAAACAAACCTGGGCTTCCCCTAATTTTGCCCTTAGACTACAATTTGGAAAAGTAACCCTTCTAAAACAAACCAACCTTGTGAGGTTTGGTTAGTTAAAACCCGTGGCAAACCAGGGAAAAACTAACCCAGGTTAACTCAACCCAGGGCGACCCAGGTTTTGTGTAGTGTAAATAGGGCTATTACTGACGGATTTTTCAAAAGCCACACTTCCCCACTAGTGTACTGCCCTTAACAAAAATGCAGTTCTGATACATACCTTTGAAAAATCCCTTTTCTCCGACTTTTGGAACAGCTAGAAAATAACAAGGAGACAAGTTTAGTGAATTTCAGGCAATAATTACTGTGCAATTGTCTGACATTGTCAGTGATTACCCCAGGATTTTTCGTATTGTTGTTTTAGCAACTTCTATTTCTACAACAGTTGGGCTAAAAACCATGCATGCAAGGCTAGATGCACAGATACAGACATCTGGGACAGGTGCATGGGCAGAGGAGGAAGTCAGATGAGTGGGGTGTAGGGTGTAGCCCTGAGCACACTCTACATACCAATTGATTGCATGTGCATTTCAAAACTGGGCTTTACCTTGAACTTTAAAGAACTGATCCACAACATTGCTTCCACAACCAAGAACAAGCCTTCCACCTGAAAAATTTGATAAACTCTAGAATTTGATTGACTCTCAAGTTATATTGTAAAGAGGGGCATTTCACTCTTCAAAAAGGCGTACACAATTTTAACTAAAACAACAGGATTTCCAAGGGATTACCATGAAAACAATTGGTTTTTCAACAGGTGTACAAGATTTTGAAGAAGTGACCTTCCCCTTGATTTATAAAATCAGCTATGCATTCAACCCCTCTGAGCCAAACATAGCGAGTGAGTTGGGTATTTTGGAAAATAAAAATTCTAGAAAACGGCTGAAATCAAAAAAGGTAAATGGAAAAAAATATAAATGTCTTTGTCTTTTCATGGTCGTCATGTCATGGTCGAATTTTCAGCCACTGGAGATAACCGGGTTAGGTTATCACTGATTGATAATCAGGTATCATGTGACAGTCATACAGTATGCCACTTTCCGCTTTTTTGGGGCCTTATATGCTATACGTCAACTGTTAGTGACCAGTATACAGGATATATAATATATTCTGGGATACAAGTGTGAGAGGATTAAGACTCTAAAACATTACCATTTTCTTATCTTCAAATGAAGACGAACTTCTAAACCGTCTTAGCAGGCCATATCTTTGAAAAAGAGTTCTTGCTGGTGCTATCATGATAGGCCTTTGGCAAAACGCCATCACACGCCGTGCTGTTCCTGAAAATAGTCTTTCTTGATGCCCAAGAAGTATAATTATATAAAGGCAAGTTGTATTTGGTACAAGTTAGATTAAAATGCAGTCATCTCCAAATCCAAATCCAAACTGTAAAAGAAAATTTTAGGAAGATTAACTCAGCTCACTCAGCGAGATATCCAAATTTTCAAAATATTTATACCTGTCCTCGTTTTGACTTTTCCGGCTTTCAGACAACAACAATTACAACAACAACAACAACTATAACAACAGCCACAAACTTTCGCACACAAGTTTTTTCGCTAGTTTCAACTATTTACTTAATTTTTTCCTGTCAACATAAAAATCTTAGATAGCAGAAGCGGACTGGCCCACCGGGACACCGGGAAATTTCCCGGTGCGCCCTTTGCCTTAACTTTTTTTAAATAACTTGTTATTTCAAAAATAAATCACCGCACTCCCTCTCATTATATTAAATAAGTATTCCATCTCAAAGATCTACAGCCAGGGGCGCACATTAGGGGGGTATAGGGGTGTGACACGCCCCATTTTTGTCAGTCGGTCCAGTCGGTCCAAGAATTTTAGCTTATTGGCAACGTCAGTCCTAACAATTTGATTAATAGTTAGTCCAAAGCTTGGACAAATTTGAAAAAGTTCAGACCATGAAAGTTCTCTGAAGTCATTGAGTCTTTCTGGAAAGTTACGAGTGAAGAACTGATATATCTAACGATCATAATCGATCCAGGACAGTTAAAATTGAATTCGGTTCGATTCGAATTGGAAATGTACGGGACCAACACAGCGTTTTAGACGAAAACGATGAACATAAATCATGGGGTAATGTGTAGAGCACTTTGACATGCGTGATTTAAAGACCGATCGATACAATAATACAATAATGGCGTGGAGTGCTGAAGTCTTCTATGTTAAAGTCGTTTCTAAATTTTTTTGTAAAGTAGTAGGGTATATTTAAAAAATGCCAATCTAAGCCAAACAAGGGTTGGTATTTTGAAAAATTTTCCGGAGGAGCATGCCCCCGACCCCCCTAGATGGTTTTGGCATACACTGCTGACAAGTTACCATTGAAAAGAGACAGGGCCTTTTTAACATAGTAACTAGGGGCAAATGCCCCCCTAGTCCCTATCATTGCCCACCTAGTTTCATAAAGTTGCCTCCCTAGTACAATGTCCTCTCCAAAGAAAACTGCCAAGAAAAGCTAATCTAGGCCAATCTCGAGGTTGTATTTTGAAAAATTTTCTGGGTGTGCATGCCCCCAGACGCCCCTAATTAGGAAAATCTCTGTGGCCCAGTACGCCGTCGGCGCATTTACAGCCAGCTGTAGCATCAGTGTGACTTGTACGGTATACATTCTCAACTGAAGTACAGATGCCCCCTTGTTATTTCTCCAGCTCTGCGCGACTGGTTGTGCATGAATTCCTGGCAAAAAGACTAAGAGAAGAATGAACATGCCAAGACTGGGCTCGCACTGTGAAAGAAAACGCTGAATATAAAACAATAGAACAATAAGTCCCCTTAAATTGTTTGCCCCCTAGTTTTATCCCCTTAAAAAGGCCCAGGGCTCAACATAGCTGAATCACAAAAGCCAAACGGGAGAACATCCTTGGGCTATAATGGGGGTGACAGCTTCCCGGTACGCCGGTACAGATAACTCGATCAACGATACGACGGGCTAAAACTCGACCCGGTACGATACACACGCAACCTGGTACGAAAGGTACACTTGAAAAATCAAAGCGATAAAATGTGCATGCGTGAAAACTGGTACACCGTTACATCGTTACGAATACTGACTAGTACGCTTGCAAAAGTTCCGGTACACCGGTACATTGATCATAGCTGTCACCCCCCACGCTATATGACTTAGAGAGCTATTCGACAATAGCAGTGAGCTCTTTAGCTCATTGGAAACGTCGTTAGCTCTCTGATCATGCAATCCATGTTCGAATGTTATATATTGTTGTATGCCACTCGTGGAAAAATCAAGGAGAATGGTATACATATGGCAATCTAATGGTTTTGGAATGACGCTTATCTCATTTGGGTAAGCAAGGAGATGTGACCCTATGGGCTGTTTCTACACCAAAATATCTTCAATCTTTAATTAGTTCGAGCTTCGAAGAAATCGCTTCGAAGCGAGATTGTCAACAAAAACACGCATGGATTTAATTTGCTACTTTATTAATTAATGTCGAGGAAATCAGTCAGAAATAGACGGTAAGAAACTTTGAAGTTTGAAGATACTGTAAACACAGGATAGTTGCAATATTTGTAAAATTGATTGATTGACGGTCAATAGATTTAGCCAATGAGAAAGCTTAGAAATCGTGAATCTATTGTTTGAATTCACACAAGAAAAGCCACAATTATAAATCAACTTTTAAAGAATCAGTTACCTACCTGGAAAAGAAACACCTAAACTCCAGTCGAAGAAGAACATGTTGGATCGCTTTTTCAGGATTAACAAAATGAAAATGCAACCTTTGAAATCAACGCAGAAATGGCATGTTTTGAAATTTCTAATGCTGTTTTCAGCAGCAACTACATTATATATGATACATATCACATGGGAAGAAAATCAGTTTCAATTCGAACAGGAGGATCCGCCACAAGGACCATGCGTCGTTCCAAAACTTGATCCCTTTGATAAAGAAGTGATAAAATATATCAAAAAAGATATTGGTACACATAAATGTTGTTGGAAAAGCTATGGCCGGCTTGAGAATGGAGTTCTCAGAGTGAAAGCAAGTAATGTGAGAGATGTTCGTTTCAGATATTTGCTTCGCCCAAAGGATAATGATTTCGGTGTCACCTTCTCGCAACTGTTCAGCGTCAGAGAGATGCAACCGAACAAAAAGGAACTTAAAACCGGTATGTATAGATAAAGGTCAACAGTGTTGGAAATTTTTGTATGGGAAACTTTTTACAAGAAACTCAAAATTTTATCCTGCGCTGCATGCGAGCTCAAAGAAGAGGTTTCAGGTGGTTCGCAGATTTGTTTGGAGACTCTCGGTTCTCAGAGAAGTTAAAGTATCCACTTCACCATCTAGATAAGTTTCAGAAAATGAAATTATTTCCAGAGGCGGACAGGCAGCGAATCTCAAGGGTTGCTATTTCAAGTATCAGGGGCCTGATTTCACTATAGCAATTTGTCTTGTTAGTTGCTTCTAGCGAGCTCCTCTGTAAAAAATCAATTCAAGGCAAGGGCTGCTGTTCATGTTAGTACTTCTTTTCTTATTTGCAATATTTTGATGGCAAAATCGTCTTCCTTTTATACATATTTTAGCATTGCTATATTTTCTTGCTTCCATATTTTTGTATGCTGATTATCTTCTTATTTTTACTTCTTTCCAATTACCTGCATTGAGAAATAATGTCTGTTATTTCTAACTGTTTTCAGACTGAGCGAAACCCATCCAAATTTCTTCGAAATCCCAAGAAATCGAAGAGATTTGCTCAAGAAACAACAGAAACTGTTTGTCAAAGACCCTATAACAAGAAGGCCCGGGTTGCAATCGCAACCTAGCATCCCTGCCAGTCCGCCCTTATTATTTTTCATGCAAAACAGTAATTAGAAACTTTCAAGAATGGGGAACTCACAACTCAGGTTGAGTAATTTCTAAGTTTCTTGTATGAATGAAAAATTTTGTAACTTTTAATTCTATTTTATCTGAGGGTCTGACGAAACAATCAAACACCGTTGATTCAACATGTGAAAGGGTTAAAAAGTAATGCTCAACCGTTTGGCCTTTGCCCGTCGCAAAACATTGCTTGTTAATGTTTTTTTAAAGTTTAAAAAACATTTTCTTCTTCTAAGAAGCAGGAGATGTTTGAAGAGCATGAGCAATATTTTGCGACGCGGCCAAACCAGACTTGTTCAAATAAAAAAGCCAGTGCAATGCCTAGGCCCCGCAATCAATAGTAATTTAGTAATTTAAAAAAACTTGTAATTTTATGTAATTTACAAAACGTTAATATGTGAATCATCATTATGGATATTCCACAAGTGGCATGCCACAACTGATGAGACAGGGCCCTGGCTGCATCGCTGGAGAGTGGAAATTAACGAAGGAAGAACTCTCCAAATCATTCACCATCCTAAGACTCTCCTCCCACTTGGCTTCTTATGTATCCCGGTTATTTAAAGCCTTCTTTAAAGAGACATAGCGATTTATATAGATTCTCTAATGAAAAACACAAATCACTACAATTAGGATAGGTTTTCCTTTAAATGGAACACCAAAGTTTTAAAAGATGAGACTAGAGACTCGAACCCAGGGCTGCATGATTGGACAGCTAGCGAAATTTTCACTGCCATACAGTCCGAGGACAGTGAATTCAACATGGGATCTAACCAAATTTAACCTAAGCGAAACTGTTTGCATGAAAGGAAAGATTTCGTCTTTACACATGTAAAACTGAAATTGATGCTAAATCTCTACCGTTTGCAATTACCGTAAAAGCCTATCTATACTCCAACTATCATTCTTATACATGCAACAAAAGTTCTTATGATATTTAATTCTAATTTTTATTCTTTCTTTAAGATATTGATATAACAATGCCTGTGGATCATGATTTTGTTGAACTTCAGACACTCGAAGGTAGAAGCATACATAAAGAGTACTTGATATCAGTGAGAGAAAAGGAGAGTGTAGTCAAAAGAGTAAACGAGATCAAAAACAAAACTTCGCTACCTTACAGCGTTGCAATTCTTGTATTAGATTCGCAATCTGCTTCGAACGTAGAGAGGAACATGCCAATAACATTTAAGACGTTAAAAGATGACCCAAATAGTGTTATATTAAAAGGGCATACAGTGGTAGGCGATGGGACAACGGCGCAGCTAACAGCAATGCTAGTTGGCGCATCAGAAGAAAATCTACCCGAAGCGCGAAGAGGGAAAATTGGTGCAGATTATGTCGACAGATGGCCTTTTATTTTCAAAGATTTTATTGATAAAGGTTTCGTGACATTTTTCAACGAAGATACGCCAAGTCTAGGAAGTTTCAATTATCGTCTTCATGGCTTCAAGAAGCCACCAACAGACCATTATAGCCGGCCTTTTTGGCTAAAAGTGGAAGATACTACATACAACAAATACTGTGTTGCTGTTAGAGAAGGATTCATTTTCGATGTAAATCTTAATTACACACTCAGCTTCTATAACTCATATAAAGGAATACAGAAGTTTTCAATTACGATTTTTACAAATATATTTCATGATGACATTAATAATGTTCGTTTGTCCGATCAAAGTATGTCAAATTTCATAAAGAAAATGACTGAAGGGAATACAGAAGAGACGATCCTCTTTATTATGGGTGATCATGGACCAAGGACGTCAAGCTTCCGAACAACGATTGTTGGCAAGTTAGAAGAGAGGCTACCTTTTCTATCAATTACATTGCCTAATGGATTGATAAAGAGGCACCCAGAATTCAAAGCGGCCTTGGAGCATAATGCAAAAGGATTGACATCGCATTTTGATATTCACCAGGGCATATTTTAACATATGTACTGGTGGGCCATTTGGCCCACCAGGCCCCACAAGCTGGCCCACCACTGACGGCAATTTTTGCCAAATTGGCCCACCACTGTGTGGGCCCTTTTCCCAATCTAGTAAATGACCTGGAGTTGTTTCGATACAATAAAACTGAAACACGTTTTATTTTTACTACAAAACTGTATTGAAAACATAAAAAAGTTGTTCACTGCTCCAAAAGAAATAATTGATGCCAGCAGGGAATTGGTCTGTGATGTTTTGTAGGGCCCCACGATGACCGATATCTAAAGTTTTCGTGAGCCAATTCTAAATTGCTAAAATAGACGTTTTAGAGGGTCTAGCAACCAAAATTTTCTTCGCCGCCCAAACATGGTGGGCGGCAGTTTTGGTCTTCCCCTTGAAGTCTGCAGACGTCTTAACTCGAAACAGCGAAAGAAGTGCAAAAGTATGTTTCTCAAATTGAAATGAAAGCATAGTTCCCCCTCAGCACATCTATCAATTAATAACTAATATCGGCTAAGCGTATAAGATGAATTCTTTATTAGTGGAGTGGTTCTAAACTTTATCTGCCACACCCTGAACCGGGCCCTTATGATTTGCTAGCTACCCTGCAATTATGGTCCCAGACCGCCCCTGCATCTCTGTGGGCTTTCTCCGGGCTGGCAGTTAAAAAAAAATTATAAGAATTTATCGGGCCCCATGTCACCTTTGGCCCACCACTGAAAATTTCTTAAAATATGCATTGATATTCACCCAACACTTCGGCACTTGCTGAGCTTCCCAGAAGAAGAAAAAGTAGCCAATGGGCAAAGTCTATTCACAGAGATCGACCAATCAAATCGTACCTGCTCCACCGCAGGAATAAAGCATTTCTGGTGCCCCTGTCTGCGATTTCAAGAACTAGACAAAAACGATACAAAAGTACACGAGGCTGCAAATGCTGTTATTTATCACATAAACAGTGAAGTAATAAATATCAATGCTGATGCAAAAGTCAGTGCAGGCTTTTGGAGCTTGATGACGTCATCAGAGCGGGTATACGCAGCCCTAGTAAAGCTGTTCAGCGGTTTAAAAAGACCCGTCGGAACGGTGATTGTGACGAATGTGGTGTGGTTTATGGAAAGGCACCTACAAACAAGAAAGTCGAGTATGAAGTAGTTTTCCGCGTTAAACAGAGCGGTGGCATATTTGAAGCTCGCGTTACCAAAGAGAGTGATTTATGGAAAGTTGATAAAGAAATTGAGAGACTTAACTTATATGGCGATCAGCCGAAATGCGTCGAGAGAAAATATCCCCATCTTAGAAAGTTTTGTTATTGTAAATAGCTTTGTATTTGTAGCTAATAATTGTTAGTTACTATATTCAAGAAAGAGAAGTTAAGCTTACTGCGAACGACTGTAACTGAATAATGATCTTAGAACTAACAAGGTATTTATACTACAGAATCACATGACCATCTACATAATTCTTTGACAAAACTAAACTAAGTGTCCCCAACAATCGATTTTGGGGCCCCTGAATAATTGTAGCAGTACAACATGACTAATTATAATCTCTCTATCTTGTTACACGATTTTTCTTCGTTCAGCAACTCGTTTATAAGAAACTGAACATGGTTTGAAAAAATTACTAAGCAACTTTAGCGAAGGACGTACTGAATGACCAAAAATATGACTTCCTTTCTTATTTTCCCTTCCTACATATATAATTACGAAAATTAGTTGAATAAAATAAAGCAACCATTAAGCAACTTTAGATTCAGATGTTGGCTGAAAAAAAGCAACTTGAGTTTGAGATCTGACCAAAATCCTAAGTTGCTTACACGTTTTTTTTTTTATAAGAAACCTGGCTCAGGACCTAGTTCTAAAAGTTTCTTAATTTTTGGCCCAATTTTAGTTCTAAAAGTTTCTTAACAGTTTCTTAATTTAATGGAAATTAATTGCATTAAAAACGATAAAAAACGTGAATTTAGCAGGCAAATTATTAATATTATTGTATTACAAAGAATTAGCCATTCTGGTGCGAGAAATCGCACGGAAATGCTTGAGAATTTATTACTACATCCACAAATGTGAAATCAGTATGTTGGAAAACTGACAAAAAAATTTCTTAAGTTTCTTAACTCCTTCCTCCTAGTTCTAAAAGTTTCTTAACTTTTTGGGTGTCTAGTTCTAGGTTTCTTATAAACCGGTTTCTTATAAAAAAACGTGTATATAAAAAAATCGTGTAATTCTAATGCATGAACTTTCTCTTTTTCTTTCGTTCCTTCGTTATCTCTGTACCGTTAGTAAATGTATTGAAGTTGTAAGTAGTGTAAATTCTTTAGTCAGTCTTGAATCATGATAATATCACAACCTGTCGTGTTCCTGGCTCTGTGTCTTGAGGGTTGTTGTCAGTCGTTCTTACCAATTTTCCCTGCAGAAGCATAACCAGTAAAGGCCAAAGGCGTGTTATTCTAGGGAGGGCCGTTAGTGGATAAATCATGCACTTAATGATACCTGTATGAAACGAAACCTTGTACACAGTGCACTGGAAGGGATGAGACCCAGACTCAAAATTGCCCTAATGCCATTGTTAAGACTGAGATATTATGTTCCAGTCCACAGGAACGTTTCCTTCGATAACTCTTGTTTGGATGCGTATGAGCGCGTAAAATTGTTAAATCTACACAATGTAGCACGCTGAACAAACGGAGTTGCGTTCCAAACTCTAAATCCACTCTTACTGCAATCTTTAGAACCGGGGTCGTACTTCCGTACTTCATCTCCTTCCCACTTCCCAGTTCATCATCCCTTCCTCCTCAGCGGCTACGGTTCTAGTATACTGTTCATCATTTGAACACTATTCCTTCAAGTAGTTTCGAGGGGTTTTCCAAAAAATTTCTTTTCCTGAACAAGTATTACCTCTCTTGCAATAGTGACTCCCATTAGCCAAATTAGTATCCCACACAAAGATGAGTTGATGAGCCCCCTAGGGATTTTTTGGGTAAATGCAGGATTTGTACAGAAAACTGCAGCCATTCCAGGGTAAAAATTTGTTTAGTTTAGTGCCTTCATGGCGAGAAAAGGAAGACAAGAGACCAAGACGCATTGCATTCTCTAGCAGTATTCACAGTGATTTTTTAGAAATCTGTTGTTTTTTATTATAACACGTGGTGGTTGAAAGCTTCCTGATGCTATTTTTTGGAATGGTCTACTTGAAAAGTTATTCCTTCATTTTGCCCCAGGATATAACACCTTGGTATACTAAATAGGGGGCACTTTAGGACTCCATCCATCATTTATTACTGAATGGGGGGTGACAGCTCCCGGTACGCCAGTACAGAGCACCCAGTACACAGCACGGCAGGCTCAAAATTGACCCGGTACATTACAAAAGCAACCTGGTTGAGGCTACACTAGGAAAATCAAAGCCATAAGATATGCATGCGTGAAAACTGGTACACCAGTACATTGTCACAAATACTGACTGGTACACTTGCAAAAAAGCTGGTCCACCAGTACATTGATCATTAGTTGTCATCCACCACTACCAAGTGCTTGTAAGTTGTTGCAAGTGCTTAAGGGAGTATAGTATTAGAAAAACTTCAACAAAAAACAGTAAGTAATGAGCTATATTGATTGAACCCTATGATTATATTATATATCCAGATTTCTAAGTTTTTCAAATACACAGAAGTATTTCTATGTTTAGTTCAACGGATCAAAGGTTCTTGCTTTAAACGAAGCAGAATACTTCGCATTCTTGAGACGTCTTTTGTATTCTTGTTTACTTTTGGGTTGAAATCACACAGGTTAGCAACTTTGATCCATTCATTGCCTTGTGCTGTCCCAGCCATGTCTTCAATAAATTCCTCCTGCGCAGCTTTATTTTCATTCTTCACCTTGTCCAGTTGTTCATTGTATCTGTTATACCAATCTTCTAGCTCTTTATTTGCTTTTTCTGTCCATCTTTGACGTTCTTCCGTTTCTTCTTTTTCCATCTCCTCCAAGAGAACAGCCTTCTCCTCTCTCCATTTCTTCAGAGATTCTGGTTCTTGGGGAGTCATTACTGGCGCCGCTTGTGTGTAGGAAGCCTCTTGAAAATCATTGACAAAGCCATTGACAACGGGGCCTTGGCCTTCTTGTGGAAGTTCTTGTTCAAACCCTGCATCGATCAAATCATTCGCAGGCATTTGCATACCAACCTGGTCATCAATGCCTAGTTCAGCAAGCTCACTTTGTTCTCTGGCGAGAAATTCAGCCGCTGGATCCTCACCAGCGGTGAAGGCATTCATATCTTCAGTGGAATCCATCTTTTTCACAACTTCGTTTGGGCAGAACTGGAAGGCTAGGCTGTTTGATGCCTGAAAAGCTCCAATTGTGCCCAGTATTGTGCGCAGGAGCAAACTGCGGAGGATAAGTGAGTAACTTTCGTTATCGATCCGGAGCAGTAACGGGATCTAATCTTAAAGCACCTGACGAATACGACAGGCATTGGGAGTTACGAAATATTTCAAAGACGCCGAAAGAAAGCAAAAGCGGAAGTGAAAGTTGGAGTTGCAGCAAAGTAAAAAGCAAGATGCGTGCGAACAAGTAAAGACGATCCTGTTCCTGTGATTTTGTAGTTATCGCTATGAAACATACTCAGATTTCGTTTTCTGCTAAGGCCCGGTAAATTTCAGGCGTCAAGAACGAAAAAATTTTGAAAATTAGAGGAGTTTCTGGAACTCACAGGTTTGTATAGTTAATGAATCGAAGGCAGGCAAGACCATGAAACTGTATCTGTCTAGTAGGAGTAAGTGGGGGGATAGGCCTAAATTATAGGCGGGTAAATATGCAGAGTTACAGAAGGAGGACCCAATGACACCCCCTCTTTCTCTTTGTATATATAAGTTTTTCAGCCGACATGACAATAGATCAAACAATAGGAGAGATGCAAGTGTCATTGCAAGTGGGAACAAGTTTTCAAACCTGTGGCACGGACATGTCTTTGGCCCTCCTACAACTCAAGTCAGAAATAGCCACTGAAACTGCCTGTGGTCACCCAAATTGTCAATCGTTTGTCACATGTCATGGCACATTTCAATCAACAATTTCAAAATTTTGTCATAATGTTTATTTCAGATATTTTAATTTTGTTTGCAGAAACTTAGAAAATGGCATCAGAACTGCACAACAGCATGATAGATGCATGTGTGGTTGTTGGGATGGATGAACAAACTGGCTTGTTACCTCTACCAAAGATGAGCTCAAGCTCTGGTAGAAGTGGAGAAGATGATCCTTCTTTTGCCAATGCTCAAGGACCATTTCAGACAAATGTTATTGCTGTTTTGACTGGAGCAACAGCATTCTTTCCATGTCAGCTCTCCCAAGTTCCAGGTAAATTAATGTAATCTAAAGACCTTTTTTGGTTGTTTACAGAGTGTAACGCTACTTCATAAACACAATGTCAATTCAGCTTCTCTTTCTGATTGGTGCATTTGAGCTGCATCTGGGTATAAATTCCACCTCAGTTTGGTGTTTTTGTCTGTTTATGACGTTCATAGGAGTGTCAGACGAAAAAACCATTAAAGTATTCCCAAAAATATTTCCTCTGTTTATGGCAAAACTGTTATTCTGCAATTAAAAGTTCTGTATATATTGCACTATTGATGCATCGCTACTGAGTCAGACTTTGGGACAAGGCCATTATTGAATCAGACAGGGCAGATCATAGACAGGACAATACTGTAATTTTATCAGGGCCATCAGAAGCAGTGGGCTGCAGTGCAATAACAAACAATACAATAGTAGATGTTTGGGGCTGCAAAACAATAGTATGATGTCATAAAATCATTACATCATCAGATACTTTTCAGTTGTTTTGGCCCCCCCCCAAATCTGAGATTCCTTCTTAGGGCTTCTGATGGATAGTCTATTTATGGTAATGTAGGGGTTCTGCTCCCTTTGTCTACAATACTGTGGATACCCACTAGTAAAATAACTCTTTGTAATAGTATGACATCTAATTTTCTGGAAGCCTATAATCAATTCAGCTACCCACCTTTCCTAGGTCTGTAAAATAATGCCAAATCATTTCTCACTTTGGCTCTTCCCTTAATTTTATTGATCTTCCCACTGTATCCCGCAAGCTGATTGGTGTTCGAAACACAATGAAAATTTGGCTTCACGTTTCTGATTGGTGAATTTGTGTACCCATTCTGCCTTATTCAATTGTTTCTGCCTGTTTCTGACGTTTATATTTTGCAAGGAGTGTCAAACGAAAAAGCTTTTATCTTTCTTCCCTTTTTCGCTCTCTTCGTTAGGCCTATCTATTTATCCATTTCGTTATTGTGGGATGAAACTGATTTTATTATACTATCTTTTCAGCCGGAGATTACTATCTTGAAAAACAAGTTATTTGTCCAGCAGCAACGACAAACATGCCAGCAGGACACAGCAAAAAGTTGCGTAGATCATTATCTTACGCACCGAAAAGCATGCCGTTTTCTGCCGAGGTTGTTCAGAGCTTACCCCCGTTTTGCTTTCCCGACGGCGGCTTCACGTACACAAAACCAAAGGAACCTTACATGCATTATCTAGTACTGACTAATATCGACGGGGGTCGATCTTATGGTTGTGCAGTGATCATGACGAGACCTTTTCTTGTGAAAGATTTGGATCAAATTTCAGGAGTTTGCGATTTGGAGCTGACAGATAATGAAAGTGGCGACAGTGATATTACTTTCGTTCCATTCTGTGTGTGCTTGGTATCCAAATGGCCGTATTTTAACGCTATGAAGAACATGCTTTCCTCGTTACTGCCTTTCTTAAAAGGCCAAACAGATGTATGGACGCCACTGATGAAATTCGCGTCGAATGTTGCTTCCATTTTAGTACCCCCTGCAGGGGAGCTTTCGATTGAGATTGAATTGTTAGGGAATTGTATTAGTGTACCGTCGGCTGACGAATCAGAACGCTCTGTTATTGATTTTGACTTGCACTTGCCCTTTTTGATGTTGTCAATAGAGGACGTGATGAAAATCATAGCTGCTATCCTCACAGAACAACGTTTGATATTCATATGCTCAAATCAGGCATTGATCCCGTTAGTTATCGAATGCTTCTTTGCCTTTATCGAGCCATTCAAATGGAGACGAACATACGTGCCGATCCTGCCTTTCAGACTCGCGGATTTAATAGAAGCCCCTGGGCCATTTATCATGGGATGTCACAGCAAGTTGCGCACGCATATCAAACAGGTCATCAGAATGGAAGAGATTCCTTCTATCGTTGTTGTTGACTTAGACAAGCAAATGGTGGACACGAATCCTAGGGAGGACTTCGAGCGGTTGCCTGATTTCGTGTCACAAGCATTGTCTGTGCGATTACGTAAAGCTAAATATCATTACGATATAGAACTTACGAAAATCCCCACATTTTACGACATCAAAGCAGCGAATAAACACCGACAGAGATTCGCTGCTGATTTCGCCAGAGACGTCAAAACGGCATGCCTCGACATGATGGTGAGTCTGTTTGCTGACGCTATGTTGTTCATGAGAGTAGGCGATCGATTCTTCGACAAAGATGGTTATCTGCAATCGAAATTATCACAGGATCATCGCTTTTATCTCGAAGCATGCGCGTCAGATGCGTTTGATAGATTCATCGACAACCGACTAGAGAACCCGAGCAGCCGGGATACGTTTTCAATGATAGCAGAGAAGGTAGTTGCTTCGTGTAGCTCTACATCCAGGAAGCGTAGTACCTCGAATATACTGCCATCGAATCGTAAGGGCTTCACTTTGGGTGCCATGCTACCATTTGCAAATAAAAAGTACATCTTTCAACAACCAGAGTTACTTGAAGAGGGCCTTCACACTGGTGTGTACTTTCTGCAATATATACAGAAGCTGACAGAAGAGATAGAAGGTGCTGCATCGAAGAATATTTCATTGAAAGCCTCACTGCTTTATCTTCGTGGGATGCTGTATATAGCAACTAATCAACCAATAGAAGGGCTTGATGATTTCTATGCACTCTATTCAGCAAGTCAAGAGCTCTTCCCAACCAGTTACGTCCAACAAGTTATCGCCAATCTTGATGAAGAAACAGAAAGAAAACTCAACCAACAGGAATTCTTTACTCGAGCGGCCATGTTCCGGATATTCCTAAAAAAGACGGAAGAGCAACAGCCGGAAAGACCGACAAGGAAATTGCCAACATCACCGGTAGAAAAAGCCGAGTTTCTCCAACGAGTAAAAGCGTTATTGATCGCTGAGAGCGACGAAGCTGCCGAATGGTTATATGTCGCTTTAGAGTCTGACGGAGTTGTATCGCCGGAACGATTCACTCATTTATACAACACATTCACAAAAGCCGAACGCGATTTGGAAGCGATAGATATTCCGAGTGCTAAACTTGGCGATTCAGACAGGGTAATCGCGTGCTCTCCTCTTGTTAATACAACAAAAGGCATGGGAAGAATTATCATTACTGGTCAACGACTTTTCTTCATCGCCGACGGAGGCCGAGAAAGTACTTTGATAACGAGGCTAGAAGACATAAAAGAGGTTATCAAATATCAGCATTATGTTGTGTTTCCGCCTGGTGTTGCTGCGTTGAGAATTGTAAACAAAGGTAAACAATTTTGCATCTTTCCATTATTTTGCAATACTTCTTTATAGGGTTAAGAGCACTTACTACGCACATGAAGTGCTTTTAAAGACCCCCCTACTCACTATCTACACTTTTTGACTATTGGGAATAAGCAGTTTGACAAAGAGCATATCCTTGGGCTGTACCGACCCTTCCTGTAAACTTCGTATCTCTATGTTCTTATCAAAGAGAAATAATTTCAGCCATAGTCTTTGAGAACTACAAAACTCCAGGATAGCGAAAAAGAAGCTTAAATTCAACTTCTTTGAAGAAGAGTATGAATTTCAGAAACACAATTGAGTAAGGCGGAATCTTTCCTCAGATGCGGCTTGAAATATACCAATAGAAAAGTGAAGCTGAATGGTACATCATTATGTTTTGAACACAAATGATCCCACGGGATACAACGGGACGACCAATAGATTGAAGAGTCCAAGCTAGAAAGCGAACTGGTGAAGGTTAAATGGTGTATTTAGCGCCCAATCGTTAGGATCAAAGTAGTATAGTAAGCAACCGAGACCTTGACCTCCCTGTGCTTCTGACACACGAGCCAGCTGGATAAAGCCGTGACGCTATAGCACCTTGAACTCTTTAATGTGGACAGATGCGGTTTTAGTGTGGACAGATTCCAAAAGTCTTAAATATAATAAATGTTTGGCTTTGCCAATTTTTCCAAGCCAGTCCTCGCTTTTATTTTCTGCACAAGAATCTTTTAGATGTTTCCTTGATGTTATGTAAATAAGTTGAGGTTAGTAGTTCACTTACCAACCTATCTTGACTCTCTTCGCAGATCGAAATATCCCGCCTTTCTTTGCCTGTTTGAAAGAGGATAGAAACACGTGGGTATGCTTACTATATGAAATGAACGGTGGACATGAAGTAGCTCTTGCATTGAAGGAACCAAAAATGATTGAACAAGCATGCAACAACGTCATCTTAACAAATGTCCTCTTACAAATGGACATTGGTGGGAACGTGGCAGACGGTCTCTGTAGCTTCGCACGGAGACGAGACTCGGATCGCCAAGAATTATCACAGCAGACACGTGATGCCCTGGAACGATGGCTGGATCCATGTATTAGAGAAGCTAAAAAGACAACGATTATGAGTGTTGCTTACGTCCAAGGAAGAAGTTCTGGTGATTTTGCTACGATCTGGTGTGGCTTAGGCTCCGGTTCCATCATGGTGTATGAAGTCGAAGGTTGGACGTGTGTGTCTGAACTAAGGTAAGACAATGTTCATGTCAATGTTCACGTCAAATGCTAATGTTTATGTTTGTTTATGTTTATGTTTGTTTATGTTTATGTTTATGTTTTTATTTATGTTATAAATTTGTTTTATTTATGATATAAATTTGTTGATGTTGGTTTGTGTTAATGTTAATGTTTGTTTATGTTTATAATTAAATGTATGTTTATGTTTTGTTTATGTTTATTTTATATTTATGTTATGTTTGTTTATGTTTATGTTTATGTTTGTTTATGTTTATGTTTTGCTTATGTTAATTTTTATATTTATGTTATGTTTGTTTATGTTTATGTTTTGTTATGTTTATGTTTATAATCAAGTATATGTTTATGTTTATGTTTTTGTCAATTTTCTTATTAATGTTTATGTTAATGTTTATGTTGATATTTTCGTTGATATTTATGTTTATGTTAATGTTTTTGTTTATGTTTATGTTTATGTTTATGTTTATGTTTTTGTTTATGTTTTTGTTTATGTTTGTTTATGTTTATGTTTTGTTTATGTTTAAGTTTATGTTCATAATTAAGTGTATGTTTATGTTTATGTGTTTGTTTCTGTTTATGTTTATGTTTATGTCAATTTTCTTATTTATGTTTATGTTTATGTTTACGTTGATATTTTCGTTGATATTTATGTTTGTGTTTATGTTAATGTTTATATTTTCAGGCTTCGTGTTCGTTAGTTGCGGTTATCCCGAGTAAATATATTCGCACTTATGACAAACCTTCGATATTTATTCGGGCAACGTTTCGGCAGAGGTTCGTTTCCCACCATCTGGAAATAGAATGTTGTTCCTTTCCTAATTACTGCTTTGGTCAGATCACAAAGGGGTGTAAACACTAACTTATCAACTCTTGTCAGTACCGTATTGACCTTTTCTCCTATAATTTCTTCTGATATTTATTTCAAGTCCGAACCTAGCCATATGCGACGTTAATGTACGATTTCGTTTGTACTTGTAGGTACGCAAAGAACCGTATAAGCTGTCTGATTCCAGTTGGCGAGCGAATGGTCTGGGCTGGATCATTTGATTCCGTCATATACGTCATAGATACCGACACAAGAAAGGCTGAACAGCAATTACAAAATCACAGTGACTTCATATCTGATATCATATATGTTGAAGCCAACGCAAAAAGCTCACAAGATCTGGTCTGGTCTGCAAGTTTCAGTGGACAGATAATCAGATGGAATCCAGAAACAAGGGAGGCAGTGCAACAGATTTCCCTGGGAAAGGTGAAAACATTGACTCGACTAATGGTGATTGGTGATCGGTTATGGTGCGCCAGTTCGGATTGCTTATTCGTTGTTGATCCGAACACCGGCGCTGTTATGAAGAAACTTAGACAGCTTGATTGTGATATTCCAGTTGTTATGGAATGCTTCAGTCAAGTGTCTGAGAAACAAATCTGGGCATTTGGAAGGCAGAGTAACAAGTTGTTTATATGGAATACTACATCATACGAGTGTAAAACGATTGAAATTGACAATGGTGTTAAAGCCAGTGCAATATTGCCGATGTTAGATGAAGTATGGGTCGGCTGCAAAGATGGTAAAGTGTTTGTTATCAACACTGAGGATTTCAGCTGTGTGTATGAGTTTCACGCTCATACCGATGCCGTAAAGAGTATGTGTGTGACTGAAGAAGGACATGTCATTACTGGATCATCGTCAAAAGAAGGAAAGCTGTGTGTGGAACACCCTTTCGCGTGATCGATATGACGAAGCAAACTCACTTGGTTTTGATGTGTTAGACGGGGGTATGAGGGTCAAATCAAAATTTCGTGCTCGAAAGTTTGCACCATAATGACAAACTGGATTCTTTTTATAACTCTAAAATTAAATTACTGATTTTATCTTATTTGTCTGAAATAAGTAAATTAAATTGTTAGTTTGTATAAGATTTAGTTGCAGCCTCTTTTTTGGTAAAAAATGGGCCTTTAGGTCTTGCTATTAAAACAATGGTTTACAGTATATAAGGGCTACTTGCAATTGCCGTAGGTTGTCCGGGGTCGGTCACTGTCGTTTTAAGTCTGAAACAAACCTAAAAAAATTTAAGAGCGACTTTTCGATTCCTTGAATACCAGTAACGACCATATACGACCGGTCGCTGATGAGAGTGCAGGTTAGATTGCATAGTCCATTATCGGTCCCGACCGACCCATAATTACCCTCGACTTTACCACAAAGAGACCGTGAAAGGAACCGATAAAATCAAATGGAAATACCATAGCGAACACGAAAGCCCGCCGGGAAAAAAAATTCACTAAACACTAACCGTAACGTAAGTGATGGAGTGACTTAAAAAGACCCTTAAAACAGGCAGGTTATTACGTGGAAACTAGGTTTAAGGGTCTGTGAAAAGCTTGCTTAATTTTCTAAGTGTAAGGCACTGGCCAAACGATCAAACATTTTTTGTCAAACATTTGCAATTTGCTTATAAAACAATGTTTGAACGTTGAGCAACGCCAGAAAACAATGCTTGACATTGCAAAAATCTGCCCGATGTTTTTGAAAAAGTTCCAAAACAATTATTTTGCTTGATGCAAGCGAAAAATGTTTGAAGAGCATTGTTTCGTGACGTGGCAATAAGATAAAACAATTTGCCTGAAACAAGCACATTTTTCATGATTGACAAACAAGCACAGGAGGCCCAATCGCATAAATATCATGAGTGAAAAAACCTAACTTGTGTTGTTTTCTCCCTGAAACGTCCTATTTTCGATACAGATATTTGGTTGTTGCTGTTGTTCAGAAAACGCCACATTGTGATAGTTTTATACGTATATAATAAATAATAACAAGGGTGAAGCTTTTCTGAATAGCCTTGATACAACATTGTTTCGTTTTGCCTGAATTTCGGTGAATTTTGCGTTAAACGCCAACTTCTTTACATCAAAATGTTCCCCACCACCTAACCTGTCTACAGAGTACACTTGTTTTCACTTTCCTCAACTAAATCATTTAAAACAGGCACGAAAATATGTTTGTTTATCTGGCGGTTTGAAATCTGCCGAGCTCAGTCCTATCACTGTGGCCAGATCAAAGCAACCGCCGTTCGAAAAATCGTGATGCTGTGTTCGAAAGATGTTCGAAAATTACGACATAGACCTCCTGGATTCCTTACGTTTCTTTTGTTTTGTAACTGTAGAAAATAATAAACCGGGGGAGCACTGACGTGATTTTCGTTGAAATTTCGAATGCGTTTTGGCCACAGTGATAGGACCGAGCCTCGGCAGATTTCAAACCGCCAGATAAACAAACATATTTTCGTGCCTGTTTTAAATGATTTAGTTGAGGAAAGTGAAAACAAGTGTACTCTGTAGACAGGTTAGGTGGTGGGGAACATTTTGATGTAAAGAAGTTGGCGTTTAACGCAAAATTCACCGAAATTCAGGCAAAACGAAACAATGTTGTATCAAGGCTATTCAGAAAAGCTTCACTCCTTGTTATTATTTATTATATACGTATAAAACTATCACAATGTGGCGTTTTCTGAACAACAGCAACAACCAAATATCTGTATCGAAAATAGGACGTTTCAGGGAGAAAACTAGACTTATTACCTGAGTCGTAGTTATCGCTATTGAAATGAATCGCCTAGACGCTCAAACTACGACTCATAATCGAACGGTTATCTTTCTGGACTTACTTTTTCTGCCTCGTTCTCAAATTACCATGGTGACAATGATGTCAACGGTAAATGGTTGTAATGGCCTAAATTTTCCGGGTCTAAAACGCCTTGAATAACAATGTTTCTTCGTGTTAAAGTTCAACTTACTATTTGTTTTGCAGAAAGCTCTTACCAATCCAGCTTTTTTGATATTTGTTCAAAACTTTTGCGAGATTCTAGTACTAAATCGGCTGCCGAATAGGGCTCGTATATTTTGCTGTGACGAGGCAACGAACCAGCCTCGTTTCAACGGGGAACAATTTTTTGTTCCCGCCAGTCCCAGAAAATGTCCGTAATATTAGACTTATTACCTGAGTCCCAGTTATCGCTCACCAGACCGAGACTACACCAAACCGAGATCGCTCAAACTGGGACTCATAATATTACGGACATTTTCTGGGACTGGCGGGAACAAAAAATTGTTCCCCGTGGAAACGAGGCTGGTTCGCTGCATCGTCACAGCAAAATATACGAGCCCTATTTGGCAGCCGATTTAGTACTAAATGTCGCTAAAAGTTTGAAACAAATATCGAAAAGCTGGGTTGGTAAGAGCTTTCTCCAAAACAAATAGTGAGTTGAGTTTTAATACAAAGAAAGGTTGTTTTTTACGGCGTTTTAGACACGGTAAAGTTAGGCCATTACAACCACTTACCGTTGACATCATTGTCACCATGGTAATTTGAAAACGAGGCAGAAAAAGTAAGTCCAGAAAGATAACCGTTCGATTATGAGTCGTAGTTTGAGCGTCCAGGCGATTCATTTCAATAGCGATAACTACGAATCATGTAATAAGTCTACCGTAATATTATGAGTCCCAGTTTGAGCGATCTCGGTTTGGTGTAGTCTCGGTCTGGTGAGCGATAACTGGGACTCAGGTAATAAGTCTAGGAGAAAACAACACAAGTTAGGTTTTTTCACTCATGATATTTATGCGATTGGGCCTCCTGTGATGCAAGCAAAAAACGTTTGAAGAGCATTGTTTCGTGACGTGGCGAAAAGATAAAACAATTTGCCTGAAACAAGCACATTTTTAATGATTGACAAACAATGTTTGAACGTTGGGCAATGGCAGAAAACAATGCTTGACATTGCAAAAATCTGCCCGATGTTTTTGAAAAAATTCAACAACATTTTTTGCTTAATGCGAACAAAAAATGTTTGAAGAGCATTGTTTCGTGACGTGGCAAAAAGGTAAAACAATTTGCCTGAAACAAGCAATGTCAGTATGATACAATGTTTGACATATAATGTTAATCTCATAGTATGAAATGGTGGTGTGAAAACACGTATATTCGGTGTACACGTATATAACAGTGGAAGAGTTCCACTCTAGCTTTCGCAGAAATATTCTTTAAGTCTTGTGTTATGGCAATTTTATATATCGCTTATACCTAAAATTTCCAAATTTTATAGTTTTTACTACAATGTTTTTATGGCTTGCAATTTTATAAGCACACTGATAAGATATTTACGTATTTGTGTATCTGAACGTACAGTATTTAGCCAATATTTTTAGTTTTCAATCCCTGGTCTCTTTTTAGCCACGACCGTTTCTCTCTGCGCACTGGATTGTGCAAGTTCTGCTCAAGCTTGCTTCACTGATGCCCTGGCCAAACGATCAAACATTGTTTGTCTAACATTTGAAATTTTCTTGTCAAGCAAACTGTTTGACCGTTTGGCCACGTCCAAAAACATTGCTCGTCCAACATTTTTAGTTTGCGTCAAGCGAAAATGTTTTTGAACTTTTTCAAAAACATCATGCCACAAATTTTGTTGCTTGCCTGAATGTTTGATCGTTTGGCCGCCTTTCCAACATTGCTTGTCAAACATTTCTTTTGTTATTGGCAGGTGTCAAACTACGACAACTTGCAACATTTCTTAGCAACAAGGTGTTGAGTGCTTGCGCATTAGCAGTAAATGTTCCAAAATGTTAGACAGAAATGTTTTCGGGCGTGTCCAAACGGTCAAACATTTGTTGTAAAGCAAATTTTAAATGTTTGAACAACAATGATTGATCGTTTGGCCAAGGCTTAAGGCGAGGTTCTAGAAGGGTCCAGTGACTTTCAAAAAGAAATGGGTCACTTGCATGTGCAAAATTTTTCTTATTTCTAATTTTGCCACTTTGCAGCTGTTTTTAAGCTTTGATCCTTATTTCCTTAATCAACAATATAAAATTGAAAACAAATTAACTTACATTGTAATTTGAGCTTGAGTTTTACCAAGAATTTTACTCAGCGATGTTTCTGCTTTTTCGAGGACGACAGCATTGACAGACCTAAATACAAGTCATTAAGTCTCCCTCTCATCCACAGCTATTGCAGAAAGTCTTTGAACGCACGATCTACGATGAGATATACGTATATTTATGTAAATTCCTGTTCCCCTGTTTGCGTGGGTTGCGAAAGGGATACACGCAGTTTTTTTTATAAGCATCTGCGCATGGCAACCTTTTAGTAGCAAAATTTGCTTAATAGTTGCTTAATTTTATCTGTATCTTTATTGCCCTAAGAATAGTATAGAGGCTAGAAAAACAGCAAAATCTAACATTGCACATAGAATGACTGGAATTATTTCTCCCTGCTGATATTGTTACCATTTGAGACTTGGTATTGAAAGTTAAACGGAAACTCTTCAATGAAATGCCTCACTTAACGAGAAACATTTATAGCTTCTATTTTGATCAATCCTTGATTGCTTGCAGTGATATAAGTTTTAAAAAATTTAAAAAGTTGCTTAGGTTTTTTTCCTGTGGTTAAACGTTAAAACGTTGCTTAAACTTTCAGGCCTTCTACATCTTGGTTGCTTATAAGCGGTTGCTTATAAAAAAAACTGCGTGTATAACAAACTACATGTTTTAATGCATTTTCTTCAAACATTCTTGATGTTGAAGAATTAGCAGACGCAATCTTGATTGGGATGGATGAGTCGTAAGCATGCTGGACTATGCTCATGCTGACGAATCAATAAAGTGGTATTTTTGTGTTCTACACGGCTATCTCCGAAACTATTTGACATGCGTTCAAGCAAAGTTCACCAGCGTAAAGGCCCTTGCCCGGAAACGAATTTTGTTTTCAAGAAGGGTAGGGGGTGACAAGTAAGTGAAAAATCGCTCCAAAAATAAGAAACAGGCAGGCTGAAATCGAAGCCAAGTGTTCTTATTAAAAAAAATGCTGTAATTTTCTGCGTACCGTGGTGGATACACACTTCTGTCGTGGGCTATTATGCTTGATGTTGTGGTATTTTTTGCGTACTGTGGTGGTATGTTTTGCGTACTGTTGTGGTTACAAAATTATAGACAAAATCTATAGTTCAAGCAAGAAAAGAACGCAAAATTCACCACATTGCGCAATTAATACCACCACATCAAGCATAATAGCCCACCACAGTAGTGTGTATCCACTACAGTACGCAAAAAATACCACCACATTATGTGTGAAAGTTTCGAAAAATAAACGTTTTGGTTCAGTCCACATAAAAGCAAAAAACAACAAAATACACAAGAAAATGTCCTTCTATCTCACCATTAATTTCCTCCTCGAGTAAACAAAGAACAAGGCCACAATACTTGCGAACTGGGGAAAGAGCATTTGCTACCTCAGGTAGAACTATTCACCATTTTACGGTCCTAGACTCATATATGATTTGCAATATGGTTGTGTTCTCTCATCATAGCAAGCAGGTTGCGCTGTCAGTGCATCAGCTTTAAACCAAGAGTTGTCCAAGAAGAAGGCAAGAAGCACGCTACGCTGGGCTTTACAAAGTTATAAAGCGTAACCGATTGAGAGGCGTGCACAAGATAATTACTACATCTTTTATCAACTGTATCATTTGGGAGAACCATCCCATGCGAGTAGGCAAAATGTGGACGGAATTCCTTATAAGCCTAGCGCACACGGGCAAAACTAGTGTTGCGAAACGAGAAGAATTGATGTTTGAAAAAAGGGTGCTCCTGCGCGCGGCTGAGAGACAGGTCTTTATCAAAGAAAGTTTCGGAGCATAAAAATGTTAAATCTGAAACTGAAAACTCAAAGTTCTTGTCTTTGAAACAATAAGGCCCTGGCCAAACGATCAAACATTGTTGGTCAAACATTTAAGATTTCCTTCACAAGCAATGTTTGACCGTTCAGCCATGCCGCAAAAAATTGCTTCATTGGCAAGCTTCGATGATATGTTCTGCTTGCTATAAGCATAAAATGTTAGTTGAGCAATATTTCGTGATGTGGCCAAACGATCAAACATTTTCTTAAAAAAGCAAATTTCAGAAGTTGACCAAAAATGTTTGATCGCTTGGCGTTTGGCTAAGGCATAATGTCTCTCATCTGCGCTTATCTAGATCAAAAATGTTGCCAGTACGCGCTGGGCTGACTATTAAGCATTCTCCTCAAATTTTGATTCGAATCGGAAGCGCAGAATTCCAAAAAAAACTAAGCAGATAAAAACGAGCTAGCAGTCCCTTGAGTAATTAACAATCGATAAAATTGCGTTTTATCCATGTTTAAAAATAAAAAATACAAACTCGCGTACTTTAGGCCGGTCTCAACTTCGGCAATTTCGGTCCGCGTATGCAGCAACTGTGGTTCGAGCGCTTGCATGCTAGAGCAGCAGGCAATGTTCAGTAATCGAAAATCGGAAATATTCTGCAAAAACGGCTTGCCTCGAGGGATTTGATATTTCCTGTTTCTCCCTCTCAGTTTGAAAACCTTACTTCTGCTTGGCTGGTGGGCTGTAATCTTAGCAGAACATTTAAGTGTCAGAAAAAGTTGAAAAAAAGTTAAAGTAACTTCAACTTTCAAGCAAGACCATAGTGGACGTTCTGAACTAATGTTATTTATACCTTATTTATACTTATACCTAGTTCAGGTCACATGATCATACCTTTGGGGAATCATTAACTTTGTAGTAAAAAACGCAGCTCGCATCACGCTTTTGCACCGTAAATATTTGTTTCATGCATATTTCCTACCCAATGATATTGGTATTCCCAATTTCTATAGAGGGATGTTTGTCCTATGTTTGTCACAAAGAAGGTTAACTTCAATTTCAATATATCGTAACAGTCGATCAAGAATCGAAGATTTCTAACCCCAAAATAGAACGTTCTAGATAAGAATTCTAGACCCACAAAACAAGCGAAAATTTAGATGCAAAAATATGGTACTCATGAGAAAAATGTGATGGCGATTACCCCCCCCCCCTCCCCTTTGGATTGATCACGGATCAACTGGCCGTATGATTTGGTTTCGATATAAACAACGTTGCGGTTGAAAATGGAGCAAGCGCGATGGCCAAGCGCTTGATCGTCCAGGGGGCAGTGACCACATTTCCACACGCCGATCAAACTACCAATGTTGTGGAGACCAGCCTTTATAAATAGACTTATAACCTGCGTCCCAGTTATCGCTTATGAGATCGAGGCCAATACTAAAATGAGATCGCTCAAACTGGCGATCTAGTAGTTGAAGCGGGGTGCCGGGGGTGTAGACTCAATACACAAGTCGTTTGTAATTTGGCTATTGAACTGAATTCCTGGACGCAGAAACAAACGGCTTGTAATTTTACAGACCTAAAATTCGCCTAGAGTTTACAGCCTCACACCTTTTCGCCGACCAGTTTTTCGTCGCAGTTAGTGGCCCGACTTTTTCGTGCCCAAGAAGAAACATTACTGCTCGAAAATTGAAAATCAATTCATTAGTAAGCAAAGCAAACATTTTTGTAAACCTTTTTTTGCATTTCTGTGCTTTAAAAATTTAAGGTTGTTTTAGGGCCCGATAAGAACTTAGGCCATATTCTACTTGCCCACCAAAGAAGTTCCCGAATTGATATTTTTAAGGCAAAAAATGCAAAAATTACAAGTCGTTTTGTTTTGGCGTCCAGCAATTCAATTCAATAGCCAAATCACAAACGACTTTTGTAGCGAATCTAGTCGGGTGATGGAGGAGTGGAAACCAACGACTCAAGCAATAAGCCTACTTTATAAAACATACCACTACCAGCGCGATAATAGACCACTTCAACCAGGGGCCTCGTTTTCAAAAAAATTGAAAATTTGGTCAAAGAGAAATTTCGACTTCAGATTCGAATTCAGCACCTTCTTTTTAGTATTAAGGCAATTTTTTACGCTTCTAGTCCTTACGATGTTTATTCTATAGCGATTAAAAGTTTGAAAACTTATAAGGGATTTGACCGTGAAAATGTAAAATTTCACCCCCAGCGATTTTTCACGGTCAAATCCTTTATAGAATTTCAAACTTTTAACACCTATAAAATCAAGATCTTAAGGACTAGAAGAATAAAACTTTGCCTTATCACTAAAAAGAAGGTGCTGAATTCGAATCTGAAGTCGAAATTTCTCTATGACATAATTTTCAATTTTTTTTGAAAACGAGGCCCTTAGTTGAAATGGCCTATAAGCTGCAAAGCCAGAGTTACAATGCAAAGCGGTAAACATTAAAAACTATTGTTCTTGCCCATTCATGAATACAGTAGGATGAGCGTTTCTTGTTATACGTGACATTCGTTTTCCTGCATCACGTTGTTTCTGCATCTTGTTTCCCTGTGTACAGACTTTCGTGTGCTCAATGAGGTCTTCTTCTTGGCAAAAGCTTGAACAGTAGCCACGAGCAGAACAAACTGGACACGTAAACGTCGCCACTTTGCCACAGGGACAGAATAATTCATAACAATCTAGAAAGATTTGTTTTAGCATAAGATTCAGATACGTTTCTTCATTGTTGAAGTTTACGCAGATACAGAGTATAAAGTTATACTGTACCAAATAATTAGTGCTCAATTATAGCCAGGGCGGGGGGCTGCTTAGTATGATGAGCTGATAGGACCTGTAATCCTTTCAAAGTATACTTATTTTTTTATAAAAACTGCGGTCCCTAACTTGCAGTTAGGTTTCTCAAGGTTTTCCCACCTTTTCTACAATACAAGCTATATGAAAGTTCATGCTTGAGAAAGTCATTTGACGAGAAAGTCATTTCTTGTGTTCTATGTAGTCACTTATGCTGACCACATTCTAGAGCACGAAGAGGAAACTTAATGATAGGTCAGAATATAGAGCTGTTCTGAGATTTTTACTTAGTTCAATGTTCTATTATTAAACTATCGCTAAAACTGTTGCAATTTTTTTATCAACTACGTCGAAAAGTTAAGCAAGGGTTATTTACGAGGGGCATTTCACTCTGCAAAAAGGCGTACGAGATTCCCATTAAAACAAAAGGACTTTCAAGGGACTTCCGAGAAAACAATAGGACTTCCAGCAAAGGTGTACGAGATTTTCAAGGAGTGAATTGCCCCTCGGTCATTTAGGGGTTGTAGCGAACATGAGAACATGCGAAATGTAGCCAGGGAACTAGGGAACATGGCCAAAATTAAAAAGCAACAATGAAATATCGGAAAACAGGGATCAGGTAAAATCCTCCCTATCACTCAGCTTGATTATCGATCTGAAAAATAATCCCACAAAACTCCAGGGAACAAGGGATTTTCTCCAGGGAACAGGAGAACATGTAATCCCCCTAAACGGCCCTCTTTAGCCACAGCTTCAAATGGAAATGTGCAGCACCAGGAACAAAAATCACGCGACAATGTTGTCTGGTTTAGCCCACCCGTGGTTTAGCCAGGCCTTAAAAGCTCTGCAAAAACGTTAATGCAAAGTATTGGTTAAATAATTCAGGACGGTACCTGTGCCATGAAGGGTTTTGATTTTGATGACATTTTTGAAGAGCCGGTTGACCACTATGTTCGTTTCCTTGCTTGGTTTAATAGATTCAAATTTCGATGTAAGAAAAACAAACTGTTGCCTTGCCAAGAAGGGGAATTTCGAAAGCGTGCTTCGTAGATCAGTTAGTGTACCATTAATGTTTGCAGTTGCTTCACAAACATGATGCATGGTCCGATGTCCTTCTTCTTCGCGCAATTGCTTCACTTCTAGGGTCATGTACACTGCATTGTCACCTGTATAAGGAATATTTCACCAAAATTATCATTATTCAATGAACTAAACTTAGACAGCGTTGCGACGGACGGCCTTTCACTTAGCTCAGCAAACTTACTAATCGACTAGCTAACTGACTAAGTACTTAAGTAACTAATTGAATAACCAACTAACAAGTAACTAATTAATTAATTAACTAACTAACAAACTAACTTACTAGCTCAACTAAAAAACTGAATAACTACCTAGCTCACTAACTAACTAACTTAATTACTTGAAAACTAACGAGCTAATTTGCTAACTAACTATCTAACTAACTAACTCACTCACTCACTCACTCAAATAACTACCTAACAGACTAACCTTTAACTAACTAAATAGCTAACTAATTTATGAACTAACTAACTGACTAATTAGCTAACTAGCAAAGTAACGAACTAAGTTACCAGCTAACTAACAAACTAGCTTACTAACCAATTACGTATAGCTAAGCAACTATAACTAACGAACTAACTAACTAATTATCTTATTTACTAACTAACTAACTAACTAACTAACTAACTAACTAACTAGCTAGCTAACTAACTAACTAACTAACTAACTAGCTAACTAACTAACTAAATAACTAACTAACTAATTAACTAACTAACTTACTTGAAACTTGTAACTAGCAAACTAATTAAACTAACAAACTAACTAAAACTGAAAATAGCCTGTCCCAGTAGTGCGTGTCCACCATATAAAGCATTTAACTCGTCTCCTTAGTGCGTTTCATCTAACTGCATAAGTGCGTATAGCTAAGCTAGCGTGGTAGCTACGAAACAAACAAACTAATCTGAAAATGATAATATCGAATTCATTCAATTACCTTCTTCTGCATACGCTGCACTATCAGATGTTGGTACGTTCGGAGGAGACTCATCGACGTCTTCATCCAGCAATAACATGCTGCCACTCAGTGCTGCGAAACCATCGGATGATTGACTTAGACTTAATGTACTTTTGTCCACTGTCAAACGATCCACTTTTAAATTCACGGCACCGACTGGGTCTGCGGTACTTGGCCTTTTGGGAATGTTGTATGTTCTTTCCTTCGATGCATTTTTGGCTGATAAAGGTCTTGGGCCTGCTCTTCTGAAAGCAATAGATGTAGCAACAACCTATTTAAAAGAAAGTGCCACGCTGTTAGAAAAACGAACTAATTACAGGAAGCAAAGACAATTCTACGAGCTGCGTTACTCCATCGAATTTTCTATAGACTTTGCAAGGCACTATGTACGATGGTCGATGGAAACTCTTTAACGGACACTTCTATGGAGTGAAGACCTTAAAAAACTGATTTTAACAGGATATATTTCAAAACTAGGATCCTGCTTCTAATCAAACCGAATTCCGGTCGCAACTGGATCACTCGGTCAAGACAGGACAAATGTCGGTATCATCTGGTCCTACTGCCCATGCGTCTGGTGCGAGGATTCCGGAGTCAGTGCGGAGTCAGTCTTGTGGGTCTTGTACAAGGATTCCGGAGTCATTTTAGATTAAGGGGAACTATTCTTCTACAAACATCACATAATAAGCATAACAGCACTCTTTTTTGAGGGAAAAAGCGAGGAGGCTTGAGGGGGCTATAGCCCCTCACAACCATCCCCCGAGTGCGTAAGCGAAGTGGTCACAGCTAAATGCATTAACAATCTTTTTTGATGTCTAGAACGCATTCATATATACAATATTTATAGTCTGTATAACCAAAGACATCAGAAGATCAATTTCTAGTGGCAAAATTCATCAGTTTATTTCTTCAAAAACCTATTTGCATTTTCTGCCGTTAAATAGCCGATACATAGCCGATCATTTGCTGCCAAGTAGCAACAAAGCCAAAGTTGAAATTTGTCGTTTCTTACGAGATGGAATGTGCAAGGTGGTGTAAGCATAAAACACGACCAGAACTCCGTGTGATCAGAGGCAGGATCCAAATTTTTGGAAGTATTCCGTTAATCCCAGTTTTTTCCATTTAAATGTTTGTTAACTTTGTTTTTTATTACTTTTTATCATTGAATTTTGTTTTTATTTCTGTTTTGCTACAATGCCTGCCATACTTGTAATAAGTAGAGCAAATTGGCGAATGATAATAATAATAATGATAATAATAACATAAGACATACGTACATTCTCTTCCTTGCAGATTTCTTCCAAAAGTGGTTCTTTTAAATGTGCCTGAGGACTATTCCTTGGTGTCTCGATTTCATCATGATTTTGGTAGGCAGCGTTATCAAATGACGTTTCATTCAATTCAATACTGGTTCTCTTAGTTCCAACATCAGTAAACACAATCTCTTGAAACTCTCCCTTGTGAAACTTGCAACTTCTGTCAATGTCTTCGATTTGATCTGATGAGTGTACATATGAAGTCATTTTGATTGCCGATTTCTTTTTGGATTGCATTTCAAAGGCAATGACTTTCTTTCCCCGTTGTTTACGCTTCCTATACCAAATAAACATCACAACAGCAACAAAGACCAGAATGACAACAACAACAACCACGATTATGATGGTCAAAGTTTTCTTATCATCCTTTATCGGCTGCGGAGGAGGAATATTCTCTTTTCCGTCCACTTTCAGCGTCTGCGCAGCGGTCATTGATGCACCGTCAAACGTAAATGTGAAGCCACTCTTAACATCATCGACGACGTCGCTGACTATTGCCTTGTCTTGAGATGCCAACACAGTGACGTCAAAATCAACTAGAATACTACCTTCAGTTACTGTGATATTTGCAAGAATAACCTCTCTTCCAGGTTTACTGTATTTATTCTCAAAGAACGTTTTGAAAGACGCAATGAAAGCAGCCTCCTTTCCACGTATGGTGTTGAAGCTAATGTCAAACCGCAATTGGAAACGTTTGGTGATGGTTGGATTCTGACATATGCTATTTGGGACAGTGAAGTTCACAACAGACTGTGGCGCATAGGATTGGAAGACGTCAGTTTTAATGCCACTTCCAAAGTCAACAGAAACCTTATTTCCAGCTATGTTCATTGGCTTCTTGAACGTGTCAGTGACTTTGATTTGATTAGCTGATGTTGTTATTGCAATAACCAGGGTCATTCCGACTGAATTTTTGGTTAACTTAGGCTTCGCAGATTCGATTTTGTAAACTCCAGATCCCACGCTATTCAGCTTGAGAACTCTGCCGAACACAGCTCCACCTATACTGTATGACGTGACACCATTTAGGCCAGAATCAGTTAATTCGGTATTCAGGGCGTTACTGGAGTATGAAAGAATAACGAATACTTGTGCATTACTGGGAGCTGTTCCATCTTTATTAGCCAGTGCAGCAGAGATCGACAACTTGCAGTATGGTGCTGCTGGATTGTTCAGAGATACATTGACAATGAATGCAGAATCTCCAACGAGGGTGTCTCGTGTCATCTTGGCATCATCATAATCTACGACTCCATTCTTATCTGTATCTAACATTACCTTTTGGGCTGCAGATACATCTCTTTGGAGTCTCTGGCCGAGTGTGGACGTAAATCCACTAAGCGACTCACGTGCATACGTCTGAGTAAAGGCTGCATCTTTGATGTTGACAACACAGTCCAAGTTTGCGTCTCCTGGCGTATTCCGTCCGCATGATGTCGGCTTGACAGACAGCCGCGGTATTTCCTCTGCATTTTTATCGACAATTATAATGTCCCTCGATGCTGCTGTGGTTGGCATCGATAGCAGGCCAAAGAATGTGATATCGGCTATCTTGGGGATACCAATAGTCGTTTTATTCGGGGCAACAAGTCCAAGAATTCTGATACTTCCAGTAGACGGTATGGAAATAAACTCTGTGCTTATGCTTTCATATCTCATTATCGACGTATCATACGTTACAGTGACATCAAAGCCTTCGAGATCTTGCGTGCCGACGTTGATATGCACTGGGACGGTGATTCGTACGCCCGAAGATACAGCGAGGGGTACCGATCCACGAACAGAGCCGACGTATACACCGCCGGAGCCAGTTCCACTCGACGATCTCATGTTCAAGAAGATCACTCGCATGTTCACAGATTTACGACTGGCAACGGCTGCTTGGTCAGAGACGAAGATGTCCAAGGCATAAAACTGTGCTGTTGGTATCTTTGTCAAAGTCACTATGCCTGTTCAATGAGAGAAGGAAAAACTTTAACTCAAGGAATCAGCTTTAATGAATGCTTAGCAAGTATAAAAGAAATACAGCAACAGTAGAAGCGAATAAGCACGAACAACAATAGCATCAATGTTTCTATAGGTTATCCATACAAGTAATAAAAATTCCAGTGCCAAGGATTGAGACTAGACTTATACTACCTGAGTCGTAGTTATCGCTATTGAGTTCAACTGCTAGACGCTCAAACAACAACTTATAATCGACCAGTTATCTTTTTGACAAATTTTTTTCTGCTTCGTTCTCAAATTACCATGGTTACAAGGATACGTCGACCACCTGGTCTTAAATGCCTTAAAAAACGTTTCTTTGTCTAAAAACTTGACTTGCGAATTTATTTTACAGAAAGATTTTGCCAATCAGGCTTTTTCGATATTTGTTCAGAAAATTTTCCGAGATTTAGTCATAAAATGGCTGCCGAATAGGGCTCGTATGTTTTGCTGTGCAGTGCAATGAACAAGCCTAGTTTCAATAGGCATCAACTTTTTGATGCGGCCAGTCCCAGAACAGTTCCGAAACATTATGAGTCTGAGCGATCTAAGTATCGCAGAAGTCTAGGTTTGATGAGAGACTCAGGTAGTAAATTTAAGTCTAGAAATTTCGATCTTACATGTAAATATATATATGCAAATGGTGAAATACCTGCTGTCTGATTGATACTGAACACACCATTACTATTCCCATCGGAGATAGCGAAGTGAACTAGGCCATCGACATCGTAATCATCATCAGTCGCATTGATCTGAATAACAGTCTCTCCAACCTGTACGTTTACACCAAGTAACATGGTAATCTCAGCAGGATGTTTAAGGACTGGATAATATTCATTAACAGCAACGATTCTCAGTGTCAGATTCACGGAGATATTCAAAGCAGTCGGAGATCCTTTATCGGTAACAAACACGGTCATTGTTTCCTCCATTGACCTGAGTTTACGTGAATCAAGATCAAGACTACGCATTGTGATTAAAGCTCCGGTATTCTTGTCTAATGTGAACAGTGATGATGAATTAGCGGTCATATAGTACTCTAGTTGACCGTTTGTCCCTGAATCCGCATCAGTAGCGGTTATGGTTACCGCAGTTGAACCAATACCGGAATTCTCCGGGATGATAAGAGTATTGGACGCTAGAGTCAATACCGGTGCATTGTCGTTAACATCTGTGACGGTTACCGCAACGGTTAGTAATGCGGTTTTCGGTGTTCCGTAAACAGGTTGATCTCTCGCTTCAACAACCAGTGAAAAAATTTTCTGCGTTTCATAATCAAGAGCTTGCGCAACTTCCAGGACTCCATTCGACAGCCCGAATACATTACCGGTATTACCGGATGTTAAATGGTATGAGACGTTTCCATCAAGACCAGAGTCTAAATCACTGGCATTAACAACAAAGACATTGGTGCCAACGGCGGTATTCTCGGCTAACGAAACAGCAACCTGACTCTTGCTAAACATTGGTGTAAATTCATTAACACGTGCAATACGAACATAAACGGTTATGTTGACCGACTGTTGACCATAGATACCGTTATCATGGACGTTTATTGAGAAGTAATAAACAGGCTCAGGCGTGTTGTTTAAGTCCAGATCCAGTGATGCTAGAGAAAGAATGGAAAACAAAGTTATATTTCAGTTGTTGAATGCAATAATGATTTCGGTTTTCTCTCATATCTCTAGTAGAGCCTTCAGGAGAAAGGTAGAGGGTAGATTGCATGAAAAGCGTAAATGCTAACCGCTTAATCAAGACAGCAAAAAAGGCTTGGGGTTCAGTACCGCTCATAGGAAGATTAAGGGAACTTGCACCATTTCACAGGTAATTTCATTGATGTTACAGTAACTTCAAAATATAAAATTAAAAACTCTAGCGTTGCAGAAATGCAGAAATTCATCGGAATTTTGAAATCGTTGAGTTACCGACAAATGGGAGTAGCCTACATTATAAACGAGACAACGGCAGAAATTGTACCATATCAGACAAAAATATCAGACATTTATGGTGAAGAAGAAGAATGAGAGTACAGCTTATATTCATTTTCACAGCTTATATTTTCTGGGCTTCAATTTAAGTGGCTAATGTTTGAGGATGGCAAAACAAGGGCAGTTCATAAGGTTCATAATCAAGAAAATGAGATACTCACAAACTGCCTTGAAAACTCCACTGTTCGAGTTAAGACTGAATTTCCCTGTGTCATTGCTTGCTAACAATTTGTATGTCAATCTTCCATTTTTTCCTTCATCTGCGTCAGTAGTTGTTATATTAAAAGCATCTTGCCCAACCAGTACTGTTTCAGGGACAGTTATATTCAGCACAGGCCAATCATACTTCGGTTTGTTATCATTAACATCAAGTACGTTGATCTTTAATGCTTTGTCAGTAGTCCATTCAAACGGGCTCGGTGCACTATCACTGGCACGGATGGCCAACGAATACGAGGAGACGTTTTCACGGTCAAGGCTTGATTTCAGTTTGAAAACACCAGAGGAACTTGCAAGATCAAACAGCCAACTGAATTCGTCATTTTTGATGGTGTATTTGACGTCACCAGCGATTCCTGTGTCCTGATCAGTTGCCAAGAACGTGTACAGTGTTTCAGGGATGGTCTCGTTCTCGTAAACATTGATAGTACTTGGTGTAGCAGCATCAAACACGGGGCGGTAATCATTTTTGAATCGAACATTAAATGGTTGAGACATCACCTGGAAAAAAGAAGAATGTAGAAGAAAAAGTGTTAGAGGAATTCTGTATTATTTGGCGAGACTAGCCAAGTGGGGCTTCAGGCATGTGCTACCAAGTTTTTTATTGATTGCGATGAGAAGTGGATGCATTCTTGTGGATCGAAACGCAACAATCAGAAGTGTGAAGCTGGACGGTATTTGGTTTTGAGCACCAGATCAGCTCCGGGCATTAACGTACAACCAGTCTATAGGGCCTTTCGGTCTTTACACAGACAGATTCCAAACTCCTAAACAAAATCATAGTCACACGACTATGCTTATGACTATGCTTATGACTATGCTCATAACTCTGACAAAACAATCATCTCGCTCTGCCAATTAAAAGGAAATTCTTCACTGGATTCTCTGTACAATTTGAGTTTTCCAGTAAATGCCGGCGATGTACGACTATGGATTAACGGGGATGTGCTGCCGAGGTTTCATATATCCACCCACTTATAAATTACACAGAGGCCCTTTATTATGGGTTATAGCAAGCCACATATCAGAGATATTCTGGGCCTAATTATTACAGACAATGGGTTTTCTTCAATTTCCCACCCTTCCATATGGGATCGTTATTCATATTATACCCATGTTTAGAGAATCTCAGGACCAAAAACTCATTCGTTAGGGTGGCACATAGCCGTACAAAAATTTTATAAGTACCCCCTTCCCCCCCCCCCCCCGGGAGTCAATGCTATCCTATGTCAGAATCGCGTTACTTAAAGAGGCGCTAATGTAATATAGTGAGACAGTACAGAAAACGAAACGCACGCTATATCTACCTGATGACCATAGTTTGACACAAAAAGCAACGTATATCCCACTCCATAACGAGTTATTTTCAGGTCAGTGAATCTTGCAACTTCCCCGATAACCGCAATGGCGTTTGTTCCACTAAGTACCCCACTATTAGGATTATTTGATATCGTCGCTGTTATGTTCCATTGCCTTTTCAATGGTTTTGCTGCTCGATTTGTGCCGATGTCTCTTACTTCAATCTCAGGTTGTTGACCAAAGATAACAGAGTCATTGGCATTTGTGACTGGGACCTTAACTGCCAGATAAAACGACCTTTGCTTCACATCAAACGGATCAGATACTAATGACATATTAGCGAATCTTGGGTTTGGTGGCTTGACTATAACGTTGAACAAGAGTCTATATCCAGAAGCGACATCGTAGAAATTTAAATCAGTGAACTGAATTAGCCCTGATTTCGGAATCTTGAAGTATGATGTTCCGTTTAGGACAATGTTTGGGCCTCCGGAGTACATAGACGCATTAATAAACCACCCGCCTCCTTTCCAGCCTAGATTACCCGCAAGTGCGTCTGGGTACCTCGATCTGATTTCAAGCATCGGTTGGTTGCCACAGACAACAGTATCATTGCAGTTCCCAGGCTGCTGAGCAATGCGCAGATACAGCTCTCTTTCTTGTACGTCAAATGCGTCCGAAATAAACTCTCTAGTGTATTGTGAAGATGGTGACGTCATTGTACTGAGTCTAAGCTGGAATCCTTTTCCTGGCGTGTCAATACTTAGGTTTGTGCAATGTGCGATTCCTTCAGTAAACTGTATAGTAGTACTACCATTCAGGTTTGCATTGGAATTTCCATTGCGAATAAGTTCTGCTGTAAAAAGCCATGCTCTACCCTTCCAACCAGTGTTGTCCACTATTTCACCATTGGCCCGGTCTCGGACTTCTACTTTCGGTTGCTGAGCAAACGGTACGGTTTCATTAGCTCCTCCAGGTTGGTTCAACAGCATGAAATACAATACGCGTTCTTTGATATCAAACGTATTTGAATCCGCAATAAAGTTAACCGTCGTTGGATATGTCACATTGAATCTAAGTCTGTATCCATTACCACTATGCGTTACTGCTAATGTTGAGAAATTCGCAGTCCCGTTTATGAACTCCACTGTGGTATTACCAATCAACTGTGCATTTGGGTCACCTGTACCCGCAACAATACTCGCAGTGACTCTCCAACGATCAGTAGGTCGGCCTAAGTTACTGACCCAACGATTCAAGGCGTCGAACATTCGCAGCTCAGGTTGGATTGGGAATGCGACGGTTTCATTGCTACTGGTTGGTTGCGTAATAATAGTAAGCTTCGATGGGATTAGATAGTCAGTAGGAACTGACACCTTTTCAGCTAATGACATCTTCTGATCGTAGCGTAATGTCGTGTTTGTGGCATTTACGATTTGAACTGAAGACGAAAAAGAAAAAAGATAATTCTCACAGAAAGTAAAATGTCGTAGTTTCTCTAAAAAACACTCCTTGTCCCCAACATTTTTTATTTCACGGGATTTAATAGAACATTCATTAAGGAACGCGTTTATTTAAGTCAAGCGTTTATTAGAGGCAATGCAATAAAAACTATGTGTAATAGCATCAGAGCAACAGAACCGGACTTTTCCAAAGCGTAAAAAGTTAAATGAATCAGTGGATTCTAACCCTCCCCAGGCCTTTCTATATATCATTTCTTATATACGGTTCTGAATAGATTGGGCAGTAAATAACAGTATAAGAGGGTATAAGAGTAAGGTGCTGTTTCGAGGGAGCACCCCTTGTGCTAGGGGCTCACTTTACTTACTAAACAAAAACGAGGGACCCTCATTTGAGGGGTGGGGCACTCTATCGAGGAAGGGTATTCAATCTATCTAAAATCCAAATCTACCAAATACTGCCAGCCTTCTCGAGGAAGACTATGACAGGGTGAGAGACCAGAGTTAAAGGTGAGGTAATTTATCTGCAAAATTGGGAACTAGTGATCCATATGTGGATTGAAGTATATAGACCTTTTCATAGGGGCCTGGTTCGGTGCGACATTTTCTGGAAAATGGTAGATATCTTGAGTAATCCTCTCTGCGTATAACGACCTTGATTGCAGTCGCTTTAGGAGTGGCAGTACAGCAAAATTTACTTCACATTCACAAATTATGCAAGAAAAGATAGTGAAAAAAGAAAATTGTGACTGTAAATGTTATAAATATTTGTAGAAACCATAGAGTTGGTAGAAACTCAGGAAACAAGACGAAAGTAATTCACAAAAAGAAAATACTTTATTAAATGCCTCCGAGGGCAGATAAATTCTTATTAAACGGGAATTTAAGCCAAATTTGCTGCACTAACTCTCCTAAAGTGACTGCAATCAAGATCGTTGTCTACCATCCTTCAGAAAAATGTCGCGCCGACCCAGACCTCTTTGAAAAAGTCTATTGTCTACATACTGCTTTCTTCCAGCTGCACATATGTTGAAGGAATGCATTCACTTATGTAAATACGGTATATGCAAACCAAGCGAGTAGTGAAAAAATTCTTATTACCTGTGTCAAGAGTTGCTCTTACTCCTCCAGTAGGATCGACGGGTTCTGCTTCTGGTTCAGTGACAGTTATCACACTGAGATCCAACCCTGTGGCTGAAGCAAGTTCACCCGTCTGGGTACTCTGAACAACTTTCGTAGTCAATGCTTCAAGCTCAGAGAACGAAGTGACATTTGCTAAAAAGAGATAAAAGTTTAAAAGAAGTTTACAACACTGCACTGCATTGCATGATATTGTATTGCACTGTATTGTATCGAATAAAATGCACTCAAGGATAAGGAATTGCATTGTATTGCATTTTCATTGTATTGTATTGATTGCATTTCTTTTTATTGCATTGTTTTGACTGTATTGGGTTGTATCGAATTGAATTGTATTGCATTCCAGTTTATTGTATTGCATTGCATTGCACTATATGGTATTGTATGGTATCGAACCATTCTTTTTGTTGCATTTCTTTTTCATTGCATTCTATTGATTATATTCTGTTGCATTGTATTGTATTGTATTGACTGTATGGAGTTGTATTTAATTGAATTCTATTGCATTGTATTGTATTGTATGTTAGTGGACCGCAATGCATTGCACTGAACTCTGTGGTATGGAATTGTATTGTACTATATTACTGCATAGCTTTTCATTGTATTGCATCAAAATTTATTGCATTAAATTGCATTACATTGCATAATATTATATCAAATAGTATCACATTGTATTGTGTATTGTATTGTGCTGCGTTGTATAAACCCAATAAGAATTTGTTATGGTACGCTAAGGCGGACTAATAGGGTAAATAGGGTTTTATGCAACCTATAGTTTAAACAAGATAATCAGACTAAGCTGTAGACCGTAGACTCAGTAGACTGTCTATAATTAGTATTCATAATCAAATTCACCTGATGAAGTTTGGTTTGCAGTTACGTTTGAGGATATATTTTGACTTGGAATTGTTTGCTGCGGAGGGTCACCAATTTGGACCTAAATTTGAACAAACACAGGTTAAATAAGTAAACAAATAAATGACTAATGTATGTAATAACAAGAATTGTCGCATCTTCATGACGAGAGAGCCAACGCATTTCAAATAAGCTAAAGAGCTCAATGGAATCGCTGAGTTACCCTCCAAGTCATACGGCTCTCCTCCCGTTGACGTTTTATGATTCAGTTATGTTGAGCCTTCTTCAGCACTATATATAGTTGCATATATTTGTCATGAATGGGGAACACTAGGATAAATTTTTCCGCAAGTGGCATACCACAATGGATGGGATTCGAGCCTGGACTGTATGATCAGAGAGTCAACGTATAACATATACAGGTTGTGTACTAACATCAACATATGAAAGATCTCCTGTTGCTCTTTTTCGTCGAGTTCCACCAGCTGAAATGACCTCCATAACTCTAATTCTCGACTGATCTATTCCAAGCAAAGCTGCAAGATTTTTACGATATTCTTCTTGAAGAAATCATCAGTGCTTACAGATGAAGTTGAAACTCCCATGCTTAGCTACGACAAGAAAGCAAGGCCAAATGAATTCAATGCTGAAACGTCTACAGAAGTCTTTAGAAATGTTAACGATAGATACAATGGGGACTTCGTTCCCCAGAAGAAAACGGCGGAAACAGGAGAATGTAATTCATTAAAGCTATGGCTAAACTAGGAGACATGTCGCGCGACACTGTATTCGGCGTGTCTCCCAGGGTGGCTAAACATGCGAGTGACAAGCGAGCAACATGTCCCCGAGTGATTTGCATGTCACGGAGACAAGAAATGTTTCTGTTGTCTCCCAGAAACATTTGCATGTCTCTTGCTACAAATTTTGTCGCGCGCTACAACGTTTCCGAGGAGGCTAAACTTGGAGACACCGAGGAGACATCAATGTCGCACGCGACATGTCTCCTGTTTAGCCAGGCCTTTACGCAGAGTTTATATCCAGTGCAGATCCAAATGCACTACACCGATCAGCAACCTGAAGCTTGATTGGCATTGTGTTTTGAACACTAATAAGCCCGCAGAATACAGCGAGTTAGCAGCAAAATGAGATAGGGGAAGACCACAGGAAACATAGAGGAGAAGGATAGTGAATAAGATGCAGAATGAGGAGAAAATGCAGGACGATGTCAGCTTCCTCGCAGAAGACTGAGCTGCCTAGCGACAATTTGTTGGTGCTTTCTACTCCAATGGAAGTAAAGAGGATAAGGTAAGTTAATAAGTAATTCTGAATTGCTGCAAACTGTAATTGCAAGAATTAAAATATAATGAGATGAAACTAAGGATCTCTATCGTGGGAGGAATGAACGCAAATAAGCTAAATTAACCTCCCCTTCATAAATTGCTGTCCAGTAGAGCTAGAGAAATCAAACCGGGTACAGGTATTAGGAGCAACGTTGGTAAATTGGGCATTTCCCGCTTCTATTATGACGTCATTGTGACATCATAATCAAAACATGCTATCAATGTCAGTCAAAAATTGACCTTCCTTAATATCAATAGAAATTCGGAAATTTCTTTACATTTTGTTGCTAGTAACCATTTTCTATTGCCTTGCAAAGAATCAGTAAATTCTGATAAGATTTATTGGTAAAAATAAGCATTCATATGTGATTTTGGCATGACTGCTTTCCATATAAGACAATGTCACATGACCTATTGTTATTATTATGGGATTTTTTGTATCACATTGTAGCTTATACATATAGGCTTAAAGTAAGCCTGGTTTGGAAGCTTACATCCATCACACAACAGAAGAGTTACAAGAAAAGCTTAAGGGGGGGGGGGGTGGAGTTAAACATCATCTTAAAATTCACCTGAATAACTTGGGTTGTTCTGATCTCAATGTGTTCACTTCCCTTTACAACAATATACAGCAACTTTTCAGCATCATCAAAATAATTCAGGCCTGGATTTCCAGACAACGTTGGCAAGTATTGATCAGCAGGTTTCCTCGGATCTTTTTGCATCAGCTCGAAATTCTGTCCTTGCAGTTTGGCATTTGTAGGCATTACATAGATACCTATTGAGAGACAATTCTTTGATTAGACCAGCATGACATGGGTTGCAGCTCAAACCATTTAAAACAGTTTAATAGTGAAGGCTATTGACGGGTGGAAACCTACAGCAGGAGTCGAATTCATAGGTTGCTCCGGCTATGGATTATTTGCCGATTCGTTGCCCTACATTTTGGGTCATGTTTTGTGAATATTCTACGAAGTTATGAGTTGTGATTTTAGCTTGAGGTAAACGGTTACCCTTAACGGCCATTTCGTAGTCTGACAGCAACAATCCTATTGATTTTCCCAATGTTTTTAAGGCAGATAAAGGCTTTACAAAGTACCAAAATTCAAAATTGCTCTTTTACTTAAAAGCATTTTTCGTCTGACACTTCTCAGAGTATAAATGTCAGAAATGGTCCGTAACAATTGACTAAGGCGGGATTTATACCCAGATGCGGATCGAAATGCACCAATCACAAAAGTGAAACTGAATCGGTAATATGCTTTGAACACCAATCAGCTTACGGAGTATAGCAGGATTACAAGTATGAAAGATTTGATAAAGCTTTGAGATGAAATTTTGACCTGGCTATGGGGTACGTGCTGTAGATTGCACCTCGCAGTTAAGGAGTTTGCTTTCAAAACGCGAGTGGGCTTATCTACGGGAGAGGGGCTGCTCGGCGGGTTGGGCTTGTATGTGCGGCATTCTAACAGTTTTTCAGTAATTTATGCATTAACTGACTCAACTTTACCTTTGTAATAAACATCATTTCTTTGTGGGTTCGCATAGTATATTGATACCAGAATAGCATCTGTGGTTTTGCTGTTCAAAAGATGCAGTCTCATCTTATGAGGGTTGAAGCTTGTAAAATGAAGATTGTATGATAGCTGAGAGGCAACCATAGTATAAAACGTGGAAATTCTTTCCTGGCATGTGTATCCAAAGCAACAACCATGGTCCATAGGTCCGTTGATTAGATCTACATATCCATTCGCGGCAAGCGCGACAGGAGACAAACGCCGCGTCTCCGTGTCATCATCCATGCTTTCAATGACGAACAGGTAGTAATCTAAACCGCGGCATTTGTATGCCCCGTAGTCCGCATTGAAGGAGCACAGGCTTTGGGATTTAGTACCACGCACAATACCCTTGTTTGAAAACTTGGTATCTGCATTGATCCTTGAACCATCTTTATTAGACAGCATTGTTTTTGGAATTCGATAATCACCTGTAAAAATATATTATATTGTAGAAAAATATATTGTAGAAAAACAGGGTCCTTACCCGTGATTTCCAGTGAATTTCAGTTCAGTAAGGTTCTGCCCAGATTTCATTATACTTTACTTAATACTTACCCAAGCCAAATGCACGGTCACCATCCCATTGGTATTCAGATCGTGCCACGATACTACCACCAGCAGTACCGAACGCGGAGCCATCAATATCTTTGATAAGGAGCTTCCGAAGACCATCACAGTCCATATCAACGCAGTCAGCCGGGTTAACGTATTTTAAAGTCGGCTTCGGATAATGGACCTTATTGCCTTCTGTAACATTGATGTATTTGATCGCCTGCATTTCAGTCGGATGCATTATGTCGCCTGATGCACCATTGGGCATGAATATGACAGTCTTCTTGCCATTACACGCTGTAATGAAGTTTGCGAATGTTGTCCTGTTGAAGCGTACGATGCCACCAATTGCTGGGTTATCAAGCGGATCGTCCCATGGCTTAAAGGGACCTTTCGATGGAAAGGAGCTGAATGTTGACATCAGGGTTCCTACCATTCCACCTAGAAAGACAACACAGCAGAGTATCAATAGCTATTTTTGGCATAATTGAGAGTAGCCGAGGTGAGCAAAAGTTGAAACAGTCTTAAAATCTACTAACGAAAGAAAGCAAATTTAGGGCGTATTTTTTGGTCACATTTGGTTTTCAGAAGACACTTTTCGGCAGACGTCGAAACGTATTTTTGGTACCGCCTTCTGAGAGCGCAAGTTTGGCAAGCCCTGGAATCCCACATCCTTCTGACCCGGAGCTGGAGAGGGAATCTCGTTCTCGTTTGAAATTTATCGTTTAATTCGAGTTTTTTCTCACCAGCCTACCGTTTTCGGCAGCTGTGTTTTTTGCTACAACAAACTTTTTCCTGCTAAGTCTATGGCTTTCAGAATTTAGAGGGTCTGCCAATAAATTGATAGTTACCTAAAAATGCACCCATAGTGTTAAACTAAGCTAAAAAGATATACTCAAACTTCCCCTTCAAACGCTAGAAAAGTCGCTTATACGTATACGAAATACCATGTACAGTAGAGATTGTCCGAAATTTTACATAGGAAACTCAAAAAGAGAGACTAGAACTCAGCTTAAAGAACAGAATCAATGTGCTCGTTTGAAAGGCTTGCCATGATACGGCTCGACTAAAATGTCTAAGGTAAAGGGATGAAATTTAACTTTGCGTCAAAGATACTTTGGCAAGTTGTGGGAAGGGGTTATTTTAACAAGGTTGGGTGCCCTTCAAGTACCTCCGTGGCAATATATTCCTCATACAGAGGAACACCCATTATTAGAAACCTCTATACAACTGGCACCCCTAATCAACGGACACATATTTTCGTCCAAAGGGTCGTTTCTCTATGCAAAAAACCTCCATATAGCACATCTCTACAAAGAATAATAACGTCGACCCAACAGGTGTCAGTTATAGTGATGTTCCATATTGTATGGCATAAGATACTCACCGCTTTTTGTCTTTCTACCTCTAGATCCAAGCATCGTAGCAGGATACGGTCGATTGTTATCACTTGCACAGTCATATGAGGGGCTTATACCAATAATAAAACTGTCTCGTACTTCAATGAACTTATCGATTCTTCTATGAGTCAGTGCAGGCGGTCTAGCCACGTTCAAAAACAAACTATCAATATTATCCGCAGCAGTGCATTGAGATACCAAAACACTAGAGCTAGGCCATGCGAAGATACCATAATCGTAGTTCTTCCAAACGAAGAAATGGGATATTCTTGAGCAACCAGGGAGGTGATCTACATACGGCAAGTGGACACCATGGAGACAAGAATGAGCCTCGTTATCACGCCAGTCTCTAATGTTATCAAACACTTCACAACTTTCACCGGGTATCAAAAAGCCGATTTTTTCGCTACCAGCAACAACATTTCCTCTCATAGTAGTGTTCTTCGCTTTGGAAACCTCGATACCACCAGGCCAGTGCACATCGAAAGCAGGCGTCATTCCTTTAAAAGTATGTGGAGCTATTGCCAAGGCAACTAGGTTCTTGATTAGTTGGTTACCAGATCCCTGATTACGGATGCCAGAGCCCACAACGTGGTGCAAAACATTGTTCTCGACTAGCAAATTATTCGTTCCGAAAATTCCGATTCCAGAGTTGAAACCATCATGAAACGTGTTTCCTTTGACGAATGACTCGTTTCCTTTTATTGTACCAACATCAAGGAAAGAGAGAGCATACCTACAAAACAATGGCAAATATTGAGTTTAGCAGAGTTTATTGTGAAATAATAGCGCGGTCCACGCCCAGGAAGACGATCGACTACCAAAGTGTACGACGCAGGACAGGTCTCAAATCTGTGACCAATATTACAATGTACGCAAGCGTTCTATACCAGCTATGCTGTTACAGGAGATCCAAGAGACGTTTGACGTACCAATCGCTTAGACTCATTACATATGTCCAACTCTTCGCAAACAGTAACGGCAGAATTCAGCAACAACAACAACTATTTACTAAAACAACTTGAATTGGATGGCCTAATGCTCTGATCAGTTTTTAGCGACCAATCTTTATCAGATTGGCCTAGGGAGCGAAAACTACGACTCATGGAATAAGTCTACCAATCACTAACACTGCCCAGTTAACTCTTTAATGTAGGGGAACATTTGCATTCGACCATCACTACATATACGGCCTTCAAGGACATTCGTAACTAGGAGGTGGCTCCCCGAGCAAATCAACGCTATACAGGGAATATCTAGCGATTGGAAGAGAATAGAGTCCGGTTTTTATAAAGTTCCCTAAAAATAACCTCCACTCTCTATTAGATCCCCTTAAAAATCTCTGTGAAATATGCCAATGATTAACTTACATTTGGAGGAAACAAGGATTACACTCAGTGAGGTATTTGTATTAATCTGAGCAAAATTATACTGGAGAAAGGCGAAGGTGCAATGGAGTATCTGGAAGGAGCTACTAGGGTCTCAGAAGTAGACAGACTAACGAATTTTCCACCCTTGCAGTAACGCTGTTAGGGGAGGCTAGGGCTCGGAGCCCGATCTCAATGAGCCCCTGATACTACCAGCTAGCCAGACAAAGCCTGCGATTTTACAATAAACAAAATACAAGTCGTATAAATACCTTGGATCGTATGGTTCGTTCCATCCATACTGTCCACAGTGACTGAACTCCACATTTGAAATGACAGCTTTGCCTGTATACGTAACCCCAGCATCAGTGTATGATCCGACAAGCACACGACAGCCGAAGGATTCTTTTCCGTGAGCCCCAGCAGGTTCATCTACACCTTCAATCCTGATATTCCTTGTCAACAGTGCGACTTTGGCAGCCATTGTCACCATGTGCTTTCCAACAGCATACTTTCCACCGATGTGTTTATACTTAAACGCACCTGATAACGTAATCTGTGTTCCATTATTCTTGACATTCGTTATCTTGAATTTCTCAACTTGTCTGGATTCATATGTAGTAGATGACACCATTATTTCCTCTCCAATTTCCCAGTCTACTGACGTATCCAATACAATCTCAGTATCCCCAACATTAACAGTCTTCGCAAGTCTTGTCCAGGGAACATTCCTCGGCCTACCGATCATCTGCAGGCGTGCGAATACTCCTAATGCTTTCGCACCGACGTTTGGTCCATTATTAAGTGGAAGGTCCTTTGTAGCTTGATTACCAAGGAGACGAATAAAAACGCTATCCAGCATTGGTTTATCAGGCCAGCCAACGATTAAGTTACCATATAAGCCGCTGATGAAGATTATTTCGGCTGATAAATTATGCGAACGGCCATTTTCTAGCTCCAGTGTGCCATAGATATACAGCCGCTTGAGTTTTGGTGTTTCTATGTCAGCAACCATCCATTTATCGGAGTTAATCATAACATTATCACCATCCTTTGGAAGTATACCATTGTAACCTCCATAACCTTTCAAAGTACCAGCCCAGTCTTTAGATTTACTCCAATAACCAGCCTTCTCCGGTCTTCCTTTAGGAGCGGGCGGTGGTGTCGGTACAACGCATTTCAGATAATAACAGCGGTAAACTCTTAGATTAACCGGAACTGGAGTCGGATTTTCGGGTTTGGAATAATCCCTTCCTTTCGCGAGAATCGTTAATTCCTTTGTGCCAACATTGAAGTTCCAGTCACCGTGTTTGTTTGAAACCGGATCCGGAATACCAACCGTTCTGTTCACAACCGCACCAGTTGTTGTGAAGAAGTCCGGTTCTTGTTTGAACTTATGGCGTAGATACAAATACTCTTTCTTCTCAAGGTCGTATACTTTCATGCTGTAACTTATGTTTGTTATTTGATTTGACATTTCGAAACCGATTGTTGTGGTATGGTTCAACAGAACAACAGCTACCCATCCTTTCGGATGAGTGAAGGATTTTTTCTTCCATTCACTTGTTGTATTCCCATACTGATTAGTAAACGTCGCATATTTACCATCAATAGAAGATGGCTTTATCCTATTAAAAGCAATTCGTCTGAATGATACACCCGGCTTGCAAACGGCACCCGGGAATGATCCTTTACTGAATTTTGCATCTTCTGTGCAGAAAGACGGGGGTAATGTCGGATTACTTGGCAGAGCACTTGCGCCTTTGATCCCAGTTAGAGTTCCATCGAGATCTTCGTAAACGGCTTGGTGATTCAACTGGAATTTAGCGATGTTTGGGGAATTTATATATTTGATCTTCTCAAATCTCGTTGTCCAGCCTCCTCTCTTAGCGGAAGAACAATGCGCACAGGGATTCAATGTAGCACAACCAGGTGAATCAAAATTCACGAAAGTCACATTTGAAACAATCAATCGTGAAGAGCCTGGAAGTTGAATACCTTGCCGAGTACAAGACGTCTGAACGGAGCCTCGCAATGTGTTGTACTGCTTCAAATCTGAATGACCAACAAAGAGAGAATCCCTAACCATTGCTCCTCCCCAAGGGCTATTTTCTGAGTTAGCTATTATTACTTCTATGCCTGCTACATCATTATCCATGACGACATTGTGAACAAACTGGACTGCTCCGCCGATACCAATTTCTGCACCGCGCATATTGTTCCATGAAATAAGTGAGTGGAAAACCGCTGGCTCGGCTTCTTTGGCTCCGCAGGCTCCTCCCTTCTTTGGGTGGTATATCGGAAAGATCCATAATCCATAGCGGCCGAAAGAGTGTGCAGTGTTGTTTCTGAACTCTAGCATCGGGACATTTCTGAAAGTAAACAAATATGTTTCAAAACGTGGAAGGCATTGAAAAGTTAGGGCGATTCAGCTTAAATTCTGAAAATAGTAGGTTTATTAGGTTTGGAAGGTTTTCTAAATCTTCTACTCAAAACGGACAGAAAGTTCAGTAGACTTTGGAGAAATTCTGATTTTCATTGCTACGATCGCCATGGTGGCAGATTGTTGCTGGTACGGGGTGACTATTCCCTGATCTGGTTCGCGGAAAAGAACGCTTATTAAAGAGGGGCGCTTACTTCGAAATCTGATGTCTAAAGGGGCGTCTTTTCCATGAGGACACTTCTCAAAAGGGGGCGCTTAAGAGTACGAAATACAGTAATGATAAATGATTCTTAATTTACTGATAGCTTGGACTAGGACATAGAAATACCATATTTCCTCGATTAAGCGGCGCTTATTTAAAGTTCCCTTTCAAGGAGGATAAATTATTTTAAATTAATGAATAAACTAAGGTTCTGACGACAGCTAAGCTTTGCAGCAACTTGATAAAAGGTGTTTCTTGATTTCTCCCATCAGGAGTTTGCACATACAGTTGACATCCGCTATCTCGAACTCTTAAGGGAAACTGGAATTTGTTCGAGATAGCGAATGTTCGAAATAACGGATGCCCTATATAAATATAACAAATTATAGTTTTTAAGTCAGAAAAGGAACCCCCAATAACATGCAGGGTTACTGATCCCAAATTTCATCAAACAAGTCTGGTTTTTTTTTACATAGGAGTCAAAGCTCATAGATAACGGGGTTCGAGATAGCGGATGATTTTGCTATACAAACCCTTATACCAAAACGAAGGAAAATGGAAAATCGTTCGAGAAAGCGAATGTTCGAAATAGCGGGCCGTCGAGATTACGGATGTAAACTTTACACTATTTAATGAGTGTCCGAGACCAAACTACTGATGGGCATCTAAGTATAAAAGGGGCGGTTATTGGAGGAAGATCCCTATTCCAGGTAATACGGTAGCAAAAAGCGAGTAGGGAAAAACCAAAAAAATAAAAAAAGAGCACCGGAAAAAGGAAAACAAATCTAAAGAATTAAAATGAAGGAAAACAGGCCATAGAAAACAACTTTAAACCAGCAAAAACTAGCAAAACCAGGCATTACCTAGGGCAGACAGTGGTCGTGAAACTTGGTCCGTCTGGATGCTCAAACATTTGATACCAGAATCCAAAATGGCTGCCACCTGCAGCTGCATTATGTCTGACTGTGTTATTCGCATTTGTGACCCAATAGACTGCAGGAGTCACATCAACATTCAGAGTTGAGCTTGAAGGTTTTACGAAAATACCAAGATTGTATTGCACGAAATTACCAGTTTCAATGCCATTTTCCATGAAAAATGCATTTCCTGCAAAAAAATAAATGAAATTATGTAGCGCTTGTAGACTTATTACATTCGTCGTAGTATACACTCCTCGACACTCTACTACCTCGCTAAAACTACTCGGAGAAAATATTTAATTATGTTATTGTTGTTGTTAGAAGCTGTTTCCAAAAGAGTGGGAGGAAGATTAGCGCTTGTGGGATGATGACCGAGGCAGCGCTTTAAGCATTGTAAAATGGATGAAAAACGTTGGTCACAAGATTCACAAAATGTCATGATGAATGATGTTGGGTGAAAATTGATCAGGATCAAAAATTTATCCAGTATTTCAGAATTGTGGCTTCGTTTGGTCACCTCAGCCAAAAATGTTATGCGTATAAGATTTGATCAGGTACTCATTGAACAAAACAGTTAAAATAAACAGCATTCTCACTCTCTAAGTGAAGACATCTTATAATTCATTGACATATAAACGATATGGGGACAGACGGAGATAGGAAATTTCCAACAATAGTCCAAGGCTCTTCAATCCAAACCACGATTTTTTTGGTACGAAAATAGCCTGATAATGTTGGCTACATTTAGAAACCTATGCATTAGCCAGCATGCGAAAAGACGTTAGGCGAAATGTTGGGTGCAATGTTGACGATATGTGTCCAAGGGTTCACGATTCAATAGATTAATATAATAGAAGAGTAGAAGGAAGAAAAACAATTCTTACCAAGAATATCATATATGACGTTATGCTCGACAACGAGGTTATGAATTCCATGCATCGTAACAGCTCTGTTGAAACTATGATGAATTGCACATCCTCTGACGTAAGAGCCTCTGACGTCACCATCCATGTGAAAGTGAATTGGATAGCGGCCTAGTCTGAAAGCCTGACCTGCATGGCGAACTTCAACATAGTGGAAAAACCCTCTTGCTTTCCTTGAATTCTTCTCTCCCGAGTGAACCATAATTTGCACGCCAAATTGATCACTGCCTCTCTCTTCACCGAACCGTCCATCAAAGCATGTCTGTGTTTTGAACTGCCCAGGTTCGAATTCTTTCGGACAGTTAGCAATTTTATGCTCCCATGATTTCTCTTTCGAGCCTTGGATAACGATGTTTCTAGTCAAAAGACCGACCTCGGCTCTCGTCTCAATGATACGGCCGTCAATCGTTTGACTAAACGATGTATGCCGATACTTCAGTGCGGGAGTAAAATCCAACGTTTTGTCTCCATCTCGTTTCCCCGTGATTACAACAACCTCGTTTTCGCGGATGCTTTTGGTAGTGGACGCAATAACAACTTGATCGCCAATGTTCCATCCTACAGCGGGCAGTTTCAATTTGATTGTCGTAGCTCCAGCATTAGCTGTTTCCGATAGATGTGTCCATGTGTGTCTAATGTGTTTGCCGTATAGCTCCAAAGAGCCTTCTCGCACGGAGAAAGACTTTGCTCCGTATATTGGTAGTTCTGTTGAGCGTACGTGTCCATGGATTGTCACTGTTGCTTTGTGTTGGTATGGTTTATCTGGGGATTCACCAATGATGAACTTTCCATTTTCTGTGATTAAAATATGTTTTGCTTGAAGGTGAATGTCTTTTGTATCATCGAACATGACAGTTCCACCCTTGATTAATAAGATGTTTAGAACAGGGGTATCCATGTCTATCAGCATTTTCTGACCAGCTTTTATGATGACGAAATCATCTGTAAGAATGGAAAGTGTTATCAATCATTATCAATAAATGAATCATTATTGATAGCGAATATCATCATCAGTATCAATATACTCATAATAATAATAATAATAATCATCATCATCATCAACATTATCATCATCATCGCCATCATCATCAACATCATCATCATTATAATCAACACCATCATCATCATCATGTCATCATCAGAACATCATCAGCATTATAATCAGTATCGTTATAATCATTGCAATCATCAAGATTTAACCATCATCATCATCATCATCATCATCATCATCATCATCATCATCATCATCATCATCATCATCATCATCATCATCATCATCATCGCCATCATCATCATCATCATCATCATCATCATCATCATCATCATCATCATCATCATCATCATAATCGCCATCATCATCCACATCATCATTATATGAACAATCATCATCATCATCATCATTATTATCATCATCATCATCATCATCATCATCATCATCATCATCATCATCATCATCAACATTACCACCATCATCACCATCATCATCATCATCAGAATCGCCAACAACTATAATTGCAATAACTTTCTATAGATAATTCATAAAATTAACAGTTCATAAAGACAATATCGTGAAAGAAATGTCGCTTAAAGTAATATCAGTTAGCAGCATACCTGCAATAGGAGGATCCTTTCCACCCCAACTGAATTTCGAAGACCAAACATCAACATAAAAGAAGCTAGCATTGACCGGAATGGCTTTTCCATTGGTTCCAACATCCACTCTGACATTTGTTTTAATCGTTTCTTTGCTGGGGCCTGTGATACACACATTTCCGTTTCGCTTACAGATTGTACCGCACACGGAACACCAGCGATGCTTACGACAGTAGGTCCGGACGTGCTGTTGAGTGCTGTTCCAGTAATTGTCACTCTGACGCCACCACCGGTACCGCCACGGGCCGGACTGACCGAAGTGATTGTCGATGTAAGTGCGGATCTATACGTGTATGAACTCGCGAGAGACTTCGTTAACCCATTTGCAGATTTCACTGTAACGTCGCATACAACATCAGAAGCCGCATTCGGATCCGAGTAGGCAGGAACTTCACAAAGTATTACACTGTCAGAGACGGCGGATTTAAATATAGGACATGAAATATTGCATATAGTAACTGTATCATTCGGGCTAAATCCATAACCACTCAATGTTATATTCCTGCCTCCACCGAAGCCACTCTCAGCTGGCGTTAAGCTATCAAGGACCAGCTCATAATCAAATGTAATGTCTTTATTACTGTCTCCCTTGCCATCGACGCGTACATTGACAGCAACTTGGCCTGCTACGTGTGCATTTAAGACACACTCAATAGAGCTACTTGTTGAAGATGTAATATTGCACCCGGCATTTCCGAATTTGACCGTCAGCGATCCACCGTCGAAATTACTTCCTTGGATCGTAACAGTCTGGCCTCGTCGGCCTTTTGTCGGCGACACATTAGTTATAGTTGGTGTTTTCGATGAATCAAACGTGAACGTCGCAGTCGGAAAAGCTGTTTCCCCGGACGTAACGACCACGTTTTGAGCACCGGTTCCAGACGGTGTACGGCAAACGATAGTTGAGAATGTAACTGACTTGACAGTACATGTTTTCCCGCCAATGGAAACAGAAACTCGGCCGAATTTCGGATCAAATCCGTTACCGGCTATAGTGATATCCGTTCCGCCGTGCACACTGCCGGAGCTTGGCGTTACAGAGGATACGGCAGCAAGTCCTTGTAGCTTTTCAGACACATTAAACCAAGCATTCCCGATAGGATGAATGTAAACATGAGTATTGTGGTTGCCTGCAGTTACACCTTCAATCTTGCATCTTATAAATGTATCATTCACCATAGTAACATTACACGATGTAGGGCCTACTGAGACGACAACATCAGCGATATTGTTACCGAATCCCGTTCCAATGAAGTCCAAGAATTGTACCGAGTTAATAACTCTGTTTGGGATATCGTATATCATCGGTGTTTGCGTGGAATCGTAGTTGAATCGGCAATTACCGCCTGTCGTGTCGTTGCAAACCGCATTGTCACCGTTGATGCGAGCTGCCACGGGCCACGTTGCAGATTGCAGGTTCGCCAGTCGTCCTGTTGTGCATTTGATCTTTGTATAAGTAATACTGGTTATTTTGCATTCAACTTGACCAATGGTCACAATAGCACCTTGTCCCATGAATCCAAATCCGGTTATTTCAACTTTAGTGCCCCCAGCGGCAGAACCAACGTTTGGTTTAATTGAAGTCATGACCGCATGCATACGGACTGTCTCGTCAACTGGACTGCTGATGCCGACTAACGCATTACCTCTGTTATTGACATTCAGAGATACTTTTAAATGGGTATTCACTGGTGGAGAATTGCTGATGTTAATACGACATGTTATACGAGAATCTGTACTTGGCTGGACATCGCAGACGTGGTCTCCTAGCTTTACAGTGTTCTGGCAAGTTTCGTTTGAGAATCCGCGTCCGGTTATAACAACTTCAGAGTCAACAGTTATCCAGCGAGGGGATAATGACGTAATCACAGGCGTATAGCAAGCAGCGTATGTATACATGAAGGACTTGTTGTTTGACTTCATGTGACTGAAATCTTTGCATTCAGTGAAACTTGAAGACAGGCCATGTAAACATGAATTCTGTTGCGAGCTTGGCACGTTGTTGGGGATAGGGATGTTGATTGCTTTGTAACCTGAAAAAAAACAGATCGATATTTGACTTGACAATGTAAAACATTCAGGTGGACAGTTAAGACAAAGATTCAGGTTCAAGAGCAACGAAAGTGCTAGGAGCGGGCCCATGGAAATGCCACCAATTTGATGATATTGTTCAAGAAAGGGATAGTAGGGCAACAGGTCAACTTGCCACAGTCAATTGGCCACCTATCTAGTCAAGTCGACTCCGCAAACGATTATTGGCAAGACAAGCCGATTCTATCACTGTGATCAACGAAGCTTTGGAGGTAATGCCCTAAATAATTAGTAAATCAGATCAAACAAGCCATCCAGAAAGCCTGTACGAACTTTTTATAAAGACAAAATTATAAGTTTTCCAGAATTTATATTTCAAACTGAGCGAGTTGTTTGGCAAGTTGACCAGAACACGGTGACGACTTGACCTGCACTATGTGACGACTTGGTCGAGGGGTGAGTTGGCAGTGAGGCGAGTTAACCAGAAACCATAAGGTTAGCACGGAAAGTGCAAGGATAACTGAGAAATCACGTGAAACAGCCGCGTAGCTTTGTGACGTTTGCGCATATAAGATAAGCTTTCAATTGCAAAAGATATCAGCTACTAAGAAAAGGACAAATAATAACCAACTAACCTGCGACCACCACAGAAACAGGAGCGACAGATGACATGAGCGGTCCGACAATCACTCTCCCGCTCATCTTAATTCTTCCTGCAGTATCAATAGCTCCGCTTGAAAAGTAGAATGTTCCTTGTCGTTCAAACTTATATTGAAAGTTGCCACTACTGCCACGAGGGCTAACAAAGCCAGTGCCATCATAGGTAGAGCTGAGTTCAGTTGATTGGTAAACTCCGATTTTCAGTCCTGATAAAGGATTGCTGGCCCAGTGCCACTAGAAAGGAAAATTCGGAATAACTGGAGAATGATCAAAAAATCAACATGGGTGAAGGTGAAGTTGCGTTATTAGCCCCGGCCGCTAGGAACCCTAAAGTAGATATACTAACGAGACGCGACCCAGACTGTGACACTACTATTGCTGGGCTCAAACCTGAAATTTACTGAAATCCTGACAGCACGAGGTATCTGGATTACAGGATGCATTTCGCACAGAATACAGTGGATGTTTTCAACTTATCTTACATATTAACTTGCTCTATTATAGGCATACACTTATTTTTTAATAAGCAACTGGACTTCTATTCAGCCCCAAAAGTTGCTTAAAAGTTGCTTAACAACTTTTGTACAAACAACCAAACCTGACATCGCGGGTAAAAATCGTCAACTGTTAGGCTTACAACACGACTTTTGGGAGACAGTAAGTGGAAACACGTTAGCTAAAGAATTTCAACATGCAAAACATAAGAACAAACAATTTCATAACAACAAGAAAGAGTATATAAGCTTGGTTTTTGACTTCTTAATGCTTACAGTAATTCAATTGAGCCCTCAAGTTGCTTAATGTAAAGGTCAATTCAGCCGAAATTGCTTATTGAGCGGTATCTTATGAAAAAAGGGTATTTCCACTTTATCCTCATCCAATAATCACAGAAATATCGTACTAATCCACCTGATGTTTTTCTGCCCAACAATGATTAGCCAAGATCAGCATAATTATCGTTCATAACAAATCGATCTACACGATTTCTGAACACATGGGTACATTCCAGCCTAAAGGTTGGTGCTATTTTATTTAAGACGATAGCTGCCCTGACTGTACCAGTGTGAAATGCCAGTTTTGAAAGTATCTCTTATCGATAAAATGAAACTATACAGTATCAATAAGAGACCAAATTTTGTTGTCGAACAGCATCATATTCTGGCTATTTTATCAAAAAAAAAATAACAATTTAAGCTACCTTGACAGAGTCTCCAACATTGATATTGATAATAGACACATTCCAAGCGTACCCCACTCCGTAATCTAAAACGAAAACATATAGACCAATAGAAAATATGTATAACCCAGCTTTCAGACGCTATAAATCAAAGCGATCAGTATTTGTCAAACTGAGTAGGCATTTGAGGGGCAATTATTGGAATAAGGCTAAGTGTGAAAAAAACCATTGACGCCTCAAAATGTTGGATACAGACCGGTTTAGCCCATTTTCAGGGCTCGTCAGTGCAGCTAGACTGAGTGAGGACTTTAGCCAAACGATAGACGTCAGGCATTGGATTTTTAAGAGACTTACGCTGGGTTTTTCTCACTTCTTAACGCTCCTCTTAAACAAAGTTGCTTCCCTGATTCTGTATTAGACGATATATTGAGTTGACCTAAACGAAAACCAACCAGTATGTAAAAAAACATTCTCCAAAACAACATTCTTTCGATATCTATTTTAAGTCCTTGCGGGAGCATATTGTAGAAATATAGCTACACAGCAACAGCGTTGTAAATGATAAGGACCTATATTTAAGTTCCAAAGGTTATGTTCTTAAAATACGTCTCTCGATGGTTGGCAAGTTACGCAACTCAAAAAGGTGGGGTTAAGTGCAACCTTGTGGCAAGTTGTAATGACTACACTTTTTTTTTAATAAGCAACTTGACTTTTGTCCAGCCATCAAAGTTGCTTAAAATTTTAGACATTTCAGCCCTCAAAATTGTTAATAAGTTGCTTAACCTTTTTTTATTTAACAACCACCCCTGACTTTGCGGGTCAAAATCGTCAACTGTTAGGCCTATAACACGACTTTTGGGAGACAGTAAGTGGAAAAACGTCAGCTAAAGAACTTCAACATGCAAAACAAACAATTTCCTAACAACAAGAAAGCGTATAAGCTTGGTTGTTTGACTTCTTAGTTGCTTACAGAATTCAATTGAGCCCTCAAGTTGCTTAATGTTAAGGTCAGTTCAGCCCTAGTTGCTTATTAAGCGGTTGCTTATTAAAAGAAAAAGTGTAGATCCGAGCCCATGACGTATCGATAAGCGCCAAACTTTTGCTCCTTTGGACATGTTACCCGAAGAAGAACTCAAAAAGTTATTAGCTCTTAATAGGCTGAAAAGACCTTTCAGGGGTTCAAATGCTCAAGATGCTAAAATATACAACTGTTACAACAACTCAAAATTATACCTGGGTGTCTTCCAGAATTGTCAACATTAAAAACTTTGCCACTTTCTCTAGTTCTGCAAACAATATTTTGCTTTGTTGACGAGATCACATCGCATGGTACACGGCCGATGTTTACTTTAATCTTTGTTGAATTCTCAGTAAATCCTGTTCCGTTAATCGTCAGTGTCGTTCCACCCAAGACTGATCCTTTATCCGGGTAAACTGAGTTGACAATTAGTTTGTATTCAAGATAGGAGTGCTGACTTTGTGCTTCACCTTTCCCTGGTACTAACACAGATAGATGGTGCTTGCCTGGAGGGTTCGATGGAGTTCTGCAGAATATTTCAGTGGCCGTTGCATTGATAATTTCGCATTTTTTCTTGCCGATAAGAACTTCGCGGTTTTCCCCAGATGCAGGCACAAAAGAAGATCCTTGAATATGTAATATTTCTTCGCCAAGTACAGAAAGCCAGGCCAGAGAGACAGTATTTACAACTGGAGTAAAGTCAATAGAGTATTGGAAAGCATCCACCATCGCGGCAGTCTCATCTATGACTGTGACCTATAAGATAGAGAATGTTAGTATCAAAGTGAAGCAAAGTGAAGAGCAGTGAGGTGACATCAAATGAAGCAAAGTGAAGCAAAGATAAGCTTAATTATGTAAAGGAAGTTAAGTAAAAGGAAAGAGAAGAAAAGTCAAGTCAAGTCAAGTCAAAAGTCAAGTCACGTCAAGTCAAGTCAAAGTCAAGTCAAGTCAAGTCAAGTCAATTTAAGTCAAGTCAAGCTTTGTTAAGTTAAGTTACGTCAAGTCATGTCAAGTCAGGTCAAGTAAAGTCAAGTCAAGTTTAGTCAAGTCAAGTCACGTCAAGTAGCGTGAAACAACTTCAAGTGAACTTAAAAAAAGCAAAGTCAAAGTGGGAGGGCAGCAGAGTGAGGGACAGCGAATAAAATTAGAGCAAGGTAAAGAATAACAAAAAAAATTCAAGTATAGCTAGAAAAGTATAAATATAGTCAAATAAAGTAAAGTAAACAAAAGGAAGGCAGAGCAAAGCAAATTTAATCAAGCAAAGCAAAGAAATAAAAGAGCAAAACAAAGTACAGTAAAGCAAAGTAAAACTTACGTTTACGGTTACATTAGAAGCAACGTGCTTTGTCGTCACACAAACAATCGTAGACATGTTTATAGATTTTACATCACAAGTAGCATTCCCCAATAGAACAGAACAATCTTTTATGGAATTGCCAAAACCATTTCCTTTGATCGTCACTTCAGTACCTCCAGTCAAGCTTCCCTTATTAGGGAAATGGATTCAAGCACCATATTATACCTAGAGAAAGAATGTTTGCCATAAAAACGAATGTTGATTATTTCTTTCAGATACAAGTATTTTCTTTAAAAAAGCTTAGCTAAAGGCCTGAGTCTCAACGTTTAAAGGCCTAAGTTTCAACGTTTTGAATTTTCGAAATTTTTTACCCTCTTTACTAACAGTTTCTTAATGATTTTTTTAAACGTTTCTAAATTTTGGAAAAACATAGCACACAGTGTCACTTTTCAAACAAATGAAAAACGTGAAAAGGGCAGAGATTTTAGTCAAAATTATCCAGAAATGTTGAAAATGAATTTTTTCATCATTACTCCCAATGTTAGTAGTGAAAATGATATTACAAAGTATCGTGAATGATAAATAAATACTGAAACTCACTTAAATGTATTAACATTTCCAGTAGCCTTTGAATTGCCTTTATATTGAACGTGCACGTTGACCTCGTGGGTGCCTGCTTGGGAGTAGCCTGAGATGAGGAAACGAAATGGTCAGAAACTAAGTCCAATTGAACGAAAATGGTTACTTCAATTACAAGATCTTCACAGAGCCTTAAGCTCTGGATAAACTAGGAGACATGTCGCGCAAGACACTGCATTCTAGGTGTCTCCTAGGGTGCCTAAACATGCGAGTGACAAGAGGGCAACATGTCCCCGAGTCATTTGCATGTCGCGGAGAGTCTCCCAGAAACTTTGGCGTGTCTCTTGCTACAAATGTTGTCGCGTGCTACAAAGTTGAGACACCGAGCGGACATCAATGTCGCACGCGACAAATCTCTTAGCTTAGCCAGGCCTTAAGTATGCGACGAAATAGAACTCTGAAGCAGCTTTGCTTTGCAAGGCAAAATAATAAGAAAGAAATAAAAAGCTTCCTTGACGGTCTTCTACTTTTCTCTTCATCACATTCCTACCTTACTATATCATTATCTTATCATTTCCCAGCAAAAATCTTTTTTTGGGTACGAAAAAAATTAAATGGTCTTTTTCAATTATTTCAAAACTTAATGCAAGCTCTATCGCATTTTCTATCAATGATTTTTAGAGCATTCAAAGTCAGCACGGAGTTTGACCTCAAAAATGACTTGTAGTAAAGTCCAAGACACTTGAAGATCCCGTACTCAGGTGAATATCATCGAATAAGCATTTTATCAGCCTTTCGTCACTGTTTGGAACCGATCAAAACCTTTTACACGAGACCTTTCTGGATTGGATTCTCAGCTTTCGAAAGCGATCCAAAACGGGTACGGATAGCAAATCCAAATTGGATCGGATCCACCAGGTCCCATGTATACAGAAAAGGTTTTTCCCTACAAGTTTTAGTGCGGATCCATTTGGATCCGGTCTGTGTAAACAGGACCAAGAGTAAGGCTAATAAAACCTTTACTTCTTGTTATTTTCATATTATACGTACAAGCTAAAATACTGTGACGTTTTCTGAACAACAACAGCAACAATCATAAATATCATTCATGGTATTTATGCTAATGAGAATCCTTTGGATACAATAGATCTTCCTCTCCTCAGCTGATCTGTTTTCATTTTCTTTGTTTCGATTTACATAGGCCCTTCTGGCCTTTCCCTAACATCACCCATTATAAAAACATACTGCCTTAAAATGAAAACGAAAATCTCACCTGGGCAACAAGCTATAGTTGTTGCAGTGCTGGTCTGCACTTGACAAACGACATTACCAATTGTGACATTATTTTCAGCATTACTTGCACTGAAGCCAGTCCCAGTTATTGTGACAACAGTACATGTTCCGAGTGGGCCTCCTTGGCCAACTCTTGGGCTTACTGATGAGATGACTGGGGTTCGGCTGTCAGTATACTGATACGAGCAGTTGTTATTTATGCAGGCTGAAACTATGTTGTTGATTGTCACAACGACCTAAAAAATAGAGAGAAAAATGATGGTAAAGTAGAAAGAGACAAGCAAGAATGCATTCCTTATATTTTGAGGTAAATTGGGATTCAGGCAAGCGACAGAGCTGCTGTGGACCTTCAGCATGTACCCCTGGATTGATAATCTAGAACGAATACCCTGGGTACTCCTTTCCCGACATTGTAGGCATGGAAAGCTAAGATGACTGTGGGCTTATGGAAAAAAGATTCGCCATCAGATTGACCGACCGAGAGACCCTTAATACTTTACCCTAAGGGCACACGGCTCCCTGACAAGTATCCAAAGTAAAGCCTCGGAAAAGGAGTAACCGAAGAGAATAGTAATTTTTAATTTCAAGTGACCAATTTTGGTCTTTATCAGTCATTTAAGCTTAAAGGATTCATTTTTCAATGTCACCACTGAAAACATTCGATACCCAGCAGCTTCTGGACGATAAGTAAAACAACAGTTATTTATCTTGGCATCTTTACGGCACATATCTTCATGGCCTTTCCGTAGAAAGGTTGGATTTAGCTATTAGTCAGTATCAGTTTGTCGAAAAAAACGGTCCCGTGAACTTTTTGTGTTAATTGTACTTTCTATACATCATTCGAAAGGTTTCGACTTGCAGATTACGAATTACGATGTTGCCACTACAAATTCTCGATATTACGAGTGTGACGTCATGGTTACGTCATGGCAGTTAGTGGGATAATGGATAGAGCTTTTTGTTCAAGAAAAACTATATTTTCGCTTGGGAATGCCTTACTTGGTATGCAATTAGCTTCAGATATACCAATTTATATTTATTGACATATGTTAGCTCTTATTATATGACGTCATAGTGACGTTATAACAGAAACTTTGATTTTGATAAAATAATTGGTTAAATTGATTGGATAGAATGCCAAGCCCTATATTTCATGTTTCCTAAATTATTGCGAACTATTTACGGTAGTAGAAAACATTTTTATGTTGCTGAGAATAAGCCAATGAACGATGACGTCATCAATCTGAATGACTGATTCAGATCTATTGACTTTTCTTCAATATATACAGCTCTACGACTTGCGCAGCGCATTCATACATGGACAGACACAAGAATAAAAAAAACTTTTGTTACATTAGAGAGATCTAGATCTCAACCTCAGAGCTCTTCGGTTAGGTCAGACAAATAACGAACAAATGGATCTCATCTCATTTCATTTCATTTCATTTTTGATTATTTAGGCACGGTAGCCCGTCAATTAATCAGGATTGCTTTTTAGGGGGCCGTGCAATATATGGATTAGTATGTTCTCCGTCTTGGAGAACTGCATGCTGTTATTGTGCATCTGCGAAAATTCTCACAAGCGCATTACAGTACTTCAAATTCTTTTACATATATTAGTATGGTTCAGAGGTTGAAGTCATTTGTTTATGCATTGCGAGCTAGATTGGGTACTGCATCTGAAAGCTGGGAAGAGTAGAAGATTACTGTAGCATTGATAGAACTACCTACAGACGACTCATGCCCGTATATAATATAGCTAACATCCAAAAAACAGATCCCAAAATATTGAAAGCGTTTGTGAACGGCGAATTTTGTATTTAAAAAAAGAGAAATTCCCTTTATTGGGATATGAATGGATCATGCTGGAGAAAAGTTTATCAAAACCTTGAAAGTTGAAGATGGCCTTATGGGTATCGCAAATAACAAGAATGCAAGGCCAAGGTTCTACTTGACGGCACCACTGTTGGCTAATATCGTTGAAAATGTGAAAGCGAAATATCAAGGCAGCAATTGTTCGAGAAAAAGGCACCATCTACAAACCAAAGCTGCAGTGATGAGATATGGTGAGATGCAAAGAAAAGTAATTGATATTCTCAAAAACAAAGCGGATCTTTTTGAAAAGTGAGAAGAAGGAACCTTTTATAATTTGATGACAAATGCCTTGGTACATGAAGAGACGCACTCTGAGATTCTTAATGTTGAACAGATAGGGCAAGACATGAAAAGGGAATTTGCGAATGAGAGATTGGGACAGAAAAGGGGAAAAAGCATCTCGGCACCAATGACGCTTTCAAAAATGCCAACCTTTTCTGCACTGGGCCAGAAAATCAAGGTGAAATGAATTGAAGTTATTAGATTGTAGGAAGATAGACGCTTATTCGGTCAGTTTGCCTTAGTTGCCCAGTCGTCAGTAGGCCTGGATATGATGAAAATGTAATTGATCGTGGCAGTGCCGACATAAAAAGCTCAATTTGGTTCAACTTCCCCGGCCCTAATAACACTTCTGCTACTAAAAGATTTTAATGGAAGATTGTGGCGCATCCGTCGGTGACGTGTCTGTTGCACGTGTTCTTATTGAGCACATGACTGTAACAAGCCAGTCAAATGCGAGGAAATATGCAATAATTTTATAGCAACCACTGTGTCAGCACTGGCCCCGCCACGTACTGCTTTACGGAAACGAAACTTTCTCAACCCTTTCTCAGCGCTGGTACAGTCGTTTCTCAGTACTTGCATAGCCTCTCGTGGCTACATGGAAACCAGGTATAGGGTTATATGTTGTGCCGAGAATCTTAATGCAGATGGATGGGTCATTGGTACCAGGTCAACGGGGAAAATCAAAGCATATAAGGCAGCAATAGCCCTTAGAGAAGAAACCACAGGATCAACACAAGAAACCAAAAAATGTCATATTAAAAAGTAGAATAATTAATGATGCAATGATTATTGTAAAAGCGCTAAACCTTACTGCTAATAATATTAAGAACTGTAAAGATCTTGCTGATGCATTATTGTTGCGCTGCATTCGACTATTGCACAACGGCAAGCAAGATTGACGACTCTACCGAAGTAAAGGGCAGCTCGAAGAAAAGCGAGATCTCGTGTTGTACTTGACCGCAAAGACCATATGCTCATTGCCAAGTGCCCGGTATCTGCAGATGCCAAATCAGAAGGAATACCTTCACTTACTTTGAATCAGAACAATGTATTATGATTCTATTTGCCTATAACATTGTGCAACAAGATGCAAGGTGCAAACATTGCGCAAAATATATACCAGATGAAAAGTGCAAGCAAAATATCTTACAGTTGATATAATTAACGTTGTGCAGCTACTTGAAGTTGTAAAATCTGAGACACTTCCAGGGCTGCACGCATCGCATTTACTGGTTATGACACAACCGGAAAGTTCGCTGGAATGGGGAAGCTCTCTTGGTGGAAATAATTCATGAATATCTCCAGATGAAATTGAGGAGCTGGTAGAATGCAGTTGCAATGTATGAAATATGAAACTGGAAGATGCAATTGCATGAAACGTGCGCTGCCTTGCACCAACCTTTGTGAATGCGATAACTGCGAGAATAAGGATAACGAACACAAGAGAACACAAGACAACCATCCATTGGTTTCAAGGGATTCTTTATTTAACCTTGAAAACACTTTTCAATGATGTTATAGCAAATGTACTGTAAATCAAACGATGATATACCCTACCTGTGGCAATGGCTCAGGAGTCCGAAGAAACTCAGCAGGAACTGGTCCTAGTAATAAACCACCATCAGATAATGTCGATGACGATATTGTAACATTGTCACCAATAAGAGATTGCCCATCCACGCCAATAAGAGGCTTATTGCCTCCTATTCCAGTCCATTCAATGGTCCATCCATATCCAGCACATGTTCTATCCCTTGATACTTGCAGCTCTCCGGTAGCAAGTTCTGTACTCAGTAAGACGTTAAAGTCTTTCGCAGAAACATCAGATTTTATGTCTGAAGAGATAAACGGAATTGAATGGTTACAGTGTTACATGGGGAAAGGTTAAAAAGAATCAATTGTGAAAGAAGATAATCTTCACAAAACCTCAAGGGATAGGGCACAATTTTAGCGTTCCAGAAATTCAGCCTGTGTAGATTTACCCTGTTGATCCTTTGATTACAGTCCGTCAATGATAGGCACTCTGTATATTCACCTATTGTTCTTTTCCAACCGATCAAACATCTTGGTCGAACAATTGAGGATTTCAAAGCAATATTTGATCCTTTGGCCACGCTGCAAAATATTGCTTAAATAGCAGAATTTTCTGCTATACGAAGCAGAAATGTTTAACAAGCAATGTTTTGACCATGTTGGCGAAAGTTCAAACATTGTGTTTGATAAGAAAATTTCAAATGATTTATCAACAATGTTGGATAACTCGGCCAGGCTCTAACTCTAGGCTTAATCATAGAACCATACTTAAATGAAAAGAACACAAAACAAAAAAAATTATTCCATACTTCTGACTCTTTTCCCATCGTATATGATGTCAAATGTTCCTCTGACGGGAGGGCTTGTTTTCTGGACACGACTAATACTTATTGAGACACTTTCGGACAGGGGGTAGGTAGCTGATGATGCTGTATTGTTGATGAGAGTTTTATTATGAATTTTGATCAAATCGAGGTTCTCGAAGCAGTTTGCTGGTTTCATTGAAATTTCCCATGATACATTTGTGATTTTTGCCACATCAAAGCTCTCGATAATTGCTCCTCCAGGCTGGGCTCCTTGAAAGGTACGTGTTACTAAAAGGATTAAATAGAAAATCAGAGATATGAAATTGAAAAGATGAATACTCGATTTAATGAGGATATCAAGTGGTTTAGCTGGTTAAGAACCTATCAGCAGTGCAAAGCTGAGAAAGCTGATCAAAAAGAAACAATAGAATAACAAAACAATTTAATACAAAATAATATATTAGAAAAACAATATAATTGCACCAAGAGGAAAAAACAATACAATACAATAGTAAAACAATACAACAATAAAAATTAAAAATAATAAAACAAAACACAAAACAAAAAACAATACAAAAACAGCAAAACAATTCAATTGAAAACAATGCAATAACAAACAATGCAATAGCAAAATTCATTGTCCAAAAGTAAGTAAACAATACAATAGAAATACAATACAATACAAAAGCGACACAATAGAAAAACATAACAATACAATAGTAAGGCAATGGAATAGCAACCCAATCTAAAAAAACAATACACAAGCAAAGTAATACAATAGCAGAGCAATTCAGAAGTAAAAAAATGTGCAGTACAAAGCAGAGAATACAATGCAATAGCAAAACAATACAAAAGACGAAATAAAGAGGAAAGAATTTTCTTACTTGCAAGTTCATTTGATCCAATCCAGATATCATCAATAAACAAATCAACATTGCTGACGCCATCTTTTGTGCTCTTATATACCCTATCATATAATTCGGTGTTTTGGCAGCTCTGGTTGTGAAGTATGAATCTTCCAAGATCATCTTATACACGTCAATACAAGCGTAGTTCCATACTAAAAGGTTTGAGGCACGAGCGAAGTTGTAGTTTCTCCCAGCAGTCGCCTGGGTGCCCTCAGTGTTGGTGTAGTAAATCAGGAAATACATGTATGATGCAAAGGGTCCTTTGTAGGCAAAACACAGCTGAAAACGGAAAAATATCATCTAGACTTGTTACACGAGTTGTTGTTATCGCTATAGACTTTTCGACGAAACGCTGCCAGAATTGAAAATTTTCAGAATTTCAAGATATCGATTTGACGATGCCAAACCGTATAAAGTTTAGTCTGGGTTCTGGGTGCAAAGTTTCGATGTATTAGCGTTGGTTATATTGATTTTATGAGGGTGGAAGGTTTTCGATTATAAAAAGGCTTTGAGCGTGAAAGTGACTGGGGGTTGAACTTTTCATCCCGACTGGTCCAAGCCCTTTCAGAATCGTTAACTTTAAACGCTCATAAAATCAATAATACAAGCGCTAAGATAGCAAAATTTTGCACGTAGACTGAATTTCTACTGCTTTGTTCAAATGTGGTATCTTAAAATCTCTATATATCGAAGTTTTGAGACTTTCGACTTGAAAGGTCTATTGAATGAGCAACCTTCACTTCTCAATTTGATTTGCATTGGGAGGGGGGGGGGGTTAAAAACAAAAGTCAACGAGGCTGATTGACGTTATCTTTTGCTTTTGCCCTCCAAAATGTGGTTATGATTGACGCATGAAAGTTGCCTATTGAACTGCTCGACCGACGGGCAATTCACTCCTTGAAACTCGTACACCCTCAGCTTGAACCTCTATTGTTTTCGTAGGATTCTTGGAAGAACCTTTTTGTTTGAATAGGAATCTCGTACGCTTTCTCGAGGGATTAGATGCCCCTCGTGTTCGACGCTCAAACTACGGCTCCATAACTTGACAAATAAGACAAGCCGACCATTTCATAGCGATTACTGGCAGGAAATTTGGCCTCTCTAGCAAGTCTGGCAGCAGGGCGATTTCTAACAAGACTGCTCCAAGAAAACCATGCAGGAAAATTTGATGATAAAGCAGTCCATTCTTCCTGGATGTAGCAGGTAACTTACGTCTACTGTTGGGTAGAAGGGATATTAAACTGCTTCAGTCACCGGTATCCCCGCGGTACAAATCGCTAGGTGTTCCGCCTAGCCACAATGCCCTTGTGTTGACGAGCGAGTGAATGTTGAATGAGACCGATAATAGTCAATATCTTACCTGCCTATGAGTTCGTGGATTATATTTCTGTTTTACAACTCCATTAATTGTCGTCTTCTTCTCAAGATAAAGATATCTTTTAGATACATCAATTTTCAATGATTTTCTACCACAGTTTGGCCTGGTCGATGTTTCTCTTGTCCCATAATCATTGGCTTCTGCTGCTCCTTCGAAATCTTGGAAGAAATGTGCTTTACCTGTAATGATAAAAAACCATGGAGTAAATGATCCCTTTCATTTCCTTAGGCCCTGGCAAACGATCAAACGATCAAACATTTGAAATTTCCTTGTCAAGCAAAATGTTTAACTGTTTGGCCATGTCGCAAGCATTGCTTGTGAAACATTTTTAGCCTTGAACTTCTCGAACTATTTCAAAAACTTGCAAAAAATTAGGTTACTCTTGCTTGAAAGCAATATTTTGTGATGTAACCAATGGTCAAACATTGCTTCTGAAGAAAACCTTAAATGCTTTACTAACAATTTTACGATCGTTTGTTAAAGGCCCTTCGTATGTTTAAGTTGCAAGGAATTTCCTCTTGATCTTCGAAATACGCGATTATGCTCATACAGAATGCTCACTTTCAAAAGTAGCTATGGTAAAGGTAAGCTTATATTGTGTTCTTGAGCTAGTCGATTTCATGCTGCATTCGTCAGAATGTTTTGCACTGTATCCGTTGGCATTTTCATTTCTTTGTATTCCACATCATGCTTATTTCAAACTGTATTTATCAGCATGTTCATTTCATCCGGTATTCGAACAGTTGTTTCTATCATACTGTATTCGTCAGCTCCCTCATTTCGTACTGCATTCGTCCGCATGTTCATTTTGTGCTGTATTCATCAGCACACTTAGCATATTCATTTCAAACCATTTTCGCAAACTTGTTCATTTCATATTGAATTCGTGCTAAATCCGTTAGCATTTCGTTCGGTGTTCTTTAGCATGTTCATTTTTCACCGTGTTCGACAGCATGTTATTTTCATACTGCATTCGTCAGCATGTACATTTTATGCTGTATTCACCAGAATATTTGGCATATTCATTCATACTGTATTCGTCAGCATTCTCATTTCATACTGCATTCGCCAGCATGTTCATTTTATGCTGTATTCGCCATAATATTTAGCAAAATCATTTCATACCATATTCGCAAACTTGTACATTTAATATTGTATTCATCAGCATGTTCATTTCATACTGTATTTGTCAGCATGTTCACTTCATACTGTATTCGTCAGCATTCTCATTTCATACTGCATTCGCCAGCATGTTCATTTTATGCTGTATTCGCCATAATATTTAGCAAAATCATTTCATACCATATTCGCAAACTTGTACATTTAATATTGTATTCATCAGCATGTTCATTTCATACTATATTTGTCAGCATGTTCCCTTCATACTGTATTCGTCAGCATTCTCATTTCATACTGCATTCGCCAGCATGTTCATTTTATGCTGTATTAGCCATAATATTTAGCAAAATAATTTCATACCATATTCGCAAACTTGTACATTTAATAATGTATTCATCAGCATGTTCATTTCATACTGTATTTGTCAGCATGTTCACTTCATACTGTATTCGTATTCGTCAGCATGTTCACTGCATACTGTACCTATTCGTCAGCATGTTCACTTCATACTGTACCTATTCGTCAGCATGTTCAATTCGTGCTAAATTCGTAAGCATGCTTATTTCATATTGTATTCATCAGCATGGTGATTTTATACTGCATCCGGCGACGTGCTCGTTTCAAAATGTATTGTTTAGCATGTTCATTTCATACTGTATTCGTCAGCATGTTCATTTCATATTGTATTCGTCAGCATATTCATTTCATTTTGTTTTTGTCAGCATATTCATTTCATTTTGTTTTTGTCAGCATGTTCATTTCACACAGCATTCATCAACCTGTACATTGGTTCGCATTTTCGTTTCATACCTTATCTATCATCTATTTTGTAATGTGTTCATTAAACAGCTAAGCTAATTACTGTACTCTTCAGTATTCTCATTTTACACTGTATTCATTAAGCTTATGAATTTCATACCGCAAAGTGTTTAGCATAGTTTACCAGCACTGCTCTTTCAGACTATATTTATCAGCCACTCAGCTGCATCAAATGTTCATCCATATTTAAACTAATATCTACGTAATATACTTATAAAGACTTACTTTTATCTGGATAATAGGTACATTGCCAAGAGAACAATTTATCCAATTCTGCTTTGACTACTGAAGCATCCACACTACTATTGATCACACCAGATATTCTTCCTCCATATTCAAGTTGAAATGAAGTTGGCTCACTGATTGAACTTATAGCGAGAACCTAAAAAGGAAGGTAAAAGTCACTATCTAAAAAACCGAGACAGCCCAGCTGCTAGAGCGATATCGACAAAAATTCCGTGGTCGTAGATTCATATCTCGCATGGCTCAGAGTTTTAACTTGAAGTTTTAGCAAGCAAGCAAGTAATATTTATTTGTTAACGCAGGTCAGGGGTGGAAGCAGTTCAGCTGATGTGGACCTGCTGCAGCTTGTGTCCTAAGACTGATATTCTAGAGAGCGAATACCCTGGGTACTTAGTTACCGACATCGGAAGGATGGACAGCTGTGTTGTCTGTAGGCTTGTGGAAGTGATCCCGACGAGATTCGAACCCCAGACCTATCATTGTGAGACAAGCACCTGGGCCACTCGGCCACACCACCTCTTTAAGTTGGACCAGTGCTGCATTCTGCGAGTTTTAGGCCGTGGTCAAACGATCAAACATTGTTTATCAAACATTAGAATTTCGCTTGTCAGTGTTTGACAGCTTGGCCACATCACAAAACAACGCTCGTCAAACTTTTTTGCTTTAAACAATACAAATTGCTTCTGAAGTTTCAGAAACATTGCTTAGCAAATCTTGCCTGCCAAGTTATGATCTGCAATGTAAAAAATTATTAATTGATTGTATTGCAAATTTAAAATGTTTAGCCAGCAATAAATGGCCAAACAGGCTAAAGGCTAGACTATAGATATAACACACGAATGTAATTGAGCGACTATGTAGGAAAAATTTTGGTGGCTTCCCTTCCCTAATGAGAGGAAATGAAATAGAACAACCCCAAAGAGGACTTAGCTAAAAGTCATCCATTTCAAGATCTTATCAATCGGTGGACTACATATGGAGCATCTCACCGGGAAAGCAACTATATGTTGATTGTTAAAGATCTAGCTAAAAATGGATAGACAAAAGCGAATTATCTCGACAAGAGGGAATCCGGCGCCTGTTCGCACTAAACACCCCCCTGGATTAAAGAAAAGAAGGAAAGAATCAAACAAGATACAGCTTCATACATACTTGTTTCTCGATTTTATAGATAGATGCTATTTTGATATATTGCTTCTCATTGATCGCCCCATCAACTTGGCTTGCTGTTCTCTCCGTCTTGTCGATAAGCACTCCCATTTTGGCATAATAAGCACCTCCATAGTCAAAAAATGGCAATTCAATGTAATATGGCTGGTCTTTTATGAGTCTCCTTTTAACTGACCGTTGGTTTGAGAATCGGAAGAAACTTTTCTGGTCGTATTGTGGGCATCTTGCAATTAGTTTCTAGAAAGAGAATAAAAATCCTCCAATGAAACTGTATACAAAGAATGGCTTCGGTAACAATGATAATTTGAGCAGATCATTCACTCGGATAGAAATATGTAGACAAAGTAGAGTGGCATACAGAGTACTCTGTAACAAAGTTGATGAGATCAAAGCCTAAGATTGCAAGATCAGGGAGCCAAAAGGAAAGTAAAAGTTGCCTTTTTAAGTCTACTACTAGCCTAGAGCTACTCAATCGAATTTACACTTTACCCCTGGTCTGGATGCACATAGCATATAGCAGGGTGCAGCCACACAACAGCGCTTATACCTACCGATCAGGTACCCATTTATACACCTGGGCAGAGAGAGGCACATTTGTGTTAACAACTTGCTCAAGGTTGTTATCTCTGCAACACAAGTGGAAATTTCCGTTGTGAGCCCTGCACGCTAATCACTGTGCGACAGAGACCACCTCCTCATAAAAACGATCCCCTGAGCTAAATAAAGAGCAAAATGAAATGGACGATTATTTTTCCAAGTCATACAGCTTTAGGCTCTCCTTAGTTTCGCTGTGACATTGCAATTAATAAGCCTCCTTTCAATACACATCAACTTTGTGACGCGCACGCAGTCCAAAAAATGCCACAATAAACTAGGTTTCAGTTCATCTCGATCTCGATCTGGTGTTAGTTACGGTTCGATTAGTAATTACTGGGACTAATGTTATTATTCTACGTCTACCTTTGTAAGTCTTTCATTAACAATTCACCTACCTTATTAGACGCTAACTGGTCATCACTCATGTAAAGATCCCCAACGTCATCATTGCTGACAAAGAACGTATAATCTCCGGTGTGTGGAGGAACAAAGAAACCGGTAAATACTCCATGACTTTTCTCAGCTTTGGGGAATCTGTTAGCATTGACCTCAAAGGTGTCCCTGAGAATGTGTCTAGAATACAGTGATGAGTTTTTATGGAATGATGAGAACTTTGAAAAATGATTGACGCCTGATGAATTCCATAGGTCCATTGCTATACCTCGACCACCTAAAAAGACGATAATTGGCGAATGAATTTAAATAGATATGAGAATCACTGCGGCCGGCAATGTAGACTCACTCGCAGTCTGCTTCTCAATATCCTGCCACAAAGGTCCACCATTCCGTGAAAAAAGGAGACTGAGAGAGTTTCTAACACTCTTGTTTTGTAATGGAATCGCGGGTATCAGGAGAAGGACAATGAGAAATCTACTTGGGGCAAATCTACTGGCAATGGAAAGGGCTTGCGAGAGACAGGAAGGCATGGAGTGACGCATGGGAAGGGTTCCTCCTGTGAGTTATATACGCTGCCCCAGGTAAAGGTATGAAAATCACGATCTAAGACATCAGCAGTGAAGACAAGGGAAAAGCTCTCAATCAGGGGTTAAGGCTTCAAGGCCCTGGCAGAACGATCAAGCAATGTTGGTTAAATATGTGAGGTTTGCTCCACGAGCCGTTTGACTTTTGGTCATTTGGTCGTTTGGCCACATCGCAAAACATTGTTAGGTAGGCAGGATTGGCTTAGTAATGTTTTTGAACAAATTGAAAAATAATTCATCCTTGTCAAAAGGAGCTGAATAAAGAAAAGTAAAATGACATTCGGTTTTCGCCTTTCAACTTTTCGTTTTCGCCTTCTGGAGATCTGGATGTATAGAAAAAATATGAAACGAAAAGCTATGGCTAAACCAGGAGACGTGTCGCACGCGACACTGTATTCGGCGTGTCTCCCAGGGTGGCTAAACAGGCTAGTGACAAGCGAGCAACATGTCCCCGAGTCATTTGCATGTCGCAGAGACACGAGATGTTTCTGCTGTTTTCCAGAAACTTTTGCGTGTCTTTTGCTACAAATTTTGCCGCGTGCTACAAAGTTTCCGAGGTGACTAAACTGGGAGACACCGAGGGGGTATCAATGTCGCGCGCAACATGTCTCCTAGTTTAGCCAGGCCTTTAAGTCTCACCAGGATATGGGTCGGCGGCATTTCTAGGGACATCAGACTCTTTCCCAGTAACACATGTAATTTCTGTCTTTGATGTAGTAACTACTTTGCATGGTACACCTGTAATAGAACAAAATGCTTCTGGATGGTAAAAAGTAAAAAATAGAGTAAGCACAGAAAACAAACAGCAAAATCACCAAGAGTCCAAGAAGAACATAGAAACGCTATCGCTATGTCCGAAGGATATAATAATCATCATAACCGCTATCGTTATCAGCATCACCAGCATCATCATCGTCATCATCGTCGTCATCATCATCATCATCATCATCATCATCATCATCATCATCATCATCATCATCATCATCATCATCATCATCATCATCATCATCATCATCATCATCAACATCATCATCAACATCATTATCATCAACATCATAATTATCATCATCATCATCATTATCATCATTGAGAAAAAGACCTCTTTCTGTCTTGACAGAGCCGAAAATTTACTTTTCAATGATTAATTGTGCATGACGGGGAGCAAGGATTGGTTCCGAATACTTGACAAGGCTAGATCTTTGGTTCATCAAGGGATTTTGGAATCTCTCCCTATTAAAATGAAAAGGCCGGTTCTGTGTAGAAAGATAAAGTAAATTCTTTAAGTCTACCAGTAGTCTAGGGCTACTCAATCGAATTTATACTTTACTCCTGTTCTGGATTCACATAGCATATAGCAGGATGCTGCCACACACAGCGCTTATACCTACCGACCAGGTATCCATTTATACACATGGGTAGAGAGACGCACATATATGTTAACAACTTGCCTCCGTTTGATATCCCTGCAACACAAGTGGAAAGCGAGCCCACAGCCTTTCGTTTTGGGTCCTGAACGCTAACAACTGCGCCACAGAGACCACAAAAGAAAGAACTCGTTTCGCTTTGAAATGAGAAAAGAGTTCGTTTTGCAAAAAAGGTTCTTTAAATATAAGAACGTGTACTGACCTCCAACTTTTACTAACACATAGGATCTATTATCAGTGAGGAATCGTCCTTTTATTGTAAGCAGAGTACCACCTGCTTTGCTTCCTTCGGAAGGTGAAACAGAGGAAATATCTGGAGAAGGAAAGGAAAATTATAATTTATTGAAAGCAAACAAGAAGCCGAGCTGCTTCAACAAGGTAGCAAATCTGGTGAAGCCTTGAATAGCCTGCAATACCGACCCAGATGTAGCCCTGAATTTTTTTCATATCATAACCGAAGTTTTTCCATTTGTTTCTGATGTTCATACTCTCAAGGTCAGACAATAAAAGCTTTCAATCGATTCCAAGAATTTTCTGCTTGTCTTGACGATAGCAAAATTTTCCAAAAATGAAAGACTTCAAAACTTCAAGTGTATGACCAGCCCTCGAATGAGAAAAAATACGACCACTTACCAGCATACGTTTGGAAGGTATAACTTTGGTCACTGCCATCAACGAGGTATGATTCTTTCTGTCTTCTAGAGCGGCCGGTACCGAAATTAGCCACAAAATTTGACACAATGAACGATACATTCCAAGAACCTGCAAAGATTTTGAATCGTTTGAGTTCAAAGAAAATAAAAGGTTTTAAAAGATTTAAAAAACAAGGTTTTTAGAGAGAGCTCAAGTAATTGACTGATTGATGAATAGACCTTTTCAAAGAAGTCTGGGCCGGCGAGACATTTTTCTGCAAGATGGCTGAAATTTTGAGTAAGAGAATCCCAGGATTCCGGTTGCTTTGGGAGAAGTCTCCATGATAATAGATAAACTATACCTACCAACGACTTTTGTAGCTGGCATACATTTATACCATCCACTACACCACGTGCCTCCAGTTGGTCCGCACGACGGTAATTCAGCACCAATACTAAAACGAAAAGATTCAGTAAAGCAGTTTTCAAAATCTTGCAACTTATCAGTAGTGCAAAATATATTCGCCTTCTGAGCGATTAGCTTGAGCGATGAAAAGGCAGCTTCATTCATCCACAGGAGGCCCCAAACGTGTTTCCTCGAATCTCAACCGTCAACCGACAAGGACCCAATTTTTCAAAAAAAATGAAAATTTTGGCCTAGACAACAAAACAGGATTTGGGTTTTGAAAAATGCTCTAAGCATCTTTCAAACGAAATATAAAGAATTTCATCGATAATTGCCAGGAATAATACAATGAAGTATCTACCATAATCTTTCAGATCTTATGCCATGCCATTTACAAACGACCTATTTAGATATGATATTTTGATACAATGATGACGTCACGTCACTTTCTCAATTACAATATGTTGTTTGAGCAACCAATCTAATTTCCAGTTGACAAGCCGATACCAGTATAGAATATGGAAATGGACAGAGAAGTTTCACGTTGAGTTCGATTCACAAAACTTTTCTCCGCTCCTATTTGGACGTACTGAAATGAAGCAGCACCGGAATAAATAGATATAAATCTAATTGACAATTTAAACGAAAAAAATTTCAATTTCATGACGCAAACAGAACATCTTTTAACGTGAGGCCCTGGCGAAACGATCAATGTTTGAACGTTTGGTCACGTCACAAAACATTGCCTGTCAAGCATAGAAAAGCAAAACCCGTTGCCAATGTTTTTGAAGTTCGACATTTTTGTTTCACGCAAGCAGAAGAAGTGGACTAGCACCGTTTTGTGACGTGGCAAAACGGTTAAACGTTTTACTTGACAAGCAAATTTTTAATGGTTGACAAACAATTGAACTTTACTTACAGCTCATTAGTAGCAAAGTCAAATGGCTCACAGATCTCATTACCCAGAAACGTTCTGCAAAATCAAAATGTGGATACTCATTAATGTTAGACAAACAAAAGCTTAAATCTGATCCCAGAAACAAAAAAGTCTAAGTAGAGGCCTAAATATCACAACCTTTTACATCCACTCTGACTCTGATATTGTCAAACGAAAAATAGGTTTTTCTCTTCAAAAATCTGTGCGTTGAAAATACAGAATTTTGAACAGCTTCATCAATTGAAACCACTTACTTGCTAATTTCTGCTCTTGCTGGGTCGAATTCTGTTGACAGTCTGCTAATTTGTATGGTCTGCAATCTTCCATTTATTGTTATGATGTCACCTTAAAAGGATTAATTAGAGGGAATGTAAGAGATTGATACGACCAGGACAGGTCTTGAACTTATTGATACGGCCAGGATAGGTCCGAAACCTATTGATACGACTAGGACACGACTAGGACACGACTTGAATTTGTCGAAACGACTAGGAAACGTCCCGAACATGCTGATACGACTAGGACAGGTCTTGAACCTGTTGATACGACAAGGACAGGTCCCAAACCGGTTGATACGACCAGGATAGGTCTTGAATCTGTCTATACGACTAGGAAACGTCCTGAACATGCTGATACGACTAGGAAACGTCCCGAACATGCTGATACGACTAGGAAAGGACTTGAACCTGTTGATACGGCAAGGACAGGTCCCAAACCTGTTGTTACGACCAGGACAGATCTACAACCTGTTGATACGACCAGGACAGATCTCCGACCTCTTGATACGGCCAGAACACATCTCGAACATGCTGATACGACAAGGACAGGTCTTGAACCTGTTGATACGACAAGGACAGGTCCCCAAACTGTTTATACCACCAGGGCAGATCTCCAAACCTGTTGATACGACCAGGACAGATCTCCGACCTCTTGATACAACCAGGACACATCTCGAACATGCTGATACGACTAGGACAGGTCTTGAGCCTGTTGATACGACAAGGACAGGTCCCAAACCGGTTGATACGACCAGGATAGGTCTTGAATCTGTCTATACGACTAGGAAACGTCCTGAACATGCTGATACGACTAGGACAGGTCTTGAACCTGTTGATACGACAAGGACAGGTCCCAAACCGGTTGATACGACCAGGATAGGTCTTGAATCTGTCGATACGACTAGGAAACGTCCCGAACATGCTGATACGACTAGGACAGGTCTTGAACCTGTCGATACGACAAGGACAGGTCCCAAACCGGTTGATACGACCAGGATAGGTCTTGAATCTGTCGATACGACTAGGAAACGTCCTGAACATGCTGATGCGACTAGGAAAGGACTTGAACCTGTTGATACGGCAAGGACAGGTCCCAAACCTGTTGTTACGACCAGGACAGATCTACAACCTGTTGATAAGACCAGGACAGATCTCCGACCTCTTGATACGGCCAGAACACATCTCGAACATGCTGATACGACAAGGACAGGTCTTGAACCTGTTGATACGACAAGGACAGGTCCCCAACCTGTTGATACGACCAGGACAGATCTCCGAACTCTTGATACGAACAGGACACATCCCGAACATGCTGATACGACTAGGACAGGACTTGAATCTGTTTATTGGACCAGGACAGGTTTCGAACCTGTCACCTATGACGAAAGTATTGAGAGGCGAATATACAACTGATATAAAGAGAAGAGGCGGAAAATAATGAACATAAAGTGCACACCTGGAAGACCACTCTGTGGCTGTACTTTGGTTATCGTTGGCGTCAGAGATTCACGGTACTAAAATAAACAAGACGTACTTTTAATTTATTTCGGAACTGTAAAACATACGTCTTACATACGGCGGCTTTTTAGAAAACATAGTTCATTCGAGAGGGGGCGGGCTTATTGAAAATTTAACATCCAAAGAAGGGGGCCTATTCGACAGCAGGGAGCTTAATTGAATTATTACGGTATTTCCGAGACTTCAAAGTGGCATAGAGTTAAAAGACAACATGCATTTTCCAATGTTTTCACTGGAGTTTGAAACATCGTCTCTTGAAAATATAAGGCTAACTTTCTTACTCTGTAAATGCATGATCCACCGCAGAAAGTTCTCTTCGTTCCTTTAGGATCATCATTCAACCATTTTCCATCGACTTTTACTTTGACTGAGTAATCAGCATCTCCGGTTGGGGAAGGTCTATGAATAGAGAATGGATAGCATGCAATGTTATGAACCTTAGTCACTTCTCTTGGCAACAGTGGCGTACCGCAGTTTACGCTAGCTTAGTTCAAGAGCCTAGGCCCACTACTGCTCGCGGGTTTCGCTAGACTCACTACACAAGACGTTTGTAATTTGGCTATTGAAGTGAATTGCTGGACGCCAGTCTAGGGTTTCCCTTTAGAAACTTGTGTCATCCCTTTATAACAGCGCATACACAACAGCCTCGTTTCGGGTTTTCGCATCACACCTTGGCACAGAGGTTCAATGCGTGTTTCACCTCTCGCGCCTCCGGCGCTCCCTGTTCAAGAGCTAAATTTCTCAAATTGTGGGCTTCTTGGCCATACAACAGAAATTCTTGACACTTTCTTAACAGGTAACGGCTCAATTAAGACATTTATGTATCTGCTTCCATGTTTTTTTGAAATAGAATTTAGATTACCAAGTGAAAGTAGTAGTAGATAGATAACAGAGAATAGTACTCTTCATCATTTTGCCAATAACTGCTGCATCGGCAGAAAGATTATTTTAAAAGTTGGAACTGATAAAGACTTAACGATATAGCAATTTGTTTTCCTGTGTTCGCCTTTTGAAACGCAATTCATATAGATGTGCTAAATTTACTATTGGTTTTCGGTATAGGTAAAAGATTTTCCTACATAACATGCATTTTTTGAAGTTCTTACGGGGTCTAATTCCCATCCTCCGAACCTCCATCCCTCGTGGATTTCACTTCGATTCTGGGTCTCCTTACAAGTGGCCCCAATTTACTAAATTCCTAAGAGCTCAGATTGTCTCCGTTACACCACTGCTGAGCAATGATTGGAAAGAGTGCCCCTGGCCTTCCTTGGCTACGCCAAAGGCAAAACATCTCTGTGATGTGTGCGGCGTTAATTACTGGAAGGCACTTATTTAAGGTGTTTTTGAGGCTAGCTATTTACTTAAGGAAACAGGGTAAAATTCAATATGGTAGAGCACTCACTGTGTCTCACATAAAATTCGTTCTGAGTTTGTGTCTGTCTGTATAATATCGCATCCAAGTATATGACCTGTTACAGTATGCGTGAAAATCACTTCGTTGCCTTTGGATAGGTCGTTGAAACTGAACTGGTCAGCTGAGAAGCCTGGTGGAAAGAGAAAAGGCCAGAAAATCAAAACCTGTCTGGTACTTTGATAAAGACACTTAGACTTGCGGTGGCTTCGTCCATACCCCAGGTGTTTCTTATTATTAATGTCCGGGCGCTTAAGCAGGAAAAATCGAACTTTGAGTGCACCGCATTGTACGGTTTTGCATGCGCCAATAATTTTTTCTGTGGAAGATGATGGGTCGGTGAAATCGAATTTCCGGCTGAAAATGCAAGCAAGCAAGCAATATTTATTTGTTAAATCATATTGGGGGCTATGTGCCCCCAGACTGATATTCTAGAACGAATACCCTGGGTACTCATTTACCAACCTCGGAAGGATGGACAGCTGAGTCGACTGTAGGCTTGTGGAATGTGTTCCCGACGAGATTCGAACCCACGACCCAACGATCGTGAGCCGAACGCCTTGACCACTCGGCCACACCACCTGCACTTGTTAAAAAAGCAGCAGAAAGTGAGCTGCTGAGGTTACGAAATAGGAAAAAAACTAGAGGGAGAAAAGAGGGTCTTCAGGTAGCAGGGGAAGAGCTTCAAATTTCATGACTTTTTTTTACGGTCAATGTGGCTGTCATTCACATTTTGGGTATATACGTTATTTCAAAAAGGAATTCTATAATACATACCAAGACCTCTGATTTCTAAGAGTGTTCCTCCGCGAAGACTTCCAGACCAAGGTTTCAGCTCCGTAATACGTCCAGCTAAGAGTAAAAGGTCGATCTTAATGCAAAATGAAAACTTAATGTTGATGAATACATATTGACCAAAGCAGAGTAAGGAAAAAGTTACGGTTACACGGTCATTGACCGGAGGAAGGTCCATTAGAGCAAAAGAAAATATTTTACCACACCCAAAACACGCCTATTTTTCATTGTTAGTTGAGGAAGGTTTCCAGCTAGGGGTATTTTTGTCTGGAGGAAGGTTGAACACTTTTCTGGACTCTGTCGACCAAAGAAGATTTTGAATCTGAAGGAATACTGATCAGACCAATCAACTAATGATTTTCATACGATCTAATGCCGAGTGAAGGTCGGGAGCGTTTGAACACCCTGTGAGAGAACCCGTCCGACTTTTCCATCGTTCCTGATACTATTGATAATTGCCTAGAAAGTTAAATCAATTTAAGGGCTGTTTAAATCTAAAGGAACGAGACGAAGTAGTATGTTATGTTTTAGGTCAGACAAATCGCGTTATACCAACTCAGACGGACACGACCAGGTCGTGTCGATGGATGACGACTGTCGGAGGACAAGTTGATGAGATCAATTGAGACAAGATGCACGAGTCAGGACAAACCGGATCGAATCGGATCAGAAAGCTCACACAAAATCATAGCGACACTAGCTGGATCAGATTATTAGATCGAGTGCAAATACGTACTATTAAATCAGATTAACGATAAAAACTAGCTTAAACAAGTAGATGTGGAAGTCACCTGTGTCGACAGCAACGAAATTCAAAATACCTGAAACGAAAAACATTTCAAATTTTAAAATTGTCTGAAGAGACATTGTGTATGGCAGTCTGTCGCAGTCCCAGTTAACTTTCAAAAGGTGAATTTCTTGGTGTCGTAAATCACTCGTATAAATGAGAGAAAGGGATTTCAAGTCAACCAATCGAAATTCAGCTTAGGAAATGCTGCAGTTGAATTGGTGCTGCCAATTCGTAGGTGGTAGTGACCGGATTTTCGACTGTTATATTACTATGTAAAGTTGGTACCTGGCCTAAGGTACCGAAAAGCATGCAGTTAGGCTCTTATCGCATGGGCACAAATTCGTATTCGGCCTATATGAATAATTTCACCAGCCACCCCATTCTCAAATGCCAAACGCGTTTCGCTCTTATTGGAGCTCATCAGTGACTTGAGAATGGAGCGGCTGGTGAAATTATTCATAAAGACTGTTATATTATAGCGAGAAGATTTATAGATCGAGCGTTGTAGTGGAACGTATGTACTGAGTCTTTATAGTGAGTCCCAGTCTGAAACACAGCAAATAAGTTGTTGTTGTTGTTGTTGCAAAGGTTGCTGTTCTGTGCTGTTTGCAAAGAGTTGGGTTTGCGAAGGTAGGTAATAGCTAATAGGTTCGTTGCAAGGTTGCACGTACAAAACTAAAAGAACAATAACTAAACAAGGACTGCCGTGAAGACTCGTCTTTTGCGCAGTAATTCCCTCAAGAACAGACCACACACCGAGCAAATTAAAGGCCCTGGGGGGTACTTCATTGTTCAAGAGACTAGACGTGCCGCCCAGTTTTTCCAAACCCACCCATATCTACCAATTAACTCTGTTACTCGTGGTACCCATGTATAGAAAGAACAACGAAATTTTTAACCCATTTGTACCAATATCTCAAATATTAGAACCCAATTTAACGTCTGAGTCAACTCTAAATGCGGCGAAAAGGCCTTTGCGCTGAACTAAAACGTACATTTTATCAGGCTTTTCAAGACAATGCATGTCTAAAAGTTTTTATATATTTTACTACCCATGTGTAGAGATTCTTTACGGAAAACCAACCCATATGTAGGGAAATTGGCGCTGGAAAAGTTACCCATTTGGGCGGCACGTCTAGTATAATGAACAATGGAAGACCACCCCCTGGGTTAAAGGGAACCTTGAAGAAGAAAAGAACTGACTGCAACCGTTCTTCCGGTCTTTGCTCCATTACACCTTGGATGATCAACACAAAAATTGAGAAGAAATAAACAAAAACAAAAGGCAAATTATAAAGACCTCTGTATTAACTAAGCAAATCAATAAACATACAAGTTTAATTAAGAAAGTAAGAAACCAAAAAAGTAGTTCTTCACAAAAAAAATACTCGAATTCAAAATTTAGAAAAAGTCTAGAAAAAGTCCAGTTTCGGTTTTCCAAAGCTAATAGAAGAAGAAAGTAGAAGTACACGTTTTTTTTATAAGAAAGTGGTTTATAAGAAAGTACACTCATTTTTTTTTATAAGAAACCCGTTTATAAGAAACTCAGTACTGAGATCAATATTGGTTAAGAAACTTTCAGTACTCGACTAAAAATGGTAAGAAACTCGCAGGTCTCAAGAATCTTTAGAATTAGAAATAAAGCATCGAGAAAACAAACTTCTGTTGCACCATAAGTGTCTATTTTGACAGAAAAAACAGCTGATGTAAACGTGAATTGTATTGCTTCTTCTATTTGTAGAATTTTAGTGTCAATTACCTGTTTTGGCACTTAAAAATTTTGATTCTAAGAAACTGCTAAGAAACTTTCAGTACCAAATTTGTCCCAAAACTAAGAAACTTTGAGTACTGACCAAAAATCTTAGTTTCTTATAAAAAAAAAGAGTGTAGTGTTCAAAATCTTAAAAACTTAAGAAAGTTCAATACTGGATTTTTGAAACTTAAGAAAGTTCTGTTTCATACTTTCACTCCTAATGTTTTGTGTGTTATTTTTGCTCTTTTCTGTCCCTCATCTTGCTATTCAACGAGTCTAATGATTATTTTCTTTGAAAAACGTGGTATTTGTGCAATGTATACAGTGCCTTAAACTGTGCATTCTTAGAAATGCTGCATTCCAAAATTTTTGCTAAGAAAGTCATAAGAAAGTTTTGGTACTGAAAACATGAAATATCTAAGAAAGTTTCAATACTGGCCCAAAAAAAACTTTCTTATAAAATAAAAAACGTGTAGAAGAAAAAGTACTTCATCATTGATTTAACCATTATTCCTTATCATATTTATTATCATTATTAACAATTATATTTATCATTATTTATAATTACTAATTTGTAAAAATAGCTAGGCAGTGGTTGCATTACTCCACGATTTTTTTTGTAAAATACACAGTTTGATTAGGCCTCGAACAAGGCTGTAGTAGTGGCTTGAATTTGCTTTAAGGTATAACCAGAAATTCGTAACAAAGTTTGAGTACTGTCAGTCAGATTGTCAAGGCAGAGGTTTAGCATTAGGTTCATTCGAAATGTCTTATAAAGGAAGTTTAGGGCTAATGATAAATTCTTACCGATGTAAAAAATGCCAAGACTGCAATATAGCTTTGCAAAGACTTCCATGCCTCTTTCAACCACCGGCATTAGATGCACGCGAGGTCTATCAATAATGACAACAGTATGTATGTTATGGATATAGTTGTATATTTAAAAAGGATATTGTGCATTCACATAATGAATTCCACAGCAAATACAGATTTATTACATAGCGCAAGAACCGAAGATAGAAAGTTTACTCTTTTGAGTCAATCTCTGTTGAAATCGCAGATCGGATTTTTCTCCCTCGATGATGTCTGTACAATAAACGATGAGTCTAACAATGAAGAACAGTCCACTGATTGTTGATGTTTCTAAGGTTGCCCATAAGCAGACAGACAGAGTCTTTCTTCGTTTTTATGACACGCTTTGAATGATGATCTGTACGTGAAAGCTTCGCGTCCAATAAATTAAATTGAGATTAGTCCAGGAATCTGCTATAAACGTGCAGGGCTGAGCGATCCACGGTCGACGTTGACAGATTTGAGAAGCAGCGAAGAAATCAAAGTAAGAGAAATAATTTTGCGGAGCAGCAGTTTTCAACTCAGAAATCGAGCATTGACTATTGATATGAAAGCAGCCTGCAATACAAAATTCAATTTTGCGCCGAAGCAGCTACAAGTACAAGCTTTGCTGCTGCTTTCCCCCATCCATCCAGTGTTCCCCCGTCTTCAGGAATGGGTAAGCACAACTTCTGCGTTACAAACTTGAGGGGCAATCAACTGTATTGCGGCATTTCACTTCTTGGAAATCTTACGCACTCTGCTGTATTTCCTTGAATAAGCGGTCCGGACGCTATTTTTGCACCCTGGTGGAGGGCGATGCATACTTGCCATTTCCTCTGACCTGCTTCAGGGTGCTTGTCAGGGGGCGCATATCGACAGACTGGAAAACCTGAGCGGTTTCTACTGCTAGCACTCTTGTTGCCCGGTGACTAAGCTGGTAGAGCACTGTGCCGTACAAAGCCAAAAGTTCCTTGTTCGACCCATTTCTTTCCTGGCCATATTAAATTATACCCGCGTTGTCTACAGAAATCGGTTCTTATATTCATAATCCTGTGCGAGCCCAGGTCCATAGAATAACACTGGCTTTTGGGGGCGATTCGTCAATGCAGTCTTTGGTCTCGAATATTGCTCCTGGAGTCAAGCTTATGAATAGAATGTGATGTCAGTCAGAAATGTGAGCTACGCCCGCGCGCTCAAAAACGCTCAAATGGAAGCGGCCTTTGCAAATTTTTCATTTTTGTCTGTTAAAGTGGGTTGTAATCATATACCTTAAACTAGTTCTGTGTTCACTCTCTCCGACTGGGGTAGTACTATGGTTTTTCATTTTAGAGGGATAGTGTTTCAACACTAGTCTTTTCAATCCTTGTGTCCCGGTTGAGGGGGGGGGGGGTGTCTAACCGGCCTGATGATAACCACCCCAGCCGGGTTTTTGTGTTTGACTATCTATAAACTAAAAAACCTTTTGATTGGTCCATTGTCATGGTTGGAAACAAGGATACAAGAATAAATCTTGACAGCCTTTTTCCACTAAAACATCTAACGCTCGAAAACAGAGACTTGGGCGTGTTCATCTAAGCCAATTTTTTTACTGTAGCCTTCTTTCTTCGGAATTTTTGAAGCCATTCTCCAGAGAACGACAGGTTTTGGAGCTCTCCAGTACCTTCTGTCATAAGAAGCAGGAGGTTTGCGAGACTTTCGAGAGATTCACGGTTTGAAGTTCGAAGAGACTTCCATTGTATCAGTTGCGAGGATAAATTCGAGGAATGGGTCTGGGGACGAGGCAAGCAAGAATTTTGGCGCGAACGTTTTCAAAATTCCAGAATTCCTGTTTCTTGAGAACCGTGGATTCAGAAGTTTTCTGTTATTCGGCGGAAGGTTTTGCAGGTTCAGAAGAACACGCTGTTAGACTTACATAAATACATGTAGATACAATCCAGTAAATTAATCGGGTGCATCGTTGTGCAGAGTTGTTTTATAAGTAGTGCGACAGTGCAACCGTCGTTTATTCCTTTGCATACAGTACCAACGTAAAGAAAACTTTACTTACATTATAATCCACTATTTAATGCTATGTACATGACACATGAAGAATTGTTTTGAACTCGCCTGATAAAGAGGCTCATTCTCTTTTGATAATAGGACCGAGGCTGCTTCTAAACATCAGGATACGTCATCGCTTCTTTTTAATGCCAAATCAAGTTCAGAACTTCTTTTCACTCATTTTCATGCAAACAGTGTTTTTATAATTCATCTATTCTTATTGTTAATGTTTAGAGGGCCCAAGTATTTAAGTTTATATTTTATACTAATAGTACTAACGTCTTAATATTTCCTATTCTTTGCCCAAGAACTCATAAGCTCTGCTTCTCTTGGGTTGTGTGGCATACAATTAGGATTGTATGCTATGAAAAAAGTTGAATTGAATTGAAACGTTTATCCTATCACAAAAAGTTTCTTTCTACGAGAGGTAGGTTTATAAAATGTAGTTTCCTAGTTCCTCAAAGGGTTGAGAAAGTTCAGCTCTGGGCTTAATTTGGTTTGAAGAATGCAAAAAAACCCAGTGCCGTAGCAGCATATGGGGTTGGGGTGTCACGGCCCATGATAATTTGCAAAGTCCTTGTTTTTTTTATTATTATTAAACTTACTTGTGAAATTTCTGTTCCAATGACTGTCCGATATTTGGCCCCCTGACCTACAGCCTCCATTTCATCCAGAAAATGACGTCGTTCCTCTATTTCCAGCATCACTAAAATAAAAGGGAAATAAAAACTTACTATTATAAGGTACCTAAAACATTCTTTCTGAGAGCTGAGTTAAGGATCTTGGTTCGAAACTTTAATGTATTAAGGGCGTGTTTTTTGGCCACCCCTTGATTTTAGCAGACCTTCCTAATTCTGAAAACGGCAGACTTAGCAGGAAAAAGTTTCCTGAACCATAAAAAAAACACAGCTGCCGAAAACGGTAGGCTGATCAGTATAAACTAAACCATTCATTTTAAAGCGTGAACGAACTTCCTTGCAATGTCTGCGAAACCTTCCAGCTTCGGGGACAGAAGGTTTCGGAGGCCTACCAAACCTGCCGTTTTCAGAAGAACGTACCAAAAAAATACGTTCCGACGTCTACCGAAAAGAGAAAGCGTCTGCTGAAAACAGAATGCGACCAAAAAATACGCCCTTAATCACTGAATTATGTTTTAGGGAATTCGGTCCTCATTTTGTCTACTAAGACTGGAAAAGGAATTAGATATTTCTAGAACATTTTCCCGTTGCTGTGGTTGAACGCTATAAGCTCGCAAGCAAAACATACTGTACCTTGCAAACTTAAATGGGCCTTTACGTCGATTTCTTTCTATACTGTTGTTGACACAATTGTTCTTAGAATTTTCGAGTTTCCAAGAAACTCGCGGTTACGTTAAAACTATATCAATTCTTGTTAAAACAATGAATATAACTTTAAACAGCCTGGTTTTGTTCTTCTTAGAAGTCAAAGCGATTTCCAAGAATTTTTTCAAATACAATAACAACTTCAAATATACAAGTCGAATGGCAAAATATATAGTATGTCCCATCAGATAAAATTTTCTATCGAACTTAATATACCTTCATCGAATCGATCTTTTTCGTCTTCTGTTCTTTCTGGAGCTTTTGTAATTGGTTTTCTGTGAACAGTTTCTGAACTATCTTTACCATAGGCCATCATATTCTGAAGTTTTTCTTTATCTTTGTCAGTTATCAATTCTGAAAGAAAATAAAGAATATATAGACTATATTTGACAGAAGTTGTTGGTGTATATTCGTATGGAATTTTATTAATTCAGAGACCTTAACAGAAATGAAATTTCTTGAGTAACAGGCAGTTTCATTTACAGAGGGCTCGTTTTAGACGATTTGGCCTGAACTACTACAGCAGCAGTTTCGTGCTAAGTCTTCCAGCCTATAGAGTGAGGAGAATTCTAAGAAAAATACTTATGTTTCTGAGTTTGATGATAACAACTTTAAGAAGGAAAAGCTACGCTTGGTATTTGGTTGATATTGAAGGCTTCTATTTGGTAGACCGAATAAAGTTTGGTATAGTTCATGAGATACAAAATCAAAATATTTCTCTGAATATATTTCAATATATTTCTAGTCCACATCTAACAGGGGTATTTTGGACATGGGCGTGGGAACCGGGAGCCAAAGGATCCACGGATCCCCCTACAGTCCTTAAAGTCAATGAAATGTGCCCCAAATTCCGATTCAAAAGGTCCCTTCTTCTTGTTTCTACTTGGAACGCCACTTTTAGTGCCAGAAGGCCACTTTTCATCTACAAATTCGAACAATCGTTAACTTGAACCATGGTTATCGGTTCCTTGAAGGTTGGAGTTACCGGGAGTGTACGAGCTTTGACGCCTGCCGAAGGTTTTTTAGAAGACAGACACCACATTATGAGTCAACTTGAGTGATTTTCCTCGAATCTCTTTCAAGCATCAATCGTTTACATTTGGTTGTTCATGCGTGTCTAAAGTCTTTTACTTCATATAAACCAGTTCGAAATTCTAAGAATTCTTTGAAGACTACAAAGAATTTTCTGACTATTTTCGACAGTGACGTTTGAATTGCAAATGACAACTACGTGGCAACAAAAACAAATCCAGCCAATCATGTTTATTCGTTATCGCACGTGATTCTGTATGGACCAATGAGCTCTGTCATATTGTTATAAGCGCTTCTACTTGTATATAAAGCGTCTTAGATCAAAATTCGAGCCACACCACGCAAGAAGTACGCAAAGAAGTACGAGAAGAGAAAGACGCTAAACCTCGGCGAAGATACAGTATTTCTTGAAATCAAGTTATTCGGACCACATTTTCACAGATAACAAATAAAGTTTGATATTTTTTATACATTAACTGACTTACAGAGATAAAAATCAATGGCTAGTTTCCCACTAGATGAAATTTCAATTCAACGGCATTTCGCGGGCTGAATTGCCCAGATACTACACTCTTTTCTTTTAATAAGCAACCGCTCAATAAGCAACTAGGGCTGAACTGACCTTAACATTAAGCAACTTGAGGGCTCAATTGAATTACTGTAAGCAACTAAGAAGTCAAACAACCAAGCTTATTCTCTTTCTTGTGTTAGGAAATTGTTCTTCGTTCTTATGTTTTGCAGGTTGAAGTTCGTTAGCTAACGTTTTTCCACTTACTGTCTCCCAAAAGTCATGTTGTAGGCCTAACAGATGACGATTTTGACCCGCAAAGTCAGGGGTGGTTAGTAGGTACAAAAAATGTTAAGCAACGTTTAAGCAACTTTGAGGGCTGAAATGTCTAAAATTTTAAGCAACTTTGAGGGCTGGACGAAAGTCAAGTTGCTTATCAAAAAAAAGTGTATTCGTACACTCAGGCTTCGTAAACTTCTATATTGACGATAACGGCTAAAACCACTCATTCCGATGACATATCGATGATATAAGTTGCTTTTATGTATAAGTCTAATTTTAAAACCAAGCGTGAGCAAGTTCTGAAACAAATAAAGATGCAAGCGCCAAGCGAAATGTTTGAATAGATTTCTGTAGAACGGTCGATAAGAAACACTCGTGGGAAGAAATCTCGCTCAAAACATGAAGTTTCGAAATGAGCACGAGCATATCTCCTTAGAGAATTACATTTGGGAAAAAGGAATCAGGGGAATTACGCTCAATTTTGTAGGAAATCTTGCCTAAGCATCACCAATGTTTTTATTTTTCATGCCCATTTTAGTTTTACTCTTCTGCTCATAATTTGTTTTTCAATATCTATATACTTCTGTATTTGTATTTTATTAAAATCTCAGACTCAAGTCGTTCTTATGGAGAGTTGCTTTCATAATTCATACTATCCTAACGCTAGCGGGTTTATGACGGCCAATAGGCATAGTACCTATCTCCGTAATCTACAAATACATACGATGGTAAAAGAAGTTAGAATTGGGAATCGAAATCATTTTTAAAAACATTTCGAACATTATGAGGGAACTGATTTCCACGAATTTCCAAGTTCCACGCAAAAGCATTTCCACGTGAATGAATTTTTCGACAAGTGGCATAGCACAATAGATTGGATTCGAACCTGTATTGCATGAACAGAGAGCCAACGACGTTTCCATTGACCTACAGAGCTCAATGAATCATTGAGCAACTCCCCCTGTCATACAGCCCAATCAATAATCGATAATTCTCATGGATAAAGAGGTGATATGCAAGCAAAGCTTTAACGATGGGTTTGATAAGAAAAGTCGGATGATACATAATCGAACGCTATACCAAAGTTACCTCCCGACTCCTGGTATTTTTCAAAAGCTGCCCTTGTTGGCTATTTTGAAGAAATTTCAGCCTAAAAAGTTGTTATTGGTCTTCTGCATAAGATTTCAATGTTAAGACATATTTCAATTTTAGGAACAAAGATGCCTAAAAATTTGATGGAACAGAGCGATGCATCTCGCATTCAAAGTTGCCAAGACAAGAAAGCCTCCTCTGGTTTGCCATCAGATCAAGGATTCAAATCAAGAGCCCAATCTTCTGGAGCCACTAACGTCAATAAAGGTCTGGTTCAACCAAAGAAATGAGAACGCCAAAGAGTGAAAAAGACACTGCAACATTAGAGGATTGAAAATATAGTATCCATTAACTAGAACTCAATCTAGGAAGAAATGTCACATTTATTTCTTGTCTTGAGTTTTGAAAAATCGGTTTGAATGTGAAATTTTCTCTCAACTCTTTTCACAAGCGCTTCGAATATTCCCCCTTTGACCTTCCTGTAGAAAAAACCTAAAAGTTTATGGGACTACTGAGCTGTTTGCTAGAGCCCTGGTTTGACTAAGGGTGAGGTCTATTCTGCAGACCTCACAGTTCACGAGACCCTGTGGACCTTTGTTACCTGGTCCATAGATATCGTAGGTCAGTGGTTTAGACCTGAACCCGATGAAAAGTCTGAACCGCGGACCTTCGAAAACAACGGCGCGGGCAAACTAACAAAGGTCTGCGCGGTCCGCTTGATAGACCTGACCCTTGAATAAGCTCTTTCCTCGAATAAACCCTTATATGAGAGTGTTTGCATTTAAGCCTCCAGGGGATTATACAAGGATTTATGTAATATGCAACAAACTATACAAATAACCAGATAAATAATAAACACCGTATGCATAATAAAAACAATAAATTAAGGGGTGTCAGTGAGGCAGATCAACTGTTTTGCAAAAATTTTTGGCAAAAAAATTTCTGGTGAATAACTCTTTCAGCTGTTGATGTTTCTTCACATGATGAAAAAGTGACATTTAAATTGAACTGAATCATAAATAAACACTAGGTTTTCTAAGGAAGGCCAAGGAAGACGATGTGTGGTTCTCACATCACAGCAAATGATTGGGGCCTTGATAGGGGATCAAGAAGCCACTTAGCAAAAAATCAGCTCAAAGCCACAATCTGCCATAAAATAATTTGCAAAGCCACAACTGAACAATATTACTCTTTACACAGTGGGTGGTACTAACAGCTCAGCTCTTTGGGATATCTTGCATGGCCTTGCATCAATACAGTAATCATAATGAAATTTACTGCTATCGTCAGGGAGCAAGCAATTACAGGTGCATTCCTGTGTGACTGCAGGCAGTTAAAAGTCGCATCCGCATGCAGAAAGCCCTAAACCAACACCAATACACACCAAACAGATGCAGGACACAACTTTTCATGAAGCCAAAACCGTAAAAAAGCATTACAGGTTGCGGCCATAAGGTCGCAAACCCATAATAGGTCCCAAACAATCACCAGTGAGGGAAAAGCTACTGAATCAAGTTTATTGGTTGAAAGGACAAGGAATATGCAGTAAGGGTATTTGGAGAATGCATGAGTGACCAATACAGCAAGTGCAGTTCCCAAAGCTCAAAAACAGTAAAATCATGTTTCAGCATTTACTTACTTCCAGGAGTTGGTTTAAAATTATCTTTAGGTTGCTGCTCCTTGATAGCATCAATGACCTCTTTTCTACGTTTGCCAGAATACTGTAGGCTTCTACCATTCATTACAACAGGGCCTTTCTGTGTGTTCTTGAATTTGGTAGGGTTTGCAGAGCTTGAACTTTGACCAACTGGGAGTGACTGTCCCTCTGTAAAATAGAACATATATTTGTTATGGATAGGAAACACTAGGATAGATTCTTCCACAAGTGGCATACTGCAATAGATTTGAACCTGGACTGCATGACCAGAGAGCAAACAACGATTCCACTGAGCTACAGAGCTCAATGAAATCACCAAGTAACTGGACAGACGTGCGGCCCAAGGTTCTCCTGCCATTTTACACAACAGAAGATATATACATATTGGCATGGCCAAGGGGCAGGTGTCCTTTCCCCAATCATTGCCAGGATGGGTTTTTCTATAGGCTAAATACGATGTAAAAATATCATAGGGTACCACTGGCTTGTTTGTTCTTAAAACCATGTCCTAATTTTTCTTGACTTTGCCCCCAATGTTGGCTGTCTGGCTATGCCACTGTATAAACAAGTATATGCTTTTATTTATGAAAAAAAATTTTATAAGAACATGAGCCTGGATTTTGATTGAAATTTAGGAACAAGCTAAGCACAACTAAGGCTGGCCACTGCAAGCCTAAAAAAATTTAGGTGAATATCGAACCAAAACCATCAAACTGTCAAAGAAAGGAAGTTACGTTTCTATGCAAATCCGGTACCTTATCATACCTTTACTAAGGCATGGTACCCTCTAAGAAATTGAGAATTAAGAAAAGATTACAAACAGTTTATTCAAAAATAGATAGAACCTCAACAATAGCCACTTTCAATCAAAATTTACAGGTTCTTATAAAGTACCAAAGTATTGAATTTAGACCAAATGCGGTGATAAATCTTAAAAGATGAAAACTTTAGCAAAATGTAGACTAAGAATGTGCATGAAAAATTCAAGAATTATGAATTAAATTTTTTCACAAAATAATACTTGCTTTGTATACTTTCTTGTAGCTTTCTTCTCTGTAAATTTGTCAGCTTTGACTCTTCCATCATAACTATGAAAAAATGCAATAGTGTTAAGTAATAATGATAAATAATACAGTCATTATAAAGCTTATGTTTAAACAGAAGGTTTCTTTTTCAAAATGTGTTTTCTCTTTTATTTATTGCATAGCTCATTTACATCGCCGTCCTGGATGGAACTTTCCTTCAAGAGGAGCATGATCCTGCAAGCAGCATGTATGGATTGGCTAGAGAAAAAAGTAACTTCTACCTCAGCACCCCTTGGGGCAAATCAGTTCAAATCAGCATGCCAAAGACCATGACAAAGTCTGGATGTTGTTGCAGTTTTTGCAAGATCTTGGGTGCACTGTGATATATTTCACGTAATTATAAAAGTTAAAACAAGCTGACATGAACTGAAATGACCTGAAACCAGCTGAAACTAGCTGACAAAATTGGAATTGAGGCTGAAACAACCTGAAAACGACCTGCCATCTTAGCAACAAAGTATAAAAGTAAAGGGAATGGTTTGTTCTTGATGCATTGTTGCATTCTTTTCCAATAACAAAAGGAAGTTCCCCATAACTGATGCTTTTTTTGTTGATTTCTACAACTAAAGACATTTCCTCCAAGTGCACTTTTGAAATTTATGGGCCAAGTTGTTTTTGGTCAGGTGCAAATTGTGTGTATATCTTGAATTTGCAACATTGAGTGGTGTGCCACTGTGCCCCAAAATCCAGACTTGCCTCCAGCCAGTTTGCAGACTATGGCAGTTTTCAACAAGATCTCAGGTGTCCAAAAGCCATTTTCTATTCTATTGTTCCATCTTGTAGGCCTATTTTTCCTTTGAAAAACTCAGGTTTAGTTTGAAGTGCCATACTCTGAAACAAGTGTGGGCCTGGGGAAAATTGGCTCAAATCAGCACTTTGCTTAGAAGCTGCCTGGGAACTTGACTTCATCAACAAATTAAGACCAAAAAGCGCTTTCTCTCTCCTTGCACATTACTAGGATTAGGAAAGCATGTTGTTATGGTTACCCAGACTCAGACTCCTCGATTGCTCTTCTCCCTTTTTCCTGAAAGATAACAAACAAAAAAGTCTATTCAACAACGTTATGGTAAATGTATACCTTTTAGAAGGTCTGATGTTTCTTTGCTGACATTTTGCTGCTGTCCTGAGCTCCATAATCCGCCTTTAGCAACAGGCTGCCGTGGCCTGGAGGACGCCATTGCAAATTTGAAGTTTTAAGATTTTTTGACATTGAGTTGAATTGCTATAATGTGAGTAAGAGGCAAACTCCTGCGTAGCGCATAGTGAGGTAATGTTGCCCTTCAGTTTTTGCTTTGCGTTGGCCTAAGCAATTCGTATCGAATTTTTCAAAATTGTTCAAGCTTTTGATAGCAACAAAAATTCAAACGATAAAAGAAGAATTACTGCTATCATGTCGGCAACATTTGCTGCTTGCCGTCGTATGCTTTTCTCAAGTCGTTCCTCCTCGCTGAAAGCAATGCGACAGAGGAAATCAGCCTATCATTCAAACGCGAAGGAAGAATTGCTGATTGAAGAAGCTCCACCTTCCACTGTAAAATGGGGAGTGCTTAGAATATCTGCAGTCGTTGTTCCGTTTACGTACTTTGGGGCAATGTTATCTAAAAGAGGTGCCGAGTTCCTGGAAGAATGGAATATTTTTGTACCCGAGGATGACGAGGATTAATTACAATCTAGGGCAATAAAAACTGAAAAAGGTTATAAAGATATTTTGTTAAAAATAAAGGTTATACTACGCCTTGCTAGTAACTCACTCTCAAACCTCAATTAAGTTTATTTCAATCCTTTGTAGACTATGTCACTAATTTTTCTTTTTCTCTCTCCACAGAATATTTTATTGGAATTTCGATGGCAATAAAGACACAGTGTTTGTTGGGTAGCAATGGATAATAGTGAAGAGTTTTTAGCAAGAATATCATCATCAGTTGAATGGCTTACTTCAAGATTTTTAAAATAAAAACTTTAGTTTCTAAATTCATGCAATTTTTTCTTGTTCCTTGGTTCTTGTATTGCACACATTTTTTATAAGAAATGCAGTCCAGAACTAGTTTCTCAAATTTTTAGATATTAAAAGAGGAATAAATATACATAGGAATAAAACGCCACGACCTATATAATCCTACTGTATTTTGAAATAGTTTAAGTAATTTGCATGGTACTACTCTTTAAATAACCAAGATTAACTTTAGAGTTCAAAGAATACTTATTTTCTTGTCACATAAAGGGGTCAGTTTCTTATAAAAAACGCGTGTATTACTGTGTGTATTACTAATCTCGTTTTTCTGTACCAATTTGAATTGTTTTTTAATGTGTATTGGATTTTCTGAAATTGTTTTGTAATTTCAATTACATGTTGGAAGAAATTGTACAAAACCAAGTGTATTGAATGCACTGTCTCTAAAAACTTTTTAGTTTCTGTAAAAAGTCCTAGAACGCACAAATGAAAAATAGCAATATAGGTTTTATAGATGCAAAACCAGGCCAAACGATCAAACATTGTTGGCCAAACATTTGCGATTTGCTTGTCAAGCAAAATGCTAGACCGTTTGGCCACATCACAAAACATTGCTCTTTCAAAATATTTTGCTTGATACAAACATGTTTGCCCATGCTTGTCTAACAATGTTTTGAGAATTGGCCAAACGGTCAAACATTGCTTGTAAAGCAAATCTCCAATGTTTACCAACAATGTTTGATCGTTTGGCCAGGGCCTAATTTCTGACCAAACGACCAACGTTGTCTATCAAACAATTGAAATTCCCTTGTCAAGTAAAATGTTTTACCGTTTCGCCAAACATTGTACGTGCACGTCAAACATTTCCTTTCCGCAAGTAAAAATGTTTTTGAACTTTATTCAAAAACATCAAAAGTAGAATGCGCCAACGCAATGTTTTGTGACGTGGCAAAAATTCAACCATTACTCGACAAAGAAATTTCAGACTTGAATCTCAGGTGTTTGACAAACAATGTTTGATCGTTTGGCCAGGGATTCAGTAGCGAAAGCAAACAGCAGTTCAGAGGCAAAATCATCCAAAACAATCAGAGCCAGATTCTCTTGATAAAAACAAAACAATTTTTACACTTAATTTTAAATATTTTCCATCACATACTATATTATAGCACATCAAATGTTTCATTTAAATAAATTCATTAAATAATAACTATATCTTCAAATTTTGACGAAAACTTTAAACTCCAATTAAAGGAAGATAAAACGAATATACACGAAAATCGCATTAATTTTCCCGAAAAACGAGACTCACAAAAACACTGTGACGTTTGCACGATTTGTTCCTTGCCGTTAAACGATAGCAACATGCTGGTGCGGGGTAGGCATGGTATAGGCAAGAGACCAAAAGAGGCATAACGGTCTATTTCGTTAGAGCCCAAACTGTACACGGTGCAAAAAACCAGATAGGTCGATTCTCTTAATCAATAAAACAAGAGTCATGCTGTAAGGAGGGTGGTAAAGGGGGGGTCAGGATCACGAATAACGGGGACAAACATGTTTGCTATTCATGTTTCACATAAAAGAGAAATGGCGTTTCACGTTTCACGGTTAGAAAATATGGTCAATCACAATTCACGAAGATCTTTTGCCACCCTCTTTCATGATGAAAAATATGGTCAATCACGTTTCAGGAAGACCTTTTGCCACCCTCTTTCACGTTTCCCGATGAAAAATATGGCCAATCACGTTTCGCGAAATACCCTTTACCATCCTCTGTAAGGCACTGGCAAAACAATCAAACATTTTTGACGAAACATTTGACATTTGAAAAACAAACAATGCTTCACCATTTGGTCCTGTTAACATTGCGCGACTAGCAGAATTCGACAAGCAATGTTTTAAAGCAAAAACACTATACAAGCAAAACATGTTTTTCGAGCAATGTTTTGAATCGTGGTCAAACGGTCATTGTTTGACAAGCAAGTTTCAAATGTTTAATCAACAGTGTTCGATTGTTTTCCCAGTAACAAAAGTCTCACAATTAAGAACTTACGGTAGACTCGAAGTCCTTTTACCAAGAAACATAATACGTCAAAATCTCAAAATCTTTAGAATATTACACGCTTTTTTTATGAGGAACCTACCTCAAGGCCTAGTTCTTAAAGATCCTTATTTTTGGGCCTCTTTTGAGGCAATTGTAGTTCCAAAAGTTCCTTAATAGTTCCTTAATTTTAACTGCACATACAGTGGTCTTAACAATAAAGAGAGGCATTTGCATGTGAGCAAAGCTCGAGACTACTCAAAGAAACATTGGATACATGCTTAACGTATAATTTATGTGATTTTCGACTGCAAATGAATGGAACCGGCTTTCTAATTCTTGATTATTTGCAGTGATAAAAGAATTCAACATTCAAAAGTTCCTTAATGATTTTCTCTTTAGTAGTATAAGTTCTTTAAATTTTCGGACCTTCTACACGTAGGTTCCTTATAAAGTGGTTCCTTATAAAAAAAAACGTGTATGTGTGGAATAGCATTTGAATTACTTTTGTTCACTGATCATTCTTATGCAGTTTTTTCGGTGTTTGTAGACCCTGGCCTTTTAATACTTGAAAATAAACTAAAGAACCACAGAAAGAGACAGGCTCGAAAGCGTTAGTTCTTTCTCGAGGGCTTTCACTTTATTGATTGATTGATAAATGCAACTATACATATACGGACGGTATTCAAGGCGGTGTTCACGAGTGCCCAGAGCGATTCTGGAATACAAATACATTAATTTTTGCAAAGACTGCGATACGCTGAAATTCTAACAGTAATAATCATTGATCATCAGTCTCCTTGCGGTGTAAGTCACATAGAGGCTATTTCAAACGGTTGCGAGTTGAGATAACGGCTTGATCACAAGGGTTAGTGATAGAACATGCTCTAGATTTCTTTAGTTTATACAGACGTCGATTTGCTGAGTTTTGCAGCCTTGTAGGCTTCTTTCTTTAGTCTTAGAAACAACTGACCCTTTTCCCATGGATTTTGAACGCTGAGAAGTTTAAGGTCATCGCGTAAGCAGCGCTCTTTCGAACCAGACATTGCAACGAGCGCAATGAAACTAAAATTGTCCGTCGTTAATTCGAAAACATCTTGCGATAATTCTGTTGAATACTGTTTCATGCTCTGAGCCGCGCGGTATATAACGTCCTTCACAGTCATTTCCTTGCTGATAAATATCTCGACAGATTCGTTATTCTGGATCCCAATTTCTTCAGTTCCGTAAACCTTCACGCGGCAGCCGTTCTTCATTGACAACCCGTTCTTATTTTGGACTGAATCAACGCGCGATTTTCTTGACGACGGAGATGAAACGCTTGATGGTTTGTATGTGAAATCAATATTGAACAAATAGCCAACTTTTACGCCACAAGTGACATGTCTTTCTCGCGCGGTTTGTATAGTATCCAAAACCCAGCGCGCATTCCGCCAACAGGCGTCGACTCTTTGCTGCATTTCTGCAATTTCCGTCTGCCTGTCTTTCGCCATTTTTGATTCAGCCGACAATAAAGCTTCTCTAGACATCTGAATATTAATAAAACTCTCCATTTCTAACAGCGACGACACCCTGGCGTACGAACGCATAATGTCCGGCTGATAAGTGTTTGTATTAATCATTTCAAATGTTTGTACTGGTATTGCTGTATAGCCTGATAACGAGTGGAATAGATCGCTCTGTCCGGGATTCGTGCATATGTCATCAACCGGGGGTAATACTAGGATGAAAAGTATATCTTCATTCAACTCAATCACTTCTTTTGTATATAATCTGTGGTGATTCGCATACTAAAAAGGAAAAAGTATGGCTTTGCTACAGGTAAGAAATTAAATGTTGAAAGAGGGGGAGGTCTCCAATCTTTTTTGCCCGCCCACAAATTCTCTCGGCAGCCCTGAAAGATGCTTGTGGACCGACGACAACAAGTCACTTCACAATCAAGGCTAACATGCGTTAAAACTCTACTGCGTTTAGTGTTTCGAAAATTCGTTTCCTCAAACGAATTTAGTTTTGCTCTGGTCACTTGGTAACACACTAAACTCCCGGTAACTCGAACCTCCGATAACTCGAACATTAGTTTGGTCGAACTGAGTTTGCATGCCCCTGGAACTTTGTTTTCATATACAATACTCCTGATAACACGAAAACTCGCTACCTCGAACAATTTTCCTTGGTCCCAAAATTCGATTAGACTCAAGGTTCGAGTTACCGAGTGTTTACTGTAATATTTATGCAAATCCTTCTAATTTCCTCGAACATTCGCTAGGTACACTTTTCTTGTAACTCCTTGGAATAAGGAATGAACAACATAAGCAAAAAGTGGGCACAAAAATCAAACATAAGAAATAGTACCTCTTCATCGATTGAAAGAATTGAGAACAGTTTCTTTGTTGCTGCCTTGAGCTTACTCTCAAATGCCGCACTAGAAGGACTGCTTTCTACTCGAGATTCCTAGACAAAAATATACCAATGACGTAGTTATTTGCGAGGTTTAAACAAGTCTAATTATAATAAGACTATGCGTTGATAGGAGGGGGGGGGGGGTGCCACCATCAAGATGTCTCGCACGATTTTGACCAGGACTGTAGATCGTCCTGTGCTCGAGAAAAATTGACTGCCACGGAGTTCTAGGCCTTACGGTCATGGGCTGTTCTGACAGAAGATGTGAAAGTTTCCCTTTCCACTCTTTGATGTTATAACACATCTATTAATATCTATATCTATATGCATATGATATGTCTATTAATTTTTGTCGGTCTGCCTCGTCCCCTTTTGCCTTGCCACCAACTTTCTTTACAGCAGTTTTTATTGGAGCAAATCGACAGGGTAGCCAGGATCAAATGGAATCAAAACATGGACAAATTACTTAAAAAAATATAGGAAAATTTGATCGACCAGAAATATGGTGACAAGAAAATAATACAAAGATTTTAGGAACACAGACTTTATTAAGTCACTTCAGATCTGGTAGACTTGCAGACCTATCATATCTCGTTAACAAACGCATGGTATCACTGTGACCATGGCAAACCGACGAAAACGAGGCAGACACGCAGGACCAAATATTTTTCTTTTGATACCAGTCGCTGCCTGAGCATCCATCAATTCAATTCAATTGCAATAGACACGACTCGTATGGAGTCTATTGGAAATTTGCAGTGACTAATTCAAATTTCCTTAATTCAAGCTTCATGGGGTGTGAAGGAGCAAAAATAACTTAATTCAAACCTCAGTTATTCCAAGGGAATGGATCCACTGCCAGTCTTCTCTGCAAAACGAAATGAATCATGAATAAGAAGACTGGTCTTGCATAGATGATTATATACGGTATATGATTTTCTTCTTGCTTATCTCTTCCCCTTTTTCTAAATCTGAAGTCAGTGTGAAGCAGAGTTAATTAAACAGGCCGTTATCAATGTGGGTCGATACAAATGAGACATTTCCTTACCTAGTGACATTTGGAATGTCTCGTATTTTGACGTGCGGCAGAAGATTTGGTTGTGAATCCGGAACGACAATCGACAATGAATCCACTGCAGTTCGAAGCTTCAGGTAACCAAGATATAGACCTCTGCAAAATATAAGTTTAATATTAATTGCAATGCAACTACTTAACGGTTATTACAGTAGCGTGTGAAATCAAGCTTATAGAGGCCCACCAAGCGGTTCTGCGTGATGCGTTATTGGACCATTTTTCATGCGTGATTTCGTGAAACGAGAATTTTTGCGCGTGAATGCGTGAATCCAAACTCCTGCGTGTCGCGTGAAATGCCTAGGCACGGCTCGTAATTTCGTGATTTACAGTGTTGGCTACATAACTGAGAGGTAGCTTGAATGCAGGAATGCCCTTTTATCAATCAAGCATTGTTAGCTAACTATGTTTCTGTCATTCTCTCATATGATGAATTAGGTAAGTCGCCTAAGATCTTAATTTTGTGTGTTCCCTGTTACCAGCTCGTCGTGGAAAGAATTTTTCAAGGCCAATCCTTTAGATATATGAAGTTAAAGATCTTGAATATTGATCCTGCTTAAAATTTAGGGGAGCAACACCTGAAGTTGTATGCACGTGAAAATGACTTTTTATCGTGCGTGATTGCGTGAATCGTCAACAAATTACGCGTGATTGCGTTATTTTGCACTCCCCTTGGGCGGCCTCCTTATACTATAAGATATCAAAAAGTTAACAGCAGTTTTTGACGTTCAAGAATTTTTTAAAGGGTTTATCTTGCTTACCTCGACACAGGCAACTTGCTACGACGATGGAACGATACCTGATCCTGCAAAAAAATACGCATCAATTTTTATGGGTCTTGCTTGCAAGTCTTTAACACCGGGGCGGGGGGTTCTCTTCAAAATTTGGCTAGGGCCTGCCGCCAGCAAATTAAAAATAGTACCGTTGGCATCGTTGGCTAGACAAATTTTAACGAGAAAATTTTACTTTTGGCTGGACCAATTTCTACAAAAATGGTACCCTTGGCTAGAAATACGCGAGAAATTATTAATCCTGAGTCGGAAATTGCAAAGGTTCTTCTTTTACTCGTTTCTTTTAAAATGAGAAGGACAAAATTTCGACTTTCCAAGGCTACCAAAGCTGAAAGAGTGACCGTTCCAATATTGCCAAATATGATACCCTTGGCTACACAAAAATGGCAAAAAAGTATACCTTTAGAAGACTGAAACCTTGTACCTTCTGGCGCGGCACATATCCAGGTAATTTTTCTTTTTACGGAAGAACACCCTCCCCACCTGTAGCCTATACAAATAGACTTGTCAAACATAGCCTTCATGGCGTTTACAAGTGAGAAAATGCTGAAGTCTCAGCAGGGTTTGAACCTGAAATGTAGTTTACCTGGAAAGAAGGAATCAGTCTTTCTGGTAAAATTGAATCTTGAACGTTATTCGTTTTCTTTTGCAATCTTGAAACCGGAACCCATTTCATTGTTGTTAACCTTGTGCCACAAGCGCTTTTCTGGAAATAGAGTAAAGAAACGTTATCAAGACATCAAGTATATTTAGTTACACAAGTCTCTCTTTGCATTGCAGTCGTTAAATTGCAGTCGCCGACATGTTAGCACCACATTTTCATGTCGGTCGCTTTTTCGGAGACCTTGAAATGAGAAAAGGTTGGAGTTGGACCACGAGTTTTTTCATCTTCTGCGTCAGCCAAAATAGCAAGCAATATAGAGATAGCTGCTTCCTTTTCGGTCATGTTTGCAGAAGATCATTTGTAGATGACATCAGCAACCCAAAATTTCTCAGATGTTGTGATGGTATGGCAAACCGTACCAATATGTTGAACTGTTTTAAGCCAACATGTTGACCAAAAATGTTGGCACAGTTTGTGCCCGCCTTGGGTATAAATTCTGATGCCCGCCGTGGCATCATGGTCATCGTGGCAAGAAAGAATCATGCTTACATTAAGAATCTGAGACATAAATAAACGGGGGTCGAAACAAGCTTGGAGTGTTCAAATAATACGGCGAGAAGCATGTTTACCTTGACACAGTTTACTGTTAAAAGGAGCATACTTCCATGAGAGTCTTTGAAAGCCCTGTGGTATAAGAAGCCAAGATCTTGCACACCAGTAGCATTCTGAAATCAATAAAAGATAACAATGTAATTAATAAAGAAAATGGAACACTAACGCCTTTAATTTTTTCTTGCAACGGTGGGATGAGCAGTGAAACAAGAAACTTTTTCCAACGTTTGTCTGGACTTATTCCTGAAAAGCGTGTTCAAAACTTCAGTGACACGTCTGCGTGGATTAAAAGAAAGTTGGGCTTTTCTTTGGTTAGAACTGCTGTAGTTTGTTTAAGAGGATCTTGGTCGCGTCAGCATAAAGTCCCCATTGGTGAAATGGGTGACCTGGACACTAGGAACACGATTTCTAGCATTGTAAATTAATTTAGTGTCTATTATTATTGCAGTTATTCAATTGATATTCTACAGCTTGTCAAGTTTAATTGTTAACCGGCAGCCTATCGGCATACAAACAGTGCTGCTTTGCAAATTATTATCAGTTTAAGTCCGTAATAAAACATAGCAAAAATAAGCCATTCATGACATACATATATTTATAGATATGTATGGTGCTAAAGGAAGCTCAACATGACCGAAAAAAAGTCAAACGGAAGGAACTCTGGGCTGTATGACTTGAGAGTTACTTGGCGATTTCATTGAGCTGCATAGCCCAGTGAAAACTTCACTGGCCCTCTGGTCATGCATCATGCAGTCCTAGTTCGATCCCATCTATTTTGGTATGCCGTGAACAAAAAACCAAGAAAATAAAAAATGTCTTTAGTAATAAAAAGATAATTACAGCCTGTAGTAATAATTGAGAAGTTAAAATTGCATTAAGCATTACAGCTCTTTTATCAGCATCAGAGAAGGGTTAATCATTTTTTGGAACGCTTTACACGTCTTCATTCACATTAAGTCTGTTACTAACTTGTAGCCTTGATATTTTTGTAAAATTTTTCGGATAAAATGAATGTAAAAGAGCCTTAGAAATTTCCCAGAAGGAAGTACTTTTCGTCACCACCCTCAAGGGAGTTCGAATAAGACAGAATTAGCTGTACCTGTAAAACCATGCCAGCCTGCAGCAGTTTCCTTCTTGCATTGATCGAATGTGATGAATGTCCTCTTGAAGAATCATGGAACATTTGTTGTACATCATCCCACGTACAGCTAACCTAAAATTAAACAATATTTTAAAGTTAATATTGACCGTTAATAGGGTTTGTTTGGTGGGTTATAAAGGTGGATTCACACACGAAGTATTTTTCGACTTTGGGTGGCCGAGTGGCCAAGGCGTTCTTATCAAGATGGCTGGTCGTGGGTGCCAATGTCGTCGGGACCACTTTCCACAAACCTACAGTAAACTCAGCTGTCCATCCTTCAGAGGTCAGTAAATGAGCACCCAGGGTGTTAGTTCTAGAGGATATCAGTCTGGGGCACAAGCTGCAGGTTCCCATCAGCTGTATCCTGTCTCAAATCCCGACCTTACTTTACAAATAAAATTGCTTGTTTACTTGCTGCTTCTACCGAAGGAATAAACTTCGCACGAATTTCTTCTTCTGGAAATCAAAGTGTTGCAAGGGGCAATTTTTTGCGTAACATATCTCTTAATGGCAAAATGCAAAGTTTTTATAGAGATGCTTCACGTTGACTTCTAAAATGATCAATGATTCCCCACCATGCTACTGCATTTCATTTCATTTCATTTCATTTCCTTTCAGTTCATTCCATTCCATTTCCTTTCATTTCATTTCATTTTACATTCTTCGTACAGGGTAAAGTTGATAGTCTACTGAAAAATTGATTTACAAACTGCCCTGTTAAAAACCCAAAACCTTTCTGCTTTGAAAGCCGGGTATGTCTTAGCAGTTTTAGTCTCGTTGTTCTGGATATTCAAATACGGGCCGCTCTATATGCAAAACATTTTTGGCCCAAAGAGCTGCAAGGAGGCTGAGGCAGACAGGTTTTATTAACTGCACGGGCAGAAAATTCAGTATTGGAATGCAAGTTACAGAAACACTTGCCACACGCTGCAATTACACTAAAGATGCTGGCAATAGTCGCAGAAAGTAAAACTGAGTCTTACTCTGGCAATAGCTGCAAGAGAGAAAAATTTGCGATGGATGACGTTACACAAGGGAATCGGGCCAGGGCACTGTGACTTTCAACGGCGTTGCGACAGACACTTTACCGTGAAAATTTGCACCGTTATAAGGATTGGTTGTTGGATCTTACGTATCATGCTGCCGTTATATTCAAATAACATTCATCAGAGGATGCAAATGTCAAATGGCGACAGCCGGAAGCAAAAGGACAAGAAATTTCGCGCCTGTTTCCCTAGCAACATAAAGGAAAGGTAGGCGAGATATTTACCTTTGCTAACCAATAGAACTCTTGCGAGAATGATTTTGAGTAATTATCATCTACTTCAACGACAGGGAGGTTTTCATCTAACGTGACAAGGACTCGATCATCATCTTCGTTGTACAACAGAGAAGCAAGATAGATACCACGACTGAAAAATACAAAAATGCATCGTAAGATACACTAACTAACTAAGCTACAAAATTGTCTGTTGTAAGGACGGGCGGCCCAGTTGTCGAGAAGTTCGGCGAAAGTCGAAATTTCGTTTATTCGAATTTCAGGAGAAATCGAATTCTATGTCGATCCATGTCACTATAATCAGCCCAGCTGTTCATCTTCAATTGGCCGATAAGTACCAATGGTAAGCTACGGGTATCAATAAAGCCCTGGTAAAAGGATACAACAGGTTTAATCCTAATCCTACAGGGCGGGGGGTGTTTTCCACCCCCTCAAGCTTTTCTTGCTACTCTTCTGTTGTATGATGGATGTAAGCTTTCGAACCAGACTGACTTTAAGCCTATATGTATTAGGTACAATGCAACACAAAAAATCCCCATATTGATAACAACAGGTCAAGTGACATTGCCTTATATGGAAAGCCGTCATGCCAAAACCATATAAATGCCTATTTTTACCAGTAAATCGTATCAGAACAGACTGATTCTTTTCAAGATAACAGAAAACAGTTACTGGTAACAAAATGTATAGACATTTCTGGATTTCTATTGATATTAAGGAAGGTTGGTTTTATGTCTTGATAATGATGTTTGAATGACGTCATTATAAGTGGGGGAGACACCCAATTTTCCAACATCGTAATACATTGGCCCATAGCTGTGCCAAGTTTCATTGCTCTAGCTCTACAGAAAATCAATTTGTGGGGGGAGGGGGTAAAAAACACCTCCCATCTTGGCTATGTTAGATAAAAAAGCCTGATATGATTAGGGTTAAAAGCCGTTCATTGTCAGTGATTGGTCGTTTTGCCCATTTGATGGATGGCAAACAAATGTTGGATAAATGTCAGGTGAAAATAATAAATGTTAGGAAATGCTGTTGGAACAACAAGGCACCTACCATTTCATTCTTTTGAGAAGCTTTGGAGCAGAATGAAAAACCAAGTTCGTGTATTTTGATACTGTTCGGAGGACTGATGCTTTTCTACCAAGTTTTGGTGATTCTCTGCCATTAGAGCATGAAGTGGAACTAGCTCTTGATATTGATACTAAAAGAAAGTTATGAAAGACATTTGAAATACAGATAACCATAAAAAATGCGCATAAATGCTTTAAGACAATTATTCATAAGTTCAAAGCTTACCGGAATAGTTTTTATCTGAATTTCCTTTATAATCTAGAAGCTGCTGCAGGAGATCAGCGAGTTTTTCTTTACATCCAATGTAACTAGGCTTACTGTTGTTAACTTCATGCCATGCTGAAATGAAAATACGTTGAAATTCAGATAAACCAATAGTATACGAGCTGTTTTTCGGAGGCTTTTTGTATCAATATTCATTAAAATCAAACGTTTTACTCTCCGAACAATATGCAGCAAAGCAAATACACCTTTTCCATTTCGACGAAAGATCGCCAAGATTGAAAATTTTCAAAATTTCAAGATATAGAGAGTTTTCGATTGGCCCCAAAGGCAAACTTTTTACTGTCGTAACGCTTGGACTACACAACAAATCTATGTCCAGTTGGAGTGACTGAAAGTTCTCAATTTTATGTGCGCTTTGACCGTAATAAGTGCTTCGGGGTGAAACTTTTCAGCCCCTAAATGTCTCAGCCCTTATAAAATTGCAATGGCTAAAGTAGGGCGGGGCGTGCACATAGAGAAGGGCTATTTGGAATCTCTGTTTCAAGAAAGAGGGATTAATAGAGGGGGGCTAAATATAACATGGCTAGTAGCCAGGAGGGGACTAAACAGCTTAATATTCAAAGGATAGATAACGGCATTAAGAGAAAATAACTGCTAAAGTAGAATACTTCTACACTTACACGACTGCATGACTGGATCAGTAGGATATATTTATACTTACATGAAGGCACAACATAAGGAGGGTCTGGAGATACAGATGGACCAAATCCCTTCATATTTCCAGCTCTTACTCTGATATACCACTTTTTGCTCTGTAAACAACAACAAAATTTTTAAACAAGCAAATTTCAAATGTTTGACAAACAATGTTTAATAGTTACGAAATAGCCTATTAAACCTCAAATTTGTTTCAAATATAAAATAGTCAATTTTACGGCACGTTGCAGATTACGAAAACAGCGGAATTTCATTAACTCACTTTGGTGTTTACTTCAAAAGCAAAGCTTAAGTTTCAATTTTCTAAGATTGATCCCATCAGAAAGTCGCTTTTGTCAGGAATAATTATTTTTTTCTTTTCCTTGTAACTGATGTAGAATTTTATGTAGTTTTTTATTTCCAATACAGAATGTCTCTACAGCTTGGTAAATTGGATTTTTCTGAGCCCCACTTGATTGTTTGTTGTCCCTAGCAACCATATGCCAACTTGGTTACGAGGCAAAAACATGACCGATTTTCTCAATTTTCTTAATGAAAAAGTATCTACACACCTTAACAAAATTACAGAAACTTCGGAACTTCATCAACTCAGTTTGGTGCTTACTTCAAAAGCAGAGCATAATTGGTAAGAAAACCTCTTAAGAACCTCTTAAGTTTGGACAGCCATGAGACGTTAATAAACAACTACCAACTCAAAAGCAATGAAAAAACTTTGAAACACTCTGTAGTATGCAAAGCATATAGAGCTATGTGCAGAAAAACCCCTTTTCATATTGTGCGTGATTTAGACTGTATTATTATATCCATAACAAGTAACATTAAATATATAGTACCTTTTGCAGTCCACTTATAGTATATTGTAGATTTCTCATATCCATGACGAGTGTCTCTCCGTCAACCTTGTTGAAATTTTCATCTGTGCTCCACTCAACTACAAGAAGAGAGTAATATGAAGTCAGTGAAAGGTAAGGTTGTATGCTTAATGAATCGAAAGCCAGAAATGATACAAGTAAAACCAGAAATGACAAAAGATTTTTCGCAGACTGAGATGAAAGTTTTTAAAGCTTTTCCAGTTCTGGAGATGATAAAATGTTTAGCCTTTCCAGAGTCTAGGTTTCTTACAAAGACTTTGTTATAAAAATACGTGTACAAATAACAATAGCAAGGCAATGATTGAGTCAAATACTTGGAACCCATTGCCCTTCTGCTTACAACTGAGCGCGAAAGAGTACGAATGAGGGAAAGTGGTCTTCGGACCAGGGATGGGAATGCACCCAGCCCTACCATCATGGAGCAGTTCACGAGACACGCTTTCGGGTTGTCTACAGTTACGGGCAACCTTGCCTTACTTAAACCATTTACTCTACTTAATCAATAATTATACTGAAGAAAGCTCAACATAGCCGAAGCACTAAGCCAAATGGGAAGAGAGCCTGCGGTGTACGACTTGGGAGAGTTACTCCATTATTTCATTGAGCTCTTTATCTCGCTGTCCCTCTGATCATGCAGTTCGGGTTCGAATCCCATCTATTGTGGCATGGGAAAAACATTTCTAAATGAAACATAACCAAAATCAATGTAAAACCACACAAACCTGTTTAAACCTTTTAAGATTCGTAGCATACACAGTAACAAGAATATTCCCACGTACTGCAGCGTTATAAACGATTACAGAAACGGGAGTTTTTATATGATGCTAGTTTGTAATTTATGTTAAAACAGTTTCCTCGAGTCTGAAGTCACCCTAATCTAAACTGAGGCTAATAAATCAAATTTGTGGAAAACCAGGTAAAAGTACCGTATTTATAGACATTTTATATTACGAAATTTAATGGAAAATTCAAATAAGTCCATTAGTAGCCATGGAATCGAGACACATAAATCAAGTTGTGTAATGTTTTTCTGAATAGCAAAAATATATTAAGGAACAGATGGCAACGTTTTTCAAATTGATGACAGTGCACTTGTACAGTAAGAAAGTAAGTCGGCCGACCGCAGTCGGAGGCAACCCGAAGGCCCCCCTCGCTACCCGTACAGGAAGGGGCGGGCAGGAAGGGGCGGGCACCACATATTCAATCATAAATTTTTCTTCCGGGAGTTGCAGTAATTTAGCAGCCCTTAAAGAACAAACTTAGAGAAACCTGAGTTTTGAATAATCAGAAATTAATAATCACCTTTATATTTCGTTATAATTTCCCGTTTCGCATGACGCTCCGGCGTTACTATGACAATGACTGACTGATCGGACAATGGGGCAGCGGAGACCACAGGGCACTCAGAAGGAACATCTAGAAGAGATGAAATGAAAAGACATAGCAGCGAGAATAAGAAAGAAACAGAGGAAAAATAAGGAAATATTCTTGCTGACCACTATCAGCAGTGCATATACGTATCGTATTACTAAGATTCAATGCTCCCTTCGTTTTTAACCAATACTGCAAAGGAACCCCCACTGATCGAAGAAGCCCCAAAAAGTACATGCAACCACCTGGACGAAAAGAACTATTGAACGATTTTAATGATAACTGGACCGAAAGCAGTGCGGTTGAACGTTAACTCTGGTTTGTTTCTTGTTTTACTCCTGTAAAACAGGGGAGGATTGACAGCTATGATCAATGTACCAGTGTACCGGCTTTTTTGCAAGCGTACCGGTCAGCATTCATGACAGTACTCGTACCGGTGTTCCAGTTTTCACGTATGCGCATGTGATGGTTCTGATTTTTCAAATGTACCATGTACCAGGTTGAGCTTCTACCGTACCGGGTCGATATTTAGCCTGTCGTACCGTGTACCGGGTGCTCTGTACCGGCGTACCGAGAAGCTGTTACCCCGAACAAAATAGATAAAGTCCGGGTAGCCGTAGTCAAGTGGACTAGATACACAACTCGCGGTTTTCCTCCGCTACACTGAACATCAACCGCTATACTTATATGGTATCCCTTTACTGTACTGATGGTATCCCTTCACACAACTCGTTTTTATTATCTCTAAATGAGGCAATTGACGAAAGAGATTTATCCTGAAGTCCTGAAAGCTTATTGCACAACTAAAGTACTCTTCAAAAAAGTTAAACTATAAAACGGAAAATTAAAAAACCCACGATCTATTTAATAGAGATTGAAAATGAATGACATTCATATGAAAGAAATTCCAACTTACCTAAACTTATGAACCCATTTTGAAATATTCTTAGCATATAGAGTCGCCATTCCCATTCGCGAAGCTGCCTTTCACTTTCCTTCAAAGTAAAAAAGTAAATGTAATTATTGGAATAACCTCCCAGAATCTCCCCACGGCGAACTTGGATACAATAACTTTACCAGCGTCTTCTGGATAAATACCAGAAAAGCTTTGTTGGTAAAGCATTCTGTTGAAAACAGAATGGAGGGTTAAGTTTTCAGGAAAAGTAACGCTGTTTTTCAAGGTGTTTAGACCCAGTAAATTTAGGCCACTACATTCACTTCAGTTATAGTTAACACCACTGTTTTCAGGAAAGCGAGGCAAGCAAGATAAGTCCAAAAAGGTATAGTTCGTCTAGCCTGGGTCGGGCGTGACATTTTCTGGAAAACGGTAGACATTTCCAGTAAATGGATCGTCTCCCCGTGCAATTCCTGGAATTACGGTCGTTTTAGGAGATGCTGTGCAGCAAATATTACTTCAAATTCACGTTTAATTTGAATAAAAGTGAAAGCAAGGCGTCAAATCCCAGAATAGCTGCTCAAAGAGAAATTTAATGAAGCATTTTCCTGTTTGCTAGTTACTTGCATCTTGTTTCCTGAGATTCTGCAGATAATTTTAACATTTACTGTCACAGATTCCTTTTCTCCTCAGATATCTACGATTTTCCAGAAAAATGTCGCGCCGATCCAGACCTCTTTGAAAAGGTCTATTCAGGGAATAAGTCTATGCGGTCAATGCGAACCAACAAAAAATGAATATGGCAATATTACCTTGACATCTGCAGTGCAATTGACTATTGACGCTGTCAAGTCATTGACTTTCTTATCAGCTTGCTTGATAAGGGCTTCAAGATGATTAGCTCGTGTTTCGGCCAACAAAACTGGAAAAATCATATCAATAATCAATTCCTTCTGATAGCATTGAACTGATCTTAATATACGTACCGGGTGTTTTCAATATATGTACCGGCTTTTCTGTAAATTAGAGAATACAATTTTGATTTTAGTTAATTCAGAAGTGAGTGTTTGGTTGGGATGTCCTCTTGATAGGGTCTCTGTACCATTCCGAGGCTGTCATGTGGTTAAAAAAGTTGGAATTTGTTGGGAACTTTCTCATTTGCGTTTTCAAATTAACCACCTGTCCTCTCATTCCTTTATGCTTAATTGTTACTGGCCATGACTTTCTGGCATGCCTAGTACAAAAGAACCACGGAAGATGGGTTTATTTTCAACAAACGCCAACCATTTGGGCTGCATTTGGCTTCGTGGCAATAATGGGCCTAGGTTAAATTGTCAATTTTACTCGTATGATGACAGAGCACAGGCAATTATTCTAACTTATTATCTTAGACCATGGGCACAATAGCTCTGAGGGGCATGCTCAAATATTTGTGTTTGGGGTATGCAATTGTGAACGACCAAGCGTCAAACTAAAGACTAAAAGATCGTCTTCAAGGGTTGGAAAGGAAACCTATGGTCAGTAAAATATTTTATAGAAAACAACAGAAGGTGCTTACATGAAGGATTCTCTATGGCTCCATTAAGAAGCAAAAGCTGGGCTATTTCAGTCTCCCCTTTCAACAGTGCCATATCCAATGGAGTGAAATTATCAGCATTCAAGCTATAAAAAGAAGAAAACAAGTTTAGCTTGTATCTTTGCATTCCTTCAGCGAACTGTATGGAAAATAGCAATGACATTTGCACAATAGATGTATTGTTCTTAACAAAAATATATTGTTTTTCAACAATAGCTATATTGTTGCAATTGAACGATAATTGAATTAATTTAATTGAATTGAGTTTGATTCAATTGTTTTAGTTCTAAAATTTTTCTCTCAAGCCCCCCTCCTGCAAGTGACCTGGATTTTGCTCTGTAAGAAAATGGGCCCTGCCCTGCTCTTTCCATACGGCAACGTATATTGGCGTCCTTTTGTCTTACGATTAGTACACTTTATCATATTCCGTCTAAAGAAGACTTTTCAACAAGTGGCATACCACAATAGACGGGATTCGAGCCTGGACCGCATGACCAGAGAGCCAACGCGTTTCCACTGAGCCAAACATCTCAATGAAATCGGGGATTAACTCTCCAAGTCATACAGCCCAAGGCTCTCCTCCCGTTTGACTTTTTAGTGCGTTTCGGCTATGTCGAGCCTTCTTCGGCACCATACATATTTATAGATTTGTCATGAATGGCGGACATAAGGATAGATTTTTCAACAAGACAAGTGGAACACCACAATAGATAGGATTCGAGCCTGGACTGCATGAACAGCCAATGACATTTCCATTGAGTAATAGCGCTCTCCTCCCGCTTGAGTTTTTGAGTGTTTCGACTACATTAAGCCTTCTTCAGCACCATTTTCATATATATATATCAAGAAGGGTATTCTCTCAAGCTAGAATAGCAGTGTCCAAGAAGTTAACTAAGAAATATCAACAAAATACACACGCTAATATTTACTCACTCGTTTATCTTTACATCTGGCAATTGTAGGATTCTTCGAAGTTCTTCAATATCTTGACGCTCAATGGAATCAAATAGAGCTGATGGAAAAAAAGAAAGGAAATTATGCAATATCACCTGTCCAATCGCAAAAGCCGCGGCTACGCATGCGTTTATCACCTTTTATTGCAAAGCAACACTCTGTTCTGAAAATTTCCTGTTCGGAGAAATGCTGAGTTGGTTATATGTTGCGAAAAAAATGCTGCGACAATCAATTTGTGCGGTAAGAATAATGGGTCCTAAAAAGTTTCAAACGCCTCGTCTTAGAGAAATTTTGTAGCACAAGACGCGGCTGTGTTGGTGAAGGTGAAGGTGAAATGGTGTTTTAGCGCCAGTCGCTAGGATCTCAGAGGTTAACTAATCGAGACCTCAACACTGGCTGTGACGCTACCGTGGCTGGGCTCGAACCCTGACCACACTGAGCTCCTGACACCACGAGTGGATTACACCACGACGCCACAGCACCTTCCTGTGTTGCGTCGCCAGCGCAAGGAAGCCGCTTTCACGTGGCGACATGATTGTTTCCTTGCAAGAAGTATCACTGTGTCACATTCGACGTTGATTTTTAGCAGCATAAACAAGAATAGACAAAAAATAAACATACTAACCATCCAGGGTATTCTTGAATCTTTTCATACTTCTTGGTCGCTGTTCCTTCAGAGCTGTGGATTAACATAGAAACACATTGTGAAGACAAATCAATATCTGAACGAAAATCACACTAACTAGTCTGGCTTTCGCAAAATTCAATGAACAGTAACATGTTTGGTTGAAAACACATGTATCAACGATACCGCGGCCTGGATCTCGTTAGGCATTTGACATCGTTATAATCACGTCATTCTCTCTGAAAAGCTTTCCCAATAGGGGAGAGTGGATGTCACTTTTTCAGTGGTTCCAATCAGATTCACCTAATCACAAACAGTTCTGCTTGGGTAACTGTGTAGAATCTACTAGATTTCAAACATGACGACATAAACGTAAGGGTGTCACAAAGGTTCATGTCTCGGTCCTTTTCTGTTTTAAATAAACATCAATGACTTCCGTAGGTTTCCAAAGATTCTACTGTGTCCATGTATGCTGATGAAACGAGTCTATGCTACAGATCAATCCATATATGCTACCAATAAAGCAGACACTAAAAGGAAAGGCTCAATAATAACAAACTTAGTTTTACCTATAAGTAAGATTGCAGGCATAGTAACAGGCACAAACCTGAAGTTACGCTGTCCCTACCAAGCTATAGCCTTGCAAGAACGTACCACACGATAAAAGAACGAAACAGCAACGGCTCCTGACTGAAGTTCCTGAGCTAAGCAAAACTGACAGGCTACACCTGTTCGCGTGATGTTACGTATACTGTGTTTATCACTCAAAATAAGATGCGCATAACAAGTTTCGCTGAAATAACATACTAAATTGTACTTTTGCTGTTGCTTCTCACAGCTATTTAGCTCTTTATTCCAGCAGATTAAAACTAATGAAGAGATTGCAGGACAGGCAACTGCAAAAACATCCTTTCTTAAATTGTATTTTTCTTGATTTTAACACTCTTAAGTAGCCAAAAGTGGAGTGAATCATGCTGTATTTACAAACATGTACGGAAACCAAAGCTGCATAAACTGATCGTGTAAGCAGAGTTTTTAGATGTGCAACAGTGCTAAGCTGCACCGCAAGAGGATATTCACTGATCAGCTTCTGTAACAAGAAAATCTGCGAAAAATCAAGCTCTGTAGCTAGAAGTCTTCTTGATTTTAAAGAAGAGAGTTTCATTCGCATCTTTCGGCACTCGTTTACTAAACTCCAGAGAATCTTGCCTATGTCATCGTCAAACCGACCGTCAAAACTTCCCCTCAGCCCTTCTTCTCGTCTCTTCTGTTCTCAAGTCCTCAGATTTAAAGAACAGAACGAGAAATCATAGCGAACTGCATCAACCGCAGCTCGTAAAATGTCATTTTTACAGCAGGAATGGATATGTAAAATAAATATACTGATAAAATGAAACAATTTCAATATGCCTTACCATTCATATTGCACTCTAATTCTCCAAACGCAATCCTCTTTCGAAAAGGCGATCTTTGCGACAATGACGTTGAACGATTAAACGCAGGCTTTCCTGTATCCGAAGGACTGTGCTGTAGGTTTTTAGGCGATAGCAACGGGCTGTTAGTCGGGGATGGCAAGTAGTCCAAACTGCTAGCTCGTCTTCGCATGCTAAAATAACAAGAATAATCTTACATCGAATTTATAACATCAAAACAGCTGCTCCTAATCTGCTATTAAGTATAGTGAGAAATTTCTCTAAAGTTTCCTTCAGTAGGCTGTAAATGCGAGCATTATTTAATGGCTTGCACGCAGCTGAGCAAGCAAGTTTAATTTTTTAAACTCAACTTATATCAGTAAAGCTAGCACTCTGTTATTGGTCGATTTGAAACAGCTGCAATAGTGGCTTCAGCAAAAGATGACGGCAAACAAGGAAGAGGACACGGCTATTTGTTTGGTTCATCTGAAGGCATGGCTAAATAAGTTGATGACAAACGCAAGTTGATGTGCAACACTAAGCATTGCATGGTGTTGGGCAAGAAAAAATACCGCAGATATCGTTGCAAGGACACGCTCGGCACGCTCAGACGGGGGTTTTAATAACGGAATTTCTAACTCGTGAGTTATAATATCATATTGTAGAAACGAAAATACTGTAAGGCTGTGACCTGGCTCTTCTCGACAAGAAAAACCTTGCTTACATTGAAAATCTGAGAAAATAATAAACGGGGGGTCCAAATAAGCACGGTGAGATATGGAAATTTTCAGAAAATTAACAACCCCCCCCCTATTTATTTGGCACTGAAGAGTATAAAAATAAAGAGAACATCTATAAATTGCTAGATAATTCATTCTCTATGAGATACAATGACCTCACACACAACTGCCTAAACCCATATACCGATTCTGTACCAGACTTCTAGTCTATCGTCTGTGCAACCAATGACAAATTTTTAAACCTATCTGTACGAGTGCAATAGAGCTAGTGTTCTCAAAGCTATCTCACAGATCTAATCCATGTGAGACATTGCAGCCAAACATTTGATACAGACGGTGACGGTGCAGGTAAAACAGTATTTTAGCGCCAGTCGCTAGGATCTCGCAGTAGTAGGTTAACTAATCGAGACCACGACCCTGGCTGTGACACTACCGTAGCTGGGCTCGAACCCTGACCACACTGAGCTTCTGACACCACGAGTCAGCTGGATTACACCATGACGCAACAGCGTCTTCAAAAGCACCTACAGACCAGAGCCAAGAAAAAGTTACGGTCACACGGTCATTGACCGGAGGAAGGTCAACCAGAACAAAAGAAAATCTAATGCCACACCTAAGACACGCCTATCTTTCATTATTTAGTGAGGAAGGTTTTCAGCTGGGGGTATTTTTGTCTGGAGGAAGGTTGACCACTTTTCTGGACTCTGCTTCAGACAACATACAAGTTTTCTGTCAGACGCATTCATCTGTTCTCTTATTAGTTCCTGTGCAGGTATTTTCTCCGTAGCCTACTATGTACCTTCATACTGACACATTAAAATCAACTTCACTTAAACCAGATTAGATTTCCACCAATCAGATCACTTCGATTAGTTATTTTGACCAATCAAAACGCAGCATTTATTACAGTGGTTTAATTCATACGAGTTTTAACTTTCAGTATGAATGCGGTATCAGCAACTTGACTCAGGGTGAGCCGAGCCCTCGCTAAAAACTTGCTAAAAATATGTGACATTTCAGCCCTCAGTGTGTGTGGCGTTGATTATGAGTTGCTTAACTCTTAGGACAAATGGCTGTTGCAAACCCTAACTAAAATCGAGCTAAAATGTTAGTCAAAATTGACAAGATTTTGAATGATGTAAACAGAAAAAATCAACCAAAAAAGGTTATTAAAAGCAAAATACTCCTTTTATTGTCTAAAAGCCTATAACATTGAGTCAGGGGGAGGGGGATCTGTTAATCATAATATATTATAATGAGACCAGATTTTAAGGTAAAACATACTTGTAATAAAGTTTCCAAAATAATTTTGAGACGAGGATTGTAGTCCGTACAAGACATCAAGGATACACGCAGTTTTTTTTTATAAGCAACTTAGACAGGAAAATTACTGTAACCATCTAGCAAACTGGGTAACCGAAAATTTTATTGCTGCTATTACTTAACTACACTATTGCGGATATTTTGGCACTTGGGACATTTTTTGGTAATTGCCGGAAGTCACGTGATCGATGACGTATGTAGTTGCCGGTCAGTAAAAAATCAAAGTCAAGATATTTCAAATTTCAGTATACCATATGAAAGAGCGTCAAAAATGCAGCAAAATATTATAAGACATGCCTTGCATTTGAGCTACGGATACAAAGTTATGCACAGTTAAAAATGTGCTCCTCCGCAGAGGCTCACATTTTTTGAGCTTTCAAAATTAATTCTGTCATCGTTCTGAAGCAAAACTACTGTCTTTTAAATTTTGTTGAGGTATCACGGATGTATAAAAGGTCCGAAACGATCAGAAAAAATTAGATTCATAGTGATAATTGTCAATCAGACGTTCTTCTTACCTACTGAACAAGGCCAAAAGCTTTTGACGTTGAGTTCATGTGCTTTTCCGATGATACTTAGGTAATGCAATGTACGCCTGTCCAATTTCAACGTTTTGCCATAACTACTCTTATTTAAGGTACATAAATGGCACAAATTTGTAAGAGAAACTTAGATTCGTAGTTGTGAGAAGTCAATCAGTTCTTATCCCTCAAGCAAGCTGAAACTTTGCAACTATGTGCTGCTCTTATGATTCTTTAAGCGCTATACGCCTTTCTAAATTCAACTTAAAAACCTAATTATTACCCAATCGGATTTATATGGGGTACGAAAATGTCAGAAGAACTCAGATTCACGTGATAGATGGTCAATCAAACGTTCTTTTTATCCAAGGACAATCTATTTTCGAGGACAAAACAACTCAATGCGAAGCAATAGTCAAGAAATCAGGTCCTAAAAAGCCTGTTTCTATTTAAAAAAAAGTGTCAGTTATTTCATATACTGGTCGTCAAGTTGTAGCTCAGAAGAAACCTTCCAGGACTAATTATAGTCCGCTATTACTTAAGAACCTTGTCATTTCTTGAAGCGTATAAAGCGGAGCGCTTGCCGATAACGGCTGGTTTACATTTGGGCACAGTGCACCGTTGCTCTGAACTTCCGACGCTTGGAAGAGCGCTTAAAGCTGACTCAATTGCGCATTGTCAGATCTTGGCACTACGTCCGCGCTTTCGAAAATGCTGAAATAGAAACAGGTATATTTCAAAGCAACTGAATATAAGGTACGAGTTTCGGCTGATAATTCAGCGCAATTTTGAAATCTCCCAAATCTGTCGTCCCTGAAAGATGAACATAGTTTGAAGCTGGCAAAAAGAATGGAAAATGTATTCACCGAGTATGATGACAAACCAATTCATAGCGAAGCAAAGAGATAAGGGCCGATTAACGTGATTGCTTTTTGTTCCCAGCGAAAATGGTCTAATTCCGCGAGAAACCGTATACCATCATCGAAAGAAACAACGCTTACAAAGGGAACCGGTAAAGAATGTGTTAGAGTTTATAACAACAACCTCGGAAAAGCTGAAGATCAAGTCAATTAATACTGTAAGCAGCGCTAAATTTGCTAAACTTAGAAATGGACTTTGAATTTTTTGACCGTGAAGATAAAAAGTTGTTCGTAAAGTAAGACTTGGGGATTGCTGTTCGCCTATTTAATATACCTAATCTGATTGAAAAAACACAATAATTCTCCAAAAAGGAACGCTAACGTTGAAACTGGCTGCTATCTGCTTCACGATTCAGCCTGCTATGCTTGGTGCTCAGGTTCGGGTATGGTGTTTTCTGTAAAAGCTTTATTAGGACGAATTGCTTTCATATATGTAATTATTGTACGGGAACGTCAACATACACAACATTAGTTACTATGTTAGGGAAGTGCGAAACGGTCTATATTCAATTTCAAGAAACCGATGTTGCATTTGGTATGGAATGTAAATGGCAAACGTGAAAGTAGAACAACAAGAAGAGAGATACAACCAAATAAAGGAGCAGATGATGTCAATGGCGCTTCTAATTAAACAGCGAAAGAACATTATCATGAACCGCAGGGCATCTTTTAAGGAATTATGAATAGTGGGCCAATCCAACAGGAGAGCTGGATTCCCTAAGAAAAAAGTAAGGTCTGCAATCAAGACTATATCAAGAAATGAATGGCTGGTAACTCCAGTGGCCTTCAAACACCTTTTCCGACCATGAAGCAAACATATAATGAGAAACATGTGCCAAAGGTGCACTTCCCAAGGAGAGTATGGGGACATACTCCCTCGAAAAATTTTGGAATTTTATGTGTCTAGAGTCGCCCTGGTTGGATTTCCGTGACTGAAATATGCTATAGTAACAAAATGATTCTATTTCACCAACTTAGAAAGGGCCCAATCTAGTGGGCCACAAGCCACAAATTTTGCTCTTTTTACTGGGCAAGGAAAAGGGCCCACTGGGCCAATGGCCCTGTAGTTACAATGTTCAAAGATGCCCTGCATGAACGCAACTTAGTGAGTGATACCAGTGCGTTTTCTAACAATTCATTCTCATATTCTGCTATTCTTCTTTGCAAAAGATCTCGCAATGGAGCTGCAGTGGAGACTTGCACAACTAGTTATTTTATACCACGCTTTACCGCACTTGATAAAATTCAGGGTTGAGCTACAAGTTCTAGACGCATGATGTACAGTATGTTGACCTTGAAAATACTGGTAAAGAATTATGGTCGCAAGAAAAAATACGTAAAGAATCATACAGTACAAACGATAGAAGTAGAGTAGCTACATAAAGTATCTAAACCCTCTAAAGGCAACACATAAACGCAAAGTCGAACGCGATCTCCCAAAGCTTCTCAAGGGGTAAGAACTTTTGACTATTATAAGTCGTTGAAATTGGACAGGCGTACATTGCATTACCTAAGTATCATCGGAAAAGCACATGAACTCAACGTCAAAAGCTTTTGGCCTTGTTCAGTAGGTAAGAAGAACGTCTGATTGACAATTATCACTATGAATCTAAGTTTTTCTGATCGTTTCGGACCTTTTACACATCCGTGATACCTCAATAAAATGTAAAAGACAGTAGTTTTGCTTCAGACCGATGACAGAATGAAATTTGAAAGCTCAAAAAATCTGAGCCTCTGCGGAGGAGCACATTTGTAACTGTGCATAACTTTGTATCCGTAGCTCAAATGCAAAGCATGTCTTATAATATTTTGCTGCATTTTTGACGCTCTTTCATATGGTATACTGAAATTTGAAATATACAGTAATTTCCTGTCTAACTGCTTAAGCAACCAAGATGTAGAAGGCCTAAAAATTTAAGCAACCTATAGTACGCAACACAATCCTAAGCAACACTTTTTAATTCAAATAATTTATATCACTGCAAGCAATCGAGGATTGATCAACATAGAAGCTACTTCCATTCATTTGCCGTCAAAACTCGCATATCAACGGAGTGTTACTCATTACGTGAAGCATTTCATTGAGGGGTTTCCGTTTAACTTTCAATACAAAGTCTCTATATGGTAACAATTACATGGTACTTCTTGACTGATGTTATTTACAGTATTTCTTTGCTGTATACTAGGTGTTCTAGCGTTATGTTGCATAAAATGCTATAGGATAACTCCAAATTTTGCTGTTTTTCTAGCCTCTAAGCACTAAGAATTTTTGCTACTAAAAAGTGGCCATAAGAGGTCCAAAAATAAGCAACTTTTTGAACTAGACCCCAGCGAAGTTGCTTATAAAAAAATTGCGTGTATATCATAGAGATTATATAATATATTCGCTAAGAGAATCAGAGAGAGAGTGAAATTAGCATCTCAGATGATTCGTTTGTTGTTTGTTAAAGCACTTCAACATGGTTTGAGGACAATATTCAACACTACACTTACACAGATTCTTTGAGTTGCGACACCACATTATGTACTTTAACTGCACTTTCTTCGATCATAGTCAAAAGGTTGCTGTGACTATGAAATGAGTTTCTTCGTATCATCATACACAAAATATTATTGAAGTACTGTAGATATATAACTATAACGGAGGATGACAGGTGATGAAGAAGGCAGCCCACTTTAATCTGACTGATTTAAACCTCTGCACATGGTATAATCGTAAAAATTCTCGAAAAAGATGAATAACAAATGATTTCCTAGAGAAATCCTGTTTGTTCCACGATTGTCATCCGGTTTAATGATCTGTGAAACCAGCACAAGAAATGCGACTTAAAGCAGTGAACGCCTGCGCAGCTGCGAGAGTGTTACGAAATCACGCTGTGATGAGATAGCGAAGTTCGATATTTGTTTCTGTAAGGGAGGTTACCCCCTGATTCTCTATTATCCCTTGTATATAATAAGCTGTCATCTACACTTATTCATTCTGTGGTAGTTCTATTTAGAAAGCTCAAACTCAGTGTTTCTCTGATCTCAGTATCTAACATTACTACCACAGAATGAATAAGTGTAGATGACAGCTTATTATATACAAGGGATAATAGAGAATCAGGGGGTAACCTCCCTTACATTTATCTAACATTTCTTGTCTCTATACACAGAGAAGGATCAAATCGGGTGTGTGGGATCAAAACCAAAACATTTTAATAAGCTGTGAGACCAACGACAGAACATCCCCGAAACAGCGACGTCATTGGGGCGTCATTACTGAGTATCTCCGTAAACATTCGACTGGGTGACGTAACTACGCCGTGAAGCAAGTGATATCTATCCTTCGTTTCTCGTTTCGATAGTATAACCTTGTAGGGTTGTGGAATCGAAACAGCAGCAGTTCAACGAGTTTCGACACCAAATGATAGAACAGCAACTTGAATACATCTGCTTAAATACGCGATAATGTTGCGAAATTACGACGCATATGGATTGTTGGATTGAAACAACGACAGTTTTACGACTTTCGACACCAAAAGATAAAACAGCAATGCGAATATCTGCGTAAATAAGCTATTATGTGGCGAAATATCGACGAATATAGTAAGGACGCTCTTGATTTGTTTCTCGAACGAACACGGTCAATCTACAGCTCTTATAGGATCAAAGTAGACAAGAACAGAAGTTCGAACGATTTCTCGTGTCTTCATAGCATTCACTGTAACCATATAACGAACTATGACTACGACCTACTTTATGGACAGAAGTCGCTCCGCACATCGCAGACTTCGAAAACAATGACGCAAATCAGGATTCGAGAAAACCGCAAGCCAGGAAAACAAATCGACCACAAACATCTGTGAGATGCTATCACGAAAAACTATAATGCAGGATCAAGACAGAATTGGAAGAATTGCAAGAACTCTGCAGGAGCAGCAAGGCTGCAGCCATCGCGTGCAGCTAATAAAACAACAAGGAAATGACATAGGAAGACAAAAACTCATATAGGAAGATAACACTTCTTGGGAAAGGTTTTGCAGGGCACTGTTATGACTAACAGAGCAATTGTTTCAAGTGCTGTGGGTAAAAAAGCGTAGGAATTCCTAACAATAGAACCTGGCGGAAAGCTTTTTAAAGCACAATTGACGTCATCACAGGTGAAGCTATTGGTCACAGGGTCACAGGGTCAGAAGAGTTAACGGGAAAAACGAGAAATCGCAGATTAAAAGCTTTGATTTCGTAATAGTGACAGGCATTTATCCACCCAGAAGGCTTAAAGATAATACAATTTGACCAATTCCAGTGAGGGGCACAGCACTGCTATAATAAGCTCAGGTGTTTGAAAATAAAAAGGGATGGGCATATGACGTATTACAGTAATGCAGTGAACGTTATCACCTTCAGCATGTCAGGGACCAAGTCTGAAACGATCTGAAAGAAAGATCTCACGACTGAAAGAGTGAAATAAAGAAGTGGAACTGGCCACGGGAACAGATAAATCTTGTTCAAAGACGAATTCAGTACACTTATTTTCTTCAATAAGCAACTGCTCAAAAAGCAACTAAGGCTGGACTGACCTGACCATTAAGCAACTTAAGGGCTAATTTGCATTGTTGTAAGCAACTGAGAATTATAGAATTTTACGCTGCCATGTTGTTAAGAAATTGTTTTTCGTGCGTTGCATATTGAAGGCCTTTAGATAATGTTTTTCCACTTGCTGTCTCCCAAAAGTCTTGTGGTGTATGCTTAACACCCGGGGGGGGGGGATTAATGTATTTTGGGTACTGAGGACGTGCCGCCCAAAAGGTTATTGTTCTTCAAGATTTTGGTTATAAACATGAGTCTTAATTTTCTGAAAATTGGTATAAATATGGGTATTGGTTTATCGATAATCAGTACAAACTTTATTAAAAACAGTCTTATTTTCGTTTGCTTTCACTTTTCTTAGTGAAGTTTGATTCGAAATGGCGTATTATACTGCAGTACAATTAAGCATATAAAGTAGTGTACGAGTTAATATTTTCGTATAATTTTGGGTATATATTTTTAGGAATTTGGTATAGATATGGGTAGGCATTCTGATTCTAGGGCGGCATGTCCCTATCCGAAACCAAGCCAAGTGATCCCCCCCGGGGCCTAACAGTTGATGATCTTGATCCGCAAATCGAGGTTCAAAAAACGTTTAACATCTTTGATTTGAGGGCTTACACTCGTTTTTCGAAAAATTCGGAATAAGAAAAATTTTATAACCCATTAAGAACACCGACGAGCCTGAATTTTGCCTAGATTTTAAGAACAAAATAAAAACAAGCCGAGACTTGATTTTTCATATGCCCTAAGAATATCAGCTTAATATGAAAGTCGGACAGGAAAAATTCACCAGAATAAGAAACCTCAGAAATAAACTTTTAGACTAATTTTCTTATAAAAATTTCCTATAAGAAAACGGTGTAATTTATTTTTAAAATGTTTTTGTGGTTTTTTAGAAATATTTTTGCCAGGTGGGGTTTCTATCAGCAGGAAATAAAACAAAATAATTTGAAATTATAATGAAAATAATAACATTACGCAAAAGCATTTTAAATAACAAACTACTTTGGGATTCGACCGCGTGTAAACACCCCTGGAAGAAGAGGATCGGTTCTAAATGGATCCGATCCTGTACTTTGGATCCGATCCTGTACTTTGGATCCGATCCTGTGTAAACTGGGACTAAAACATCGTCTCAGAGATTCAAGTAGTGATAAAATGGAAATACATCATTCTAACGACATGTCATTGTTTGTGACCCCTTTAAAGATTGTTGAGACCTGCGAGTTTCTTGTCATTTTAGGTCGAATACTGAAAGTTTCTTAACTAATACACTTTTTTTTAATAAGCGACTTGACTTTCGTCAAGCCCTCAAAGTTGCTTAAAATTATAGACATTTCAGCCATCAAAGTTGCTTAAACGTTGCTTAACATTTTTTGTACCTACTAACCACCCCTGACTTCGCGGGTCAAAATCGTCATCAGTTACAAGTAGGCCTACAACATGACTTTTGGGAGACAGTAAGTGGAATTAGCTAACGAACTTCAATATGCAAAACATAAGAACGAAGAACAATTTCCTAACACAAGAAAGAGAATAAGCTTGGTTGTTTGACTTCTTACTTGCTTACAGTAATTCAATTGGGCCCTCAAGTTGCTTAATGTTAAGGTCAATTCTGCCTTAGTTGCTTATTAAACGGTTGCTTATTAAAAACAAAAAGTGTGTTGATCTAAGTACTGGGTTTCTTATAAACGAGCTTCTTATAAAAAAGAGTGTAGCTAAGCAAACGACGAACACCGAACCAAAGGTCATTGCCTCTACGATCATGAATCCTTGGGTTCAATTTATGACACTCGTGGAAAAATCTCTCTTTAACTTACTTGTATACAGAAGCTTGGAGATCGAAGTCAAAAGCATCCTCAATGACGTAGACTTTGTTCTTCCGAATGAACCTCATGATGAAACTCTTGTTCATACCTTCCACAAAACTGCGTCTATTTTGTGCTTTTTCTATCGCATTATCCATTCGACTGAGACTTTTTATTGCATATTACATCTATGCTTACTGGCGTGAGTCTAAATATCTAGGCTTTTCTCGATCGTGTTTTCGTCTCGAACTTGGTGTCTTTTTATTTGTATATACAGTCAAAAATCCCATTTCAAGATTAACCACGCCTTTTTTGGTAACTACATTCGTATGACAATAAGAGGCCAGCTGTATCGCATTTGGATACATTAAATAAACGTTTGGATGTATGCCTTTCTAGATAGGAAATACTTCGCATACACGCTTTTTTTATAAGGAACCACTTTATAAGGAACATACGTGTAGAAGGCCCGAAAATTTAAAGAACTTATACTACTAAAGAGAAAATCACTAAGGAACTTTTCATTGTTGAATATTTTTATCGCAGCAAACAATCAAGAATAAGAAAGCCCGTTCCATTCATTTGCAGTCGAAAATCACATAAATTGTACTTTGCGCATGTATCAAATGTTTCCTTGAGCAGTTTCGAGCGTTGCTTACATGCAAATGTCTCTGTACAGTAGTCATTAAACTGTATGTGCAGTTAAAATTAACGAACTATTAAGGAACTTTTGGAACTACAATCGTCTCAAAAGAGGTCAAAAATAAGGAACTTTGAGAACTAGGCCTTCAGCCAGGTTCTTTATAAAACAAAGGGTATACGTGAAAACACGAAACAACTTTATAAACGTTGTAGAAATATAAATGTTTTGTTTTCATTAGAAAAATACAATAAGCAATTAGGGCTGGGAGTGGCAGGCATGCAACGTAGCGACTGCCCCCATCTCAGTTTCCCCTTGGCTAACTGGACCCATAATATGTTCAGCAATTTTTAATGGCTCAGCGAAGAAACTGTAAGCAACTACACAGTAAGGAATGTTTTGCGTTGTTAACCTTTTTGGTTCCAATCGTTTAGTTTAGACATCATTGCAAATCTTGTCAATGTTAACAGAAATTTTAGCAGGCAATCATCAACAGAAATCAAAACCATGTTGTGTTAGAAATCTTGTTGCTAACAAGCAACTCATAAGCAGCTTTGAGGGTTTAAATCTCCGATGTTCTAAGCCAGTCAGAAATAGCTGCCGACTGCTAATAGGTGATACTTTGGAACTACCAGACCAGTCGACATAAGCACTCTCGTAAATATTAGGCAACTTGTATCGTTTTGACGACAATTAGTCGGAGCACAATTCCAGTCAACCTCGTCCCCAGGCCCCAAATCGAATTTCCTCGAATCTCAACCGTCAAATCGATTTGGGCCCTGGTACCGGCCACAAAAATCTGCCAAAATACTGGCAAATTTGGCCTAGGCATCAAAACATGGTGAAGATTCTGAAAGCAGATGTTCTTAGAAAGGAAATGCAAAGAATTTCATTGATAACTGCCAGGCAAGATACAATATCTCATGTAGCATCCTTTTTTTGGTTTTTATAGATTTTCTTCACATAGTTTACGGCCTATTTTGGTGTGAAATTTTGAAGAAACTGTGACGTCATTTAAAATTTCTATTGTTTGAACAGCCAATCAAATTGCGAATAGACAAGGCCGATACCAGGGTCGAATATGGACAGCGGAGTCTAACGAAGAGGCCTATTCGCCCTGGGGATGAGGTTGAATTCCAGCAATTAGGGCATGCTCTACTTCTGCGATAAGTTGACAAATGTTTCCCGTCAGTTTCAGTCGACATGAGCACTCTTGCGAACGTGACCGCGATCAACTGTATCCTATAAGTTCTGACTATCTGTTGACATGTCGACATAAATTAGCAGTTACAACTCAGTGGCGTTAGTTTTACCGTATTGTAGGTCGACATAAGCTTGATTTTAGACAACTTTGAGGGCAAGCGGTTGGTCAAGTTGCTTATTAAAACCTTCAGGCCAAAGAGAAAATCCTTTTTCAACAACGTGTTCATAGAGGGTCTGGGTTCTAGTGTACATAAACGGCAAGGGCCTTTAGGCTCATACACGTTTTTTTTATAAGAAACCTAGCTCGGGGCCTAGCTCTGAAAGTTTCTTAATTTTTGGCCCAATTTTAGTTCTAAAAGTTTCTTAACAGTTTCTTAATTGAATGGAAATAAATTGCAGTAAAAACAATGAACATAGCAAGCAAATTATTAATATTATTGTATTACAAAGAATTAGCCATGCTGGTACGAGAAATCGCATGGAAATGCTTGAGAATTGATTACTACGTCCACAAATGTGAAATTAGTACAAGTCCCACTCTTCGTTTAAAGGAACGGCAGTCTTTAGCAACAGCAACAAGTGTTTACTTAACAATTGAATTGGATGGCCTAATGCTCAGAGGTTTGTCAAAAGAGAGTATTTTCCGGGGCTTTTTTCATCTGATCTTCATTTGAGAGATAAAATACGCACATGTAGGTGAGTCAAACTGCTGTTTAATCCCGTGATTTGACTTGCTCTCGATTCCTACTACACTCTTTTTCTATAAAGAACCACAGGAAACTACATGTGCAAGGTCGAAAAATTTAAAGAACTTATACTACTAAAATGAAATCGCTAAGGAACTTTTCCATTTTGAGTATTTTAATCAATGCAAACAATAAAGAATTAGATAGCCGATTCCATACATTTGCAGTCGAAACTCGCATAAATTGTATGTTACGCATGCATCAAATGCCTTCTTGCGTAGTTTCAAGCTTTGCTCATATACAAATGTTTCTTTATGATAGTCATGGCACTAAATATGCAGTCAAAACTTAGGAACTATTAAGGAACTGCTTTTGAGTGCACAAAACTTGAAAGCTGATTGTTGTTAAAGACACAGTGCCAATTTAGCTTCTTATTTAACTGTTTCGGCCTGTTTTTCACAACTACCGTAAATCCTGATAGTCGAATTTATAACCCCAATGAGGGCTTAATTATTTTCATTATTTTGTTTTTAACCAGTAGGGGAAATCAATTTTTCATTATCGTCTTATTCCAGGCGTCTTTAGGTGGATAACTAAATGAGGCTTAGGCTAGATCTCCCATAGGCGAAATACCGTAAATCCTCGAATTAACCCCCTGGGGGCTTAATTATTTTTCATTATTTTGGAGGGGGCTTATTCGAGGTGGGGGCTTAAACGAGGGGGGCTTACAAATTATTTACAAAAGTATGATTTATCATCGATTAGAAGAATGCATTTTTCTGTCATAACTCGACATAATACCAATATTGACTCAAAAGGCTAACACCAACATGTCAAGGGTGGGGGCTTATTCGAGGGTGGGAGGAATTCCTCGCTATGGGGGCTAATTTATTCGATCGCTCTATCTGCCGTTTGTTTTTATTAACGATTTTCTAATGGAATTCTGGGAATAATTTCCTTAGTTACAATTTTCACATAGCTGCAGACGATGAATTCGTACAAATTCGTACACGAGGAAATTATTCGAAAATCCTTCATAAAAACAAGAGTGACAGAAACGGCTACTACCTTTTGCGGAAATCTCTATTCCGCGCGGAGGGGGAAGATCTCGTCACTTTAAATGCGCACAGCTGTACTTTATTTTCGTTGCGAAAGCTCTTCGCGCGAATGATTTCGCCTAGAGACCCGGCTTAATAGCCGTTATGAAAAGGGCCGGGTGCAATTACGGTCGGCGCAACAAGGACGAGCAGGGTACGTTAATATGCAGCCTTGCAGTGGGAAAAATAATTCTTGTCTGCGATGCATTAAGTAGAAAACAAAGAAACAAAAGGCTACTTACTTTGAAGACTTAGCGGAGCCATATCTTCCCTCTTCTTTTGACGATTCCTGTTCAAAACGAAACGAAGAATTTAGTAGCAGCAAAAAAAGTATTGTATAAAAATATTACATCAAAAATGTTGCATCAAAACATAAGTTTTGTACCACAAAATATTGTATCAAAAGATATTTTATAAAAGGATAGATTTTTCCACGAGCGGCGTACCACAATAGATGGAATTCAAACTTGGACTGTATTCGAACCGATTCGAATCCCATCTATTGTCGCAAATCACTCGTTGCAAAACTATCGCATTGTTAGCTATCCATGAACAATATATCAAAAATAAAGTATTGCATCAAGTTATTCAGTATTGCAAGCCAGTATTGAATCATGACATAGCATCTGCGCCACACTTTCTTCTAACTCCAAGTGGCAAACTTGGATAGAGAGGCCGCAAGGTAAATCTGTGTTTGCCTGGCCTTGGTATGTAAACTGCTCATATCTTAATCAATTGTTTCACACTACAAATGCAAGCTCACCTCAATCGTTCTCTAACTCTCTTGTAAGGGTTTTGTAACCCACTTTATAGCTATACACTTGTCTAATAAATACACACACTTTCAACGTTGTCTTATATTGACTTCTGTGAGTTATATAACACAAAAATTTGGCAGGTTGTTTCGAGGTAAAATTTAATATTCAAAAGCATAATGACGAACAACAGCGCAATAAGCTCATTAGATCACAACATTCGTTATCTTTTTGCTGTGCCGTTGCTAATCAAAATCCACAACGGTGACTTAGGCCCTCGCCAAACGAGCAAGACAAACATTCGGAACTTGTTCCTCTAGCAAAACCGGTATGCTTTACGACGCCTCAAGCATTGTTCGACGAGCATAAAAAAAGTTGGATTAGAGGCCCTTTACATGAAAAAACTCAACCTGGGTTGAAATTCATCACGGGTTGAGTTTCATCTCGGCCTTTGGTCAATGTGGCCCTTATAAATTGCGAAAAGGCGAAAGTGTTTTCATGATTGAAATTCAATTCGGGATGAATTCAACTCACTTTTTCGTCCCGGGTTGAGTTTTAACATTTTTCATCATGTGAACGCAAATTCTGTTCAAACGGGTTTGAATCTCATTGTTTTGTGGGAAGCACTAGGAGACTTCACCTCAGCACCGTTTTGTCAACTCAGCGCGGGTTGAAACACTTTTTTCTGCTTTTCGCAACCAAAAAACTGTTTGAGGAGCATTCTTTTTTGACCTGACAAAATGGTCGAAAATTTTACAAGCACAAGCAAATTCCAGATGCTTGACCAACATTGTTTGATCGTCTGGTCAGGGCCATAAGATCAGGAGAAGCTCAAAAAAGGAACATCGACGTATAATGTTGTCAACATGGCAAACTGTAAAACGTACGTTTGATAAGCAAATTTCAAATGTTCGACAAACAATGTTTGGTCGCTTGGTCAGGGCTTAACACTGATTTTTTCGAACAAATGCAACCAAGTTTCAAAGCAGGCAGCTTCATACAGATTCTTAACGGATTCGGAACCAATTTTTGAACTCAAAGGCCTTTCTTCGATTGTGAAACATGATAACGGCACAAAATAACAAACTTCCATTTCTAATGCACTCTTTTTTTACAAGAGCCAGGAAATTCTAAAACTTTGTCGTTTTCGAGACTGAAATGTTCTTAATCTGTTCATAATTCCTTGGTTACTTAGGTATCTATATTTTTCAATGAATGTCTTGGGTGGTAGTAGATTCGTGTGAAAATGCAGCATTCATATCTTTATTTCTTTGTTTGCTTGCTTTTTACGTTCAGTCTGACTGTCGTACTTACATGTTTAGCTGGTATTCTCGGGGCTTTTGAAAAGGCCAGCCTCAGCTTGTTCTTATTTTGTTCTTAAAAGCTGGGCAAAATCAAGGCTCGTGTTCTTATAAAATTGTTCTTATAAAAAAAGAGTGTAATTTTTAAAAGAAAATTCATATGTACCTGGCATGGTTTTGTAACCTTCAGTGTAGGTCTTGTTTTATAGTACAACTGATTACTGGTTTGGCTGAACGGAGTTCCATCGATTGTGCTGACATTGTTGGACGGAACATCATCTTCTAGTGTCCAGGCTTGCCCTGAAAAGCAACATGATCGAACCTTAGCTATCTCTCATTGCGAAGCACCTTTAGTCCTCTGTTTAACACCCTTAATGAAATACACTAATTTTTATAAGAAACTATGCCCTGAGCAGTATAGTAGGGTTTCTTCCGAAATCCCCATATATAAGAAACAACAAAATAAGAACCTTCAGGCTGATTTTTGGAGAAAACAATGGACTAGACAATAGCCTATTGTTCATTAAACAATTCCCTGAATAAAAACTCAAAGGTTCTTATGTGCGGGGATGTACTGTACACTCATTTTCAATAAAGAAAGTAAGCTCTGAGCAGTATAGTAGGGTTTCTTAACTTTGAGCATGATTGATATAGTAAAGTTTCTTGCAGAGTTTCTTAACTTAAAAATCAAAATTTCGAAAGTTTCATGAAATAAGTGTTCAAAATGAAGTATAATATTCTTAGCAGTCAAAATATAGATATTTTCCGGAATCAATCACAATTATGAGTTTTTGATAAATATTTTTACGTTAACATTACACAGAGCACATCAGTAAAATAGAATGCTGAATTTAAAAGCAGAAATAGTTGCTTAGTTCGTTTTTAATTCTTAGTCCATTTGGAAGAGTTTCTTGACTATAAAATGCATATCCTTTCTAAGAACATCTGCTTTCGGAATCTACTTCTTGTTTTAATGCCTAGGCCAAAATTGACAGTATTTTGGCAGACCTTGTGGCCGGTACTAGGGCCAAAATCGATTTGACGGTTGAGATTCATGGAAATTCGATTTGGGGGCCTGGGGACGAGGCTGGGCTCATATCAGACGAGTACAAATTCGTATATTTGTACATGAATGAATTCAACAGTCGACCAAATCCCTAATAGCAGATGCGTTTCACCCTTTTTCACGTTATTTCTGACTTGTGAGCATAAACACAAGATCTCCCCTGCGTGGGAAGAGTGGGAAGTACACGTGTTAGTGTCGTGTCTTACGTAACTACAAGTACCCAGCCCCCGGGCCAGGGAAGTGCTTCGGGCACGTGTTGAAGGAAAGTAATGAGCTGGTTGTCGTAACTTGCTCTTCATGTCTGTATCTTTGACTTTATCCTGGATTCACGGAATACAACAGTTAGCTGTGACAGCCTCGTTTACAGGCCCAGCAAAGCAATTCCCAGAATCACGGCCGTCGACCCATCGACCCATTTGAACCATGGTACCAGCAAAACATTTAGCCAAAATATTGAGAATGAAATCGTCGAGTAAATCTCTCCAGGTTCGAATCCCATCAATTGTGGTATGCCACTTGTGGAATAATCTATCCCAGTGTATGTCATTCGTGACAAGTTTAAATATTTATGGTACTGAAGAAGGGCCAGCATGGCCAAAACACAAAAGTCAAACGAGAGGAGAGCCTTGGAATATATGACTTGGAGAGTTACTCGGTGATTTCACGAGCCTTTTAGCTAAGTGAAAACGTCGTTGGCTCTCTGATCAAACAGTCAGGTTCGAATCCCACTTATTGTGGTATGCCACTTGTGGAAAAATCTATCCTAGATTCTGCCATTCATGACAAAAATATGCAAATACTGCATGTATGTTGCTAAAGAAGGCTCGATATAGCCGAAACACAAAAAAGTCAAACGGGAGGAGAGCCTTGGGCTGTATGACTTGGAGAGTTACTCGGTGACTTCATTGAGCTCTTTAGCTATGTTAAAACGTCGTTGGCTCTTTTAACTGGTGGAGTTTACAAAAAATTAATCAAATACAAACATATTGTACTAGGGAAATAATAATTAATGCGTTGATTCTAACCGTCTGGTGATATTGAAAGTCCCTTGCAATCGGCTTTAGTAGGATCCTGTGCAACATTGCCAGATTTCAACGATCGTGGAATCGTGTTGTTTCTGAAAAAACTGCGCATTGGGCTTCGTAATGGGTGAGGCTTTTCTGGTCTGCAAGAAATGAAATAACAATGAATAAGAGAGTTAGACGATAAATAATCTTCTACGGGTTTTTAAAGAACAGGGAATGGGATTTTTTGACTCGTGAGTCATAATTATAAATTACACGCATTTTTTTAAAAGGAAGTTCGGCTCAGGCTCAGTACTGAAAATTCCTTAACTGATAGCCAAGTTTGAGTACTCTAAATTCTTTAGCAATTCCTTAACCACTTTATAAGGAACTACATGTAGAAGGCCCAAAAATGTAAAGAACTTCTACTACTAAAGAGAAAATCATTAAGGAACTTTTCCATGTTAAATGCTTTTTGTGATGCTTTTATTACTGCAAATAATCAAGAATAAGAAAGCAGGTTCCATTCATTTGCAGTCGAAAATCACATAAATTGTACGTTTCGCATGTATCAAACGTTTCCTTGAGTAGTCTCGAGCTTTGCTCACATGCAAATGTCTCTCTTTTATTGTTAAGGCCACTCTATGTGCAGTTAAAACTAAGGAACCATTAAGGAACTTTTGGAACTACAATAGCCTCAAAAGAGGGCCAAAAATAAAGAACTTTACGAACTAGGCCTTGAGGTAGGTTCCTTATAAATAAAAAAGCATGTAAACCGGACAAGAATATATAGGAACACAAAATTATAAAGAAAGCTATTTCACCAAAAATTTTAACATAATCGCAGCCCTAGTTGCTTATTGACCAGTTGCTTATCAAAAAAAAGTGTACTATACCATACTATGCTATACTGTACTATACTATACTATACTATACTATACTATACTATGCTATACTTTAATTATCATTATCTTTTCTGGCTCCGTCACGTGTTGGCCTCCATGTGCCGCTGTTGCAGACACGGCAGGCCTCTACGGGTTCTGGGTCCCTTTCTGTTACAAAACAGAGGTTAATCCGTTAAAATATATATTGGACACTACAACCTAACGAATCTACACAAGAAGTAAGGCCCCGTTTACACGAGACCGGTTCACTTATGATCCGTATCAAAAGTGATACGGATAACTTGCGTTTACATGGAGCCGCACTATGTTACTGCTAGGGTTTTCGTTTACACAAATGCGGATACGCATGAAATAGAGGCCTAACTTGCGAGGCGAGGCTAAAATTAGAAAAATAGCAACGCTGTAGCAATGTCCGAAGGACGCTGATCATTATGATAATAATGATGAAGATAATGTTAATAATGACGAAGATGACGAAGAAGAAGACAACGATGATGAGAATGATGATTATGTTGGTGATGATGATGATGATTATGATGATTATGATGATGATGATGATTATGATGATGATGATGATGATGATAATGATGATGATGACGATGATGATGATGACTTTGAAGAGGATGATAATGACCATAATGATCATGCTAGAGACGATCATGATGACGATTATGATGCTCGACGACGAGGACAACGATGATGATGATCACGTTGAAGAGGAAAATGATGATCACCGTCTTCAACATGATGATCATTTTGAAGACAATGATTAGTGATTGTGATGATGATGGTGATGATGATAATGATCCATTATGATGATGATGCGATTGTTGACAATGTGATCAGATGAATATTTGCTGGAAGAATCCCAAAACTTTGAATCGAAAATAGAAAGCCTCTAGTAACGTATATGTACTAATAAATTTGAGCTCATAGGTTAAACTGTGTAACAAATAACTCCCTTCAGTGCACCGAAACCTGTAATCTTCGCTACAAATGATGAATTTAATTCTAGAATCTCCAAAAGCTATCATAACAATTCGCATACTATGCAGATGACTATATTCGATAATTAATAGCACTTTGAAGAATTGATTGCCAACTTTGAACCATTTATTTTCAGATGATTTTTGAAGCCGCAAACTGTTTTGAAAAAATTTCTTCTGTCTAACTTGGCAACAATTTCTACTGCGCCACAATCTCCTCTTCTTTTCACACGAAAACATCTTACATGTAATAGGACTTCTAGAAACCTCTGAGAATAACAACCCAATCAAAAATTGTATGAAAATATTTAAAATAAAAAATAAAATCAAATTAGATTTGAGCAACATTTTGCAATATTGTAGTCAAACCTTTTTTTGAAGACCGACCGAGCCGGCTTTTTTGCGAGAAAATCTTGGTGTCAAATTTTTAGTTTCCTGCATCTTGGATCGAGCTCGCAACCCTTAGCACAAGAAACAAGCGCATTATTCAATTGATGTTTTTGGCAAGCAATTGCATTTTGCTAATTATGCCCACTAACGACAACACTTAACGGCGATTTCAAAGTTTAATTCCTGTTATTTGTGGTTTATCTTTTGTTACGTTTTGGCAAGAAAAAGCGTCTATATGCCTATCTATCTATTTTCTATGCGTACATGCGTTCCTCGACACCCTCTTAATATGTCCTTCGGACATAAAAATGTGGGCGTAAGGCATAAGCGCATTACGCAAAAAGTTTATAAACATGTTTATAAACTGGATTGGCAGTTTACACGAGACCGGATCGCTTTAAAAACGTCTCGCTGGAAGGCTCAGCATTGAGATGGTTATCCATACTGATTTTGATGCGGATTGTTGGGCCTCGTGTAAACAGTGTATCCGTATCAATTTTGTTTCGGATTCAAATGGATCCGACCTCATGTAAACGGGGCCTAAGATAAAGACCGGGAATAACACTCACCAACCTCGTCCCCAGGCCCCAAATCGAATTTCATCGAATCTCAACCGTCAAATCGATTTTGGCCCTGGCACCAGCCACAAAATCTGCCAAAATACTGGCAAACTTGGCCTAGGCATAAAAACAAGATGTAGATTCCGAAAGCAGGTGTTCTTAGAAAGGAAATGCAAAGAAGTTCATTGATAACTGTAAAGCAAGATGCAATATCTAATGTAGCATCATTTGCTGGCTTCTATAGATGTCTTTTACATAGTTTTCGGCGTACTTTGGTGTGAAATTTTGAAGAAACTGTAACGTCACTCAAAATGTCTATTGTTTGAACAGCCAATGAAATTGCGAATAGACAAGGCGGATACCAGGGTCGAATATGGACAGCGGAGTTTCAGGTAGAGGCCTATTCACCCTGGGGACGAGGTTGAACATTCACTGCAAACTGAAGAAGACTCTTCATTCGTTGGCATCAAAACAAATGATTCTAGGGTTATAAATTTTAATTTCTAAAATAGAGCGTCGGAAAAGTCATAAGCAAACAAACAGAGCGTTCAGCTGTTATGTGGCGTATTGATGTATATAATTAATTATATGTTTCTCAAGAAAAGCAAAAAACATATGTATTTTTCCCATCGCGTATTCATCTACAGGTTTTTTGACTTAATCGGATCGTGAGTCATGATCCAAACTATCAAATTTATGAAAAAACAATTTTTATAACGTATATCCCTAGCAAGACCTATCTCTAGCAAGACTAAGGGAAACGTCCGTATCCCTAGCAAAACGTACGTATACGGCTGTGGCCAAATGATGACCAAACATCCGAAATTTGCTTGCCAACAGAGTGGTGGTTTGGGCCTGAAGGCCTAAAGTCCTGACCAAACAAGCAAACAATGCAGGTCAAGTTTAGAGAAATGCTTCCGAAGCAATGTTTGGTCGTTTGTTTAAACCACGGAACAATGCATGAACATGTTGCCAACGCTTTGGAAAGCTTTCCACAAACACTTTCCAACTTTCACAAAAATGTTTGATGAGCAGGTGAATTTTCTCTCCGACAGATTTCGATTTGCAGCAGGAAAAGAATCCAGGCTTGTCAACAGATGAGAACGGAGAGTGTTTTGTGGCCTATTATTCCCCCCGTCTTTTATCGGTGATTTCTACAATGATTACATAAGTCTAAAAGATGATTTACCCCACGGTACTGAACATCCCCCACGGTACTCCAAGGTATGCCCCCACGGTACTGAATATCCCCCACGGTACTCATGGTATGCCCCCACGGTACTGAACATCCCCCACGGTACTGTAATCTGGTTGTTTAGCTGGCCGAGCGGTATAGCCGATAAACAACACCAAAATACAAGACAAGAAATGACGATGAAAGAGATACCAATATTTCCAGAGCTGTTCGATTCCAATCTTCATAAAACATCAAAGTACTAGGTTAAGTAAACGACAGAACAACATGTTAAATGCCACCTTTCTCAAGTGCAGCACAAACAGTTAAAACGACACTCAGGCTCCCATGTCCTGAAAACGATGACTAACTACATTAGTCACAAAATACACAATAAACAGCAACAGCACCTCGGCAAGATCTTTCTCAAGTACCTTGCCTCGGCCTACTTAACCTAGACTCCTCAGTCCTTTCAGCTACATCTTCTCAGTCTGAATCCACACGCTCTCCCTAAACTCTCTCTCTGCTCTCTCCGAATTACAGTTTAAAATACGAGCTAAATATATACGTTTGAATTACTGACTAAGCATGACAGAACAATCTAGAAAAGTTACAAACAAATATGCAATGTTACTACAGTAAAGCACGATTACATCATGCATTAAATGTGGAGAGTATGCGATACCAATCTATGAGCTGTTTACTATTAATTTTTTTCTGGCAAAACACTTTTTTTATAGGAATACGTTAATTTTTGCCGAGGCTCGATTATTCTTAGGATTTTTCGATTTTGAGCCTGAAAATATTCTTACGTTATTCTTAATTTACAATGTTACCAATCAGCCTGAAGATAACAAAAAAAGTCAAATCTTTGTAATTTGCCATTTTTTGATATGAAACCTTATCTACATTTAGAAGTGGGTACTATATCAACTCCGTCAATCTCATTATACGAATGTAGTCCAATGCGTATTGTAAAACATATACAGCGCGACAATCACATTTTATGGCTTGTGAAAAACACAGAAAAATAAAAAAAATTGTCTTCATGAAGCTTGAGCCTGGCATTATTCTTAAATAATTCTTAAATTTCCGCGATTTTGAGCCTCGATATTCTTATAGACTGTATTCTTATTAAAAGTGTGTATCTTCACAAATCAACCAACAAATAAATACAATATATAAAAGGAAATAAGACAAAAAATATATCTTGACTTCGCCTTAACATCTCTAAATTCGTTTCACAATGACATTGCCAACAAAAAATGACTTGAAGAAACTTTAAATACGAAAACTCAACAAAAGTTGAAAAAATAAGAATTAAAATGAAGAAGAAAAAGAAAGTAAACAACAGCAGAAGAAGTAGAAGAAATAAATAAAAACGCAATTTAGTTGAGGGAAAAAGTTTAACAGCAGTTATTCTGAAAAATTTCGGAGGCCTTTAGTGTTTTAGTGACAGTTGTTTTGGAGTGATTTTTCCTGGCCTTTTTTCGACACGAAAAGCAAAACAGAGGTCCACATTTCTCCGGTCATAAGCTAAATAGCTTCACTTTGGTCTTAAAATGCCGCATAACAAAATCTTCGAAGAGCATTCTAAAAGATACTTGAAAAATAAAAACGTGCAAGATATCGCTCACAAGAGTGACTTATTCCGGCTGAAATAAAAAAGCAGATGCTATCTATGATACAGGGTAAAAACAAATAAAAATAAAATAAAAGCAATTATTGGTACCCACTTCGCCAGCCTACTTCACCTTTATTTCGAAAAGACTTTCTATAACGTCAAAATTTCCAGCGTTTTGAGTTGAAAATGAAGCGGGCTCGAACAGCCAACTCGAATGTTATTTTAAATCTATTGAGCAAGCTTTTGAAGTGATCGATCATATATAATCTGGCTAAGTGAAATTTGATTGACAGTTAGATCATGAATTTGACGAAGCCGAAGCTCGTATATAGCAGGTGCAACGCATTGGACAGAAAAAAGCGAAAATGTAGGAAACTTTCGCAACACTCTTCACTACACTCATTTTTCTTAACTTCCCAAGAATGAAAGTTAGATTTTTTAAACGGTTTTTAAACCATTCGATGATAGCCTAATGTCCCTAATATACAGTTACATCCGCTATCTCGAACTCTCAAGGGAAACTGGAATTTGCTCGAGATAGCGAATGTTAGAAATAACGGATGCCCCATATAAATATAAAAATTATAGTTTTTAAGTCAGAAAAGGAACCCCTATTAACATGCAGGGTTACTGATCCCAAATTTCAACAAACAAGTCGTGTACTTTTTACATAGGAGTCAAAGCTCATCTGCCTTCATCCCTACTATTAGTGAAATTGAGATCATGGCGATGCAGCACATCTCGAAAGAGAACCGCTTCATCTATTGTATACATGGGCAGCATATCACTTAGCTGCTGCCATTTCCGCTCCGCTAGGCGAACTTATACATATTTTCAGCCTGTCTGTTAATCCAGTTCAGAAGAAAATTTGGCAAAGTTCGAGATAAAGAGCAGATTTTCCTCCATGGGAAATCGAAAATGGTTCGAGACAGCGAATGTTCGAGATAACAGGGTTCGAGATAGCGGATGATTTTTCTATACAGACCCTTATACCAAAACGAGGGAAATGGAAAATCATTCGAGATAGCGAATGTTCGAGATAGCGGGCAGTCGAGATAGCGGATGTTAACTGTATAGTGCAATGGCTTAACTGTGAAATCGTTGGCAATTGTGCATTTTATGAAGCAAGCATGAAAAATGGCATACCTACCCAGTTTGATACGCTGAAGATGATGGGATACAGACCCCAATCGAAAAATGCCCCCAGATGCTATTTTTAGACTGGGGTACTCGCCCCTTATTCTATTTTTAGACTGGGGACTCGGTACCATACCTCTACAAGCGTTTCTATTGTAACTATGTTGGGAATTAAGATATTGCAATAAAAATTGGCAAGTATACACAGTTTGATAAGCTGAAAAAGATAGGATGCAGACCCCTCCGGAAAATGCCCCCTTATTCTATTTTTAGACTGGGGTACTCGGTACCATGCCTCTACAAGCGTTTCTATTGTAACTATGTTGGGAATTAAGATATTGCAATAAAACTTGGCAAGTATACACAGTTTGATAAGCTGAAAAAGATAGGATGCAGACCTCTCCGGAAAAATGCCCCTTTATTCTATTTTTAGACTGGGGTACTCGGTACCATACCTTTACAAGCGTGTCAATTGTAACTATGTTGGGAATTAAGATATTGCAATGAAACTTGGCAAGTATACACAGATTAATAAGCTGAAAAAGATAGGATGCAGACCTCTCCGGAAAAGTGCCCCCTCATTCTATTTTTAGACTGGGGTACTTGGTACCATACCTCTACAAGTGTTTCTATGGTAACTATGTTGGAAATTACGATATTGCAATGAAACTTGGCAAGAATGCACAGCTTGATACGCTAATAAAGATAGGATGCAGACTCCCTTGGAAAAAGTGTCCCCAGTTCTATTTTGAGACTATGAGACTCAGTTCCATACCACTCTCAAAACGTTTCAATTATAACTGTGATATACTACGTTAAGATATTACAGTAGGAACATTCCTCGTATCTATATGCTTCAATGCTGCGTCAGACTGGCGTACCTACTTTCAAGCATCTCTATTTCAATAACTATTAATTAGATGTTTCCACAAGTGGATACCACAATAAGTGGGATCCGAACCCGGGCTGCATGACCAGAGAGCCAACGATGTTTCCGCTGAGCTATAGAGCTCGATGAAATCGCCGAGTAACTCTCCAAGTCATACAGCCAAAGGCTCTCCTCCCGTCTGACGTTTTTTGTTTCCGCTATGTCGAGCCTTCTTCAGCACCATATCAATAACTATTGATTATTTACAAACTTATCATAAACTTAAAACATGTTTGTATGAAATGTTAATAATAAATTAAATAAGAAATAGTGGTCTAGTACAAACCCCTCGCTAAACGCGGCGTAACGCACTTTCAAGTATACAGTAAGTTGTATAAAACTGATGGAGAGTTGTTTATCATATTTACAATGCATTTTACTATACTCATCAGCTTATCTTACCTTAACTAAAGAGCATCTGGGGCTACGGCTCGTGTGCTCCGTTCATCTAAGGGCGCACCCATGTTCTCGCATTCAAGAATATATAAGAGACAATGTATATGATAGAGCGCCTGTATGCTGAAAATTTATAAATTTGCACAGTACAGAGAGGCAATTTGTACACATATACATGGCGAACACAATGAGACCTAAAACCATATTTCAAGGATATACAAATCATATATTTATTCTGTATGTACAATCAGCTAAACCTGATAACCATTTGAGTATATGACCTCTGTGCAAATTTAAAAAACTTTCAGCATACATGACCTCTATAGTATACACCGACTCTCATATACGACCAATCTCCTCAGACCGTGTTCTTTGACGCGAGAACACGGGGTGCCGGAGCATAGCAGTTATCCCTTCTAAATTCTCTTTCAGGGAGATTAGATGCTGAGTACGGTGTGAAGGGGGCTGGTATTGTTAAATATATATTCATTATGATATACAACATTGCATCAGTTTTTATACACCATACTGTATAGATGAAATGCGTTGCAAGGCGTTTAGTGCGGGCTGGTACTAGACCATTATTTCTCTTTTGATTATTAATTATTATTTCATTAAAAAAATCCAAAGTCTAAAAATAGAATGAGGGGGCACTTTTCCGAAGGGATCTTCATCCTATCTTTTTCAGCGCATCAAACTGTGTATACTTGCCGTGTTTCATTGCAATATCTTAATTCCCAACATAGTTACAATTGACACGCTTGTAGAGGTATGGTACCGAGTACCCCAGTCTAAAAATAGAATTAGGGGGCATTTTCCAGAGGGGCCTGCATCCTATCTTTTTCAGCTTATCAAACTGTGTATACTTGCCAAGTTTTATTGCAATATCTTAATTCCCAACATAGTTACAATAGAAACGCTTGTAGAGGTATGGTACCGAGTACCCTAGTTTTAAAAATAGAATAAGGGGGCACTTTTCCGGAGGGGTCTGCATCCTATCTTTTTCAGCGTATCAAACTGTGCATTCTTACCAAGTTTCATGTCAGTATCGTTATTCCCAACATTGTTATGGTAGAAACCCTTGTAGAGGTATGGTACCGAGTACCCCAGTCTAAAAATAGCATCTGGGGGCATTTTTCGATTGGGGTCTGTATCCCATCATCTTCAGCGTATCAAACTGGGTAGGTATGCCAATTTTCATGCTTGCTTCACAAAATGCACAATTCTGACAACTAGCTGATATACTAGTACCATTTCTGAGTTGAGAAAAAGGGTTGAGAACAAGCTGAGTTGAAATAGAGGAATATCATAACAAATACCAGGGGCGAATCCAGATTTTTTTTACTGTAGCACAAGTAAAACACGGTGGTCTAGGGCGGAGCCCCTAGAACAATTTAGTTGATTGTTGTTTGATTTTGTTTGACAGTTGCACATTCGTACACAGTGAAATTTGTTCGTCATACAAAGCAGAAAAGATTCTGGCAATAATAAGGGCAATTCACTCCATGGAATCTCGTACACCCATAGCTGGAATCCATATAGTTTTCTTAGGAATCTTGTAAGAATCCTTTTGTTTCAATGGGAATCTCGTACGCTTTTTTGAGAAATGAAATGCCCCTCGGGGAGTGCTAATTATTAGCAAAATTGTGCACTTGTGGTACCAACATGAAACTTGGCACAGTGGTAGGTGATGATCCAAAGTTGAAAAATCCAACGAAACCCCGACCCAAAGATGCCCCAGGTTCCCAAAATTGATGACATAATAAAAATGACAATTTTTCAAAAATATGTAGTTAAACACCAATCGATAGATTTTTTAACGCTGATCAAACTTTTCAAAAGAACCATTTGCTAAAAACGATTTTGTAAAACGATAGAAGGATTTGAATTCCAGGGTTTCAGTTTAGTTAGGTTCAGTTTATTTCAGTTCAGTAGGCACAGTTTCACAGATTACCATGCCGAAAGGGAAGAAATTTTTGCGCCAGAAAATATTGCAGAATTAAAGATAGCGAATTCAATGATTAGAGACAGAGTGCTGAAATTGCGGAATTCGGTATTGCGAATATGTCTTAAAAACGATATAATATACGTGTATAATATAATATTTGCTTGAATAAAAAAGAACCTTCCATGAAATAGATTAATTTTTTAAAATTTCATTAATTTTTAAAATTGATTTCTCAAGCCTAAGGTAGTCATTAAACAAGAACAAATGGAGCTTTCGAACAGACTTTTCCTTCTACAACTCTCAAAAAATATTGATTGGAAAGTGGAAACCGTCTGTTTTTCGCGGCCATGCATATTATGATTTTAGCGCAACCTGCAGTCATAATTCTGTTTACATCAAAAAAAATCGATTTGACGTTTAAAACCGAATACATATTCAGATCCAGCCGACTCAGCAGAGCATGTGGCAATGTTCGGAACTGTTGATGTCGCAAGAAGACTATGATCAAAGCTAAATTTCCACTAGTCTCACAGTTTGACCAATCAAGAACGATCCAAGGAACATTACATAATGCATCTTTATCTGCATGTTCTTGCTGAGAGCAATCATGCCAAAGCAATTACAGCAGTATGGAAGCATCTGCACAAATCACATCAGCCAGCGCAAATAGATTTTTGCCAGAGTCTAGAAAAATGCGGAACCTTCCTCCTGCGACCGATTGAAGCCACCCAAACCTGCCACACTCTCTAGAATATATTTCTTTATTTTAACTCGTGTATTTTACCGCGATTACAACCTTAATATATTTAAATTTTAAAGCAAAGTTGCAGAGAAAGCAAAATTGCGATAAACAGCACAGACATTTTCGGGCATACTTAGAAGCTTTTTTCGTCTGACACTCCTCAGAGTTCGAACGTCAGAACGTTCTTTTGATTCAAGCAAATTTTCTAAATGCTTACGTTCTTTGTTGTTTCTGCTATACCATCCTTGAAAAATTCTGTGAGAATTTCGTTGAAAAATATCCGCTACCGAAATGAAGCAGTTATACCAGCAGCATTACAACGATAGTACAACAACCCATCAAATACTAAAGCAACCTTATTTAAGCCCTTTAAGTCACAGCTAACACGGGATAGGAATTTCAGCAAGAATTTCGAATCGGATATACAGAGTCCAGCAAAGAAGTATTAAGAATAAGTAAACCCCAAACAATCGCAAACAAGAAATCCCGTGTTGTGTTTTGTATTTGTACAATAAACATTTTGAAGATTACAAATTCTTATCATTTGAGCTGGTGAAGTTTCTTAAAAAAAGGTGTAGGTGTACACCCTTTTTTTTATAAAGAACCACTTTATAAGGAACCTACATGTAGAAGGCCCGAAAATTTAAAGAACTTATACAACTAAAGAGAAATCATTAAGGAACTTCTGAATGTTGAATACTTTTATCACTGCAAATAATCAGGAATTAGAAAGCCGGTTCCATTCATTTGCAGTCGAAAATCACATAAATTGTATGTTAAGCATGTATCCAATGTTTCCTTGAGTAGTCTCGAGCTTTGCTCGCATGCATATGTCTCTCTTTTATTGCTAAGACCACTGTGTGTGCAGTTAAAATTAAGGAACTATTAAGGAACTTTTGGAACTACAATTACCTCAAAAGAGTCCCAAAAATAAGGAATTTTAAGAACTAGGCCTTGAGGTAGGTTCCTTATGAAAAAAATGTGTATACAAATTGTAAAGAAATTTAATACCAAAAGAATGAGGGTGCACAATTGGTTTGGAGGGATCACGAGATCAGCCTATTTTAACGAGCGGGATGCGAGACAGAAGGTTCTTTTTTGCAGGATACGGTATCACCCCGTACAACGTGATGTGCAGTAACGTGGAGGATGTGCAGTATAGTGGAGGGTGCCAATACAACGTGGAGGGATATCATCAGTATAGTGGAGGGTGCCAATGCAACGTGGAGGGTTATCATCAGTACAGTGGAGGTTATCACCAGTAACGTGGAGGGATATCATCATGAAAGTGAAGGATGCGGAGTATCGTGTAGGGTTATCATCAGTATAGTGGAGGGTTATCATTTGTAACGTGGAGGGGTATCATCAGTACAGTGGAGGGTGCCAATACAACGTGGAGGGTTATCATCAGTACAGTGGAGGGTGCCAATGCAACGTGGAGGGTTATCACCAGTACAGTGGAGGGTTATCACCAGTAACGTGGAGGGATATCATCATGAAAGTGAAGGATGCGGAGTATCGTGTAGGGTTATCATCAGTTAAGTGGAGGGTTATCATTTGTAACGCGGAGGGATATCTTCAGTACAGTGGAGGGCTGCATCAGTACAGTGGAGGCTTATCATCAGTAAATGTTTCTGGAGGTTGGGGGTGATATGATCATGAAAGTGGAGGATGCGGAGTATCGTGTAGGGTTATCATCAGTACAGTGGAGGATTTTCCTTTAATCTGTTTATTAAATGGTTCTTCATGGCCCGGTCCTAGTAGTAGTTGCAAATATATATATACCAAAAACCAAGTATTCTTATTCAAAACGTGTAGATATATGTGAGAAAGTGACTACCTGCTTATAGCTTGAAATCCTATTTCGAGCTTTCCGAAGCTTTAACCATCCGACAGTCGCCGCGTACAGTACAGCATGTTCAGCGTATCTTGATTTCTCTTAGATCAGTGAACCTTATAGTGTATCTTAAACCATGCTTAAGCATAAGAATATGTGAAGAACACGAGCGCTATTGTCCATCCCGCAAGCGGCGATGTAAAATGGACTCTCAACAACTGCAAACAAGTCGTCACACAATGTGCTCGATTTCATAAAGAACACAACAACAACGAGGTTTAAAAGGCCCTCTCGTGCGAAATGACCAGTTGTTTGTGGAAGAGTAAGGATAATTTTGCCGCTTAAATGTAAATTTCATTAGAACGAATGGGATCACCCGCTCTCCTATAATAATCGGACAGTAGCTCTGACGTCATATTTGGTTTTATGACAAGAACAAGTTCAAATGGGTCCTAAATAATTTATTTAGTTGTGTTTGCACAGTTAAACTGCATTATTAATTATATAAAGAAATTTCTGCAAACACTTAATGCTTGAAAAACAGAGAGCTTTTCTGAACTGAAATTTGTAGCAATTTCTATTGTAACGCAAAGTCGCGTTATCTTTTCAAATCTTGTGAAGATTTTAGAGCAAATGCTAACCGTTGTGATGAGAATACATTTCCATGTCAAATTCAGCTTTGCGTCACATTGTTCGGGGGCCAGGGCCATCATGTTAATCCTGAGTACAGACCAGCGGTATCGAGCGTTTTCAAATCTAGGGCCCCAAAAGGGGTTGGTACTGCAATAAGTAGTCATACTGGAAGTTCCTCACATGGGTGGGTTTTTCAACTGAAATTCTCCACACATGGATCTGATAATAATGGATCTGATATTTTGCTTGACTGTAATAAATTGGTTAATATTTTTAAGATTTTCTTACCACTGGATCCTATTATGGTTTACCGTAAAGCGACTGAAAACATTTTATCTTTGCGCTTTGCTTTCGCAAAGTTTACGAAAATGCTTGTACCTTCTGCACACTGCCTTCACTCTGCAGACCCGTCTTTAGCAACAATAACAGAGCCCGGTAAAATTGCTAGCAAAGGATGATGCTCCAAATTACTGGTCCTTTTATTATTACAAGGTTCGTTGCGAGTTTGAGAACTTGCCAAGCATGAAGCTTTTCTAATCAACGCTTTAGAAACAGTTCCATGTCGTATTTGTCTGAACGTCTCACGTCTGCTATATAGCCTTTCAGGCGAACGAGCTCAAATTCTATGTTGCAGAACTTGCAGATCTAGAAATACTGGATTTCTTTTAATTGAAGAGAATGTTTGTAAATTCCACTCAACTTCGACGGGTACCCTGGCAAGTCCTTTACACACAAAAATGAAAAACCCAAAACAAGATGGTCAAAACTACAATCGTTAACAAAAATTCTGAGACCACATCCCCTTCCCCCATAGTCAATGTTGTTTGTGATGAATTTTAGTGCCTATTTGCTCCTAAGGGCTTTTTCGTCCTACAACATTGCTTTTGGGGGAGGGAGGGGGTGAAAATTATACCAGTTAGGGTATAAGAGTGGAATGATGCATAATGATGCGTATTTTCTGGTAGTCTCAATATATTTTGTGAAGGATTGTAGCTAAAACCTACATCCTGTGAAATTCCAAAGCCTCTTCATTAAATAATCAAAGTGGAACAATTTTTATCTTAAGAACTTTGGGGTCAAAGATTGCGCCTACAGCATCTACATTGCACGTCGATTTTCAGCCGGCCTGTTTCGAGCGATATTTCACCATTTCATCACCTCGTACGTCAAAGGCATGTTAAAGTACGTTTCCTGGCAAGGGACTTAGCTAACGCTGTGGTGAACTTTGCTTGTACAGTTGACATCCGCTATCTCGACTGCCCGCTATCTCGAACATTCGCTATTTCGAACGATTTTCCATTTTCCCTCGTTTTGGTATAAGGGTTTGTATAGAAAAATCATCCGCTATCTCGAACCCTGTTATCTCGAACATTCGCTGTCTCGAACCATTTTCGATTTCCCATGGACGAAAACCTGCTCTTTATCTCGAACTTTGCCAAATTTTCTGCTGAACTTGATAAAGAGACAGGCTGAAAATATGTACAAGTTCGCCTAGCGGAGCGGGAATGGCAGCAGCTAAGTAATATGCTGCCCATGTATACAATAGATGAAGCTGTTCTCTTTCGAGATGTGCTGCATCGCTATTATCTCAATTTCACCAATAGTAGGGATGAAATCAGATGAGCTTTGACTCCTATGTAAAAAATACCAGACCTGTTTGATAAAATTTGGGATCAGTAACCCTGCATGTTAATAGGGGTTCCTTTTCTGATTTAAAAACTATAATTTTTTATATTTATATGGGGCATCCGTTATTTCGAACATTCGCTATCTCGAACAAATTCCAGTTTCCCTTGAGAGTTCGAGATAGCGGATGTCAACTGTATTTATCTCAAATGATTTTAGAAATAGCACAAAATTTTGCCCCAATTTTGAGCCTGGTGTTACTTATAAAAAGGCTGTTCTTATAAAAAAAACGCGTAGACTGTTCTGTGTAGCTACATGTTTTCTTTTATCTGTTCTCGTTGATCAGGGAAATTTAAATTGGAAAGAAAGCTGCTTGAGTTACTGAAAAACGGAGAAAAAGATCCGTTTGTGTATTTACACTACGCCGTTTTCGTAGCAGCCTATGGTGACCAGCGAAAACGTATTCAAAAATGTATATATTTTTGCCGGACTCGGGGTCGGACTACTGTGAACATTCTCACAAAAATGGATATTCTTATCCCGTTTTGTAAACATTTACTCTGAGCACAGTTTTCAGGAAACTCTGTTTGTGGAGGGGTATAGTTCTTCAGAAAACTTCAACAAATGCGGATCTTTTCCTATTTTTGTGAATTGTCTGAACCGGGAGCGGCGAATTTGATTAAAATAACGCTCGCCGTGTTCCTGTGGTGGAAAATGCGCGCGGAAAAAGTCCAGATAGTTAAAACGAGAAAAACGTTTCTGCGTTCCTGACAACTGTCAGTGCAAAACAACGAAGGATGTATAGTAATAAGTCATGCACAATGCAGACTCCATGCATAGATGATTATATGTACTCAAGCCAGCTGCTGTTGATTGACGTAGGCACAACCTGCTCCAACCCAATGTGAAAGTCTATGAAAGTACACGCAGTTTTTCATCAAAAACTCTTTATTATCTTTATAAGTAACCCACGTGTAATGCATAAAAGTCTAACCTAATAGAAACTTTTGTGTTTTGACGACAATTCATTCCAGAAAATACATATTTCTTATATGGAACCGTTGTCTTAGTTGAGGCTGGAGTTCCTTAATTTTCAGCAAAACGAAGCTAAGAATTCCTTTATACTTTGCCCTTGCCTTGTCGTGAAATATGCTTGAATATAAATTGTTACCGCAAATTCATTTAAACTTGATTCGTTTTCTAACTTTAAATGGAAATGGAATCTTTTATGGAAGTATGTAGGATGGGAAATATGTTGATATTCAGTTATTTGGTTGTAAAAAACGTATTTTCCCTTAAAAAGGTTATTCTTAGTTTTCAATAGTAGCTTTGGCAATTCATTAATATCCTTAATTTTCGGTTATTTTCAGCCTTGAGCTGCTTATAAAGGTGTTCTTTATAAAAAATGGACCCTAGTTTTAAAAGAGGGTCTTGAGATAGTGCAGGCATCAAAGCAGTGTCTCAGCTGCCCCCCACCCTCATCCCTAATAGTTGAAATTACACAAAGAACTTATTCTCATTGCATATTCAATAAACTTACTTCTCTTCAGACAGAAAGCTTTGTCTTGGCTTTAAGAAACCATCACTGTCAAGACTGCTACTTTTGAAAAACTTTCCCTTTCCTTTCTTTTTAGCTCTACAAAGGAAAAAGAGAAGAGTTGATAACATAAAAAAAACTGCTAAGGACATGAAGTACACAACTTTTTGGTGAACTCCTGGATATTTTTTTAAACAAAAATTGTACTAAGGGAGGAAACTGCTGAGGGAAACTTTTGAGACTTGAAAAACTGAAATTTTTCAACCTCTGAAAAGTGTAAAATGAGGATAAATTGCCAGTCTGGCTGCAATTAGATTTCACACCGGAGCAAAACTGAGATAATTCATGGCAAAAAACTCAAATAATTTTGACTAATTTAATTATCACGTTTTCAATAATGATATTTCACATTTCAGGATCATCAATGAATACTAAGACATGAGATTTTCTTATGACAACTTTAAACAGATATTTTTTGGGAAATAAACTTTCCCAAATTGTGTTTGGGAAACTTTTCTGGGAAGAAAAATTTGCAAAATTGTCAAAACGCGAAATAGTATAGACAGTTTCTTCTCAAAGTCTCTTTCTTTAATAATTGTTATTAGATAATTTGGCTGGGCAAATAGTGGAATATCTCAGTGGTCAGTCAAAATAAAAAATAAATTTTTGGGAGGATCCCTGGGCAAAGAGGCTATGAGAATCAAGTTGATAAAATGTTACACAGTGTTTGCTAAGGAACAGGGCAGTATTTGTTTTTGTCACAACTTTTTTAGACTGATGTATGTATTCAGTGATGGAAGCACCTGATTCCTTTTGAAGCAACTCTTTTGTACTAGTAAAAGGTTGTCTGACTTATTTGCTCAAAACAAAAGCATCTAAAACCATCATCAGACAAACTTTGTTTTCCATTTCTTTGAACATGGCAAACAATAAGAACTTAAAACTGGTAGCACATATATTTCTATGGCAAACTCCTTCATCTTCTATTGTCTGGAAAGATGTCAATCATCATCTTAAGGTACAGGTGGGCATATTTAAGATCTGACTTTCAAAATATTGTGAATTTTCTTTTGCAAGTCTTTTTCAAAGCTTGTATGGTCATGAATTGAATCTGAGCTGATGGATACATGCATAATTAAACAAGTCAACTGAGTTGAATAATTTCTTTTTCAGTATTATTTCAACCAAACAAAGAAAATCTTAGCCAGCTTATTCAGTACAGTCTTTTAAATGACCACAGATAAAACTGGTAATTCCAGACCCATTCTATACTGTGATATGCAAGCACTCTTTTAGTTAAGAATTAAGATCTAATAAGGCCAGTAAGTTTCAATGTCTATAAGAACCATTAAGTTTCAACTGAGGCCTGCTGTTCTGAAGCTTTTGCCAATTTTCAACCTGAAATGTTCTATATGTAATCTGTTCTTGAATCTTCATTTCTGCCCGGGGTACTTCAATGTGTCCATGATTAGACGTGAATCTGGACTTTGACAAAAGGACCCGTTTGTATGATAGGATTCTCAAGGATTTCTAACCCATTTGCATGAAAATCGGGAAATTTCAAGCCCTTGTGTATGAATTTGGATGATTTCAAAACCCTATTACAGTGCTATAATTCACGAAAAGTCTCGCAAAATCGAATCTGACGGCGATTTTTGCAATCAATGTGACCAAGCTCTGTTGTTGCTGTAATTCATTGTTTCAAAAAACAAAAAACAAAGTAGAAAGGTTGTCAGCAACTTTGCGGTAAATCATAATGGGACCTATTAGTAAGAAAATCCTAAAATACCAACCCATCAACCAGAATCTAGCAGAATATCAGACCCGTGTGTAGAGAATTTCAGTCCAAAAAACCCATCCATATGAGCGGCTTGTCAAGTATGTCTACATATTGAAGTACCCCCCCGCATTTCTGTAGGTTGTCCAATTTCTTTTAGTAAAAGTAATAGAAGCCACTTGGTTAGCTTAGAGTAGTAGTAAAATCTTGCTTTCTTACTTCTTGTTTTTTTGCTTCCGTTTTATTTGATGGTCATTCAAACCATTTTTCTTTCAGCTTATTCTTCAGCAAAACTCAGTTAGCTCTTAATTTTTTCCTAGCTTCTGGCCAAAATCAAGGCTTCTGTTCTTATAAAATTGTTCTTTTAAAAAAGAATGTGTTTTTCCTCACATGAAACTCTGTATAACACACTCTGACCCTTAGAATCTTTGATCACTTAAAAATTTAGAAACTACCGTATAAGCCTATACTCCAGTCTATGATTCATGGATGAGTTTGAAGCATCATTCAGACAGATTACGTGGACACCAATTTGATTTAGATATTAAGAAACTTTTATAAGAAACTTTCGGTACCCTCAGAATCTTGGAGTTTTAACTTTCAACTCACTGGAACATTTTCGTGGTTTCTTATAAAAATATCTGCATTACTTTTTGAGCATTGAAAGTTTTCTTATTTGAAACAACATGGCAAATCATTGTCTTCCAGAGATTAAAATTTTAATTGCAACCATTAAAATGTAATTGTGGATTTCAGGTATTTCCAATTGAAAAATCACCCTTTCAAAATATACCTTCATTTTGATTTTTTGCTTTTCAAGTGTTGATATTCAAAATTTTATCACAAATCGTTAAAAGATTTATACTGGGTCTTAATTAACATAGATATCATAGGAAACATATTAAAGTTTCGGGCATTTTATTGTATGGCCATTATCTAATCCACTGAAGATTGTAGATTGATAGTACCAAGTTTTGAACAGCTGACAGACGGCCTAAATTTTACATTTCATTAATGCAGGGCAACTTAAAGGCCAACTCGAGTCACACAGGCTGTTTAAGTTGTTTATCTGCCTTTTAGTGTTGGAAAGAGAAGAAGCAAATTATCTTCGTGCAAAACCTGCTTTTGAATAAACTTCACAGGCCTAACAACGACAATGATATTGAACTGTGCGGTTGGTTCCCATAGATGGGCCTACACGGCTTTTGCAGCATGATATCAACTCACCTTCGCTGTGTGTATCGCTGATCTTCCAGCTTGGAATCAGCAGCCATTGCAGTTGGTTTGTCTGTACTTTCACTGCTCATTCCATAAATTTAATCAAGGAGAAAGATAAATAGAAACAGGAGATCTTCCCTGATTTATTTTGGTCTTTCTGGTGAGACTGCCACTGCCCTGTGCAGGCGGCTTTGAATGAATTCATGTTTCATGTTAAATATACAGGCCAATTGTAGAGTAAATAGTTTTATCAAGCATATTTTGAATGACTCTGAACCTGATGCTTTAGTCACACGAGCTCTTAATAGACCCCTTTCACAATTAATTATAACAGCGAGGCTGCGAATCTGAAACGAGGCTAACGTTGTTCCAGAAAACCTTAGCATGAACGCGTGAATGGTGGAAAGGTCTGTGCGGCTATGATTACAAGTAATTATACATTTCACTCGTGAATTTGGTACAGTTCAGCTCTTTTCTTGTCAAGAACAGGTATTTAGAATGTCTTAGAGCCAAAGATATAAAAAGGTTAGTGAAAATTCTGTTGCTGTACATGGTATTTCATGGTGTGTAGGCTAGGCCGCTCTCAAGACTCAAGCCTGCCCATTGACTGGTCTTACACCTCGCATGGGGTTTACCTGCGCAAAATTTTGTCGAATAAAGCTGAGAAAAGAGAGTTTAATTGAAAACGATCAATTTTTCTAATAGGAAGATGTTATTTGGCGCATACGCACTTCTAGGGTGGGTTATGACGTGTCATTAGAGGGATGTTTTGACTAATATGGTGCACATGCACTAGTGGGAGGGGCTATTATGTGTAATTTGAGGGGTGTTTTTGCCTTATATGGTGCACATGCACTAGTTAGAGGGGCTATTATGTGTAATTGGAGGGGTGTTTTATGCCTTATTTGGTGCATATGCAATAGTGGGAAGGGCTATTATGTGTAATTGGAGGGGTGTTTTTGCATTATTTGATGCATATGCAATAGTGGGAGGGGCTATTATGTGTAATTGGAGGGGTGTTTTGCCTTATATGGTGCACATGCACTAGTTAGAGGGGCTATTATGTGTAATTGGAGGGGTGTTTTTGCCTTATATGGTGCATACACACTTCTAGGATGGGTTGTTATGTGTGATTGGAAGGGTGCTCTTGCCTTATATTGTGCATACCCTTTTCTGGGGTGGGTCATTTTGTGTGATTGGAGGAATGTCTTTGCCTTATATGGTGCATATGCATTAGTGGGAGGGGCTATTTTAGCTCATTGGATGGGTAATTTTTTGCCTAAAATGATGCATATGCACTTCTAGGACAGGCTGCTCTGTGTGCTGGTTACTATGCACTGCAGTACTGTACTATGGTGCAGCATATAAGGAGAAACTCCACACACATAATAGCCCTCCAATCACACATAATAGCCCTTCCCACTATTGAATATGCACCATATAAGGCAAAACACCCTCCAATCACACATAATAGCCCTTCCCACTATTGCATATGCACCATATAAGGCAAAACACCCTCCAATCACACATAATAGCCCTTCCCACTATTGCATATGCACCAAATAAGGCAAAACACCCTCCAATTACACATAATAGCCCTTCCCACTATTGCATATGCACCAAATAAGGCAAAAACACCCCTCCAATTACACATAATAGCCCCTCCCACTAGTGCATGTGCACCATATAAGGCAAAACACCCCTCAAATTACACATAATAGCCCCTCCCACTAGTGCATGTGCACCATATTAGTCAAAACATCCCTCTAATGACACGTCATAACCCACCCTAGAAGTGCGTATGCGCCAAATAACATCTTCCTATTAGAAAAATTGATCGTTTTCAATTAAACTCTCTTTTCTCAGCTTTATTCGACAAAATTTTGCGCAGGTAAACCCCATGCGCGGTGTAAAGACCAGTCAATGGGCAGGCTTGAGATCGGCCTAGCCTACACCACGAAATATCATGTACAGCAACAGAATTTTCACTAACCTTTTTATATCTATGGCTCTAAGACATTCTAAATACCTGTTCTTGACAAGAAAAGAGCTGAACTGTACCATATTTACGAGTGAAATGTATAATTACTTGTAATCATAGCCGCACAGACCTTTCCACCATTCACGCGTTCATGCTAAGGTTTTCTGGAACAACGTTAGCCTCGTTTCAGATTCGCGGCCTCGCTGTTATAATTAATTGTGAAAGGGGTCTATTATGAAAACTCGATATCCAATAGAAATACAATAATGTCATATGTAAATAAGTTGAATAATGAACTTCAAACTAACAGCATATGTACTAAGGCAACAACTGATCTTTCGAAAAAGAAAACTAAAAGAGCACTAGAGCAATGCTACTACATAAGCTGGTCTAGTTATATGGAAAATTGTTCCAAAGCGTTAACATACAAAAAGCATAAAAACAAAATCTTCTATGAGAATTACCTTAGCCTAATCCATACTAGGAAACACAGAAGGATACTCACAAAATTAAGACTTAGTGATCACTGTCTAGCCATAGAAAAAGGTAGACATTGCAATCCCCGAATAGCAAGAGAACAAAGAAGATGTGCAAAATGCAAAGATGAAATTGAAAATGAAATTCACTTTGTGATGTCATGTTCTTCGTTTATCACAGAGCGTGCAGAATTCTTCCAAAAAGTACAAGATATTTGTGCAAATTTTGAAACTATTCCAACAATCGAACTTAAGTATTTCTATTTAATGACAAATGAAGACCAATCTATTTTGAAAATGTTTGCTGAGTTCTTGCACGACATTTATAACAAACGCCTTGATAGCTAAATAAAGAGTAATCTTGCTGATACTGTTAATTAATTAATATACAATTCTTCCTTTGTTTGTTAGTTTGTTATTACTTTTAATTTTTAATTTGAATTTTTTTTTTCTTAACTTGTATTTTAATTTTAGACCATGTATCCAATGATATAGTGTCATAATAAAAAAAAAAAAAAAAAAAATGTTGTCTTGTTGTCTTGCAAATAAAAAACGCGCGGGGAAAGAAATTCGAAGCGGCAGCGCGCAGGTGAGGGGGGATACGAAAAGGCCTTCCGCGATTTTCAGCAAACGAAAAATATACCCCGCAAAACTGCATATAAAGTTTCAAGAAAATAAAATAATATTGGTGACAATAATAAGTAACATTTGAGTTTTAGGTTGCTGGCAAAAATTCGTTGCAGACAAAGGTTACAGTTTACCGCGCGACCAGATCAGAGTCAAGATCAGAATGCAGTTGCAGAAAAACCAAAGGTTGTAAAACTTCCGTGGGTCCCTGTATTAGGTCCAAAGCTTAAGCGCATTTTTAAACAGGCTGGAATTAAGACTGTGTTTACTTCAGGTTCGAATCTTAAAGCCATTCTATGTGATCATAAAGATAAACTACTGCCGAACTAATACTAATACTATAATACTTTAGACATCAAAATGGCAAACTAACCTCATTTTTTGAAACTAATATTTCACTCCGCCATTAACGGGGAGCATCATCAGAGATGCCGAACAGTCATCCCGGGGTATACAAGCTTGATTGCACTTGTGGGAAATCTTATGTTGGAGAAACAAAGAAAAAGATCCTGACCAGATGCTTGGAGCATCAACAACAAGCTATGAGAGGAAACTGGTCGTCTTCTGGAGCAACGGAACATTCAAAAGTTTGCCATGGACAGTTTAATTGGTTGTCGGCAGCAACTTTAAGTATAGAAAGCGATTTTTATACAAGAAAGGTTAGAGAGTCCCTTGAAATACAATGCATGAAAGTTGGTCCACTTGATGCCGATGGTGTAAATCGAGATGCCGGGAATTTTGTGAAATCTAATTCGTGGAGATCATTTTTCTATGACTGGAGGAGGTAAGAGCCGAAAAACAATAGATGGAATAATTTTTGGAACTGTCAATCTAATTCAATAGAAGGCTGTTACGACGAATACGACGAACGCGAAGCATCATTCGAACTTTTAACGAATGATGAAAACCGAATCCTTCACTCTGATGATGCTCCCCGTTAATGTGTGAGTGAAATATTAGTTTCAAAAAATGAGGTTAGTTTGCCATTTTGATGTCTATAGTATTATTATAGTTTACCGCGCGCTATATTTTTATTGCAGGATATTTGGGTAGGAATTCATAACGTGCACGGAGGCGACGTGACGAGGAAGCTATGTTGCCCTATACCACGCCATACCACGCTTGGTTTTGAAAAAGCTTGAAAAGACTCCATTTCCTGCAAAAGATTAATTTCATAAGTTAAGTTTCATAAGTAATTTGAAAGCTCATTTACTTACTTCATAGGAGACATCATTATCAGACTCTAAAACTTCGACCAGACAGTTTGTTACCAATTTAAGGTGGGTGTTTGAAGAATGCTTTTGGAACGAAGATGTTGTATTGGAAGCATTCAATATTCTTGAAAAACATTCTTGAATGAACTGGTCAGGTCAGGTCAGCCACTTGGCTGTTCTCTTTTCGTGCGCAACTAAAGGACAAACAAACAACAACAAACAACTAACAAGGACCATCTTTGGACAACTTTCAGAGTTAACACGCAGATCTGAACAGAAACTGTGCCACTCATCCTTCCTGTAGTGTCATCGCGTCAGACAAAAACAATAAACAAAGTTAAAGTGATGACAACAAATTAATAAATTAATTTTACACGAGAAAAATACAGTCAAAAGTGACACTTCGGTTCATTTGAAATGTCTGTAAGATTACAGGGTGTGGCAATCAGGAAGTATGCTCGAAATGATGGTCTTTCACGCTCATCGAAAAACAGTAGTTTTATATCTGTTGGTTTGTTGGAAAAACAGTTCCAAAATCGACGGCCAAAACATGCAAGATTGTTAATATTTTTCCAAGTTCTAATTTCGTGCTTTCTACTGCTCCGAGTTTTGATATCTTTTTCATATTGTGTTGTCTCTCATACAACTCTCATACACTGCATTTTTCTCTTGAGGAAAACCAAATGTAAAAATAGTAAAAACTCAACAAACATGGCTAGTAACATGGCAAATTTGTAAGTTCGACAGCTACTTATGGCTGGCTTAGTTGTTAGTTTCTTAATTAGTTGGAAAGTTAGCTTAGTTTTAGTAAGAAAGTTAGCTAGTTAGTTAGTCAGTTCTATTGTTAATGTATCAAGTTAGTTAATAGTTAGTTAATTAGTTAGTTATTTGGTTTGTTACTTAGCTAGTTAGCATAATTAGTTAGTTAGTTAGTGAGTTAGTTAGTTAGTTAGTCAGTTACTTAAACAGTTAGTTAGTTAGTTTGGCTAGTTAAAGTTAGTTCATTAGCTTTCTAGTTTAATAGTTTGTTAGTTAGTTAGACAGTTAGTCAGTAAGTTATTAAGTTAGTTTATTAGTTAGTTAGTTAGTTAGTTAGTTAGTTAGTTAGTTATTTATTTAGTTAGTTAGTTAGTTATTTAGTTAGTTAGTTAGTTAATTTTCAAGTTAGTTAGCTAGTTAGTTAGTAAGTTAGTTAGTTAGATAGTTAGTTACTCAGTTACTTAGTTACTTGGTTACTTAGTTAGCTTGTCAGTTAGTCGATTAGTTCGTTAGTTACTTTTTTTATTTACAAGTTAGTAAGTTAAACAGTTTGTTAGTTAGTTTAGCTAAATAGAGTTAGTTCATTAGCTATCTAGTTTATTAGTTTGTTAGTTAGTTAGACAGTTAGTCAGTAGGGTATTAAGATAGTTAGTTAGTTGGTTATTTAGTTTGTAAGCAATGAAGTTTGTTAATTTGTTAGTTCGTTAGTTAGTTAGTTAGTTAGCAAGTTATCTAGTTAGTTAGTTAGTTAGTTAGTGAAATTAGTTATTTATTTAGTTTGTAAGTTAGGCAGTTTGTTAGTTAGTTAGTTAGTTAGTAAGTTAGTTAGTTAGTTGGTTGGTTAACTAGTAAGTTAGTTGGTAAGTTAGTTATTTAGTTAGTTAGTAAGCAACGTAGTTAGTTAGTTGGTTAGTTAGTTAGTGCGTTAGTCAGCAAGTTAGCTAACTAGTTAGTTATCTGGTCACTTAGTTAGTTTATTGATTAGTTAGCTAGGTGTGTATTTCGTAAGTTTCTTGGTTAGTTGGCTAGTCAGTTCAGGTCAGGTCAAGTCAGGCAAGTTAGTTAGCCAGAAAGTCAGTTTTTAGCGTCGGTCGACGGTTGTTTGTAGCACTGAACAGATGTGGACTTGCATCTTGTTCTCCAAGACTTCTGGAAAGAATATCCGGGCACGTAGTACCGACCTCGGAAGGAACGATGGAAAAGCTTGGTTAACTACAACTGGCTGTCAACCTGTGGGAAGTGGACCAAATGAGATTCGAACCTATGACCAACGTTAAACAAGTGTTGAACAAGGTTTAGAACAAATCATATCATTAATCTCATCTCATGATGCTGGATTACACGCCTCCACAATTTATCTGCTGTAGTGCACAGTTTTATCAAACAGAAGATTGACTTTGAAGTGCGAGAAGTGAGATAAGAAATCTGCGACCCCCCAGGGAGTATTACGTCAAACTTCCAAATACTTTCGTCTTTGCATCAGATTTCAAGATATCAAAAATCATGACAACATGCGATATAAAGATAAAGACACGCAAAAGAAAAGCGCTCAGAGCGCAAAGATAAAATATATGAAATTAATCGTAGCTGGTGCGAATGCTTTATCGACCAATAAAGAATGGATATCTGAACGGAATGACGTGAAATGGTTGAAGAAATCCCAGCTTAATTGCTCTTTACGCGCGGCATTAAAATCAATCTTCATCATAAGGTCTTGATAAAATAAAGTGAAATTCCTACAGTTTTTGACCCAATCGACAAAAACAGCTAATTTTCTAAAACTCCGCCCCCATTTCTATTTCTAAAGAAATTCTCAACCCTTATGGCGAAGAGCGTGGCAACGGGGTGCTCTCACACGCCACCTCAACTTCTCAAAGAAAGGCATCCCGTAACTCGCCCAGAAACGAGATCAAAATCTTGGAAGTGATGTCATTCCAAAACTGCCGTTATCCCATGTACTGTAGTTAATGCTATTACCTTGCAATAAAGAAAACTTTTACTTCACAAGAACAGCAAGATAAATTGGCTTCTATAACGGTTAATATCATTTTATTTGCCCATTCTACAAAATAATCTTCTTAATCAATAAGAATCAATAAGAATATCTTCCAATCCGCAAAGACAAATATAAGACCCCGTTTACACGGGATCGGATCCGAATGGATCCGAACCCAAAAGTATTCGGATAGGCCTTGCGCTTACACGGGACCTGATGGATCCGTATACTTTTGGATCCGCTATCCGCATACTTTCGGGATCGCTTTCAAAAGCAGCACGGTTCTGATCCGGATACTTTTGGGTCCGATCCCGTGTAAACGGGGTCTAAAACACCCACAAAATCCTATTTCCCCTAGTCAAACTACAGTTTTTTCACCTATCGAAACCTTTAGAGATAATCTAGCAAAACATTGATACTGGTACAAATTTAAAAAGAAAAATATTAACGTCTAGAAAAAATTCAATTTTAGAAATTAATTTGCTGCACAAAGTGTTAATTATTCAGTTTCTTTGCTCTCGCTTCCAGACTATGACAGTTCCCTACAGAAAAAGAAACATCTTATTCGCCGTTATCTAGGGCGTATTTTTTGGTCACATTCTGTTTTCGGCAGATGCCTTCTATTTTCGGTAGACGTCGAAACTCATTTTTTTGGTACCGTCTTCTGAAAAACGGCAGGTTTGGTAGGCCTCCAAATCCTTCTGTGCACGAAGCTGGAAGGTTGCGCAGACATCGGAAGGAATCTCGTTCTTGCTTTAACTGAATGGTTTAGTTCCAGTTAATTCTGATCAGCCTAGCGTTTTCGGCAGCTGTGTTTTTTGGTGCATGAAACTTTTTCTGCTAAGTCTACAGTTTTCAGAATTAGGAAGGTCAGCTAAAAGCAGGAGATTACCAAAAAAATACGCACTTAGTTCGATTTTGTTCTGATCAGCCTGCAGGAAACTTTTTTCTGCTAAGTTTACCGTTCTCAGAATTCGGAGGGTCTGCCAAAAACCGAAGGTTATGACATTTTCCAGTCTTACAACACATAAGACTTACCCTTAGTCTAAATCTTTCCTTATCCCAACACAAAGTCATGCCACAAATATGATGGCGCTGCGGAGGAGATGTTGAGAAAAGTGAACGGAGATTCTCAGTCCACTTTTCTCATTGCCTCCTCCGCAACACTGTCACATTTCGGTTAGGAATTTGTGTTCGGATAAAGAAAGATTTAGACTTAGGGTAAGTCTAACAACAACATGGATCAAAATCTTGCCCTCGACAAAAGGAAGTAAAAATCTCAATGTTCGTATTACCTCTGTGTCGCACGAAGCAAGCAAGCTCTCATCATAATTCCAGCATACATCAAGTACTGGTGCTGAGTGTCCTAATAATTTGTTCAAACATGGCTGCCCTGCACGCTCAACGTTGAAGAAATACACTGTCATGTCTTCGCTTCCAGTAACTGCAAAACGAGTTTAAATTTGAGGATACGAGGATAAGATGCACGCGGTATACGTTGCTTGTGACGCTTGATATAGGACCCATTTACGTGGGAAATTCCTGAGATGAGGTCCCTCATTACAGTTCAAATGTTTATATGTAAGACAGATACAGGTGGTAAAAATGGAACAGAAAATACGTTACCGAAATCCTCAAATAAGCCCCCATCTTTGAATAAGCCATCCCTTCGAATAAGCCCCCACCTAAGAAATCATCTTTGCAAACAAGCCCTTCCCTCGAATAAGCCCCCATGGAAAATTATTTGAAGGATTTATGAATTTTTTTTCTGTTTATATAACACTGAACAAGTTAGTCCTGACAGGTTTTGCTATCAATTCAACCAATAATCAGCCATTAGCTGTTGGCAAAAGGCCAATTTTGATAAAAGAGTACAGATTTTTCTCTCTGCTATTCTTTCGACAAATCATTGAACTTTAAAATAAGCCCTCCCTCGAATAAGCCCCCACCGTAAAATTCATTCTTGCAAATAAGCCCCTGGGGGCTTACTTGAGGATTTACGTTATTTACATTTATAGCGTGGAAAATGGTGGGAATCACAAAACTATACAATATGCACTGACACTTTATATTTGAATGTCCATTAGATTGTGATATTTCATTTTCTTCGTTATGATTGGCTCATTAGAGCACCGTGTTACTCAAGGAAAGCTCATACAACGGCAAGGAATCAAATACAATTTTTATGACTGTTAACGTCGATTTCTTCAAAACGGTATTGAGATGAGCAGAAACATCTGACGCAGCAACTCAAGGGAAAAATTTAATGTCAATTAAGGCCCCGTTTACACGGAATCTGATCCAAATGGATCTGCAACCAAACTGGTACGGATAGGTCATGCGTTTAGACAGAACCTGGTGGATCCAATCTATCCGATCTCATCTGGATCGATCTTGTGTAAACGGGGCCTTACAAAATCGATGAACTTGGTCCTCAAGTTTCAACAGAGTTATCCCGGAAAGAAAAAGGTTTTGATAAGAGTAGAGAGTGATAACATAGTTTGAGAGGTGGTGTGGCCGAGTGGTCAAGGCGTTCGGGTCACGATCGCAAGGCCGTGGGTTCGAATCTCGTCGGAACACTTTCCACAACCGTACAGCCAACTCGGCTGTCCATCCTTCCGAGATCGGGTCGGTAAATGAGTACCCTGCATATTCGTTCTATATCACTCTGGGGCACAACTGCAGGTGCACATCAGCTGCATAGCTGCCAGAATCCCAAACCTGCTTAAACAAATAAATATTACTTGCATACAAGAAACGTACAGCATAAGAATAAAGTTGAAAATCTGCATTATTTAACTTACCCACACATGCTCCTTGTCGGAAGGACATGAGAGGGCAAAATGATGATCGAATTTGGTATTTTTTATGCTGAACAGGAAATTTCGATTTTAGTTGCAAGTTGCCATCTACGCTTATTATCCTGAAATGTAGAGCAGTAGGGGTTTGAGTACATTGTTGAGATGCATACATAAGATCATAATTAAAAGCTTTTTTGTCTGATACTAGTCTTTGAGTTGTACAAAACTTCAAAATTGCGATGAATAGCGGAATCATTTTCGGGCATACTTGAAAGCTTTTTTTGTCCGACACTCCTCAGGGTATGAACGTCAGAAACAGACCGAAACAATAGACTAAAGCGGAATTTATACCCAGATGCGGCTCAAAATGCACCAATCAGAAAGAAAAAAAGCTGAATTGGCATTGTGTTTTAAACACCAATCAGCTGGTCGGATACAGCGGGAAGACCAATAGAATTATTTGAATAGTCCAAGTGAGAAAACGAACTCTTTCTGTTTACACAGAACCGGCCTTTTGGTTTTGATGTAGACAGAAAAATGTATCCGCCGAATTTATACCAAGATGCGGATCGAAATGCACCATAAGTAAGTGAAGCCAAATTGCGGGATACAGAGGGAAGACTTAATGATTAAATAACAGAAAACAAACTCATTCTGTCTTCACAGAACCGGCCTTTTGGTTTTGGTGCGAGATAGTATAAAGCGATTGATGGTCGTTTATATGTTATTTTTTCCAATTTCAGGGCTAAGGTGGATTGCATTGAAAACAATCAATCAATCAATCGTTTCTTATTGGTTCAGTTCTGCCGAGATCAGAATCAAGATTAACAAGTGCTTACTTGTATAAATAAAGTACATCGTTCATGCAGTTGATCAGTAGCGATGGATCACGTGCTTCTCGACTCATCCATGTTCGAAAAGACATTGATGTTATTGGACAGTTTTCAGCAATGATAAACCTAAAAAGACATATTCATTTTGTAAAAGACAGCATAAGCATTTTTTGTGAAATAAGCTTTACTCTTATATAGAAAAGGAATCGCTTCGTAAAAACTTCCTGGAAGGAAAATTTTGAAAAATGGAGACAAGAGACTACCAGCTTAACGAGTTGAAGGACAGGAAAACGTCTGCCGCTGGTCACAGCGGCCAATCCCTGCGGGCTCGGACTCAATGTGGCTTAGTTTTCCCTGCTTTCAACTCAATTCAATTTATCCAAAAATTTTAAAATCAAAACATAGTTGTTGTTGTTAATGACGGCAGCTCAGACTACGACTTACAATATTACTGTTTCAAAATCTTCAAACTTATGCCATCGGCGCCAACTTTTTGGCGCTCGAATCAGACAGCAGCATTCCGCAATAGCGCATTCTGATTGGCTTATTTAGTGATTTTGTAGGTTCTGTTTGTAGGTTCCTGCTCATGCTAATGAGACTGTCCGTTACCTCTGAAGAGAGCCTCAGAAAATTCTTGTTGAAAATTCTCTTGCTGGCAAGTTCTTTGCTCACGTGTGGATGGTAAGTAAGCTTCCTTGTTGACTGAGGTTCTTAAATCAAACTGGCACGCAAGCATTGGATCAAGTGCTTTTATCATGACGGAGATCTGGCTTTATGCATGCGAAAAAGCTTATTTGTGGATAAGGTAAACATTACTGGATAACTTGGTACCTGCGTGTTCTTTGCAGCTTTCCAGTTATGTTTATAGTGAAGGAGAAGATCGAGCCCTGAAAATGAAAAAAAACTCAATGATCATTGCTTTATACTAATCGTAGAGCACACACTATTTTCATACCCTATGGTCGTTCTTAGACTTATTACATGAAACCTAAACTTCGCAAACAGCAACAACAACAACAACAACAACAACAACAACAACAAAACAACCAAACAGCTGTTTGCTCAGAGTGGACTCATGGCGCAGTTTGAGCGTCCAGCACCAGCACAGACTCAATAGCGATAAATAAGACTCGTGTAATAAGTCTAGGTCACACTATACATATCTTCAACCTCGTATTCAGTGATAGGTATACGTAAAATAAAAGTAATCCCCCAACAATATCTTTGGGGAAGGGTACATAATATAATATTGGTACGAATATGTGCCGTCATCAGGGGGGTTATTGACATTCAAACTCTCTAAACATTGCTATCATTTCAATCGAGATCCCAAACAGTAGCATGGAATGTTGAAGAAACTAACAAAGTTCAGTTTATTTGGGCCAGAATAGTGTCTTTTCAAAAAAAGAAAGATATTAAATGTTAAAAGAGAAACTGCGTCGAAGATGTTTGTAGTTCTACTGCAGACCAGGGTATTCTGAGATTTTGCTCCAAGATTACCGAAACAAATGCATAAGTGAGTTTAAATTTAGGCCTTTAACATAATATTGGCTAGTTACGTCACTGCATAATAAAGGCTCTAATAAGTCTCTGGTCAGACTAAGGCTAAATTGTCGTCAGATTCTTTGCACAGTGGTAGTCGTGCATACCAAAGATTTCTTCCTTACATTGTCACTGCTACAGATGCATCAGACTCAAATTCTATCAAGCACCAAAATTTGACCACTTTTTATCTTTACGATTATGGAAGATATTTAAAGTAGTAATGTCAATTTGAAAACTGTCATAAAAAATATTTTCCAATAAAAATTATGAAACAACCTTATCATCGCCACTCCACAGAACGTTCCCAGAACTGTCGAATTCCAAAGCACGAACTGGTCCCAAGACCTTAGCACTGGCTCCCTGTGAATTAAACATTCGAATAACTGTAACATAAAACTTATAAAGGCTTCAAGCTCAATACCATTTTAATGACCCAAATAAACAAATATGAGCAAATAAACAAGATTCAACTTCGCCAGTGGAACGTCATTATTGGACATTGGGCCTACTATAACTGAAAGTGCCGTGGCGTCGTGGCGGTAATCCAGTTGACTCAAGGTATCAGGAGGTCAGCGTGTTCAGGGTTTGAGCTAAGCCACGGTAGCGTCACAGCCAGGATCCAGGACTCGATTAGTTAACCTACTACTGAGATACTAGCGACTGGCGCTAAGACACCATGTCACCTTCACCTAACAACATGACATATCCTTCAAAGTTTGGAGTCCTTGTTCACACTACTTGACCTATGCATCTGATTCCTGAAAGATTCCCCTACTCATCTGTCTGTCGTCTTCCAGAAAAACATCTCGTTGACTCAGAACTTTCTGAAACGTAAACCACCCATTTGGAATGGCAACTAACTTATTTAGAATCGCATTCATAAGATTATCCAACCATTTAGGTATGAGTTCCAGAGGGTACTGTTAGCGGTTCTAAGATCCCATATAACGTGGGGATAAAAAAGGATTTGCCCGCACACGAAGTTAACAAGTACTAAGAGGGTCCAGATGGGGGTTTAAAGTTAAGGGTTATTGGACAAATTTCTGAACTGTTAAGTGTGATAGAAGCAAATATTTTACAGTCAGCTGTTATATTAAATTTTATAGAGATTTAAGAGATACAAAGTATGTTTCATCGTTTTCTTCTTTATTATCGTCATGATCATCATCAGTAATGATAAAATTATAACTATAATTATCATTTTCATCATCACTATCATCTTCACCAATAGTATCATCATCACCAACACTGCCACCATCATAATCATCATAATCATAATCAACTCCATTGTTTTCGTCATCATCATCATTATCGTCAATCAATCAAGCAATCATTGTCATCACCAGAATCATGATGATCAGAACCATGATCATGATGATCAGTACCATCATCATTATCATGGTGGGCTTTCTGTGCCGTGGCATCACTACATGCTGCACAGATAATTTGACTGTTAGCTGTTTTTCGGCTAAATTTTTAAGTGTTAACTGTTATCTAATGAAATTTTTTGAAGTTAACTGTTTTGTTGACCCCCCCCCATCTGGACCCTCTACTAACTAGTAACAAAACAGAAAAATGCTAAACTAACCTTTGCACACTTGCCAGTGGACATATTATACACTTGAACATATCCCTTTTGGTTACCTGTCTGTTCAAAGTTAAGTTTGTTAATTCAAGTGAACGAACCAGGGAACGGGACCAACAGATAATAGCACGGGTCGGGAAAAAGCTGTTGTGTAAATGGAGCTTTAACTATCACTGATTTCAGTCCCTAATGAATATCACATGGATCGAAACATTTGTAAAACGTTTTAATACCTTTCAACCTCTTGTCTCTCGTAACACTCTCGCAATACATAACAGGCTAAGATTACTTTGTATTGCAATATATAAAACAGTTCATATCCTGAACCCCCCGTATTAAAATGATATTTTTACAAAGAAATGCTCAGCTTATTCATCTAGGTTTGAACCTTGAGCATTACAGACCAAATCAAGTAGCATTTGGATCTAACAGTTTGCAATCGCTAGGTCCTAAAATCTGGAATCATCTGCCAGGCACAATTAAAACAGCTGAAAACTTGGATACTTTTAAAAGCATGATAAAAATTTGGAGTGGCCCAAACTGCCAAAGTAGCTTGTGTTCGTTTACCTTTAATTAATTTAGACTAATAATTATCGATTTGGATTAGTTTACTTTAAGCCATTTATTGTATCGATATAAAATAAAATGACATATCATAAACATAATACACAGTTCTTCGTAAACTGATGATAAGGATACGACAATCATATTGTTATTAAGTGGAACGAAATGACAAGACAGAACAGGCGAACCATACATATCAGGCAGCACTCTGACAGTCTGTCCAGAAACAGAGTTCCAAACTCGTGCTGTTCCATCTTGCGAGGCCGAAGCGATGAAGTCATTGGAAAGCGACCAATCAAGATCTAAGAATAAAAAGTAGAAATAGATTTCTTAAATCTCAACATTTGTTCAGCCATAGCAGTGGTGAGGTGGGTTTATTTCTAGGGGGTCCCGGGGGCGGAGCTAAAACTATGATTGATTTTTGGAGTGCTCATCCCCAAACAATTTGGCGTTGATCGAGCTCTTGAAACTCTTCTCTTTTAAGACTCCAAACAACCTTTATTTTAAGAAATCTTGACGTAATCTTTCTCTTTCCTCCAGCATCTTTTCAAGTTGCGTCCATTGATAAAGGCTCATAAAGTATATTCCTCTTTTCATTTCTTCCCTTATTCTCAATCTCTCTATTTTCATGATTATTTAGACTTTTCTTATTGCTGTTTTAACAGTTTGGTTGTTCAAGCACTGATTATCATATTTTAATCGATAAAAATATTGGTGTAGTCACAAGATACCACACCCCCTCTCATGACGTCACTACTGGCGCATTCCTTGTTGATTTTTTCCAAGGTGCGCCGAAGACGGGGAGGTGAAACGCACATTGAACCGCTGTCCCAAAACGTGATGCGGGAACCCGAACCGAGGCTGTTGCATACGCGCTGTTATTTGCGTACGCTGTTTTTCAGAAATGAAAACTCGAAGGCAGTTGCCTTCCAATCATCGCCAGATGGGTTTTGCGCGTTTCCCTAATCTGATGCGAAAATTTCGCAGGATACGGTCTATTTGAGGTGTCAGTGGTTGATTTGAAAATAAAGCGCCTCTCCTCCAAATCGACAATCTCGAATACCCTCTTACAGTTTGAGACTTATATAATAAACGCCTTGAGCGTTTAATCTAAGTGATTCAGTATGCACACATCACCTTCAACAATAAAAGACAAAGAAATGAATCTATCTCACCATTTACACCCTGTGTATGTCCACGTAGAGTGCAAGTGACTTGAGGGGGCGATGAGCTCAGATTACAAACAGACAAAGTGCCATCCAAAGAACTGCAAGCAAGTCTAAATTTATCATTATGACCAAATTCAACAGCCGTCACTAAAAAAAGAAAAATTAGAGAATAGCATATTAAAAGCAGTATTCAGTTGACAGCCTGATGCCTGATGTCTTACATTGGGCTAAGGTCTTCACTCATGCTAGCTGCACTGATTAGTCCTGAAATTGGGCGAAACCGGTCTGTAGCTGACTGCTTGAGGTGTCAGTTGTTTTCTTACACTTAGCCTTCAGTTAATATATCACATACCAAGGGTCGGTCCTACGGGGATCGTTAACTACCCCTTATAAAATTAAAACGGCATCCACGCGGCACTTTTGACTTTCTGGGCCATTTTCCGATCAAAATTAAGATTTTGCGGGTGCTGATAACCAATATTTCATTTGATCAAACAAATTGAAAAAGTTCTGATTTAAGGTCTGAAAGGGCCACAACCAAAGCAATTCTAAGCACTGAATTGCTTGTACAGAAACGTACTTGCGTAAGAATATGTAAATCTGGAATTATCCCGAAAGAAAAGACAAATTTCAAGAAACTGCGAAGCCTCAAACTCTGAAAAAAATTCTTAAAATTAAAATCAATGTACAGAAGGTTTTTTCGACGATCTCACAGAACTCAAAGCGAACACCAAAAATCAGGAACGCTGTTCAATTTTGTAAAAGCAGCCAAACTCTGAAGCACGAGATAATGAAATTGACATACTGCATGAAATTGACATCTTTTCGGAAAAAATATTGTCTAAATGTCTGGATCAATGAGAAATCTACAACTTATGAATCCAGCAATAACTTTCTAAGCATACAAGATTTTTGGCATTCTTTTCCAAGTTTAGAGACACTACGAGAGCCCGATTTTCCAAAAATATTTTTTGGAAGTATGAATAACAGTAATTGAAAACACATTATTTAATACCTGCATCAGCATGCTGATCAAATATATGTGACATTCCAGCAAAAGCGTAATTTTCACTCAACGAAGTGTTGCCAGCCATGGCCCTTAAAAAGAATTGTCTATTGATTAAATACGGATTCTTGAATACTACATTATAATGATGAATGAGGCCAAGAAGAAAACCACGACTACAGTGACGACGACAACGATGTGGACGACGATAATGATTACGATGACGGCAATAATTTCAACGAACGACGATGATGATGATAGGGAGGATTAAGATGATGATCTTGATGATGGTAATGATGATGATGATAATGATAATGATTGCGATAACGATGATGATGATGATGATGATGATGATATTAATGGTGAAGACCACAATGATGATAATCAGAATGATGACGTTGATGGTGAAGATAAAATGATGGTCAAAGTTCGTTGTGCCCAATGTTCTACGGTGAAGAACTTGCGAGGAAAAAGCCGGCTTGCACACTACTTCTGTCCATCCGTTATTTCTAACATGACGGAGAATGTAGCCAGGTGACACTAATTACTTATACCACAGCACGCATGATGTTCTGGATAAATTAACTGAACGTGCACCGTGTGCGCTCTTAATTGGCAGTAGTAAAACTTCAAGAACGTTCTTGGGAAGACTGTTAATCAATAGAGGCAACCCCTTTATGGAGCTTCGATAGATGATGATGATGCTGATGACGATGATGATTACAATGATAATGATGATGAGGATATCGATATTGGAATAGCAATGATGATATTGACGATGGTATTGGATGATGACGCCAATAATGCCACTAATAAACATGAATACCAACATACCTGCTAGCTGATGCTTTAGTAGTAGGGGTAACACCATCATGTTGTTCTTCTGCCATTGGTTCATTCTTATATGTGAAGTTGAATGAGCTTCCACTTCCTAATCCTGAACTATTGAATCTTCTATGAGAAGGGCGAAATGGCTCATGTGGCGATAAAGGGTCGATTTGTAGATTGTCAAAGCTAGCCTGCAGAGAGAAAGAAGTCAATATTTAGACACATATTTAGACACATAATTAGTCTTTGGTGCTTTTTCTGCAACCTCCAATATATAGAACTTTCTGGATGAAAGGCTCGCAGAATTGACATTGTTTCTTATCTCAAGATATCTAGTTTTTTATTCTTAAATCATATAAATCATTCAAAACTGAGTCTTGGTGCAAAGTTTCATTGACCTAGTGCTGGTAGTGACTGGTGGAAAAACTTTGCACCAAACTGGGTCCAAGCCCTTTGAAATTTGTAAACCTTTTTGGCTCATAAAATCATTAACAAGCACAAGCATTGAGATAGAAAAACCTCTGCACCTAAACTTCTAATATCTCAAAATTTTGAAAATTTAAATAATCCTTAAAAAGGTCAAGACAAGAAGATACAATAATGTATAGCAATAAGAATGTAAGATGCTTATTTTCAGAAATAAATTCTGCTCCTATTTTATTGGCACCTAAGACTGCTCATAGCTTGAGATTCTCAAAACCAATGAAAGCAACTGGACAAAAAGTTCAATTAAATTTCTAAAAAAGGGCATGATGCCACATAATTAAAATATAAAACTCACCCCAACTGAACTAGCTCTGCTTCTCAAACTTATACTCCTGAAAAGAAATAATTATACTCCTACTAAGACAAAAAATTTCTTGATATACTAGTGCAAAAATTTGGTTCCCCAAAATGCCCTAGCGTTGAAGTTATGCTATGCCACTGGTTAATGTACCCAATAGTTTTCCAGGCTTCAATTATTGGGATCTCAATTACATTATTTATCAAAAGCAAAACTTCCCACCATGATGGGACTTTTTTAACCAAGCTCCTTACACATCATCAGAGAGATGAAGTTGGAAGATTCTAAAGTTACTTCTTCAAATAACTTTCTTTTCAGGCTGCATTTACATGGGACCAGCTCAAAGGGTTCCAAATGGGTAAAGATAGGCTTTGCATTGCAACAAGATCTGCAAGTTAGTTCTCCTCCTGTGCAGCTGACTCTGTTGCCAAGCAGCATATATGTAATGTGCATCTGTTGTCAAAGTCAGCAAGGCAAAAAAGTGTGCCACTTTTGTTAACAAACATAAGTTTCAACATGTAAGAAGCACACCTTCTCAAATTTTGAAGATCTTAAATCTGAGGCATTTGACAATCTAAAATAATTTGCCTACCTTGAGCTACCCGAGATAGGACCATACTTTTTCACCAATAACTGTTTTCTTATATTCAAATACTGCTTTCTGATATTTGGTTCCTTCTACAATGAAATAAGTACACAGTAATTAGCATATAATTTCAAATAAACATTCACTTAAGGTGCACCTGAATTTCTGTGGCAAGAGACAATTGAGCATTAAGGTTTCTGAAGCATTAATGATTTAAACACTTAAGTGTTGGCCAGACGAATAATGTGGTTCTGGGGAACCCTCATCACTTAAGTCTGTATTTGGTCTTCAACATGTGGCTTTAGGTTATTCATTTGGCCAAGCAAAGAGAATAATACAAGCTTGTGATTTTGCAGACCTTGTCCAATTTCTTTCCTTAAGAATGAAAGAACTTCTTACAACAATAATTTATCCAACCTATGAGCTGGATTGGTTTTATAAAGAATAATAAGCTTCTTTTTCATCATCGATCTACTTTGCATTTTCTCACAATTTATGTAGCTTTTCTCTGTTTCACCAAAACTTTGGCTGGTAATAAATCTTACAAAATGCCACTACACAGTTAACTGTGAATGCTTTCCAGTGCCAACCTGGCTATTGTTTTTTTTAAAACAATTTTATTTCTTTCCTACTTTTAATTGTGCGTGGAATTGGTGAAGATCTTAAACACAACACAAAAAGCAGTCTGATTCTTCTATACCTCTTGCAATGCTTTGTCGTTAAGAAGCTGAGTTCTTCTTTTGATATAAAGTGATCCTAAAACCAAAACAAGAGAAAATATAGCTGCAATATCAACAACATACAAATGCAAATGCATCACTTGATGAAAGGGGAACAAATGGGGATCTGGTCTTATTGTCTTAAGCAAAAAATTTGCCTCATCCCCCTCTAGCAATTTGAAAGAGCCAGCCAGCAGTGTTAGAAGACAATGATGCTACAGCACCTTCAATACCTTAAAGGATACCTTAAGGTATTGAATGCTTTGATGTCATGGTGTAATCATAGCAATAAGACGCCTTTTATTTCTATGGGTGTAACCCAGCTGATTTGTGGTGTTACTGTTAGCAGCTCAGTGTGGTCAGGGTTTGAGCCCCACAATGGAATCGATAGAGGCAAGAAGAGCAATAGAAATAACAATAGGACATATAAGATTGGTGCAAATGTGTGGCGTTTGAGGCACACAAATTCCACCACAGGTTTGAGCCAAGTCACGGTAGTGTCACAGCCAGGGTCAAGATCTCGATTAGTTAACCTACTGCTGAGATCCTAGCGACTGGTGCTAGAACACCATTTCACTTTCACATCGCATTCAATACATTTCAGAAATGTATCTCTACACAGTATTGCTTCTTCAACCACAGTGAAGTTCTTATTCTGGGGGTGAAGTGCAGGGTCAACTATCCCAATGGATCTCAGATGTATTAATGTTTACAATAGATAGGCCTAGGTCTTTTGGTCTGCTATATAAACAATAACACTTTTACAGATCTAATATGCCGTGCCTTTGTGTGTTGTCCAAGATATCCCCTTGTCTTGATCTGTTATGTTTTGTGGTAGTGGTAGCTATCTTATCTAGGCTGCCTAGCTACTAGATAGGCTAGACAAGGTTGGTGGGGTGTTTGGCAAACTTCGCATACACTAGATATAATAGCCTCAATACTTACGCAATTGAGGATTGTTAGGTGATCTGTAGTTGTTATATCTTGTGTCGATTGCCAAAATTTGCTGAGCAGTATTCATCAGGACAGCTTGATTGCTCCTAAATTACTGCAGACCCCGCAGCCATTCCACCTTGGAATCCAGGAATCATGCTGCAACTGCAACAGCAACACAACAACTTCTCCTGTCTCCCCTGACTGTAACATTGGCGAGAGTACTTCATGTACGCAGAGTACTGTTCCAGTGGAAGCGTTTTCTAATGTTTACCTTACCCCCAGACGGACTGCATCCAGATAGTGGTTGAAGCTGAAGGGTACTTTTAAGGAATAATGAATAATAACAAACGATAAAACATCCTAATTTTCACAATGATGATGCGAATTTGTTTCGCTCTTAGAAAAGAGAGTATTTCTGTCTTTGTCTATTAGTGGAATTTCTGGACTCAATTAGCTAGTTGAATAGTTAGTAAGTCAGTTAGTTTTAGTTAGTCAGTTAGTTAGTTAGTTAGTTAGTTAGTTAGTTAGTTAGTTAGTTAGAAAGTTGGTCAGTTAGTTAGTTAGTTATTTTGTTAAATAGTTAGTTCGTTTGTTAGTTAGTTAGCTAGTTAATTAGTTAGTTAGTTAGGTTAGTTAGTTAGTTAGTTAGTTAGTTAGTTAGGTAGGTAGCTAGTTTGTAACACTGTAGTTGGTGAGCTTGTTACGCATTAAACTTAATTAATTAATCAGTTGGTTTGTTGGTCAGTTAGTTAATTCATTAGTTAGTTAGCAAGTTAGTTAGTTAGCTGGTAAGTTAGCTAGTTAGCAAAACGTTGGTTAGTTAGTTAGTTCTTTAGTTGGTCAAAGTTCCATAAAAGTTGACGCGAAATCTCTGCGATACGAAATTCCTTAAAATCTGTCATTTTTGGTTTTCTTTAGTACCTTTAGAGAATAAAGCCACCATATCGAGGATAGCTTCTTTCTCACTTATATTGATTCCATAGTCTTTATAATAAACGGTTTATGCAGATCTTTCGTTTTCGCCTTTAGTTTGATCGTTTAATCATTCCCAAAAGAATAGGCAAACTTTCTCAACTGAAAGCAGGCTCTCTCTCTCAGAGTATTTGGCCAATTTGATTGGTTCATATTCATCCCGTTATTTGATTTGCCCATCCCTATCGCCATCTGATCCCCAACGACTATATTTTTGTCACAATTTCATGTTCAGGCACATACTTTGGTCAACGATCAAAGGCTCAAGGAGCCGTTTTATAAGAAACCTAAAATACACATTGTTATTGTCAAGCAAATCTCATAAAGAAGAATGAAAAATGGAGGAAACATAGTTAACTTTAACTAGGATTAAAAGAATCATCTAACGCTGATAGGATCATTTTTCAGAACCCAGAGAGAGCCGTTTCTCTTTGCCGGGTTTTTTATAAAGTTCTCTCTACTATTGGGTGCGTAATTGCTGTAGTAGGAACAGCTACTTCATGTAAACACTATGTATGTCTCCTTGCACGTTATGATCTTTCTATACCTTCTATCTATTTACGTAAGTACTTGTACGTCATTATAACTAGAACAGTTGCATGTATAATTTCTAACTGTGCAATGGATCATGTGACTTGTAAATACTATAACTTAGAAACTCTGTAAATAAATCAGAATTAAGTCCCTCTGAAGTCAATTTAAAGTCAGTTGATCAGACATGATAGAGAATCGTCTCTCAAATGTCCTCTGACTCCGTGAGTTCTCTGCGCGCACGTAAAGCTCAGCAGCAGCTAAAGATCATTTTGCTACGAACGATCCCGATAACAATTGCTGGGGAGAGGGGTTGGAATAGGTGGTGTCAGCAGGACAGCATTCAGGATCTTATTGGGGGATAGTAAAAATAAATGGATGGTCGGAATTTATTTGACAAACCTTTTCAGCAACCCGCTCAGACGCAGTGCAAACGGGCTCAATACTCAATAGTAATAAGCTTAGGCAATTCCTTAAATTTGGGTCAAAATCAGATTTCGTTAACATTGAGTAATGGGTTGTTACTGAGTGAACTCTATAATTAGCATTGGATAAATAAGTAGCTTAAAGGTGGGTTGGTACGAAAAATGTTTAAAGTTAAGTAATGGACAAGGGTTCGAAATGCAAACATAATTCAATCTCGTTTGCATAAATGCGAATTTAGTCAATAATGCATCAAAACATTCCTCCATATTTCGATTTGATGGATAAAGGTGTGAAATGTAAACAGATGGTAAACACGTTTGCATTCTTCAATATACCGAAAATAATTTGAAAAACATTTTCAGATTTCGTGGTTAATCAAAGGTTTTATCCATGGAAAACTTCTTTATATCTCAGGGTCAAGGTTTTGGAGATATGATTAACAGAGATTTTAGGTTATGAAAAATTGATAACTTAAAACACACACTGGTAATTTGTTCCTTAGATGCCCATTCAACGTTGCAGATATTCATGGTGGTTGAATTTGAAGGCAAAGATAAAATTGCTACAGTAGGTTTTTGCTAAGAAAACTTTTCGCTGAGCATGTACCAGCAGAGCAACAGTTGCTTTACCGCATGTGTTTGAATAAACAGATACTTAAGAAGCAAACACCGTGCAAAACATGTGCACAACTTTAAAACGTTGAACAAGCGCATTCCCTAAAGGCCCTTCTAATGCGATGCGGGTGAATATTAGTACCAGTTTAGCCTTGGAAAGAAAGATACCACTCAGCACTCAGCTGCCTTTTAACTTGCTGCCTTTACTAGGAGACATGTCACGCGTCACATTGACGTCCCCTCGGTGTCTCTCAGTTCAGCACCCGGGGGGGGGGGTAACTTCAATATATCAGTGACGGGGGTATGCCATTTACGTAATAGAAATCTGACCCCAAAAGTTATGAAAATTCTAAAACGTATGCCCCAAAATTCACAAAGAAATATGAAATACCCATAAGTCTTTTTTTTAGAATTATACAGCTGAAATTTATTTGACAGTTATTGTGACTTTATCCAAATTGATCATCTTAGCAAAAATGATACCCTAAGTTTGTAATTTTAGCAAATTTGACACCCCAAAATTTATTTTCTACCCTAAAAAGGTACCTCGAAAAATGGCACATCCCGTACCCTTACAAATGGGAGTTACCCCCCCCCCCGGGTTCCGCTTATTCACTTCGAATTAGCAATGACTTTGTACAAGGTCAAGCCCAAAGGGGGCTTCGCTCCTTGAAACCTCGTACACCTTTGCTAGAAAATCTTAATGCTTCTTTTGAAAATCTTTTGGGTTTAAAATTTGAGATATCATTTTATTATTTGGGCATGCGAACGCATATCCGATAGGCAGCCCGTTTCGAAATCTTTCCATGTATAGCGCCCCCAGGGCGTGAGGAAAAAACGCATAAACCGTTCATTAAGGCCATTAACATCCCATTCTACATCTGTTCGAAAGAACCAAGAACACTTCTGAAATTCTTTGAAAATAAAACTTTCCGAGCTTGCGTACAGTCTTGATGGAACAAATCGCTGTAAAACCAAAATGCAAGTTAAAAGGTTCTCAAAATCTGTTAATCCACCAAAAGAAAATAGTCGGCAGTATAAAGGGAAAATGGATAAATATAAGGGAAGGTTATGACATAGGGCCCCTAGCGTTGTTCCTCAGGAAGAAGGTTTCCACTTTAATAATAGGCAGGGAATTTTCCATAACAATCTGACTTTCAACCTAACTTTAAATTTTATTACACATTCTGGGTGAATTGATAGCGCCGAATGATATATAATTGAGTTTGATTTACTAAACTTTACCCAAATCATGACGTCATCACGATGACGTCATTGTCGTAAAAATTCTCATTTTGGTAAGCGACAAAGTTTGTAGCAAGAGACACGCAAATATTTCTGGGAGACAACAAAACATTTCTTGCCTCTGCGACATGCAAATGACTCGGGGGACAAGTTACTTGCTCGTCACTCGCATGTTTAGCCACCCTGGGAGAGACACGCTGAATAAAGTGTCGCGCGTGACATGTCTCCTAGTTCAGCCAGGCCTTTAGTCTTTCGTCGCAAACGGAGTACAGTACAGTACAGGGGACGATGTTCGCAAACGATCTTGTTCTCCTTTGCTTTTAAAAGCTCAATAACGTCTTTGGTTACTTTTAAGACTCATCTCAACCTCTTAACCATAAAGAACGCAACATTTTTCTTCCAAAATTGATCTCGTTACAGGGAAAGCGCAAAACAAAAATAAACAAAGACAGCACAGTCCAATTCACGGAAATCCACCGCGAAATTCAACCGCACAATGAACTTATCTATTTTCTGCTGTAAAAACTTTCCACAAAAATTCCACACCAGAAATCAAAGCACCCAAACCCATTCATTCATTTTCATTGCGAATACATAGCAGAAGGGGGCTTGTTAAACTTTCAAAGCCTATTTTATGAAATAGGGTGGTCGGCAAATTTTATGATATACGAAGAATACACAGGGAAGGTATGAACTTCTAAAATAAGCATAAACATCAGTTTGATTTGAATTGGGGGCCGTTGCCTTTTGGACTGCAATTCATAAGCAGAGGTGGGCTCAGGAAAAATCTGGAAATCAGTAAGCATCCCCCTGAATTAAGCATGCAAGGGTAGGCATTACAACCTCCACTTGAAAATTTCTTCGCAAACAATTTGCTTTGCTTTATGAAGTACATTTCGACGCCTCATACAAGAAAAAACTTCAAGATGACAAAGATGCAATAAATAGTTGACTTTTCAATAATAAATATTCATGATTTTACGATCAAGAAATTCAAGAGCTAAACAACTCATTATCACTTCAACTCAAATTTGATACAAAAACTACAATTTTTTATTCTGACTCAACTTCACTCAAAACATTCACAAAAGAACACAACCTACCCAATTACACGTTTTTATAAGGAACCCTTGGACCGAGTTGAGGCTTGAGTTTCTTAATTTTTCAACCAAATGAGGCTGAAAGTTCCTTAGGTTCTTGCCAAACGATCAAACATTGTCGTTCAAACATTTGCGATTTGCTTGTCAAGCAAAATGTTTGACCGTTCGGCCACGTCAAAACATCGCTCGTCCAACATTTTTGTTTGCGTCAAGCAAAAAATGTTTTTTAAGGCGCTGTTTATATGAGGAGGGCCAGCCCTCCTAAGAGGGCTGGATTTTGTTTTGCGTTTACACGGGAATTTTCCAGCCCGCTTAGGAGGGCTGGTGGAGTACGCTCCCTCGCAGGATGTGGCAAGGCGGAGGAAAATTTGGCCACAAATCTTTCAAAACATCATGCCACAAATTTTGTTACTTTTGATTGTCAAGTAAAGTTAATGGGTGGGTCAAATGGTCAACCATTTGTTGTAAAGCAAATCTAAAATGCTGGACCTACAATGTTTGATCGTTTGGCCAGGGTCTTATACTGTTCCTTTTTGTGAAATATGTTTGAATACTAATTTCTACAGCAAATTTATTTAAATGCTTCACACTTTATATCAGTAAGTTGTATGAACTATCTTGTTCTTGCAAAAGTAATTCTTAGTTTTTCATCCCAGCCTTGATAGTTCTTCGTTAAAGTTCCTAAACTTTCTGGGAATTTTCAGCCTCTGGTTCCTTATAAAGGCATTCCTTATAAAAAAGGTGTAGCTTTTTTATTTCCAAGTGCCTTCAGTAGCCTGGCAGTTTGAAACCATACATTACTTTGCTTGTAAAATCTAAACAATTAATTGAATACAAAGTTGCAATAGAGTTCATATTTTTCTTTTATTACTATTATAAATTATTGAGATAATTCAGTGTACAAAGTATTTCTCAATCTGTGCAGTAAATGCAATCTTTCACCATATTAGTCTCTTTGATACAAATGAGGCATCATATCTGGATACATGTGGAGGCAGAGCTCTTTGATGCCACATGCTCCACTGTTCTTTACTATTTATAGATAGTATTATTGTTTCTTACTGTTATACCAACAATGTGAATTATGGCTTTGATGAATTTTGACTTAATAAGAAAGTTTTCACTATAAAGACAAAATCATCTCCATCTTTTCCCATTGCTGTTTGATGTTTCTGTAACTTTAATCGGCTGCTGTGTTGCATTTGCATTTATATTACCTGAAGTGTCTGTCGTTTGTAATTTTGATAATGCAAGTAAGGCATCTGGAAAATTTGGTGGTGTGGCTGGAGTATTAGCTGGTGTCATAACCTACAGAAAAGTGAATCACTTTTAACATAGTGTAATTTGGCAACTGCAATAGAGTTGTTCTTGGCATTGCTGCTTACAGGTGTAGTAAAGGGGGCAGAAAGCCTTTTGAAACAAATCAATTTCTTCATTATTTCTCTTTCTCTAAAAAGTATCTGTTAAAAAAGAAACTTTGTTTGAAAGAGCAGAATGTCTTAAAATTTAGCAGCAGATATCTATGGACACTGCAATAGCACCAGTAAAAATTGCTAAAATCTATTTCAATAAGCATTGAGAAAATGAACTCTATCTGTCTACACAGAAACCATACCTACAAGATTGCACTTCCAGAGATAAGGAGGTAGGATAAAACAACATATCCCTACTCATACCTAAGATTAACCACCCCGTAGGTCGAAACAACAACCTAGCAAGCCTTAATTAATCATGATTCTGCATTAGGACATCATTTGGTTGACAACCAAACTGGAATGTTAAAGACCACAGTTTCAGCTCCCTATGCTCACTAGAGTTCCTAGGGATCCACATGGAAGACTACATTTTTCCTCAAAATTCTGCATTTCAAGGCACAAAAATATGGTTGTCACCAGATCAGGATCACCAAATCAGGAAACTCGATAGATAGCGATGGGACCAACAGATATAAATCAAAAGTGACCAATGGCCTCCTGACTAAATAGGTTTCTTCAACCAAACTTTCAGTTCTTTACTTTGATCATTTGCAAATTTTCACACTTCACTTTCACGCTGTCATGAAATTCAGTTTACAGCACCATCCCCCAGGCAAAGAAGCGCTACATAAAAGCTTCCCCCCCCGAAAATCATAACACGTTTCCATAACAAATATTGCAGGAAAGAATAGCGTGATTAACATATTTCCAAATCCCCCTGGATTCACACCTAAAATGTTATTATTGTAAAGTAAACACAAATATTTTGAATTCAAGGTAAAAAAAGAATCTGACTATGCAGAAATTTGAGCAAAGTTTTCAGGAAAATTTCGTCGAAGATTTCAAAATTTGTGGCGTTAGGCCAGGATCATCCGGAGGGAGGGTCGGGATAGAAAATTTTACTGTAAACAAAACGCGAGTGGTTAACTTGTCAACTTCTGAAATTAAGATAAAAACAGTTTATTCTGATTCATCAGTTTATGAAATATTGTTTTGTGTAACAAAAAATGGGAAATTTATAAATTACAATCAGAAAACGAGATGAAAACGAAAGTCATAGATATCTTTCCTGACAAGCGCATAAAAATGTGAGAACAACGTGTTGTCATTCAAACCGTTTGTCGAGTTAGAGTGCCAAAAACATCCACTCTTGTTGTGTTTCACCATCAACTCTGGGCTGCAAAGCACAGGCCTATCATAATTTACAAGCATTGTGTTGATACTAAACGTTTCAATATTTGTCTACGCAAACAGAAAGAATAACGTGACGGAGACGAAACTTACCGAAGAATGAAGATGTTGAGGAACTGAGGCTTCTTGGAAGAATAGGCTCAAAGCCGACTATGCAAAAAAACAGAAAGAAACTTTCAAGAAAGCGCCAAGCTTAGCAAATTTCTAAAACAGCAAAAACACATGTTTTCTCGGCATAAAAATGAACATAGCTACGTAGCTATTAGCGGAGGACAACAAACAAAACATGCGAGTTGAATTGAAAGTCAGAGCGAATGTTATGAAACAAAACCTACTTCGAACTGCCATTGTGCGGCCTGTAGGATCTGTACTGCTTGGTCTCTCGTACAGCCAGCAGCCATAACAAACTGATTTATCATTACTTGTTCTCTTAAATTCTCCATACTTCCCTTCTGATTAAAATTTCACCTACAACTTACACAAATCTTATGCACAAGAATTTGTAAAAGTTGTGATCATTGAAATCAGCGTGCGAATGTTTGTTGTTGAAGCAATGCATTGTGGGCATGTCTGGTATTTTGGGCTATCTCAGTTTTGATTGGTCAGTTTCTCCATTCATAAGACATGTGACAACAACAAATGTCCTCATGTTGACGTTTGCGAAAATGAGACAAAAATACCGGCAAAATCCAGCTATCTCAGCATATTCGCCTGCTAATTTTTCGTTGATTCTCCTTTTCTGAATTTAATTTAGAAAATTTTTAGCAATCTAAAGATATTTATCAAAATAGTCCTCCTGCAGGAGAATTCGACCTCGTTTTTACAAGTTCAATAGTTTTCACATAACTTCGTTGTTAATCTTAGCCAAACACCAGGGGCACTGACTCCATGACGCCATCACATGCAGGGTGGTGAACAAAGGGTGTTTCTTTAGTCAATTTGTTGAGTTCCTCTTTCTTGTGCCTAGAACTGTAACTCCCACTGTTAGAAGACTAAATATGTTAACTTGCAATCAATTTCAGACCCAAACTATGTCGTACACTAATGAAATTGCAACGTTGTCCCACCATATCATAGTATCCCCCACCGTACTGAATATCCACCAAGGCACTCATTATGTGATCCGACCGTTCTGAACAATCGCCACCGTATTCAGAGAAGCCTCCCCACGCACAGCAATCATGATATCCCCCACCATACAAATATCTGCCACCCTAGTACACATCCCCCACCGTTCTCGGATTCATTACATGGATACTGTACATGGGGTGGTTGTGTGTAAATGCGGCTCATGATGGGGACCAAAAAAACCCTCTTGCAGTGAGAGGTCAGCCTGGGGCGGATATTCCAAAATGACTGCTGAGTGAAAGAGACCTCAAAAATTGGCCGCATCAGCCAGGAATGGAAATGGAATGATGCTGGGCACTGGAAGACATTTACGGAATCCATTGCACTTTTCAAAAAAGCGGGTTATAAACTATCTTTTGGGCCAATAGCAATAAGAAATACAAAGTCGCAAATTCGACTTAAACATGACCTCTGGGTCTGGGTAGAACAACATAGGTATTCTCTAAAATATATAGTTAATTTTCGATAAATTGTAAATATAGTTTGCATATTAGTTGCCTCTTTATATTTTTTACTGATGGAGTACAGTATCATGTATAAAAAAGATTAAATGAAATGAAATGAAATGGAAAATGAAAAACAACTGTAAGCTATTAACTATAGCTCAGCTGAATTCATCCGCCCCAGTTCTTGTTCAAGCCTCACAACAACAACAAATTTTGGCAACAACAACAGCCTACTTTTGGATCGTGCAGACTGACAGCAAGGCATCGTGTAATTAATCTAGTATTTTCCCAATTCCCAATCTTCTTTTCTCATCACATCAAATACCTCTAACAGGATTATTTGGTACTTGTTTGCAGACCCACTGATAGCAAGATGACTGTAGGCTAGGAAAAAGATGCTGACGAAATACAAACCCATGACTACAACCAATATCAATCGCCAGTTAAGCGCCTTGACCACTCGGTCGGCGAGATGGTTTTTGTAGGAAATACAATCTGCCATTATCTCGGATCGCTAGGTCACTTTTCTACAAACCGAGGATTGGAGTGGCGCCCACCCCTATCTTAATGCAGGAGATAATGCAAGAAAGTGGCCGATCCTATCAGTCAATTCTCCTTAGACTGCTGAAATTAAGCTTGGTCGTGAGGTCAGCATCTGGATGGGTGACTTTCCACATGGATGACTGAACAATTCAATCTGCCGTCCTTCGGAAGGGACGCTAAACTAGGGGTCCCATGCCTGGATGCGGCATGCACAGTAGGCCTAAATTAGCTGAAAAAGCTAGAAACAACAGCCTCCTCAAAAAAAGTTACAACAACAACACCAACAGCATTCCTTGGGTTGGCTCAACTATGGTTAACGAGCAAAAAGAATAAGGGTGGAAGGAAGCGTAAATGGACAGTAACTGTATCCGTCTGAAACGTATCAATAGGAATGCTTGAACATATGTCATATGCCATATAAGTTATACTGACAATTATACTGTCAATGCGATGTATCTTATTGCTTTGATTTACGATTAATTGAAATTGAATCATAGAATAAAAAATTGAGAACAAACCCTATGGATTTAAACGCAGTAGATATTTTCGCAATGATGACGAAGCAAGATCAGCAGGTCGTTGGTTGTCCTACAAAGATAATTTATAGTGCAAAACCTTCTTCCTCGATTACACACTTTTTTTTTATAAGAATACCTTATTTTTGCCGAGCCTCGATTATTCTTAAGCTTATTCGATTTTGAGCCTGAAAATATTCTTAAATTATTCTTAATCATCAATGTTGTAAATTGGCCTGAAGATCAAGAGAAATAAGTCAAATCTTTGTCATTTGTTATTTTATTAATAAAAAGAGTTACTGTATCAAAGAGTCATCAGACAGGATGTATGCATTTCAAAACAAATACAGTTGCCTGACAATCACACTTATTGTGCAGTGTAAAAAACGCAGAGAAATAAAAATGATCCTCGTCAAGCTTGAGCCTCAGATTATTCTTAAATAATTCTTAAATTTCAGCAATTTTGAGGCTGAATATTCTTATAGACTGTATTCTTATAAAAAAAAAGTGTGTATAGAAAGTAACGCTATAAGGCCTGGCTGAACATGGGAGACATGTCACGCGCAACAGTGATGTTCCATCGGTACCTCCCAGTTTAGCCACCGCGGAAACTTTGTAACGCGCGACAAAATTTGTAGTAAGAGACACAAATGCTTCTGGAAGAAAACAGAAATATTCCTTGTCTCCGCGACATGCAAATGACTCGGGGGACATGTTACTTGCTTGTCACTCGCATGTTTAGCCACCCTGGGAGACACGCCGAATACATTGTCGCGCGCGACAAGTCTCCTGGTTTAGCGATAACTTTACGCTAGCAAGGAACTATCCGAGCAAAAGCCTCAATCTGCATAAAGCTTGGGCCTCACTAGCAACACAAACAGACAGACACGAGGACAGGTTAAACTCGAGCGTGGCTAAGACTTAGGCCATGCGCATTTTAACAAGTTGTTTGTCGCTGCGCTTGTCCTTATGCTTTGCTTTTCCTTGCTAGCGAAACTGCAACACAAGCACAAACACAGTGGCGTGTATAGAAGGTGGAAAAGGGGCAGTTGCCCCCCACTTAGCTTCCTCTTCACAGAAGCAATATTTTTCGGAAAATTTCACCTTCTGTCGGTAACTTTCCTGAAAAATTATCGTGCTTTTGTACTGGGAACACTTTCAATGGAGGTATCTTTGGTAAGTTCCATTTTTTTACCCGAAAATAATGTAAAAGAATATCATTATTCAGCTATTCTTATCCACAAATAGCAGGGAAGGAATAGCAGGCATTTTCAAACAACAGTCTTCCAAAACAACTTTTTTGTGTGCTTGTACAATAAGCAAGAGCCTAACTCTAAAGGGAGAAGGCGATTTTGGGCAGATTTTGTTCTTAGTGCCTTCTCCATACAGTATACTTCGAAACGTTTATTTCTCAAAGCATTTTTGTTATTCTGAAAAGGGCAGGTTTTGTAGGTCTCCAAAATCTCCTGCCCTCCAAGCTGGAATCTCGTACGACTCATGTAATCAGTCTTCTGACCAACATGCCGCTTCTGACAGCCATCTTTCTATGATATAGGGTTGGGGTTATGGTTAGGGTTAAGTTTAGGGTTCGGGTTCAGGTTTGGGTTCGGGGTTGGGTTCGAGATCAGGTTAGAAAACTTGTTTCTGCTAAGCCTACTGTTGTCAGGATTTGGAGGGTCCGCGAGAAACAGAATGTTACTAAAAACATGATTAATTTTGAGGAACAAAATAAAACGGCAGGAAAAAGACACACCAAGAAAAACCAGTTAAATACGCAAGAATGCTAATATTTCGCCCTGGCATAGACATACAAGGCTTCTTCAGAGCTAGATAAAAACATACCCCCTAACAAAGAAGACGAGAAAATTAAAAGGACGAAGAGATACGACAGATAGCGATACCTTATTTCTGACTTCAAGATTGGCACCTTGTTTAATGAGGAATTCAACAATTTCTGACCTGTCTTCTTCATACGCAAGATGCCTAGCAGAAAATATGCATAATTATGCATTGCAATAATAACTGTCAAATGCCAGTCAGCGAAAATCAGTGAGGAAAAAAACGGAGATAAAAATTTTAAAAATTATAGCTGGCGCAAGGCTGGTGTAAGGCTCTGGCCAAACGATCAAAGATCTTTTGTCAAACATTTGAAATTTGCTTAATAAAAACTGCGTTCGGTCGTTTTTTTCTGCGTCACAAAACATTAATTGTCAAAAATTGTTTTGCTTGTACTCTAAGGTGCCAAATAAACGTCCCCCCATTTATTAATTTTGAGTTTTTTCCCCATCCCCCGGACCTTATTAGGACCCCCCCCATTTATTAATTTTGGGAAAAAAATTTTGGAAGAAAGAATTTCACTTGTGAAAGGAGTAAACTACGCTTCATAAACCTTATTTTTGTTGAAATAACTCAGAAAAAACACAGTAGTGTATAAACGTTTACACTCAGAAGTGTAATCATAGGTAGTGTAGTGTATAATAGAAATAGTATAGTGTCTTAGGTAGTGTAGTGTATAAAAATTCCCCACCCACCCGTTTATTAACCCCCCGTTTATTAATATTTTCAAATAGCTCCCACCCGCCCATTTATTAAGACCCCCCGTTTATTTGCACCTTAGAGTACCATTCAAAATTCTAGCAAACGTTGTCTATCAACCAATGCTTTGCAACTTTGCCAAACGTTTAACACTTTGCTTGAAAAGAACATCTCAAATGTTTGACCTATATTGTCTGATCCTTTGACTAGGGCCTTAAGCTGTGGCAAAACAAGGAAAAATGTTTCTGTTGTCTCCAAGAAGCATTTTGGTGTCTTTTGTTACAAATTTTGTCACGCGCTACAATGTTTCCGAGGTGGCTAAACGGGAGTAATCAAGGGGACAAGTCACGCACGGCAATTTCGCACGTGGCATGTCTTCTTGTTTACCCAGGCCTTATGGTGTATATATTGTAAAACGATAAAAGAAACTAAAGGCCTGGCTAACTAGAGATATGGCACGAGCGACATGACATGTTCCCTCGATGTCTCCCAGTTTAGCCACTTAGGAAACTTTGTAGCAAGCGACGAAGTTTGTTGCGAGAGACACGCAAATGTTTCTGGGACACAATAGAAACATTCCTTATCTCACCGACTTGTGGAACATGTTGCTCGCTTGTCACTCGCATCTTTAGCCACACTGGGAGACACGCCTAATACATTGTCTTACAGTGTCTCCTAGTTTAGCCACAGCTTTAAGAATAAAGACTAAATTCAATATAAAATGAATTGAAGTCTTACAGTGGCGTATTGTTTTGAAGATCTTCGCTGTCAATCTTTGACCCTTTGTCTTTCAGGAGCCTCACTATCTTCAAGTTGCCTCTGAAATAAGAATTGATCGAATCGAATCAGCATGGAATCAAATCGAATTAGCATTGAAACTAATCAAGGTGAAAGTGAAGGTAAACCGGTGTATCTAGCACCAGTCGCTAAGATCTCAGTAAAAGGTGATCTAATCAAGATCTCAACCCTGGCTGTGACGCTACCGTAGGGGCTCGAACCCTAACATAGATTAACTTCTGACACGTTTTTAAAAGAAACTGATAAAAAGGAATAAGTCGACCTTTGAATTTTCCAACTTAAGATCAACAACTTTGAGCGTATTTGTCTAGCCAAGAGTATCATTTTGGTAGAATTGGTCTGGCCAGAATACCATTTTCTCGTAAAAATTAGTCTACCCAACAGTAGCATTTTGAACATGACGGCAGCAGACCCCTACCCAAAATTTAGCAAAGAACCCCCCCCCCCGTATTGTTCATGTCAAAATTTTTGGTAAATTCTAATTCTAGTGGTGAGGGTATAGCCCTGGTATGGTTATCACCAAAGCCTTTCAATTTCTAAAAAAAGTGCAGAGTCTTATCTTACCTTGAAGCAGCTCTGTGTAGTGGAGTAGCGCCAGTTGTTTTATCATGAACATTTGGGTTTGCATTGTGGTTGAGTAAAATTTGAGCGATCTAACGAAAAGACAAGGTGCAAGATTTAGACAATCATTATAAGACAGTGACAATTCTTGCTGCTAAATCTTAAAACCTAAAATTGAAGCTGCAGTGTTCAATTTACTAGTTTTTTGTGCAAAAATTTAGAACTTAAAATAGTTTTCTTATAACATGAGAGATATTTTTCACAAAATCTTGACAGTTAATTTGACTGAGGAAACTTTTTGCAGGAAGAAACTTTCTGAATTTGAGAAAGCTTTTGCCCACGAAAGTTTTTGAGACACCAAATTTGTGAAACGAAAAATTTCTAGACAATGGAATTTGCCAAAGCTTAATATTACGCCAAGAATGACATCTGAATTATACTCTATATAAGTTCCTATTGCAGCTTTTTTATGTGTAATACTATGTCTAATACCTTGCCAATACTCATGAATAAGTCTAATAATACAAAATATCATGTCCAAAAGATGATAAAAGGGGCAGTTTGCTTGACTTTATTCTGTGAATTATGCTCAATTTGCCAAAACACAAAATTTTTTCCCAAGAAACTTGCAGATAGGCAGATATTGTCACATATACAGCAAACCTTTGGTTAAAATCTCATACAATGTTTGTTGTATTCATGAAAGACACACACTAACCAAGTAATGCCCTTTGGATGCAGCATAATGTAATGCTAATTGCCCAGTGTAGTTACAAACATTTACATCTGCATTCATTTCAAGCAATTTTAAAACCATCTTCTCATGCCCAGCTGATGCTGCTATCATAAGAGGTGTCCATCCAGCCTACAAAGAAGTAACAATAAGGATATGAGAAATTTCAAGGCTTCTTTGAGTCATTCCAAGATTAAGCAAGAAGACTGTTTCTCTAGCCAATGGCTGATTAAGACATTTCAGGCTAAATACCTCTCCAACAACAACAATTTTAAGTTGAAGATTTAAAGAGGGAAAGAAAGAAGCCAGGAATGTTCAGTGACAACCAGAGAGCCATGGTTTTAATTTTTCCTATGTAGAAAATGCTGGTGGCAGAAACATTTTCATTACCACTGTTGGGCAGACGGGAGAAATATCAATCTTTTTACATACAAAGTTTCTGGAGATGTTTAAATGGCAAAATTTGTTCCTATTTCTGCACTTAAATGTGCACCATAGATATTTGGTCAGCAATAGCTTTAAAAGCAGGCAAGCAAACTTTTATTGATTAACAAAAGCCAGGGTTCTGGCAGATGAGCTAATGTAGATTTGCAGCTTGTTTGTGCCCACAGGATATCATTCTACAGTGAATACCTGGCGCTACTTATTTACCACCAACCATTGGAATGATAACAGTGTGACTTCCAGTTTGTACTCAGTTTGTGTGCAGTTTGTACATCAGTTTGTCTTTTGGTGTATGCAAAGGGTCCGTCAGATGTCTACTTTTTGCTCTCTGATTAAAATATAACCAATGCGAAATGCATTTTCCATCTGCAGAGTACGGCAGTTCCTGACAAGATCTTGTGCATGTGAAAGCGCATTTCCATTGTTCTTTTCAATTGTTCTATTGTTTATTCCGTGTGCACAAGCACACTCTACATTTGGTTAGCCTACAGTATTCTCCATCATGGTGGTAACACTGAATGCAACCTGACTTTCAAGAGGTTTTCAAAATGTTTCAAATTCTACTTACATCATCTTGTTCATTTACTGGAACTTTTATACCATCAACCAGATATTCAAAAACATCATGGCGACCACCAGAGCAGGACCAATGTAAAGGAGATCTTAGGCTCTAAGATAGAGAAATATATATATATATATATATATACTGAATCATAACACGATTTCAACACAGTTCACTTCAATTGCATGCACTGAAATGAAGTGGACACCACCTTTAAATCAAGGTTATTAGGGTGAATAGAATAATCAATTAAATTTAAGTATAAAAGGGCCTGCGCCTAGTCTATAGCTTCTATTAGAAAGATAACCTTTCCCCTTTTATTTTGACAATACACTCATTTTTTTTTATAAGAAACCCATTTATAAGAAACTCAGTACTGAGATCAATATTGGTTAAGCAACTTTCAGTACTCGACCAAAAATGGTAAGAAACTCGCAGGTCTCAAGAATCTTTAGAATTAGAAATAAAGTATCGAAAAAACAAACTTCTGTTGCACCATAAGTGTCTATTTTGACAGAAAAAACAGCTGATATAAACGTGAATTGTATTGCTTCTTCTATTTGTAGAATTTAAAAATTTTGATTCTAAGAAACTGCTAAGAAACTTTCAGTACCAAATTTGTCCCAAAACTAAGAAACTTTGAGTACTGACCAAAAATCTTAGTTTCTTACAAAAAAAAAGAGTGTATACAACTTTTCTGCAAGTGATTCGTGGAAGGAAAATTCTCAGGGATCAACAAAGGCCTAATAGGGCCTAAGTCAAGCGTGGGTGGTGCTACACCAGCAAAACCAGAAACTCACCGAGTCTTTGGTTGTTGCAGAACTTATGTTTCTTTCAATAATGCTCTTCAGCTTTGCAAGATCTCCTTCATAAGCCAAGCTGCAAGCTTCAACTTCTGACGCCATAACGTTTATTTTCTGAAAAGCATCCGTGTCCCACAGCTCTCCTCTCAACCTGCCTCCATTAATGAGTTTTCTCGAAAAGGAAGAAAAGCATGTGCATGCAAAATCTAGCCTCCTTTCCAGAGTGAGGTGTAAGGTGTGAAGTGTGAAAATCAAACATATCAAACATTCAAACATTATCAACAAGCAGAGAAAAGTTCCAGTTTACACCATGCCGCGATAATAAAACTTCGCATTCGCTGTTCGCTAGCCAACAAAAAATGGCGAAAAGCGATTTTGATTGCTGCTGCAAGTCAAGCTAAAGCTTTCGCAAAAGTTTTACTTTATTTATCACCTAAAATCGATCACGAAGGCTGCATTCTATTCGCAAGCGAGCGGCTAACTGAGCCTTTAGGTGCATTTGTTTCTCCGAAATTTTAGAAGATCCAAAATTGCCAAAACTCGTACATAAAAATTGCCCAAAACAAAACAAAAGAAAAAAACCAAGCATTAACGAAACAGTTGATCTCAAAATTTGTAGGGTTCCATCTATTGATTTCTCTGACTGCATCTGGGTACGCATACCCTGGCTAAACCAAGAGACATGTCCCGCGGGACAGTGGACATGTCCACTCGACGTCTCCCAGTTTAGCCACTTCGGAAACTTTGTGGGGCGCAGCAAAATTTGTAGCGAGAGACACGAAAATGTTTCTGGGAGACAATAGAAACATTTCTTGTCTCTGCGACACGCAAATGCAATCTGAAGGCCTGGCTAAACTATGAGATATGTCCCCTCGATGTTTCCCAGTTTAGCCACTTCGGAAACTTTGTAGCACGCGACAAAATTTGTCGCGAGAGACACGCAAATTTTTCTGGTAGAAAATAGCAACATTTTTTGTCTCCGCGACTTGGAGGACATGTAACTCGCTTGTCCCTCGCATTTTTAGTTACCCTGGGAGACATTCCGAATACAATGTCGCATGCGACATGTTTCCTAGTTTGGCAACAGTTTTAATCACTTGTTCTGCGTGAATATGACGATTTTGTTTCCGAATTTCTTCGGTACGCGAAATTTCTGTACGATTCGAAACTGCTATGGACAGTGTAAGATAAAAAAGCTTTTCCGCTCATTGTCGATTACACGTTTTTTTTATAAAGAACCGAGCTCAAGGCCTAGTTCTTAAAGTTCCTTATTTTTTGACCTCTTTTGATACGATTGTAGTTCCAAAAGTTCCTTAATAGTTCCTTAATTTTAACTGCACATACAGTTTTATGACTACTGCACAGGGACATTTGCATGTAAGCAAAGCTCGAGACTACTCAAGGAAACAATTGATACATGCGTAAAGTACAATTTATGTGATTTTCGACTGCAAATGAATGGAACGGGCTTTCTAATTCTGGATTGTTTGCATTGATAAAAATATTCAACAATGAAAAGTTCCTTAGTAATGTTCTCTTAAGTAGTATAAGTTCTTTAAATTTTCGGGCCTTCTACATGTAGGTTCCCTATAAAAAAAGCGTGTTATAAAAAAAAGCGTGTACACTGCACACGGACGCCTCAGAAAATGAAAACCAGAAACGCCAATAGTTACCCGAATTCAAGACTTTTGAAGAAAATTTGCAAAGCAAATATAGTATTGATTTAGGTGATATATATAATATATATATGCTAACTACGGTAGTTTGATAAAACAACCAAAAAATTTGATACCTATGAATAAGTAAATGTGATCTTATACTACAACATTCTTATATTCTACATAACTACCCAACTATACTACCAATCTCAATAAATCAAGGCATGATGTAAAGCAATTGTGGCCTACGGATCTACTGCATTTCCGCCCGACCGTGAACGCTGTAATATCCAAGTAACCCGGTAATATCGTGTTCTCTAGCGCAAAAGGTAAATTCCGAGAAAGGAAAATTCTCTATTTAGCGTGAGATCGCGAGCCAAGTTTCAATTTCTATAGAGAACGGCGATCGCAGACGAGGATTTACCAACGGTAAAGGCGCTTATGACGACTTAATTAAACGATAAAAGCGACAGCGTTTGGAGCATCATCAGGGAAATGCAGTACGATCCAGATCTAATAAAATCTTGGTTTCAACTACAACAAAAGCTGAAAATTCTACAATTTATTGAAAAAAATAGATGTGTATCATATCCGTATGAAGCCTAGTGTGACATTTGTAGTGCACATTGCCCGAAGGCGGTGGCAACAATACCATTACAAGAAATTCTACCTATAATGCGTAGGGTATATTAAAACTGTATTTTTGATAAGATGCTAAAATTACAATGTTTAGGTTAGTAAAACGTTATTATTAACAAATAACATTGAAAAAGGAACTAGATGCCTCGCGTAAGCTTGGCGACATGTCGCGCGCGACATTGTATTCGTCTTGTCTCCCAGGGTGGCTAAACATGCGAGTGACAAGTGAGACACATGTCACCCGGGTCGCAGAGACAAGAAATGATTCTATTGTCTCCCATAAACATTTGCGTGTCTCTCGCTACAAATTTTGTCGCACACTACAAAGTTTCCGAAGTGGTTAAACTGGGAAACATCGAAGGAACATCTCATGTCGCGCGTGACATTTCTCTTAGTTTTGCCAGGCCTGACGATCATGAAGCGTGGAATGAATTGCCGTAAAATTAGGACTGACGGTCAAACAAAAAGAAAGCTAGTTTGTAAAATTTTCATGGAATAGTCCGACGTTGATGCCGCTAGAAGTGTGCACGTCGAATTTACAAATTGACACAAATGTAATGTTTTACATGTAGCTTCAAGATGCATGCCGAGCCGAGAGAATCCAGGCGGATTTCCAAATAATTGGCCGTTTTTAATGAAATGAAAATTTCGCCCGATTACAGACCGATTTTTCTTTTCCGGCCGACTTTGGCTAGCTTATAAGAGTTTATCAGAGTCAGGGAATTAGCCCCCCCCCCCGCCTTGAGTGTCCATGTGGTTTTACGGCGAGCCTCTGGAAATTATTTTCCGACCAGCGAGACTTTTTAGTAACCTTATAAAGGCTTCAGGACTGACGACCGACAGACTGGTTTTCACATCAGCTCCAGATATGCTATGTCTTTTACACCACAATACTGGAAAGAGACTGTCGGACCGGTCTCATGACCAGAAGCAGGGCTGGAATCGAAAAGGGGGCAACCGGCCAATGACCGAAAACTAAGGTGCACAAGGATATGACCGAGTCCTCTATAGAGCGGACACCCCCGAAAATTGGTTACAAATTTTCGTTCTTGTGGTCATTTCTTTGTAACCTCCATAGAGCGGACACCTCTCTACAACGGACAGGTGTCCGTGAAACGGAGGTTGCACTGTATTTTCAAGGGAGAATGTGCAATATTTCAATTATAAGAGAGAGGTCCTCGTGTACAAACGTTCGATGTTAAGTACAGTAACCTTATGGAGGTAAAATTAGGAGAATATAGATTAATATATTTATAAAATTTTATCAAGCGATAGTGAATGAATCGAAAGCCTATTTAATAGTAAAAAATTATTTCATACCCTACAAGAATAAAATACCCTAATAGCCACTACACGAATCTTATTGCTAAACAGCTCGTAACTAAAAACAAATAAGCAGAAAAGGGGTGTCATGAACATGAGCTATAGCCATTCAGTGGGACCTCCATTAAGGGACACCTAAGTACAATGGATGAATACATTCGCCGTGAAGGCCTTTCTTCGTAGGTACCATCCACAATAAAATGGACACCACATTTGTCCCAAAGGCCCCACTGTATAAAAAGGGTAAAGCTGAATTAATCAGCAAGACCCAGTGTTTGCGAGAGCTAAGGATAACAATCGAAAGGATCCGTATCACAATTTGGGCATGAAATTGGTCTGATTTATAGCATTAACAGAGGAACGAATTGGCAAGGACTTTCATACGGCAACGGACCCGTTGAGTGCCGTTCAACTGTAGAACCTTTCGATGTATCCAGCCGTCTGCAAGGTTATGTCCGGGGTTAGGATTAAGGTAGATTCATCAGGCCGTGCACCCGATTTGTTTACGGTGCATCCCTAAAGACATCCTAAAAACATGTATCCATTATCAGATAGGCACCGATTTGTTTCTGCCTACCTTCTCATAAGCCATACTGTTCCTCACTAGGAAATGGGCCTACTGGTTTTTAATAGGTTCCCTTTTCGGAGAGGTATAGAAATACACACGGCGTAGCCGTAATGATACGGATCCGTCAGTATTTTGCCGATCAGGCCTGCAAGCCCGATCATATGCCGTATCGTCCCCAGCTTGAAAAAGGACCTATGTTAATCGATTCGTGTGTAAACGTGGCCTAAACGAAAAGCTAAGGCGTTCTGGGAGGCTTCAGCAGCCTTTTAGTCTAGCTAGTTAATAGTGGTTTTCAGGCCTATGTCTGGTAGATAGCTCATTATTCATGACACAAAGACACAATAATCAACCAAACCAAACGCCCAATCAAAAACTAAATATGACATGAACGTCTCAATGCAGCATACATCGGCAATAAGGAATTTTGGCTATGTGAGAATTCAAGATTTATAGTTTAAGGTTCTAACGAAATGAAATCTATTAATCTACTACGCTCTATATGTCGATAATTTCTGCAATAAAATGGTTCTAATGTCCTTAAAAATTGGTTTTATTTAATTGCGAAGGTGCCTGTTTATAACGCCAACTGGGCTAAAACGCAAGCCAAGGGGGTTTATTACAAAGAGCTAGTGTCTCCCCCTGCCAGCCAAGAAAACAATCTGCATAGATGGTTGATATAAGTTACTCAGTCCGGTTTGTTAGGCACATCTTAAGAGACAGAGTAAGGCCCTGACAAAACGATCAAACATTGTTGGTGAAACATTTGAAAGTTGCTTTACCAGCAATGTTTGTCCATTCGGTCACATCACAAAACATTGCTTGACAAGCAGAATTCTTAGCAATGCTTTTGTAAAACTTTAAAAACATTTTCTACTTGCCAAGAGCAATGTTCTGCGATTTGAAAAACATGTTTGACGAACAATGTTTGACCGTTTGCCAGGGCCTAAGAAAGTACGAAAGGTTGGTGTTAGAAGGTGTTGGTTAACAAAACATTACGGGCAAGAAACATGGAAGAGGTCACTGAAACGGTTAAGGTTTGTACCCCCTTTGTATCATCGCCATGTTTGCTTTACCTTGCCAAGCATATCCTGTACGGTTGTAGCCATAAAAACTATTGTGTGTGCGTAAATGAAGAAATTCTATCTATATTACAAATTTGTGCAGAATTATGAAGCTATAGATTTTAAGCCAAGCAACGGACGTTATTTAAAGGACAAATTCAGAAGCAGCTTCCTAGAAAGCTTTCAGAGAGTGTTGTCCATAGGGTTAGCTTAAAGTTAAAAGCAAAAAAAATCATGATAATTTTTTATAACCTATATTGTGATCTATTATGAATTAAAGGCTTCATTTAAGTGCTCGGCTTACAGTCTTAAGAGTCCTAGATTATAAATTGCTAAGATTTAATATTTTATGGGATATTAGAATAACATACACTCGCTATAGTTTCTAAGAAAGCAATGTAAAAAGGTGTAGTAATAGGTGATCCATTATTTAGGCCCTGGTCAAAAGATCGAACATTAATGGTGAAACATCTGAAATTTGCGCTTGTCCATTAAAATGTTTGATCGTTTGGTCACATCACAAAACATTGCCCATCAAAACTTTTTTGCTAACGGCAAGCAGAAAATTTTGTTTAAAATTTTTCGAAAACATTGCCAAGCAAATTCTGCTTGTCAAACAATGTTTTGCGCCGTTACCCAACGGCCAAACATTGTTTGTGGAGATCTTAAATGTTTGTCCAACAATCTTTGATCGTTTGGCTACGGACTTAAGAAATTTCCAATACTTGTACTAAAGGCGCGAAAAACTTCTGTAATCCTCTGTTTTAGTAGTCACTTTGTTTTAGTTTGTGATGATATAGCTCCTTGCGTGAAATAGCTCCTTAGAGGAGGGGAGGCAACAGTAAACAGGACCATTAACCACTCTTCATTTATTGACTTCAAACTTTAGGAGTCTTCCAACCGTGTTAGGAAAATATGGCATAAGCACCTCATAGCAGCTAAAACGGACCTTCTGGAACAAGAGGACTTTCAATTTGGAACGAAATGTTTCAAACTTTCGAACCTATTTTTCAAAATCCATTACCCCCTTAACCACCCTCCGTTTCCTAGGCCAAAGACTCAAGTATAAAAAAGCATTGAAACCCCCATTTCTGGACCAGTGTTCTTAACCACTTATAGGAAGACTGAGTGTATGCTAAGTATTTAAAAGACGATTAAAAATTGATAGAATATTCTAGAGCAACTAGTTTATGATTGACACAATTTTGTGTATCAATGTATGCATCGAAATGCAGATATATTGATTCTAATGGCCTAGTCTGAAGTTAATTCAAGTAAGATCTTCGAAACAGCCTTAAATTTAAGTTTAGTGATAATTTAATGTGATGGAAAATGATATAATGGGAAAATGAGCCATGATTGGAAAACCCCTTTAAAACAGGCAGCTAGGGAGCAATGCTTAAAGGATATTGGAAACCATGAATTAATTTAAATTGCATAAAGAAAAAAGAGAAAAAGCCTAACCCTAATTGTCTCTATACTGGTATAGAGACAACGTTCTTGGCTGTAATGGTCACATGACAGAATGGGCATTCGTCCTTCTTGCTGGAGCAGACATCACACATGACACAATGAGAGCATGGATATGTCACCAAATTGCGTTGATTCTTTTCACATAATGTACACAACATTGATTCTTTCTTGCAAATTACCTGTTGAATGCAAACATATAGGACTTCACACGTACTGCATAGATAATGTTAGTCCTAGTTCATGCGTTAACTTATGCTGCAGGGAATTTAATTCAGTTGTTAACCTTTATCTTCGCCCTCTGAATTCATAGGTCGAAGTTAAATCAGATGAAGGTGAAGCGTTTATCCCCCATTATTTTCACCCCCTCCAATTATTTGGTAATCAAGAGCAAACGAAAAGCCCATCGTGACCTTCAGGTCCGTTCCACGTGTAAATGGGGATTAAAGTGATATTTCCACAAGTGGCATACCACAATAGATGGGATTCGAACTCTCTGGTCATTCAGTCCAGATTCGAACCCCATCTATTTTGGTACGCCACTTGTGGAAAAATCTTTCCTATGTGTTCGCAATTCATGACAAATAAATACAAATATGTATGGTGCTGGAGAAGGCTTTACATAGCAGAAACACAAAAGTCAAACTGGAGGAGAGCCTTGGGCTGTATGACTTGGAGAGTTACTCAGCGATTTCATTGAGTTATATAGCTCAGTGAAACGTCGTTGGCTCTCTGGTTATGCAGTCCAGGCTTGAATCCCATCTATTGTGGTATGCCACTTGTGGAAAAATCTTTCCTATGTGTTCGCAATTCATGACAAATAAATACAAATATGTATGGTGCTGAAGAAGGCTAAACATAGCAGAAACACAAAATGCAAAACTGGAGGAGAGCCTTGGGCTGTATGACATAGAGAGTTACTCGGTGATTTCATTGAGCTCTATAGCTGAGTGGAAACGTCGTTGGCTCTCTGGCCATGCAGTCCAGGTTCGAATCCCATCTATTGTGGTATGCCACTTGTGGAAAAATCTATCCTATATATTCGCCATTCATGACAAATAAAAGGGATTAAAATGATTAATTCAAATACAAAGAACTCGTGGAGTTTAGTAATTAATATCAAAGTAATAAGCAAATAGCAAAAGCGAAATAAGCAAAGGATACTCACTCTTTCCACTCTATCAATATCAACTTTAAGTTGTTTTTGAATTTGTTTTAATTCCAAAATAGAAAGTGAATCTAATTCGCTAACGCTCTTCAAAGAATAAATATGTGGGCCGCCATGACGTGCTTCAATTTCATGTCGTAGATTCCTAAGCTCTGTCTCGGCCTGCGAAAACAGAAGAAAATAATTAGAAAATAAAGTGGTGGAGATGCAAAGACACATTTTTCATCAACACCTCTATTCAACTTCTATTCAACTTCAGAGCTGTACTGCTAATGGTGTATGCTTTTGTTTGGTTTTTTGATAATCCTGTAAATCCTTGAAATCGCCAAGGGGTGGGGGGAAGGATCTGTGTCAATTTTCGCGATTTTGGTATAAAGTAAAGATCCGTCTCCATTTTCAAGATTCTAGTATATTTTCACATATTGGTGAAATACTTTCACAAAATTGGTACAAGGTCGGGTATGTTTTTGATGCTTGGACGGCACGTCCCTAACACAAGGTTTTTCTTCTTGGTTGTCAACCAAAAGAGCGAGCAGTAAACAAATAGCTGCTTCCTTTTCGGTCATGTTGGTAAAAGATCATTTGTAGATGACGTGAGCAACCCAAAACCTCTCAGATGTTGTGATGGTATGGCAAACCGTACCAACTTGTTGCCCTATTTTTAGCCAACATGTTGCGCCCGCCTTTACTGGGCACAATTAAAAAAGAAATAGGAATACACACCTCTCCTAATTTAATTTTTAACATCATTCTGTCTCTATCAATAGATTGTGATTTTTCAGACTTTTCATTCGCTTCTTGTTTCCAAGCTTCGCAAGCCTGTTTAGCTTGATTCCATGACTGTTCGTATGATGATAATTTACTTCTAAGTGCTACCACCTCCTCTGAAAGGCGCTGGTTATCAGCGCTGCTCGTCAAACCAAGAGGTGACGTCATCTGTTGTTTTGGAGACTGCATATTCATGCCATCGAAGAATGACGAGGACTGGGTACCAGAATTCTTACCCGATGGGCTTCTCATATATGCTATATGGTTCTAGAAAAATCGCTTTGAATCAGATCAAGATTTTGAGCCAAACTACACGGTTTTATTTTGTAAAGAACCTAGCTCAAGGACTAAAATCCTTAAGTTCCTTATTTTTAGAAATCTTAGTTAGTCAGTTAGTTAGTTAGTCAGTTAGTTATTTAGTTAGTTAGTTAGTTAGTTAGTAAATTAGTTTGCTAGTTAGTTAGTTAGTTAGTTATTAATTTAGCTAATAAGCTAGATAGTTAGTTAGTTAGTTAGTTAGCCAGTTAAGTGGTTATTTGGTTAGTTAGTTATTAAATTAGTTAGCTAGTTAGTTAGCTAGGTAGTTAATTAGTAAGTAAGTTAGTTAGTTAGTTAGTTAGTTAGTTAATTAGTAAGTAAGTTAGTTAGTTAGTTAGATAGTTAGTTAGTTAGTTATTTGGTTAGTTAGTTTGTTTGTTAGTTAGTAAGTCATTTAGATAGAAAGTTCATTAACTAGTTAGTTCACTTGCCGTTTTTGCAAGGTAAGGGTATCTGCACTGTACAACGGGGGTCAACTGAGTTGCTGAAGGGCTAATCCATCAAAGCACTGCGATCCGAATCCTCTCTCAAGATATAAACACACATCCTGATTGTAGTATTTTCTGATTCACAAGCAATTAAAAAGTGATTTTGAACATTGAAAATCCACACGGGCTACAAATATTAATAATCAGTAATACATAAAACCACGGGGGGTACTTCATTGTCAAAATACTAGATGTGCCACCCAGGTTATCCAAACCCACCAATATCTACCGTTACAATTTGTTACTAGTGAATATCCATATAAAGAAAGAAAAAGAAACTTTTCACCCTCTGAAGAAATATCTCAAATACGGGACCCAATTGCGAAGTTTAAGATCTGCGACAACTCTAAATTTGGACTGATTTAAACTGATTTGCACCATTTAATCAATTCTAAAAGTACAAAATCTATAGTGAGGTTTACAAAAGCAGCCCAGATCTCAACGTATTCGAAGATTTTGCTACCCATGTGTGGAGAATCTCTACGAAAAACAAACCCATATGTAAGGAATCATCGCTGAGAAAATAACCAATTTGGGCGGCACGTCTAGACTTGCTTCCAAAGTCCCTAACTTTCGCTCACATTGAATTGAATTGATGATGTTGTTGTTCGCTTCAGTTAGTTTGAGCGTCCAGCAATTCAATTCAATAGCGATAACTAAGTCTCATGTAGTAAGTCTTCGGCATGTCTAGTATATTGAACAATGGAAGTACCCCCCCCCCCTTCCGGACAACAAACAGTGAAACAGAAGAGAATTTCAGAAATAGCTCACCTGGGTTTGAGCAAAAAATCCCAACTGTCCTAAAGGAGATGTTGGCGAAGTTGACGTCTGTGACGTGAAAGACTGATGTCGGAGTATCTCAGATCCAGGGATGGACACAGGATCAGAACCAATCGCCTGCAGAACATCCAATGCACCGGAACCAATAGAAGAGCCAATAGATCCATTATCATTGAGCTCACGATCCAATTCAGCTACATCAATTTCACCTAAATGGAGGTCATCTAGAGCATTTCCTACTACAGATTCAACTGTTGTTGAATTGGGATAAAATGAGCTGGAACCAGTGGAACTTTGTTTTGATAGACTTCTTTGGTCATTTGATGCGTAGATCGAACCCTATGAAAAACACAGTGATATTTGTCTATGTTGAAAAAACATGAAATTGTTAGGACAACAAAATATTATTAAGTACTGCATCTACAACCAGTGTAGCAAGCAAGCAAGCAAGCAAGCAATCTTTATTTGTTAATGCAGGCCAGGGGTTCTGGCAGCTATACAGCTGATGTGGACCTGCAACTTGTGCCCCCAGACTGATATTCTAGAACGAATACCCTGGTACTCATTTACCGACCTCGGAAGGATGGGCAGTTGAGTTGACTGTAGGCTTGTGGAAAGTGGTCCTGACGAGATTCGAACCCATGACCTTGCGATCATGAGACGAACGCCTTGACCACTCGGCCACGCCACCTAGTGTCAAAATATATTGAGACAGGCACCCAGACATACTGATGAAGGTCAATGTCTTTACCGCCCCTTCCTCCATTCAATGTTGATTGATTATTTAATGAGAGAATTCATGCTGTATGACTGCCTACATGATGAAGATGTGTGGCCTAGTGGTAGAGTGCGCACCAACGAGTAGCGAGGTCTTAGGTTCAAGGAAAAATCATACAATGGACATTAAAAATGGTACTCATTGCCTCTCTTATTAACACTCGGCATGAAAGGGTAGGGATGAGAGTAAGTGGTCTCTGGATCAGGGATAGGAGAGACGCCCAACCCTACCTTCACGGGTAGCAGCTATTGAAAGGGAGTCTTACGGTTGCCTCCGACAGCTGTCCACCGACTTACTTACTTATAGTACAAAGTTCATGTAGTCGTTTGCTGCTCGGCTTTATGACGTGAAATTTTAGAACAATGAAACTAAACTGGACTAGAATCTATAAATACAAAAGTACTTTACCATATGATCACCATCTTTACTTGTAATGCTTCCACTTCTTCGTCCAGAGCCAGGGGCTTTTTCATACGTAGGAGCACTGCTGCTCAATGGCAATGAAGAACTAAGTCCATGTTCGGCAACAGAACTGTATGCTAAATAGGAGGACGTTGACATGGATCTCTGGGGTCGTGCAATGGGCTCTTGGCTTGCAGGGGAAGGCAAAGGCGATTCACCAACACTTGAATGTTGAGAAGACTGACTCAATCCCCTTTGAAGAAGCTAGAATTAAAAGTACGATGAATCCAAAATCAAACATAATGTTGGAATGGGGTAATGATTTATAGATACTACACTGATCTCTCAATATTCAGTAATCACATTGCAGAACTCTCCAAGACAGAGACAACCACTCTCCCTAGCACTGAAAATCTTTTACATGGAAACTTATGAATTCGTCTTTAGATGACACAGGAATAGGCTTTCGGTCATTAAGCCAAATGGAAAAACAGCGTCAAGGCCCATTTCCACTTCGTTCGCATTTGCTACTCGCTTGCGAACAGAATACAGCCTTCGTGATCAATGTTCAGGCGATAAGAAAAGTAAAACTTTTGCGAAAACTTGAGTTTGAATTGCAGCGGAAATCGAAATCGCTTCGCGTTCGCCTTTTTGATGGCTAGCGAACAGCGAATGCGAACGAAGTGGAAATAGGCCATTAGCCTGAGTAAATTGGACATTACTTCGGGTTCGTTGTTTTAAGAAATTGAGACCTTAGCTAGGTTCAATTTTAGTATTTAAAATTTCTTACGATTTCTTATTTTTAGGAATCATTGCATTGCGCAACATTATGCAAATACAATTTGCTTAATTTTGATGGTCAAACAATGTTTTACAATATAGGTTAAATGTAAAAAATTTTGCTTGACACGCAAATTTCAAAAGTCTGACAAATAATGTTATATCGTTTGGCCAAGGCCTTACAAAAATGTATTTACAGTTGACATCCGCTATCTCGACTGCCCGCTATCTCGAACATTCGCTATGTCGAACGATTTTCCATTTCCCCTCGTTTTGGTATAAGGGTTTGTATAGAAAAATCATCCGCTATCTCGAACCCCGTTATCTCAAACATTCGCTGTCTCGAACCATTTTCGATTGCCCATGGAGGAAAACCTGCTCTTTATCTCGAACTTTGCCAAATTTTCTGCTGAACTGGATAAAGAGACAGGCTGAAAATATGTATAACTTCGCCTAGCGGAGCGGGAATGGCAGCAGCTAAGTGATATGCTGCCCATGTATACAATAGATGAAACTGTTCTCTTTCGAGATGTGCTGCATCGCCATTACCTCAATTTCACCAATAGTAGGGATGAAAGCAGATGAGCTTTGACTCCTATGTAAAGAATACCAGACTTGTTTGATTGAGATAAGTGAAGAGTTGTTTTCTAAACACACTACCAAAGTCGTAGGTTCGCTTCCAACCCCTCTACACTCCACGCCAGCTCATAGTTTGAGCTCTAGCTATTAACAAAAGCAGCAACTACTTTCGGCTTTTGAAATTTTGGATTGAGTTAAATTAAGAAGAAGGCGGGGAAAGTAAGACTGATGGAAAAAGTCTAGTTGTTTTTCAATGGTTCTGTACTTTACCTCTTTATCAGAAATTATAGATATTCCTCCACTTCTAGATACTGGATTCACAGATGCTACTGAGTCCTCTGTTTAGAAAGAACAACAAATAAAAATTATTTCCTTGAATATGCACCCTCCCTCGAATCTATGGATTGAGATTTTTCATTATAACAAAGCATAGTCAGAGTGGAAGAGTGAGAAAAAATAAGATACTCACGATCGGGATGTGCAAAGGCACAAAAAGGTCCACGAGGACAACATCCAGTCTGCTGCATATCATTGCATTTTGTTGATTTGTAAATCTGGAAAAGAATATATTAATGGCAATAATAAATAACTCACCACATACACACGTACAGCCTTTTGCAATTGCTGTCATATGACTGAATAAATTAACATAGATGTGTTGCACCGAAATTGCACACGAAGTTCAAGCATCTAAAAGTCCATTTTAATTCAGTGTATTTTGTCAAGCGCGTAACTTTTCGAGATCGATTTTTGATCTGAGAATGCGTATTCCTCCCGGCCTGGTCTAAGCATGCGATCACAGAAAAAAGTAGCAACACTTTCTACTTTTCGCAATTAATCAATATCGTTCAACTATTTGAGCTAATCTGAATGCAAGATCAACACAGAACCATTAGTTGCGATCGCTTCCTTTCTTAATGGAAATTGAATTTAGGCTCACGATCTCAAAAAGTCGATGGAAAAAAGTCGTGCATGCGACAAAATACACTGAACAGAAATTCGCCTTAACTATATTGCTTAATTGTCTCCTTTCCATCGTAGAGTATTGTAACACATAGAATCTAACTTAACAGGTTCATTCGTTTCAAAGCATCCAATAATTTTGCAATAATGAACATCCCTCTCTCCTTCAACTCATTCAACATGTGCAAGCATTTTTAAACGGCAAACAAGCACATGCACACTGGTGCAACAAAGTGTAGGATTTCGTCACGCAACTGCACACGTAATTGCACAAGAAGTCGCTCATTCATTTCAAATTTTCAGACAATGTTGGCAATAATAAAAAGCTTGCTCTTTCCTTCAAAACATTCAACATGCCAAATCATTTAAAAACAATCAACAAATAAATGTACGCTGGAACAACAAATGTATGGCAGAGTACGCCAATAAAATTAACTGAAACAAATGTAAATAGGACAAATACCTCAGGATGAAATTGTTGCTCAGTCCTTGTGTGGCAATATTGGCAGCTATCTCCATTTTCACATGCATTTGGGTCGCCCCATTCATCACCATGTTTTACATTTGGACAAGGTGTAGACCTGAAATCATTATAATAAATCGTTACTCTATTGCAGTATCTTTACAAATAAAGCCAGGTGCAATATCTTTCAATCGTTAACTCTGCAATAACAGTGGAAAGACCGTGGCTCGAACCCACAACATTATCGTTGTGAGCCCTGCACCCAAACCACTGCACAACATGGACCATGTTATATTACAAGTCCCATTGTCCCAGTTAGCATTGACAAAAAACTAAAAGTTTTGGTACTGTTATCTAATTTTACTGTTAAACATACATGCATACCTATATCTATACTTTCTAGGGCTTCTTCTTCTATCTCTATTGTTATGATGCTGTGGACATGCATATCCTTGTCTGCATAGCCTTGGAGGCTTCTTACATGGCTCTGTTTTATATGCAGCCAACACAAAATTTGTATCTAAAAGAGAAATAATGCAGAAAGCTCAAAAGGAAATATGTCTTGCAACTACAGTTGAGTTACTAAAGTAAGCTTTCTATTTTTGTCATGTACATGCAAAGACCACAAATAAGTGAAAATGTAAGCATGAAGTTGCCACCCTGTTTTCTTCTAGTCTAGAATTTTCTTTTCTTTAAACTCAATCGTGTGGGTCTTGATAGTATCATGGAGCTCATGGTTGAAGGGTCAGCGAAAGGATCGAGGAGGTCTCGATAGGATATTTTCTCATCTGTTGATTATTCTTTCTGAAGCTTGCTCGTTCTTGTTGGCTCATTTCGCACATGCTTGAATTTATCTGAGGAATGCCGCCCTATTTCTTAAAATTATTGGTTTTGTTTTTTAGGAAGGTTCTTGTGTTCTTCGCTTCAGCTGGAACAAGAATTTTGACATAGGCAATGTGCACGGCATAATCCAGCACGCATGTCAGTTTCTTGTTTGTTGCTCAAAACGGTAGGATGAATGGAAATGTTTATAAGATGATATTAAAAATAGAAGAGATCTCTATTTATGTTGAATGCAATTTAAACGTAACGCAATGTGATTTTGTTAAAAAAATAGCAGATAATAAAAAGAGCAAAGGTCTCATTTCTTGGTACTTCGATCTAAGGATTTTACTGTTAGACAAATATGGATAAGGGGCTTGAAAAACAGCGCATGTTGAGGAATTATAGGCGCGCTCTAGGGGTGTGTAATCGATCGAGCACCTTTCCTGGCAAGGCCTGCTTTGTTGTAGAAAACTGTAAACTTACCATTCCATCTTGGATCTTCAGGCACTATTTGTTTAGCTTCACCTTTATCTTCCATTTCCATGGCTTGAATTTCTCTTATATCATAAACTGGTTGTCTCAGATCAGCTGGACCATGGGCAAATGCACAATGAGCTCCGTTCTTTACGCACAAGCCTCTTCCGTCTGTTTCGTGCACACAAGGAGAGGTTTTATAATATCTCAAGTGATACCTTCTTTCAACGTCTCCTGCTACTCTATGAAGATTTGGACAGCTGCAATACAAAACAAGGCATCAAAGAGATGCTGCTTATATGCGTCAGGTGATGCAAATAAATGTCAAAAGAATCATTATTATATGGTGTTCAAAAATACGGCTTTTTGGACCGGCAACGGCGCAATCTGACTGTCTCTTCACCGGTCCGTACAAGCCGTATTGACCGGCATTAATATAACCATGTGAGTTGTTATTGATGGGAGAGAGAGAGTGAGATGGGAAAATGAAATGATGAAAAATGATTTTTCTTGTAAGCATTCTCCAGTAAAGTTCCAAAAAGTTCGAAAATATTCAACATTGCTTATAAGATCATATAATAAAGCCTTTATTGAACAATTGCTCAGGCAATGCAGGAAAATATTCTGACCTCAGCTTCTTGTATGGTACGTCATGGTTCTGTCCAAATATTTTCCAGCATTGACCTCGCAATCGTTCAATAACTGCATAATATTGAAACAAGGTTCTATAATATTGGGGTCATTGCAATATACCTGCAATAAACATCCCTAAGTTTGAATTTTGTCAAAACTTTAGGATACTGAGTGTCTAATGCTAAAATCTCTCATATATAAAGCATCAGATTCTCAGTCCAGGTACGAAGTTCCACTATCCTAACACTTGTATTCTTGATTTTATGAGCATTCAAGCCAACTTTGGTCTGAGTTTAGGTTAGAAATCCTTTATTTTCAACAAAACAGGGCAGGAAGTTTGTTCTAAAGTTCCATGTCATGAAATATGTTTGAATGCTATTTTTACAGCAATTTCAGTTAAATATGCTTTGTCTTCTAACTTTTAATATATATGGCATCTTTGGGACAAGTTTGATGAGAAATATATACTGTTATGTTAATTAGTTGCATCAATCGTCTTGTTCTTAATACAAGTATTCCAAGTTCATCATCTCAGCCTCAATAGTTTCCTATTTTTTTGGAAATTTTCAGCCTTAACCCAGTCTTTTTAAATGCAAATAGGCTGCATGCGGTATTCACACGCCTTTATTAGTCTGTGTGTGTGAGGCATGTCGGTACAAAAGTGCTGACTTTATCCATGAAGATGATCATAACTGATATAATGACACTTTTCCACTCATGTTATCAACTTTTTCAAGAAATCATCAAGAAATATTAACCGCGGCTTTCATTTCAGTCAGTCCATGATTTCATTGTCACTCTTTCCATACATTTGCAACTGTCTTTGATGAATGCTGACCATCTGCAATCTATGTTTCCACAAAGTTTTTCCTTGATTGGAGCAGTCTTAATGATTGGGAAAATTGGAAGCTGAACTTATTCAACTATCCTGATGCTTACCATATGGAGAGGTGTGCGCTCAAGTTACAAAGACTGCTTTAAACTCCCTAGAAGGGTGTTCCTTATAAAAAACATGTATAATATATATTATTCAAAAAACATAAAAAAACTCACTCGTCTTTTAATAGGCACTCTCCAGTTGTCTCGTTGTAAGATGTGCAATATTCATCAGGGCTATAATTAAAAGTACCATCTTTCTTCTTTTTGGGACGTCTTCTTTTCTGATTCAAAAAATGCCAATTGAAACAAGTAAATGGTCTATGCTGAGTGCATTTATGTTGAAGAAACAGCTGACACTGCTCAACTCTAAATTCTTTTAAATACCTAAATAGAATAGAAATACAAATAAAAAATAATTCCAGTAAGTTCAAACAAGTTAAATAATGGTTGTTAAACTTCTGAAGGCACTGCTGGTGGTCAGTACCATTTGGCTTTCCTTGCAGAGGCCAACAAAACAGCTGTAGAAAATTCCCAATGAGTCCCTACACATCTGCATAATTTCTGACATAGCACGTTATTCAACTAACAAGCTAAGAAACTTTTGGGCAATCAAACTGGGTTAGTGTTAGCAATATGGTAACTTTTACAGGTATTGGTTTTTAAAGCTTCCATCATGTTAATCATTATGTTCAGCTGTTGCTAATAGAATGCTTCCTGGTTTAGTTTTCGCATATTTTTGAGAAATGCAAACAGATAATACAAACAATCATATTATTGAATGGTTTGGTATAGATCAGAAATAATTAATAGAAAAAAGTGCATTTGTGATAAAAAATCAAATGATCACAACCACACCTAGAAAATATCTCTTCACAATCAAGAGAGAAGGAATTTTTGAAAGAATAAGCAAATTGTTGATTGTTTGTAGCAATATTTGCATTTATTGGTGGGCTATTTCTCTAAGTTTCTTTGCAGAAGTCCCTGAAAGTAGTGACTGGATAATCAATGGCTGTTAAACAAGGTATGGATAATCAAGGAGGCTCTATTAACTTGTCCACCCTTCAAGCAATCAGTGTAAAAGTAAGCTTGGCAAAGGAGTTGTTAAATGCTCCAAAATAAAGGAGACCCAAAATACTAGCAAAATATCATCAAACAGTCAATTGAATTTATCCTATGTACAGGTAACTAAAATGACCCTAGTTGTTTTGCACATGCAGATTATGGCATTTGCACATACAACTTGTTTTAAAGGACTTGCAACAGTGTGAGCCCAATGGCTTGGAATTTTGCAAATGATGAAAAACAGTCTAGTGATAAGTTACACAAAAGCTAGGTAAAACTTGAAAAGCAAATCAAGAAATCAAGGGGAGTTTCATTTATTCATTTCATAATCATTATGGTTCAATACGCTGGTAGAAAGCAGAAGTGATGAAAAGGGATGGAGTTGGGTGACATATCCACCCTACTCCTGGTTCATTTAAAATAAATGGAAAACATCGGAGGGGGATTTTGTAATATGGCCATCAAGAAATTCAAACCAGTGTGCATTCCATGTAGCCTACGTCGAAGATCTCTGCCCTGGAGTCTTAAACTTTATTGGTGTACTGGCATGGATCTTTCACAAAAACATTAGTCTAGACTATTATTTCAATCAAGGGGCAAATCACTCCGAAAAATCTCGTCCACTTTTTGAAAAATCCTATTGTTTTTTTGAAAATCCTTTATTAATTTTCAGGAAATTCTATTGTTCTTTCGTGAAAATCCTAAAAATCTCGTCCACTTCTAAGGAAAGTGATTTGCCCCTCGATTTCAATCATAAAACAATAGATCTATTTCTTCTTTTGGCGTTAAGTCTGATTTGGTCAGTGTATTCTCCGACGTGGTGGTAACACATATTTACTACTCTGGTTTTCAAAGAGCAAAAATTGTAACTTTAGTAATCAAAGGGGTGTTTTCAACATTCTGGATGGAGGTCCTAAAAATTTTCCTGGGGTTAGGGCTTGCTCACTTTGCTAGAATGCTAATCTCACTACTTGGCAGAAAGAAATTCAGAGGAATCTTTATAAATTTTCCCAGCTTGTAGACAACCAGAAAGTTCCAGGAAACTGGGATCGGGGAAGCCCAGAGTCTTAAAACTTAAGATCAAATACCAATCTCTGGAAAAAGCTATGTATGATCAAATTTTTACAAAGGAATAAGTGAAATGAAAGATTCCACTAAAGACCTACTTTTGTCAGAACAGGCCTTATGGTTTGACCTTGGACAAACATTAGAAAATTTATCATATACTGTGCATATTCATTTTCAAAAAGTACACAAACCTTACACCCCATAATAGTATTTCTGCTTTTAGAGGTTAGGTGCAAACCAGAAATGTAAACTGCTAAATAAATATTGATACCGCTTGGACACTAGACTATCTATATAATGTTTTTTCTAACAATTTTCTAACAAGCTTATGATGCTGCTAACAGGAATTTTATTTAAGTTTCAGTAGACGATTTGATAAAATTTTCTCAAAGCAATTTTCATTCTGCAATCTTATGTGCAGTGTTCAGATCGGTTCTTTTTATCTTTTAAAAGTTCTCGCAAAAAAAACATGGACATTTTGACGGGCCTAAAAGACAACATCTCAAATGTTTATCTGTGTGGATTATCTCCGTGTTTATGCGATTACATCGCAAAACGTTCAAGTTTTCCTTAAAAATACAACAGCCAGGCAAGACTACTTGATAGAATTTTTGAGGTCTCTCGCTTTATATTCAGTCAATGGAATAGCAGGTAAATAGCAAATTACAAGCAAGATACACAACAGCCACCAACAACAGGATGAAAAATCAGTGCAAAGCTGTGTCCGACTTTACAGCTTGCAAAATACGAATAATCAGTAGATTTTATACAATACCTATAATGAAAAGGCTTTTCCGTTTGTGGCTCTTTTAATTCAGCTATGTTCTTTCTAGAATGTGTGCCTGTACCTTGTATATCTTCGTTGCAAATCGAAGTGTTTTGGTAGCTCTCCGCCATTTTTTTACAGACATGTTGTTTTGTGGTTTAGGCTTTCGAAGAACGTCGCTCCAAAAATCTACGCGCGAGAGATAAAAAAACAAAAGGCATCATGGGACAGCCATTGTTCTTCCAGTGAGATCAATTGTCATTCTTGTCTCTGATTGGCTAGAATTTCTTTGAACGACACTTTCTTCTCGCTGTTTTGATTGCAACGCCTCCTGCAGTTCACACAAAGCGGTCTTTTGTTCCCTGCGGAACCAAAACCAAAACAAGTCGTTGCCGCCCCCTTTGATGCGCAGCCAGCTTAGCTTACGCCCCCTTTGCTGCGCAATCTGCAACCTGCAATGCAACACTGCTTCAACTGATTCAACACCTTGTGGAACCTCAGTACAACGGAAACCTCCAAGAGGCATTGCACTCTTCAAGACACCATACGAAATTCTTGTTGAAACATAAGGATTTCAAGGGATTTCTGGGAAATCAACAGATTGTGGCATTACGGAAAGACAAGGGTGTACCCCGGGGGGGGGGGGTACTTCAATATGTAGACATACTGGACGTGCCGCTCATATGGATGGGTTTTCTCGACTGAAATTCTCTACACATGGGTCTGATATTCTGCTCGATTCTGGTTGATGGGTTGGTATTTTAGGATTTTCTTACTAATAGGTCCCATAATGACTTACCGCAAAGTGGCTGACAACTTTTCTACTGTGTGTTTTGCTTTCGAAACGATGAATTAGCAGCAACAACAGAGCTCGGTCACATTGATTGCAAAGAATCGCCGTCAGATTCGATTTTGCGAGACTTTTCGTGAATTCTAGCACTGTAAAAGGGTTTTAAAATCAACCAAATTCATACACAAGGGCTTGAAATTTCCTGATTTTCATACAAATGGGTCAGAAATCCTTGAAAATCTTATCATACAAATGGGTCCTTTTGTCAAAGTCCAGATTCACGTCTAATCATGGACACATTGACCCCCCCCGGGGGTGTACGGGATTCCTGAAGAGCGAATTTTCCATCGGACGCACCTATGTTGGATACCAGACGTAAATGGATCACAGGGAGTGGAAAATGAGAAACGAGGAAAAGAGAGTTTTTAACTCTCTGAGGATTTGGTACCCAGGGTAAGGTTAGGCCAGTTTTAAAAAAGAAGTTATATATATCGGCGCAAGTTATCCGAGGGTCCACTGTAACTGCGTTTATGAACTGACGCTGCCTCTTGATGTTTGCGGTCTGGGGGGGGTAGTGCTAAGAAGAGATTCAGAAGCCCACCTTGGGGCATCAACTTGGCAATGGACAACGGAGCACGTCGAGAAGTGGCAATATACTTTCGGGGGGTCCCTTGCACCAAAAACTGCCTTTCAAGGGCGAGTACCGCGTGCGATCTTCGCAAAAAAGAAAAACGCGCGCCGTCATAAAGCGCAGAACAAACGCCTTACGCAGTGGATACCGTATAAGAAATTCACAAAAATGAAACAGTGCTATTTTAATTTTATTTTCAATACAACAAGTACAATAGTGCGGTGGTGCTGTTTTACATATATACATGAAGTATAAGCGTCATTAAAAAGTGCAAATTTGCTTTAAACAAGAGAAAGCAAAAAGTAAGAACCATAAAAATGGAATAAGGATAAGAAGTTTAAAATATGCTGTAATGAATTTCATTGATAAATAAAGCATGTGCACAAATTGTATGCACATTTCATGCAATTGAGGATTTTCTGTTGCTGGGATAAGGTACAGTTAGGGTTTATTGATACAACCATTGGTTAATTTAGGCCAAGGGTTTGAAAAATGATTGATTTAGACAGACAAAATTGTTTCAAAAATTGTTTATGGCGAGTTGTGCTTTTTTGAAGTACACATTTGACTGTTCTTTGTGTTGACGAAGAAAATACTGTGTCAAAAGTTTTGTTTCTTCCTAGTGTTATTCATGGAGTAAAGCTTTGTAAAGTGATGTGAGTATAATTCTCATTCCTTCAAAAACACGAGTACCAAATTTCATGCTGAAAAATTAAATTTTGACTTTTGTACAAAGGTTTCTTTACCGGGTTCCTTTTTTCGGAACACCCTGTATGTTCTGACGCGATTCAAAAGCTCTTGGCGAAAGTTTCGGTTTTCTGAAGTTCGATCGTCCGAAAAGCTTTTATTCTAGTGTTGCATTACACATATTCCAACAGAAATTTCCAACTACTGTAGCTTCTTAAATCCAGGCCTTTACTACTTAGATAGAAAGAAAACCTTTTTAAGCTATTTGTGCATGATACAGTATCCTTTCTGTTACAATTCTAAACCAAAAGTAGGCAAAACATTCATTCAACTACCAAAAAACAGTATTCATACGTGCATTTAAGTAGATTTCTTTGCAGTTAAAATGTTTGGTTTAAGCTACTTTAAGATTACATCCTCAGTACTTTAACCTGTGTCGAAAAGTTTATCAAATAGAATCTTATGGTAGCCAGGGTAGCCAGACCATCTGCTGCTTAAACTTGCAGCAAAACTCTTAAGCGCAAAAGTATTTAAGTGTGGTATTAAGTATATTATCTATGATAAAGTAAAATGCTTAGCAGATGAAATGTTCTTTAGGAAAAAGAAAAGAAAAACAAAACTGAAAAAAGGAAAAACAACGACAATAAAGCTCAAGTTTGTTACTCTTCATCAGAGCTTCCTTCATTAACATCATCTTCGGATCCTTCTTCTTCGCTGATATTTGGAGACTCTTCTTCTTCTTCTTCACGTGATTGCATTTCTTCTTCCTTTTCTTTTTCTTCTTTTTCGCCATTTTATAAACCATTGATCTTGATTTATCGACGTCCATCTTTTTCATTCGTTTGTCGAGAAGTTGCAGAGTGTCGAGAATCTCGTTTTCGTATGTGAATTCGTCTGATCCAACGAGCATCTTCAGCACGTTTCGTTTCTTTTCGCCTGCTTTCGTCGGTTCCAGCCAGTGCGTCTGACGAACTTCTTCAGCTTCAACATTTCGCAGGAAATAAACGATGCTATCGGTTTTCTCTTCGATCGAATCAAGCGTCTGCTCCCATTCAGACTTCCATTCACGATAAATCGGGTCGAGTCCTGTGCCGACTGTCGCACCGGCCATTTTCTTGAAACGAGTCGTCATGAACGAGAGGATCTCGTGCTCGTTTGACTGCTGATCGAGGTCGGTTCGGACTTCTTCGAAAGTCTCGCATATGATACCAATAAACATGTTGATGAGAACCATTTGGACTACGATCATATAGCTGAAGAACAAGAACGGGCCTAAAGTTGGTGCGACGTTAATATATGCACCGACGTCAAACTTGCCCAGGAACATTTGGACGAGTGCAACGATGCTGGTTGAGAGTTTCCGATAATCTTCGAGTTGGTCGACGAAGATGAAATGAGCTAAGCTGACATAGCTTAGGAACAGAAGGAAGAAAATCAAGCCAAAGGACATGAGAGGTTTGGCACTCTGTTTCATTGTCGTTGTCAACAAGCCAATTCGCCGGTTGAAACGCAGCAGCTTCAAGAATTCAAGATTTGCAGCGAATACCACAAACCCAATAAATGCACTGACGAAATAATCCAACTGGCCAACATATGCAAAGCTTACGAAAACCTCCGGATCATTTTTAAACTCCTTCATCGCCCACATGACCGCACCAAGCCGCGCGGCGACGCAAACGAAAGTCGCGATTGAAAATACTGTGACAAAAGCATCCAGGACGTGCCATGGGTTTTTCATGTACTTCTTGAAGCCTTCTTTTTTGCACGTCTTCACCAGTTTGTAGAGGCCAACCAGCGTAACAATCAACAGAGTGAGATCTGCGACCATGATCAAACTGCCTAGGCCTCCTTGCCAGCGGTATAAACGAATCGCTTGAACGTTATCAAAGTAGTTCCATCCACCAGTTGGAAGTATCTCACTCACGTATGTCACAATCATCATTAGATTCGTATTTGCATTGTATAGGTTCAGCTCCACGAATACCGCTCTTGTGTACACATCAATCCAGAAGTTGTCTTTCATGCCTGAAAAACGGTAACAGATATTGAAAAATATATCTGGATAAATGTTTGACTTGTATCCTGCCCAGAGTAGGAGTCATGTCCTGTTTCAAAAATAAATTGAACCGCCAAAATCAGAATACTAAGGGCCTGTAAAAAAAATGAGAATTAAGTCATGGAAAAATTTCGAATTCAGCACCTTCATTTTGGGATTGAGGCAAAGTTGTATGCTTCTAGTCCTTACGATATTGATTTTATAGATGTTAAAAGTTTGAAAGATGCTGAATTCGAATCTTAAGTCAAAATGTTTCTGTGACTTAATTTTCAATTTTTTTTTGAAAACGAGGGCATTAGTTGAAAAGGTGTATTATCATCAGCATTACTCTAATGTGTAATTTTCTTGTGGAATTGTTGACTACTAAGTCTACAATTTGTCGGTCAAAGCAGAGTGAAAGCAGAAGTCCTTAAACATTAAACACCGTGCACACAAGAGCGGAACCATTTCGGTCCGTTCCCAAAATGTTACGTATAGGCCATCCATGCAAACCAAAACCAACATATTCGATCCAGTTGGCTCCACTAAAAGAAACCGGGCAATACGGACAAAGAAAGCCCGCTTGTTTGGATAGGATTGTTTGGGTCCCGTGTGAAGACTGTGAACACATGTATCCGATCCAGAATGAGTACGGATAGGAAAAGAGGCTAATCTTTCTCATCACCAAAACCAAATCAATCGTCTCCAAATTTCTTCAGACGTCAGTGTTTCTCAATCCTTGGCATCTGTGAACTTCTGTTATCGTGTGCACAATGTCTAATCATAGGTCTTATTACAGGGATGTTGGAGTCTTGGAGAAAGAATGTTTTTGGCAGACAATTAAAAAAATTGTTAGGGAAGGAATATTGGAGATAAAAGAGTGGCTATTACATAACTGAATTCGACTTGTTTCATATGCTTTTCAAACTGCACACACGACATTATTTAACAATGTAACCACTAGGGAATCCTTCGCCAGTTGTGAGCGCCAAAATCACACAATTTCCCCAGTAATATGGGCCCTTATCAAGTCCCACATATCCATGTATTTTTTGAAAATCAACTGGAAGTTTTTTCAAAGTGACAATGACTATCTTTAATTAGCTCTACTATGTATTTTAGACATTGGCAGTGTTAGGTAAAGATAATTTTTTGTTTGAGCTTCGTACAAAAAAATGCGACTTCGTGTTGAATTTGTCCTTTGCTGTTTCTTGTTAGGAGCAATTGTGACAATCTTTACAATAATGTATTTAAGCGCAGCGTGGACCCGTCCGTTTCTTTTAATTATTACTCTTTGAATCCTGTTTGCAAATTTACCCCTGTAGTGAAAATTTCTTAAAAATGCCCTAAACTGCGGTTTTCAAGATTAACCAAGGAAAACAAGCAAACATTAATCCTCACCTTTAATAATCAGTTTCGCGATTCTTTTATCGGGCCCAATACTAACAGCATAACTGCTTCCACTGTATGTTGCAAATTTACCCATAAATGGGAAATTCTTCAGCTTTAGAACAGACTGGTATTTCCATGGATTTTCAAGACCAAGCCAATACGCCTTGCGTTTTCTTGCTCTTAGTTTACGCGTCTCTGATTGGTTAAGCGGCGGCTGCCAACCAGGACCATATTGTTGTTGTTGTTCGTTTCCCCAACTATATTCACCGATGCATTCATGTACTAAGTCTTTGAACATTGGATGTTTACTGCAGGAGTCTGGAACAAAAGAAACGCATTGTTCGTCACGTTCGTCAGACCGCTTATACTATTGCGCTGAGTTAGGCCACGGCAACATGTACGATTTTTTACATGTTCTGGCAACGCGACACTCGTAAATGTCCTTTTCTGAGAAATTCTGAGACAACTAACCGCTGGGACAAGAATGCTGCGACAGAAGTTCTGCGACGATCAGCTTGCGCGATATGAAGAATGGGTCCTAGAAAATTCAAAGGAAAACGCGCGAAAACAATGCTACATGTTGCGTCGCCAATGCAAAAAAAACAAGCTACACGCTGCAATATTATACCCGACAAGCCCAAACATGTCGCGAAAAGTTCAACCAAATCAATGTTCTGCGACCGTGCTTGTTCGAAAATCTATTGTAGCTACAAGTACGACTTTTAGTTTGTACGATCGCGGCGAAAATATTCTATCAAGTTCCGCCATTTCAAGCTAAAAATCGCAGGCATACCTTATTACGTGAGTCAGAAAGTGGTTCTGTAAGTAGCTGTAACGTTTGCCTGATCCGCTCATAATGGCAGCAACCATATGATGATGGGTGCCATTTATGGGTGTCATATAAAAACACTTCATCTCTACCAGCAACAGAGTTTTAAATAAAATAAATTTGATTTCCTTACTGCTTTTTACTCTCAATTGTCTCATTCTTGCCATTGATATAATCTTTGAAGGTTCTGAGTCAGCCACAAAACCAAGCGTCCAGTTTGGATTGCCATTGTACCATTCTCCCGGATACAAATACGGTATGAAGGTTTCGTCCATCCATTTCCAATATTCTTCGACCCTTGATACCTGCAGATAAATCAGTCAAGAAATTTAGTGAGTGTTATATACTGATTTTACTTCTTTAAAGGAGGGAGGAGGACAATTGACGTGCTATGATCTAGGGATGAGCCACCAAAGGTCCAGAAACATGCCCGTCTATTATACCAAACTTCGAAAATGTATATCCAACCGTATACCGAATTTTCGAAAATGTATTCCAGATACCGCTCTTTATACCAAAATATGCAATATTGGTATCGTAAAAAAACTAGTCATGTCCTTATGTGGACAGTAGCTCTAGGCTTGTCCAAAGCCTGGTTTTTTTTGTCTAGATTTGGGACTATCTTCCCGATAACTGGAAATTTTGAATTTTTTGCTTTCACAAACATTGATTTTTCTTGATATTTTTTGGGCAATAAATCGTTTTGAAAAGTTTGTCCCAAGCCGGCAGCAAGCACTGGCATTCTTTATCCCTATGGAGGGACACAGTGAAAGGATTGGATGGCTAAAATTTGGGACACAAGTGCCGTGTCAACGCTGTCTTTGGTCTAGCATCTATGATCTTGTGACGATCGTGTGATTTGGGAAATTTCACGATTGAGCACCCCCTGACCATCCCCGGGGGGTACTTAATATAATTAGATACTGGGATACCGTCCAAAAGGGTATCGTTTTTCGTATTTTTGGTATTTTTGAAATTTGGTATAAATAATGGTATTGAATTCACGATGATCAGTATTTACATAACATAACACGGTCTTATTTTCGTTTATTTGAACTTTTCGTGGTGAAGTTTGATTCCAACTGACATATTACGGTACATTTTAGCATATATAGTAGTGTAGGAGTCAATATGTTGGTATAATTTTGAGTATTAATTTAGCATAAATATGGGTAGAAATTTCGTTTCTTGGGCGGCACGTCCCTATCCTAAACTCAGTCAAGTACGACCAGGGCCGGCGAGAGGCAGAGGGGGGCCCAGGGAAATGTAATCGTACCGAGCCTTTAGGAGATTTCATAAGAGAAAAATTTAGAGAATTTCATTTTTCACGGACCCCATCACAGCCTGGACCTCTCACCCCGCTCGACCCCCTCTCGACGGTACTGAGTACGATCCCCGGGATTGTACGACATGGCAAAGCAATGAAGCATACCTTTTGCAGTTGTTCTGAAGTGAAGCTCTTGACACCATGACCAAAACCATTTGCAAATGGATCCATATTACTATACCCAATAAACAAACACAACAAAACAAACAGCAAATGAATAACAATCTCTCTGATGATCGCCTTCATTCGTTTTTCTTTCACTCGCATTTGTCTTGATTCTTCCAATTTCTTTTCATCTGGCAGTTTGAAATCAATGTTTGGTCGTCCTTTAGTGGCATGTGTTTCTTCTTCTTCGTCACTACTTTCTTCTATTTCTTCCCCATTTTCACCTATCTTCTTCTTCTTCTTCTTCTTACCTTCTTGGGCTACTTCATCTTTGCCTATGGCTCTGGGGTTCGATTCATCTTCCCCGCTCGCTGCTTTTGGATCTTTGATGATCATTGCGACAAGTACAGATATTGCAACAACCTAAAAAAGCAACATATCATTAAAGTCGGTCTTCGGGTCAGGGATAGGAGTAGCACCGACCCACCCATGTCTACTGATAGATTCTGTCACTCATGGTACCCATGTATAAAAAAAAACAACACCATTTTTTACCCATCTTTGTACCTATATTTCAAATATTTGAACCCTTAATAACACCTGAGGCAATTTTAAATCCGGCGAAAAGGCCTTTGCCCTGAAAACTACGCACTTACCCAACTTGCACCATAAAATTTATTTTTAATACCAGGCTTTTAAAAGTAATGCATGTCTAAAAGTTTATATCATTTTACTACCAATGTATAGAGATTTTTTACGAAAAACCAACCCATGTGTAGGGAAATTATGGCTGAAAAAGTTACCCAATTGGGCAGCACGTCTAGTATAATGAACACTGGACAGAATTGTTTCGCTTATAGAGGGGCAAAAATATGGAACGGTTTAGATACTGAACTGAAAAAAGTACCGAATTTTTCAAGTTTCGGTCGCAAACTCAAAATAGAGCTACTAAAGTCCCAAGCGTAGCATTCTCTTTTTTCCTTTCAGCGATATAACTTTGTTTTTACCAGCAGTTGATAATATTAGTTTGTAACTAGTTCGTACTTAGATATTTATTGTATTTTTTTTCCAACATGGCTCAATGCAAAACAGTTATATTAATTTGCTGATTGATTACCATGTTTAAATAATTAAACATATGAAAAATGGAAGTACCCCTCCCCCGGGGCGCTGAACCCTACCGTCGTGGGTCACAGCTACCTTCGGGTTGCCTTTCATTGCGTTCGACTTACTTTCTTACTTTATTTATGAAAAAAATCTTTCCTCTACGTGAGTTCTCAGCAAGTGCCATCTAACATATGCCATCTATCGATAATACAACCCATACGTCCGAGATATGCGGAATTGGCTATGAAGGTTTGTACAGAAAGGGGGATCCTATCTCAGAATCTTTTAGCAATACGAATAGACTGTTAGTGTAATACTTTCTTCTAAAAAACACGTTTAAAATGCGTTACCGGGTAAGGCCTTCACGCTGGTGAACTTTGCTTGGAAATGGAGAAAGCGATCAGCCTGGTTTTTCTCATAAAGGGTGTTCTTAAAAACAAACGTGTAGTTTCATTTCTTAATATAATAATATAATATAAATGTAATTAAGGGGCTAAAAGGCTAACGCCTATAAAACCCTGAGTTTAAGCATTTAAATTAATCAGTTAGTACAAAAGTTATATTTTTCATCGCGACGGAAACTGTCATATAGTTTTTCAAAATTCAGTACATTATCAGCATTTACTATTTCTTTTTCAATGAATTCCATTCATTGATGACTCTCTGTGAGAAAAAGTGTTTTCTTATGTCCAGCCTTGACTTGTTTACGACTATTTTGAATTCGTGTCCTCTTGTTCTATTATTGTTTATCTTGAAAAATCTAGAGCTCTTGTAATATGAAATACATTTTCGAAAAAAAGACATTTGATACGATGTGATAAATATGATGCATAAATTTCAAGGAAAAGTATATAAGCGAACAAAGAGACAATTACCTTGACAGGCTGTATGACCAAAACAGATTGCCAGAAAGAAACCATCATGGACACAAGCCATCCTTCAGATTTCGTTTTGCCGAAGCTGAACCCATACAGAATAACAAAAAACGCACTTGTGCCAGAGCCAATAAAAATCAAAACATATGCAATGTAGATGACCCAGTGTGGCAAAGTCGCCTTTTTCTTTTCTTTCTTTTTCTTGGAACCAGCACCAGAATTTCCGCCTTCATCATCTTCCTCGTTCCCAGGCAAACAAATCATCTTTAAGAAGTTTGCCCGTTTTCTGTTTTTCTCCAGTTGTACATCCTCAGCAGTCTGTTCTTCAACATCGAATTCTCCTTTCTCCGCGATGCTTATTTTGAATGTTGATATAGTATGCTGGCTCTTTGCATTATCAAATGTTGATTCTTCGTCATCGTCGTCCATTTCGTATTTATTCTTCTTTTTCGGCTTCTCTTCTCTTGGCTTTGCTTTCTGGAAGAGCGTGGCAATTATAAGGTTGACCGGCACCACGACTAAACTACTGGTGAACCCGATCCTTATCTGATCAACTGATATAGTGATCGGTCCAAGATGAATTGAGTCGGCGGCAGCTTGGTTCTGCGTTCCACCATTAGGGTCCTTATAAAACATAGCATTAGCAAGCATGCTCGTTGTGAGGAGAGTCAAACAGCAGCCTAGTCGTTGACAACGAGTGAAAGTACTTCTCGGTGGCCGGGTGAATACTGAAAACCATATATGACCATCATAAAGGTTCTTGCGAGCTGTTTGTGCGAATAAGAAATCGAACTGTGTCAAGTCATCTTTACGAGCGACTTCGATTGTCCTCTTTATCAAGCCATCATCTTCTTCAACTGCAAGCCAACGATTGCACACGAATGACCATCGCTTATCGTTCTGCGCATCCCTTATCTGAGCAAAGAAATAAATAAACCATAATTCTTCAAGTATAAAGCAGCGTTTTGCGAAATATAGCAAAACCACGCATTCCGGTTCCATGCAATAGCTATGACTCATGTGCTCTAAGGCCTGGCTAAACAAAGATACATGTCGCGCGCGACATTGTCCCATGTGACATGTCCCCTCGATGTCTCCCAGTTTAGCCACCTTGGAAACTTTTTAGCGCGCGACAAAATTTGTAGCGAGAGGCACGCAAATGTTTCTGGGAGACAACAGAAACATTTCCTGTCTCTGCGACTCGGGGGGCATGTTGCTTGCTTGTCTCTCCCATGTTTAGCCACCCTGGCAGACAAGCCGAATACATTGTCGCACGCGACAGCTACAGCAACAACTACCGCCACAGCTTTACATAGAGCAAAAGGAGGGGGTTCCTAGTTTGATAAGGTTTTCAACAACCATTACGAGTTCGAGATAAAGAGAACTAACTCTATACCGTTTTCATAATGTGCTAATTGTATCGCGTAAACGTAGTATCAAACATTATTGAATACCTGGACTTGCATGCAATACCATCCAGGCGAATACCCGGTGTTGTTATGCCATATTTCAATTTCTTTCAGTATGCCAAGGCTGAATGGTGTTGATAATAAAAAGGCATCAGTTTCTCCTTTGTTGAAGCATTTTCTGTTTGGATTCTTCAATTTTCTTGGAGCTGTCTCACCCAGGCTACCAACCAAGATGACAAAGACGTCTGAAGTCGTGCCGGAGCCCTTGCCGAATCCGGTCTGCACTGCGATTTCATACAGATAGTTGTCCCCAGGGTGATTATCCTCCAGTGGAAACACACCAATCTGCAATGCACAAAAGTTCATTCGTTCGATTCTATGCTGTTCTTCTACAGTCATGCGGAAGAGACTGGATGCAGCTGAGATGTGGTTTATGGGAGCATGCTAAAGATCTCGTGGAACAGAAGATTAAGCAACGAGACTGTTATGGGAATGGCTCATGAAGACAGGGCACTGATAACTACCATCCAGAAAAGGCAACTACGGTTTACTGGCCATGAGGCGAGGAACATCGAACATGGGTACTGAAAAGTTGTTATGGAAGGGAAGATTGAAAGAAAGTGTGGAAGTGGTCGGTAGAGAAAGATTTACTAGAAGGAGTCATTTCAGCGGCCAACCAAAATATGACAAATGGTGAGTCTCTGCATAAAGTCATGATAGGGTTGGGTTCAAAGAATTGGACGCCTATTTCAGGAGCTGATATGGCACTCAAAAGATAAGAAGAATTATCGATTTTATGCTTAAACCATTACGTGCACCAGGATCCATAATAGAAAGAAGGATGCTCATAACTCATGGGGGATCAAGATAAAATGGGAAGAACAGTTAACAGTTAACAAAAGTAACCAAGTTGAATTTGGATCTTGAATTATATTGATATTACAGTTAAAAGAGCTAAGGCAAAACATTGCACACTGCAAGTTCTGCAAATAATCAACAAAATATCTGCTTGGTAAGAAAATACACAATCTATTATTACTGTGTTTGAATGTGCAAGGTATACATTACCTTCTCAATATCTTTCTTGTCCTTGTATCTGCAGTAAGCAAGTAGGATGAAGTACAGACCAATTATGGAGAGCACAGTCGAGAAAACAGCCGGATTATCACCGATGTTACTGAAACCTGCAAAGGCTTTACTGAAGTCGATGGCATTTGGTTTTGCAAACACTCCACCACCAGCAAACGATGATAAATGGGTCGTGATGCATACTGTTTTGTTTTCATCGGTCCGGTCAGCATCCAACTGTCGAAAAAAACACAACCTATCTGAAATCTACTGTCCCTTCAGGTACATACCAAATGGAAAACGTGGGGTTGCACAGTCCAAAACGGCCCAAAATATTTGACTGATTGTTAAAAGGGGGTCAAAATATGACGAAATTCTGTATATACACTTTTTTAATAAGCAACGGGAATTTTGGTCCAGCCCTCAAAATTGCTTAAAATATCTAGTATTTTAGACCTCACAGAATGACTGGAACCCCCCCCCCCTAGAACCCTTTTTTGCTCTTTCCTTGCTTTTCAATGTAATTGACAAATTTGCAGTCATGTACTGTATAAAGAAAGCTATCTCAACCAAAAAGTCTAACAAAATCTCAGCCCTAGTTGCTTATTGACTAAAGTAGTTGCTTATTAAAAAAAGTGTAAAGAGCTAAATATCTTGCCCCTCAAAAGTCTAAACAGATTCACTCAGTATAACGATCTTCTTAGTTAGTCCTTAACCCGGGGAGGGGACACTTAATATAATTTGGGTACGGGGGACGTTCCGCCCAAAGAGGTATCGTTTTATTCACGATTCTGGGATAAACATAGGTCTCATGGTTCTCGATAATATGTATAAAATTTACAAACAACGGTATTATTTTCGTTGTTTTCACTTTTCTTAGTGAAATTTGATTTGAACTGACATTTTATAGTTTATTTTAGGATATATAGCACTTTATGAGTTGAGGTTTGGGTATAATCAGTGTTTGGGTATAATATGGGTATGCATTTTGGTTCTTGGGCGGCACATCCCTTTCCGCAACTATAAGTCAAGCAACCCTGCGGGGTCCCAACAAAGCGACCATTTTTCTTATTCCCTTCAGGGTTTCTTATACCAGGATTCAATTGCAAATTGAACAGTTAAATTTTTCATTTCACTGACAAATGATCACTGCTACCTTTATAATGAGTGTCGACTTACTCACCATATCAATGGTCTTTTTTACTTTTAACATTTAAGATTTCGATTCTGGAAGGCCTCTAGCCTTTATCAGTAATGACTTTAGCCTGTAATCTAAATTCCTATAACTTACCAAACAAACGATGAAACATTGTCGGTCAATCATTTGAGAATGAGATTGCTGTACAAGCAATGTTTGACCTTTGGGCCACTTAAACAAAAGATTGCTCGACAATCAGGATTTGCTTAGCAAATGTTTGGAAAACAACTTCTTTTAAAATTTCAAAAACATTTTCTGCTGGTCACAAGCAAACAGTTTCACCAGCAATGTTTTTCGACATGGCCTAGCGGCCAAACATTTCTTTTGACAGGCCAGTTTCAAATGTTTGCCAACAATGTCTGATCGTTTTTCCAGGGCCTAACCCACAGGAGGCCTTTCAGGGTTCGAAATTGTAGTGAAATCTTTACTGCTATGAGCGTGAGAAAAATAAACATCTTTCGAGAGAGCACAGGGAGACCAGTGAGAGAAAATGCTAACGGTTTCCCTGTGCTCTCTCGAAAAATATTGATTTTGAATGAGGCTTCCAGTGACTGATTGATTTTGAATGAGGCTTCCATTCTACACTTTAGAATGGGCTTCCAGGGCCTAACCATGAAAGTAGATTGATGACATAAAATCAGTTTACCGTTAATCCTTCATCTGTCCATTCTTTCGTCGTTTTATTTCGGAATAGACAGTTTCTTGAATACGAGGTCAAAGTATAGTTGATAGGGACGAATGTACTATTATCGACTGTCGTGTTGTCTGTGAAATTCTTGGTAGCCACTACCAATACGTAATAACTAAAAGAGAAGTAGAAAAATTCTATCTTATCAAATAACCCATGAGGTATCTTAAACGCATATTTTATAAATTTTTAAATCGAAATTACGAGCGATTGGTCTCAACATGCTTATCGTATTTGTTTGATTGTAAGCCGCGGCTTGGGTTTATTTTATCACGGCTTAAAATCAAGGGCGGCTTAAAATCAAGGGCGGCTTATAAATAAATCAAAATAAAAAGGCCATTACTAAGTGCTTCGCTGCTGCCAACCCTCAGTTAGTTTTTAGCACTCGGAAAGTTCTACCATCCAACCATCCATTCAAAAGGACGTGCGTACCTACCACACAAAAAAGTTTGGTTATTTATGAATTTTCGTGCCAGTGTGATGCCAGGTACGTAGATCGTACTTCCGAGAGAAAAGGTGATAGGATAAAGCAGCATGTCCCTACAAATATTCGTCAGCACAACTTTCGGCAAAGAGAGCAACCATCCCGTGGGTCCAAACAACAACATATAGTCTCAAACATGATTCGGCCATAGGACAAAACCTACTCGATAACCAAATTTGTGCAGAAAATTACAGCGAGGATTGTTTCAAAATCATTGGCAAAGCAAGATCTTTGTTTCACTTAGGGGTTTTGGAATCTGTCTACATCAAAACCAAAAGGCCGGTTCTGTGTAGACAGAAAGAGTTCGTTTTCTCACTTGGACTCTTCAATTAATTTTATCTTCCCGCTGTATCCGGCCAGCTGATTGGTGTTTAAAACACAATGCCAATTCAGCTTCTCTTTCCGATTTGTGCATTTCGAGCCGCATCTGGGTATAAATTCCGCCTTAATTCATTGCTTCGGTCTGTTCTGACGTTCGTACTCTGAGTATGCCCGAAAATGTTTCCGCTGTTTATCGCAATTTAATGCTGTTTGAATGAATAATTACAAAAAAAAAAACAGTACGACAACTCATTTAACGCAGAACGTAGGACATAGTCTGATTGATGCATTTTGATCCACATCTGGGTAAAATTCCGCCTTAGTCAATTGTGTCGGCCTTTTCTGACGTTATTACTCGGAGGAGTCTCAGGCGAAAGGACTTTTTAGGTATTTCCGAAGATGTTTTCGCTATTTCTCGCAATTTTGAAGTTTTGAACTCAAAGACAATCATGCAGAAAGCTAAGTATAAATAGATCTATCTTGGTGCATTGAAACAGTGGGCTGAGGATTCTAAAATAGACGAATACTTTTGCCACTTCTTGCCACATATCACTTCCATTTTCTGTCATAAAATGCTGTCTCGCTCAATCTTACCTGGGCACTTAAAAATTAAAAAAAAATTAAAAAATTAGACAAAAAATTAATTGATACCAAGGTCACTTACTCTCCTATCGCAGTGCTGTTCAGATCTTTTTTAGAATCGAGAAATATCCTCATATTATTCTTTGTCTCCAGTTCTATAGCTATTTCGCTTTTGTTCGTTCCATTAGGCATAAAATGACTGACTTCTCTTGGCAATGTAGCGTTCCAGTGATGGTCAGATAGTGTAGGAGATTTGAATTTTCGTATCAGTACCAAAATGGGTGCAGTGATCTACAACACAAGCAAGAGAAAACATTCAAAGTTCAGAAATACAAAAACAACATTATTAATTTCAGAAAACATGTCAGTTGCAATAAATTCGTTCCGAAAATTGCCAATCAAATCGAGCGCAAACCGTGCAAGCATGTTAGCCAACATTGCCCCCAACAATTGTTGGCCAACATGCTGCTATCGTTTGCAATATATGTTGTCCAAACAAACAACAAGTTGTTGACGAAAAAATTTGGTCAACATTTTTAAACACGTTATCTGATTATCGTTATTCTTATTCTTGTTTTTCTTCAAAAAATTTAAAAATTTTAAACATTTTAAAACACGTTTAAAAATTTTGGCCAACATTTTCATGCATGTGAGAAAAATTTGTGTTGGTACGGTTCGCTATGTTTGGAAGTTATTTGGGAGACCTTGAAATGAGAAACAGATTTAAGCTGGTGGTTTGAGTTGAACAACGAGTTTTTCTTCTTCAACGTTAACCAAAAGAACGAGCAATAAACAAACAGCTGCTTCCTTTTCGGACATGTTTGCAAAAGATCATTTGTAGATGACATCAGCAACCTATAACATCTCAGATCTTGGGATGGTATAGCAAGCTGTACCAACATGTTGGCCTATTTTCAACTGTACCAACAATGTTGGCACAGTTTGCGCTCTTTAGCAGTCAGCAAATAGTTCTCACTGGGCACAATGTTGAAATAAGTTGGAGATATAACAGGATAAAAGCCTGCGCAAACCATGCCAACATTGTTGGCCAACATGTTGGCTGAAAATAGATCAACATGTTGGTACGGTTTGCTAAACCATCACAACATCTGAGATGTTTGGGATACTGATGTCATCTACAAATGATCTTTTGCAAACATGGCTAAAAGGAAGCAGCTGTTTGTTTATTGCTCAATCTTTTGGCTGACGACAGAAAGAAAAAAACTCGTGGTCCAACTAAAAACGCCAGCTTAAATCTATTTCTCATTTCAAGGACACTGAAATAACAACCGAAATTGAACATGTTGTGCCAACATGGTGGCGAGACAGTAAACCATACCAACACATCAATTTTGATCAAATCGAAGAAAATCTTGGCCAGCATTTTTCGTCAATTACGGTGTTTATTAGGCCAACATCTATAGCAAGCCGTGACAACATGTTGGCGAACAATTGTTGGCAACGATGTTGGCCAACATGTTGGCACGGTTTGCGGCCAGCTTAAGAATAGAAAAAAGAAATATCTAACCTCTGTATAGTTCTTTAACTGGATAAAAAGCGATGAAGCATTATTATCCACTTTAACATTATGAACAACTGTTGCTCGATCTAGAAAACATTGATGCATCTGTGCTTGATATGGATTTTTTGGTGCTGGAATCTCGATCTTTATAGACGCATTTTTCACTGGTGCAGATTGGCCTCCTGTGGCCAAAGAGAGGCTCAGTACCGGACTGCTGGTGGCACTCTTTGTTCCAGCAGCAGAGTCATATTTGTTGGGACCGTTTCCTCCCTGAAAAGTTAATGCAATATGGTTAAGAAAACATCAAAAGTAGGCCGTATTAGGCAAACTAATGAGAGTATTTGATCGGGAATACCAAACCTGAAAATTCTGTAAACGGTATAGGCTTCACATTCAGGGTAAATGTGTCCCAGTCAAATGGACAATATAGAGTAGTACAGAAAGTATAGATAAGTATAGACTTTTCGACGAAAAAGGCCGCTGTTTTGCAAACTTTACAAAATTTCGAGATAGAGAGTTTCCAATACTAAATTCGTATCAAGCAGAAAAATATAGACTTAATCCAAATTTTCACTTTCTTAGCCCTTGTATCAATTTAGCAGCCAATTTAGCAGGGCCAGAATTGCTCATGTGATCAGGCACTAATCCTTCAAAACCAATAGTTTTAAGAATTACCGTAATCTAAATTTGTACAAATCCAAAATCGGCTAAGTTGACAAAAAGCAAAATTGACCCCAGTCAAGAACTTCCAAACCAGCAAAGCAAAATGTAATATTCACTCAAATTGAAGCTCTTTCGCCTATGTTCATATCTGATCCTGTTCGGGAACTTCTTGTTGATCGAATACATTAGCCTCTTAGGCTCCGTAGCATGGTCGTTAGCTCTCTATTCATCCAGTCCATCCTCGAACATTATCAATCGATACAGATCTTGGAAAATCTATCAGTTTTTACCATCCAAGATGTGCATGAGTATCTAGGGTACCGACAATGGCTCGGCATAACGGAAATACAAAGCCAGATGGGAGGAGAGGCTTGGACTGTATGATGTAGAGAGATACTCCTCGATTTCATCGGACTCTTCCTAACAATAGAATAGACTGTTTTAGCAACAGGACGCGACCATCTATGAGAGCGCCGTCTTTGTCAAGAAGGTTCTGTAGTGTTTTGATAGAAATTTTTAATTTAGCATTGAAGGTTGGCGACGCCTTCATACCGGCATACTAGGGCCTAAGTGTAAAGAAAGCTAAAGAAAAGGTTTTTTAGCCCACCACCTGATAGCTCCTCGTCAAAATAGCAAAATATTGCAATAAATAACTTGTTTTGTTGCAAAAGAACTGTTGCAGCTTCCGAGACAACGCAAAATTTTGACGTTTTCATGAGAACGTGAAAACAATCAAAATGACGTTGTCGCCAGAACGCGTAAAATCAAGACGCGGCAAAATATCTAGTTCCCAGATTCTTTGTCCGCTCGCGACGTCTTCTTCACTAGTGGCGTCCTGTTGCTAAAACAGCCTAATAGTGGTATGTCGCTCGTGGAAAAATCTCAAAGGGGTCAATTACACTGCACTTCCCTTGAGAAAAACGGTGCAAAAGATATGCCTTTTGCGTGTTTGAACTACATAATTTTGTGGAAGCAAACTCAAAATCCTCCGATTTTGTAGCAGAACGGAAACACAAAGGGTGTGTTTGAAGGACGAATTCTGGGAATGGTAGACTTTATATACTCGGAACTCGTGTTTGGTTGGTGCTCTGAATTCCGAAAGCAGTAAATTCAGCAAGCTTGAAAGCCATTCTAAAATTTCTGTATCGTAACCAGGCATAAGGTTTGACAGACTTTGCTGGAATGTTATTTAATATTTCTGTACAAAAGCGGTGAAGTATGAACAAGGTAAACCAAAACCAAGCGTAACTGAAGATGCGATAAATTCGTTATACTTACGACAACTTGAAAGGGTGTTCCACTGTCTCCACCAGCAATAGCGTTACCCAAATCAAATGAACCTCCTCCTAGGCTGATGCCACCACTACCACCTGGTTCTACCGAAGAAACTGAAAGCAGAGCACCAGCAGCTTCCATCACAAATGCTGGCTCTCCAGGAACCTTGTTTTTGCCCATATTTACACCCATGGTCAACTGTGCTTTCTCACTTTTTTCAAGCGTCTCCTCGGCCTAAAATAGCAACGCAGGACATTGAAACAAAGAAAATAGCAACGCAGGTCTTGAACAACAGACTTACTAATAAATCACAGATTATAGCTAGTAATTAACAGGATAGAAATCGTCACGAGACTCTCTGTTCTACAGTCGTGGGAGACAGGTGCCGAGGGGTTAGGACCCTTCTACTTTTCTGAAATTCAATGAAAATGCCCCTGTTTCTAGGCCAAAAAGTGCCCTTCTTCAAGACATAAATACCTGTTTTGCTACCTTGAAAGCCCTCTCTCGATGCTAGAGGGTGCATTTCGAGCCGCATCTGGGTATAAATTCCGACTTAGTTCATTGTTTCGGTCCGTTTCTGATGTTCATACTGTGAGGAGTGTCAGACGAAAAAAAGCTTTTAAGTATGCTTGTAAAAAAAAATTTCGCTGTTTATCGCAATTTTAAGTTTGTACAACCCAAAGAATAACATTTCTCCATGATGAGGCGTTTTTCTGGAAATTTTAAAGGACCTATTCTTTCTACCGCACAGGCACAAGTTGTCGCAGCACTTTTGTCGCATCTTTTTTATCGCAGCGTGTAGCCGCCTCAGGATTTATCAGAATAGGACATTTTCAGGAGTGTCGCGTTGCCAGAACAGGTGGAAAATCGCACTTGTAGCCGCGGCTTAAATGAAATTAGATAGCATACCCCTTCACCAGAAATACCATCAGTTGCAGTCAAAGTCGCGCTGAATACATTGGACGTCAGACTTGCTACAATATCCGGCGGTGTGTCTTCACCTACAAAATCAGCCACTTTGCCCAACGCAGCAATCGTCTTGGCCTAAACAAAAAAGAATACCATAAGCAATTAGACAAAAAAACTTGAATGCCGTTTTGAGATGGCAAGTAGAATTATTACCTGAGTCGTAGTTATCGCTATTGTAATGAATCGCTTGAAAGCTCAAACTACCTAGCTAGTTCTAACTCTCACTAGTTTGAGCGATCTCGGTTTGATGTAGTCTCGGTCTGATGAACGATAACTTGCACCTAGGTAATAAGTCTGGGTGGCAAGATTAGGAACATAACGTCCCGGGCTAAACGATAAAAAATATTGCTGGTCAAACATTTGAGAGATTTGCTTTAAAAGCAATGCATTACATGTCACGCAACATTACAAAACACTGTTCTGCAAGCAGAATTCGCTTAATTTAAAATAACGTTTTATGCTTATTGCAAGCAAAAAATGTTTGTCCTGTCCTGCAATGTTTTGTGACGCAGCCAAACGGTCAAAATTTTGACAAGCAATGTTTGGTTTGCGACCAGCGCCTAACACTCTGCTCTAGGTTCTAGAATAGTTGGCCCTGGCCAAACGATCAAACATTTTTGCTCAAACATTTGAGATTCCAAACATTTTACTCTAAAAGCACACTATGTGTTGAAAATCGATACATTTACTCATAGATTTCGCTCAGTAGTTCTAACAGCAGCAACTCTTCTTACGGCAACAAAAACAACTAATTACAAAAAAAGGGCCCCTTCAATCACAATTTTCTGCAACCCAACCAAAAAGCAGCATTTCAAACCTTCATTGTGATTAGGTTAACGGAAATTCCTGTAGTTCAAAGAAAACTCCGAATTGATTTTATTGAATATAATATTTTCTAAATACCTTGCCATCATTGCTCATAGGTCCTAAACTTGCTGCTGATGAGCAAGATTTTGCAACTGCCATTGCGCCTTCTGGGCTGTTTACTTCAGTTTTGGCAAGAATGTCCGCAACTTTATTGAGCACCTGTCAAAGGTAATAGAAACGAATTTCAGCAATGAAGCTGTAAAGGGCAAAGCGCACTGGGCTTTGTCATATGGGTACAGTAGGTTACAACTACTGCAGACATAGGCAATATGAGATTTTAAAACTAAAAATCTAAAATACTTTTAAATTAGAAAATAAGAATTTCCAGGAAAACAAAACACGGAAGCATTCAGATCTTTTGTAGGTTTACAACTTAGATCTTATAACTCGTCAACATAAATATATTTAACGATTATCATTATTGATCTTGACGATGATGATGACGATGTGTATTATGATGATGATGTTGATGATGATGATGATGATGATGATGATGATGATGATGATGATGATGATGATGATGATGATGATTATGATGATGATGATGATGATGATGATGATGATGATGATGTTGATGCCGTTGATGATGATGATGATGATAATGATGATGATGATAATGATGTTGATGCTGTTGATGATGATGATAATAATGATGATGATGATGATGATGATGATAATGATGATGATGATGATAATGATGATGATGATGATGGTGATGTTGATGCCGTTGATGATGATGATGATGATGATGATGATAATGATGATGATGATAATGATGTTGATGCTGTTGATGATGATGATAATAATGATGATGATGGTGATGATGATGATGATGATGATGATGATGATGATGATGATGATGACAATGTTCCTTGTGATCATACGACGATGGTGATTTTTCTGCTGATCATTACTATCAAGTTATAATTATATTACTATAAATTTGTCAAAACACTAACTTACATTTGGGTCAGGGGCTGCTCCTTCCCCAGAAGGCATCGAAGACAAGACGGCATCACAAACCTTTGACGAAAAAAGACAGATGATTAAATTTTCCGAATTGACGAATCTCCTAAACGTGCATAGGGTTTGTAAAGTGTCTTGAAATTGTGGTCGTGAACTTTTCGGCTTTTTGCTGATCAAGGGTGCGAAAAAACTTTTGGAACGGCAGGGGGTGAAAATTAAGGGCACTGGGGGGGGAAGGCTACAGTTTTTCAACTTTGTAGTAAATTTGACGATTTCTCTGAAAACGGCAAACAATAACATATTTTACCAGTCGGAATGCTGCATTTCCGCAACTGATAAACTGGTTGATAAAAGCCGAAATTACACGAGCAGTTTTTCTATGACAATTTTCATTGAAAATTTTATTTTGCTCCTCTAGATGGGGCTATTGTCAAGTCCACTTATCAAGTCAATTTTCACATATGACCATTTTTTTCATGACAAATGCATTTGCTCCAAATGCCAGTTTTTTTGAATCGTCATAAGAAAGTCTCGCATAACTTCGGATAATTTCGGCTAACTTCGGCTAATTTCGGCTAACTTCGGCTAATTTCGGCTAATTTCGTTTTGAATGCCCAGGTACGCTCAAAACTGCCCTTCAAACATACCGATGCTGCAGCGACGGGATCATCTGTTTTGCTATTTGCCGACAAAACCGCGGTCAGGTCAACTGCACCAGTAGTAGCAGGCCTTTTCACCTAAAAAATAGATTCAGAAAATTTAGAATTTTGAATCGCACTTCTATATTTTAGCATACACATGTGCGATTTCATAAGCCTCACGAAATTTAGTTCCTTTCATCCAGTTTCGCAACGAAATAAAATATCTTAGGGAGCGACTTAGGCAACTATGACAAAAGCACTATTATTTTCGCTCAGTGCGGGGGTAGAACTAGAGGCCAAATGGGGCAAATGACCCACAATTTAGTAAGTTTAAAAATTTCCAGGTCTATTCAAATAACGAAAGAAGTTTTCACAAAGAAGACTTTACCTTAACTTTCTTAGAAATATATCTTGATCTTGAGCCGTAAGCGTCTTGACAATAAAAGCGAACTTCAAGATTATGATCATTTGCTTCCAGTCCTTCTGGTAACATAAACGAGTCTGACACAGTGTTTATACTGCTGTAAAACTGAGTCCAAGGATCAGACGATTTCTTCCTGTACTCTGCATTGTATTTTAGCGGCAGGTCTTCATCTGTATAACCAGAGAATGCAACTGTGTAGATTTTCTTCAAGGGTTCTCCTTCCGTAGGTAGAATTTTCACTCTGTTTTCATCTGTTGGTGCGAGCGGCGCCCTGTTGACCCCAAAACCGTACGTACTAAAACCCACTAGCGTTGGACTCCTTCTTGGAAAGCCTGATAATTTTAATACGTACGCAAAACCCTCTTTAAACATATTCTCTTTAACAACCAAGTTTTTGTTATCGACTGGTGTAGCAAGCCAGTGCTTTTCGAAACCTTCTACTTTCTCCAAAGTCTCATCACCAGCATCTTCACGCTTTTGCTCGAGGGACCATCTGTACTGTATGTCTGTGCATGTACTGACACAACGGGCAAGGCTTTTGAAGGCTTTATATGGGTCAATCTTTTCACTGAGATCTAGTGGACTAGAAATATATACAGTATAAGTTTTACTCATACAAGAAAGTTCTAAATAAAAAGTCCCACAAAACAAAGACGAAAAATGTTTGAACATACTGGAAGTTTTTACATCTGAATCCTCAGAGTATACTGTGTTTGTATTTTAGTCCCATTCTTCTAAACCAGAGGCGCACTTTAAATACTATTGACAGGGGGGCTCAACCGAAGCAAAACTCCAGTACCCCAAAAAAGTAAAATTTTCAAACAAAAAAATAAACTGTTTTAATTTCGAAATCCAGAAAAATGATTTGCTGTTATCTAATTGCTGTAAACTTGATCATTTGCAATAAAAGAAGGTATATTAAAGATTTTTAATGAATGAATGTTTTCGCACAGTAACACAATAGGTAACATAAGCTACACAAATCATGGCATGGCATTTTGACCATCAAGAGCCATTGCAACGGGCATGTGTACAAAGACCAGATTTCTAGAAAACCAAACTTTTAGTGTTAGGCCACTCATTGTGGAGTGAGTGGCCAAGCTTCTCAGTCAGTTATCGTTAGACAGCTGAAGTTAAGCTTGGTCGTGTGAGGTGAGCATCTGGATGGGTGTGGATGACTAAACAACTCACTACTTCGTCCTTCGGAAGGGACGTTTAACTTGGGGTCCCATGCCTGGATACGGCATGCATAGTAGGCCTAAATTAGCTGAAAAAGCTAGAAATAACAGCCTACTGAAAATAAAGTAACAACAACAACAACAGCAACAACAGTCTTATAGTTGGGTTTTGTGAATATAACCATCTTTATCGCGATGGCCCTGTGTGCAAGGAATATTAGAAAGTCAGAACCAGTACCCAGCCTCATACCCAGGGTTAATAAGCCTCTACGTGAAACTTCACTGTCCATATTCGACCCTGGTATCGCTCTTGTCTATTCGCAATTTGATTGGCTCTTCAAACAATAGACTTATTTAGTGACGTCACAGTTTCATCAAAATAGCACACCATAATAGGCCGAAACTATGTGAAAAACATGTATTAAAACCAAAAACAGATGCTACATACTGTTTTGTGTCTTTCCTGACAGTTATCAATAAAATGAAATTCTTTGCATATCCTTGCTTAGAACATCTGCTTTCGGAATCTACATCTTGTTCTGATGCCCAGGCCAAAATTGTCAACATGGTGGCAAATTTGACCTAAGATTTTGCGGCCGGCACCAGCGCCCAAATCGATTTGACGGTTACGCGATACGAGGAAATTCGACTTGGGGCAAGGGGACGAGGTTGAACCAGTACATAATCTATACAGCAAACAAGAATGGTAAGACGGGGAAAAAGAATTTTTTGATGTGACTAAGGCAGACTTCAAAGTATTTTGGCCGTTTTATTATAGCCCCAAATTCAGCCTCACCATAGGAACGAGACGAAAACATTCGGAATACCCAGACAAGAAGCCCAAAACGCTCACCCGAACGTTAACTTGTATTAAATTACATCTAATGGACATGAAAATGAAGAAATCCCAAAAATAGAAAATCTTTGTTTACCTGATGTTTATGACTGGTGGATCTCCATCAACGACACACACAGTGAAGGTTTTCTCTACACATTTTCGATCAACTCCTGGCGTTGGCTTGCACACGACAACTTTGATTGCATAACATTGGTATATAACCATAAATGTTGTGTTCAAAAAGCAGCTCACTTTATCTTTACAGCTTATCAACTGACCCATTCCCAGTCCAAAACATCCTTTGAAATTGCTTTTCGTGAAGTTCAAGGAGCTGTTCAAGGCAGCGGCCATCGGGCTAGGTGGGTAAATTTTGCTGGGCAGCGCCGTCATATTCTCTGGAAAGTACTCCGCTTCGTGTTTACAGTACCATGAAAAGAATAGACCATCCGTTGTTTCACCAATGTCCGGATCATATGAGCCACTTGCCTTTATTTCAATCAATTTATCCTTCCCAACAGCACGACCCGTGCCGCCTTCAAAGCCAGCAACTAGTGGTGACGGGTTGTTCCTTACGTAGCCAATAACTGACGCTTCAACCGGAGGGTCGACATCGGCCATACGTACAGTTCCAATGAGTCTATAGCAACCGTACTCTAAAGTATGCTTCGGTATTTCGAATGCTGCGTCATTTTTCGTTGTGTTTATTTTGTTGATCTTTAAATTAGATCCGCATTGAGTTAAAGTCCAATTATAATGGACCTTGTCTGTTCTTTCACAGTCCTTTTCAACCTTTATTCGGCAAATGTACCTTAAAATGAACAATATCAATGGTTTTAGTACAATACAGCACAGGGCGGCACAGTGGGCTACATAACGCACTAAAGCCAGTGAGTGGTGTAGAACTAGAAATATAACAGTCGAGGCACTAGGAGGGGCTCTGCTGACAATAAGATCAAAGAAAAAACCTAAATGTAAAAAGTAGCATTTTCTCTCAATAACTAGGGTGGGGGGGGGGGGGGGCTCAGCCGTTACACCTCTCAGCGCAGCATAGAACTGAGCTGAGCAAAACAATTAATAACAATACAATACAATACAATACAGCTAAGCCATCGAGCGGAAGAATGCATTTTTTCTGTCACGGCCCGATAAAGTAGCAATATGGATCGGCTAAAATCAACATGTCAGGGGTGGGGCTTATACGAGGGGGAGTATTAACAATTTCTTGCTCCAAGCTTGCGGTTAAGTCCAGGAGACTGAGAGGGCTTATTCGAGGGTAGAATTCGAGGATTTACGGTGTATTTGCTTCTGGTAATAATATAGCAATGTTAGTGTCTTGTTATTTATAATATCATATGTTATAATATTAACAACCTTTTGTTTCTGATAATAATTAAGCAATATTAAGTTGTCTTGTTATTTATAATATCATATGATGTAGTATTAACTACCTTCTGTTTCTGGTATCATATGGTATAGTTTTAGCTGCCATTTGTTTCTGGTAATATTATAGCAATATTGAGTTGTCTTGTTTTTATAATATCATATGGTATAATATTAACTACCTTTTGTTTCAGGTAAAAATATTAACAATATCAAGTTGTCTTGTTATTTGTAATATCATATGGTTTAGTATTAACTACCTTTTGTTTCAGGTAAAAATATAGCAATATTATGTTGTCTTATTATTTGTAATATCATATGGTATAGTATTAACTACCTTTTGTTTCAGGTAAAAATATAGCAATATCAAGTTTTCTTGTTATTCATAATATCATATGATATAGTATTAACTACCTTTTGTTTCTGGTAATATTATAGTAATATTCAGCTGTCTTGTTATTTATAATATCATATTGCATAGCATTTTAACTACCTTTTGTTTCAGGTAAAACTATAGCAATAGAAAGTAGTCTTGTTATTTATAATATCATATGGTAAAGTATTAACTACCTTTTGTTTCTGGTGATATTATAGTAATATTAAGCTGATTTGTTATTTGTAATATCATATGGTTTAGTATTGACTACCTTTTGTTTCAGGTAAACATATAGCAATATCAAGTTGTCTTGTTATTTATAATATCACATGGTATGGTTTAGTATAGTATTAATTACCTTTTACTTCTGGTAATATTGGTTGGGAAATGTTCACTTTCTGCAACGTTCATCCATTTAACAGCTGGCTTGTAACAAGGTTTATCCAGAACAATGACGATTGTTTCACCAAATTCCTTTGACACTGAGTTTTCTCCAACAACTGTAACTTTAAACTGGCCAACGTGATTGAATACCTCTGGCCATTTAGCTGATTTGGGCTTCAAATCAGGTTTTGCATCGATTGCTTTGTATTTGGTCTGATATTTGCATGACTCATCACCAATCCAGAATTCTTTCGTTTTCATAAAGCCATTTATTTTTTCAATCTCTATTGTGACTATGAAGCAACTTTCCAAACCAACTTCTTCAACTGTAAGGTTCAGAGAAACTTGACTGCCGGCCTTAATTGGTCCGCTGTTTCCCACCTTTATTCCGCTGATCCGCGGCAGGAATTTCGACGTAACATGTATTACCGCTTGACTAACCGGATTGTAAGCTCTAAACGTTATAACCTTAGAACTGTCTTTTGATTTTAAGAATGTGTGCGTCAATGTTTTACCAGTTGTTGCTTTCTTGGGGCTTGTCTCTTCAAATTGAGCCTCCAGTGTTATATTAGAGCCAGTCTGTTCTTCCATTTCAAACATCAAAGGGCATTCATAAGCATACATGTCTTTGTCTATAAAATAATATTCCTCAGTTCATAAGTGGAAGGTTTAATAAGTTTAGGAACACTTAAGCATTGCCTAAAAATTCGTATATGCATATGTATACATCTATAAACAGAACCACAGTTCCCAATAATAGAAATTGAATTCATCTTAAGTTATGGACAGTGGTGTAACTGTCAAATGACTAGGGCGGAGAGTTCACAGACTTACACTAAATTTGCCGAAAGCGCACAGTGCAACGCCGGAGTTCTGCTCATCAAGGGTATCTGGAGGCATGCTTCTATGGAAAATTTTTTTTAATACCACCCCTGATTGGCCGAGATTGGTTGTTTTTCATATTAGTTATCAAAACTATGGTATCAAAAATGACCTGAAACTTACAATAAAGTGTAAGGTTGTGAGGAAAATACAACATGCAGGGGTAATTTATATTCCAATATCACTAGAGCTGTTATGTTTATAGAGAGAGAACGACGATAACACTAGGAGAAGGAAAGGAAAAAGAAAACTAGGAATTTCCGCTCAGGTGAATAAAATAACTAGGGGCTATAGCCCCCAAAAAGTCTTGACAGATAAATAGCCCCCCCTGCTCTACCTACTGGCTATGGAGCGTTGGATGTTAACTTGTGAAAATGGTTTATGGACTGGAACGCCAGCATACTAACAGTACTTCGCTATAGAGCTGACTTTGTTGTAAACAGCGAACATGCATTAAAGGGAGGCTGCAAATCATGATGATAGCATGGATGCAAAACAGTGGAACAAAGTGCCAAGCGAATTGGACGCTAAAATATTTGCGAATTTAGAAACACCATAAGAACTGGCTTCGAGAGGAATGAAGTAATAATTAAAATTGAAAGGGCAAAAGGGCGCGAAAATAAAATGCGCGAAAATTAAAGACGCGAAAATTAAAGGGTGCGAAAATTAAGGACGCGAAAATTAAAGGTGTGCGAAATTTAAAGACGCGAAAATTAAAGATGTGCGAAAATCAAAGACGCGAAAATTATAGGGGGGGCTCTCTCCTCGATTAGTTTACCTATTGAGAGGGCTCCTCCTTTAAGTAATTCCCTGCATACAATTTATTTAGCTCCTATTTGTATTTTATATTGTATTAGTTTTCTGTAACATTGAATTAATTTTTCTGCAACATTATCTTCTATCTTTGTAGTTTAGTTATTTGTTTGTATTGCTAGAATCATAAATTGTATGTAGAGAATTTAAATGATATGAACTGAACTGAACTGAAAAGGTGTTGAAAAATCAAAGACGCGAAAATTTAACAGATAGACGTGGCTATGTTCAGTTAAATAGTATAAAATTCAGAGTTACCTGCCCCATCTCCCAGATCTCCTTTAGATTTTTTCGCTCCACATTTTCCACCATAAGTAACTTTAATATTAAACTCACTAGCAGGTTTGTAAGAAGTGACTGTGCACGAGCCAGAAGCACTGTAAAGACGATTCTCACAGAAAATATCAACATCGTATGTTCCAGGGGTTTTAAACTGATGTTTCATGGGTCGTTTATCGAGATAATCTTGATAAAAAGAATATTTCAGAACAGTAGTTGTATCTTTGATTGTCCACGTGCAATTGAAGAAATCTCCACCCAGCAAATTCAGAGTAATGTCCATTTCTTCAGTCGTGTTTTCAGGTCCACCACTTATACTAAGGTTTTTGAACTCATGAACAGGTCTTTGTACTGGAACATCTATATACTTGCTTATTGAGCTGACGTTATTGTATATAACGAACTTGCACGAGAAAGGAAGCTTCCAGTAAGGCCACGAATGACAAAGGGTTTTGTTTGGTGTGACGATTGGTGCAGATGTTGTGTCGTTGAAATCATATCTGAAAGGGACAAGTTTTGCTTTATTTTTCTTCAGCTATTGTAAAAATACTTTGATGCATGCGTATAACGGTCTATTGCACGCGCACAACAATACAATTCACCGTACATATTACAATACAAGCGTGCAATATCAGACTGTAAACGGAGCCTCGTCTACACGTGTGACTTTTGCTTGAAATGTGGACAGAACTAGTTAAACAATTGTCGCCGTGACCGGAAAAAGTGATCAAGAGTGTGGCCAGGGATAGATTTTCGAACAAAATGTTCTCCCGACCAGATGAAACACGGTCGCAGAACCTTGATTTGGTGAAACTTTTCGTGACATGTTTTGGCTTGTCACCAACAATCTTGCAGCGTGTAGCCGGTTTTTTCGTACTGGCGATGCAACGAATTGCATTGTTTTCGCGCCTTTTTCTGAACTTACTTTTTCTAGGACCCATTCTTCTTTCTGCACAAATTGATTGTCGCATCACTTTGCCACAGCAATTTTGTCGTAGTGTAGCCACCTTAGGAATTTTTAGGTGTGTCATTAAAGGACATTTTATCGCACTATACTGATGCGTGCCAACGCCACGAAACGCATCTCCGTAGAAGTCCATGTCATAAGCGGTTTTTGAAACGCGGGTTTTCGGTTTCTCTGAATCCCAGTCGATATCGATATCCATTCCAGTACCCTGTGTGACAAGAAAATAGACCTCTGTTTTCTTTGTTTCGTTTGTCGGTTTTATTAGATATTTCGAGTCCTCAGGCTGAATAATTTGTAGGCCTTGAATGATATCCTGCACTTCGATAAAAATAGTCGTGCAATAAGAACTGATTTTGTTGTAGGAGCATATCTTTATGGTTCGGTTTCCATATGTTGTGTAGTTATGACACATATATCTCTGATTGACAGCACTTGTGCTATTCTCTGTAGCGTCTTGCCACTCCCAAACATATGTGACGTTGGTCCCCGGATGAACGCTTATATTAAAGCAGTGGGTAACGTTAGTTGCTGCAACGCCGGGGGGTTGAACGACAACATCCTTGATAACATCTTCCACGGATGCGTATTGTGCGATTTCTTTGGTTTCAAGCGGCGTTTTCGCTTTGACTCTGATCAAATAATCACCATCGTCGGCGTATGTATACTGCAATTCGACCACAAAGTGATCGGAAAATGTTACGTTCAGTGTTCTCTCGGAGCTGTCATCACCTAACTGATAAAACACGTTTCCTTCACCGCCGCCGACGATGTAAAACAACGACGTGGATATGTTTCCTGTCGGCTCTGGATCAACGCTCTTTAAGAATTCAATCGTTGAAATCCTCCCGAAGATGTTTACTGTCACATTACGGTCAACGTAATTGATAAGGTTGTGCGCGCGGCAAATTACGGTGTAGGTTCCAGGATTTGTGAATTGCTTTTTGTTTGTTTTATCAGTAACTTTTTCGAGATCAAATGTTCCATTGAATTCGGTCTCACCAAAATGACAGCTGAAAAACACGCTGACGTCGGTGTTGAGCGCAGAAATTGAGAACGTAACATCTGTATTGACAAACGCATTGTCAGGAGCTGTTAATGTGAATCCAGTTATTGTCGATTCAACGCTTACCGTTCCGCTGACTGTTGCCGTAGATTCTTTAGCTTTCACCGTCGCACTGATTGTATTCGCCACGCCTAGGTTGGAAAGTGTCACCTTCTTTATGTACCTTGTAGGGCAGATAACATGAGCTCTGAGGAGGTGATAATTGTTGAATAATTGAGCCGTTGGTGATGATCTTGAGAAGACACTGCCAGTGTATGTTTCATATACTTCACTGTGTTCAACCTCTGGGTATAACATGTCAAATGCACTGATAGAATGGTAGCCGATGTCACCTGAACTATTTGTACCAGACGTCCAGCCAATCACATCGCCAGGTAGAACTGTGAAGTTCTTATCATCTGGTATTTTGACGACGTTGGTACCTGTTTCAAGAAAAGAGTCAACATTCTTATTACATTTGGCATATCAGGCGAAATTACCGTATTTCCTCTAAAGAGCGCTCGAGGGGCTCATTAAATTTTCAACGGTTTTTGGGGGGCGCGCATTCGAGGGAAGCGCTCTTTCGAGGGGGGACGCTCATTAAATTTTTCATAATTTCACTCAGATGATATATTATAAAAAAGATAGTTTGAAACAAAAATATTTCATAAATGAAAAGTTAGATATCGTGTTCAGATCGCGGGAATATGGCTTAATAATTGTGCCGGGAAAGCCTCAAGAATCATTATTTTTTTGCTATTAGTGAACTTATCAGGGGGCGCTCTTTCGAGGGGGGGCGCTCATTAAATTTTTATGAGTTTTGGGATGGCGCTTATTGAAGGGGGCGCTCACTCGAAGGGGGACACTCATTCGAAGAAATACTGTAATTTTATATATGATTTTCGTATCGGATAGGGGGTGGAGTTTGCATCGTGCCAGAGCTATTCTACACAAAACGCTCCAAAAACCGGAGTAATTTTCACTCTATTTTGAAGGTGATATGAAAATTACTTCGCTCCGATATATGGTATTGAAATTCCTTGGTTTTCTTGAATGGAGATTAACTTTTGAAATTTCCTTTTTTCTTGGCTATCTTGTAAATTTAAATGGGTGTATCACAGTCTGAATTGGTGTATCCGACACAAAAATCAAGATGCAACGACATCTTTCCCGTAAGTTTAAACACAAGTGTTGGAAGGCAAAATGGAGTAAAAATCAAGACGCTCCGAAATCACTCCAAAAGCTATCCGGTATATACGAAAGGTGGATTTCTATCGGCAACTGGGTATAAATTGCGCTTTAACAGTTGCTTCGCTCGGTTTCTGACGTTTATGCTCTGAGAATCCAGACGGAAAAAGCTTTCAAGTATGCCCTACAATGTTTCCACTATTCATCGCAATTTTGAAGTTCTGTACAACTAAAACAAATTATCCGGTATAGTGTAAAAGAGGTCTCATTATTTTCATTCAAACGAATTTACAATAAGCATGATATCAAATGAATAGCGTCACAAATAAAAAACAGCTTACCTATATAAGTGAGATTGGCTTCATATTCATATCTCAGCTGAAAATCAACTTCTGGTTTGGTGATAGTTGGAACTCCCGGGCAGCTTGAGTTATCATCAGCTTTAAATCTTTCCACATCAGGGCAAAACACTGGTTTTGAAGCAGGAGGGTAGAAACTTGGCTTTCCAGGGACGGGGGTACCGCAACCACTACTCACGCACTTCTTTTGTGAGTGGCAATATGTTTTTTCAGCTGAAACTTGGCTACACATGCATGAAAATACCTGTTAAGATAAAGGAACTCAATTTAGAATATAAATGTGGATTATAAGCAATTTCATCCAATTCAATGTGGGATTGAGCGTTTTCGTCCCGTCTCCTCTTGATTTGGGTGCTTTCTGTGGTTAGGCTCTCATGCCGTTATAAAAATGGCTGCAATTAGCTGAAACATGATGCGGATTGAAATTCACCGATCCGTAAGGTGAAGCTGAATTCAAAAGTTTTTAAGTATGACCAAAGATATTTTCGCTCTTTTTCGTTATCGTATAGTGGGATTGTCGAGCGATCGTGACCTGATTTTTCCTTACTGTACGATTAATACTACAAAAGGAGAATCATTGGGTGTTGGGTCTACCTTATCTGTAATCATAAGGTCATTGTGGTAAAATCCTGGGTAGTGATCACAGAATCGTGGAGTTCAAATGTATTCAGCTCTCATGATTTCTATGATACAGTTGCCTTCTGTTCAGCTTTGATTGACGAGATAACTAATCGTACGACGCAATCATGCAATAATATTACGATAGTTAATTACAGTTTTTCAGTTTTACAAAACTGTGACAAATAGCAGAAACATCTTTGGGCATACTTTTCGTAAGCTTTTTTCGTCTGGCACTTCTCAGAGTATAAACGTCAGAAAAGGACCGAAACAAATGACTATGGCGGAATTTATACCCAGGTGCGGCTTGAAATGCAGCAATAAGAAAGGTAAAACCAACCAAAAGACCTGTCCTGAGTAGACAGAAAGAGTTGGTTTTCTCACTTGGACTCTTTAACTAATCTTATTGGTCTCGCTGTATCTCCCAAGGTGATTGGTGTTTAATTAAAACACAATACCGATTCGGCTTCACTTTTTGATTGGTATGCTTCTCGATACGCATCTGGGTAAAAATTCCGCCCTAGTCCATTGTTCGGCCTGTTCCTGCCATTTATACTCTGAGGAGTGTCAGACGCAAAAAGAGAAAGAAGTATGTCTAAAAATGCTTCCGCTGTTTCTCGCAATTTTGAAATTTTTACTACAGTACTCAAAGACTATCCAATATTCCGATAGTTAATTAGCTCATGGAATAAAGGGGGGAGGAAGACTCACCTGGAAGCGAACATAGCCGACTTTCGTAGCATAAGCTTCAAATGCTTTGACTCTGCAAACCTCGTGGAATTCAAAGTTCTTATTGATGTACGTTTTGCTTTCAGTTCCACTCACTCTTGCATACGATAATTGGTAATCTTCATATCTGTCCGTTGCCATTTCTGCTCCAACGGCCATTATCAACGGTGCTGAAAAAGTTACTGTCTGTTAGGCCCTGGCCAGACGATGAAACATTGCTGGGCTAATGTTTCAGTAGCGTTTGGCCACGTCATAAAAAATCAGATTTGGCTCAGCAATGTTTCTGAAAAACTTGTTGTAACTGCTTGTTTCAATTAGAAAATGTTTGACGAGCAATGTTTTGCGAAAAAACGTCAAATAGCAAAGCTAAATGATCAAACATCGTTTTTCAAATATTTGCAATTCACTGACTAAGCAATGTTTGAGCGTTTGGCCATGTCACAAAACATTTTTTGACGTGCAGAATTCGCTAGGCAATGCTTTTGTAGAACTACAAAAACATTTTGTGTTTGTCACAAGAGAAAATGTTTGACAAGCAATTTTTTCAACATGGCCACACGGTAAAACATGTGCTTGGCATGCAGATTTCAAATGTTTGACAAAAAATGTTTGATCGTTTGGCCAGGGCCTCATTCGAGCAAATACAATGTTGTGAAGTTGCAAGGTTTATCATTGCCCCAGAAACTCGATCGCAAAGTTAGCATAGTGAAGAGTCTGTAGAAAAGAGTTGTTGATCAGCCCCTAGGAATCATTGATCGCATGCGATGGAAATGTATAAAAATGTTATAAGCGTACCATTTTTGCAATCATCAAAAAACATGTGTGAGTACTACAGCTGTTAGATAGACTTATCATCTGTAGTTTTATAATACGAAGAGCTTCAAGCAGTTAGGAGCTATGGAAAGCCAAAAGAGGGGGAGTAACCGTATAGTTACTATGTATAGTTATGACGTCACTTAAATTATTGTTATATATTATATCAACGAATTGCCTTCATTAGGTTAGGAGTTAATAGTTCAAAAACTACATAAAGGCCTAGTCGTGAAACCACAAAAAGAGTTGTCTCCCTTGCGTCAGCCCTTTTGATATTTCATCTTCCCAGAAGTATGGTGTAATGAATTTCGTTGGTAAATAAAGTATGTGCACAAACTTTATACACATTTCATGCCATTTAAGATTATTTGTTGCTGGGATAAGTTACAGCAAGGGTTTATTGATACAACCATTGGTTAGTTCAGGCCAAGGGTTTGAAAAATGATTGATTTGGACGGACAAAATTGTTTAAAAATTTGTGTATGCTTTTTACGATTTATCCTTTTTTGAAGTACACATTTGACTGTTCTTTCTGTTGACTAGAAAAATACTGTGTCAAAAGTCTTGCTTCTTCCTAGTGTTATTCATTAAGAAAAGCTTTATAAAGTGATGTCAGCATAATTCTCATTCCTTCAAATATATGAGTACCAAAGTTCATAATCAAAACTTCAAATTTTACTTTGGTACGAAGGTTACTTTACCGAGTTCCTTTTTTTGGCCCATTCTGTATAATTTCATCAGTAAGCTCAGCCCTTGGTCGTGTGGTTAGCACGTGTGCTTCTCACGCAATAGACCCCGCTTCGATTCCTACATATGTCACTGATGTGCTCCAATAAGAGCGAAACGCGACTGGCATTTGATATTGGGGTGGCTGGTGAAATTATTAATATACTGTATAGAAATGATATCACTAGATTATATACCTCCAACGTTTGTTATGCTTGACCCAAGAAGTTGTCCATCTACTTTGAATTCGATGGACTGAATTTCACTCCCTTCAAAGATATCAACCAATGCATCAAACTCCACATCAGCAAGAGTGCCTTTTGGTATGTTGAGGTTAATCTTGACTTTTGAGAAGACATCAACTGAAGTCTCCGGAGTTCGACATCCCCAAAACGCTTGAAAATTAAAACAGAGGAATGAGCAATTGCTGATTTCAAGATATATACTCTTAGGGCTTATTTTTTTGGTAACCTTCAGTTTTTGGTAGATCCTCCGAATTCTGAAAACGGTAGACTTAGACGTTCCTGTACCAAAAAAACCCAGCTGCCGAAAACGTTAGGCTGATCAGAACAAAACCGAACTAAACCATTCATTTTATAGCGAGAACGAGATTCCTTTCCATGTCTGCGAAACCTTCCAGCTTCGGGGACAGAAGGTTTTGGAGGCCTACCAAACCTGCCGTTTTCAGAAAAGACGGTACCAAAAAAATACGTCTCGACGTCTACCGAAAAGAGAAGGCGTCTGCTGAAAACAGAATATGACCAAAAAAATGCGTCCTTAGCCTGCTGTCCCCCAGCTTATTACTTCTTGATGGAAATTTCACGTTCCGCCACTTCTTTGGCCCAACTGGCCGGTTTTTGCATAGTTTGGCTCTTGCAAAACGATCAAGCATTTTCTGTTAAAAATTTTAAATTGGTTTGTCCAGCAATGTGTTTTACCATTACACCATGTCTCAAAACAATGCTTAACAGACATTATTACCTGCACGCAACAAATGTTGCTTATTTTTTATTATCAAGCAATGTTTTGTGACGTGGCAAAACTATCAAGCACTGCTTGGTAAGCAAATTTCAAATGCTTGACCAAGAATGTTTGATCGTTTGGCAAGGGCCTTAGTCATCAGTCTCAGTTTAAGAGTTCATAAGTTTGAAAAAGATAAAAAGGACAGGAAGCAGTGTTCATTAAGCGTAAATAATGTTAAAACATAAATGAGTAATACCGTGTTTTGCTCCAAAAATCATGCAACCTCGTCCCCAGGCCCCAAATCGAATTTCCTCAAATCTCAACCGTCAAATCGATTTTGGCCCTGGTGCCGGCCACAAAATCTGCCAAAATACTGGCAATTTCGGCCTAGGCATAAAAACAAGATGTAGATTCCGAAAGCAGATGTTCTTAGAAAGGAAATGCAAAGAATTTCATTGATAACTGCCAGGCAAGATACAATATATCATGTAGCACCAATTTTTGGTTTTTTCAAATGTTTTTCACATAGTTTTTGGCCCATTTTGGTGTGAAATTTTGAAGAAACTGTGACGTCACTTAAAATTTCTATTGTTTGAACAGCCAATCAAATTGCAAAAAGACAAGTCCGATACCAGGGTCGAATATGGACAGCGGAGTTTCACGTAGAGGCCTATTCACCCTGGGGACGAGGTTGAGAATCATGGTCTAGTAAAAAATTGAGCTTGATGACCAAGGATCACTGGCGATCTTTTTCAAGTTGGACCATCGGAACTACGGATTTTGTGGACACTGACAGGTAGATTCAGACCCCGTTTACATAATGCCGGTATGCCGATACGAAATGATGCAACGAAAAAAGCCCGAATGTTTGTTTCTTCTAAAGAGCAAAGCGTATATTTCACTTTTTTATTCAGGACAAACGGCATCAAACTGTACTGTATTTCACTACTACACTTTTTTTTCTAATAAGCAACCGCTCAATAAGCAACTAGGGCTGAACTGACCTTAACATTAAGCAACTTGAGGGCTCAATTGAATTACTGTAAGCAACTAAGAAGTCAAACAACCAAGCTTATTCTCTTTCTTGTGTTAGGAAATTGTTCTTCGTTCTTATGTTTTGCATGTTGAAGTTCGTTAGCTAACGTTTTTCCACTTACTGCCTCCCAAAAGTCATGTTGTAGGCCTAACAGATGAAGATTTTGACCCGCGAAGTCAGGGGTGGTTAGTAGGTACAAAAAATGTTAAGCAACGTTTAAACAACTTTGAGGGCTGAAATGTCTAAAATTCTAAGCAACTTTGAGGGCTGGACGAGAGACAAGTTGCTTATTAAAAAAAAGTGTAGTTCAACTATACAGATATAGCGTAACTTTTTTATTTTCTGTTGCACTGGTCTTAGTCTAACGGGCGGCTGAAACGGCAAGGTTAAATACCGCACTCGTTTCGTACTTCTATAATGTAAATGGGGTCTAATATATCTATGAACATAAAAAACATAGAAAAGAATTCACCTTCCATTTCAACAACTGCTGTTATTCGTCCTGTCTGCACGAATGTAGCTTTGACATTTGACGGATCATGATATGTCAATTTGTTGTCTATAACAACTCCAACTGTAGTCACATTTGTCAGCTGGCTAGTAACTGTTACGGCTGATTCAACGAAAAGTTCCACTTTTGCTGGGAAAGTTGCCGATGGACTACCAGGAACGCCAGAGGCTGTATACGGCTGAGAAATAAAAAGAGATTTGTCAAAGGGGATACATAATCTGGTCAACCTGGTCTCAAAAGGGGGGAGGACGAAGGGCGTGAGGGGAACGATGAGCAGGGTCATGTCTCATGCTTTAGTTATTTGGAAGGATGTTGTAATTCGTGCGCCCTCGAAGTTATGGTCGATATTCTTTCAAGGACCAAGACGGGACAAAATTAACATTATATCAAAAATTAGTGCAACATTGAGTAAACTTTATGTTACATATTCTTTAGCAAAGGATTACTTAGTCTGTTATTTCATACAAAATTTTATTTGAAACATGAATTTGTATGCTTTTTTATTTCGTCGTCCGAAGATCCCTCGAATGGCCTGAATTCGAAAGCTGACCCTGTCAAGAAAGCACCAAAATGCGCCAACTTAGGCTCCCCGCCTATCAACAGAATCAACATCTGATAATCAACAGAAAGCCATGGACAACTGGCAGATCCAAATGACACAGACCGGCAGATCCACAAAAATTGGGAACGGGGGCTAAGAGCTAAGAGCCCATGTGAGAACAGTTTTCAAAGTAAAGAATATGCAGAAATGTGGTAGGGCTTCAGCATCTCCTCCCCCCTCAGTACGACTGATCCTTGGACCCCCTTGACACCCTCATAGAAAACAGACAGGTCCAAGTAAAAGGAATGTCTCGCCAACGCAAAAAGACCCACAGTTCTCGTTTGCATATATCCCCCCATATACCATATTAACTATAGGCCCTTGCCAATCGATCAGACATTGTTGATCAAACATCTGGAATTTCCTTTTTTAAAAAAATCTTTGACTGACCACGTTGCAAAACATTGCTCGTCAAACCTTTCTGCTTTTGACCAGCATAAAATGTTTTTGACGTTCTCAAAACATTGCTAAGCGAATTCTGCTTGTCCAGCCAAGCCTGTTTTCCGCATATGTATTCATTGCAGAAGAAATCACATTGCTGCTACTACTGCGAAGGAGCCACTGGAAAGAAAGGGCGTACTCCGTCTTTACTCCCTCGCAGCGTTTACAAACAGTGCTGTCTTTCAACTACGCTGATTGAATAAAAAATAGAATTGGAGCAAGTCTGTTTTCCGTTTATTCATTCAGTACGAAGGACAGCACATTGCTGCTACTACTGCGAAGGAGCCACTGAAAAGAAAGGGAGTACTCCGTCTTTACTCCTTCGCAGCGTTTACAAACAGTGCTGTCTTTCAACTACGCTGATCAAATGAAAAATAAACTTGGAGGAAGTGTCTACCTTTAAAGCGATTTTTGGTCAGGATTCAAGCTCAGTCACGGTAGCGTTACAGCCAGGGTCGAGGTCTCGATAAGTTAACCTACTACTGAGATTCTAGCGACTGGCGTTAACACACCATTTCACCTTCACCTTCACTATTTGATCGTTTAGCCAGAGACTAAGTATTTCTCTAATCAGCTAAAGTTTGGTGTAATTCTTACCCTGACACACTCTGTTGTGCTGCAGTCTACGCTGGAACCCAATGTACTGCCGCAGAAGCAATACCCAAGACTGTCTAGTCCAGCGTATGGTTTTGAAAGACATCCGCAATAGGCAATGCATTGTATGACAGTCAATTTTCCACCGAATACATTGAGGTTTCTAGTGATGTTTCCACTTGTCAATGATACATAGGTTTCTGTGCAAGGCAGGGCTCTTTGATCTAAAAACATCAACAAACAGTACACTTATTTTATTTTCTAAGATACCTAGTTGTTAGAAACTGCAATCTTGGAAGAAATATATTGGAAAAGCCTAAATAATTTGAGTACACGTTGTTTTTATAAGAACAACCTTTATAAGAAAGAGGGGGCTTTGGGGGGTAAAAACGCAAAAACCAGGAAGAAAATTGGGTCAAACCCGAAAACCTGGATGACCGTGGTTTCAACAACTGTTTTAAGAATTTTCCACATTAATGTTCTTTGTGAGGTTTAAGACCCGAAAACCTGCACATTTTTACTATAATACCCAAAACTCGAACTAGAAAAATGGCAAAACCCGTTGCCCGTAAAATATAGTTGACCCGAAAACCCGCACGATTTTTTGAAAAAACCCGAAAACCCGAGGGTAAAATCGGCAAAACCCGCAACCCGTGAAATACCAAGGCCCCCCTCAAGAAACACCAGGCTGAAATTTGGGTCGAACTTTTTTGCTATCTCCGACGCTATTTGAGATACGCATAAGCAAAGTTCACCATCGTAAAGCACTTGCCCGGAAACGAATTTTAAGCATGTTTTTGAGAAGGGTAGGGGGTGACAAGTTAGTGAATAATCGCTTCAAAAATAAGAAACAGCAAGGCTGAAATCGAAGCCAAGTGTTGTTATTAAAAAAAAGGTGACTATGCTGTTGTATGTTGTTTTTTCAAGTTCCCAGCAACATTCCATTTCTACAGCAGTCATGTTGGAATACACTTTATAAGGATATTGTTTATAAGAATATTCAGGCTCAGAATCATCCTATTTTTAAGAATATTGTAAGAATATGCTCAGCCTCAGCTCTCCCATATTTCTGTCTCATTTTTCAGCAGATGCCTGTTTTGCAATGTTAGAACGAAACTTCATGATTGTGAACAGCATTATTTTTGTCAAAATAGTTAAATATTTCTTTCGCTCGACCTTATAAGATGATTTTCTTTTAACTATGTTCCCCTAAAACCATATCAGGTTTGAAAAAATTAGAATTCTTTAAGAATATATTCAGGCTCAAAATGAACATTTCTTTAGAATATTGAGGCTGGACAAAATTTATAGTATTCTTATAAAAAAAAGAGTGTATCAACGCCTAGCCACAAGGGTGGTCACTGTCAGGGTTTCTTACGTCCTCAGTGGTTCTTCAACTACCCAATTAATTTTGAGTGACTTTCCATTTTACACGATCACCCGTGTCACAAAGAGCAAGGTTATTACACCGTAATTTGTGCTCCCTAGCCTGGATTTGAACCGCAGACCTTAAGCACAAATTGCGCAAGTGCTAGCCACCACAATACGCTAACCCTCTAGCTATCTATGGATCCCTCACCCCCCTCCTCACAAAATTTTTTGGGAAAATTTACTTTGCTTTACTACCAACATTGCTCTTGGGGGGTAAATTGGGGGGGCACGCTGGAGTTGTCAAAGTATAAAACCACTAGATTAAGCCGCATTCTCAAATGATGCCTTGTTCCAAATATTTTGTTCAAGATTGTAGATCAAAGTTGGCCAAAAGTTCAGAAACTGGAGGCCAGGGATTCGCGTGTTAAAATTTTTAGTTGATTTTGAGACTTGAAAATCATAAGGTTAGCAACGTTTCCCCAAGGCGTCTATTGAAAGCAAAGATGACGAAAAAGGACGCCGTAAATGATTGAAAATGAAGTGAAACTGAGATCTAGCGCTGGGAGACTTTGTGTTTTGCTCTGGTCTGTTTTGTGTTTACCGACTTATCTATGATGAAATGACTTGCGTTAAACAGAATTCCCTATCGCGTATTCAAAATTGCAGGTATAAAGAACCACATACTCAGTGCTTAACCACATATTCAACCAGTAAACAAAATAAGTATAATATTTAACACGTCGCTACTAAGCAGTATACAGCAACGAACGTATGCAGTCGTCATGATTTCACAATAAGCTATATGCTGGATTTACTATATCATGTTGTTACTGACAATACATATACTGAATACCATATTAAATTTTTAATGATGAAAAGGAATTCTGATTTTTAACCAACACTGCGTCTTTGACATGGAAACATTTTATGTGCCTTTCTAAACGATGTTTGTCACATATGAAACTGAATTAAGAAGCTATTGAAATTATCGGAAACTGTTTAAACATTTAAAGAAACCCAATCTCCCGCGTAAGCGCATACCCTATTTCTTTCCATTTTCGCACCACTCTAAATTATGCTTAGAAGAACACGCGTAAACTAAAGATGCGCCAAATGAATTTAAACTGAAATTGCAAATCTGACATAACCATCATCATCATCACCATCATCATTACAATCCCCATCATCATTATGATGATCAACACCATTATGATCATTATAATAATCATCATCATTATCATCATCATCATCATCATCATTATCATCATCATCATGATCACGATCATTATCATCACGATCATTATCATCATGATCACGATCATTGTCATCATCATCACGATCATTATCATCATGATCATCATTATCATCATCGTTATCATCACGATTATCATTATCATCATTATGATCATCATCACCACAATAAACATCGTGATCATCATCACCATCATCGTCATGAACATTAGCATCATCATGATCATCATCACCATAATAAACATCGTGATCGAAATCATGATCTTGATCATCATGACCATCATCATCACCGTCATCATAATCATTATCATTTACATCATGACCACGATCATCATCATCATCATTATGACCTCCATCATCATGATCAGGATCATCATCACTCTCAATCATCATGATCACCATCATCATCTACATCATAACCAATTAAGAAATACGCCGAACAATAACACTTAAGAGAAATTAAGAGAAATTAAGAAGTGAAGAGAAATCCTCATACAACAAGGCGCCTAAGGTACTCCCAAGGGAGGGAATTCAGAGTTCAGAGTAGGGAAAGATACATTTATCCAAGGTACCAAGAAAAACAAAATTTCTAATTTCCTGCGGTATTTGATTCCAAGCACATGCTCTCTGGTATTCGAAAGGCATTTTTTTAGTCTGCGTAGCAAGAGCTGCAAACACAACTTGTGAAGCTTATGCATATTCTAAGAACAGTTACTAACCTTGAGCTGCAGGACATGACGCAGTAGCTACAAAAGATACCTGCAAGGCAAAAAAAGCAAATTAGATCCAATTCAGCAACTGTATCACGTTACCAGGGATAATTACGGGTACAATTGACAAAGCCTGGGCAACATGCCCTTGGATACCCATGAAGAAGACGCATTCGACACATATCATGGATGGTACTTTCAGATTTGCTTCTAAGCGGTTCTTAGACTATAATAAGTTTGTGTTTCGCTACTACATCATAAGTTGTATTTCCATCCTAGCGGCTTTTCGTATTTTTTCCAGCCAAAATTTGCAGCAATATTCATTGTACACCAATAAAGCTTTTAATCTTAACTCTTTTCACTGGATTTGCGAATGTCGCTCCAAACAAAATCTGGTGGATTGGTTTCTGGAAGCTCCAAAAGGCATTCAAAACACAATAGTGCCACACTTATTTGAATTTTTAACCCCTATATCTAGATAGCTGACAAACTCGTATATAGACAAACAATTTAGCCTTTCATGTTTGGTGTATTAACCGAATGTAAACCGAACTATATTCCGAATGTAAGCCCAGGGTGAATATCAATTCAACGCACTTTTTATTGCAGGGTTAATCAGGAGGAAGGGCTCATATAAAGAGGACTCAGATCCATGTTGAAAATTGCATCAGAGGTGTCTGGATCTGAGACTATAACAATGCTGTTCATAAGTACCATTCTTACTTAAACACAAACAAACAAACAAATACAGGGGCTTATAAGGGGGCTTTTATCTGGGCGGAATATTGAGTTTTAAAGAAGGGAGCTTATTACCATGAGAGAACTCATATTCGGAATTTTATGGTGGCGCGAAACCAACTGATTTCAGTTCACAAGTAGACGAAAAATTTGTTGCAGTGCATTAAATAATAGTTAAAATCTAAGCTTTAATTCACCCTTTAGATCATGAAAGACAGCATTGAATTGATGAGGATCGATCCAAGAATAGATAACGAAGATAATCTTGAAAAGTTAGCATTGGAAGGAACGGATTTGTTTGTTATTTCAGTAACATATTGGCAATTTAAAATGAACCTTGAAAATGTAAGTTTCATTTCATTTCAATATTATAGACTTGCAACAACTTACAGAGCGTCGTCTACTTTGTAAGCTAAATTAATCTCAAACAGTATACAAAATAAAACCCCATTTACACGGTAACGGATCCAAGTGGATCCGAAAAAGGTCACAATAGGCTTTTCGTTTACGCGGGCACGCATTCTTTTTGGGAACGGAATCGTATCTTTTTGGATATGCTAGAAAAGTGAATCCGTTGGATCCATTCCTGGCAAACGCAATAAAACCGTATCCGAAAGGTACGGATGTTTCTGGATCCGCATCTTTTCCTCTCGTGTAAACAGATTCTAAAGCTCATCATCAACAGAAGTACATGGGAACAACGGATTGAGAAATCAGCGCTACAGAGCGACGATGAAATTTTAATGCCGTTATATTCTAAAGCTTCAAAATTCAACTATACAGAAAATAGATCGTACGTTTCTTACCAGAAAAGTGCAGAATATTACCAGCAATAGCACTGTAAAATAAAAACGTAACATCGTTATCTCATAAATTTCTGAAACAGCATCACAAACGAATTGCAAATAGCAAAGAAATATTGCAAGACTCTTCGCATGAAATTGCAAGTTTAACTGATGAAAAATAGAATGTGCTGGTGGTTACATGCATTTACGTTAAAATCGGCTATTCGAAGTTGAGAAGGAGATTTGATGCCTTCTATGCGATAACCAGCCAAATCTCTATGCAGTCAATAATTTATGCTAATATTATATTCATATATAGAATCGTATAAATCAAAATTATGCAAGGATTTGATGATCGACTGTCTCAAACGGGTTGTCGTACATTTAGATCCGATTATAGATTATTGGAATCTGTTTTCGGATTGAGAGAGTGAGTTACGATAAAAACATCCAACTTCACAGGCAAAAATTAAAGGAAACTATGCATGAATCTTTCTATCGATTTCCTAAATCTTAACTCGGATAATGAGCAAAAAACTTTTAATTCGGTATGGTACATATAGATCCTATTACAGTTTACCGAAATCTGAGAGAATGAGTTACAATACAGGTATTTTAGAAGGCAGGCAAGCATTAAAGAAACTATGCATGAATCTGTTTATCTTTTTCCTAAATCTTATTTCGGATTTCGGAAAAACTCTTTTAAACATCTCAGTCTGGCGAAGATTGACAAAGATAGCAAATGCCATCAGTTAAGAGAGATTCAAACTGCTGTAAGTCCCAGGGTGAATCAGTCTATAGAATGGTCTAAAATTAAACATATGCAACGACCTGACATCTTATGATCAGTCGCCTGAATTGGGTTAAGGCACTGCTGAATCCGATAATCGTTTACTGAAATCTGACTTCGGATTCAGAAGATAACAGATTTCGGATTCAAAAGATTTCCAATTCAGAAGATAGTCCTTATCTCACAAAGTTTCACAAAGACAAGTAGTTTATATTTCAACTTATCAAAACTATGCACGAATGTGATTACCGATCGTTTCATTCGGATTGAAGCACATTTGAATCAGATTTTAATTTTTTCAACCCAACTTTTTCAATCCTATAATTTCGGACTTAGAGGATAAAATAGGCTAGAAAACTCAACATTTCAGAGTATGGATACCAACCAACTCATTCAAGTCTATCAAAACAAGCTAAGCAAATGCAGTGAACAAGATGCTTAACATTTCCCGTCTGACAGTATGCAGATAAATTATAAAAAATATAAACCCAAATGAAGATCGAAATGGGCCAATCAGATAGGTGAAGACAGATTTTGATTGTACTTTGAAAACCAATCAGCACACAGAATACAGGGCGATAAAAATTGCAGAAGTGTTTTAGAGGGTTCTGATGTTAGTGAAAATTCTGTCGAACTACAAAGTAATAAGTTTTTGGTCTGCGTGCAAACAGATTTGCCGAAGGCTCAACTTTTTTTCCACAAATTGTTTGGTAAAAAAATGGGGTTTGCCGAGTTTTGCTAGATATCTGAAGGAACTTCCTGTCTTTTAAGGTATTTTTTTCGGACAGTAAACATATAACCCAGATAAAACTAGAATGGACATAGGCCAACGATGCGACACAGGCAAAATAACGAAACAACAAAAACGCAAAAGATAGCGCTGCGAGAACTAGAATCCTCCAAAAATTCAATAAAAAATGGATGTCGGTTCTTGAATTTGGGATAAGAAAATTATCAAGAATCAAATAAAAACAAGGAGACGCTCTGATGACAAAGTATAAAAACTATACTGTCCTCCTAAATAAATCCACCTTATTCTAAAAAGTCGACAATAGGACCTACTGCCCCATGAAAATAGAGCAAATTTCAAGAAAAGTGTACATTCTTTTTCCTTGGGAGTAGTTTGAGCCTGCACACTCGCTGACTTTTCGTTGCAAAAATTGGTTCTTTTCTAGAGGTTATAATCTGTTCTTGTTGTTGTTGTTGTTACTTTATTTTGAGTAGGCTGTTATTTCTGGCTTTTTCAGCTAATAATCATAAACATAACAGATCCTTTTGGTAACAACAACGCAAAAAGCACTAACTGTTTGGTTTGTTTTCCACCAGTTCACGTACCTGCCAAACTCTATAAAATTTGTACTAATAAAATTGGTGGCCGCATTCGTAGCGTAGAGTGGTTTTTCCTGTATTACAATTAACGCTGTGAAATTCAGGTTCAGTTTCAGGCAGAAGCTTTGCATGAAGGACGTCGAGTAGCTATAATCAGCCAAAATGGTGAGAGAAACCACATTCATTATTATTTCAAATCCTTTTTATTAATATGTTAGTCTTAGGTAAATTTCTTGCTAATTTCAAGTTTGTCAATTTCCTAAACTTCAAAGGCAAATTTGTTTCTATGTCAAAATTTGTAAGTTTCATGTAAATTTCACATGTCTATTGTGTAAATTTCACGTAAATTTCTGTGTTAATGTTTCAGGCGAATTGACTGATCGGAAAATAGTTTACAAGACAGCCAGCATTTAACCCAATATTTGTCCAACATTCATCTTGGCAATGTTGGGTGTACACTCATTTTTTTTTATAAGAAACTATGCTAAATCTTCGTACCAGAGTTTCTTAGCTTTCACCCCAATTATGGTACGAAAAGTTTCTTAGCAAGTTTCTTAACATAAAAACGTAATTTTCCTTCATATACCGTCGTTTCTTTATTTTCTATCACTGCCAAACATGAATTGGATATAGAGAAGCAAAAATAAATGCAAATTTCATTGCAAACAGCAAAAATATCTTATTAAATGTGACCAAACTGAACTAGGAACAAAACTTTCGCCCGGGAAATGACACTTATAAAATCAAGTTGCCACCATTCGCTTCCATATGAAAAAAACCCAGGTCTCATCATAATAAATCTGTAGTTGGCATTCAACCAGGGAGGGCCTGCATTCAACTCTGTGGGACTGAAGTGTGGAAGTTGTTTTTCTCGTTAAGAAAAATATAAAAAGTTTCTTAACTTTTTTGGTTCACACAAAATCTCCTACCAAAGTTTCTTAAGTTTTGAAAATCTGGCCCTACGGTTTCTTATAAACGGTTTCTTATAAAGAAAAATGAGTGTATGCTTGCGACGATTGGCCATGGCTTTAGAAATAAATATGCATATCAATTGGGGTAGGAAGGTAAAGGAATGAACAACAAAAAGCAACAGAATATCTAAAATGTATTCTAGATGCGCACTTACACAAAATATTCCGACATCAGAGAGGTTTTAGGCTTTGAATAACAGTCTAGAAAGCAAGGAAATACCATTATATGCAACGAGAAAATCATAATTGAAGTGCACAATTCCAATCCCTCATCGCATCATAACTGATTGTGCTTTTCAAACCATATATGGGTATATTTTCCGTCTTAGTCGATTGTTTAGGTCTATTTCTATCGTTTGTTTTCATTTTATTAAGCGGCACGCTAAACGCACTACTGTGGTGGATACGCACTACTGTGGTGGTATTTTTTGCGCATTGCGGTGGATGAGCAATACTGTGGAGCGTTATGATATTGTGGTATTTCTTGCGAAATGTGTTGGACTTTGTGGTTTTTCCTTGCTTGATCTATAAAATTTTTGCTATGAATTCGTCTCCGCCAAAGTACGCAAAAAACCAGCACAGTAAGTAATACGCGTATCCACCATAGTAGTGCGTAGAGATTCGCTAGCGTAAGCAGTGTACGGCGAAACAGTATGCCTCAAGATGTTTCCCTTTTATCTTGAAGTTTTTGCAACTCAAATATTGAACATTGATTGTCTAAATTCGTGGGAAGATACCAACCGCCTTTTTGGTCTAGTCTAGAGGTTCAATATTCATTTCGTAGGTAGATTTAATGAATTTTACTGTTATTTTCTAGAACTTCTTTCAGCAAAATGCCGGTAAAGTCGCATCTCAGCTCGATTCCGTCTTGCCGGATGAAAAGCGCAAGGAACTGATCAGAGATAAGTTAGGCCCATTGGTGAAGAAAATTAATCCATCGCTTGGAGAGAAGATCACTGAGGAATTGATGAAACAAGATTTGAGTAAATTGGTTCCTTTGACGGAGGATCCGAAGAAGCTGGAGGAAAAAGTTGACGAGGAGGCGAAGAAAATTGAAGACAGTGAGAAAAAAGAAGAAACAAAGAAAGCGGAGGAAAGTAAATAGAAAAAATATAGTGAAACCCAGTGAAATTGACATTAATTTCAATAGTAGATTGTCAAAAAGTTTCCATTTGAATGTAAAAGTATTTTACCGTTTCTTCATGAGTTATAACTGCATACTAATTTACTTTGCTGAGTATTCATTTCTCCAAATTTCCAAGTCCTAAAAAATGGGACAGAAAAAGATAAGAAAAAAATACCTACGGCATTTTGGAGGGTTTAAAGAGCTTTGCTCAATCGAAGATAGATTCTTCTTTCTAAGGAAAAGTCAACGCTATCAAAACAAATCATAATTTCTCATAATTTACCGTATATGTCTCAAAGATTCATCACACTTTAAGCTTGTTTCTATCAGATTTCATCAGATGATCATAACGACTAATTGCCTGATGGAAACAGATCACAACTGAATCTAATTAGTCCCTACTTCCATGATCCTGTGATCTGTTTAGGATTGTTCGACGATGACCCCACGATCATAGGGATTGATGCGACTAAGCTGATTTTCAATCGTGATCCCACGATTATAAAACCTACGGCCGTGCTATGCGATCTGTTTATGCGATCTTAAACCAGGAATTCGACGATCAAAAGCGGCTCCAGGTCGACTTCGCTTTGCAGAGATGTTTTTGAAGAAATATGCTATCCTGTAGATAGAATTTTACAGAACTGCTAAAAAACTGAACAGCCTGATTTGGGAAAATGGCTTTCTTATATGTGGATTTTACTGTATTGCGTGCGTGAAAAGCTTGTTTTTTTGCGTGCTTAGCTATGCTCTGTGAATCAGCAGACATCCTTTGATAGCTGTGAAAATGTACGTGAATTGTAACATGGTTTACAAAGCCAGATTGGCCTATACCCCTACATAATTAGGCCCTTACGAAGAATATAAGTGATACTCACCTTTGATCACGTGTTATTTGGCTCAACCTTCTGTATTACTGCTTTCAAATCAAATTCAAAAGAAATATTACTTTGATAGCGATGTTAACCAACTGGATACGAGGTTCTAAATGTATGATTCTAAAGTCGATTTATGAACTCTCGCTAGGTCTTTGACGAGGTTGGGGTTTAGACAGTTAAGCGGTACAACTCGACCCACTTCGACTCGCATACAACTAACAGGACGGGGATCGATCGAAAAGGTCTCTAAAGATTTCGTTGCAAATGCGATTTCTCTCGCACTAGTTGCCGAACGTCCCGAAAACTTGTCGTCGGAGTTCTAGAAACCAACATTTGCATACGTAGAGAAACAATACCCTGTCATCTTGTCATAGGACGGGAATTCGAAAAAACTGCATCTGTTTACATTTCTGAATAGCGAATCAACGTTCAGTATTCATCATCACGTGATACAAGCTATGTCGCTTCATTTGCTGAATGGAAATGTAAGCTATTAATTTCTTGCACCAGTGGCGTGGTCATACAACCATTATTGGAGGGCCAAAAGGGTGTGGCCAGGGAAAAATAGGGCGTAGATTTAAGAAAAAATACTCAAGTCGTACCCTGCGATACTTTTAAATAAGATTTGGCCTATATACAAAACCCATCTTGGTGATGATTGGGGGGCAACCCCCCGTGACCCCCCCTCACTGCCACTGTCTTGCACGAATTCAAATATTACAAATTTTGACTTTGCCCGATTTTTCTTAGAATCTCCAACCAATAATAACAAACGGTTTGCAGTTCCACTCCTACAATAGTTAATTTCGATTTTCAAATTCCAAAGTAACAATAAATACATCACGATGCCATGATTTCCTCAAATCAAAATTATCGGCCCCAATCTTACCCCTTTTACGTGGCAACAATAAAATACATTACAAATTAAATAAAATGTATAATCTATCACTTAATTATTTTATATATTTCTTACGTATACCATGTTCAATTTCTTCTATACTCTCTGTATTTCAAACAGTCGAACGTCTGTGTCATACCAGATCGGTGGATCGATATTCCTGTAAATAGAACCAATGATTTTACCCCCGAAAATAATGAGAAATGATATGAAAGGTAACTGGTTTCACTTAAGTTCAGGGGGTGCAAAAACTTTCTATGAATAGTAATCAAATTACCTTAGATAAATGATTCCCCACATGTATGTCCTGAACCAGAGCTGAGTACCACTATTGGCCTAGAAAAGAGACAGCATTCCATCAGATATATGATTCGATTTTGGCAAGATCTTACATAGTCTGATTTTATCCCATACCGACAGCGTCGGTTAGATCTTATCGTATGCGACTTGTCCTTATCTGATCTGACCTGACATGAGCTGCTTCGGAGCTTACAATTTGGCCTCGTCTGTCGTCTGATACGGTCTGATTTGCTTTTCTTAAAACAGTATGAAATCGTCCGCACGGGATCGTTCGCGATTTTAACTACCTAAACTGACTTCTGTACAAAATTCTCACTTTGCCTCGATCATCTTCGATTTTGCTTGATCTGCGTTGATCATTGTAATCTAGGTTCATCTAGTTTGAACTTAACAATCTGCATTTTTGATCTAACCTAATTTAACCTTATATAAAACGTTCCTCGCATAAATACAAAGACCGAAAGCTTTTGTCTCGCGCTAGCGAACCTATTAACTAATGCGCTGGGTTTTTCTGCTTGATGTTGTGGATCCGCAAGTATAGTAAACACCAATACATTAAGCAAGATACCACCACAGTAAAGCGTATCCACCACATTAAGCAAAAAACTCACCACATGGGGCATAATAACCCACCACAGTTGTGCTTTTCCACTACATTAGTGTAAATAGGTTCTTGCTAGCGTGTATCTATAGGCTGCCCTAAGATTTGGGCATGATGACACCAGCCAGCTCAGAAACAGAACACCAAATATACTCTGAAAGTACTCTGAAAACAATAAAACCTTCCAACAAACGTTACTACCAATATTTAGTTCAATAAGAAAATAAAAATAAGGATAACAGTGCTGAGAAACTTGCTTACCTGGTATTTTCGGATTAAGATTGGATGTGGCACAGGTAGAAGACCAACAAGTGTTCCGTGCTGAAGAAACTTTATAATTTCCGACTCATCAGTTAGGCCCCTAAAAAAATAGCAAACATTCTGGAGTACTTATTATTTCAACTCCCCATTTTTATTTCAACACCCCTTTTATAAGCTGAACATCATTTGCTAAAATGCATACATTAAAATTTGACCAAAATAGAATTTTTCTTTGCTGTCCCAGGAATTAACTAAGGATCATACATATTTTTATGCCTGTCTTGCAAAATAGTTTTTTTTCTGTTATGCTACGAAGTACGAAGAGTTTTGTTATGCTAAAGTCATCGTTTTTGTATTTTGCAAGCCCCCCTTTTATTCAAACCCCAGTTTATAGACTTTCCAAAACATTTCCAGCTCCTTCCCGATTGTTCCGATCCCCTGATTATTCGGTACTTCAGATTAAGCAAATATCCTAAAGATATCTTTCGAAGTTCCAAACGGATAAATTGCGTGTTCTTCTGAATCTCCAAAACCTTGAAATGTCTTCCGGCAACTTGTAAAATTGCAGTCTCTTTTGACCTTCAGACCGATAATTTCTTGAAAGCCTCAGAAGCCTCCTGCTTTTTATGGCAGAAGGTTTTGGAGAGCTTCAAAACCTGCCGTTTTCAGAAGAGTGGTTTAAGAGTGGTTTCGAAAAACACATTCCGAACAAATGTGCCACTACCAAAAAAGAATTGGTTTACAAGAACACGCCCAAAGCTTCTTAGGTTTTATTTGAATTATAATAAGTTTTCTTGATTCCCTGGAAAAAGGCATAAATAGTTTTAATAGGAGGCTTCTCACAAAAAAATGACTGTTTTGTATCCGCGAAATCTAGGTAAATAATGCTAGGAACAGGAAGTTTGCAACTGGACAAAAACTTACTAAGAAAATTCAGAAATCACCGTGAAATTTCCACATGATTGGATATAGATGGCATTAAGCTATCAAGAATACCTACTTGTCAATGCAGATTTTTTCCACTTGCGGAACTAGAACTTGTAGAAGACGCATTATAGTTTGTAAAGGCAACTTCTGCTTCCAAGAATGCACCTTAAACAAAACGCGAAATCTTTAGATCTACTAGCTTCAAAAGCGAAATAGTATACCAACTATAGAATACTCTATTAAATGCAAACCCACAAAAAAGTTTATTCTAGTGCACGCTTTCTTTTCCCACACGAAATTGTGATAGCCCCCCCCCCCTAATAAAAGTTTCCATCTAACAAATACTGCGCACGCATCACAGCGGCGCTTTCTTATAAAAATTACAGCCGAAACAAGGTAAAATGTACTGTCAGATGCAGATCTCTCTCTTATTTTCATATAACGACCATGGAACAAAATTAAGATTTTTATAATTTTTCTATCTTACAATCATTTTAGGATTCAAAGCGTAGCTGTTTAATTTGTCTGCATCTCTTACTGGAGAGGCCCTGAGTGAATGATCAAACATTCTGTGTCAAACATCTGAGATTTGCCCTACAGAAAACGTTTTGCCGTTCGACAGCTCATTGTTTTAAACTTTTCAGTAGAAAAGTGTTTGAGCGGGCAATGTTTTGCGACGTAGAAAGTCAAACATTCTGCTCGAGAAGCACACTTCAGATTCCTAACAATGTTTTATTGCTTGGCTAGAGATATTTGTTCATTTAAATCTTTCAGAACTACCCTAAACATTCTAGAACTGAGTAGCCATAACTAGATGAAGGATAGGAAGTCTTCTTCTTACCCATTCCGGAGTCGGAACGAATCCGGATCCATCACCACTCGGTCTCTTTTGTGTTGGATATTCGCTGTCAGCTGGTTGCCCGTCGGGTGTCATTCGGTGTTCATCGTCCCCTCGGTGCGAAGGACTATCGCGAACGGCGTTTGGATTTTGCACTAACGAAAACGAAAAAGAATGATTTAAACTTTCGCGAGTACATTGGCAAAGAAATCTCAGACGAAAAATTCGTATTACAATGAAAACCCGCACAGAGCCTCCACTTATTAAGAACCTACAGCCTGACCTCATATATTTTTTATTCAATAAAGAAGAAGCATTTAAATTCAGCCTGATATCCAAAGAGGTTCTTAATAAAGGGCTTTTAATTCGCTCATGGTTTTCAATTCAATGCAACTTGTGTGAACAAACCATTTCCATGAACTATGCAAAAACACTGCATTCAAACCAAAAGCAGACGTGCAGGGTGTTACAAAATGACTACCAAATGACCAAATTTATAGAAAAAAAAATGACACTGCAACTTGCTGCAACTTTGGAGTCGTGATAGTAATTACCCTTTACAGCTAATTTCCCGGTAATTTGAGCTTAGTTTGAAGCCTCTTTTTGTTTTCGAATGTTAGCAACTTTAAACAGAACACTTTATTGCTGGATTGGATGCTGTAAAAACGGCATTAATTGCTGTAAAAACGGCATGATTTTTAGCCGCAAACACTACCATTTAAGGGGTTATAGCCTCGGTTAGGCTATACACTACCATTTAAGAGGTTATACCCCCCGTTAGGCCTCACTGTGAGTTCCCCGAGGGGGAATAACTAGAGGAGGAAGCTAAAAAGATAGGGGGCTGAACAGCTTTTATGACAAACCTTGGGAAATAACACAGGGGCTTTGATAGGGGGGAAGCGAGCATATTACTTATTGTTAAAATGGAGCAAAGGAAAAATATTAAAGCTACTTTACCTGTTTTCGTCGTTGTTGGAATACCTTCAAGTCTTGGCTGAACAATATCCCTGAAGCAAAGGATAAACAAGTTAGGCAATTGTTGAAACCAGTACACTTAAATAATTATAGCCCTCCCCCGTCGTGCTACTACTGACATCCCTACATAGGACGATTAAAGTTTTTGTCTATTTATTTCATGTTGGTTCTTTACGAAATTTTTTCTAAAAGATAATTCAACACAACTTATATACTGTTATAGAGTATTCTAAAATACAAGAGTGTCAACAAAATAATCATTAAAAACAATTTGAATGCTGTAAATTTACAGAGCTACACGTTTTTTTTATAAGAAAGTGGTTTACAAGAAAGTAGTGCTCAACATCTTAAAAACTTAAGAAATTTCAATACTGGATTCTTGAAACTTAAGAAAGTTCTATTTCATACTTTCAATCCTAATGTTCTGTGTGTTTCTCTTCTCTTCAGTCGTTCTTTGAAAAACGTGGTTTTTGTGCAATGTATAAAGTGCCTTAAACTGTGCATTTTTAGAAATACTGAATTCCAAAATTTTTGCTAAGAAATTCACAAGAAAGTTTTGGTACTGAAAACATGAAATATCTAAGAAAGTTTCAATACTGGCCCAAAAAAAACTTTCTTATAAAAAAAACGTGTACCTCCCCCCCTGTTAACTTCTCCAAGGACACCAAATATTGAAATCCGGTTGTGGGATGTATGCACTGATCTATGAAAAAAGATTTCTTTAGAAGTCTTTTTTTAGAGATCAGTGGATGTATGCCTGGCACATTTCGTGTCCTTCATGGCTGACAACCATCCACCATAACACAAACAGTATGGACTGTACTAATGATAACTCTCCAATTGAAAGATGATGGTCTCTACATAATTTCCACCGTAAACAGCAATAAGGTTTGCACTTAAAAAGAAACACGACAACCCTCCTAAGTAGCTGCTGGTAACGATGCAACATATATAGACCCTAACAAAGTATTATTGAAGGTCCACCTCCACCGCACTTCTTGCACCAGGAAAACTAGACCGAACTTGTCATTTTCTTTATACGGTGGTGTGCCCATAAAAGTATTGTTTTAACCGGCTCTAGAAGTTTTTCTTCAGAATGATATCCTATCCTAGAAGAAATTCGTCCAGTGGAGATCGGCCTTCGTATGGCATTGGTGGTTCATAGAAAAAAAGCTTACCCTTCTTCCAGAGATGACTCGGAATCGTTGCGCTTCTTTGCTTGAGATTTTGGGCGAGTAACAATGGATGGGTCTGTAGGAAGGTTGGCTAGTTGATGGAAAACGTTGCGTTTTCTTATAACTGCATACACAAGATGGGCATTTCCTACAAGATAAGTATTTCAGAAGATGATTTTGGAAAATTTTGCAGCCTGTTGGCAATAGACCTTTTCAAAGAGATCTGGGTCGGGCGCGAAATTTTTCTGGTAAATGGTAGGCATATCGAGTAAGGGAATCCTCTCCACAGACAAAAAAAACGGAATTGTAGTCGCTTCAACTGAAGCACTGCAGCAGATTTTACTCCAGATTCACCAATAATAGAAGAAAAAGACAAAACGGGAATCTGGGACAGCAATGTTTAAAATATCTGCAGAAACTCAGGAAGCAAGATGCAATTAAGTAACAAAAGGGAAAATACTTAATTAAATTGATCCTAGACCAGATAAACGTGGACTTGAATAAATTCTTTCAATTCAACTCCGATTAAATATGAATTTTAAGCAAAATTTAGCAAATAGAAACCAAGGCGTCGAAAAAGCCTATTAGATGGAAAACAGATAAAAATTTAAGACAACATTTGATCAATGTTTTATTGTAGGAAAAAGGAAAAAAAAGGTCCACAAAATTGTATTGCTTGTGTTTGCTTCTTATGGTGAAAGGGGGGGGGTTTGAAGGGAAATACGACAAAGCCAGACAGGCCCCCCTGTGTTACGCCTCTACGTAAGATGACAGAGGTCAAAAAAGTTTTACATGGGGAGGCACTGTAGGTTTTGAAATTCACGAGGTGAGCCTGAGGTTGGTAATTCACACTATTTAGCAATTCTAACAGTAAATGATAAGCTGCAAAGAAAGTTTGCGCGTTTGCAACAGGAACTGGAAAACTTTATTGGTGGCAGGAAGACCACATGTTTCGTTCGGGTCTTGGGGGACTAGCAATAATGGCGATAGCGGTGTCGAAAGAAAGAGGGTCAGCAACCGTATATTAGAGACGATACACGCATTTTTTTATAAGGAAGTGCTTTATAAGGAAGGTAGTACTCGGGCTGGCAAAAACTTTTTAACGGAATCTCTAGTACTGGACCGGAGACTTCTAAGGAATCTGACTTTTTCTTTAACTTAGCATTTCGAATAAAAAAATGAAGATTCGAATTAACAGAGCAAGCAATACTTATCGCCAATGGTTTTCAATCAGTATTCATTTCTACTCATCTTCTGAAACCTTTATGACCTATATTTCTTTGACCATTGGTTGTTTTTATCACAAAGAATCACAAAGTAAGAAGTTAAGGCATTGCTAAGGAATATTGAGTACTCAATTTTCACCATCAGTTAAGGAATTTTCAGTACTGACCCTGAGCCGAACTTCCTTATAAAAAAAATGCGTGTAGTCACAACTTATCATGACAAGTCTCTGATATTGACTTGGGCGACGTTTCGGGATAGATCCGTCTACCATCATGTTGCTATCTCTCAGAGAGTCAGCAACATCAACAAAACATGGATGAGGCTTAGGTCGAATGCAAATTTGGTAGGGGGCAATATTTGAGATCTGAAGAGAATTGAAAAACATCAGAAATCTCAAGTCTGTTTCAATTTTCAAAACAAAACAGCTGTTAGATAGGGGACATATCTGAGATGTGTAGAGAGTTGGCATTTGAAAAATATCGCTTAGATTTGTTTCAAGATTTGTCTTTTAAAACAAGAAAAGCTTACCTCAAGAAGATGAAGTAGTTTGTTTGCAGCAACCATTGATAATGATTTCAAGTATGGGGAAACTATAAAAAGAGATCACTATATTTTATCAATTTTATATAGATTTCAACTTAGACAATAAGCTTACTATTTAAGTACAGTACAGTACAGATGCAGTTAAGCGGACACTTTCGAAAGCGCAACAAAAATAATAGCAAACAATATGGATATAATAATAGCGGATGGCGTATATTTCAAAAACCCTTAAACAAACCTTTATCCCAAACCTAACCCTAAACCCTAAACCTTACCCTAAACACTAACCTTAAAAACCCTAACCCTAACCCTAGTAGAGTCCCAACCCTAAAATCCTAACCTTTATACCCAGCCCTAGACACTAACCCTAAACCTAGTCCTTGCCCTTAACCCTTACCCTATTGTTTGGCAGCCTTGTTTCCCTGTGAAGGGTGTCCTATAAACTTTCTCTCCGCCTCCCACAAATAGCAGACCTGAGTCCCAGTTATCGCTCATCAAACCGAGACTAGCACCAAACCGAGACTAGCACCAAACCGAGACTAGCCCCAAACCGAGATCGCTCAAACTGGAGCGTCCAGCAGTTGAACTCAATAGCGATAACTTACGACTCAAGTAATTAGTCCACACAAATAGCTAACCCCTCTACAAATTAAATAATTTAATCAGCGATCCGGGTGTTTTAACGATGTTACACGGTTCCTCAACTGTAATAAATGATAACAGCTACGGCTTCAAGAAGTTTTTATCTCAATAATATTTCAAAGCTGAACACAAAGGCGTCCATAATATAGGGGCTAGAGGATAGACTACAAATATTATTATTTCCATTCCAATTATTACGCGCGATAACGCCTGCACTGCATTGTGATAGTTGTATTCACCGCATCCCGGCGTGTTGTTGTAAGTTCAGTGCATAGCGTTCATATCTTGATGATATTGCTGCAAAGTCGGTGACTAATTCTAGTTTAAACGACAAGGAAAGCCTTAGTGTTTGCCTTTAGGTGTCTGCAGGACCGCCGACCGGTGAATTTCCAACTCTGAATAACATCCACAGATGACCTCTACAGAACGGACAGTCCGCATAAGGTTACTTATAAAATAGGATAAGAACTTAAGTAAATCATGATTTTTGTCAGAATCTCAAAAAATCCCAAAATGCACTGAAAGTTTTAGATCCCTATGTTTCTGAATACGAAAATAAGAACCAAATGTATGATAAAAAAATCCCAAAATCTCGTGGGAAATCCCAAAAGCTCTTGCTTAATCGAAAGATTTTTTAAAATCTCGTGCGCCTTTTTGGGAGTGATTAGCCCCTAGGGACAGTCCAGGGGTGGATCCATGGGTCGCGAGAAGTGCTTAAAGATTGGCAACAAGGAGTTCATGCAGAAACAGTAAAGGTCTGTGCATAATGGAACTTCTTGCTGGACACTTTACGCTAATTAAGACCTTTAATTGTATCGCCAGAATTAGCTATCATGAGACGGCCAAGATATTAACGATAATACTTTGAATTTTGGAGAGTTTCTCTACTGTAATGATCAAAACATCTAATTTCCACTGCAATTTAGAAGTGAAATTTCCTTGTCACAAGACCAGATTCTGAACAATCTTCCGCACCGAAAGTAATTTATCTAATCTAGTGTGTTAGTGCCACAAATTTTTGGAAAGTCAAAACGCTACAGTATTTGCCTGGGAATATGCATTCTGCATGTTTATCTGACCCTCCCAAGCAAACCCATATAAGGGCTATCTATACACATTTAATCTTAAGCCAATCATCTTGTCTAAGGTAACTTTGAAGTTTTGTGGCTAAGCAACGAAAGTAATACTGCATCTTATAAGGAATTCTTCATAAACAACTTAAGTTTAAGATCGTCAAAATGTAAGAAACTCCAGTGCTGAAAGGAAAAAATTCCCCCCTCCCCCACCCATTAAGGAACAACTCAAGTTTACAGACCAACGCTGCAATAAGAGGGGGGTGACAATGGCTAAACATCGCTATAAAAGCTGCTAACTGTTCAGTAAATGTTTGACAGCATTTGAGCTCCAAGTTCCACAGCATTTGAGCTCCAGTTCGACAGCTCCAGTTCGATAGTTCCACTTAAGTTCGTGGAACTTGGTAAGATCGTGGCCTAAAAACTCCAAAGACTGAGCAATGGACCTCTTGGTGTGCGGCACCTTCGAGGGGCTAAATTAAGGGGTAACGCCCACAAGAGGAGAGGTCCCGGTTCATAAGTTTTTCGCCTACTCTTTGGCCTCGTTATGGGTCATGCTTTGAGCGTGTCCAGAATATTCTTTCCAGGTCTCGGGTAACAACCAAGCCTTTTTGAATAATTTGTTTAATTTTTAACTTTCTACCATTTTTTAATTTTTAATTTCTACTATCTTTTAATTTTCAACAGCAGAAAGCGAATTGACTTTCTTTAACACTGACAGGGAGAGGGTTTGAGAGAGCTTAAAGATGGATTTCGCCTGGTGCATGTTTGTAAAGTTATGCCCTGGGTATAGGGCTAGTTTCCAAAAACTAACTCTGGTTATCACCCCCTGGCTAGGTTCTCTGAGGCACAAGTAAACTACCTAGTCTATAAGAGCAATCGGGGGTAGCTCCCCTAGGTTGCCTGAGGCCACAATTGCCAGATTACCACCCCAGGTAACGTATGTGCAGTACAGCGGTGATCGTGCAGTACAGCGGTGGTTGCGGAGTACTAAAGCGGTGGTTGTACAGTACAGCGGAGGGATATCATCAGTACGGCGGAGGGATACCATGAATACAGCGGTGGATGTTCAGAACAGCAGTGGGATGACATCCCTCCGCTGTACTGCATAATTGTAATTGTAATTGTACATTATTTATTGTTAGTATTTACAATAGTGAAACACTAATTCATACTAACATGAAGCAACTCCAGAGATTGCATTAAAGCATCATTTGTTACAAAACGAACACGCACATTTTTGTTTAGGAACCATGTTTTATCAAGCCTTTAAACTCTTTGTTATTTCAGGCTAACTTGATTTCAGCTGGAAGAGAGTTCCAGATTTTGGGCCCTTGGAAACTTAAAGATTTAATGCCATAGTTAGTTGTTCTGACCTTTGGAATTTGTAATGGATTTATTATCCGAAGATCGTGGTTTACGTGTTTTTCTAAGAAATAATCATTCATGAACGGCGGGTTCAGATTATTTAGCGTTTTATAGATTTCAAATGCAAGGAGTCTTATTGTTTGAACATGGATGGTTGTCTCATTTGATTTAGCAAGCAACATCTCATATGATGATGTGTAATCAGAGTAAACCAGTCGTAATGCTCTTTCGTTTATCTTTTCTAATTTATCTAGACTACCCTTACTGCATAGCATCCACACCAGCGGACAATAGTTAAAATGGCATAATATAAATGAATTTATAATAATCTTTTTCTCTTTCACCCATGTATTTTGCAAGACGTTTAAGAGAATTTAACTGTTTAGCAGCCTTTTGCAAATTTTATCAACGTGGCTGTCAAATTTTAAATGCTCATCAATATCAACACCGAGTAAAGTTACAATATTATCTATTTTTATTTTAAAATTGCTATTAATTTCGAAGTGATTAAATTGTTTATCTTTATTGCCAATGGCAATAGCTTGAAATTTAGAGGATTTGCAGTCATTTCATTATCTTTAAACCAATCAATGCATATGTTAGTATTAATTTTTATTAGTTGTATTAGGCTGTTTGAGTCAGTTGCAGTGATTGATATTGTATTGTCATCAGCAAAATTACAAAGAGATCCCTCACTCAAATTATAAAATATATCGTTAATGAAAATGTTAAAAGAAGAGGTCCTAGGATAGATCCTTGTGGCACACCTAATTCTAGATTGCCCCACTCACTGTAGCGTCCTTTCACTTTGACTTTTGTTTCCTTTCAGAGAGATAGCTTTTATAAGTTTTAGAGAGTTGTGTTCCACACCATAGGCGTTTAATTTAGCTAGAAGAAGATTCTTTGGTAAGCAATCAAAGGCTTTGGATAAATCCATTAAGACAGCACCAATTTGCTTATTATTTTCTAATCCACGCCTCCATTCTTCTATGAGTCTAAATAGAGCATGTTGTGATGAAAAATGTTTTCGATATGCGCATAAGTATCTTGAAAATTTGTTCTCGAAAATGGCGAGAGCTGAAGCTCAATTGCTTTTCGAAAACCTTAGAAAACGTTGTAAGTAAGCTTATTGGTCTATAGTTTTCCTTATTAAAGGGATCTTTTTCTTATACACAGGAGTAACAATTGCCTTTTTAGTGATCTAGGAAAGATCCCTTGCTCAATGCATTTGTTTAGAACATGTAGAAGTGGTCTAAGTTTTGGAAGAGACGATTTCAAGGTTGTCAGAATTAGTTTATGAAAGTCACTTAGACTTGTTTCAATCGTTGTGCTGTTTTTAAAGTTATGTTTGCGATTAGTTAGAATAACATCAATCAAAGAAGGATTACAATGTGGCTTATAGCAAGTAGGCTCTTTGATAAGATTTTTCATCCCAAGGGAAGAACATATCGTTTTAAGGTATTGATTATCTGGAGCTAAATTGAGATCACCTATAATAATTAAGTTGTCGTAATTTAAAGTTAATTTGTCTATTGATGTTATTAAAGAATTTTTGAATTTGTCATTATCAGCGCTTGGTGGGTTGTATGCAGCAATGACAGCCCATTTTTCTTTTCTTAGGTTTAATTCAAAGCATATATTTTCTATTCCTTTGTCTTCAAAATTTTCAATTCTCTTACTTTTGAGAGATTCTTTGATGTAAACGAGAAGGCCACCACCATAGACGTTTCTGTCAGCACGATGTGGCGACTTGTAGCCAGGTATTAGAAATTGAGAAGTAGAAAATGTGTCATCCAGTTTTGTTTCTCCGATTACTATGCAATCATATGAGCTTGCTATGACTAAATCTTTGAGCTCACAAAATTTATTTTAATGCTATTTATGTTAAGGTGTGCAAGAATAGGGTTTTTAGGATTCTTTAACCTTGCTTGTTTTAGATTTAGGTAGTCGCAATTTTCTTTTGTAGCGACATTTTTATCAGATTTATCAGAGATAGTACTTCTAATTAAGTTTTTAAGTCACGCAAAATGAGTTTTTATGCAGTCTCTGAAGTTGCTTGCAAGCTTTGCAGTACCTTTATCATTTAGATGCAACTTACTTCCATTTAAATGTTCTAATGTTATGTTATTGTTATCAATGTAGTTAATATTATTCGTTTTACAGATATTGCATAAAATTTCGTTCAATTGTTCTATGTTACCATTGATATTCGTATACTTGGCCTGTTTCACAACATTCGATATGTACACTTTGCACGTTGGCAACTGCTCTTTGATGGACTTGACAGTGTCGTACAATTGATCACCAATTTGTTTCGGGGTGCTTGATGTATTCATCAGGTCATTGATACCACAATGTAATATTATTGCATCTGGTGATTTGTTTATGCTTGGAATGGTATAGTATTTAAGGTCTTCAGTTTTCATACCACCAATGCTGATTTTATTCACTCTTAAGTTGAGAGATCTAGACATTTTATGTGGCAAAATGTTTTTTATCATTGAATCACCGACTATACTTATATTTTGCTTTTGACCATTATTTGAGGATGAATTTCTTGGTTGGCTTGTTTGATGATTGTTTTGTTTTGGAGGAATAATACCAAGTGTATGGGGCTGATGAGTTTGCACTGAGAGAGCAGGTACTGATATGTTTTGATACTTATGATTCTGGCTTAGTATTTTCAATTTGGCTACTGAACAATGAACAGTCAAACCAAATGGCTTCAAGTTCATCAAAAACAACTTATCAAAACCAGAAACGGTCCAATATAATTGGTTGAGGATGCTTTAAAAACTGTGCAAATGCTCTAGAATTTCAGTTGGTGGGAGTTCACCTGGGAGAAGGTAAGTGCTTGTAAAAATACTTCTTAAATTTTTTGTTGGATATCGTACTGTAGAGTGCTTGCCCTCGAGTCACGAGATCTTGGGTTCAAGTCACACCGAAGACTTTGAGCATTGTATTCCGCGTCTCTCCGCTTTAACACGGAATGATGAAAAGTGATCTTCAGGGATAGGAGTGGCACCAGCCCTACCTTTACAGGTAGCAGCTATCGAAAAAGAAGACTTCGGGTTTCCTCTGACTAAGTCCAAATAACTTAATAAACATGTTTTTTAGAGATTCTAATTCAATATGTTTCACATCTTATCATATTTTATTTACTTTACTATTTCATGTTTAGATATGGCTTCACACTGGCGCGTCTTCATTTTCGTATTGCTGTTTGGTGGACTTTTGCTGTTAGCCACAGCTGAGCATGAGGACGAGGGACAAGAAGAGAAGAACCCAGATGAAGACGTTTCTGATGATTTGGATTTGCCAGATGATGAGCGTTCATTGAAAGACGTCGCAGATCTGGACGAAGGTAGTATGGAGTTAGTTAAAGTATTCTTAAATCGAATTTTCTGCTTTAGCCCCCACAAGATGCTGCTGTGATAAAAGAAGAAATTTCACGTAGCTTTGTAGCAAGAAGTGGGGTAGCGCATGTGTCAACTCAAAAAATACGGTAGTCAAATATTTCTGGATCAAATCGGGACCGATTCAATCCTTCTCGCGTAAACGCATTGCAAAAGAACCAGAACTGGCCCTCAATCGGACCAGAGACGATCCAGTTTTTCTCGTGTAAACGGGGTCCGGAGTCGTTTAACGTATTTTTTCATTGACCTTTGAAGATTGGTCTTGTTTGTATGATGTAAATTCTTTTGTCAGGAAACCTTGATGAAGCCATTCCTGTACATGATGCCGTCCCAGGACGTCGCCGACGCTACCGATGGGGTCGTCGCAGACGCTACCGATGGAGTCGTCGCAGACGCTACCGATGGAGATACGGAAAGTAATCGTGAAGAAGCAAAACGAACTCAAAGATGCTGAAATTTAGAAATTTATTTGTTGCTTATTACCGCTATTTCCTTTATTTCTAAGCTTGCTGCTATCAGATTTTCTCGTATGAAAGAATACGAATTGAACTGAAAATTAATAATGTCTGCTTTCTCTGTTTTAGAATCCTTTAGTTTTAATAAATCTTTTAACACGGCGTCCCTTCCAGCAACAGCAAAGACGCTCTAACATACCGAAAATCTACATAAAAAAATTAGATAATTTCTGAACGGTACCAGTGTGAACCAACAACTCGTTAGGAATTTCAAAGTATTCTGCGAAAGTGCTGACATTTTAAATAGAGCAGACATCATCGAAATTAATATTTTTCACCTAATATATAAGGGGATCGGGGCATGCTACCATGGTAAATTTTTAATGCTGCCAGAACCGCTCTGGTTTGGCCATTTACGACTCCAATATGCAAAATCTAAACATACAATAGCATTTGACTGAAAAACGCAAGTGATTGCAACTCCCCCCCTTCTAGCGACCAACTCGTGCTTTGCAGACCAACGCTGTAAAACGTGAGGGATTTCATACCCCGCACTCCCTAAGTTTGGCCCCTGGTAATAGTTTCAAAATTTCGCCCCTTCAAAGCAATATGGCGGCGCAGCAGTATGCTGATATTTTTCGGGCTAAGGATTACCTTTTACACAGATATACGTGTTGATTATTGATTTAAAGCCTGCTTCAAACGCTCTAAGAATATCAGTAAAAAAGGCTGTGAATCCCATTGATCACTTTGTTAAGTGACTGATATTCGGTGCTGTTCAAGGTTGGAAACAAAAGTTGTAGAGAAATTTCCTTTATTAAGTATACATTTGTCATGATTTGCCAAGTGGCATACTACCACAATAGGTAGGATTCGAATCTGGCCTGCATGATCAATGAGCCATAAAGCTGAATGAAATCGCCGAGTAACTCTACACGTCATACAGCCAAAGGCTATGTTACATGCATATATCATAGGTAACTACAGTAACATTGGTAACACACGCATGTACAAAACAGGTGACATACCATTAACGACGATTGTAAGAAGGCAGTCGAAAAGTGGGTGAAGTCTTTGGTGGCCGGTTGTGATAATCTTATGAAAAACCTGAAAAGTAAAAGAACCGTTAAAATAGTTAGTTTCCCTAGTTACCCTCAATAATTTCAGTCTTTTTCTGACGTTCATCTTCTTAGGATTGTCACATGAACAAGAAATGTCTCCACTTTTATCGCAATTTGAACTTACCATGCAAGGCTGGTGCCTGGCCTAAAGTACGGAAATGCAGTAAGGCTCGCATCAAAAGTACAAATTCCTTTTCGGCTTAATATGAGTTATTTCAACAGCCACCCCATTCAAATGCCAGACGCGCTATGTCCTTGTTGGAGCTCATCAATGATGTGCAAGAATCGAACCGGGGCCTTGCATGAAAGGCACAAGTGCTAATCACACAACCACTATAGTAGCCGACTGTTAAGTAACTAGTGAAAATTCTGAAACTATTTCAACTAGAAGATTAAAAGAATTTTGAAGACTATTGATGGAAGCTGGTACCGAAATTCTACACTTCAAGGGTGCGCTGTTTTGAAGCGAATCGGAGAGTCGCTCCGCTATTTTGATTCTACGAAGACGTAGAAACAAAGCAAAGCAAAAAAAGTCATTGATTCGGTCTTTCAAGCAAATGTCAAGTTTCCAAGAAGTATCTTTCCTCTTTCAAACAGTTTTCTCAGCAAACTTCGAACATTCATGCAATAATTCGTAATATTAATCCAACCCCTGACAAATCTTGACACAAATATTAAAAAGTTGGTCTCGCCTTCTCCCCCGCCGTAATTTTGGCGCGAAAATCAGACTCGACCCAGTTCTAAATTATCACGTAACCTGAAGACGCATAAAAAAACCCAAGAAACCACAAAGAAAAAACCGAATCAGTTCCAAAAGAACAAAGAAAATGTAGCAATAAACGCGAATTGCTACGAAAGCAATTCGCGTGATTCGATCGGAAAAATAGAAGTAGCTTCGCTAATGCAATGAAAAGAACGTTATAATGTCGAATCAAACATTGGCTCCGCTCCATACAAACGCGCCCCATATCTCGACTCTCACACCAGCATTAAAAGTGATTCCAAATTTAATCAACAATCAATTGTGGATAATTCATGTTTACGTAGCGGCATCTTGTACTTACGATAATAAGAAGATCTGCATGGGTTCCAGTAAAGACAGGGATATCCATGGGTATCCTTGTTGTGTATGGTTTATTCAGTCGAACACCTGAAGAACAAATTTTGCGCATGAAACAAAAGAAATAAAAGCAAATGATAACTAAAAGCCTGTTTATAAAAGAAGAAATTCCTTTAATCCCCGGTCACGCGTAGCCAAATTTTTACCCAACATTCCTAGCAAAAAAGGGTTTTGATTGAAGAGCCTAGGACACCTTTCGGAAATTTCTACCTGGCCTAAGTTGCATGCAAAAAGAAGTTCGGCGAAATGTTTGGTGTAATGCTGGCGAAGTTTGGCCAAGGCTTAACTCGGATGTGACAGCCAACTGTAGTGGAATTTGACCAGCGTAATGAGTGTTATCAGTACCGAGACTGCAAACACATATCAGTCATAAGCAGGGAATTTTTTAACAGTGTAACTACATACTGGGGAAGGTTCCCCAGTAGGCCCAACGCCTTCCCAAGTATTGAGCGCCAAAATCACACAATGTCCCCAGTAGCTTGGGCCCTTGTCAATTCTCCCTTACTCACGTATTTTTTGAGTATCAACTGGAAGTTTTTTCAAAGTTACAATGGCTGTCTTTAGTTACATTATGTATTTTAGACATGGTCAGTATTGGTAAAGATAAATTAAAACGTTTTTGAGCTTCGTACAAGAAAAAACTGCGACTTTGTATTGAATATTTCCTTTGCCGTTTCTCTTTGCAGCAACTGTGACAATCTTTAGAACAATGTAGTTTACCGCAGCGTAGACCCATCTGCTTCTTTCGGTTATTACTCTTTGGACCCTGTTTGCAAATTTCCCCAGAAGTGATAATGTCTTTAAAATACCCTGAACTAAGGCGCATTGAGGAATGGTGCAAACGCCCTCTCGTATGCTGAACGCAACTCCCAAAATAAAGTTCATTAGGAGTACGGCGTTAAAACTTATTTTGTACGACAGTTATAGTCATGAGCGGCAAATATCTTCGGGTCGAGCCGTGCGCCTCGAGAGGGGCTTGGTTTAAGACGTCCAAACTTTCAATTGCCGAACTCATTACATGAATGTATTTGATTCAAATTCATTTTCATAATATTCCACGCTGGAAAGATTTTATCTTGATAATCTTGAAAAAACTATTAATTCGTTTTCCACTTTCTCAAAAGCTCTCAAACGATAAACGAATAAGCAGTTTTTTTGTGTTATCTGATACAGGTTCAGTAAATTAATCTAATGTCACTCGATGTTTTGTGGTTCACACAAAAAGATTATGGGAAGACAGTAATCAGAGATTCGATTTTTGTATCATTTGATTTATCATTGAGCAAATCTAAAATAAAACGGGATGGCTGATTGATACTAGTACACTCTTTTCTTTAATAAGCAACCGCTCAATAAGCAACTAGGGCTGAACTAACCTTAACATTAAGCAACTTGAGGGCTCAATTGAACTACTGTAAGCAATTAAGAAGTCAAACAACCAAGCTTATTCTCTTTCTTGTGTTAGGAAATTGTTCTTCGGTCTTATGTTTTGCATGTTGACGTTCTTTAACTAACGTTTTTTCACTTACTGTCTCCCAAAAGTCATGTTGTAGGCCTAACAGATGACGATTTTGACCCCCGAAGTTAGGGATGGTTAGTAGGCACAAAAAATGTTAAGCAACGTTCAAGCAACTTTAAAGGCTGAAATGTCTAAAATTTTAAGCAACTTTGAGGGCTGGAAGAAAGTCAAGTTGCTTATTAAAAAAAAAGTGTATCTTGGCATCTTGGATAAAGAATTCAACATACCGAAGTTCCTCTCTCCACTCAATAAAAGCAAAATGAAAACACCAATATGCATCAAACCAATTCTAGCTAAAATAAAAACAAAAATTTGTCAAAAATAAATGAATTTATGCACGCATGCGAAGCAACGCAAAAGACACCTAATGAGAAAAATTCAATTTAAGATAAAAGTTGCTTGAAATAAAGGGTGTGTTCTTCTAAACCAATTCTTTTTTCGGTAGCTTTCTTTTTCGGAATGTGTGTTTCTCGAAGCTATTCTGCTGAAAACGGCAGGTACTATCAAAAGCAGAAGGTTTCCGGGACTTTCGAGAGATTCACGGTTTGAAGTTCGAACGTTGGAAAGAAACATCAATTTTACCAGTTCCGCGAATGGCTCTGGGGACGAGGCAAGAAAGAAGTTTGGCGCAAAAGTTTTCGGATTTCCAGAATTCCTTTTTCTTTTTAAAGCATGGATTCTGTTTTTGGAAGCTTTGAGAGGTCTAGAAGAACACACCCAAAATTCATAGGGAAATGGCATTTTCATAAGGAAATACCATTCCTTTTGGTGAATAGAGCAGAATTTCTTCCCCAAAAAGACAAAACATCTACTGTATATAAAAACATTACAAGCATTGTCGTTTGTATTAATGAAACCAATAAGCATCTATGGAAAAAATAGTCGAAACCATAGTTATTTGGAAGGAAAGAGCCCCTTTCGAGAAGATTAGGACAGCTTGAAGCGTCATTTTCAAAAATCAAAGAACTCTTATTTCTTCTTTCGAAAACATAAGGGTGTCTAATTTAGTACTTTTTGATAGTCTTATTACATGAAACTAAGATTCCGTTAAGTCGGCCTATTTGGGAGGTATGAGAGCTCGCTCAAAGCCATTCAAATCAATTTTGTAATGCAAATTAATGTTGTTCTTAGTAAATGCTGTTGCTGCCTCACGAAAAAAGGGGCTCACGTTATGGGCCCAAAGCCAGGAAACAGGAACAAAATACACTCATTTCCTATTGGCACATATTTCAGTCGGATGGAGGAAAACGTATTTCTCACCCACTATAAGATTGATTTCGGAAATTTTGGACATTTCAGCATTATTTTTAGCCATCTCAGAAAACAAAGAGGAAATTGAGAAATTCTACACATAAATTTCACTTCAATTTTATACTTGTACGGTTATTTTACTGAAAGCTTGTATACGCTTAAATTCCTTTTGACTTAGAAAATAAAGAAAAATATTTCATTTTTATTTTTTATTTTAGACACTAATGCTAAGCTTCTCTTTAGAAGGCATTCAGTATATTGGTAGGTAGGAGATAGATAATTTTTGCTGCTTAAGCCACTCTGTTCAAGACTTGTTAAAACACATCATTGTTTACAGAATAAACCAAGTTCTATATTGAATACGAAGAGAATAATGGTGATTGGCGATTTGATGACTTCAAATATACTTACACGGGTCTCCTCTGGCGTCGTTAAGGTGATATAGTATAGGCACAAGAACGTTTAAGACATCACTGCTTTTTAACACATAAAACAAAAATTTCTAGAACGAAAAAAGATTGTGTGAGTGAGTGAGATTAACGTAATTTAGGAGGACGTGGCTATGATAGACAGAAACAGTCCTTAATACCGTAAATACCCTCCCACGAGCTTGCCCTTTTAATTTAGCTGCCCATCAGGTTGATCATAAACACTCCTCTGATAGTGTATGTGCAAGCTCCTGGTATGATGAATCAAGAAACATCTTTTATATAGTCGCTGTGCAACTTAGTTTCCGTCAGAACGTTATTTTATTCGCAGATTTTCAATTAATTGCTCCTCTTTAAGACAGGTTTTAATAAGCACCCAGAATATGCGATATTTCAAGATGCAATGAAAAGACGAAACATGTTTGAACATACTTAGGTTTTTCGTCTGATATTCGCTAAAGCAACGTGTGCCAATCAGAAAGTGAAACTTTATTGGTACTGCATTCCAAACATTAAACAGCTCACAGGAGTCAGGACACAACAACATGACCGAAAGCAGTATATGAAGAGTGGAAGTGAACAAACAAGCTCATTTCGGCCTACTCTGAACCGACTTAGTCTTTTGATGTGGAAACACATTGCGAAATGAATCAAAGTTTCCGTATTTCATTACTACTTGCAAGTTACCAATTAAACTCAAGCTTTGGAATTTACTATTCTTCATGACAGTCACCTCAAACTCCAGGCATATGTGACTGTACGATTTCCCCCACCGATAAGCTAGTAGTATTTAGTGATAAGATAATTATATGAAGAATATCGTCTTGTTATTAACCAAATTTATCTTGTTCTTAGTATATCTCATGTTAGCTAATGCTGTACACTTGACTTAACATAACAAGATGCCTAGCCTTAAGCATATTTAATGTAACTTTTACCTTATTTAAATCACAGAGTTTCCAGAACAGAACCAACAGTTCTTGATGAAAGCCAATCTTTTTTGTAGAATTAGGCAGGTACGTCTGCAAGAAATACAAATTTCAATGTTCTGTTAGCTATCGATCGCGGGCAATTAACTGAAACGAGCCTAACCTAACTACCAATTTCTGCAGTCAGTTCATACTGCTTGATACATAAGAGCTTCAATTTGTACCTAATATCTTTGTACTGTAACTGCTTTAGGAAAAAAAAAACAAATAAAAAAGGTTCGGTAGCTTTGTTCAGTTGTCCAATTATCCAAGGCTTCGGTGCCCAAATTATCATCAAAGCCATACGTTATTGCTTATCTTCTAGAGCTATTTTAGACTAAATACATTCTTCGCACTCTTTCGGAAACAGCTACTAACAACTACAACGACATAATAGCTGTTTTATCAGAGTGGAATTAGATGGAGCGGGAATGTGGGGTGTGGAGGAGCGTAGACTACGTTGAATGTAATAAGTCTAGAGCCCCTTTGCTACACAGCTTTAAGCTCTCGTCCTACTTGGTTCTGTTTCTGCTATTCAGCTTTTTCCAGTAATCTGGCAATGCCTTCCTAATTCGAACCCATCAACTGTCTCATGTCACTTATTGGTGTGTGTCCTTATTTTTAGTGCATCACGTGTTCTTATTGTTCATAAAAAGGATTAAAAACATAAGTAAAATGTTTTACTTAAGAGGCATTTAATTGAATTGTATTGGCGTCACATTACGAACATTGAATTGAATTGCTAAAGTGTTGATTATTTGTATTCTACAATATAATATATATGCTATACTATATTTACTATATTATAGAATACAAATAGTCAACACTACAGCAATTCACTTCAATGCTCATAATGTGACAGCAATACAATTCAATTAAATGCCTTTCTAAGTAAAGCATTACTTATGCTTAATCCTTTTTTATGCAACGCATTCCAGTTTGGGCTTCCTGTGAGTAGTGTTGTATACGACATGATACGTTTGCACCTTATAATTAGGATTGAATAAAATGTAGCTGAGTTGAATTGAAAATGGGATAAAACTGCCCACCTGAGCCAATGGATTTTGTAATAGCTGCGTAACTCCATGCAGAATGAAATGAAAATCCTAGAACGAGATGAAACATACAGGTTTCGAAACAGAATCCAAAATGTCTTGAAATTATAACTAGGGGAGTAAATCATAGAGACCAATTCAATTTTCGATAGGATTCGAAGGTTTGAAGTTCTTATTTGTTTCAGGAAGTAGATCTCTGAAAACGGTATTTTTTGCAGATTTGAAGGCCTTGAAAATGGGTAAAGCATTTGGTAATGGGTAATTGGTAATGGGTAAAGCCGGTAAAGCGTTTGGTAGACTGCGCAGAGATGGTAGACTGCAGAACGGGGGAGGTTGAGAATTTCAAATTCCAAAGCTTCCCAGCTTTGTTTTGGAAAAATAACACTAAAAAGAAGGTCATCAATGGATTCGCGCTTACCTCTTCTCTATGGATCCTTGTCAAGTAATTGCAAAACAAATTCTCTGGTCCAGTGTGCTAGAAACGAAACACAACTTTTATGCCCAAAGGTGTCATAATCTCATTAAATCATTAAACAGAGAAACAGAACTTTCTCATGAGCAAAAATGGTAAGTGGTGTCAAAGAACGGTGTCATACTTGATTATATTATATCTATCCTGTTAGTCTTAGTTATGCTAATTATCTTGTCTTAAATTAGTAAAATATTATGTTAATTTCCTTTTATCTTTTAGCTGCGGCCCAAGCTAGATAAGCTTCGCTTTTCTTGGGTCGCGTAAAATACATACTTTTTTAGATCCTTGTATTAATTTGATGTATTTTACAAATAATATGGAATTGAATTAAATTGACTGATTATTTCATCATACTGTAAGTCTGGTTTTCATATTGCCGTCGTCGTGACGGAGATGTTCACGTGCCCATAAAATCGAAAATAAAATGAAAACACACAGGAAAATCCCCAAGTACATTAAAATAAAAAAAGTTTCGGACAATCAAACTTTCTGAAAAGATTTTGTCCGAAAATTTAATAATCCAAACGATTTAAAATCGCCTGAAAACATGTCCGAAACTGAGTAAATATATTTGGACTTATCAAGGCTGTTTCTGACACCGTAATAGACATGATAGTCACCACTTATCATGACAAGCCTTTGATATTTAGTTGGTATTAGGACAATCTCTACATGGTATTTTGTATACCACGTTTGATTTTCGAGATCGTCAACTTGTCTTTTGGCCTTGAAAGCGACTTTTTAAGTGTATTAGGGAATAAAAAGTACACCTTATATTGGGCAAGTGAAAAAATCCGTCGACCTTTGTCTAAACAAAATATAAGGCAAACAAAATATAACTTTACGACCACTGTGGGAAATAACAATGCAGATACAATAGCCGCACTGCTGCGAGCAGAAAAGTTACATAATATGATGTTACCTCGAATCCTTGGTCAGCGCCATGCGCTTGTTCGATCATATGCTGATGCTCCATGTCGTAGTCAAGGACAACGATTAACAATTGCAATGCGATTTCAACCAAAGGCTCACGAGAATCAGTGAAAACAAGATGGTTGTATCTAAAATGAGTGAAGTAATATCAAGATTAATCGAGTCAAATTAATTCAGAATCAAATGAGTCGAGTTATTATCAAAATTCTTGTATTGGTCCGCAACGTTGACCCTAGATGGTGCATACACAAAGACGCTAGGGTGGTCAAAAGTGTATCGTGGCACTTTCCAAAATAACGTAGGTTATCAAAGAAAAATGACAGCGGACATTGTTGGAGAACCAAATAAGCAGTACATAGGCTTCGTCATCTATAGACACATCATTGTTTAACGCACGGTATCTAAAGTGTTTGAGCGGCTCTTGGATAAACAATTAACCGAATACATCTCAACTTATCTGTCCAATTTACTCTTAGGTTTCCCAGGAGGTTATAATACTCAACAGGCTTTAGTTCGATTCTAAGAAAAATTCAAAAAACGCTAGAGCTGTTAGAGCTGCTTTGATAGATTTGCCTTCGAATTTTTAAATCATGACCTTCTGATTGCTAACCTAGAAGCTTATGGACTAATTGACAATTGACTAACTCGCAGACCAACCCGCAGAAGACATACACATCCCGAACATCCCGTTTTGTTGCACCAATGGTAGGCAAAAACTTTTGAGAGTATCAAAAAGTAACTGTTAGGCTATATACATTACGAACTGGTTTCCGACACATAGGAGCCCAGAATTACGATTCGTAGGTAGTTGCGGTGGTCGCATTGAGTTACTTCACTCACTGGACACGGAAGCCTCTCTGTTGAGTTGAATTACTTGACACAAACTACTCGGCTTTATCGATTTTCGAAATTTTCAAACTCTACAAAAGTAACACCAATAAAATTGGCAGCCAGAGGTAGGATCTACATTTTTTCTGGACTCCAGACTTTTTATATCTCACAACTTCTAATATCTCAGAGCTTCAAAAGTTTTCTAGGAGAGGGGAGGGAGAACATGGATCAGCCAGCCAATCAGAGTAGTGAAGTACAGTGTTCTGCATTCTGATTAGTGCAACAAATAACTGTCGTTGAGCGTGTATGAGGGGGTAACAAGGTAGTTAATATAAAAATGAATAAATCAATACTTACGGTATTCCATAGCCAACCGGATCATAAGAGCAAACGATGTTAAGCAATGAAGTAAATAACGGTAGAGCATGCCTGTTAGAATAATATATGTGATATCAAAAGCAAACATGACAATAAGCTTCTTATTAAATAAGATGTACAAAATATTCAAATCAAGAAATCATAAATACAGACTTCATTTTTGAACGTTTCTAATGATCTTCATCAGCGTACGTACTCTGCATAGGATCACTAGATCGTAATGTTCAAAAATGAAGCTTAAATATTTATGATTTTCTTGATATCAAAAGCGTATATTTTTATCAAAAGACTCTAATGCATGAAATGAACCAAATTAAGCAATTAAGAATATTAGCGTCTGCTCAATTATTGCCCAGTGTTTCATCGTGCTCTTTGCACGTGCCCACTTGACCTCACTGTGTACGTACAATCATGCCTTTATTCACTTGCTTTGGCTCTCGTGCCTCGATAAGCACGTGTCTTCAACAGTGCCGTCGTTCCTGCGAGCCCCTGTATCTCTCTAGTGCCATCTTGCGTGCAATTAAATAGGCACATGCTCTTGTGCTTTTTTCTTCACAGCTCGCCAACTGACTGTTACTTTCATCACTGTTACTGCTGTTATCCAACAAAAGGCATGGCAACGTACAGCTTTTATCAACACCATCTTTGTTGTGAAGATGCCGTCACACTCTCTCAGTACCAGTAATATAGTGTTGATAGCCTGGATGTATCAAGTGACTTCGTGAATGAAAATTTTTCTGAAAAAATGAAAATCAATTTTACCTATTTTCTGATGATGTAAAACAGCCGAGCCATTTGTTTGGAGCAGCCTGAGCATCTACGGCAAAAAGAAACATTATATAGCTTGCAGTTTCTTTCAACTCAACTACCGCTACTACAATCACGCTAAAATATTACGTCACAACTACTGAAAAAGCTGCTCTTTGACCCACTCCCATCACAATATTAACTTCTTGGGTTGTTTTTTGGTGTGCCAGCTTGCATAAATTTGCAATACTGCAACATCAAGACAACACTGATTGTGGTTGAGGGGGTATTTCTGACCGCAACAAAAACCACTTTTAACAAATATTTTGGCTGTGATTGAAGATGTGCAGAATCCTTGGGAGTTAAGTGCAGAAAAAATATTACGCATGACACTAGTTTTTGGGTCGCAGCCACAGAAACTAGCAGAACTTTTTTAATCAAGTTAAATAGATTTTCTTACGGAAGCGCTCACAAGTAATGTCCTCCGGATAACCACATTCAATTAATATAGATCTTATCTTGTTCAATTCCTTGTCAAGCTTTGTTCAATAAAAATTTCCCAAGTGCCCGATGAACTTACGGTCAAATTTCGTCATCAATTATATGTTTACGAGATTTTGATAGCTGTCCATAGCGACTCCAACCCATTGGCGGTACATTTCGTTGTTAAAGCCATATACGGACCTGGTGGTGGCAGAATTCATGAATTCGATAAATAGCCCTACCTTACCAGAGAAGGGCGGGCTAATAAGCTCCCCTGGGTATAATTGTTTTCAGAAGGCTGCTCAAGCTGGGACTCATAGATTCATTACATAAGTGCCACTCTTCGCAAACAGCATCGGCAGCCTTTAGCAACAGCAACAACTATTTACTTTGAAATTGGCTTTTGCATGCAAAAAAAGCGGCCACTCTCAATGCCAATAAGATTGCAGAATTTCAGTAGCTGTACAACATTTTAACTGGCTCATTCGGATTCGATCTTGGGACAGATCGATAGGCAGAAAGACATGAAGCCAATGTTTGATCATTGTTAGGAAATGAGTCTCAGTGAAGTGAATTGCTGTGGTTGGTTAGTTTAGATTTTATGAGTGGAAACAGAGACTCATGTCTACGATACCAATAGAATTATTAATTTGGCAAAATTGAGAAAAAACTTACCAGCGGGAGACAAATACATGGCTTCAGAGAAGCAAGTCAGTAACAGTTTCAGTAATTCAGCTCTGTTGTAATCATGTTGGGCTACTTGTGGTGGTGAGCTGGCAAATCCAACGCCTGCCTCCCTGATAAGAATAAAAGGTGCGATTACTGAAAACACTGAGAAACCGATGATTGGGACCCCGTCTACACTGTACCGGAAAAAACTTGTGCGGATCAAAGTTGTTTGGATCGGCCTTGCGTTAACACTGTGGCGGATAACTTTGATCTGCTTTGAATAACCGTTTTCAATTGTGCCGCCCAAATTTGGCCGCGCAGGTCAGAGCATGCGTAGTAGTCCATGATTAGTAGAAAACGTCAATATGTACCAATTTTATTCAATTGCACCGGAATTTCACGAAGCTGTGGCACTTCACGTTAGCTCGATTTGCTTTCCTCAAAAGTGAATGAATAATTTATAGTAAAAATTCGAAGCAATGCTTTAATGATGGACTCTTTAACACTGAAAAGTCAAGTAAGAAGGGTCTATTTTCTATTTTCAAAATATCTGCACTGCGTTTGAAAATTCCTCTGATATTTTAAAATTGTGAATGAGTGAATGATTTCCAAAGAAGATTTTTCCACAAGTGGCATACCACAATAGATGGGAGTCAAACCTGGTCTGCATGACGATAGAGACAACGAAGTTTCCACTGAGCTATAGAGCTCAATGAAATCGCCATTCATGACAAATATGTACAAATATGTATGGTGCTCAACATAGCCGAAACACGAAAAGTCAAACGGGAGGAGAGCTTTGGGCTGTATGAATTCAAAACAATTCTTGCTAAATAGCGTTTAAAACAAAATGTCAATTCAGCTTTTCGTTCTTTCTGATTGGTGCATTTCGAGCCGCATCTGGGTATAAATTCCACCTTAGTCTATTGTTTCGGTCCGTTTCTGGCATAAATACTCAGAGGAATGTCAGATGAAAAAAAAGCTTTTAAACTATGCCCGAAAATGATTCCACTGTTCATCGCAATTTTAAATTACTTCTTATTTATTATTTCTAGTGGTCCAGGTGGGGAAGTGTGATTAAAAACGTACTTATTGGATAATTATTTTAACATGTGAATGACATTTCTAGCTTTACTTTCTGTAAATTAAGGTTTTTAACACTAAGTTGTTCAGCGCTTTAGAATATATGTATATAGATTTTAGCGCTCTATAAGTGCATTGTTGTTGTTATTATTATTATTATTATTATGGTTGTTCGGATCACCCTGTTTAAACTGTGCCGGATAGCAATCAGCACTAAAGTTATCCGCGTTCCTAGCCGAACAAACTTTGTGCGGATAGCCATTCAAATAGTCATGCGGTTAGAGCATATACACTGTAAACGCAAGGCTGATCCGAACAACTTTTGATGCGGATCCAGATTCATCCACCACAGTGTAAACGGGGTTTGAAGAATTTCAAAAGGCTTGCATATAAAAAGCAAAGGTGAAGTAGCAACGACCCTTACCAGATAAAAGCGCAGCTATCAATATTGGACAGATCCTCTGGTGTTTCCTGAAACACCGATAGCAAAAGAATATTAAATATTTTCAACAACACAAAAATAATATTTGCAAAACTGAAAAAAACTTGCCAAAGGGTAAGACAGCGAATAGAAATGAATAATAATTAAAATCATTGACAATAAGTATTGGCTTGCTCTCTTTTCATGTACTCAGATCCAGTACTTGAATTCCATAAGTTTTTGCCTATCCGAACGTACCTTCCTTATAAAGCACTTCCTTATACAAAATGCGTGTAGTTGCAAGGGAGAATACTTTTTTGATAGTAGACATATTTTAATTTAGACTCTGGTTTAAGGGTAAATAAGGTAATTTTTCAGTTGAAATACCAATAAAAAAAGCTAGACCACCCTAGGCAATTGTTTCTGTCTGTTTCTGATGTTCACTTGCACACTGAGGAGTGTCAGAAGAAAAAAGTTTTGCAGTATGTCCAAATCAAACATCACATCAAAATTAAAATATTTTCCTTTGGATCCTCAAGTATTCTGACACAACTGTATCAAAGACGATAGCAAACAGACGCTACAATATACAGTATTTGGTTAAGGTGGCATCCCGCCTTTAAAAAATTAAAGTTATAACTTACCGGACCAGTTCTCTTTGCGTAGACTGTAAAATCCGGACAAAACAATAAGTCCTACAAACAAAAATATCAACAGATTCAAATATGAATACCTTATCGGGAAAAAAATTTCGGGGAAAAGGAAACTGAAATGAAAAGAAAAAGGAAGATTAAGAATAATAATGAAGATGTTTTATTATATAAAACATTTTCATTATTATTCTTAAACATCTTCCTATAAAACATCTTCATTATTATTCTTAATCTTCCTTTTTCTTTTCATTTCAGTTTTAGTTTTTCAGTTACCCGACCTGTTTTTTTCTCCCTGAATTTTTTCCTCGACCAATATCTTTCCCCGGCTTTTTTCCTTGACTATATTAACTTTCCCCCATTTTTTTGTCGAAAATTTCATTGCATGGTTATTTACACTTAGAAATGTTTGTATGTGCATTGTCTTTCGCTGTTTACGATAGATTGCATATTGTCTGGACAAAAGCAGCCAATTCTCAAAATTAAACGAGGTTCTAAATAAAAAAGTTCAAAGCAACCGTTGAAGCAAGTAGTTTAAAGCGAGTAGAACTTACATTCATTCAAGAGTTCCAAACAGAGTGGCAATAAATCAGTACATTTAAGAGGCAAGTTCTTACTTTTAAAAAAATGGGATCTACTTACACAAATTGCATTGATCAGTAATTGCGCCAGGGGTCTTTGTGCATCATCTTCGCCCTGAAAATCATAAAAGTGAATTTAAAAATGTTCTGTCTTGGTTCGAGTGTTGGTAGGTAGAGGTTAGGGGGCGACAGGGGTAGGCACACACTAGCTAAAGCGTCAACTTTTTTTAATGTTCTTGAGACGTTTTTCATAACAGCCCTCCAACGCTTAAGATTTCAAAAAATTGGAGAAAAAAGTTTTATATGTAAAATTTTCCCATTACTTAAGTTTCATATGTATAATTTTCCCATTACTTTTTCGCGTGTTTGAATGAATAAGAAAAAATAACGTATTTCGACTAATCTTGAGATGCCAGCTGTTTTTTAAAATAAATAAATCTAACATTAACCCATTACCTCTCCACCTGCATTAAGTTTATCATCATCTTCATTCTAGCAAAACAAAAAGATTAAGAAAATAATAAAACTGCTAATATCGTAAAAGGTTCTAGGTCAAACGATCAAACATTGTTTCCAAACATTTGGCATTTGTTTTAAGCAACCGCATCGTAAAACATTTATTGACAAACATTTTCCTTGCGACAGTTAAGAAGAGTTTTGAAGATTTCAGAGACACCATTGACAAATTCTGCTTGTAAAAGTCAAAAAAAAAATTTGGTCTGTCAGACTTTAAGCGTTCGTCGAATGCACTTTTTCTTTAATAAGCAACTTGACTTTCGTGCAGCCCTCAAAGTTGCTTAAAATTTTAGAAATTTCAGCCCTCAAAGTTGCTTAAACGCTGCCTAACATTTTTTGTACCTACTAACCACCCCTGTCTTCGCGGGTCAAAATCGTCATCTGTTGGGCCTACAACATGACTGTTGGGAGACAGTAAGTGGAAAAACGTTAGCTAACGAACTTCAACATGCAAAACATAAGAACGAAGAACAATTTCCTAACACAAGAAAGAGAATAAGCTTGGTTGTTTGAATTCTTAGTTGCTTACAGTAATTCAATTGAGCCCTCAAGTTGCTTAATGTTAAGGTCAGTTCAGCCCTAGTTGCTTATTGAGCGGTTGCTAATTAAAAAAGAGTGTATTTCATTTGCCTTTTCAGCTCGCTGGCATAATCACAAGATGTCTAACTATGCACTTCTTGTTCTAATCACATTCGTTATTGTAAGTTATACTGCTGTCACACTGCACGATTAAACCAGCTTTATCTAAACCAGTTTAACAAATGCTGCATTATGATTGGTGAATCCAGTAATTCAATTGATTTGATTGGTGGAAATCTAAACTGGTTTAAATAAAGCTGGTTTAACCGTGCAGTATGAAAGCAGCATTCGGCTTGGAGAAATCCATCCCTGTGTTAAGCAATCAAAGAAATGTCCTGAGACTTTGCCGGACATCCGAACGTTTTATTGGGTATTTTAGGAGAGTTGAATTATTGTCAATTTTCTGAATATACAGGCCAGGTTCAAATCATACATATTTGTATCTATTTTTCATTCCAGGAAAACATTAGGATAGATCAAGTACAGTAGTTCGTTTTCTGATGAAGTTAGTGTGATAACAAAAATGGAGCGTTTTCTATCTGTATAGTACAGGATTGTCGTAGTGCAAAGGTAGCTCCAATTTTAAAGAGCGGTACCTACTCATGATAAGAAATTAATTTTTTTATTGCAAACTCGTTAAAGTATAACAAAAAGTGAATGATGATTGATAATGAATGGAGAATTAGCAGACTTGAGATAATGTTAAAAAAAACGAAACGCAGTTTGTTTTTTTGAAAACTTAAGGTGGGCAAAAACCATGCCAACATTGTTGGCCAACATGTTGGCTGAAAACAGGCCATACAATCACAACATCTGAGAAGTTTTGCGTTGCTGACGTCATCTACAAATGATCTTTAACAAACATGACCAAAAAGGAAGCAGCTATTAGTATATTGCTCGCTCTTCTGGTTGACGACGAAGATGAAAAAACTCGTGGTCCAACTCAAACCACCAGTTTAAATCTATTTCTCATTTTGAGTTCTCCCAAATAACATCCAAAATTGAAAATGTTGTGCCAACATGTTTGCTATGCTTCGCCATGGATTGCAACTAATGAATTTTGCTCAAATTGATGAAAATGTTTAAAATTGTTTGCCAACTTGTTTCAACAACATGTTTGTTTGGACAACATCTATAGATGTTGGCCAACATATTGGCAAGGTTTGCACCTGACTTAACAGAAAGTATTATGGAATACCTGTCCAGGAATTGTGGACCAAAAGAATCCTCTCCAATCGGGATCTTCAAATATGTATGGCAGAAGTCTTGTCAACAATCTTGAGCAGTTTAAAACTGCAAAAACCATATATGATACTACATTAATACATGATTAAACATTATGGCAATGAAAAAAGTTAGATGCTAGATAACATTTTAAAACCTTGATGCAAATTTTTCTGTTTTCCTGATGTGCATAAAAAATAACCTGCCTGCAGCCCCCAATTCTTCTCGTAAACCATAGTTTAGTCTTTACAAAAGAATACCTTACGTGGGGTGGTTTTTTCAGGAAATTTGTCACAGAGATAGCTAAATTTTACAAAATGTGAATTATCATACTCACCAGCTTGGTGTTCAAGCTGACCAGCACAACCTGTTGCAGTTGCATTAACCAGCTTTTCAACACACTAGAAAAAGTTTTATTGGGCAAATTAATGAATATTTCGGGAATATTTCACATTACAAAGATGAAAAAACATTGGTTTCTCTGGGAAATCAACTAGGAAGTGAAAAGGATTTACAAAGATTGACAAGAACAAGGCAGTAGACCATTATGTCTTTCTTTGGGTGCATTTAATCTTTTACTCTTCTTCGTTTTTGGAAGTTTAACAGTATCTCACAGAAAAAGCAGATTTTTAATCTGTATTTTAGGCTTATTTGCAGACTTCGCAGAGAATCGACTTTTCAGCTCATCATCCGTCTATTTTGACATTTCATTTTCTTTGCTTCTAGTTTTCGAAGTTGGCTTAGTCCTAAATTCTCAGAATATGATGATTTTTCAATACCCAAAGAATAAATTATTCATTTTTAGCAAAGGTAGCTCTAGCTACTCATGTGAGTTTCTTTATAGAAAAATTAGTTTCTTGAATACAAGCCAAGCATTTACATTCAACAAATATGTGTCCCAATCACTACAGAGAAGGAAAGCTTAGCAAAAATAATTGAGCCTAAATGTAGAATTGTTTTATGAGAAATTCATCAAAGAGTATTGCCTATAAACATGTTAACAAAAAAGGCACATTATTCGCTTACTCAATCGAAGAGTCAATAGAAGAAAAAATTCTTGTGCTAGGATGTATAAAAAGATCTACCTTGTAGCAAAGCGTTGCCAAATTTGAAGGACATTCTTCTCTGAGAGTTCTAATTTCAGAAGCAGGAATCAAAGCAAATAAGTCATTGACATTTGAGATTGAGTCACTCCAAAACTGGTCCCAAAATATTTCATCACTTACTTCAATAGGCTGTAAAGGAATGAATAATGTATGTAAAATCAACACAAATTAAAATTAAAATTAAAATTAAAGTTAAAATTAAAATTGAAATTGAAATTGAAATTGAAATTGAAATTAAAATTAAAATTGAAATTAAAATTAAAATTAAAATTAAAATTAAAATTGAAATTGAAATGAAAATGAAAATGAAAATGAAAATGAAAATGAAAATGAAAATGAAAATTAAAATTAAAATTAAATCAAAATTAAAATTAAAACTAAAATTCAAATTCAAATTCAAATTCAAATTCAAATTAACTATGATAAACCTAAGATAAAACAAACTAAAAATATATAAATTAAAAAAATTAAATAAGATGTGAAAAATGAAAAAAGTATAATTAATAAAATGGAATGAAATAAAATGAAATAAAAAGAAGAAAAAAAATTAAAGTAGAGTAAAGATCAAATAACAAAAACACAACAAAGAAAGAAAGAAAAATTAAAACTAAGGAAAAAATAAAATAAATGAAATGAAAAGCAAAAGATTTAATAAGTTTAAATCAACCAAAATAAGTGAAATAAATATGAAAAAACTGAAGCTTAAAAAATGTTAAAAAAAAAACACAAAATGAGTAAGAAAGAATAGAAGAGATTAACTAAATGCTATGTAAAAATGAAATACAGTTTTAAGAATAAAATAAAATAAAATTGAATAAAATAAAAATATAAATTTGAGAAGAAAAAGTCAAAATAATTAAATAATATATTCAGAACTAAACTGAAATATTCAATAATAAAATCAAAAATCAAATAAAAAAACATTCATTTCAATAAACAGAAAAAAGAAAAGCATAAAGAATCAAAAAATGCAAATCAGTAAATGAATGCTACCACCTGCAAGAGGATAATTAAATCAAATTAATCCTGAAAACCATGTGTGTCTATGACTGGTGTAAACACATTTCAGAGAGGAGTGGTGGATTATGTATCTGAAATATTATTCTCATTCTCAATATCCAGTTCTAGTTCTGATACTCTTAAGTTAACATCATTAGAACCCAACAGCCATAAATTTCTGAGATCCACTGTGCAGAATTTACAAAATACTCCACAAATATTTTTCCCTTTTGCAGACCAATTCATGTTTTGCCAAACAATTTCGAAGCATCATCCCCCCCCCCACCATAAGGTAAGCCCCTGAAGGCATTAGGCTTTGTGATCAGCAGGTCATGGATGTTGAAGAGACCACTTTCTTACAGCCAAGACATGAGTCAATCCACTTGTATGATGTGTCCCAGCCACTCTGGTTTTCCGCAGCAGTCACAACCCCTCGACATAGTGGGCGTCCCTCTGCTTGCTTGGATTGCAGTGGGTGAAGTTCCAGGTCTCAATTGCACGCAACCTATGACCTCCTTAATACTCATTAGTGAATTTCCATTGGACACCCATTTATGGATCCTGCCAACTTCCAGGTGACTGGCAAGTCCTCTACCACCCACTGTTGCGATCAGTAAGTCACACCAGCACACTTGCACTGTTCTACTCAATGTTACTATTTTTCCTCTCAAATTGAGAGGTTTTTCTGACTTTTGAGTAAGGTCATGCCGTTCCCACTAATGCTATCACTTGATTGAAAACAAGGTATTCATTATAGAAAATCAGTGTATCGAGGCAAAGGCTAATTAATGCCTGTGTCAAAAAATTAATATTGCTCGCTGGGTCACAAATTGCAAGAGGTTTTTGATCAGCTTCATTTTTCTTGATGAAGATATCAGGAAATCACATGATGCAAAGGCCACTGATTTTTATAAAAAAATATTTTCAAATTGCCCCTTGACGTTGCTATCAAAGTGAAAAAAAAAAGGTTCAACTGGGGCTCTCAAAAGGCCCTGGCTGTCCATCCTTTCATTTATCCTGTTTACTTGTTAAGCAACTGGATGTATGTCTAGAAAAATTATGAACAAAGTGCTTGGACAACTTAGTAATTCCACCTGGATAAAGAATTTGAATTAGGAAAGACTCATGAATTAATTTTTCATGGGTAACATCCTTTGGATGTTTAGGGGGTGGGGGTTTTGATGTTTGACGTCATAGAATTTTATAAAGACATCAACTTTTCCAATGAAATTTTTATGAATTACAAGGCTGGTCACTTCAAATCTATATTTTAAACCATGGACAAGTATCAAACAACAGTTTTAATCATCACTTTGTAGGAGCTCGAAGAAAAGTTTGAGACATAATATAAACAGTCAAGACTTTAGCTTTCTCAAAAAACCACACAAAGACACAGGCACACGCACGGGTAGATGACAGGCTCTTATCTCTAGGGTAAATAAAGACGACCTCAAGATCATGACTTTTTTATGGGCCTACATTTTACATGGTCAGTCTATCAATCATCAAATCATCATGATCATAGATCAGGAATAGGCCCATCTGACAGTCTGACGCGAACAAAAAGTTGTCAACCTACAGCAGAGTATTCTTACCGTTTTCTTGCTTGTAAGCTGGACAACAGCTTGTCGAAAGCTTAGCTTGCTGTCAGTTCCACCATGATACATCATACGTGTCACTGATTTACAAAACAACGCCAACAAAACACTACTTCGCTGCCATTTCACGCTTCTGATCTTCAAAACCAGAGCAGAATAAAGAAGATTTTGCTTTGTTTCTTCAGTTGTTGTTGTGGTTGTAACAGCGTTGTGTTGTGCAGATCGCCGCGCGGCATTGTCGTTGCGGTTGAAACAGCACTATCATGAAATACAATTTCATTTCTTTTTTATTTATTGTTTTGTTTCGCAGGCTTATTTTCCCAATTATCTTTTGCACCAAAAGATATTTTGTCACTTCATTTGTCAATCCAAAAATTGCTCTGTATATTTGTCCTTTTTATCGAACTGAAAGGCAATATTTATGGGAATGGTACTTACACTTGTTATTATAAGGAACACATTTATAAGGAACTCGAGGCTGAAAACTCCCAAAAAATTAAGGAACTTTAAGGAACTGGCGAGGCTCGGATGAAAAACTAAGAAACTCTTTTTAAAGAACAAAACGGTTTGTACGAAAAAGAAACAGAAGTGCAATATATTTCCCATCGTTCTTCCCCAAAAGGCTCCGTTTATACTTAAAGTTAGAAATGAACAATAGTTTATATGGATTTACTGTAAAAATAAGTATTTATACATATCCCACGACAAGGAAAAGTATAAGGAACTTTCAGCCTCATTTTTTTGAAAAATTAAGGAACTCCAGCCTCAACTCAGACCAAAGGTTCCTTATAAAAAAAGAACGTGTAGCTAAAATAGGGGGGTCATATGGAGGGCAGGGCCTTTTTAAGGGGAGAAAACTAGGGGGCCAAAAAATTTAAGGGGACTTATTGTTCTATTGTTTTATATTCAGCGTTTCTTTCACAGTGCGAGCCCAGTCTTTGCATGTTTTCTTAGCCTTTTTGCCAGGAATTCATGCACAACCAGTCGCGCAGAGCTGGAGAAATAACAAGGGGACATCTGTACTTCAGTTGAGAGTGTATACCGTACAAGTCACACTGATGCTACAGTTGGCTGTAAATGCGCCGACGGCGTACTGGGCCACAGAGATTTTCCTAATTAGGGGGGTCTGGGGGCATGCACCTCCAGAAAATTTTTCAAAATACAACCTCAAGATTGGCCTAGATTGGCTTTTCTTGGCAGTTTTCTTTGAGAGGACATTGTACTAGGGGGCAACTTTATGAAACTAGGTGGGCAATGATAGGGACTAGGGGCATTTGCCCCTAGTTACTATGTTAAAAAGGCCCTGAAAGCCACGCTCCTCCGCAGCACCTTTCTAGAAATGAGCGAAGGAAACAGGAGGAAGGAATAATGACTCCCCAGGTCAAATAAGGACGCTGTGGAGGAGCGTGGGCATTATCATATTTTATATCAATTCTTTTTCTTGCATTTTCAAGAAATCGTCCTAACCAATGCCCTTTTAATTTGTTATGGTTTTTAACACTGTCAATAGACCCATCATCTCCCATTTTTCCATGTTTACGTTTCTTCAGTACTTTGAATGGAACTTGTTTTGAATGTCCTTCATCTCCCATTTTACCTTTCTTTGGATTTCTTGACTTCTTTATTTGCATCTCACTGTTTTCATCGTTTGTAGACTTTATTCCATTACCCTCTGTTCCTGTTTTCAGCAATAAAGGGTTATTGAGTGTTCCCTGATCCAAAGTTCCCCTGTTCCGTAATTCACGGTTCTTTGACGATTTAGCTGTTGTTTTGTTGACTTGGCTTTCAGGATCCCAACGTTCCTTCTCAGATAATTCCTGATTCCGCAATTTAGCGTTGCGAGGTCCATATTCCGCCGTTCCCTGATTCCGAGATTTATGACTCCGAGCTTCATCTTCCCTTGATTCCTGATTATGAACCAATGATTGCTGATCCACCCTTTGCTGATTGCGTGATTCCTGATACCGTGAGTGTTGGTCAATTGTTTTCTCTGTTTGATTATTTGTTGATTTTTGATTATGTGATCCCTGGGTATCCAACATAAGTTTCTCTGACATTTGATTGAGTGATCTCAGTGATTCCTTTGCTGATTTTTCATCTGGTATGCCGACACAATCATTTCGACTTGATTTTGAAAATTTTGTTTCATTTTCTTTTCTATAAGACTCCAACTGTAAACGAAGCTCTTTTACTTCTTCCAATAACTTTGCATATTCCTGGAATTGAATGGTTAAAATATTAATAATCTAATCATGATGGACATAACTTTATTCTACATCCTGATTCGACGGGAGATTCATGCCTCAGGAATCTAGTACACCCTGTCATAAATTCTATACTTTTCACAGAAATATTTTGATATATTAGGGTCAAACTTTAGGTAAATTTAGGTAATTTGGTAAATCTTTGGATTTTTGGCAAAATTGGAGTAAAGTCAGGATAACTTTTCGTTAAAATTGGTATAAAAACACTAAGCTATCAAAAAAATAGCAAAAAAATATATTATGAATATGAATATCTGTAAATTGGTCAATAGAGGAAGGTTGGGTTATATCATACAATATCTTTGAATTGAAAATTTTAGAATAATATATAACTGTATCAATATGAAATACCTCAATACATTGTTCCTTGTTGAATTTCTTATGCTTCTCTCCTACTTCTTGATTTTTATCTGATGAATTTGATATTAAAGTTTTACTTTCTGTCTTTTTTTCTTCAACAACCAGAAGACTCTCTTTGATAAATAAATTTCTTCTTCTCTTGTGGTATCCTTGCACAGTGATTTCTTCCTCAGAGAAACTATCTTCAATTTCATCCCATTCCTGTCGACCTGTGTCACTCAAAGTTGGATAGACTGCAAAAATATAAAATAATGAAATCAGGATCAGAATGCAGTGGTATTTAAAACAATACACAGTTAAATCTGATTCATGCATTGAAACTGGAAAAATGCTTCGGAAATTTTATGCACCAGACAGATTTACATGGATACTTTCTTCGTCCCTCGTTTCAATCTTATTCTGCGTATTCTCGTCGGACCGGGACCCCACTTTAAATTTTTTTATCGTCAATAAGAAAAAAGAGCGAGCAATATAAACATACAACAGCTTCTCGACAATGACCATGGTGCAAACGATCATATACACTTTTTTAATAAGCAACTTGACTTTTGTCCAGCCCTCAAAGTTGCTTAAAATTTTAGAAATTTCAGCCCTCAAGGTTGCTTAAAAGTTGCTTAACATTTTTTGAACCTAACAACCACCCCTAACTTCGTGGGTCAAAATCGTCAACTGTTAAGGCCTACAACACGACTAACTAACTAACGAACTTCAATATGCGATGCAAAACATAAGAACGAACAGTTTCCTAACAACAAGAAAGAGTATAAGTTTGGTTGTTTTACTTCTTGGTTGCTTAGAGTAATTCAATTAAGCCCTCAAGTTGCTTAATGTTAAGGTCAGTTCAGCCCTAGTTGGTTATTGAGCGGTTGCTTATAAAAAAAAAGTGTATTAATGACGTCAGCAACTCCAAACTTCTCGGCGTTGTATCTTTGGTGTTGTGACGGTATTGCAAGCCGTACCAATTTGTTTGAGTATTCTCAGGCAACATGTTGGCCAACAATGTTTGCACGATTTGCGCCTACGGCGTCGTTCAATTATATTGAACCAATTTCAACTTTTTTCTTATCCGTCCCCGTCCACGACAACATGCTTCAAAACATGTTCTCAAATCATCGTTCGACTATATGGAAACCAGCTCAAAACAGTGACTTACACAGTACACACTACTTCCACAACTTTAAAACGTTGCTGTAAAGGTCTCTAGAAATCTTATCACCTTAAACCCTATCGTTTTAACAAAAGTCCCTATGAAAAATCCCTATTTTAAATCTTGTACGCTTTTTGAAGGAATAACATCAAAATTGCTATAAACAGCGGAAACATTTTTCGGGCATACTAGGAGGAATAACTGCCCCAAATGTTTGAGACATCCTTATGAAAAATATGCAAAGACAAATACAAAATTCAGTATTATTAATCCTACATCTAAAAAACAAGAATTAATTGCTATATCTAGTGATATATATGATTATTTTTATGTTCATTATTAACTTCACTCTTTTTATCATGTTTTACATCAACTCTTTTCTTGCATTTTCAAGAAATCGTCCTAACCAATGCCCTTTTAATTTGTCCTGGGTTTTAACACTGTCAATAGACCCATCATCTCCCATTTTTCCATGTTTACGTTTCTTCAGTACTTTGAATGGAACTTGTTTTGAATGTCCTTCATCTCCCATTTTACCTTTCTTTGGATTTCTTGACATTTTTAATTGCATCTCACTATTTTCATCGCTTGCGGACTTTATTCCATTACCCTCTGTTCCTGTTTTCAGCAATAAAGGGTTATTGAGTGTTCCCTGATCCAAAGTTCCCCTGTTCCGTAATTCACGGTTCTTTGACGATTTAGCTGTTGTTTCGTTGCCGTGGCTTTCAGGATCCCAACGTTCCTTGTCAGATAATTCCTGATTCCGCAATTTAGCGTTGCGAGGTCCATATTCCGACGTTCCCTGATTCCGAGATTTATGACTCCGAGATTCATGTTCCCTTGATTCCTGATTATGAACCAATGATTGCTGATTCACCCTTTCCTGATTGCGTGATTCGTGATATTGTGATTGATTATCAATTGCTTTCTCTGTTTGATTATTTGTTGATTTTTGATTATGTGATCCCTGGGTATCCAACATAAGTTTGTCTGACATTTGATTGAGTGATCCCAGTGATTCCTTTGCTGATTTTTCATCCGATATGCTGACAGAATCATTTCGACTTGATTTAGGAAATTTTGTTTCATTTTCTTTTCTATAAGACTCTAACTGTAAACGAAGCTCTTTTACTTCGTCCAATAACTTTGCATATTCCTGGAAATGAATGGTTAAAATTCTACATCTTGATTGGACAGGAGATTCATAGCTACCTCGGGAATCTAGTACACCCTGCCATAAATTCCATACTTTTCACAGAAATATTCTGATACATTCCGGTCTGGATAAATTTAGGTAACTTGGTAAATCTTTGGATTTTTGGCAAAATTGGAGTCAGGTTAACTTTTCCTTAAAATTGGTATAAAAACACTTAGCTAGGTATCAAAAAAATAGCAAAAAAATATATTATAAATATGAATATCTGTAAATTGGTCAATAGAGTAATATCATACAATATCTTTGAATTGAAAATTTTAGAATATTACAAAACTGTATCAATATGAAATACCTCAATACATTGTTCCTTGTTGAATTTCTTATGCTTCTCTCCCCCTTCGTCTTCTTGATTTTTATCCGATGAATTTGATGTTAAAGTTTTACTTTCCATCTTTTTTTCTTCAACAACCAGAAGACCCTCTTTGATAAATAAATTTCTTCTTCTTTTGTGGTAGCCTTGCAAAGTGATTTCTTCCTCAGTGAAGCTATCTTCAATTTCATCCCATTCCTGTCGACCTGTGTCACTTAAGGTTGGATAGACTGCAAAAATAAAAAATAATGAAATCAGGATTAGAATGCAGTAATATTTAAAAAAATATACCTATTTCGTATATTTTTTAGTCCAGTACCTATTTGTTTACACATTTGTTCATTTATTTATTTGCCTGTTTCGTTATTTATCTTTTCCTTTTCTATCATTCAACCAATTGCAAATAAGTAAATGTACAATGAACTTTTCGGGCAAGCAGTTTGTGTGTCTACCCTCCTCAGAGCCTTTTTCGTTCATTTATTATCTATTTTATTTCTTTATTCATTCATTTATTTAATCATTCATTTGTTAAATTATATATTTATCTATTTATTTATTCATTTGATGATTTGTTCTTTTATTCATTCGTTTACTTGCTGATCCATTCAATCATTCATTCATTCATTCATTTGCTTGCTTATTATTTATAGTTATCAATCATTACTTAATTGCCTCTTCATCGTCCATTTATTTATTCATTTTCTTTAGATACTTATTATTCATCATTTTATTTATTTATTTTTATTTGTTAAGTAATTATTTATTTATTTTTATTTGTTAATTAATTAATTAAAATAATTAACTAATTATTTTATTCATTTATTTCATTTATTTTTCATAATTGACTTTTCTTATTATGTTATGTGCTCATTTCTTCGTTTATGCATCAGTAATTTTGTTAATTTCTGCATTTATTTGATTATCTATATGTTTATTTAATTGCTGCATGGTTTTTTCTTTCTATCTTTAATTATTTGTCATTTATTCTTCATCTATTTTTTATTTTTTTAGCCTAGTTAAATTCACGCACGTATTCCTTCCTTTTATTATTGCTTATTTCTTTTCTTTCTTGATTAGGTATTTATCCATCTACTGTTTCTATTCATTTGTGTATTAACTTTATATTTACTTCTCTACCTGTGTAGAATAAACATACATAGGAGAGAAAAATGAAAACTATATTGAATAAGAAGAAGGAAAATGACAGCAAAAATAAAAGTGAACTCCCGTGCGGGAATCGAACCCCGGCCACGGCGGTGAAAACGCCGGATCCTAACCACTAGACCACACGGGACAGCTGAACAAACAGGAAAATTTCATCAAGTGTACGTTGACGAAACAGAAAGACAGACTTTCTCTGCAGTGTGATTTTGTAAGGTCGTCTTATGCAATCCAACGTCGAGCAAGTTTTCGACGCAAAAATCTTATAACTTATAAGGCATCCAAAACTAAGCCCTGTAAAGTTCCCACTATACTGAAGATAACGTAGCCTGCAATAACGCTCAACTTTACAGATGAATGATAACCTTCCACGCAACAAATGATGCATGATGCATACTATGCATCCTCCACTGGTACTGATGCTAACCCTCCACGTTGCACTGACACCCTCCACTGTACTGACGATACAATTTTTTTTCAATAAGCAACTCGACTCTGGTCCAGCCCTGGCTCTTTTCTGGCTTTTCAATTTAATTGACCAGTTTGCAAGGATGTACAGTAGGCCTATAAAGAAAGCTATTTCACCAATACACGTTTTTTTTTTATAAGAACACTGAAATTGAAGAAAGCCATGAAATGTTCTTAATTTTTCCGATTTGAAGGCTCAAAATGTTCTTAAAATGTTCTTAATTTTCTTGCTTTTTAAAAAGCTGTTCTTCTTCAAATTAGATGGTAATTGCTACAAAAAGGGACGCACATGTAAAAATATCACATAAATGCACAATGATTGATAGTTCACCTGTTTTCTAGAGTTGAGAACAGGACTGTGCAACTGAAGAAAGTAAATTCTAATTTTTTTCTAGCTTCACAAAGCCTTGTAATGTTCTTAGCATGTTCTTAACTTTTTAGCCTCTGAAGCCTTATGTTCTTATATACTTTGTTCTTATAAAAAAAAACGTGTAATTTGAACAAAATCCCGGCCCTAGTTGCGTATTGACCAGTTGCTTTTAAAAAAAAAAGTGTTTCCCTCCATGGTGAACCGGCACCCTCCGCTGTACCGCACATCTTCCACGTTACTACTGCACATAACGTTGTAGGGGTTGTTTTACCCTACTCGGCCTTAGCCCTTATAAAATCTAAAACACTGATCTACGAATACGATAATTGTGAAATTAAAACACAGGTAGGCTACCAACCCATAAATGCATCTTCAGCGCACGCCAAAGGAGTTTGGAACGTCACATTGTATCTGCATATCCTTGGCTCTTCAATTTCTTCAAATTTTTCTTCAGTACCACACTTGAAATATACCTTTGCAAAAGAAGAAAGCTCTTACCTACTAAACAGTAGTATGGTTGAGTTTTAGCTTGATTTGTATTGTGGCCAACACGGAAAACAGCCGCATGTAGTTGAATAGTCTAAAGGGACTAAAGCCATGCTCATGTCGACATTGGACACAGCCAGAACTAGTTGCCGACTGCCAATAGGCGATTTTAGGAACTAAAGCGCTCTGGCAACTAGTTCTTTTCGACGGCAACTAGTGGGGGCAAAAAGTCGGGCATGTTCTTCTTCTGCTGCAACTGTTTTCCGTCAGTCGCAGTCGACATGAGCACTCTAGCTACCGCGATCAACCGTACCCTAGTTCTGACTAGTTGTTGGAATTTCAACACAAGCTGGCAGCTAGGCAGTTACTAGTAATTGGCGTTAATCGTATTGAAGGTCGACATTAGCCTGGCTTAAGTGAGGAAAAAGCTAGGTTGTCCAGTAAATGTTGTCCTATAGTTGAGTAGTGTTTGAGACAACGAAAAGACTCAACAGAAAAAATGAAGTTACCAAAAAAGATTAAAAGATATGTTGGAAAATAGATTATTTGTAATAACATATATACACTATTTATTCCCTTTTTCATTATATTTTTTTTCTTTTCTTCTTAAGGAAATTCAAGCCTGAATTTCATATAGAGCTGTTTTCAGGAGGTTTAGAAGGTGGGACTTTACTGTAATAAAGAACTTTAAAAGAAGCCTGTTTGTAACCGGACAATGATGCTACAGCGTGCTTTTTTATCGAAGATGTTATGATGTCATGGTCTAATCCAGCTGCAGCATGGCTTCAGAATCTTAGAGGTGTCGGGGCTCGGTGGGTTCGAGTCTAGCAATAGTAGCGTCACAGTCAGAATCGAGGAGTGAGGTCTCGTTAGCTTCTATACTTCTAGCAACTTTACTAACAATAAGTAGGCATCTGGTCTTGTTGCTGTTTTTATTCATTTGGACATCACTTGTTATGTTGTACGCTTGCATGTGTTCGTAACATATGGATTTTAGCATTAAAATCAACTTTTTAAATGGATTAACTTTTAACCCAAACATGCGTAGGGCTAAAAATTAAGAAACTTCTACTAGGTCCTAAGCAATGTTTCTTTAAAAAAATCACGTATTCACCAAAAGTATTCATGCATCCAAGTACCTTACCAAAACTTCTCTCTGTATTTCGCCAATGCAAGTTTCGCCATTAGTCATCAACATGTATTCAAATGTATCATTGACGATATTCCATTCTTTCCATACGCTGAAACACAAAGTGGTTCAGAGTCACTGAAAGAAAAGCTTGAATACAAAAGGACCAGTGAGAAGGGACATTTCAGGAAAACTGGAAAGAAATCACTTCAAGTGACAGAAGAGATGCAAAAGTACGTACTGAAAACAATGTGCCTACTTCTGTTGAAGAAACACTACAATAACCTGACTACTCTCATATTCGAAAGCTGTGGTGATTTTAGCACTCACTGCTCCCTTTCTACGTTTCTTAAATTTCAATTGTTGTGTGATTTAATTTTGAATTTGGGTCATATGCCAGGGAATGTTCTCATTCCATAACTAACTACATAAGCGACTTAAAAGTTGATTTTTGTCTGTTTCTTCGTAACATATCTGTATTTTCTAAACCTCAACATGTAATTAGAATCTGGTAAATTGTCTACCCTTCGCGACATTTCTTGATCCCGTCCCATAGAATATTAAACTTCGAATGTTCATTAGATCAGAAGCACAAGCGCTAGGACAGCGAAACTTTGCACATAGGCTATGAATCTTAGATGCTAGATATGAATTTGGCAAAAACTCCAAACATATAAATAATTGTTCAAAAGTTCAACACTGGCTGGTCCTGGCCGTGACGCTACCTTGGTTTTGGCCCCTACCCTAACCACACCGACTTCACTGGCACTTCACGAGTCAGCTGGACTGAATGACGAACAAACAGCATCTTCAAAGCAGATATTTGTTTTAAGTGAATTTTGACTTACCCTAAAACTCCATGAAATGCGTTCCATCTGTATGACTGTTCCCTTTGTGTAACATTATGGAAGGGGCACAACTCGTATTTGAAGCTATAAATGAAAAGCAGACGTTAAAAGTTGAAATTTGAGATTTGAAAGTCTTGCCAAAAATCTCTAAAACATTTCGAAAAGAAATATATGCTATTCAACTTAATTTTCTAAACCTAGAACACATTTTTGTTGTATAGTACGTAATTCGCAAAAGAGCTATTTTTCAAATGTTTGGCGCCGATTTCTGGTTCGTACGTAGTAATTTATATGAACGCTTCTCTTCAGTTTATTCGTCAATCATTGTGTCTTTTCACGTTGCACGATCAAGCGAGATTTTTTGTAGACCAAATTTAAGGCATGTTTGAACGGGAAGATCTGTTTTCAAGGACCCAAAATTTCATTGCATGCAAACAATTTTGTCAGTCTGTGACAAAAGAGATTCTTGAAAGCAAAACGTCATGAGGTCGCAATTGTGCCTAAAAAGTCTATTGGTTGATCGCATTTTAAGCCTGTTGCACCCAATTTGCCCAAACATTGCATGGCTACTTGAATTTTGCAGACGTTGAAACTCGAAAAAGCGTAAAAAGTGCAAAAGTAAGCTTCTCAAATTGAAATACCGGAATAGTTCCCCCTTCAGCACATCTATCAGTTAGGAACTAATATCGCTAATCATATTGTGAAATATTTATTAGTGGGCACAAACTATATCTGCCACACCCTGAACAGGGCCCTTTTGCTTTGCTAGCCACCCTCCATCTATGGTGCCAGGCCGCCCCTGCTACTTGAGAATCTGAGTTTCCAATGAGAGAGTTTCTTATACGAAAAACAGCGTTTAATATTTACCTAGACTTCTGCAACTTAAAGCATTTTCCAGCGAGCGTAAACAAGTGAGGAGGTCCTAATGAAAAGCAATAATATTTATTTCGCAATACAAGGATATCCACTTTAAGGACTTTTTGGATCAGCAAAGCAAAGATACTGAACTATATAAAAATCCTACAGACTAACTTGACACAGCTTCCCCAAATTTCGTCGACCATCTAGATGGGAAAACTCATCGTTCTTCGTCGTTTTTCGATGAATCGTCGTCAAAATTCATCTTTTTTCGCTGTCTAAATCGAAAAACTCGTCACTCTCGATTGACGTTTCTACACAAACTTTTAAGGAACTTTCTGGATCAGCAAAGATACTGAACTACAGAGGAATCTTATAGACTTAGCTGACACAGCTTTCCCAAATTCCGGCGACCAACTAGATGGGAAAACTCATCGTTCTTCAACGCCTCGTCGTTTTTCAATGAATCTTCGTCAAAAGTCGTCTTTTTTCGCTGTCTAAATCGAAAACTCCTCACTTTCGATGGACGTTTCTAAACGACTGCAGCACCTAATTGATCCAAATGTTTAACCGGATACTATTGCAGTGCATTTTGACATTCCATTATCTCCAAAAATAACAAGATATAGCCAAATAAAAAGTTGCTTAATTCACCTGATAATGTCTGTGGCTTTACTTTCGCTGTCAGTTTCTGAAAAAATTCATGAGTGGTCATTTAAAAACATAAATGGCAGAAATAAGAGTAGATCTAGACCAAACCAACAAAATAGGAACAGCTTGGCCAAGTTTTAAGCCCTGTTCAAGTTCAAACGCTCTCAAAATATTACTGAAAAACACTCATACTTTAAATCACTGAACATTGTGCTACATCACTGAAAAACATATTGAAGATCCGAAATTTTGACCTGATACATCAAACAGTATTTACGGCTTTTAATATTCCCACAACAAGACTGAACATCATTGCTAAAGAATACTGAAAGCCTCTAAGCAAGGTATGGTATGGAAACGCTCTCTACATTTAACTGAACAATGATCTTCAGCTTTGTTCAGTGATATGTTCTGGGCCCTTTACACTATGGCGGTAAGAAAAGGAAACGGCATGATTTCATGTCGGATGAGGAAAGGGGAGTCCCCGTTTATACTATGTCGGAACGAAATGAATACGGCATGATTTCATGTCGAATGGGGAACGAGGAGACCCCGTTTACACTATGCCGGTATGAAATGATTAGCAAAGTCGCCGTATTTTTCTAAAATCTATTGTTTCATATCAACAAGAACAAAGAGTATTCAGAAAAGCGTCAAAAAACTGTGCAGAATTTGACCGTTTACACTATGCCGTTTCAGATGAAGCAAGTTTGCGTTCCGTATTCATTTCGTGCCACACCATAATCATATCAAAACTTTGCAGGCTCAGTGTAGACACGAGGCCAAAATGGCATGGTTGCGTTCCGCTTACGTCTCATACCGCTGTAGTGTGAATGGGGTCTAAGTGCGTTTGAGCAGGGCTTTATGTAACTGAAATGAGATAATGTACCCAGTAAGTTGTCAACAGGGTCTTGAAGTTGTTTTTTCATGACAAATAAGTCATACGGGTAGCAGAGGAAGTGCTGTGACCAACAGAACTTAAAATGGAGAGCAATAGAAGGGTGGCAAATAAGAGAAGAAAGCCGATGAAATAGACAGATGAAAAAAAACACGTAAAGCTCACCACTTCTGGAGTTGCAATTTGCTGAGTCTGAACACTGTCAAAATGGAGTTCAAAATTTAGATTACTTGTACAAATTGTAAAAAGATTTCTTCGTTTTTCTATACATTTTAGGTATTTCTATACATACGTTCCACAAGTAACAGAATTTTTCGGTGGGTTTGGAAAACCTGGGCGGCACGCCTAGTCTTTTGAAAAATGAAGTACCCGTCTAAATGATCAATTAATCAGCGTCATATGGACATTAAAGACGGTAAGGGATAAATGGCAAGCGGTAAATGGTAAATGCTGCGGACAGTTTCAGTTAACTCGAGTCATTCTTTCAAAATCGGAAACATGATTGATAGGCAAACAGTTTTGAAAGTTCAAATGTCTTTTGCCATGCTTGTACAATTTACCATTTTCAATTTTTTGTCAATAGCAAAAGGTTTTTCGTGTCAGAGCAAAAGGTTTTGGTACTTTATTTTGCGTTATACCTCAGCTAATCTTAAGTCATGTCGACATTGCACACAGTCAGAAGAATAACTGATGAAAGGCAATCTTTTGGAACTAAACATTACGTAACTGAACGGCCTGTTCGACGTGAGTGCTCTGAGAACAGGACCCCATTTGATAGCAACAAGCTCGTGCATAACAGGAGCATAATTCCAAAAAGTTTAGCTTGCTCTTCTTCGAAGTTAAAGTCGGTTTCCACACAACTGCATTCTTTCCTTGAGCGGAAACTCGGGAGCTTTTCTCCACCTCGTAATTACACAATACAACAGAAATGCCGCTAAATCAGTTTCATACAACCAAGAGACTATTTACATTATGAATTTTAAATCAGTTACATACCCAGTATTAAGAGAGAATGGTCCATCAATTATCTTTATCTTTACACAATTTATTAATACAATGATGCTTGCAAAGTAACACAGCCTTGAAAGAAAAGACAAAACAAGATATATTATAACATGGAAGTATACACACAACCTTTTAAGTCTGGTTTCCATATTGTCATAAATGATGGTGATGCCATGGTCATGTTCCCATACAATTGTAAGTAACAGGGACAACAGGGACACAGGAAAATCCTCAAGAAGTTGTTGATTTTGTGCAGCAATAATATGGTAACATAATATTTTAAAGCATTTCTCGGTCGACTACAAAAATAAAAAACATGTTCCTCCATACCAAAATTTATGCTTCCATTACATCGTAAGAGACGGGAGGATGTTGATCAGCAACGGTGGGCATATTGCCACATATTCATTTTCTGACATAGCAAGTAGTGCAAACATTCTTAAGATATGACAATCAAGGAATCTAAGGTCCAGTACGATAATTTCAAACACATGATACTTGAGTGCTTTGCCTTCAAGCCCGTTTGCAGAGTATGGCTTTTTCCAACGAGATCTCCGGTGTGCAAGGGCCCCTTTCTATTGTTCTATCCAATTGTTAGCCTGTTGTTCTATTGAAAAACTTGGGTGTGCAAGTGCCCAACTCTGCAGTCTGGCCTTCAAGGGGTCTATACCAACATCCCCTGCACAACCACGAGCACTGCCACGAGCACAAGCATCATCAAATTTATCATACCACAACAAACGTCTTTATCACCATCATCATAATTTCATGGTTTTTGTTCACCATCCTCATCTTTTCAGTGTCAATCATGATCATCTTCAAGTCTTGAAAATTGTCATCATTATGATAACAATGATAATCACCCTCATCATCATCATCATAACCACTGCCAGCATTGCAATCACAATCGTAGATTACATCATCATCATCATTGTCATCACATCTTTCTCATCATCATCATCATGATCATATTCATCATCATCTTTTAATCAACATTGTCATCATCATCATCATCATCATCATCATCATCATTACCATCAGTATTGCCATCATCATCATCATCATCACACATCTTTTTCATCATTCATGATCATAATGATCACGAAGGCATCCAAGAATAGAAAATTACTTACCTTGCAATACTTCTGCAGGCCATTTTAGTATGTAAGTTGTCTAAAAGACGACAAAACTCATGGAATCTGCTTCAAAAAACTTGAGATTTTAGAAAGCTCAACTTCATTACTTCGAAATTTCAAAATTGATAAATTGAAGGAAATAAAATATCAGAACGAGGCAGTAGATCGAAACGAGACAATGTTTTCACTTTCAATTCAACTCAATGGAATGTATAAAATAAAATGTAAACAACCAAACAAATTGGATTGATTTGCAAAATTACAAATAAATAATTGTTTTTAACATAAAAACACTATGCTGTGTATACATAAAGAAGGATTTATAAATAAACAAGGAAAAAGGAGCTTCCAAGTAAGTGAAATTCAAGCTGTTGTGAGGTCGGGAGGCAAAACATGAAACGTGCAGGATAATCAGATTTAATTACCTAATGACTCACTTTTCACTTTTGCATTGTTCTCTGAGTTTGTCACGATCATATTAAATTTCACTTCCGCCTTGAGAAGATCAAGGTGAACTGAACAGGATATAGGACAGGAGGAAGAGATTTGTGGATTTCGTGTGCTTTCAAGGGGCTTTCAAATTTCAATTTTTATAGTTTGTGTTTCAGTCAAGCAACAATTTCTGTCTTGCATAACATATCAATCAACTTAAAAACCGACTCATGGACAAGAGAGGAATTTGCTCTTCATACAGAGAAGGATTTTTGTATAAATGTGGCAAAAACCGTTTACAGGTGATCACAATTTGCTTGCATTGCAAATATATGTTTGTAAAAATGGTGTTATGCAAGTGCAAAACCAAAAGCAAAGTGTAAAACAATTTACCACTTATTATTGGGAGTACATAAAACTGTAATCCATAATCTTTGTTGAGGCAGATTTTGAAATTGCTTTTTTTTTCTTTTAGGGGTACAAGAAAAGATGGTTTGTTTTGAATCAAGCCACAATGAAATATTATCCAACTCAGGATACTTCTGTAAGTTGATAATCAAAAATTTCTGTTTCTTGCATTTGATATTTGAATGATTTTTTTCTATATCTTTTTATATCATGCAAAAATGATACATATTCTTTCTTCTTTCAGGAGAACAATGTTTTGGGTTGCATTGATATGGGCAGAGTAAGTTTTTAACTCACACAAAAGATTTTTCAATTCATAGGGCTGGGTGATGCTGATGATGATGATGATGACAATTATTATTATTATTATGTTGATGATGCTCAGGATAATGATGATGATGATGATGATGATGATGATGTTGGTGATGCTGATGATAATGATGAAGAGGATGATTGTGGTGATTGTGGTTGTTATGATGATGATGATGATGATGATGATGATGATGATGATGATGATGATGATGATGTTCTTGATGATGATGAGATAATGATGATGATGATTGTTGATGATGATCGTTGATGATGACAATGATGATAATAATGATTATTATGGTGTTGGTAATGATGATGGTATTATTGAAGATGAATTTTCATCAATATCTTTTCAGGTTGTATCAATAACAAACACTAAGAATGTGAAAAATGGATTCCAAGTTATTACCAATTCAAGAACGTATTACCTGGTAAGACCGTTAGAACTTTTCAATTGAATTTATTCAAGAAAACTGTTTAGAGTATTGAGAAATGTTTCTAAAACATGAACACCATATTTGTCTACTTTGTAGTCTGCAAAAACATCTCAGGAAAAGGATGATTGGGTTTCTGTAATGGAAAAAGCTTGCCTTGAAGCAAAGTAATTTTTTTTATTTACGCAATGTGTCTATAACAAACCAGTCAATTTCTTTGCAAATTAGCAGATCGTTTGACAGATGTAGGAGGCACTTGGCACAGCTATCATAAGGCTTTAACAAGTTGCTTGTAGCTACAATGAAGTTAATAATACAGTAAATATACAAATTTTAATGCAAATTTTGCAGCCCCTTGAAAAGCAAGGACTTGCAAATATTTTCCAAATTTTTTATATTAAATTATATGCAAATTAGGCAAAATGGGGAGTTTCGAGGGAGCGAACTATTGTGTTTCAGTGGAATTAACATTGTTCATGGAATACACTCCAGTAATTATAATTTTTTAATTATCTTCTATACAGTACCTATTCAATTATCCGACCCCTCGTTTATCCGGAATTCAATTATCTGGTCCGTCAAAGATGTTCCACTAGGAAAGCATTATTCAATGAATATTCTATTGTTCTTTGCAAAAATTACTAGAAAATCAAAATGTCATGCAGAAATGATCACAAAATCACTCAAAAACCTCAATTACTCTATTATACAGAACGTTTCATTTGAAAAATAATTTTAAAAAACTACTCTTGATAGTTTGTAACTGGTTTTTGCTGTGATTATACATTTTTGATTATCCAGTATTTTTGATTATCTGCACACATTTTGAAAATCTTGTGTCCTGAGTAGGCAGGTAATCAAATAACTACTGTAATACTTAATGTTTCAAAATCACCCAAATCATATAAAACCGAATGCAGTGTCTGAAAATCAATTCTGAAAATCATGCTTCATTCAGATATTATATTCTTGTTTCTAGGAGGTTGTCAGCATGCAGTAATTGTGAGTAAACAAGAATATTTCCATTTGGTGATTTCCATTTTATTAAGTGATATCTTTTTCTTTCAAATTAAGTACAATTTAGTAAATGGTTTTTGAGTGTTACAAAACTTGAAAATTGCGAGAAACATTGGAATTTCTCTGGACACACTTTGAAGCTTTTTTTATCCTGCCTTAGTTGATTGTTTTAGTCTGTTTCTGATGCTTATAATCAGAGGGAAAATGTTAAAAAACGTTTTCATGTCCAGAGATGTTTCTGCTTTTTCTAGCAATTTTACTTGGGATTTTTCTTTTAGTTATTTACTATAATAATTCAAAATTAACAGATGATCAATACCTTTAATTTTGTAGCCTCAACATTGCCTCGTGACGATTCACATAAACTTGAGCCAGTTCACGAATATTCAGTGATTTCATCTTCATCAGGAAGCCAGTCGTATTCATCCACCTCTTCATCGCCATATGATGTTGTTTCAAATTTGTCTTCAGAAGGTATTATCCCATTTTCAGCAATAATAAAGAGAAGATGCTAGAATATGCCAGAATAGCAGAGTACGCTGTCTTGGCAGAGGCACTTGACCAAATGTTCTCATGTCACATGCCACCCAAGCAAATAAACGTCCCCACTTCTAATACCAATTCTGCAAACAGCCTATACCAAAATTTATGGAATATGGAAAATACCATGCCGTACAAAAAGGCTTAAAATCAGTACCATTTTCTGCCCTGTTGTTTGAAATGTACGTTTTGGTTCCCATTGGAGTTTCTTATAACTGGATTCAAGTTCAGCTGTGGTAGACACGAGTAGATGGGGCAAATATCTCCCTTAAACGATGTGACACCCAAACATTAAAGACGTACGCGGACCTACTATAACCGATATTTCAAAATACCTTAATTTATACCAAAATATTAAGAATGGACAGTTCCTTATACCAAAATAGTGGAATTTAATAGATTAATACCTTTCTGGGCAGCACATTTCAAGTACAGTGCATCCTCGATTATCCGAACAGGCTGAACTCAATTTTACGGAGGGTCGTTCGGATAAGCCAAAAATTCGGATAACCGAGGACGACAATTCCACTTGCTAACCTTCCTTTCAAATTCATTGTTACCGCCCACAGGTACTTAATAATTGCTCAAATGGCTTGCAGACACATTGGTAGAAATTTTTCGATGCGAGTCAGCTACATTAAGTACAAACGAAATAATGTTTTTGTTTCTGATAAAGTTAAAAGCCGGTAAAAACGAAAGATAAACCGATTTAATATAGCGACTGGTTAAAATAATACATTAATTGTATTGGACAAAGATTCGTAGTAGTGAGGCTTACATTTGGAAGGGTTAAAGAAGTGTTGAGAAATTTTTGCAATTCGGAAGATTTAGGTTAATCGAGGTTCGGATAATCGAGGATGTACTGTACCAAAATTATACATATCGCACCTGGGATGTATCTATTTTCTCGGAAAATTCAAATGCTTCATCCTTCTTTCTTATCTACCTATTTACAATATTACCTGAAGAGGAAAAATTACTTATCTGTGTCTTTGTTTGGATAAAATTTGGCGGGAGACACAATTTTGGCTAAAACTGAGCGGAAAATGACAATTTTACCGATTACTACGTGGAGTGGTAGATTTCTGCACCCTGTGAATCGCACCTGACTTTATGTTTCTTTTTCCAGGTGAATCTTCTAATCAAAGTGAAAATATTTATGAAACGTTCAACGAAGAAAAAGACACGTCTCCAGCGTCGAAATCTTGGAAAGAGCCAATAAAAAACGAGAAGAACGAATCTGGGTCTGAAGATGTCTTTGAACACGAAGTCGGAGATGGTGGGTTAACCAAATTAGGTGCAATAATGTCGACCCTATCAATTGAAAGCTTAGATAGCATTGATTCATTAGATTTATCGGATAATGAGTACTTGGAAGACAGTATAGATGGAGAAACATCTCATAAAGAAATAGCATTCGAAGATATACTTCCAAAGCCACATGGAAGCACATATGCGACTGAAGAAATAAAGAAATTACTTAACATTGAGAACAGCAAAGTTTCTGATATGGATTATAAGACGATTGGACAAAATTATAAATTAAATCTCGATGAGGACACTGAGTACCCAGCTTTCGATGCATTAAAGAAATTTCTTGAAGTTGTTAGTGTTAAATAGATTTCTAAAGCTTGTTACTGTTGTCTTCTTGAGAGAGAAATCATTGATAAGTATGTAAGCACAGACGCACGAAATTGTCGTAGGGTTTCAATCAAATTATTCACGGTACATACAGTAATGCTAAGTGCGTACACCTGAGTGTACACGCTTTTTATGAGAATACTTGGCTTCGTTTTCAGTCTGCCTGTTTCATTTTTTTCATTAGCTTACCACCCTTATGTACTACCCCTTTCTAAACTTGTCTAAATTGCGCTTGTATGGGCATTTGCACGCTAATTTGTTTGGGTTTAGCTCAAGTATTTTATCATCAGGATCATTGTTATCTAATACAGCCATCTCCTGGTATCCGCGATACCAAATACGCAACAAACTCAGCATCCATCTCTCGTTAAAAAGACATTCTTATTTGCCCTAAAAATGTAAATCGAGCCGTAAGATTAATCGACTTTTAAGGACATATGAGAAATAGGCTTCGAGTTGGTCTCCACGCAGATGTTTTACACGTGGTGAGTGGGTGTTTGGTGTGGTGTAAACAACAACAGACAGCATGTTAAATACCAAAAGACAAAACCATGTATGCTCAATGCTTAAGAAAACAGTTTGTTGTTGCTCGGAAAATTGCAAGCGAGCGAGAGTTCTTTCAGAAAAACAGTGTACAGGTGAGAAATTGGGGGGCAAAAAGTAGACCCGAATCCCCGAATGGATACATACAGATCGTGAAAAACATACCCGCATGGATACAAAATATCGTTAAATACAAACAAGCAAAGATACCTGGACTAAAAATTGTGACCCAAATGGATGCCCATCTCAAAAAAGGTACCCGAATGAATACCTGAATCTATCTGCAAAGTTTCAATGGACACAAATTTTATGATTTGTTGTGAAATGCAGTAAGTCTACTGAGAAGAATTCATTTACGCATAGAAAATGACGTTTTTTTTTCAAAATTACACATGCTTTTATTAATACACACATTCTTTTATTGAATGGAGAATGTGACAAGACATAAACCTTTTTGGCTGGAGAATGTGACAAGACTCTTACATCTTTTCCCGCTAGTCCGATAAACAAGCGCCCGCGCTGCACCACAGAACAGGGCTGCGCCAAGGAGAATAAATTGTTGTGTGATTCTCCAAACAACAGAAAACACCTTTCTAAGCATTTTGAAGAAATTATGTTGGTAAAATTGCAAGTATGTTTTGATGCATGTTTTTCATTGCCCTGGACGCTACACCCACTCATCACATGTTTCGACAGCTGCTTAAAACTGCATTATTGATAAGATGCTCACTTTGCTCAGCAAGGCTAAATTTGCTAACTGTTTAGAGGGTTTAAAACATTGAGATTGTAGGTCCATCTAAACACGGGCAAGGGCTAGTCTTGACATCTAAACCACGCTTTCGACAAATCGATTAATCGTATTTGCATCCAAGTGGCTTTCAATATGCCAAAGAAATACTTCACAGCCAAAGAAACACGGAATGTTTTATGGAAAGAGCTTTGCGGACTGGAGTTGAGCAACTGAGGTTTTTCCAGTCCTAATGTCCTAGATTTTCGGCAAACTGAGAGTCTGAATCTTAGTTAAGAAGAAGTTTAGGAAAAACTCTGAGCGCACTTTTTGCTGCTTCTTCTGTCCTCTCCAGTTTCTCAACAATTTTGGCGTGCAAACGCTCTTCTGCAGGAGTCAGCTGCGGGTATTATTCTATAATAGAGCATGCGGCAGCATGAAGGATCGTTTGACGCCAAACTTCCCGCGCCTGTGCGCTCGCGTCGCATGTGATTCCTGAACGACGCAGGCGATGACTGAAAAGAATAGAGGCTATACCAGGGGCGTACCTTACGGAGGGGTGTGGGTTCGTAAACATGGGTCGGTCGGTGAAATGGAAAACATTTGAATTGGTCGGTAAAACTATCCTAATAGCGTGCGCTAGGCCCAGAAAAGAAGCTGCACAAATTGTTCCATCATCCAGCATTCTTAATACAAGACATTAACTCGAGCTGAATACAGTACAAGCACATTAACAAAACTACTCCCAAATAACTAAAAATAAAAGCATACTACAAATAACGAATAATAAATTAGTCACAGCATTATGTCAAGCTGAAAACATAACATGTCTACTCCTATCAGACTATAATAATATTTCATATGATATTTTTGACGTTTACAAATTCAACATTCTACAAAGCAGCTTAATGAATTAAGAACTGTTAGTTGTACATGTTAGTGGTACATCAAGAGCTGTTAGTTGACACATGTCGCTTAATACCCCAACGAATATAAGGGTTCAGGTTTCGCAGACAATTTAATTTTGACTTTCGCAAACGGTACTTTCGACACAAGCTCGACAGCAGATTCAAATTTGGAAAAGAAGAGATTTTTACATTACGCGTTTGAATGGAAATCTCTACAAAGTCAATCATTTCAGCAGTTAGTAGCTATGTTTAGAAGAGCCACATATGCCCAATGATACTTAAGCCCAAAAAACGCATCCCCACAAATCAAGCAAAGTTACAATTTAACGTACTCCGTTTTGGGGGTTTTATTGGTAATTAAGAATTGGTGGAAATCGCAAGTTTCAAAATCTTAAATAACACTTCATCTGTTATCTACACCCCTTTCAGGTCCCTAGTCCTTTAAGTAATACAGAAGCAATAAAGTTATATATCAATATACCAGGACCACCATAGAATAACTTTAGCAGCAAAAAGCATTACTATACACGCACGGACATTGATTAACAAAGTACATATATTCACTAATTCTATGAAATATATGGTTAACCGGTATTTAATTATAAACATACAGATCTCATGCAGATAGATACTATATATTTGGGGTGTGGTAGAAGCCCAGGTGGTCACTATCTAGTAGCTATATTTTGGGTACGAGGACGTGCCGCCCAGAAAGGTATATTCTTTTAATAATTTTGGTACAAGCAGCGTTATCCATTTTTCACGAGTCAGAAGCATTAAAATGTTGGGGACTGATGCCATTTCTCCCACTTCGCAAAAATAAGATCTCCTAATTTTTCCTAATTCGAAAATAAAAACCTTAGGGAGAAGCCACTGTATACCACTGTAGATTAAACCGCCTTTGGGCCCACAAGTCTCCTAGCATACACCAGTCATTGTCGATATATTCTACCTCTCCCAATCAGCCCCACACTCACCCCCAGTGAAATAGCTAGGCTTGGGTATGCCTCGTGGCTAAGAATCGCGGTGGAAAGCAGTTAATATTTTCCCCTCTTACAAAATGCATTTCTATTTTGTTTCTTTCTCACATTAACTGGATTTCTAAAGTTAAATGGTCATGTTAGGGACTCTTGAGTGCTCGCTGGGCTTAATTTTGGACGGGGACGTGCAATTTGATTTAAAAATTTGGACCAATAATTTCGCAAACCTGATAAAAAATGTGGCCCATAATTCCGAAACATAAGAATGAAATCTGTATTTTATGGGATTTTAGATTATTCAATTAGCTACAGAGGCTAAAATCTAGGCATATGTTTAAAGAGAAACCTTGCTTTAGCCCAAAGAGTTATCGGTTATGTCTGGACATTCATTTTGTAAATGTTAAGCTTGCCAATTTCTCCAGAAAAGTATCCATGATTCTACATGTTTCTTCAAGTGATACCCACGCCCATAATTCTGCACATACTTATAGAAAAGATACTGATAATTCCGTACTTTTAAGAAATAGGGTACCCCTAAATAATGACACGTCTCCGCACCTCAAGCCTATAAAGTTACCCCCTCTCCAGCTTGAGTGTGGTAAATACAGTATTAAATATAGTATCTATTATTCAATACGCACAGTTATACCAATTTCAACCCATCACCCTTTCAGTCATATACAAAAACAACAAGCATCCTTTGACTATTGACGCAGTTCAGATAAAGTTCTTCATAGGCTATGATCTCTTTCGAAAGAATCCTTTATCTGTGAAGCATTCTCTCACCGTAACTGTAACTAAATTTGATGTAACATCTGTGATGAAAATCTGGTCGATTAATGGTTTTCTCCAGCATGTACAAATATCTTTATTATCGTTGTTTTCGGATGATTCCGTCGTTATTTCACTTTTCTTACATTTAGGGGAATGAAGTTTCGATGGAGATGGCGAATGTTTTGTTACAACAGACAGTTGCCCGTTGTGCATTTCTTGATTGTTCACGTTATCACCATCATCCCTCTCTGTGGCTATGGGAGACTTTTCTCTGGTTATTTTTGGTGGTGTGTTTTTATTATTGTTTATATTATTGTCATTATTTGGTGAGCAAGATCTGCTTGATAGTTTCGGTGGAGAAACTGCGCTGTTTGCCTTTGGACTGACGTCGCTTAGGCCCATCGTAGCACTGGCTGCAAATTGCACGGGCGAAGAACTAAGGCGTTTTGGACTGGATAAACTGCCAGCGCTCATAGCGGGAGAGATTCTACTGCTGGAGAGATTATGGCTATCTGGAGAGACGAAAACTTCACTTTCTTCACTACGACTTATTTCGGTTTCCGGGTTCTCGGGATTCATTTCGATCTCGCCCATATTGCTGTTCGGCGATCCTGATTCATCGGCTATACTCCCGCCGCAATGATCTGGGGAGCCGACGGAAACGATTTCGCCAGAATCATCGGAATCCTGCGAAAAGAAAGTGACGAACGATAAGCGACTTTTGACAACCGAGAATAAAGCGGTAAACAAAGCGCGGTAGCTGAGTTAAAGAATTCAGATCAACAATTCAACACTGCAGTTTCTAAAAGATGGAAGAAATTAACGGGAAATTCTGAACAGCGATTCATTGACCAAAACCGAAAGCAGACGAAAGCACTATTCTTCTACAGAAGATGAAGGTGCTGTGGCGTCGTGGTGTAATCCAGCTGACTCGTGGTGTCAGAAGCTCAGTGTGGTCGGGGTTCGAGCCCAGCCACGGTAGCGTCACGGCCAGGGTCGAGGTCTCGATTAGTTAACCTACTACTGAGATCCTTGCGACTGGCGCTAAAACACCATTTCACCTTCACCTTCGCCATGAATACTTTGAAAGCCATGCTAAGTTAGTTTCGAATATAGCCTGATCTCCATGTTCTACGTTGAGAAGATAGTCTGTTGACCCCCACAGGCCTGGTCCTCCACAGTATGTGTATGAATAAACCAACGAATAAGCGATAAGTCTGGTGCATTTGTGCATGATTTAGAACGACTGATAAATGGGTTAGAATTCACAAAAAAAATGAAACTAGAGGACAGCTTTGGGCTGTGTGGCTTAGAGAGTTACGTAGTTGTGCCTCTAGTCATACAATCCATGTTCGCCATTCAGTTAGAATTCAAATTCATCTGTCAAAAACAACGACAACCAAACCAGTAAAGTATAGCATTGAAATTACTACTGAGACGGTTACAACGATATGAAAATTTCAGTACGGGGACTTTGGGTAAGTGTCCGGACAGTTTTTGTTTGACAAATGTTAAATTTGCCTAAAAATTGCAGGAAATTCTTCTGTTGTGCTGACTAAGCTTGCAAGTTCTTAGAAAAGCAGAATCTTTCATTCTAAGACTAAGAAATTTTCAAGAAAGAAACGACATTTTCAATTTTACAAACATGTTTTGATCAATCGTTGATCATCTTCAGTGTTTAAACTAATAAAACATGTTTGTAAGGTTTAAAAATGTCGTTTGTTTCTTGAAAATCATTTCGAGTCTGCTTATTCTTCGCTTGTTTAAAACTAGGAAAGTTGGTTATTCTTCAGCGATGACAGTTCCACAATCTCTCCCTGTCAAATGAACACATTTTTGGAGGAAACATAGTTGGAAAACATATTTGCCCAAAGCTGACATTCTTGCTTGTTGATTTTCAGGCTTCAGGACTTTGCACTTCCTTCGACATATGGGCAGCTGACGCAAGCAACACGTGGATGATTTGCCCCAATCCAAATATCGATCATTATTTCCAAAACTGTGCAGGCCGCTCCACTCCGGCCTGTCACCCTGTCATACTCTTCTGGGACTCTTCTTCGAGAACGCTGCCAGTATTTGGTTGGTGGATAGAAAGGACCCAACAGATGAACAAGTTCTCAGATAGATCAAGAGACTTTCATGATTGTATACGGGAATTAGGAATAAATCCACCATTTATTTGTTTAGGCTTCTATGATTCTTCTGATATTTTCATTATTGATTTTGCAGCAACGAGAAGAAAATTGGCATTAGTGATGGTGTAACCGAGTGGTCGAGGCGTTTGTCTCAGGATTTGGAGGTATTCTGTTAGAATGTGTTGCAGGGGCAACTTTCCACAAGTGTACAATCAGTTCAGCCATCCATCCTTCCAATGTCCTTAAATGAGAATCCAGGGTATTCCTTCTACAATATCAGACTGGGGGCACAAGCGGCAGGTCCTTATTGCTGCAAGTATGGAGAATTGCAGGGATAGGGCAGCAATCATTATCCATCTCTCTATGGGCTGTTTCCATTGCAGTTCTAGTTCTATATTATCCCATATTGTTTTTGATACTATTAAGATCTCTTATATAAGCTCTTCTCCAAGTAATTCTTGGTCTTCTTCTTTCTCTTTTCCCCAGGACATGTTGCTATTTCTTTTGCAGGTTGATGATCCGACATGCAAAGAATGGCCAGCAAATCTGACACTTTGTTCTGTGACATTATCTTCTAAACATTAAGATTGTTGGTTTGGGTGGTCTTTCATATACATTTTTGGTGGAAGACACCCAATTGATTGATCTGTAGCATTCCTCCCCCCTCTTGGGTTGATACTTCTGGTGATTTATCATGAAAACAACTGAAAAAGGAAGTCTGGTTGCCTGCCCTGTGCAAATGAGGCAGGGATGAAGATGCATGTGGGCAATCCCTGCCATAAACAGCCAGGTCTGAACATTGAATAGACCATTTATTTTCCAGTAAGTATTCTCCACCAGATCAGACAGTGTCTACCAAATACAGCAAATTGAAACTAAATTAGGTCTAATACATTGTGGTTGCAAGGAATCCTGATGTTCTAAGCCCAAGACAATTGAAATTAAGCACAAAACACCAATTTAAATTATGTCATAGAACCACAAATTATAAATCAATGATGGAGATAAAAGAAGGCCAAGTGACAAATCCAGTCTAAAATTTTTCTGGATTAAAAAACCAATTGTTTATGAGCAGGATTGAATTAGGGAATGGTATGTAGGTTCAAGCTTGTTAAGGAGGTAATGCCAGCTTGAAATTTAAAAAATCAGAAAACATGCTGGACAAAAAAGGAACACCAGCCCAAGGGACATTCCATGCTTGAAAAGGCATGCAAGATCTCTATTAAAACAAAAGGATTTTCAAGGGATTTCCATGAAAATGATAAGATTTCCAGCAAAGGCTTACAAATTTCAAAGGAGTGAATTGCCTCTTGCATCTCACCTTGCACCACCAAAATGATTTGAGTCATACTCAGAATAACAGGGGTTTCCCCCCTCCTCTGTAGTCCCCCCAAAGGAAGGTGTGCTCAGGTGTGCTGAAACTTTATGTAGATCTGCAAACAACTGCTCAACAATTTGACTTTCATGAGGCAGCAGTTAATTGAGGCTGGGCATACATATAAGAAAAACTATTTAAGTTTCTTTATGAGCCCCTTTCAAGGTTTTGTCAAAGTTATTTTTGTCAAACACTCCAACACAATCAAAATTGAAAGATAGGTTTATCTTGACAGCTAGTGACGTCATTCAATTGCGCAAGATGCATTCCACAATAATGGGCATTGTTTTTTGTTTATTTGTTAAGTTGTTCACGTGGTTAATGATATTGCGACACAACCTTACCTCAGCCTTCGATCTTTTCGCCCATTTGCCCCCTCCAGAGGTCGACGAGCGAGATCTTTTTTTTCCTTTTTGACTGCAAAAAATTTGATTTGATTTAAAAAAGGGCGAAATAAATTTGAAATAGAAGCAAGTGATCAATAAAATTAAGAATTAGATTGTTTCTGTAGCTAAAGACACTAAACTATTCACGGTACCTGCCCTGTTGCATTTGATTATCTGAGAATATTTTCAAAAGTCTCGGATCCAAGAGATTTTCTTCGGGCTCCCAAGTGTTATACCTAAATAAAGCAAAAAAGTTTGAAATAATCGTACATTACAAAATAATAAACGATAATGTACTTAATGTTCAGTCAAACTTACTTTTGGGAATATCCGTGCCATTTTACCAAGTACTGTACCCGTCCCTGCAAGGAAACGAAAACAAAATTCAAAACAGGCCTAAGCAAAAAGATTTTACGCGACGAAAACAGTCGAAGAAAACAAATCAGAGAAAACTCTTCGTCTACCTTTTTGAGTCTCTTTTTAAGAATCCTTTCGGCAGCGAAAACCTCTCCTCTTGCTGGTCCTGGCTCCATTCTTTAGAGAGAACTCAAGCAGGGAAGGTCTTGTCTTTCCATGAACAAGACTGCCACACTAACATCTCTTGCGTTATATGCGTTTCAGAGAACATTCAGCGAAGCTCGCAGGTAGACAATGTATGACGTCACTAAGTAGACAATACAGCTGCTTTGCCATAAAAAAGCTGATTTTTCTCATGTTTTCCTCTCACCTCTCTCTCACCTACGCGTTTTTGTTAAATTGTCGCTGTTTATTGCAAAACTCGGGGTTTATTTTCTAGAATTTCTGATTTTACCTTCCGCAACAACATCTGGTTCCAGGTCCCACAATAATCTCCAACAAACCAAGAAGCCATTTCCTTAGAATGCCAGTTATGGGGGATAATATAGAAGAAACTAAAGCAGCTGATTCTTATGATCTGCCCCTAAACTTATTAAACTAAGCTCTGAATACATATTAAACCCACTAACTAACCTGATAAACTCTTCATTTAGCTCTGGTTATTACCTAAACTCTTAAAATTACTAAAGTAATTCCGATATTTAAATCGAAATCTCCTTATGAAGTATCTAACTACATTTATAAAGTTTATAGAAGATAACAATATAATTTACGAACATCAATTTGGGTTTCAAAAGGTAAATCAACTTCACAAGCGATTTTAGATATGGCTACAAAATAGTAGGCAATTGAAAGTTCAAAATATCATGTTGTATCTTTCTTGATTTTGCGAAAGCTTTTGATACTGTCGACCACAAAATTTTGATAAAAAACATTACTATGGCATTAGAGGTATAGCACTGGAGTGGTTCTCATACCTCAGTGATAGAAAGCAACGTGTTAGTATTAGTGGACAGTTATCAGAGGATCTTAATATTAGGTGTACCACAAGGTAGTGTTCTTGGTCCCTTGTTATTTCTACTTTATATAAATGACATTCCATTGTCTTCTAAATGTTTAAACTTCCACCTTTTCGCTGATGACACAAGTATTTTTTATGCAGATAAAGATGTGAATAAGCTAGAAAATATAATGAATAAGGAACTTGAAAATGTCTCAGATTGGCTTATTGCAAATAAACTAACGTTAAATCTAAGCAAGTCTACTTTCCTACTAATGCATCCTTCACAGAAGAAGCTAAATAGAAATATTGTATTAAAAATAAACAATGAATCGTTAAAAGAAGTTGATGATGCTTCTGATAGATAAAAACTTAAGTTGGAAGTCTCACATTCAGAGTGTGAACACTAAAATTTCTAAAGGGATTGGAATTCTAAGTAAAGTAAGACACTTTGTGCCACAAAGGGTACTGCTAAACATTTATAATGCATTTGTACTTCCTAATATTCTTTACGGTCTATTAAATTGGGGTAGTGCATCCATACCCTTGATCCTCTTAACAAAAACTAAAAAAGCGGTACGATTAATAACCTTTAAAAGTAAAACTGAGCATAGTAAACCCTCTTTAAATATCTAAACACTCTGGACTTTGAAGATTTGAATGTGCTAAGTTTATGTATGATCTAAGAGCCAAAGATGTTCACAACGTGAAAACAAGGCATGCCACGTCAGGAAAACTATTCAAATCGCATTTTAGAACTAACTATGGTAAACGTTTTATCACAAATGCTGGTGTTGATATTTGGAATTCTATTCCTCAAAATATTCGACAATTAGCGTCTAAATCATCCTTTTCCAGAGCCTTTAAGAATTTCTTGATTTCAAATTACTAGAACCTGTATAGGCATTAGACCACGTTCCCCAGAATCAGGCTGCATGCAAGAAAAAGATCCCTTTTTCTAAGGGGCTATTAAAAAAAACACTCCACCTCGATACCATGAACAAATTCCGGTGGAATCTCGTCGTTTCAGCAGAAATCCGGAAGGAATCCTTTTATTTCTATCAAAAATGCCCAGTGCTATGCATAGTAACACACCCCTGTATATGCTTTCTTGTTCTCCCCTGGTAGACTGCTAGTATCGTGTCAAATAGGCAAATAGTCATACTGTATACTCACGTAACTTGGATGTTAAAAGAAGTAAGAACCGTCAGGCGAGATCCTCAGCCCGGGGGTGGTGTGTACAAAATAAGGGGCATATCCCTCTGTATGTATATTTCACTTCATGGTCAATAACCCCATCGGGTCGTCATAATTTCATACCAAGAAGAAAGAAACAAAAGACGGGCGTATCCTAAGTACGTTTTCTGGTGATTCTAAAGGGCATTCAGGAAAAATTTGCCGAGACCCAAAGTTTGTGCAGTGATAAACATTCCTCAAGAAAAATGGTGGCAAAAGGCGGTCAAAATTAGTACAAGTGACTGAATCCATTACTGAATCCAACTGAAATTTATGCAGATGCGGTAGATATAATCATAAACATATGTAAATCTGTTGAGGAGATTACAAGTTAGTAGTTTAATAAATACGCAAAATAAGTGTTTAAGTCCAATTAATATTCTAATTTCAAAAATCACATAACTTGCCGCGCTAATTCCTTTGCATTAGCTTTAACCCAGCTCCAACTTCCTATGGTCAGTAGCTACAATCAGCCACATCACGGGCAAAATTGTTGAGACAATTCCGAAAAATTTACGTTCAGATTACTTATGGCCCCACCTAGCCCCCCCCCCCAGGCCACAATTAAAAATGTTGGATATTTTGTTTCATTCACATCAGAAGTAACCGATCAATCATGCGGGAGACAATGTGTAGCTACACTTTTTTTTAATAAGTAACTTGACTTTCGTCCAGCCCTCAAAGTTGCTTAAAATTTTAGACATTTCAGCCCTCAAAGTTGCTCAAAAGTTGCTTAACCTTTTTTAACCTAACAACCATCCCTGACTTTGCAGGTCAAAATCGTCAACTGTTAGGCCTATAACACGACTTTTGGGAGACAGTAAGTGGAAAAACGTTAGCTAAAGAACTTCAAAATGCAAAACGCTACAAAACTTTTTCGACAAAGACGGCGTTCTTATTGGCAGTCGCGTCCTGTTGCCAAAACAGTCTAAGCAAACAAATCATGCGCAACCACGCCTTGAGGCTGGGCTGTTCTGAAGAAAACGCATCTTAAAGAGCGAGTCTTGCAAAACAGTGCAAAACAGAAGTAGGTTTACAAAACAAAGACAAAATTGATCAAAATAAACCCCAGAAATCGATTTTGGCCGAAAGGGTATAGGGAAAAGCACCAAACATCGCGCAAATTCGAGGGTTTTCATTATCTTCCCAAACGAAGTAAAATACTTTTACCAGGCTTAAAATAGGCTTTGTATCCTACAAGGGGGCTAACATGATGCTTTTTTGCCCATAAAATTGAAAAAAGCCCCAGAAATTGCCCGAATTTGGCCAAAAAGGTAAGGTTTTACTAAGGGAAAATCACCAAAAATCGCCCAAATTCGAGGATATTCAAAATCTTTCCAAACCTACTAAAATAATTTAATAAGGCTATAAATATGCTTTGTATCCTATTAGGGGACTGATATGATGCTATTTTGCCCATAACATTGATAACAATAAACCCGACCAATTTTGGTCAAAAAGGTAAGGGTATACAGATGCTCGAAAATGCTCTAATTTTAACCCTAATCCTAAAAAGTTTGCTTGTCAAAAACGTAAAAATTTAACTAACGGAAATGCTCCGGAACAGAAAGTCGATTTTCTCAGTTGCTAAAAACAATTTTAACCGATAGATATTTTTTAGTTGCCAGGAGACATCCAACGAATGGGTCTGGGGACGAGGCAAGCAAAAATGTTCGCGCGAAATTTGACAACCCCTACAGCAAAGAATCAAGCACCAAATGAAAGAGCAGAAAATTCTCTGCAATGTCAGAGGCATTTCTGGCTAGCTTTTCTCGAAAATTTTTACTTAAGCCGCCTTTGAATAAAAGCCACCTTTGATCAAAAGCCGCTCTTGACCGTAATGGTCGTAACTGCCGAACAACTGATTGCCGCACACAGGCTGCCGCTGCTACGACGAAGTAGAACGCTGCTTTACTTTATTTTAACGCAGCAGCAACAAAAGGCAGCTTGAGACGACGCGCTTCCGTTGCAGGCGGCATGGCTAGACTGATTACCAGAGCCCCAGTTATCTCTCACGAGACCGAGGCTAGCACTAAAAGGAGATCGCTCAAACTGGTAGTTTGAGCGTCCATCAATTCACTTCAATAGCGAAACTACGACTCAGGTAATCAGTCTACGGCATGGCGCCGGCATTTGACGGCTACGTAGAAACGACCATAAGCACGGGGGCAGAAAAACCATGGAAGCAGCGCAAGCGCCATTTTCTGTCCGATTTAAGTATAGCGTCGTTGAGATTCGCATCCAAGGCCATTTGATTGGTGGGAAGAACGCCCTATGCATCACGCCATACCAGTATTAGGGGTATACGTTGAAGATGTCAAGAGTTTGTCCCGAGCAGCGCATCGCCGTTTTATGTAGGAATGTGGAAAATGATCTCGTCGAGCCGGACAGCCATGTATGAGGAGTACATGATACGGAAATGAAGCAAGAAATCACTAAAAAATGCAGGAAACTGTTGTCGAAAGCGAAGCCACCATTCAAATAAACGTAAATTTTTTTCTGAAAAAGGCTCTATCACAAAAAACTATAGAGTATTAGTAGTCTGAATCGGGTCAATGTTCACCCTGGAGAACCTTTGTGCAGTACTGTGGAGGATATTCAGTACGGTTGAGGGTTTTCAGTACTGTGGGGGTGGGGGGAATCGTCAGTGCAGTGAAGGGTTTTTAGTACATGTGGAGGGATACCATCAGTACTGAGGAGGATATTCAGTACAGTGAAGGGATACCATCAGTACTGTGGAGGGATACCATCAGTGCTGGGGGATACCATCAGTACTGTGGGGGGATACCATCAGTACTGTGGGGGTGCTCAGTACGGTGGGGGATAACCCCATAGTACTGATGGTAGACCCCCCACAGTACTGAACACCCAAACCGTACTGAATATCCTCCGCAGTACTGCACAGAGGTTCCCCAGGGTGATGTTATCTACATCATAACTCAACACCATTGCAGCTTCAATTATATCAAAATGAGTAAGTTACTTGTTTATACGTCTGTATATGCTTAGATTTAACTGAGAGAAATTGTACTTGCATAGATTCGATAGTCTCAAGATTATTCTCCAGGCGAGATGTTTAGCCTGTCACTTGACTGTTTGCTTGTCACTTTAAATACAAGAGTTTCTTCTATTTGTTGGTGAATTCAAAGCTGAAAGCTTGATAGCTGAAATTGGTGCATACATCTATACTTCTGCTTTCTCCAGCAATAGCGAGGACCTGCAGACGAGAGACAAAACTAACAAACAACAAGATCGATTTGAAACAAACGCAAAGGCTAAATTTGAGCCCCAGCTATGGTAGCGTCACAGCCAGGGTCGATGTCTCGATTAGTTAACCTACTACTGAGATCCTAGCGACTGATGCTTAATACACCATGTCACTTTTCAGCTTCAATACACCTTTTCAACTAAGGGCCTCGTTTTCAAAAATTTGAAGATTGTCTCACAGAAACATTTCGACTTCAGATTCGTTTTCAGCACCTTCGTTTTAGTATTATGGCCAATTTTCACGCCTCTAGGCATTACAATGATGATTTTACAGCGATTAAAAGTTTGAAAATTTGCTAGAGATTTGACCGTGAAAAATGACTGAGGGTGTAAAATTTCACCACGAGCGATTTTCCACGGGCAAATCCTTCATAAATTTTCAAACTGTTAATCGCTATAAAATCAGAATCGTAAGAACTAGAGGCGTAAAAATTTCCCTCAACACTAAAATGAAGGTGCTCAATCTGAATCTGGGGTCAAAATTTTTGTACGAACAAATTTTCGTAAATTATGAAAACGAGGCTCTTAGTTGAAAAGGTGTCAAGGTTTCTAACATCTTGGCACGTTTATTATAGAAAAAGTTATCTCAATTATTACAGTAAAAGATTGAAAAGAATCAAATTCTCTTCCCGGATAACATTACCTTATTAACGGATGAATTTGTGTTGATAATAAGGGAATAAACTGATTTAGGAGTGACTGGAATTTCAGCTTTCTTTTCACCGTTTACAGACCAGTGATAAAGTTTAGGTTCGGTTCCGCCTGACATTATCTGAAAAGAATAAACAATACAACGATGTTCAAAAACAAATTTTATTAGGCTATAAAGATCTGGAACACAAAGACCAGTTAATACACCATACTTCAAAGACAGATATCTTTTATTTCCCGCATTCTCCTTCAGACAGATAGAGAACGACCTTCTAAAGGCCTGGCTAAATTAGGAGACATGCCGCGCGGGACATTGATGTCCCCTCGGTGTCTCTCAGTTTAGCCATCTCGGAAACTTTGTAGCGCGCGACACAAAATTTGTAGCAAGAGATACGCAAATGTTTTTGTGAGACAACAGAAACATCTCTTGTCTCCGCGACATGCAAATGACTCTGGGGACATGTTGCTCGCTTGTCACTCGCATTTTTAGCCACCCTGGGAGACAGCCGAACACACGTGAATAGTCTCCTAGTTTAGCCATAGCTTCACTAGAGAAATCTACGAAGAGGGGTAGAGGTGGACCGAAGACCAGACTCTTTGACAGCCTTGGGACAGCCTCAACATATGTCAAGATTTGTTGACTTGCACAAGATGGCACAGAATCGGGCAACTTGGCAGAGAGCCATCGCGGATCTTTGAGATCCTACTGGTAAACTGATGATGATCAAGAACGGCTTTCAGAAATGAATTCAGTGCTGCGATTCCCGATGCAAGATACCTTCTGCTCTTGACGCAGCTAAAAAGCGATAATTCCTCTTTACGATATGAAGTTTATAAATCAGAAAAGTTGTTTTTATCAGTTATTTCTAAACAGTTTATACTTCACTGCAACAACTATTAAATTAGTAGTATCATAGTACTAGTTGTGAATAGGCATCTTGAACAAATTGTGACTCATAAACTAAAGGCTGGCTTTTCAAATAACACATTTTTTGCATTTAATTTCTCTGGGGATGGATTGCGATGAACTGCAATGTGCGATCTGCGCTCTCCGCACACCCTGATCAAGTCATTCATATTGATCGTTTAGGATGAAAGAGTTAAGACATAAGGTTTCCTGCTTTTATCTTTACCTTGTCTTCATGGAATAGCACAGCTGACGGACAGGCCGATGGTGTCTTAAGAACCGTTGTCATAGTTGAAGATGTAAGATGCCAACAAGACAAATAAGGACCTCCACCGCATACCTGCAAATAGAAAAGAATAGAACTGATGCTACCAAGAAATCTTAGGCCCCGTTTATACCGGGTAGCTATAGGAGCGCTGCACCTTGCCTTAACCCATATCGGATAGGCCAAGTGTTTACATAATACCGGATAGCTATCGTTGCGTATTTATTCTCAGATGGGATAGAACCACTATAACTACCAGATAGCCGAGGCAATAGAAAATTCCAATAGTTAATGTCCTCTCACAAAAGAATGTCTGTTACATCCAAAGTGGAGTGATTTTCATATCGCCTACAAAACGGAGTGAAAATCACTCCAATTTTTGGAGCGATTCGTATCGGGTAGCTCTGGCATAGCGTAAGCACCAACCCTTTCCGATACGAAAATCAAGACGCTCCGAAAGCTATCCGGTATAGTGTAAATGGGACCTTAATATTATAAGTGCGGATGAGTTTAGCCATCACACTGGAAAGTTAAAAATTTCAAAAAAGGTCTTGCAAACGGTCTTGAAATTTAACATCTTTGTCCTCTATCTTAATCCGTTAATCGGGCATGCAAGACGAAACTTTATGAAACTGTTCATAAAGATTTTCCTTGAGTGCATGATTATCAGAAGAGGCAATAAGTTCACGATCTAACTTGCAAGAGTCCTACAAGGGCGTAACGCTGTTAAGGCCCCCAAACAAAAGGGGCCCCGACAAATTTTCGTATTGTGTGCTCTTTAGCCATACCGTGCTAAAGGCTTCTTAAGGCCATCCAATCAAAGAGTCATTAACAGGTGCATCTTTCAAGGTTCTAAAGGGCATGTTTTCAAAAATTGTCCATCAAGAGCTCCTCCCCCCCTGGCATAGAGCTCACTTCACTTGCTATCCCTGCATAAGGACCCCCATCTTACTAAATTCCTACGTGCCCCGAGCGTCTGCGTTACGCCACTAGACTGTTTTAGCAACAAGGAGCGACCGCCAATAAGAACGCCGTCTTTGTCAAGAAGGTTCTGTAGCGTTTTGATTAATATGTTTAATTTAGCATTGAAGGGTTGCGATGCCTCATACCGGCATACTAGGGACTAAGCAAAAGGGTAGCAAAAGAAACAAGTCTTTTAGCCAACCACTTGATTCTGAATTGGTTTCTTTCGCAGTTTTTAAGATAGGTCGTAATTACAAATGCGAAATTATTGCAGTAATTAACTGGATTGGTTGCTGAAGTAACTGTTCGGCTTTCAGAATAATGAAAAAGAAAAATGTTGACTTTTTCACGAGAACGTGAAAACAGCCAAGATGACGTTGTTGCCAGAACGCGGAATATCATGACGCGGAAAAATAAATAGTCCCCAGATTCTTTGTTTGTTCGCGACGTCTTCTTCACTTGTGGCGTTCTGTTGTTGAAACAGTCTACTGGACTCCTTTAAGGACCCTTTTACGCGCTGAAATCCTTGCATGCAAGCAAGGAATGGCACTAGTGTAATATACTCTTTATCTAAGCTAAATACATGTACTATATGTATAGAATTTTTTGTAAATAGGAAATAACTAATTACCAGCCACTGCTCAGCATCATCAACTGCTACGCAGCTTATCCACTGTCCAATGTCCGGACGTCTGGATTCCTTGAAACAAACACGACGAAGAGGGTGTTAAAAGGTGCATGCGCATGTACATACATTATTCCTATTGCCTTAATTTTTAACCTCAATGGGTGTGGCATTAAAAGGAGGGAGACATTTATTTTCAAACGTATTGTCTGTATTTCTTACGAAAAGGTCCTTGTTTGACTTTGACGATGACTTATGTGAAAAGGAAAGAGAAACATAAGAGAAAGAAAGAATTGAACCGGATCAACATCCTTTTTAAGAAGGGCGTTTATTAGAAGGGGCACTCGAGAGTGGGCGTTTATTTTATCATCCAACTCAAGTAGGAAGCGTTTAATCGAAGTTACACGGTATTTAGAGTTAACAAACTTGTAATGCAAAGAATCGTTATTGTTTGAATAAGGGTTGATTGTTCTTTCGATTTTACAAGCAGCAACTGACTATATATGATAATGTGTAGTCAGAGTAAATCAACAATCTTAATGATTTTCCACGGATTTTTCAAGATTGACTTGGCTACCCTTACTGGAAAGAATCTATATCAACGGGCAAAAAGTTAAAATGGTATAGTATAAACAAATTAATCATCCCTTTTGCTCTTCTTCGTTATATATGGCTGAACCCGGGAAGGACCGACGCCGGTATTTAGAGTTAACAAACTTGAAATGCAAAGAGTCCTTATTGTTTGTATGAGGATTGTTTTTTTTTTCGATTTTGCAAGCAGTAATATGATTTTATGCAGTCAGAGTAAACCAACAGTCGTAATGCTTTCAATGAACTTTTTCTACATTGACTTGGCTACTCCTATATAGCATCCACACTAACGGGCAAATAGCTTTGAGTTCAATGGCAAATACTTATAATTATAGTATGTATGAATTATAGGAATGAAAGTTATAGTATAGTATTTATCAATGATATAGTATGAACGGTGAACAGTGAAAAGTGTACAGAGAAACATAACAAACATTCAAGTTAAAAAAATCATGTCTACTTTACCTCATTTTTAGTTGGTTCCAACATAGAAATCATGGAAGGACTTGTCCTGCAGTCTGTACAATCAAAAAGGCATACAGTTTCAAGGCAAACAAGCTTGTTAGACCCGAGAATTCGTATTTGTCCAACCAGAATCTAAAGAGTGTTCACCCTCGAGGCGGGAAGGGGCCTTGGGTTCAAGGAAAGTGCAAGTCATAACAAAGGCTTAAGAAAGTTGCCATGCTGCCTCTCTGCTTAGCAATCCCGGAAAGGTCAGGTACGATGGTAAGTGGCCTATCTTTATGGGGGCAGCTATCGAAAATGTAGGCTTCGGGCAACCCCAATCAACAGTTGCCTAACTTACTTATTGCTTCAACAGGCACAAGGTTTAGTAGAATTTTGACAGATTCTTATTTTGACTTCTCCTTAGCGATGGTGAATTTGAAACAAATTTGAAACGACACCGGAACCCTAAAATGGTTACGGGGCTGTGCTGATCCATAATTTCTAGGGTCAATTTCGAGATTACGAGCAGCTTACTTTTATATTATTATCAGGTTTTTGGCTGCGTTTCTAAATCACGCCCAGCGTTTTAGCGAATGTCTAAACATAGCTACAATTTAACTTCATTGGCAAAATTAGCCTTCCAAGCCTACCATCAATAATTTTTGTTTGCGGTCAATCCTAGGGAAGGCGTTAAATTTATCATAAAAGAGATTAAACGCTGAAGATGAAGCTCTCCCTTATCAATAAAGCAATTTGGACGAATAAGAAAGTTACAAAAAAAGCAGTTATACATAATGTTAACTTGCATTAATAGCTTACCCCAAATTCGAACAGTACCATCCTCGGCTCCACTCATGCAACGATTAGATTTCTCCAATACTGCTACGCAATGCACATAGTCTGTGTGCCCGGTTAATACTGACTGATAAAACACAACTCGAATTTATTTCTGGAAAAATGAACTGACTAAAGCCTATTACTGCACATTGTACAAGCTATAAACACCCAGTGATAGAGAGATATAGGGGTCGAAATTCATGTGGACGATGTGGACGTGTGGACAAGGTATATACACACAGTGATAGAGAGATATAGCAGAGTCCAGAAAAGTGTTCAACCTTCCTCCAGACAAATAAACCCCTAGTTGAAAACCTTCCTCACTTCACAATGAAAATTAGGCGTGTTTCGGATGTGGCAAAAGATTTTCCTTTGTTCTAACTGACCTTCCTCCGGTCAGTGACCGTGTGACCGTAACTTTTTCCTGACTCTGAGATATAGAGGTCGAAATTCATGTGGACGATGTGGACAAGGTATATACACACAGTGATAGAGAGATATAGCAGAGTCCAGAAAAGTGTTCAACCTTCCTCCAGACAAATAAACCCCTAGTTGAAAACCTTCCTCACTTCACAATGAAAATTAGGCATGTTTCGGATGTGGCAAAAGATTTTCCTTTGTTCTAACTGACCTTCCTCCGGTCAGTGACCGTGTGACCGTAACTTTTTCCTGACTCTGAGATATAGAGGTCGAAATTCATGTGGACGATGTGGACAAGGTATATACACACAGTGATAGAGAGATATAGCAGAGTCCAGAAAAGTGTTCAACCTTCCTCCAGACAAATAAACCCCTAGTTGAAAACCTTCCTCACTTCACAATGAAAATTAGGCGTGTTTCGGATGTGGCAAAAGATTTTCCTTTGTTCTAACTGACCTTCCTCCGGTCAGTGACCGTGTGACCGTAACTTTTTCCTGACTCTGAGATATAGAGGTCGAAATTCATGTGGACGATGTGGACAAGGTATATACACACAGTGATAGAGAGATATAGATATAGAGGTCGAAATTCATGTGGACGATGTGGACGTGTGAACAAGGTATATACACACAGTGACAGAGAGGTATAGAGGTCGAAACCTCTGTTCCTTACTCTTTTCAACAGCCCCTCTAAAACGCCCCAACTTGTTGCAGCTGAGTAAAACAAATGTCCCCCTTTGACACAAATCTATTTAATGACCAAATGTTACTTCTCAACGCCAGTCTATTCAACGTCAGCAGTCTTGGTGTTTAAATGTCACTAGATAATAAAGAATGTGCTTTGGCGTACTGGTCTTGGTCTAATCCAGTTGGCTCGTGGCATCAGATTCTCAGCAAGGTCGGGGTTCGAGTACCAACAACGGTAGCGTCACAGCAAGGGTCGAGGTGTCGATCGATTAGTTAAACTACTACTGAGATCCTAGCGATTGGCGCTATATACACCATTTCACCTTCCACCTTCACCATACACATTCTTTAAGAATACAGCCCATAAGAATATTTAGGCTCAGAATCACTGAAATTTAAGAATATTCCCAGGCTCAAGCTTCGTGAAGACAATTTTTCATTTCTTTACGTTTTTTCCACAAGGCACAAATTGTGATTGTCGCGCTATTTGTTTCAAAACACACATAGAGCTAAATATGCGGATGACAGCGAGGACTACATTGGTATTATGGGATTGACAAAGTTGAATAGTACTTCTAGATGAGGTTTTTTTTTACCATCAAATAGCAAATGAAAAAGATTTGACTTGATTTGGTTTGCCTTATCTTCAGGACAATTTACAACATTGTCGATTTAGAATAGGCCTACATACTTTAGGGCTCAAAATCGAAACATCTTAAGAATAATCGAGACTCAGCAAAAATAAAGGTATTATTATATATACTTTATATGAGGATAGAGCAACACGAGGGCAAGATATGTTATATCTATTTCCTTATATTTGCAAAATTCACAAAAAATCAACGCCCACTCTATTTAACCCCTCTTCCATGTACAATAAAAGTTATATTAACGCCTATGCGTTAAATAGAGCATCACCGGATGTTTAATTCTGACCTGAAAAGTATGCGATACAAGCTGCCGTTCTGCTGCTTGCTGAACCTATAATGATGTGTAACCCTTTGACTTGACACAGCCCTCAGGAGTTATACGACTGGTCATAATTGATCATTGTTTTAAAAATTCTAGAGAATGTTAAACCAATCAATGGTGGTACCTACTTTACAGGTTCCAGTTTCAAGGTCCCACATGTAGACATTATTGTCGCCACCACCAGACATAAGAGTATTGTTCTACGAGACAAATAAAAATCATATTTTTGATATTTCGGCGAAGAGATAAGCAAAACTACACAGCAGTATCAGTCTGTTCCAAACTATACCCTTTGCCTAAAGAAAGGCATGTCCAAAAACTTTAATTTTGTGACACTGAAGCAATAGCCAAACAATAAAAAAAATTAGTGAAACATTTGAAATTTGATTTAAAACAACTGTTTGACCGTTTGGTCTCCTCGTACAACATGGCTTGACAAGATTAAAAAAGGGTGTTAAATTCAGATTTTTTACTTAGACAGCAATAGCTTATTAACAGTTGGGTCCTGGCAAATGATAAATGATCGAGCATAAATAAGATGAATGATTAATTCAAGTCACCTGCGAGTTATAAGCCAGACCATTGGTTTCAGGAACGTTAAAGGGTGTACTACAATCAAAAGACACAGTAGTATGAATCTCTGTTAGCTTTGCTTCAGTTTAATGATGCAAAGACTAGTCAACTGTAATAATTAATGCTGCAACCCCGGGGGGCACTCTTAAAGATTTGGGTAGTGGGGGTGTGTGGCCAAAATAGGTACAACGATACAAGATATCAATTTCTTAAAACTTCTCCACAAAATTACAAGAAAGCTTGCTTGTTTGTTCATTTTCATTTTCTTCTAATTTCAAATCGATTTCATGGGATACATACATCAATATATTTGTCATGTATGGAGAACATTATAGGGTAGATTCTTCTATACATACGGTTTCTACTAATATATATATCTAGGAAAAAACATGTTGGTAATTTTTTTTTAAAATTGCGATGAAAAGGTAAAACATTTAAGTACATAGGTACGTTAAATCTTCTCGTCCGATATTCCTCAGAGTATGCACTGAGCATAAATCGACTCTGAAAGAAAATCCCATCTGTTTTCTGTGAGCTGTATTCTATTTGTCAGGTTGTTGCATCCAGTGAAACAAATACCTGTCAGTCCAGCTTTGAAACTTTTAACTAATGCATTTCCATCTACTATTGGGAATATATTCCGACTAAGTCAATCGCCCTGTTCACACTTGACGATTGGCCCAGGGGGTGTACATGACTTATGAATGGACGGGGATGTGCCACCTAGATTTCGGAAACCCACCCACTTATAATGTAAACCTTTGCAGAAACAGACCCTATTTTATGAGTAAAAATAAGCGGAATATGAGAATAATAAGACTTTGTAGACCTTATTATTGCTTGATATTGTACTACGAACATCTTTGGGGCGATATTACCACTTTTCTGACCGAATTAAAGTTAAACTTTCGGCTTTCTTCAATTTGCCACCCACTTTGATGGGGTTTTGGTTAAAATCATACCCATGTTTAGAGAATTTCAGGGCCAAAAACCCACCCATATGGGCGCACGTACCCATACCCAAATTATACTAAGTACCCCCCCGGGGCGATTGGCAACACAAAAAAAGCTTCTGTTAAGCCCACCTTTATGATAACATTGACCTTGTTCAGACTAGTGTGAACGCAAAAAACTTGGGCTTAGCCTTTGTTCTCTCAATCTTGGCCAAGGCAGCCCATCTACGACCCATGGTAAAGTTAACCTGGGTGGAGCCTGGGAATTACGTGCTGTACTATCCTGGGCAAAGCCTAGACTAGTTTTTGTAGCATGAACAGGGCTTGTTTTTTCGGCCTGTTTCTGATGTTCTAGGAGTGTCAAACGAAATGCTTTAATCGCTTATAAATTTTAAAGAAATCTCTACGAAATCTCTACCTTGACTTTGGAGCGAGTGTCCAACTTGGTCTAGGATGCTGTGGAAAAATATATCAAAGTTATTGCTACTTAGTTTTGAAAAAAATGCTAGGAATAATATCAAATGAAGCAAACAAAAAGTAAAGAAAACAAAGATGAGTCAAGGTAGTCCTAAACGTCAGATGAAAAAGCTAAGTAAAAGAGTAAGATCTATGATGTGTGCACTCTTAATCAAAATTTTGTAGTCAGAGACCTTGGAATGCGTTATGTCCTTCCATTTCCATCCATGGATCTCTGAAACACCACCACTAGAAAGAGAAATAGCTTAAAACAGCTTGATAATAGGAAATCAGGAATAAATTTTGAAATGCTTAATTTCATGACTCCAAATTTTGCCACTGCAATTTTTAATGGACATAGGACTGAAACAAGACAAATTCTCAGAAACTAGAAATAGATTTCCAGAGAGACACAGAAAAGAAATTTATTACCTTATTAGAAAGTCAGGTGTGCCAGATAAAGCGTAAATACTGCCATTGTGTGCTAAAAACAGCAGATAATTCATCTTGTTAAGTTGTAGAAAAAAGATTTAAGATAAAAGAATACTGGAAAAATCTACAGCTGCAATACATCTTCTTCAGCAATCTTGCTTATTCTTGCCATCTTGGAAAACAGAGGACAGCAATCACTGACACCACAATGATGTGCAGATCCATCTACCTTTTAAGCAAGGAAAGTACCAAAATTGGCAACTTTGATGCATCATTATAACTGAAAATGCAGGAAATATTTCCAAATTCTGTTTGCTGTATTGGAATCAGTGCATAAAAAAACTACAGATTTCCCAAATAAAATGATAAAAAATTTGGTGGCATAGCACTTAAATGAAAAAGTTTTCGGACTAAATTTTTTCATACCCAATGATACTGATATGCACAATATAATACATAGTGCATATAATGCACTTAACCCACCAAAGGGATAAGTGTTATTCTAATTTCCTCAACAAAATGACTACAAATATAATGAATACAAAGCTTAAGTCTGATACCTTGGAAGGAATTTACTGGAGCTCTGCTGTCTGATGCTGCACCTAACTCCAATGCATTTGAAACACTTTGAATGAAAAGAAATTCATTTAAGAAAATAGCCATGCAACACTCTAACACTAACAGAGAGTATGATGTGCAGCAGGTGACCATAGTGGAATTGGTGTATGTACTACACCTTATTGAGGATGGACTATATTCAATTCCAGAACTGATATTTTGAAAGCTTCAGAGTTGAGGGATTGGATTTGTTGGTACCGGTTTACCTGTCTGGCAGATGGCATGTTAAGGACTTTGGTATAAATTGCAGCTTGGTATAAATACTTTGGTGGAAATGGTTTCTGCACCCACAAGAACTCGTCGAGTACTGCCAAACTCAGCAGACTTGCCATTTGCAGAGTATGACAGTTTTCAACAAGATCTCAGGTGTGCAAAAGTCTTTTTTCTAATGGTCTTTCCTATTTTTTAGCTATTGAAAAACTCAGGTGTGAAAATATCATACTCTGAATTGGGGTTGTGGGTAACAATGTTGAATGCACTCACACAGTACCCAGTCTGCAGAGCATGGCAGAACTCGACGAGATCTCATATGTGCAAGGAAAAATTTCCAGTGTGAACGGCATACATGCCTGACTTTCCGGGGTGTAGTTTGCATTTGACCCCAATACAAGAATACAACAATATGTGGTTTACAAGGGTATTCACATAGGAGTGCAAAGCCCAAATTTTGGGGTGCACTTTCTGCCTTTTGCAAATTTCCTCGTGCGTCCAGTTGCCATGCTCTGCAGACTGGCTCAGTACCCCTAACCACTTCATTTTGGCCACCCCAAAAGGTTCTTTGGTCCTTTTCTGCACAAACTCTTAGGGGCCATCGACAAAAGACTTTCGTCCCCGTTAACGGAATTTGTCCGTTAAGGGGGGAGGGGGTCTCACATGAATCCGTTAAAACTGTCACATTGGGGACGAAAATCTTGATAAAGAAAAGTTGCGAAAAGGTCCTAATGAAAGTATGTAATATTGTAGAACAAGGCTGAATTTTGTTTTGGCCAACACCTTACGACCCTCTGCTCTACTCAAAATCAACTCACCCTTCTTGACAAGCTGATAAAAGTCGAAATTCTTTTGTGGTAATTTCTGTTTCCTGCCCGCAAGCTACATTTCTGTTGATCAGGCCACGGGCCACAGGGAGAGAAAAGCGGAGGAGGAAAAATTACATAAAGGAAAGAAAACCGATGGCATGCATACCGATCACATTGAAATTGAAAAAGACGAAGAGAATGAGTGTTGCTTTTGTTGCAAAGAAAGAGTGAAATGACTGAAGTTTGAAATATAAATATATGGACTTCAGGTTTGAAAACTTCAAGCTCACACATCATCAAAATTTGTTTGCATTGTGACACATGCTAGATAGGTAGGCCATCATCGCGCGAGTTTATGAAAACAAAGGCCTGCTTTAAGTGTATCCGGGCCACCATAAAAAATATGTGTCCGTTAACGAGGGGGGGGTTCAGACTTTAACGGACAAAATCCGTTAACGGGGATGAAAGTCTTTTGTCGATTGGTCCCTAATTTGAGTTATCTGATTTGATATGGTGTAGGTATGGGTAGAAACGAAAATACAGCTAATATATCGATTAGGAAATCATAGTTTACTTAAAAATATAATGTTATTTTCTTGACTATTATGTGCTGATTTTTGTAAAACCACTTTTTAAAATTTTGTTTCTTCACAGGTCCCAAAGCAAATCAACAATGAATCAAATTTTGGAATGGATTGAGAAAAAGATTTTGAGTCTGAAGAATGAAAGAATTAAAGATACGGCAATCAGTCTTATAACACTCATTCAGGAACATCCATACATGAGTGTTGTTTGTATTATTGTTGCCATATCTTGTCTTGGTCCATTGGCTCTCTTCCTTGGATTTCTCTTCATTGCAAATGCGTGTTTGCTATCTGGAGCAGTGATCATTGAGGTCTTGATACTATCAGTTGGTCTCTCTGTCCTGCTTCCTGTACTTGCATTTTCAGTATTCATTGCAATGTTTATTAGTTGTATGGTACTGCTTCTAAGAGTTGTGTTCTTGAATTTCATTCAACATGATTGGAGACAGAAGCAAATGAGACCAGAGCAAATGAAAAGGAAACAAGAAAAGGAAAAAAGATATATCGATACACAAAAAGCAACAACTTGTCTTGACACTCAGGAAAGCAAGGGAACTCAGACCGTGAAAAGCACAGAGGAAAAATGCCACTACAGTAACCAAAAAGAAGAAATTGTCAGTGAAGTTGGTGGTGAGCATATAATAGATGCTGAAAATAAAGAGTAATTGGGCATTTGTTTCTGTAATGCAGAAATTCCAAAAAAAATAGTGGAGATTTTAGACAGTTGACCTCTGCTATCTCATGATCGTAAAAGGGAAATGAAAAATTTGTTTTAGACAATAAATCTTCAAGATGGTGAGGAGAATCCCACAAGAATGATGTCACAAAAAAAACGAAAATTTCTAGGAAGAATTTGATATTCAAGACAGCAAGCATTCCAGTGAGTTAGTTGATGTCAACTGAATTATGCTTCTTACTGAAAAAAAGTTGCTGCGATATGTTGATATGAACTAGAAAATTTTGGAACTTAAGCGATTCATTTTTACTGCTGTGATGGTAATGAGCTGCATGAATAACTAATTCTGTAAAATTTCAACAATGTAGTCAATAAAAAAGTCACTAAAATAAAAAAAATTAAAGTTGAACTTTCAAGAACTTTCAAATCTGACTGTCTGTTACTGGGTAGTGAGAGTGAAAAAGTGTTGTAAAAATAGTTTTAGAAATCAACCATAACTTTAAAATTGTAATTTCCAATAATGTAGTTATTAGTAAATAAGAGTTTTAAGCATTTTTGACTGGCTTAATATTTAAGAGTCTTAATTACCAAATTTTATGTATGTATTTTAAAAGTCTTGAAAATAAGTCTGTAAAATAATTAACATGCTGTATTTATTGCTTATTTAATTAAATGTCTCAAATTTTCTGAGTTGCAATGAATGTGATGTTTTTTTGTTTTTTTTTCTGCCAAATATACAAAAATACTTCAAATTTTATTGCCCTTCTCTTGAAGTTCATTAGATGCAACAAAAATTTCATTCAAACAGCAGCCAGGAGATTTTTTTGAAGAAGCAAAAAGCATAATGAAATCAGTGCATGAAACTTCAAGTTCTGTATTTCCTGCAATTTTTTCATCATTTTGCATCCAAACACAAAAATAGGTTTTAGAAAATTCATTAGGCTAAACTATCAATTTTGATAACTTCTTAGTTGATAGATTCAGACAAATAAAAAGCTGAAGCTTGTTTTAAAAAATTTGGGTGGATCAAAGCAATTTTGTTTTTGAGAAGAAAGCACAAACAAGACGAACTAAGGGGGAACGAAAAAAAACAAAATAAAACAATATAGACATTTTTAAACTAAGTCTGCCACACTTTTATTGAGTAAGGATGACTTTCTTTGATACAGGAATAGAGTTTTGAAGGAATAAGAAGTGAATATTTGGTTAGAAAATTTCCCTAAGTTTGAAACTTCGAATAGGCGCCATTGAATCGGTCAACAAGAAGGGGATAAAATTGATGAAGATCTGCATGATAGTTATTCATCAAAAATATCCATCTATAGATAAAACAGACATCACAAAAGAAAATTTTCAAAAAATGCTTAAAATCTTGTTTAACTGCGTTGTTGTTATAGTCTTGGGTTGCTTATTTGAAGGAACACTTTCAGTCTTCTTCGTCAACAACAAGATGAAGGTTGCCTTGCGTTTCCGACAACAAAAATTTCGAACTTAAAACTTTAGATTTTTCATACTTAGAGGGTGATTTTTCATCCTTGAATTTAAAATATAACAGAAGAATTATGTTGTGGACAACATTTTGAGTTCTTGAATCATATTCTTTACCGTAAAAAGCATGATTTTTTGTTGTTTCACTGACGAAAGTTTGAACACACGAAATGCAGAAATGGCGGTTTGCCTTCGACCCTTCCCCTTCATTTCAAATCGACATAAATGCACTCAGTCTTTCTATAACCGAACCAAAAGTTTCGAAATACTGTAACTGTATAAATTAAATATCAATAAATGTAAAATTCATAAAAAGACACTCTTCTGGCAGAAAAATCAGAACAAAATCAAAAGATTTTGGAAATGAAATTTGTCAAGATCAAGCGTCCTAAAACCGATTTTGATGTTAGTTAACAGACAGTCTCAATCGTAGCTTATAAATGCTTCAAAATTAAAAAACAAGTTTAAAAATCTTTTAGGGGATAAAATAGTAAAAGAAGATAAAGATCAGTATCATTTAATGCAAAAAAATTAAGTTTTGGGAACAGTTACAAAGAAAGAGAAAATTTTGGTTGGAAGAAAATGGCGGTTGGAAATTGGGCTGTGCTTCTTGTCTGAGTTAAAATGGAAATAACTTGCTCGTTCCTTATCACATAAACAAAAATAAGCAGGCACATTAAAGTTTGATATCTGAACATATTATTGAGCTAAAAATTTGTCCAGAAATATTCTGCAGTTCGCGAAATAATAATGTTTTCTAGACCTTACCTCTGCAGCATCATGAACTTTTCCAGAAAAACATTTAATTGCAACTAAAATATAGCTATTAAATACTTAAAATCAAATTTAAATGAAACTTTAATATATGTACTACACACCTGTTTTAAAAGTTTTGGTAAGGCAACCCGGCAAGAGAGAAAACGACATTTCAATTTGCACGGTAAGCACAACTTGACATCCATCAAGGCCATATTGCGGAAAGTTAGAAATTTTAGGCCTGCTTCCTCGTACGTCCGATCAACTTGTATATAAACAAGCGGCGCACTTGCGGGGCATACGAGTTAGAAATCGCGATCGAAGAAACGAAGGTAAAAGTATTCAAGAAATCGAAAGAAAACATCATGGCAAGCTCACATCCTAAATACATCGACATGATCTGCGCTGCAATCAATGCATTGAAAGACAGAAAAGGTTCTTCACGACAAGCAATCTCAAAATACATCAAAGAAAACTACAGTGTTGGTGCGAACGCCGACGTTCAAGTGAAATTGGCGCTCAAACGTGCATGCAGTGGGGATGGCGCCGTTCTTGTTCATGCAAAAGGTGTTGGAGCATCAGGTTCTTTCAAACTGGCGAAGAAACAAGCAGAAAAGAAGCCCGCAGCGAAGAAACCAGCAAAGAAACCCGCGGCAAAGAAGGCTACTCCCAAGAAGAAGGTCGCTGCCAAGTCACCAGCAAAGAAGGCAAAGTCACCCGCGAAGAAGGCAGCCGCCAAGAAATCACCAGCGAAAAAGACCGCCGCAAAGAAATCAGTAAAGAAACCCGCAGCTAAAGTAGCGAAGAAACCCGCAGCAAAGAAGGCAGCACCAAAAAAGAAAGTAGCAGCCAAGCCAAAGAAGGCAGCAAAGTCACCAAAGAAATAAATCAATCGAACTGAACTCGTGCGTAATGTATTAATGTAACAGAGACTAAAGTTGGAAGAAACTCAAATGAAACTTTATTTAATATTATTATTTCGGAAATTTCTTCCAACTTTAATCAAGTATATATATTAAAACCTGTAAATAGTATTTTTACATGACATGTATATGCATTTAATTTTTAATTTTATGTTCATACCAAACGCAGATCACTCGACTCTAGTCGAAAGCAAGTTGCACAAAATTTATTTCAGTTTTTTAGAAAAAACTTGCTTTTGATTAGAGGCATGGTATTTTAGAACAACATTATCACTTTGTTTTCAAGTATTGGTAAGTTTTAGTGGCCATTAGAACAGACCTCGTAGAGGTAAACCACAATTCGCTTGATTTTCTTTGTCGTTTCTGCGTTCGCGCCTTTTTTCAAATCTTGAGTTTTGCGCAAAGAATGATTTTTTGGTGCCTGCTAAATTACAATAATGAATTTTTTGGGATTTTATAAGGGGGAACAGAGATTTTGCATAGATTGGATTTTCTAGTAAATCTTAAACTTTTAGAGGTCAGTTTCAGAATTATTCGTGAAGTAGGCGACATCTTTGATGATTGCGAAGGGTAGACTAACTCACTCCTTAAAAAAGGTGTACGAGATTTTTATGATAAATGGATTTCCAAGGGATTTTTGTGAAAGCAATAGGTTTTCTAGCCAAAGTGTACAAATTTTAAGGAGTTAATCACCCCTCACCTAACTGAGGCCAAAACGCTCCCCTCGACTTTTTTTTTGTATGAAACAAGTTTGTTGTGGTGGGAATTATTCGTTAAGGAGGATATATTTTTAAGAAACTTTTACTACTAAAGAAAAGTCAAACATTTCAAAGCTTGTTGAACTAGGCCCTTGAGCTTCGTTTCTTATAAAACAAAAATATGTAGTAGCAGGACTAATTAACAGTTAGTTTATAATTTTGGACAACTTTAAGGCAGGAGGCTTCAATAAATAGGCTTGAAATTCTTTTTCGTACATAAAATCTGAAATTAATTTCAAACGTTAATCGTAGCAGTGATATCTAAGTGTTCAGTAAAAGGTTTCAACATCGGTTTCACTTCGTTTTCGATGAAACTTGTCACCTAAAAGAGATTAAATTTAATTATTTTAACTTATAGTAGTAGATCGATGTTTCTTTCGTGATAAACGAGAGATCAAACAAAAGTTTTGAGGAAAGACGAAGAAAGGCCAGATAACAACAAGCCAGCTTCAAGAAGGATCGAAAACGACGAATTTGGCGCTATCTTTGCTCTGATTGGCTAACCAAGCGAACAATCGATCGTGAAAGGACAGCAACTTGTCTGAGCAAGAAACCGCCAAATGCTTTTCTGCGATCGATATTGAAAAGTTTAAACTGGTTATCCAGTAAATGTTGCAAATATTTTAATGAACAGAGCTTGAGGATCGAGGATCTGCAAATTATAGTGAAAAATCAAGGATTTTCATGCTTTTTCGCATGTTTTTGTTCAATCCAATCTTGAAAAAGGTGTACGAGATCTATGACAACAAAGGACTTTCAAGAAATTTCGGTGAAAACAACAAGATTTCTAGCAAGGGCGTTGCAAGGGTGTACAAGATTTTCATGTAATGAATCGGCCCCTCGTTTTTGTCCGCCACTTGAATGAGTTTCCCACAATTTTGGAATTGTGGCTCTGTTGGTCTGGTCAGTCTGGGGAGGGGGTTAGCAAACAAAAAGATGCATAAGGCCTTTATATCAAATAACCCCTGGCTCGATTCCAAGTTATTTATTATAAAAAAACGCGGAGAAAAAATTTCGATTACAAGTTCATTTAAAGGGTGAAATATGTTAAAGGGATGCCATAGCCCTAAGTTTAAAGGGTAACTATATTTTTTAAGTGACATTGTTGCGTAAAGAGAAGGGAACGCAGTGAAATTCCTGAAACAAGGATGAGAATAGGTACTAGAGATCCCATACACGCTTTTTTTTTATAAAGAAACACTTTATAAGGAACCTACATGTAGAAGGTCCGAAAATTTAAAGAACTTATACTACTAAAGAGAAAATCACTAAGGAACTTTCATTGTTGAATATTTTTATCACTGCAAACAATCAAGAATTAGAAAGCCAGTTCCATTTATTTGCAGTCGACAATCACATAAATTGTACGTTAAGTATGTATCCAATGTTTTTTTGAGTAGTCTCGAGCTTTGCTCACATGCAAATGTCTCTATTTTATTGTTAAGAGCACTATATGTGCAGTTAAAATTAAGGAACTATTAAGGAACTTTTGGAACTACAATTGCTCCAAAAGAGGCCCAAAAATAAGGAACTTTAAGAACTAGGCCTTGAGGTAGGTTCCTTATAAAAAAAGCGTGTATTGCAATGTGCCCACAGGAGAGTTTGCGTCGTTCATGGTGAACCGACAACGAATATAAAAAAGCTCCTTACTTGCTCCGGGGCTTTTCCAATGAAACTACTTGGCTCATAAAGGGTCAAGTTCTTAGTGTAAAGGACTGAAGCATTAGCAGAAAAATTAAAACTATAACAGCAATCGCACATGCAAGGTCTTTCGAAGCATAATACCGAACCCTGCATAATGTTATGACCCTAGTTGTACATCTAGGTTCGAGGGGCAAATCACTCCAAAAAATCTCGTCCACTTTTTGAAAAATCCTATTGCTATTTTGAAAATCCTTTAATAATTTTCAAGAAATTCTATTGTTCTTTTTGAAAATCCCAAATATCTCGTCCAGTTCTAAGTAAAGTGATTTGCCCCTCGTCTAGGTTCGTTACAGCGCTCCATAAGCAGAATTCAAGAAATAGTAGTAAAAGAGAAAAGACCACGCAAATAACTGCTTGCTTGGAAGAAACATTTATCTTATTGCGACAAAGACGTAAATTATAAAATTTCATTATTTAATTATAAAACACCGCATCGCAAGAGAAACGAAAGAAAACAAGAGAAATGTTTGCTACTAATATTTCGCCTTCGGGGTTCGAGCTGCAGTTACGGTAGCGTCACAGCCAGGGTCGAGGTCTCAATTAGTTAACCTACTACTGAGATCCTAGCGACTGGTGCTAAATACCCCATTTTACCATTTCACCCCCCCCCCAATGGTGGATAGGTGGACTACGAAAAATCGAAAGAACGAAGAAAGACGAATATCGAGGTCATGATACTAGTAGCAGCCTATCAACGAACTGATTCCAACCATCAAAAGCGACAAGTCGAGATCCCCAGACACATCACAAGGAAAGGATAGCTCGAATAGTAAGCCTTGTCCAATCTCCGGGAAGACTCCAGGTAAACATTCGCCAGGGAAGCAACGGACAGATTCTCTGGACCAGATCAAGTCATGGGCTGGTCTATCGTTGCAAAACCTTCTCATGCGTGCTTTGACGAGGCTTTGACACAAGGAATTTGATCAGATGTCTTTCGACATAGCACTTGAGGAAGATGAATTGTGAACTGAAAGCCAAAACCAATATCAATAAGTTCCTTACTTGCTGTGGAGCTCTTCCAATGAAACTACTTGGATCAAGAAGCGAATCAAGTTCTTTATGTACAGGACTGAAGTAGCTATTTTGTTTGATAAGCTCCACAAGGTTATTGTCCCTCCCATGTTCTTTTACTTCTGCAGCTGCTATTTGTGAAAGCTTCCTTATTTCTTCGTGGCATTCCTACGAGAAAACAAAAAATCATTAATGCAAGAATAAACAAAGAAAAACGAATTATCTAAAATTTACCAAACACGACTAAATGAGCTCAAACCCGCTTGGCTGGCACCCCTGATAGGGTGTGGAAATACCAGTCAGCTCAGCTCTGGTGGTTGTGTCTTGTGTGATAGTAATGCATCCAAACCAGGGGAAAAGTGTAAAGTAGACTGAGTAGCCCGAGGCTAGTGGCAGACTTGAAAACGGCAACTATTTATACAGTCATGTGCATAAGTTTAAGACCACTTGTCACTTTTCCTTCCTTATTAGACCAACTTCAAAATCACGCAACATGTCTAAAAGAAACCAATTCACGTCCCCATACTGATATTCTATGTAACTTTGGACTTGTATGAAGCAAACCAATGTAATGCAGCTAGGAACTTTCATGAATTTCTATGTTCACGGTGTATTTTCCTTGAATTGACTTTTTGCAATTAAAGGTGTAAGTGCCTCACTTATTGACGTTCAGCATGGTCAAATTTTTGCTGCATGCAAGCAATGTGTGTTATTGTGAATGTAGGGTGTTGCTGATGTCTTGTTCCACCCCTTTTATGCTTATATCACGTTCAGAAAAGCCCTGGGTTTATAGAAAAAAGATTTGACCAAGATAAACATTAGTCACCAAGGCCCTTTTACAACAACTGGATTAAAACAAAAGGCCCTGTTAACATACCAATTCATATAATTCTCTAGCTCCATTACATTTTTCTGCTTCATAGAAGTTTAAAGCTACATAGAATTTCATTACAAGGATGTGCATTTGTTTCTTTTAGACATATTGCGTAGTTTTTAGGTTGATCAAATAAATTAGAGAAAATGACAGGCGGTCTTAAACTTATGCACATGACTGTACTAATATGAGCAAAACTACAGGTCGGTACCTTACACCAGGTACCAACCTTACATAGTAATGCTGAAATTAAATTGTAGGCTGGTTTTGAAACGACATTTTACTGTTCAAATTGCTCAACTTTCAATAACAAAACAAATAAAATATAAAAACTTCGAGAATGGCACTTTCCCCCAGAGCGTGGCTCTGCATTGAGAATAAAATTCGAAACAGATACTGTGCCTGCGAGTGAAAATTTGTGCTTGCGACCGTCCCAACTATTAACCACTGGAGTTTACTTTTCCTCAAGTGGCATACCACAATAGATTGGATTGCTGATCAGAGAGCCAACGACGTTTCCACTGAGGTATAATGAAATCGCCGAGCAACTCTCTAAGTCATACAGCCCAAGGCTCTCCTCCCCGTTTGACATTTTTGTTTCGGCTATGATAGCCTTCTTCAGCGTATCATACAAATTCATATATATTTTTCATGAATGGCGAACACTAAGTGACTAGGATGGAAGTTTCTATAAGTGGTATACCACAGTAGATGGAATCGGATTGGAACCAGGACCAGGACTGTACGACCAGAGAGCCAACAACGTTTCCACTGAGCTATAGAGCTCAATGAAATCGCCAAGTAACTCTCAAAGTCATACGCCCAAGGCTCTCCTCCCGTTTGAATTTTGTGTTTCGGCTTTGTTGAGCCTTCTTCAACACCATAAATATTTGCATATATTTTTCATGAATTGTGAACTCTAGGATAGATATTTCCACAACTGGCATACCACAATAGATGGGATTCCCCTGATAAATACCCCCGGTATTTATATGAAACTTTATAGTAGTAATAATTTACAAGTGTAAAGATAGCTACATCAATTAACAATACCTGTCTATTTCCTCCTGATTTGACCATAGCCATGATGATATTTTCAGTAGCCATAAATGGCAATTCTTGCTTGACATGTCTTTCAATGACTTTCGGATAAACTACAAGACCTTCACAAACATTTTGAAGGGTATTCAAGATAACATCAGCTGTGAGAAATGCCTCAGCCAAAGATATTCTCCTGAAAAGTGAAATGATATGTAGTCTTTGAGTCATAAAGAATTGCAATGCAGCGCCGAATCATTTTCGAAATCTTAAAAGTTTTTCGTACCACATTTCTCAGAATAAGACCGTCAGAAACTGACCATTCATACTCTTAGTTAATTATTTGTGTTGAGAATTTTACCGCAATTTTAAATAAAATATGAAGAAATTCAACCATGAATTAATAATTTTGAACAAAGTAGGCCTACGAGGGGAGTTTTTAAGTCTTGAAAGATCGATCCATCTTCTGTTTACACCACAGAGTTAATGGCTCACAACTGAGTTTCTCTGAATTTTTCATTCTTTTGGAGCACTGAGCTTCAAAAACGTTAATAAAAAAGATTCTTTTATAACAAAAACTTTGTTACGTTTCTTCCAAGCCAGTCTTCGAGGTTTACACAACTACACAGTTTTACACAAAAATCGGGTGCTGTATGCAGGCGTCTTTGGAGAATTTGTTTGAAAATGGACAAGACAAAAATCAGAATACTTTGCCTATACGCGCGCGCAAACCTTTTAACTATGTTGGTCAAACATTTTACGTCCATTTGAGCAACATTAAATGATTACAACAACCTAGTTAAAAAGACGTATGCCATTGGGAAGACAATGAAATCGATCGTCTAATGAATCTTTATGGAGAAAATTCTTAGCATTGAGACATTGCAGGTTAACACAGCAACACAAAAAATCTCAAATTTGGAGATGGAACGGCAAACCTATCGACACGATTGCGTCTTTTCAGTCAATTTAGACTGTTTTAGCAACAGGACGCGACCGCCAACAAGAACGCTGTCTTTGTCAAAAAGGTTCTGTAGTGTTTTGATTAAAATTTATTACATTGAGCATGGAACAGTGGCGACGCCTACATACTGGCATACTGTGGCCTAAGTGTAAGGCTAGCAAAAGAAAAAGTCCCTTAGCCAACAACTTGATCCTGAATTGGGTTTCCTTCGCAGTTTTTACGATAGGTCTTCGTTACAAATGCAAATTATCGCAATAGATAACTGGGTTGGTTGCTGAAGTTCCAGAACAACGAAAAATTTTGACGTTCTCAGGAGAACGTGAAACAGTCATGATGACGTTGGCGCCGGAACGCGAAATATCAAGACGCAGGAAAATAACTAGTGCCCATATTCTTTATCTGCTCGCGACGACCTCTTCATTAGTGGCGTCCTGTTGCCATAACAGCCTTTTGTTGACTGACGCACACGTCTTAAATACATATTCATAGCACTCACCTATTCGAACTATCATCTAACGTTCTTTCCATCCACTGTACAGCGGCAGTTTGCTGTGCATTAGCAACTAAAGCCATTAAATGCCTCGATAAACCACAACACCGTTCACAACGCATTGGATTCCGTTTATATGCCATTGCACTGGAGCCAATTTGTGTTTTCTCGAATGGTTCTTCGACTTCTTTCATGCTGGCCAACAGTCGAATGTCAGTAGAAATCTACAAAAAGCAAGGAATTCTAAATTTATAACAAAAATGAAATTTGACCATTGATTTTATTGATTTTATTTTACTCTCGGAACGATCCAACAAACAGCATACATGGACGTGAATAATCATCACAAATAGATATTGGACACTTTCATAAAACAAAGCAATAGATGAAGATTAAGCATCCTAATCTATATTTTTTGCAATCTAACCTAAGCTTAGAGGCAACACGAGTAGTAGTCTATAATAAGAAAAATGCAACAACATAACATCCAAGGGGCTGATCCAAGTTTTACTTTCAGGGTGGCTATATGGTCCGAAATCTTTTTAAGGTGGGAATGATCAGGCAAACCTTTTTGGGTGTATGGGGCATGCTGATGTTCCCTGGAATATGTTTTTGAATGAGGATGCCAGATTGGCTGAAAAGGATTTTCAGGCAATTCAATCTGTCAAATACAAGTGTCAAAATCTGTCATCTTAACTACGTAAATGATAAATTATGAATTTGCAACACTGAGTCAATCACATTTTCTGATTTCTGTAACTTGATCGAACTTGAGATTAGAGTTGATTGATTAGATGTATCAAATAAACTTACAGTATATATCCAATCGCTAAGACTAGGTTCTTTCCGCTATTAAAACTTCATCATTCTATAGTTTTTTTTGTTCCTTTTGAACTACTTTTTAGTTACGTTCGAATAGTCTTCATCCTGGAAGGGGGAGGCCACGAGGGGTAGCTACTCATACGTTTTTACCTGTGGGGACGTGCCGCCGAATAGGGAATTGTTTTCATAGATTTTACAATCCAGAACAAAGTATCACTTTTCTTCCTAGAACCGGGTGACAGGGTCTTACTTTCTTTGTTGACTCTAAGAGAGATCGATGTTGTGTACTTCAGACAGTATACATAGCCAAATTTGCTTTTCTGATAATTCCAGTTTGAAACAATGCATGGCTCCCGTATTCATTCAAGCAACTACGGAAATTCCTTCAATTTGTTATCCGAGTGACTATTTAAAACAAAACTTATCTACAGGGTATCATTTTTAGAAAACGACTCCAGGACGGGGTACGCATATTTAAATTTTGCTGCAGGACAGGATGGCTTTACCAATTTTCTAGCGGTACGTCTCCGTATTTCGAGAAGATAAGTGGCTCGCCACCTCATCCACATCCCTTGGATCACCTCATTCATCAATCCCGAAGTCAGGGCAATTCACTTACTTTGTGTATTGTTGCACCCAATCCACCAAGTGCTGACAATGTATTGAGATCGACTTTCCTGCTATAAGTTTGTCCAGTCACAGCATATGTGGACTGAAAGCCAGCCAATTTCGTTACCAAAGCATCTAACTTCTCAACCTTCAATAAAGAATCAAAGCCATTCACAAAAAACGAAATAGGGTAGGTTTTTTCTTCAAAGAAGCCAAGCTTTTCTGATCAAGTCAGGAAAGAGGAAACTTTGCAAATTAGCACATTGCGTACAGTTCTCTTTCGAAGAAGACACAATTTTTATGTTGAAGTAATGTGCTTCGCTTTTCATCTCACTTTTTGAGGAGTTCAAATGAGAAAACAAACTCTCTCTGACTACACAAATCGGGTTTTGGCTTTGATGCAGACAGATTCCAAAACCCCTAAATGAAACAAAGACCAGGCTTTGTCCATTACTGTCGCCGTAAATTTCTGCCAAATCTTGGTTGTCCAGTAAATCTTGCCCTGTGGCTGAATCATGTTTCAGGGTGGCTTATCAACAGCAAATATGACGAAAGCAGTGGCGCATCCAAGCCTGAAGTAGTGGGGGGGGGACCCGGAAAAAATGTTTCAGACCACGCCCTTCAAACTCTCGGAAATGCGGGGACACGCCCTTTTTGCCCCCCCAATCAGATTTACAACATTTTTGGACAAATCTCGAGGACCATATTTTAGAAAAGTGGGGGTTCCGGACCCCCCTTTTCCCCCAGGGTACGCCACTGGACGAAAGGGCAGAATGACCAAATTTTTCCGCTCTTTTTCGCTATCTTTAGCTTCTATTGTGTGGTGTTAAGCCCTGCCTAGCCAAATGATGCAACATTTCGTGAGCATTTGTTACGTGAAGCTGCAAAGGTAAATTCGGATGGGTGGCGAAGCGTTGCAACATTTCAACTGGGAGCAAATCAATGATCAACATCATGTTGCGCGGTGCAACAATTTTGACCGTTTTAAATTTGCATGCTGCATCGTGCGACAAAACAAGGGTGGCCAAACGGCGCAACATCGGGTCGGCAATTAATGTTGCATCCAAATGTTGCATCGTTTTGCCGGGCGCTTTCGCCCCGAATAAAGTAGTTCTTGTCCACCCCTGTGTTGTTCCCGAAAAACCAAGTGAAGAAGCAACTCAGAATAATCGTATACTAAAAGATTTACAACCATATGTAAAAATTATGTTCAAACCTTTTCGTGGTCACCGTTGAATAAAGCAAGGAAGCTAGCTTGCGTTCCTGTGGTACCTTTAGCACCTCTGAATTTAAGATCATTCTTTGCCCTCATTATATTCTGTAGATCCATCAATAAATCTGAAATCCAGAGGCATGCTCGCTTTCCTACGGTAGTTAGTTGAGCTGGTCTGAGAAATGAGCAAAACAATTAATCAATTCATTTGTTCATGAAACGACAGTTAGCATAGCAAGCAACGAATCAATTTCTGAAGGTTTTACTCATTTCAAAGTTTCAGTAAAAATTGAGCAAGTAAGACTGAAAAAAGTGAGAAAGAGAAATTGTTCTTACTGAAAATGAGTAAAGCCAAGACAAGGTTGATTTTGTATTCGTCTGCAAATTTCATCAATCTGTCAATACATCTTGCAAGCTGAAAGAAATACCAAAGACAAATTAAGAGTGCAGTCAGCAAACAACCCTTAAGGTTTTTACCGCTTTACCGCTTTACTGGACTTACTACATGTAGCGCCTGTGTCAGTTAAACAAATTGAAAAATCTCAGGTACCTTAAGGGAATTAATTTTCGCAGGAACTTATTTTCGCGGATTTTTTCTCTCGGAAATTTCGCGGAAAAAACGGAATTTATTTTCGCGGTTTTTCGCGGATTCGCTCGTTGGTGAAGGGAATTTCACGGAAACTTATTTTCGCGGATCAAATAAATTTCATATAAAAAGAAAACGAAACAAGGAATAGTTTGAGTGCCTTTCTTTATTTCTTAACTATAAACCTTACAAACGATACAAATTATACGTAAATACAGAAGCAAAGCCCATTTTTAATTTTTCAGTGAAATATTTCCCTATACTTGGCAAAAGCCTTCAAAAACTTTCAGATTTTTTTGCAATTTTGGAAATTTCCGAGAATTTTTTTTTTCCGAGAACTAATTTTCGCAGAAATGACCAAAATCCGCAAAAATTAATTCCCGCGAAAAAAATTCCCGTAAGGTAATGAGAGAGCCAAATGACAACTAACAAAAACATACTTTACTGACAGAAAGAATACAAGAAGTTACCTTTGGTAGGAGAATATCAAAGCCATCTCTGATCACAATTAGATCCTGAAAAAAGTTAAACTCTTTACAACCTTGACAACCTTTTACAATCTTCACTTCTTGTCAATTATTGTGTAATGTAGTATTTCAACTCATATTTCTTTAAACATAGTTGAGGTTGTGAAGTAATGTTGAGGATTATCTGGAGGGTTATCACCAGAAATGTTGCGAGTTATCATCTGTACAGTGGAAGATGTACAGTTTCACAGAGGTGTGACGTAAGAACAATGGAGAGTTATCATCAGTAACGTGGAGGAATATCATCAGTATGGTGGAGGATGCAAAGTATCTTGGAAGGTCATCATCAGATCATTGTATAGGGCTAATTTCTATTCTTCCCTGGCCATCTAACCCAGCTTTGATGTTGAGCAACAAAAGATTTATAACATGACTCAAAGGACAAGAGTATATGTAAACTGTAGCTTTAAGTATATGTTGAGAGTATCTATTTTTCCACAAGTGGCATACAACAATAGATGAGATTCGAACCTGGACTGCATGACCAGAGAGCCAACAACGTTTCCACTGAGCTATAGAGTTCAATGAAATCGCCGAGTAACTCTCCAAGTCATACAGCCCAAGGCTCTCCTCCCGTTTGACAATAGGATAGATTTTAAACGACCCTCCATAAAATTGAGTTAAACCTGTTCAGGTAATCGAGGATGTACTGTATATAGTTATAGTAAGCATAAGGCACGCATTCTTATGACAGTGGGTATAAAATTTCTACAATCTTCAACTATTGTTTTTCCTCTTTTAACGCAAAAAATCCTGTCTGTAAATCTGCACTAAAATTCGTACTGATAGACCGTTTACACTGTGACCCATGAATATTCGTCTCACGATTCGTCCTGCTTGATTTCAAAGTAGTATGCTTCCGTGGCGGGCGAATATTCATACTGCACGAAAATTATCAGCACAAATTTTAGTGCAGATAAGTAGGTCTCGTGTTAACGGGAAGGTTGTCCGTACTAAATTCATCCGAGTAACTCTACAAGTCATACAGCCCAAGACTCTCCTCCCGTTTTGACTTGTTCATGTTTTGGCTATGTTAAGCCTTTTTCAACACCATACATATTTCTACATATTTGTCACAAATGGCAAACACTAGGATAGGATAAATTTTTCCACCAGTGGCATACCACAATAGATGAGATTTGAGAGTATATGTTTAGAGTATATGTTGAGTGCATCTGTTGGCAAGAGGTTAACATCAGCTTAAGGTTTTACCAAATATTTTACTCACAGTGTTATCTCCAACAAAGCATGAAGTTGCACCAAGATGTATAATAGAAGCAGCCTTTGGGCAACAAAGGCCAAATGTATGAACATGTGCCATAACATCATGCCTTCTTGCCTTTTCTTCTTTCACAGCAATTTCATAATCTATATTGTTCAAGTTTTCTTCCATTTCCTTTATCTGCTCATCTGTGATACACAAACCAAGTTCCTAGTAAAAGAAAAAACAAATAAAAATTACCATATGTTTAAGTAAATCAAGTTTGTAGCTAGTGGGGGTTCACCAGGGTAGAGCACCCCCTTAAATAATGAGTTTCTCAAACACCTTTAGGGAAAAGTTGCATAAGTAACTGTCCTAAATAAGGGCTAGTCCATACAAATCTCCACTCAATAACAACAAACTCTGAAATCTTTCAGACCCCCATTGGCAGAGTATGGCTTTCTTCAACACGATCTCGAGTGTTCAACAGCCCCTTTCTATTGTTCTATCCTACTGTAATATTGAAAAACTCAGGTGTGCAAGTGCCGAACTCTCCAGGTTGGAAAACATGCAATTTTCAGCCGATGCGTCAGTGCGAGCAAATTGGGAAAACAATAGGCTAATTAACATGACAATAGGTCAAGCAATAGGAGAGGTGCGAGCGTCATTGTGAGTGGGAACAAGTTTTCCAACCTGGCCAACTCTGCAGTCTGGTTCAGACCCAGCATTGAGACCCCCTATAGAATTTATATTTGGTGCAACATGAGTGCAGTTTATTAGGTTAAGATTGATTAGGGCCCCCATTCATTTTACAACCTAAGCCCACACACCACAGAGTATGGCATTTGCACATCGAGTTTTTCAATAGAGCAATTGTTCCTCGGAAAAATACATTAGGTACATTTTTCTATTGTTTTCACCAAAATTGCTTGTGCACGATATTTTTGAAAACAATAGAAAACAATCGACCTATTGTTTTGAGAACAAAAGCCTCCGGCATCCGGTGGGCAATGCACACAAAGTCTGTCACACTGCTGCTGCAATAGATCTGAAACTCTTTATCATGTTATATCCCCAATTGCATCTCTTGCACTGACATCAGAAAGTTTTGTTTTCATACATCGTGATGATAGTTTGCTGCTGTATACCTTTTGTGCTTTGGCAAGAATTGTCCACAATTTGCGCCACGTGACAAATTTCTTCTCTTCTGAAAAATTGTAGGCCATTTCTTTACTCGCGTATCTCCCAGTCAAAGGACTGTTGTAACGAGTTTTATCATTTGCCAAATCTGACATTTAGTTTCAGAGAGATATAGAGTGTAGCTTTTTATGTTCTAAGTAAAGGTATTTTGCACGATTATTGTAAAATTATTTGTCACGAAACACATTCACCATTCACTGCTTCTGACATTCGCGCGCATTCTGATATTCTTCAAAAAAACATCTTGATTTAACCTCGTTTTAAAGCCGCAAAAAAGAATTAATTTCTTAGCCTCATTTTCACTCACCACATGATCACGTGATTTTGATTTGGAAGCCCATAACCCCATCCCAAATCCTCCTACGGTTCTTTGGATGGCGAAATTATTTGCCGTGCCTGCAGTTTAACTTGTGCGCAGAATAAAGCCCTGGGCAAACGATCCAACATTGTTGGCCAAACATTTGAGATTTGCACTAGCAATGTTTGACCATTTGATCACATCACAAAACATTGCTTGTCAAGCGCTGGTATCGAGCAAAAAATGTTGGGCGGGCAATGCTTTACAAAGACATCTCATACTATCATTTTTGAATAATAAAATCATAGTTCAAAATTAATTCGTTAAATATATTTATATTCAATCCACAACAGATATACACATACACCTAGACGCAATCATAATACCAACATAAAACAACACCAGGGCGCAACTGAACGAAAACGAACTATTTAGAATAGAAATACGAAGGGTAATATACGAAAGACTAAAGCATTGTTTTCGATTTTAATTATACCACCAGGAGGCGTCCTACAATCGGCGGTTTCCCAATCGCTCCCGCTTTGTTGAAAAACACCGATTCAAGAAGCCTTTAAGTTTAAAATTCACATCTTTTGCTCAGAATTTACGCTCAGAAAAATGTTTTTAGCAACGTGAGGAATTGAAGGGAACTTTGAGCAAATTTTCTCTGAATCAAACAAATTCTACAAGCTCAAACGAGTCGAAATTTTTAAGGAAATTGTTTTGGTTAGTCATTGAAGTTTAATATTTTGGTTGCTATACATCAATTTGGACATATTCTCCACATGGGACACTTTCGTAATTTCAACTATGGCTCTGTATGCCATTGAAGATTTTACAATATTATTTTAAGTAAGTTCATTCCCAAAAAATGTCGTTAAAAAAACTCCCCAAGAAAGGTTAACAGTTTTGAAGTTTGCTCTCTTGTTGAATGGTTTGGAAAATTTGCCTTGAGACAGGGTACTTTATCTTGGAAAATAGCTCCCAAATGGGGAAGGATAACAGAAACCCAGGGCACAACGCAATACAAGTTTGGTTAAAATGTATAATCATAAGGCCCTGGCCAAACGATCAAACGTTGTTGATCTGACATTTGAAATATGCGTGCGAAGCAAAATTTTTGACCGTTAAGCCACGTCCAAAAACATCGCTCGTCCAACATTTTTTTGCGTGAGTAAAGCAGAAAAAGTTTTTGATTTTTTTCAAAAACATCACACCACAAATTTTGCTTATTTTAAATTGTCAAGCAATGTTTGAGCGTTTTGCTGCCTTTCGTACCCTTTCCAACATTGAATGTCAAACATTTCTTTTGTTTTGAACAGCTGCAACAACTTGCAACATTTCACTACCTAGCAATATTTCTTAGCAACAAGGCGTTTGTGCTTGTGTATTAGCAATAAAATCTTTGTTGGACAGCAATGTTTTTGGACGTGGCCAACCGGTCAAACATTTGTTGTAAAGCAAATTTGAAAAGTTGGACCAAAAATGTTTGATCGTTGCCAGGGCCTAACAGGCATAACCCATAACAACCTACAATTTTGGTTGTTTATTGTTATTCATTGAAAGAAACGATTTGGCCTAGCCGTTCGTGTTAGACCATTCGGATAGCACAAGCATTTTGGCATCATTTGCATCAACTGTTTTAGCTTTAGATACCTTTATACTTCATGGTGTTCTCGTTGCAGCATCAATGCCTTATTGTGGTATGAAATAGTAATACTACATGGGCTTTGTTCCCAAGGTTCACCATCAATCTGCATCGGTACATTACGTGCTTGTTTTGTTGCTTTGATGGTTATCTGTAAACAAGAAAATGTAAATTAAAGCGAAGCAAATAACATACAGGTGAAGGTGACGGCTTTTCTACCAGAAGACCCTTCCAATCAAAGGCAAACTCAATTCATTGAAGAATTATGAAAGGAAGAATCTCTTGGTAGCGGAAGATTATTTACCTTTATATGTTTTGCTTGACCGATGATGATTGGCTCCGCAAGATTCACTCTGACCTTGGCTATATGCAGTGACGAATATAAACCAACTACTTCTAAGAGACCATCACTAAAGCTGTAAAAATATTCATAGTAAGATACTTGAATAAGATAACGATAGAGCTATATTTGACTCTTGGACCTAGTTTTTGCTTCCCCACAAAGCAGCCTTCAAAACTTACAGCCCACTCATTGATTTTATCGCTTGAACTAACATGCAGTTGCAAACTATGTACACCATATATACCTCAAGTTGGTTTCTTGACTTAATTACAGCTATTGAATTCTTTCCTTTCTTATTTTGTAAACCTTGTAAAATATATTTTGTCTTACTGTATTTGCTTAGTAGTAGGTTTCAATTAGCTATATTAGCTATTACCTATTTCTTTCCTAGAACCTACTGTAAATAAATAAATGATGATAATAATAATAATAATAACTAGAATGCGCAAACTACGTGGCATTGATCACAAAATTTGATTGATAAGTCAGACAGCGAAATTTAGTGCGAAATACACTGCCCTAAAAATGGCTGATTGAAAAACCTTCGAACCCTTTTTTGCCAGAAAATTAACCAGCAGCTTCTAACCTGTGAGCTATGGAGACATGTTGTGCACGACATTGTTGCACGTGATATGCCCCCTCGATGTCTCCCAGTTTAGCCACCTCGGAAACCTTGAAGTGCGCGTCAAAATTTATAGCGAGAGACACGCAAATGTTTCCTGGAGACAATAGAAACATTTCCTGTCTTCGCGACACGTGAATGACTCGGGGACATGTTGCTCGCTTGTCACTCACATGTTTAGCCACCCTTGGAGACATGCCGAATACAATATCGCGCAAAAATCTCCTAGTTTAGCCACAGCTTCAGGCAACAGTTTTTGGTATAGGAAACGTGCTACCTAAGTATCAAGCCATTTAATCTCATCTTCTGGTGGAAAACTATATTTACTGCGCTACAAATTTTGAATATGTTCTGCAACTGGTCAGCAAATATTTTCAATTCAGATGTACTTTAAGACCAAAATAGACTAATAAAAAACTATGTGAGGTTGGTACCTGGCCTAAGGTACCAAAACGCATGCGTTAAGACTATTATCACACGAGCACAAATTCGTATTCGGCCTTATATAAATAATATTTGATGATGAGCTCCAATAAGAGCAACACTGGCATTTGAGAATAGGGCGGCTGGTAAAATTATTCTAATTAAAACACATTCTATGTTTCGCAGTTTGAAGCGGGACGGCTGAGGAGCAGAAATTAACGTCAAATGTTATACGACTAGAGCATTAACAATGCGGATTCATTTTAGGCAGCCAACCACAGATACTGAAACTGTATCCATTACGCTAATCCTTTACTATATAACCACTCAGGGAGAATAATTTCAAAAATTACTTTAAGAAAGGAAGAAACCTTACCTGAAATTAGGAGCAGATGATTCGCTACAACTTTTCCAGATCTCACAGCCACCACACCAACTTGCAATATTTAAAATTAATAACCCTTCGATATTTGGTAAATTAATTCTTCTACCATCCAATTCAAGTTCTAATCGTTCATGAAGATTTTTACATTCTTGTTCCAACACATCTTTGGATCCATATATAAAGTACATTAGCTGAAATGGAAGCTTATAGCTTTAGGAAAACATATGTGCGATCTTTCAACAACACTTTAAGAACTTAGCTACCTCTGGACGAAAAGAGTTTTAAAGCCAATCTTATGTCGACCATCGACAATACGATACGATAGAACAAATGCTGACTAATTGTAACTGCTAACTTACGTTTACATGTCAGCAACTAGTGGGAACCATAAAATGGTCGAAACTGAGGCCCCAGTTACACTATGCCGGCATGCCTCGTCGTGCCATGAATTTCGTATCGGATTGGGCTGTCAGTTACACTATGACGACTCAATCCGGTATAAAACGCCCCGCAAATCGTCATGAAAACCATGGCGCTCTGGAGGTGATATGAAAATCAAGACGCGATGCGACGGCACGGTGTAATCAGACCAATCCTATACATGACGCTCCGAAACCTTGTTTTCCTATTGTTTCACAAAACAAATGCGGAGCAAATCTGCGAAGGAGCTGCCGTTGCGTCTCAGTGTAATTGCAATGATCCGCACAGAAATCATGGCGCTGCGCTCAATGTAACTGCTTGGAAAAATCCTATGACGGCACGAAAATCAAAACGCAACGATATCATGCCGGCATAGTGTAACTGGGGCCTGATAGGATACAGTTGATCGCAGTCGCCGAAGCACCCATGTCAACTGTGACTGATGAGAATCAATAGTCAACTAATCGCAGATGTAGAGCGTGCCTAACTTTCTGGAACTGTGCACCGACTAGTTTCTGTCAAAAAGGAACTAGTTGCCTACTAGTTGGGTTTATTACAGAAACGGTGCGAAAATATCTGCTTCGGCAGATTCACTCTACACATACACCGTTTTATTGCATGTTCTTCATGAATTCTGGTGCAACCCACAATGACATTGCGTAGGGAGTGGTCCACTCTCATATGTACAGATAGACTTATTACATCCGTCGTAGTCTACGCTCCTCCACACTCCACCACCCCGCTCCAACAGTCTGAGGAAACAGCTGTATGTTGTTGTAGTTGTTAGAAGCTGTTTCCGAAAGAGTGGGAGGAAGGTAATAAGTCTAATGTACAGATCTATCGATGCTTAAGCCATCTTTTTAACAGCACTTATCACAAATCATATGGAAGTTTAGGTTAGACAACAATTATAGTCAAATATTCTGTACTTACTTTATTGATGATTCTGCTTGTGAAAAGAGACGGCTGGCTTTCTCTGTGTTTATGGAAATTTAAAACAACTTGAGCATCACAGCCAACAGATAAGTAACTATTCATTTGGAATATCTGAAAGAAAGACGTTAAATGTAACAAATGGGGTACTGAAATTAATTATCAGCTATAATTTGAAGATAGGACCTTTCACATCAACAGGTAACTGGCTACAAAAATTGCGCTAATATTGAATTAAAATACCAGCATTCTCGAGGCTATTCTAGACCCTAGTCGTAGTCTTTTACACTGCCAAGCATGTCTTAAACCATTTTCAAAGCCACGAAGGTATACAGAAAAGACAGGAGTATTTTTTTTATTAATTCAAAGAAATGTTTGCACCCAATTTTTCTTGAGCCGGATGCCGAAAAAAGGGAGATTTGCAGAGCTGATGTTGGAAAGGGAAGGAGGTCTATAGGGCAGTGAAGATAGGGTGACTTTCAATACAACTAGGACTAAAATTTTCTAATGCAATATTGAATTATAGCATTTTAAAGTCCTCTTTCCTGTACAGAACCTTTAACCGATGATTTACCGAGGCTCGTTTATACATTTACATTGTGTCACTTTGAGATAAAAGCTATAGATCACTTCGGTAGAATGGAAATTTTTCGAAATCGCAAGGTATCAAATTTTCGATGCGATAATCGTATAAAGCATCGATAAAATAGTCTAGGTGCAAAGATTTACTATCTCGGCGCTTGTATTATCGAGTTAACCAGCGTTAAAAGTTTGCGATTTTATAAGGTCATTTTTGCGGCCAAAGCCTTTATGAAATCGGGAAGTTTGAAGTGAAACTTTGCACCAAAATTGAGTTTTGGATGCTTTATACGATTTTCTCATTGAAAACTCGATATATTTTGATTTCGAAAATTCAACTCCTGTCGGCTGTCTACCGAAGTAATCTAGGCCTGTATGGAAATTTGCTTTACAGACGTAAACTTTAGTTCTACGTATAAAAATGCACAAAAATAGGAACACGGCAAGATAGATGCAAGATCCCAAATGTCTGAGGTGATGTTGGATGTGACCTAATACGTCTTTATTCTCCAGTTAGGAACAGAATTTGAATCCAGGGGTTTTCTCAATTACTTTGATATGTTTAATCACTTTCTAGGACGTTAGTGCCCAGATCTAGGTTTCTTAACCGTTTTCTAACAAAAAATGTGGATTCTATTCAATGACTAATGTGATCCTTCCCCTCAAATGAAAAATGGACAGAATTGAGATGTTTTGGCCTACCGTTTATGATGAAATTCTTGAATGTAACGAATAAAGTTCTGAAGAACAGTGAAATACGCATTCTCAGTTTTTAGCAATGAAGATTTGACTTACCTTTGGCTTTTGTCTTACATGAAATAATCCTTCCCTTTCGATAGAAATCTTCCACCTGAAACAAAGAATTAGACAGTTGGATATTCGTGACACAGCTATACCCTTTTTTTCTACAAACACCATATAATTTTTGTCTAGACTCGATGTTCCTTTAGGCTCGAGTATTCTTAATTTTCAACATTGATTTTTCTTCAAATAGCTAACAGTTTGGCATATCTATATACTTTTATGTGGTCATTGCATAGTTTTGTTTTGTTAGCATGAGATGAACTTTCTAAAACACATTTCCTTGTTTCTTATTTTCATCAGGCTGGATATGTTCTTACGTTGTTCTTATTTTTTGGGCAAATCAAGCTTCAATATTCTTATAAAGAAAAAGAGTGTAGTTTAGCGCTCACGTGTAACCTAATCAGCAATAACAGAAACAAAATATCATGTTTAGCGTAGATATTGCTAGAAACCGATTTTGAAGACAATTATTAACGAAAAAAGAGATAAATAAACTGCTTTCAAGGACATGCATACACCCCCACCTGAAAAACCAATAAGAAAAAGGGTGGCCTAATCCCTGTGGGTGGACTTTTGTGCGGCAGTTTCCGAGGGATTTTATACAAGTGATATATCACTTCTAAAAATCGCGTACAAGACTTAAGGGAACCTTTTTGTCTTTATCTTCTAAAAAGATTTACAACGCAATTCCCTTCAATGTTCTAGGTATTTCGAGACTTGCCTTTGCAAAACTTTCTTTAACAATGAATCTTAATCCGACTCGATTTGGCCCTGAAGATTCGAGTATCATTTTAGATTACGTTTCTTAAGAGCAAACGCACTTTACTTCCAATTTCTGTCTAATGCAGTCCTACAACAGGCGAATCAAGACGTGCGCACAGTTGTGCAATAGCTAAAACGCGAGGTTTGTAAGAGATTTATAGGACTTATAAGATTTAAAAGATTTTTAGGATTTATACAGATTAATCATCAATGTAACATTTCTTTATAAGGAAGTGCTTTATAAGAAAGGTAGTACTTGGATAGACAAAAACTTAAGGAATTTCTAGTACTGGATCAGAGATTACTAAGGAATCTGACTTTTCTTTAACTTAACATTTTGATTAAAAAAAGATGAAGTTTTAAACTAACAGAGCAAGCAATGCTTATTGCCGATGCTTTTCAATCATATTCATTGCTATTCGTCTTCCATCCTATATTTCCTTGACGACTGGTTATTTTGAAGAATCATAAAGTAAAAAGTTAAGGAATTGCTTAGGAATATTGAGTACTCAAATTTCGCCATCAGGTAAGGAATTTTCAGTACTGAGCCTGAGCCGAACTTCTTTACAAACAAAAATGCGTGTACGAGATTTATGAGGTGGGGCGCGGGGCGCTCCTCGGCAGTTCCGGAATACATGCATTTTTATAAAGAAGTTCGGCTCAGACTCAGTACTGAAAATTCCTCAACTGACGGCCCAATTTGAGTACTCAGTATTCCTAAGCAGTTCCTTTACTTTTTCACTTTGTGATTCTTCAAAATAACGAAATTTCAAGGAAATATAGTTCATAAAGGTGTCAGAAGGCGAGCAGAAATGAATACTAATTGAAAACTATTGGCGATAGTATTGCTTGCTCATTCAAAACTTCATCTTTTTAATCGAAATATTAAGTTAAAGAAAAAAGTCAGATTCCTTAGTAGTCTCCGATCCAGTATTAGAAATTCCTTATGTTTTTGCCTATCCGAATACTACCTTCCTTATAAAGCACATCCTTATAAAATAATGTGTGTATGTTTCATCAAGAGAGGGTCAGCAAAGTTATGACAGAATATAATACTTGTCAGTTAACATACCTATCTAGTGATACAATTCTTGCATTTTCAATGTCACATAATACATCTTCAATTTCATGAACATCTCCAATATATTTCAAGCCCCAGCCAAGAACTCTCGCCAAATCATTGCCCGTTCCAAGAGGTAAAATTGCTGTATAAGGTGTTTTCTGAATGCAAAAAATGTATTTTTATATTTCTTAGCGAAATGTATGAAAGCCCGAAGTCTGTTTACATAAAAAAATAACTTCTTGGAATAATAACCTCACTTACTATTACCAAACTTAAAAACACAACGTTTCAAATACCTTTATTTCCATTGCTTCAATTGCGTTTAGAACCCATCCAATTGTCCCATCTCCACCACAAATCAATATTCTGAACCGTACATCAGGAAGAAGGCTGCAGAACTGAAGAGCAACTTCTGGAGTCATCTCTGATAAATCTATTACCTGTAAATAGCAATCGACGCAGGTACTATTTTGGTTGTAGGGCTTACATTACATCAAACAAACGAAAAAAGAAGAAGCGGAAAAGAGAGAAACATAAAAAAACACGAGGATCAAACGAAGCAAACAAATAAACTAAACTAACCAAACTTATCAAACAAAAGAAACGAAACAGAACAAAAAGAAACGAAACAAATGAAACAAATGAACCAAACTAAACAGATGAAACAAACGTAAGAAAATGAAACAAACGAAAAAAACAAAGAAATGGAAACAAAATACAAACAAAACAAATGATACATGCGATTCAAACCAAGCAAACAAATAAATTAAACTAACAAAATCAAATAAAACAGACGAAACAAAAAGAAACGAAACAAATGACACAAACGAAACAAAATAAATAAATGAAACAACCGTAAGAAAAGGGAAAAAAATGAAACAAAATAAGAAATGAAGACATGATACAAACAAAACAAAGGAAACATGAGGATCAAACGAAGCAAACAAACAAACTAAACTAACCAAACTTATCAAATAAAAAAAAAGAAACAGAACAAAAAGAAACGAAACAAATGAAACACATGAAACAAACTTAAGAAACGAAACAAACTTACAAAATGGAACAAACATAGTAAATAAAGCAACGTAAGAAAACGAAACAAAAATAAAATGAAGGACATTTATACTCAAAAAGAAACGAAACATGCGAATCAACAAAATAAAAGAAAGGAAAGAAATGAAACAAACAAACTAAACTACACAAATCAAACCAACGAAAAATCAAAACAAAAAAGAAACGAACGACATGGAACAAACAAAGCAAACAAAGGGAAACAAATGAGACAAGCAAACCAGCAAACAAAAACTTAGGAATAAACAATTAATGAAACAAGAAGAAACGAAACAAAAGGAGCAAACAATTAAAAAAAGAAAAGAAAACAAACAAAACAAATCAAACAAACAAAAGAAAAGTAAATGAAAGGAAGAAAACAAACTAAACAAACTAAACCAATGTAACAAATGAAACAAATGGAGAACCTTACAAAAAGGAAATGAAAGACAAAAAACAAAAAAAAAACAAAACAAACATATGAATCAAACGAAAGAAAAGAAATGAAAGAAAAGAAACCAATAAGATAAATAAAACAAAAGAAACAAACCAAAGAAAAAGAAAGGAAATAAAAGGAACAAGCAAATCAAACAAAAAGAATATAGAGGAAACATAAAAACGAAACAGGTGAAACGAATGAAAGGAAAGAAAACAAAACAAACAAAACAAACATATCAAGCAAAAAGAATGTGTAAAAATCTAAATAAAAACAAATGTTACAAATAAACAAAGGAAAAATGAAACAAAACAGAAAGAAAGACATAAAACAAGAACAAATTGAAACACATGAGACAAATAAAAAACGATATGAAGGAAACCAAAGGACAAACTTAACAAATAAAACAAAAAGAAACCAAACAAAATCCAAGACTCTTTTACAAACCTGGGCAGGGTTAAGTAGACCTCTGAAAACTTTTAACAAATTATTTCCCTCATTTCCACCACTTTTTGGATTTGCAAAAACAAGCAATGGCTTCCATTCATCAAATGGTGGTTTGATAACTTCCTTGACAACAACTTTTCTTTGTCCTCTCCAGCCAACTGTCTTCAGTGTTATACAATATGGAGGGATGACAACTTCTCTATTTTTCCCAAAATCGCATTCATGCTCTTGCCTGCAGTAGCAAAGCTTCTCATGAACTGTTCTATGGCACCAAATGCACTGATAGTCTGACAATCTTGGTTCAGTTCCACATGGGTCACCACATATGTCACATGTGCTACACAATGGTAAGTTGCCACGCACCCAGTGATGGTACATGATTTTACCCCTGCAAAAAATAACATTTCATTACAACCAGGTCAGACAGCTTAACCAGGGGGCATGGATGTTGAGGCAAATTTTTTCCATTTCAGGAGAATGTGTGTGGATTAATAATGTGTATATATGAGGCAAATGTATATATGTTAGATCAAGTAGCAGGAGCCAATCATGTTATGAATTAAAACATCCATATACAATACATCCAAATGAAGTCTTGACAAACTATTTGGGGGACAAGAGTCTAACTTACCCCCCTGGCTCCTTTGGGCCTGCAAATGGAAAATGACAGCTGTAAAAGTCTTGGAGCAGGAGGTTTTTAAGCTTGCAGGGGTAGCTAGCTTTATGTGATATGATCAGTTTTAAAATATTATGCTTTTGACCACATCAAGCATAATGACTTTATCCTAGGGTGCCGATGCCTATCCACCCTATCAGTTCTGCTGACACAAGCAATTTAAAGCAATTTGATCTTAGATATTTAGCTTATCAAAGCACACCTATTGCGATTATGTCAAACCAAGCAGCACAGCACAAGTGCACAGGTGCACAAAACAGGCGTGCAACCCTTGCATAAATGTTGCCTGATAAATGTGTCAAAGTTGAGCACCATTTAAACATGTTTGTGCAGTTGCCTGACCCTAAACAATAGGAAGGCTACCTGCACATTCAAGATGGGGAACTGCAAATGGAACTGCCCAGCCCAATGCCAGGGTGCATTCCATGTAAACATTACGCCAAAGGTACGCCAATGTTCTGGAAATCTACGCCAGAAAACAATAGAAATTGTTATTTAAGACACTCTCATGCCAGTTTCTATTATTATTTATGTTTGTCACGCCAATACACCAAAAAAATCCTATGTCCACACTCCACGCCCAAGATCTTCAGCCCTCAGTACACGGAATGCAGCCTGGGCCCAATGCATATGAGCAAACTTTCCCGTCTGGTCCTGAGTGGCATGGTGATAGGGTGTCTCAGACCTCTCTGTTAAAGGTGCACGATATCATGTGCAGGCTTCCATATGCTCCGCATCTTATTGAGATGTGAGTCATTTCATGCACCCTGTTTCAATTTTCTTTCAAATCACACTCCTAGGTTTTTGGTTATCTTCAATTATTTTAAATAACAACTGAAAAGTATTTAATGGAGTAGTGATTTCATGAAATCATACTATATATTGTTTTTGAAATTATTTGAACACCTTCCCCCCATTTAAATGGCCCCTGTGCGTGGTTATACTACAAAAGGCACTGGGGTATATAATAACAAAAGCAGACCTAGGCACACTCATGAGCTTACAAGCCATCTTTTTGTTAGCAGTGTCTATGCATTCATCATGAACTAATATCCAGCAAGTATCACAGAAAGAGCCACGAACAACTGACGTTTCGCATATTGAACAATAAGTTGGCTTCACTAAAAGTCATTGTGATGCCATCTGTGGCCTTGCTTTGGGTCTCGAACTCGAATCCCTTGCTTGCGTCTTGAGATTTTCGTCACCAGCCAGCAAAGCAGGAAGAAGAAGATCGATGTCAGGATGATTTGCCTTGGTTGTTCTAGCCATTCGAGAAAACTGATGTCTTTATCCATGTCAGAACAGAATTTTTCGATCCATGCAAAGCTGTTTCGTGCACTTTCTTAGTATGAATGACAGCATGGCATTTTGCAACACCAAAATTATGGAGTTGGGCACTGGACAAAATGGCAGGATACATTTTGTGGAGTGGAAAGACGTTTTGTGGCGTCGGTCCAGTGATTCGTGGCGTCGCTTTTTATGTCCGAAGGACATATTAAAACGGTGTCGTGGAACGCATGTAGGCATAGAGAATAGATAGGTAGATAGGCATATAGACGCTTTTTCCTGCCAAACCGCGTAACAAAAGATAAAACCACAAATAATAGGAATTAAACTTTGAAATCGCCGTTAAGTGTTGTCGTTAGTGGGCATAATTAACAAAATGCAATTGCTTGCCAAAAACATCAATTAGTATAAACTGTTAGTGTAGCGCAGTGGAATAATGCGCTTGATTTTTGGGCTAAGGGTTGTGAGTTCGATCCACAATGCAGGAACATTCTAACATCAAGATTTTCGAAACTATAAATTTGACACCATTATTTTCTCGCAAAAAAGCCGGCTCGGTCGAGCTTAGAAAAAAAGGTTTGACTACAATATTGCAAAATGTTGCTCGAATCTAATTTGGTTTGATTTTTTGTTTTGAAATATTTTCATACAATTTGATTGGGTTGTTATTGTCAGAAGTTTCTAGAAGTCGTCTCAGGTATAAGATATTTTCGTGCTGAAGAGAGGAGGAGATTGTGGCGCAGTAGAAATTGTGGCCAAGTTAAACAGAAGAATTTTTTGCAAAACAGTTTGCGGCTTCGAGAATCATCTAAAAATAAATGACTCAAAGTTGGCAATCAATTCTTCTAAGTGCTACTAATGATCGAATATAGTCATCTGCATAGTATGCGAATTCTTATGATAGCTTTTGAAGGTTCTAGAATTTAATTCATCATTTGAAACGAAGATTACAGGCTTCGGTGCACTGAACGGACTCATTTGTTACATACACAGTTTAACCGATGAGTTCGAATTGATTAGTACAGTATACGTAACTACAGAATTTCGATTTTCGATTCAAAGTTTTGGGATTCTTCCAGGAAAGGTTCATCTGATCATCAATGTCATCATTCGAATTATCATCATTATGGATCACCATCATCATCATCATCATCATCATCATCATCATCACCATCACCAGTCATCGTCTTCAAAATGATCATCATTGTTTAAGAAGATGATGATCGTGTTGAAGACGATGATGACCATGTTGAAGACGGTGATCATCATTGTCCTCTTGAACATGACCACGTATCATCATCATCATAATCATCATCATCATTATCATCATCATCATCATCGTCATAGCCATGAACATAATCATCATTCTTATCATTTTTGTCTTCTTCTTCGTCATCTTCGTCATTATTATCATCATCTTCATCGTTATTATCATCATCATCAGCGTCCTTCGGACATTGCTACAGCGTTGCTATTTTCTTATGGTTGTGGGACACAATGGAGGGTCACGTGTATTTTGGTTGTGGCTAATGACTTTTGGTTGACATGACTTTTGGTTGTGGCAGCTTGATTGACATGACTTTTGGTTGTGGCAGCTTGATTGACATGACTTTTGGTCGTGGCGAAAAAGTTTTGGTTGTGGCAATAGACTTGTAGTCGCTTCATGCATATTCATGTGTAACAAAAGGGCTTTATATTTTATATATATAAAGCACATATTTATTTTTGCGTCCGTTTTCCAACATACTGATTCACATTTGTGGAGGTAGTAATTAGTTCTCAAGCATTTCCATGCGATTTCTCGCATCTGTAAGCAATAATGTATACGGTGTATCTCACAGAAGCAGGGCCTCCGACGAAGGGGGGGCCGGGGGGGCCTTGGCCCCCCCACTTTTTTGCAAAGTATGCCTTTATGAAATTTGTTTCGAACTGCTTTAATGCCTTAGACTAGTATCACAGAGTAAAGGAGAGGAGTGAAGGGGGGGGCGATGGCGTCCCATAGGCCTCCCAAAAGTTAGATTTTGTTTTTTAGGGTATTTTCTTGATTCAGAGGGACCCCAGCAAACATTTTACAGAAAAGATTCAGAACTTATTAATCTATCTCTAGTATTCGTTTCAATTTAATTCAAAAATATGTAACTGCAAATCTGGTACTCAGGGTATTGTTTAGTAGGGCTGTGAAATTTCTAACAACCTCAGGTATTTTGTTTTACTTTACCCTTTGTTGAGAGAATAGTATAGTACACGTTTTTTTTTTATAAGGAACACCTTTATAAGGAACTCGAGGCTGAAAATTCCCAAAAAATTAAGGAACTTTAAGGAACTGTCGAGGCTCAGATGAAAAACTAAGAAACTCTTTTTTAAAGAACAAGACGGTTTGTACGAAAAGAACAGAAGTACAATATATCGCTCTTCCCCAAAGGCTCTATTTATCCTTAAAGTAAGAAATGAAGAATAGTTTATATGAATTTGCAATAAAATTAGTATTTATACATATCCCACGACAAGGAACAGTATAAGGAACTTTCAGCCTCATTTTGTTGAAAAATTAAGGAACTCCAGCCTCAACCCAGACAAAAGGTTCCTTATAAAAAAAAACGTGTATTTAGTTATGGAAGTGCCTATTACACTTTGTGACAAGTGTTACAGATTTCATTTTTCATGTTATATGAGAATGTCATCATGGTCTTGAATTGCTTAAATTTGCATTTTATTTTGAGTACCTAAAACTGAAGCCAGCCATATTTTCAAGAAACAAAAATGTTAAGTCCAGTTAAAAAAGGCACATTTTGTTGTAGGGAAAAATGATGTTTCGGTAAACGTAAACACAATTCATTCAAATTCAGCGCTAGCTGACTGTCATTTTCTGCTAATGGGTGGATATTCGGGGGCTGTATGTCTATTTGTGGTGTATTTTATTATAGCGCTCAAGGAGAATTGTCAGCATCCTAAGCCATTTTAAGGCCTCAAATATGACAAAATCTCGTAAGCTTCCGGGGGCTCTGCCCCCTGCACCCCTGCCAGGGCTCTGCCCTGGACCCGCTGGAGGGCTTACAGCACCCCCAGGCCCCCAGCTGTTTAGGGCAATGACCTTACGGTCTTTGCGTGCGACCCTACGTAATTGGTATTTTTTTATGAAAGTTTGGCCCCCCCCCCCACTTTTCAGATCCCGTCGGAGGCCCTGAGAAGGTTTTTCGTCGTTTTTACTGCAATTTATTTCAATTAATTAAGAAACTGTTACGAAAAAATTGGGCCAGAAATCAAGAAACTTTTAGAACTAGGCCCCGAGCTAGGTTTCTTATAAAAAAAACGTGTGGCTATACATTGTGCAATAATTTGAGAAGTTTTCACTCAGACAAGTTTCAAAATATTCATAATTCCTGCATTTTTACAGTCGAGAAAGGCGTGAGTAAAAACAGAATAATTTAAATGAAAAATAAATATGTGCTTTATAGAGCCCTTTTGTTACACATGAATATGTATGAAGCGACTACAAGTCTTTTGCCACAACCAAAACTTTTTCGCCACGACCAAAAGTCATGTCAATCAAGCTGCCACAACCAAAAGTCATGTCAATCAAGCTGCCACAACCAAAAGTCATGTCAATCAAGCTGCCACAACCAAAAGTCATGTCAATCACGCTGCCACAACCAAAAGTCATTAGCCACAACCAAAATACACGTGACCCTCCATTGTGTGCCACAACCATAACAAAAGCGACGCCACGAATCACTGGACCGACGCCACAAAACGTCTTTCCACTCCACAAAATGTATCCTGCCATTTTGTCCAGTGCCCAACTCCATACAAAATGCATAAGATACAAGATTCAAGTTCAAGTTGCAGCCTCTTTCTGGAAACACAAACAGCCGCGTGCCTCGCTTTGGAAAGGGGAGGGGTCAATGAATTTGCGCGCGAAGTCGCTAGAATTGGGAGGGATTTCAAAAATTCGCGTACAAGAACCTTTGCATCGCCAACTTGATTAGATATAATAAAATTTCACTTACAAGTATATGCCTTGATGTGTGGGGCAAGAGATGAAAAGTTACTATTTCGTGTCCTTTGCTTCACACCAAATAATGCAGGCAAAGCAATAAAAGACAAATAAAAAAGCAGTTTTGAATTATCTTTGATTAAATCATAGTCATGATTAAATTGTACGCATATGACACTACCACAAGCAGCGAACGAAATCACAACTCGTCTACAATATGTGCTAGAATCATAGATCAAAATATTAATTATAATGAAACAAAGAACGTACAAGATATAGCGTACCGCTTACAATTAAAAAATTACTATACACACCACATAAAGAGCCAAAATATACCTCACACTTTTTACAAGTTCTGTTCATATGAGATAATTCTGGCCCGCCTACCGAGACGGAAATTGTTCATTTCGGCAACTTTTGTGCGTTGAAGCCTTTTCTGGTTTCACACATGCGCTGTTGAAACAATTCCAGCCCGGTTAGTGGGATGGGTACCCTGGGTACCAGAGCCTCAAGATTGGAAACGCAGAACAAAGTTTAAAAAAATAATAAGTTGAGCAAAATAGGTATGGGATGGGGTGTTCATATGAGAAATTTTCAGCCAGCTTGCCGAGATCTCGCCAATGCTCAAGCAAGATCTCGATTACCGGCCCAGCCCGCTTTCTCATATGAACAGGATTGAATTCTGTATGAAAATTGTGGATTAGGTGGGATCTCACTTGGTGGACTGGCCCGGTAAGCGGGCTCATATGAACAGGCCATAAGAGCTTAATATTGATACTTTTCGTCCTTCTTATAAGAGCTTGATTATTTTGGCAGACCGGTGTTTTCAATCTGACATGAACAAAAAAAATCTTTTATGCATTTACGTTAGCGAACATTTTCTGTGACACACTAATTTTGTTTATAAGAAACCTCTTAAGAAATTTCAAAAGCCCTTTGATGATAAGCAAAAAAAACTTCTTGAATGAACTAGAAGATATACTCATGGCACAGCAAATCTTCCACGTGGTTCTATCGTTCTATTTGAGGTACAGTAAATAAATGTTTGCTGCTTGGAGCACCCATAAAACGAAAAAATTCACGAATTGTTTAAATCAGAAATGAAATCCCCAACAAGCTAAGCTTTTAAATTATACTGATTTATGTTAATTAATGATAAAATTAATAAGGTCAAACTAAAAATACGCTTGTAAAAAAGCAATAAGGACAACGCATATTACAATACTGTAAGGCCCTGGTCAAACGATCAAACATGGATTGTCAAGCATTTGAGATTTGCTTGTTAAAAAAAGTGTTTGACTGTTTGGCTACATCGCAAAACATCACTCTTCAAACATTTTTTGCTGGATGAAAGCATGTTTTTGGGGTTTTTCAAAAACGTTGCTTAAGGGAGTCTGCTCGTCAATGTTTTAAGGCGTTTTAAATGTTTTAAACATTGCTTGTAAAGCATCATGTCACATGTTTGACCAACAATGTTTGATCTTTTGGCAAAGGTCATGGAAGTGTCGTTACCAAGGCCCTAGTCAAACAGCAGCGATATTTTTTGTTTGGGACATGGTCAAACGGTAAACCCTGTTTAAACCCTGTTGCTTGATAGAAAGAATTTTGAGACTTTGACAGAAATGTTGATCGTTTGACCTGAGCTTAAATAACACGAATAACTACCACGAAATATAGCTATTGCCACAGTCCCGGGGGGTACTAAATATAATTTTGGTAAGGGTTTGTACCAGCCCTATTAGTGGAATTTGGTGAGTTGTAGTGCAATTTCAATCAATAGAAAATATTCCGCTTGTTTTTACCCATAATTAAGGGTCTGTGTTTGTATTATGAGTTACCTGGTGGGTGCAAAATCTCTGCGACACGTCCTCGTCTATCCCAAAGTCATGTACCCCCCTGTTGGCTACATTCAGTCTACGAAACGAAGGAATTACAAAACAGAGTATCTAGAGCACCCTGATATTACAAATAAACTTTTCCCAAAAATACACGATACGCTTTGCAATACGTGAGTATGAAAAATCCACGACTGGGGTTTTCAGACTGGGTGAAAAAAGTTTGCACGGCCTTTTCCGCGTATTGAAGATTCTCACAGAAACGTATCTGTTTCTGTACACACTCATTTCGAATTTCTGATGCAGAAATTTAACAGCTTTCTGCGGTATGAAAAGAGCAAGCTTTTCTATCTTAAAAAGGATACATGTTAATTTGGGAAACGTTTATCCACACTAATCTTTTGAGATTTATGTAAGATATAAGCAAAATTTATTTATATACTTTTCTCTCTTGTGCTAAATATATAGAGTCGAATTAAACATTCATGAGAGTTTATGATTGTTTCAAACCTCACTGATTTTTTTTGTCATTGAAACCAGGTGCATATGGTGGTGGATTTTCCTGTAAACAAAAAAGATTTAAGTGAGAAAATTCTTCAAGCATAAGGCACTGATGAGGGTGGGGAGGGGATCATTTTAAAAGTCTCCCTGCACATTTTCAAGTACTTTAAATTGCTAAGAAATGTTCACTGCATTATTTTCAGGGAAAAAACTTCCCGGGAGGGAGCCTTTGCATTTTGCATATTTTTCACCAAAATTTGGGAAACGTTATTCAAGTCAAAAATTTCATAAGGCACGAAATTCGCGAAAGATTCTAAAGCACGAAATTCGCGATATATTATTCTTGCGAAAGTTTGACAAGGTTAACAATTCCGCATCCATTATTCAAAGAGGATTCAAATGCATTGACCATCATAAAATTGTCTAATTTGCTTGAGTTTGTTCTCGCCAAAACTGTTGATTGTGTTGAAACGCGAAATTTCCCATTCTTCCTCTTTCACAAAAGTAAATTAAAACATTTTGCATTTTTATAACGTCGCTAAAGTTTCTTATCTTTCTTCAGAGTAATAGGATTCTTGAAAATGCGGGTATTTTGTTTACAGCAGACGAAGTCCCATTTTCAGCCATTTTCTTCGCTTTCTTCGAAGGTTTTTACATGTTTCTTTTGCAGAGAGAAGATGCACTCGATACCGAGACACTTTAACATCTGCAATGCTCACCAAACTCAAACGCATTATGTACCTTTCAGCGAAAAACTGGAACAAAATTTGCCTGCTAAGGGGGGTATCTTGCAGGTCACTCGCAGAAGGTTTGCATTTCAGGGAGGTTACAGAATACCGTAGCATTATTTTTCGATCTGATGGTGGCATGTGCACATCAATGAGGCCTGTTTATCTGTCACTTCCCTGTCCTGAAAATTTAGCATTAATTGAAATTTTTAAGGGCTAATATAGCAGTTAGCAATCTTGCCGGTATAGCTCAAAACCAGGACAAAGAAGCACAGATAGGCAGGTTAAATTAATGAAATTAGTGAAATAATACTACTTACATATTGAGTTGGAACATAAACATTCTGCCCACTGCTGTAGGCTTCGCGTGCTTTTGCTGCAAAAGAAAACAAATCATACAGAAAACCATAGTTGCTCTGTATTAACAACAACACTGACAATAACAGAATATGCAACTTTTATTTGCAGAAGATGAGAATTAATCTATTTTGAAACAGCTCGGGTTTGCATGTGAGATCGTCGATAAAAAATGGCAGTGTAGAGAAAGCTTCATTTATTTCCTTTAAACGGAATAGGGGGAGACCTTTCATTCACCTTCTCTTCAGGAGGGGGGCTTTGGGATTTCACGGGTTGTGTGTTTGGCCAATTTTACCCTCGGGTACTCGGGTTTTTCCAAAAAATCGTGCGGGTTTTCGGGTCAAGTATTTTTAACGGGCAACGGGTTTTGCCATTTTTCTAGCTCGGTTTTCGGGTATTGTAGTAAAAATGTGCGGGTTCTCGGGTTTTAAACCTCAGAAAGGACATCAATGTGTAAATTCTTAAAACAGTTGTTGAAACTAAGGTCATCCGGGTTTTCGAGTTTGTCCCAATTTTCTTCCGGGTTTTCGGGTTTTGATACCCCCCAAAGCCCCCCCCCCTCCTTCAGCTCAGAGGAAACGTTGTTGGCTCTCTGGTCATACAGTCCCGGGTTTTTTTCCATTCGGTATGCCACATGTTATGTAATTGTTACGTAATGTCCAGCTTTTTCTGCTAATTTAGGCCTTCATATGATGCACGCTGCACCATCCAGGCGTGGGACCCCTAGTTTAAAGTCCTTTCCGAAGGACGGCGAAGTTAGTTAGTTTGTCATCCATCCGGAAAGTCAGCCGTCAAAATGAAAACCTCACAAAGCAAAGCTTAGCTCCAGCTGCCTAACGGAACATGATTAAGCTGAGTTTCTTGGCCACTCACCCTGAATATATTTGAAGGACTTCATGATTACTCATTTCAACCTTGCGTAGGCTTAATGTACTACCATGTTCGCCAATGAGTGGGAATGACACCGGGGTATCCAGGGTGGGAGGCACGAATGTAAACCAATAAACAAACCAACCCCTTGAAGCGGTACCAATTACACACATTTTTATAAGGTTTTCATAAGCCTCAGTACTCTTCAGTTTTGTAAGAATACCGAGAATACATTACGCAAGTATACTAAGTTTGAGCCTTAATATTCTTATAAACTATATTCTTATAAAAAGAAATTGTGCAGTTAAATAAAAGATGAAATAAGTTCCTGATGCGACAGTGGTCCTGAAGAAACATGGCCCTTTCGTAAAACTGCCGTTGAACTCAACTTCAGACAGAGATAAAATGTGCTAAATCTAACATAACAACATACCATTATCATGTCCATTCGGAACTTGCGGAGGAGCAGCACCTGGGTATGGAGGAGGAGCACCTTGTCCCTAAAAAGCAATATCGTTCAAAAATTAAAAGCAGTTTCACTTTGGCATTTCGTGATTATTGACTTGGTGTGTTAATTTATTTCTTTGTACAGTTCTGGTGCAGTTGTTGGGCAAATCCACAATTGCCTGTACTATCAATCAAGCAGAGGGCTAAAAACTTAGTGACGATTCCGCCCGGGGGGGGGGGGGTACTTCAATGTGTCCATGATTAGACGTGAATCTGGACTTTGACAAAAGGACCCATTTGTATGATAGGATTGTCCGCGGGATTGTCAAGGATTTCTGACCCATTTGCATGAAAATCGGGAAATTTCAAGCCCTTGTGTATGAATTTGGTTGATTCTAAAACCCTTTTACAGTGCTAGAATTCACGAGTGACCGAGCTCTGTTGTTGCTGCTAATTCATCGTTTCGAAAGCAAAAGACAAAGTAGAAAGGTTGTCAGCCACTTTGCGGTAAATCATAATGGGACCTATTGGTAAGAAAATCCTAAAATACCAACCCATCAACCAGAATCGAGCAGAATATCAGACCCATGTGTAGAGAATTTCAGTCAAAAAAACCCATCCATATGAGCGGCACGTCCAGTATGTCTACATATTGAAGTACCCCCCCCCCCCCGGGCGATTTCGCATAAGATGGCGTCCAGGGAATTTGACCATGATTCACTCGGGGAGAGGGCACTTAATACATCTTGGGAAATAGGAACGCGCCGCCCCAAGGGGATCGTTTTTCATGATTTTGGTATAAATATGGGATTTTCTGAAAATTGGTATAAATAAGGGTATTGATTTCTTAATAATCGATTTAACTTTAATAAAAACTGCATTATTTTCGTTTGATTTTACTTTTCTTCGAACAGACATATCATATTACACTACTTTAGTCTTTGAGTTGTACAAAACTTCAAAATTGCGATAAACAGCGGAAACATTTTCGGGCAAACATAAAAGCTTCTAAGTATGGCCGAAAATGTTTCCCCTGTTTATCGGAACTTTACTCTGCTTTAGTAAATATAGTGGCGAACCAACTTTTTACTTTTCTTGGTGAAATCTGATTCGAACAGAAATAATATAGTACGCTAATTTAGCATATATAGTAGCATTCAAACTTGTTCAGCCAATTTAATTGCATAACAGAGATGCTGCCCTGACCATGGGGTAATAAAGGGTATAATGTCATAATGTGTTGTATTATATTGAAGAATAAAGTCTTCCATTGGAAGGGTCCTTTGGCAGATTCTATGCAATAAATAAAGCTTCAATGTTTCAGAGAACAAACCTGCATTGGAGCTGTATACGTTGGCTGCATCCCTAAAGAAAAAATAACATTCATTAAATATACAGATAAAAATCAAATGAAAAGTAACCCTTTGCTTAGAGCATAGTCACAATGCTTAGAGGCACGTGCTTCTTACAATGGCTGCCAAATGTAGTTGGAATGCCCAAGATTTTCAGGTGAATCACTGACATTTTCGGTAAATCTAGCATATTCACGAGCTTAATCCCCCTCCCCTCAAACAATGTTGAGACTATTGATGATTCTCTTAGCAATCGCACGAGGCCAGAATTAGCTGGAAATTTTAGTGTTAAACAACATTGTTTAAGGGGAGGAGGGGAGGTGAAGCAATAGCAGGCAGTGAAAGAGAATTTCAGCACAGGCGTTCCAACACTTTCGGCAGCCATTGTATCAAAAACTAAAAATATACCGGTTCCGTGTAGACAGAAAGAGTTCGTTTTCTCACTTGGACTCTTCAAATAATTCTAATGGTCTTCCCGCTGTATCCGACCAGCTGATTGGTGTTTAAAACACAATGCCAATTCAGCTTTTCGTTCTTTCTGATTGGTGCATTTCGAGCCGCATCTGGGTATAAATTCCGCCTTTAGTCTATTGCTTCAATCTGTTTCTGACGTTCGTACTCTGAGGAGTGTCAGACGAAAAAAGCTTTTAAGTATGCCCGAAAATGATTCCGCTGTTCATCGTAATTTTGAAGTTTTGTACAACTCAAAGACTAAAAATATATATATAAATTTGTAAAGGGGGCTTAACATAGCCAACATACAAAGTCAAACAGGAGGAGCGCCTTGGACTGTATGATTTGGAGAGTACTTGGTGATTTCATTGAGCTCTTAAGCTTAGCAAAAACATGGTTGGTTCTTTTGAAGGAAATCATAGACTTCAAAACATTTTAGAAAAACAAATACACAATAAACTTTAAATTGACATAAACATACGAAAAAAGTAAGCAGCTAATCTGACATTTTTAGTAAGACATAAACTGTATATTTTCTTTATAAGGGGACCGTTTATATCTTACTGATTATATGTAAAATTATCTGTTTATCATCTTATTTCCAAAGTTTACATCAATATTATCAAATGGATACTGTGAACTCTAATAGAAAATAACTAACACCATCATTTTCCCCTACTCATTATACTGTAGGAGTAGGGAGAGGAAAGATGGTCCCCTTTAATTCTTCAAACTGGTTTGAATGGAATTGACTTTGAGTACATTGTGATAATTCTAGAAAAGAAATTGAGACAATATGCAAACCTTGTCCAGCAGCTGCCTTTAATCTCTCTGCAAAATCAATGGCTCCACCACTTTTGAATTCTATTCTGAAATTAGCATTTCCTTCCCAACCACCTGCAGATAGAATATATTACTTTACATTTTATCAGAATCCAAAGATAACAGATAAGCTAACCTTATGTAACTTGGCCATTCAATTAACTTAGAGCCACATCGCATTTTAAGTTTGACACCTTAAAATGGGGCCTACTCATGTTTATATCATTAATTTGGGAAAAAAACGAGTTACTGTATTTACTTGTTTAAGTGCCGTGGCACTCTTCAAATTATCAGAGCTTCAGATGCAGATGTCAAACGAGGGCAGTGCTCTTAAAATAATCTTTCATTTTTGAATTTTAAGGAGAACTTTTGATAATAATATAAGCAGACAGGGTGAAAAAAATGGCTTTTAAGTACACTTACTTTGAACTAAAAAGCATTGTAATTGAGGAAAATAAATTCCCCAGGTTCATTTAAGATTTATGGTTGATCTATATGTGGGTCTTCAAGGATTCCAACAGTGTGTAAAATATGCACCGCTACTGCAAATAATTAGTGCAGTGCTCTTTACAACAATTTAACTTGAAATGTGGTGCTAATTCAGGGACCACACTCAAAGGAGGGCACTCAAATGAGTAAATACAGTATTGAACCCCTAGTCCCTAAAACAATCAAACTTTAAAGCTGGGGAGTCAAAGAGGGTCAAATTGAACAACTTAAAGATACATAGACACATAGGGGAGCTTTAACAACTTAGATCAGATACATTGACCATACCTCCTTGTTCTGCTGTTACAAATCCGATCAAGGCATTTGCTCCAAAAATCGGCTGTTTCACCTAGAAAAATGCAATAAACTTTAGTGATTTGTTAATGTAGGTAAGGGGGCGGGAGGTTCTGGCAGCTGTCTAGCTAATGTGGACCTGCAGCTTGTGCCCCCAGACTGATACTCTAGAATAAATACCCTGGGTACTTTTTTACTGACCTTTGAAGGATGGACAGCTGAGTTGACTGTAAGGTTGTTGAAAGTGGTCCCAAGGAGGTTTATTTCACAACCTCACGACCATGAGCCAAATGCCTTGACAACTCAGCCACACCACCTCTTAGAAGATAGTAGTAGAATGTTAGTATATAAGGGGTTTGTCATAGAAAAAATTGTTCTCTCCAACAAGATTAGGCGGTGGGAGGTGAGGTTGGTTTTGAATGAGTTTGCTTGTATTTCAATTCCATAGAATCGTCAAATCAAGAGCTTAAGATCAAAGGAACAAAACATAAAAAATTACATCAACGTTCTTGATTGATCTGAATTCCATTGAGAATGAAGCTCTTCCACCCCCAGATTTGTTCACAAATATGATCTAGAAAGAAATGAACTGCATTATTCATTGCTGTTAAGTCATTTTGATAAAATGAAGATAGAGGTTGCACTGTTTATATGCAAAAATGAATGTCATAACTCTAAGATCCTAACCTTGGCAGATGTCAAGAAAAGATCACCCTTGTTAGAACCTTTCAATGAGCTAGGAAGTCTGTCACCTTTTAGTTCAAAAGTTACATCTTCTTGATGGTCAATAACACTAAAAACGGAGGTGTAATTCCCATTTAGTGCAAGCCAATGGCGTGTAATTCTACGTGAAATCCAACGGAGGTGTAATTCCCATTTAGTGTAAGCCAAAACTGTGTAATTCTATGTGTAAGGACAAAGTGGTGTAATACCCACTTCGCTGTAATTCTACATGAATGCAATTCAAGATCAAATAACACAACAGGCACTGTCTTTATAGAACTTAAATCAGAAATCCTTAACTACTTACAAAAATCACGCAAATGAAATACAGAATAATGAAAGTTTGCATATTTAAACATAGTATAACAATGTTGTAAGAATTCTGTAATCAATCTTTCCAATTGCAACAATAATAAAACAAATTAAACAACAGTTAATGTATCTTGTGTTTCATTCATTGTCCTCGTATTCAAGCAGTGAAGGTATAACTTGCTTTTTTCCAAAGCTAAAATGTAAGAGAATTATAGTTTACAATTAGCACAATATTTGCTAACACGACATAATGAATTGTGATAAAATCATGAAAAAAAAAAAATATAAGGCAATTAGATAAAGTCACGAAAACAATCAAAAACTTCAGCTGTTGGAAATTTTGCCTGAAATAAACAGTCAAAAAACCTCAATATTAGACAAAAACTTAATTCTTTCAAAGCATTCTAAAAAATAAAAGTACACTCTAAAACAACCTACATTAAGAACTTTTAATTTGTTTCAATCAAAGAAAAATTTATTATTTTAAACGATTTCAGGGATATTGAAAAACAGGAAAAGAGTCGAGCTGCGACAAACAACAAAGAGCAACCATTGCATTTTATTTGCCAAAATATTAGAGGGCCTATATTCTACAGGACAGTAGGCTAAAGTAGATTTACACAAGGCGAGGGCCTAAATCTAGATACCTACGGTATGGTAATATACATTTTCTCAGCAAAATAATTAATTCTACGTTGTCAAAACAATTATTTGACTTACTAGTCTCCGTGAAGAGTTATCCGACCATCACTACATTCGATTTTGTTGATCGACATGTTTTTCGTTTATTTCAACTGACGTTTATTTCTTCTTCCAAAGACTAAAAGTGAGAGGAGAAGGACAGGCAAAAACAAAAAATAATAATTGCGTAATCAGCCTCTATTTCGTGCTAATGACGTACGTAATGACGTAATAAATTCTGTAGGTAAGGGAACGTCGCGCTGTCGGCAGCAGCCGCAACGTCTTGATTGGCAGAAAATTCACAGTTGGCCAAAAAGGGGGTTGACAAGAAGCAGAAACGATCAGCCACTCATTCAGCAGAGTTTCTTTTCCTCTGATCACACGGAATAAGACCACGCCAAATTATCAAACATTGTTCATCAAACATTTTGGTTGTGACCAAGAGAAAATGTTTTCGAAGTAGCTAATCTAACTTAAGCAGATCAATGTTTAATGACTTGGCAAACGGTCCAACATTGCTTGTTAAAAATTTCAACTGTTTGATCAACAATGTTTGATCGTTCAGCAACACTCAGCTAAGATGCATTTTGAGAGGGGATTTCTTCTTGCATGATCTACTAGCTGCAGTCCTGGTTTGGTACTTATACAGATACATCTGACGCAAGATCTGATTATACAAATCCTTACAGTAGTTATAGCTAAAGAGACCAAAGGAATCGCTGCAATAGAAGCTTCTTCACTTTCCAGGTGCCATTGAGACCAAAGGGTTTTCAGGCGCCGTCCCATGTAGCTATTGAACAAGACGAGTTTTTCTAACGTAACTGGCCCAATGGTACGATAATTTCAATTCCCAGACACCAAACTTATATCAAATGTACGCAGCATCACAGCGTCGCAAGAGAAACGAAAAAAGCTGTTTTAGTACTAATATTTCGTCATTCAAAGCAAGACTTCTTCAGTGTGACTGCTCTTGCACAGACGTAAATTGTAAAATTAAAGCAGAAACAGCGCGTCGCAAGAGAAACAAAAGAAAATTATTTTTAGTTCCAATATTTTGGCTCAGAAACTTGGACCATGTAAAGGTTGCAAAAACAAGGGCCAACCGCATGAAAACAAACAAGAAATCTAAATGTGATATCTTTGTGATACAATATTGTCAAATTGCATATTACCATTTCCACCTACATTAAGAAATACAGATTCACAATGAAACTGAAATTTAAGATTCGGTAGAAGACAAATTTTACGGTAGGAAAATCGCATAAATAACTTGATTCATAATACCTAACCTATACGCACTGGTGTGATGGATATTGGTTATGCGGGTATCCATATACTCTCTCCTTATGGCTGGGGTCCAAATAAGCGACTGAAACTGGACGGTTAGTTTCAGTTAATGTTTAAAAGAAGGTAACGTTCATTTCATGCAGCCACGAAAATGGAGACCCAGAATATAGTTGAAGTGGAACCTCAATATAACGACATCTTTCTGGAAAATGGTAGACATAGTAAAGGAATCCTCTCCACGTGCAACGACCTTGATTGAAGCCGTTTTACGAGAGGTAGTGCAGCAGATTCTTCTTCTAATTCATGAATAATGGAAGAATAAAAGAGGAAAGGAATCTGTGTCATTAAATGTTACAAATATTTGTAGAAACTCATGAAACAAGATGCAACTCACAAAAAAGAAAATACTTGATAAAATGCCTCCTGGAGAAGATAAACTAGAACTTGAATCCTTACTTCCACTTAAATCCCACTAAACGTGAGTTTGAAGCAAAATTAGCTGCACTTTCTCTCATGAAACTACTGCAATTCTGGTCTTTGTACGTGGAGAAGGTTCCCTTATCAACATGCCTACCATTTTCCAGAAAAATGTCGCGCCGATGAAGTGTGTTGTCCGCTCTATGGAGGATTGTTGTTTTCTTTGACTTGTGCAAAATTTCAAAGTCGTGACCAACAGCGCTATCATCTTCGAACATGTTTGAACAGACTCAAAAACGTTTTTCGTCTCACAATCCAGATTATAAAAGTCAGAAAGAAACAAAACGAAGCAACATAGAGGTTTCCATCAACGAAAGTTCCACTATATTCCTAAACGGGGGGGGGGGTTACTTGGTATAATTTAAATACTGGTATGTGCAGCCCATATGGGGGGGGGGGTCTCGGGCCCTGAAGATCACTAAAATGGGTATGATTTTAACCAAAACCCCATATAAGGGGTTGGAAATTAAAGAAAACTCTAAAAAATTTCAACATATTTGAGACAAAATAGTTTTAACATCGCATCAAAGATGTTCTTGGTACAATTTGCAGTGGTAATTAGGTCTCGAAGTCTAACATTGTCATATTTCACGTATCATTATTCAAATATATGGTCTGCGTCTACAATATGAGTGGGAGGGTTTGTAAAATCTCAGTGGCACATCCCTGCACGTCCAAAAGTAATGTCCCCCGGCGCTGTATTATTTGTTCAGTGAATACAGTACGCTAGATTTATATCCTACAAAGTCTGGCTACATAGTATTCTTTATGAAGTAAATCACATTCTACTGTCCTACCTTACTTAACCTCATTTCTAATGACAATTAATTTCATTTCAAAGAATATTGATATCGTATAAAATCTCTAATTTGATTGGCTAATAATCAATTCACGTGACTGGTAAGCTGTCAATAGTTACAATTTCAGAAGAAGTGCTAGCACCAGATTTGTACGAGATTCTTAACTGCATTCGAATTGTTTCCTAGAAAAAGAAAAATTAACACTGAAGCTCTACACAAAATGCTTAAGATCGAGTTAGTATAATACCATATTGGGTAGCTCGTTCTGCATTTTTGCCCTCCTCACATCACAAGTTAAAGATAGCCCAGTCAGTGTATAGTTAAAATGATTTATGTTGCATCTCTGCACAATGCTTGAGCTAAAATTATTTGAATAAATACTAAATAATTTTCCTTGGCTGTGAGATACATTGGCTTTTTACATCGTTATCCGTTCCTTATTCTTATCGTACTGTAGCATCTCCCAAAATCTTATAGTCTGTGCAACTCAACTCGTCAGAACAAGATTTAGGATCGGAAGTGAAACCATAAACAATAGCACGAGATGTGATTGGCTCAATTTGTTGTAAGACAATTGATAAGCCCCAGTAAGACAAAATTTGCCTACCTTTGACGGATTCGCTATTAGTATGATTTGCGTGATTGCAGATGGTGGAAATAGAGGGTTAAACGGTGGCAAATTCGTCGACGACGGAGGTTGCATTTTAACTCGCATTACCTACGAGAAAATAAACAAAGGCTGATGACTTTGGAGGAAATGAATAGTGAAAGTCACCATTAAGCAGTCCGTTGGAACCTCCAATGGTTGACTATGTTATTTCATTCATATAAAACGGAGAGCAACGCTGCACGAAACCTTATGAATTTTAATCAGCAAAACACATTTAAATTCAATAGGCAAAAACATGTCAAATAACAGGTTAGCTAGGCCTACCATAATAACAAAGATAAGCTCGAAAAGATTTTCTTGCCATTTGAAAACCAAATAAAGAATTTCTTTCAAAATTATGTATATAAATACCGCAAATCCTTGAAAAAGCCCCCACCTTCGAGTAAGCCCTCCTTCGAATAAGCCCCAATGGGGAATTATTCGAAGGATTTATGAATTAACTTCTGTCTATAATGCATCCTTCAACTAATTAAAACACTGAACAAGTTAGTCCTGACAGGTTTTACTATCAATTCAACCAATAATCAGCCATTAGCTGTTGGCAAACAGCTGATTTTGATAAAAGAGTACAGATTTTTCTCTCTGTTATTCTTTTGACAACACACATGAAACATTGAACATTAAAATAAGCTCTCCCCTCGAATAAGCCCTCCCCTCGAATAAGCCCCCACCGAAAAATTAATTTTTAAAATACGCCACCGGGGGCTTATTCGAGGATTTACGGCATATAAAATTACTAAGTGTTTCGCTACTGGTAGTACCATTAGGTTAGTTTATAGCGTTCAGAAAGCTCTACGATCCATTCAAACGGATTGTATGGATACCCAAATAAGGCTTGGTCATTTATGAATTTTTGTTCATTTGGGAGATAGGATAAAGCAACATGTGCCAACGAGAGAGCCGTAGCTAGCCGCCATTTTGACAAAGATGGAGCAATACTGTTCGAATTTAAGTGTATTGAAGCAAGCGGCTCCCTCAGGCTTAACAAATAGTCGTAGATTTGTGGGACTTTGGTCAAAATTTAATTACGTTTAATGGGTAGTATAAACAGTATTTACAGAGATGAACAGTATTTACCTTGGGAACTGATATCTCTATTTTGAATTCTGAAATTCCAGTTACATTAGTTGATATTGTTGATAATACTGCGACTATCACATTGGAATTCGCTGTGTCTCGCTTGTCCTGATAAAAAATTTCATCATAATAATTTCTTCAGTGTTGTAACCATATTACATAGATGAAAATGGATAATTTGCTAATATTTAGAAAGAAATGACACTTGTTTTAATAAGCAGTTTGACTGAGGGCAAGCTTCAAATATTCAACCCTCATTAAAGGTACAAACAGCTTTAAAATAGCCCTCTTTGCTAAAGTTACTTTCCCTGGTACACATTTGTTTGCTATTTCAGTTTAGCCATACTTTCGGTGACGGCCAGTTCTTGAGTCTTTCACCACTAAGGTACCAATTTTACACCTTGGCCAAAGCATATACAAAAGGTAACTCATCCTGGTAATGACCTGGGCTAAACCATGCTTAACTAAGATGGTCTAACAGGGACCACTGTTTCCATTAAACTAAGTAGCAGCACATTTTTACCAGTAAAAATCAAATTTGGATTTTTTCTTCCTTTAGCTGTAGTATTTAAGGTTTGGACTGATATTAAAACAAAACGATTCGAACAAAAAAATGTCAAAAAGTCCACAGCACTATAGTTGATTAAAAACCCGTTGCTTATTAAAGTGTTAGCGACAAGATTCCATTTACTAGCAGTGAGTACTGCTAGTTGATATTGCAGTGATAGTGCAGTGATTTACTAAGCGTGGATAAGTAAACTAACAAACCTTAACAATATTTAGAATAGTTTTAATTCCATCCTTATCCAGGGTTGTGATAGGAGCATGGCTTGCTGAAATCGAAAAAATATATACTTAAACTTTCTACTGGAACACTACAGCCTACTATGTATGCAATAAGGGCTTATTTGTTGTCACCATCTGTTGTTAGTAGACGCCTTTTCATGATGGTAGACTTCGAAGCATATGTTTCTGATACCGTGTTCGGAGAACACAGGGTTATGAGGTCTCGAAAACCTTCTGCACTCGAAACTGGAAGGATTCGCAGACATCACTAAGAATCTCGTCCTCGATTGAAAATTAAAGGTTTAGTTCGAGTTTGCTCCGTCTGATCAGCCTATTGTTTTCTGTAGCCATTTTCTTTGGGCATAGGAAACATTTTCCTGCTACGCCTACGGTTTCAGAATTCATAGGGTCTGCCAAAAACAGAAGGTTAACAAAAAACACGTCTCAAGAATCAAGCACAGTACAATCCGGTTATATTGTACTCTTAGGTGCCTAATTGCTGGGGGGGTCGGAATCGGCGGAGGGGTTGGTGCTACCGCCAGGATCAAATTGACGGGGGGTTGGAACAAACAGGGGGTCGGACTTTGTTTGACAAACTTTGCTTGGGAATTGCTGAAACGCAAAGCGAACGGCCCTATAGTGCTTATAGGCTAAGGAAACCCATAGTTCAATAAATTTAGTGTACAAGTGAAATTTCACACCAAGAACCTCAAAGTACGTTTAGTAAAAAATATCAACATCAATATTAATGCAAATTTACAAGCGGGGGGGGGGGTCTTAAAAAGAGCGGGGGGTTGGACATTTTTCAAGAAATTAACTAGCGGTTTTATTTTTTAAATTGTAAAACTGAGGACAGCTAGTGGACACTAGCTGAAACGTCTTTTTTAGTGATTTTTTAATGAGTTTGTAAATATGAAGCTTCTGTCCTTTATTTTTATTATCAAACTGATAGCTCAGTCCAAGATTTATACATAACTAAAGTATGCTCTCAACTATACTTCAAAACGTGTTCAATTGTTGTAACAAGTTATTAAGACAGTAACATACTTGGTTCAATGGCTTCCAACGGCACAACGTATCCATCTGAAGTAATGTTATCTTGTTGTTTATTTGGAGAATTTTTCTCTTCTTCTGCAACTACAATGAAGTATTCAATGGCCATCATTACACTGTATATATATTTGAGTTATCAGAATTGTCTCTTGACATCTTGTCATTTGCATATGCCTTTGCTTCGGTTGTTAAGCTTAAGCTATGGCTAAACTAGGAGACTTGTTGCGCGTGACACTGTATTCAGCGTGTCTCCCTGGGTGGCTAAACATGCGAGTGACAAGCGAGCAACATGTCTCCTGAGTCATTTGAATGTCGTGGAGGCAAGAAGTGTTTCTGTTGTCTCCCACAAACATTTGGGCGTCTCTTGCTACAAATTTTGTCGCGCGCTACAACGTTTCCGAGGTGGCTAAACTTGGTGGTGTCTCCTAGTTTAGCCGGGCTTTTACTTTCAGACATTTCAGACGTTTTTCGACAATTTATTTCTTCTATGTGTTCTATTTACAGCCCTGAGGCCGGGGGGGGGGGTACATGACTTACGGATGGACGGGGATGCGTCGCCCAAATTTTACAAACCCACCCACTTAATGTAGACACAGATCCTATATTATGAATGATAAAAAGCGGGATATAACAGTAATGAGACTTTCTAGGCTTTATTATTATTTGAAATTGTGCTTTAAACATCTTCGACCCAATTTTAACACTATTTTGTTCTTTTTTATGTTATGTTTAACGACATTTATGTTTTATGTTTTCCCCTTTGGGCTTCTTGTGTCCTGTGCTTTACTTAACTTTGATTTTTTAGCTGCTTCTTAAATAGTCCCAGTTATCATACACATTTCATTGAAATAACTGAGCATTAAAATTGATAAAAATACTCACCAGAGAAATCCAGAAGAGTATCAATAGCTGCATGGTTATTGGTAGTTGCAGCACTTGATATTGAAGTTGTTACGTCAGAGCCTCCTAGATCTAACGCCGGTTCTTTGTCTTTTAATTTCACATTATTAGAGTTCGATTTTGAGTCATCTTTCTTAAAATTCGAAAAAACATCGAAAGCCAGCGGATCATTATATGTCTTGGATTCAGTAGGCTTGGCCGGTCGGGTTTGATTCGTCTGGGCACTTGCAGTAGACGTAGCGAAAGAGCTAACCGGGCGGATATTCGGTATCATTCCGGACGAAAACGTATTCATATTTGGAGCCATCATTTGACCGGACATACTAAGGTTCATTGAATACGGTACATGATGATTTGCAGGGTAGTAAGGGCCGGACATCTGCATTTGTTGGTGAGGCTGCTGTTGTGGTATGGATTGTCCGACACCAAACGCACCAAACTGGCCAACAGTAGTTACCTACAAGACAAAGAAATGATTGGAACTCCTGGTCGAAACAAGATATTTTATCAAACATTTGAAATTCGATTGTCAAACAATTTGGCCGTTTTGCTGCAACATAAAAGATTGCGTTTTATAATTGCAACAAGCATAAAATGTAACAAGCATTCTGAAATTTCTGAAACACATTGTCCAGCAAATTCTTCTTTTCTGACGTGACTAAAATTTCAAACTAACATCCACTGTTCGAACAAAAAATTTGATCGTCTGGCAAGAGTGTGCTAAATTATGCACCATACGTGCCATACTTTTTTTACGTGCCAAAATGCCTAAGCTTTGTACGTTCCAACGCGCCTAGGTGCCATATTATATTTTGTCTGTGCCAACGTGCCAAAGCTTCGTACATGCTAACATACTATCGTGCCTGGGAATTTCTATCCCCTGTATTTCACGAATCGTTTCTCGGAAAAACCGAACCCTTTCGCATCAGAAATGTTTGGAAAATTCGGCTCAACATCGGCGAGTACCAAGACTAGCCAAAATAAGTCTACTGAATTAAAATTGCGATAAACAGCGGAAACATTTTCGGGCATACTTAAAAGCTTTTTCGTCTGACACTCCTCAGAGTATGAACGTCAGAAACAGAACGAAACAATTAAACTAAGGTGGAATTTATACCAAGATGCAGCTCGAAATGCACCAATCAGAAAGAAGAGCAAAATTGGCACTGTGTTTTAAACATCAATCAGCTTTCAGCGGGAAGAACAATGAAAATGAATTGAAGAGTCCAAGTGAAAAAACGAACTCTCTCTGTCTACAAAGAACCGTCTTTTTGGTTTTGATGTGGACAGATTCCAAAACGCAGAGATGAAACGAGGATCTAGCCTTGCCAATTATTCGAAAACAATCCTCGTTGTAATTTTCTGCACACTCTGGGTGATCTAATAAATGTTGACCTATGGCAGAATCATGTTTATCGCAATTTTGAAGTTCTGTACTCTTAGAAATTATCTACTGAGTTACCTGCGAGTTGGTATGCGCATTACTATTTGATTGACTAACACCAGCATCAAGTCCTAAAATGAGACAACAGCAAGAATGGTAAGTGGCTGGTCTTCAACTGATCATTCTAACACATATAAAATTGTACGTTGGTGACAACCTTTACATTTCTTAAGGTACCTCCATGCAATACACTAATGACTTTCGATGCATCATGATAAACCCTTAAAATTTTACTCGAATTTAGAGTTAGAGAGAATCCGTTTCTACATAAATGTATGGTCAGTAGACTAATGATATAACTATTTGAGCAGAATACCACATATAGAGGTATCAGTCGAATACCACATAGAGGCTCCGAAAAGATGGTGGCTGTTTTTAACCTTTGTTTCCACTTATAAGGAACCTACATGTAGAATGTTGATTACTTTTACCATTGCAAACAATCAAAAATTAGTAAGCCGGTTCCATTCATTTTCAGTCGAAAATCACGTAAATTGTACTTAAGCATGTATTAAATGTTTCCTTGAGTAATCTAGAGCTTTGCTTACATGCGAGTGACTCTCTGTTATAGTTGTGAAACAGAATGTGCAGATAAAATTAAGGAACCATAAAAGAGCTTTTGAAACTATAATTGACTCAAGAGAGGTTTAAAAATAAGGAACTTTAAGAACTAGGCTTTGAGGTAGGTTTTTCTATTCTACCTAAAAAACCAAGCGTGAAGCATTTTCGAAGGGAATTGACTTATGATTATATGGAAAATTGAACATCGCCATCACAACGGGGACGTATCCCCGTCATTTACGACGATATGGAAACCATTAAAAGATAATGGTAAAACATGTCTCCGGCATCTGTGTTTGCCGGGCTAATATTTCCGCAAACTGGTACACTAAAAACATCTTCAAATTAGGTAATGCCACAAGCGATACGGCATGTTACATACTTGCCATGCCGTTCACGGTATCTTACGCACAGTGGAACTTCAAAGTTCTGTTGCAGAATGAGACATTGAAAAAACAAATACTTACCGAGTAATTTGAATTGCTCATCAAGGAGAGATGATGACGTGTTTGTTGTGGAAGCGAGGCTGTCTTGGCGAGCTGTGTTTGCGCTTTCCATATCAAATCCGAGGTCAAGCAACGAATCGCCAACTAGAGTCTGGCCAGCTTCCTGGTTGTTAGCTAAAAGAAGAAAGGTAGAGATGAAGTCTAACATTCAGAAACAGAAACCGTATACAAATAGTCAACATTATAGCAATTCAATTCAATGCTCGCAATATGACTCCAATACAATTCAATTAAATGCTTTTTTGTGTAACGCATGCTACATTTTCTTTTCAATCCTTTTTCGTGCAACACAATCCAGTTTGGGCTTTCTGTGACCAGGCCGTTAGGTTTTGAAACTCAGTTCTTGGAACTCGTGAGTTAACTTCCACTGTCTGCGGTTTAACGGTATAGACTTCTTTACGTCTTGAGATTCGTCTTCCCAGAATTTTTAGGTGATCCCGTGTCTTGTACGCTAAATTATAATTCGGAAGTTTTGTTTTTATTACCATTGGTATAGACTTCATTTGTTCTAAAACAGTGTCAGTATAATGAATTTTCAATTAATCTTAAATCTTTTGTATCTAACAACAGCATTTATATCCTATTTTGGGGTGATCTATGACGATAAGCTATCATAAAATGAAACGAATCACTAAAAACTTTTCAAAATACGAAAACGATGGGAACGATACGAAAACGATTTTGTTGATCGTTGAGAAAAACAAGGCAAAAAGCACTGGTTTCCACTTAAACGAATATTGCCGATTCGATCAAATTCGATCGAAACCGACCTGCTGTCAGTCGAACCACACATGCGCAGAAATGTTTCCGAGGACTCACAATTCAACTGAGTTGAACTTTTTCGTCAATCGAATTCGATCGACGACCTTTCAGCCAATCAGATAGCAGACTAACCTGTGAGAAATTAATGACAACCAATGAGAAATTAAACAGTTTTTTAAGTCCTTATTATAAAGGTCACTTCCTGTTTAGATCGAATTCGACCTGCTCGACTGAGTGGAAACTGAAAGCGTCGATCGACAGCGGGTCTGAGCTGGTCGAAGCAAGTCGAATTCGACCTGCTCGACTGAGTGGCTGACAACGTCGATCGACAGCTGGTCGAAGCAAGTCGAATTCGATCGAATCGACAACATTCGTTTAAGTGGAAACCAGGCATTAAATACTTTGCCGAGAAAAACTGGAAGATGCCTGCTTCGTGTTTTCCTCAATACTGGGCTCCAAAAGGACTGTCGTATTTTACAGCGATATTTTCATTGGTGCTCTGTGTCGTTATTTCTGTTGGGAATTTTTCAATTATCGTTGCAGTGATCGTCGATCCTCTCAAAAAACTTCGAACACCGTTCAGTTATTTTCTTGTTAACTTAGCCATCAGTGATTTCATTGTTGGTGTGATAACAATGCCGGTTTCAGTTGACAAACATCTTGAGGAAACCACAGGAGCTGTAGCAGATTACAAAGTCAAACTCCTGCATATTTCATTTTTTATATCGGCGACGTCAAGTGTCCTAAGCATTGGTGCTTTATCTGTAGATAGGTATGTTGCTATAAAATGGCCTTTGCAATACAGAATAAACCTTAGCTTCAAAAGATGTTTGATGATTTCAGCTTTGATATGGGTGTTCTCCATTGCAATATCTATGGCTTACTTAAAACATGGCTTCATTGACTTCCTCATGGTATTTGCCAATGTTTCAGTAGTGACGACCTTTCTGCTTTTGGTTTTCACATACCAGCAAGTCTACAAGACATTGAGAATTCAGCAAACAGAACTGAGGGCTCTTCAAAACACTGTTCAAACCAATCAAGATGATGATTTTAAAACAGTGAGAAATGAAAAGAAAGTTACGCGTGCCTTCCTCTATATCGTTGGTTTGTTTTTCTGTAGTTACATCCCAGTAGTCGTTATGATTTACATCCTTAAATTCTGTGAAAACTGCAGTTGCGATTCACGACACGTGTTGCGAGATACACAGTTTCTATTGGTTTTGGCAAATAGCGCAATGAATCCTTTTGTTTGTACGATTCGCCTTGGTCCGTTTCGTCGATCGATTGTCGCAATATTCTGCTGCCGATGCCGAAAGAGGAACGAACCAGCAAATGATCAACGCGACAACTCTGGTTATATTCAAGGATTCGGCAATATCGCAACAAACAGCAGCTCAGACTCGGGTCAGATTTAACTTGCGAACACTCTCATAGTGGTAACTTCCACCACAGTCAATGTTTCCACAGTAACGCATGATACTGGACTTAAGAATTTTTAACTTTATTAAGACTTTAAGACTTTTACAAAGACTAGGTGGATGTAACAAAAAGTCGTCGGAGGCACACCCAGTTTGAAAGTGGATAAAGCAACTCGAGTTGTCACTAAGGAATTGGTGAACGAATCATTACCTTGATAATCTCATATTGACAATATTAACCTTGATTTGTTAGTAATTAATCGAAAAATGTAGTACTAGGCTGAAAAATGTGGGAAACAGTAACATCTCTTCTGGATTTCTCAGGATCTCTTCACAGACAGACGATCCTAATCTCATTGAGGGGGGCTTTGGGATTTCACGGGTTTCAAGTTTGGCCGATTTCGCCCTCGGTTTCGGGTTTTTCCAAAAAATCGTGCGGGATTTCGGGTCAATTATTTTTAACGTGCAACGGGTTTCTGCCATTTTTCTAGCTCGGGTTTCGGTTATTGTAGTAAAAATGTGCGGGTTTTCGGGTTTTAAACACAAAGGATATCAATGTGTAAAATTCTTAAAACGGTTGTTGAAACTAAGATCATCCGGGTTTTCGGGTTTGTCCCAAATTTTCTTCCGGTTTTTCGGGTTTTGATACCCCCAAAGCCCCCCTCCTTAGATTTGCTTCAAACGGGAAAAGATAAAAAGACTTTGAAGAATATATTGAAAAGTATTCGACATAAGATGTCTGCAAAGCAAATTTGAGTTTAAAAGCAGAAAAGGCATAGGGGGATAGCAGACCAAAAATTGTTATTTCCTCCCTCCCAAAACAAACTGAAGAAAGCCCCGAAAACGCTTGCAGGTTGTTGTAGGTTTTCCTTGAACTCCCCAATTCACTTCCCCTTTCTACGCTATGTAGCTTCATTTGTTCTAAAACAGCACATTTTCAATTAATTTCAAATCCTTTTGAATCTAACAAAAGCTTTGATATTCTACAAAGCGGTGATCTATGACGAATTCCATAAAAGCGTGCGTGGATACCATAAAAGAATAAAAAAATTTTTCCAAAATTACGAAAACGACACGAAAAAAAATTTACTTGATCGTTTGAGAACAACAAGCAAGGCAAAAACGCACTTGAAATAATTCGTTAGGCAAAACTGGAAGATGGCTGCTTCGTGTTTTCCCCAATACTGGGCTCCAAAAGGGCTGTCGTATTTTACAGCGATATTTTCATTGGTGCTCTGTATCATCATTTCTGTTGGGAATTTTTCAATCATCATTGCAGTGATCGTCGATCCTCTCAAAAAACTTCGAACACCGTTCAGTTATTTTCTGGTTAACTTAGCCATCAGTGATTTCATCGTTGGTATGATAACTATGCCGGTGTCAGTCAAAATTCATTTGCAAGAAACTACAGGATTTATACCAGACTATCAAGTTAAGCTCCTTCATATTTCATATTTTATATCGGCGACGTCAAGTGTCCTAAGCATTGGTGCTTTATCTGTAGACAGATATGTTGCTATAAAATGGCCTTTGCAATACAGAATCAACCTTAGCGTCAAAAGATGTTTGATGATTTCAGCTTTGATATGGGTATTCTCCATTGCAATATCTATGGCTTACTTAAAATATGACTACATCGACTTCCTCATGGTATTTGCCCATGTTTCAGTAGTGACGACCTTTCTGCTTTTGGTTTTCACATACCAGCAAGTGTACAAGACATTGCGAGTTCAGCAAACAGAACTGAGGGCTCTTCAAAACAATGTTCAAGGCAATCAAGATGATGATTTTAAAACAGTGAGAAATGAAAAGAAAGTTACGCGTGCCTTCCTCTATATCGTTGGTCTGTTTTTCTGCAGTTACATTCCAGTAATCACCATTATTTACGTCCTTAAGTTCTGTGAACACTGCAGTTGCGATTCGCGACACGTGTTGCGAGATGTACAGTTTCTATTAGTTTCGGCAAATAGCGCAATGAATCCTTTTGTTTGTACGATTCGCCTTGGTCCGTTTCGTCGATCAATTGTGGCAATTATCTGCCGATGCCGAAAAAGCAACGGGCCAGCAAATGATCAAAGGAACAGCTCTGGAAATATTCAAGGATTCGACAATATCGCCGCAAACAGCAGCTCAAACTAAGACCATGTTTAGATATTGGGAACACCTTCATAGTGATAATTTCCACAGTAACGCTTTAATTAATTATCGTCAATCAAAATTACTCGATGTTTTCATGCGACTTGTACATCTTGCAACATTCTTAATGAACAACAAAAAATAAAACATAATGTTGACAGGAGACAGACAGCAAGCAATTTCGAAGTTTATATCTACGTGTAGATATAAGCACTCCAGATAAAGTATGTGCAGTACAACGGTGGTTGTGCAGTACAGCGGAGGGATATCATCAATACAGAGGAGGGATATCATCAATACAAGGGAGGGGTATCATCAGCACGGGGGGGAGATACCATGAGTAAAGCGGTGGATGTTCAGTACAGCGGTGGGATGATATCCTTTCTCTGTATTGTCTTGGCCTATCTGTCGGCTTGCAAAAAAAACGACGGGCTTGGGCCGCTTGACAAGCTCACACTTGACAAAGTCTGGGCATGCCAGTGGCTCGACGTCTGAATCAAAGAGAGCTAGTGTCGAGTCACTGCCCTAAGATTTTAGGGCCCCAGTTGCAATTTCTATCCGTGGGGTTTGCAAACGAGACAAGGGGCTTGGGTCATTTGATAACTTCTGGTACGGCATCAGCTCGACGTCTGAATCAAAGACAGCTAGTGTCGAGCCACTGCCGTGAAGGACGGCAAAATAGGTCGTGCCAAAATCCCTGATCGATTCAGACGTCGTGCTACGGCCCTGCTACAGATTATTTCTCTGGCCCGACGTCCACACCAGTTCTTTTACAACCATTCTCTCACCAATTATGATTACTGAAGAACTAACCTGTGGTCTCCTGGACTGCTTGCTTTGTCACTGTGGGCTTTGCTTGTGTAGGCTGTACACCTTGTAAGACCACTACCTTATATTCGTCGATTGCTTTTGTTAAATCGTCACTAAGTGACAGAATCTCAGCTGTAAAACAATAAGGTTGACATTATAAGATATTAATTCCCAATCTCAGAGCATTGGTCTCGTTTTGTTACCCTATCCCAGAATTTTGAAACTATATCCAAGAATTTTGAAACTATAAATTTTGAACATTTTATCTATTTAATTAAAGACTTACATAAAGTGTCATCCTTGTCATCTGCACTTGAGCTGGCCATTCTAAACAGTTGCGTTCTCATACTCAAACAGCTTTCATAGAGAAACTATCAAACAAAAGACAACAAATTCTAAAGACCTAGTTAACTGATTTTATGAAATTGACTTAGCTGTGTATAAGGCCCTGGGCAAATGAACTGAACATTTCACTGAACATTTGCTGAACATTCGCTCTCCCCGGGGGGGGGGGAGTACTTTCATTGTTCGAAACACTAGACGTGTCGCCCAAATGGGTAACTTTTTCAGCGCCGATTTCCCTACGATATTGGTGCAAATGGGTAAAAAAGTTTTATTGTTTTTTCTATACATGGGTACCACGACAAACAGGATTTATCGGTAGACATGGGTGGGTTTGGAAATCTGGGCGGCACGTCTAGTCTCTTGAACAATGAAGTACCTCCCCCGGGCATTCGCTGCCTCTTTTCCTGCAGTTATTTTTGTGCAAAATTCGAGATATTAAATCAAAAATTATTATTAACAAAAATTATAAAAACAAAAACGTCGCTACAGGTTTGAGTTGCCAATGGGTGGGCGGGACTGACCGCAGTGCGTAAAAACTAAAAGCTATTGCAAGAGCGTGCAATGTTACACGCTGCATAGCTTGAACAAGAGACAATTTTTTCGTTAACCATAAGCCTGACATTCTACCTTCATTGTTTCTTTGTCACTTTCTGGCATTGACGAATGGTATGCAGCCAACATTTCACTTAGAAGTTTCACATTGTTTGATACTGTCTCCAATTCTTGGACTCTTTTTGAAAATTTCTCTAATCGTTCTTCTTCCTGTAGAGAAAAGAAGAAAAATGTAAAAAGACAAAGAACGAATTATGATGTGCCTAGCCTGTTTATGTACTAAACCCTTTTAATGGAACATCCAAATTAAGGTTTGAATTCCCCAACAAGATTAAGTAAAAATCTTTAATTAGTTGTGAAGGAAAATCGTTCTGTTTAGTCAATTTTGATCAGCAGCAATGGGTCCTTGGGCCCTACCCTTGCCAAGTTATGAAGTAAAAATGGTTTGTGACTACTACAGTAGTTCTCCACTAGAAAATATCTTCTTTTGCCAATGGTCTCCACATGGCATAAGATCCATTAATTTTATGTACATACTCCATAGAGAAGCATAAAATCCTCCTGTCATAAAAGAACTTTAATTTCTCCGGATCCACCATCTTATAGAAGAGTTATTTCTGCATCAACTTTCTGTAATGGTTACAATCCTAGCAAAATGTAGTTTGGACGAGTTGGGACGCTACAGTTTTCTCACTTCATTTTCTGGCTGCAAGGCAATTTGGAAGGATAGAACAATTGGTAAAAAACTGAAAAAACACACTGATTTGGACTCTCGTTTTCCCGATAGCCGCTTATGAGTGTGAATGCTGATGTATGAAAGAGTCGGACAAAAGAAGGATAACCAAATTCGAACTTTTGTGTTACAGAAGATTACTGCAATTAAGCTGGATGGAACATAGGACAAATGAATGGGTCGTGCAACAGATTGGGGGTAACGAGAGGCGCTAAACAACATCGAACGAATGAATAAAGGCAATAGACGTACATATAAGAAGGCCAGTTGCATGAATACAAATCAGCTCTTTTGAATTTCTACACAAAAGGCAATTTAGCTATTCTTCTCTTATTCAATTTTGATTGATGGGCGGCTGAAGCCACTTTTATATCTGCCGATTCCCTTTAACCTATTTTGAACATATAGCAAGAAAGTCAAATGTAAAAGATGATCTGATGACTGGAATGGTCCTTGGAAATCGTGGACGTGAACGTTGTAAGACTCATTGGAGTGTTGGTATTCAATTCAATATTTTTCGCAAAATACAAGTTTACAAAATAAAATCTACTACAAAAATACTTGTATTTTACGCGACCCAAGAAAAGCAGAGCTTATCTAGCTTGGGCCGCTAAATTAAAGTTTTAATTATGCAATAACATTTAAAATACGTAAGTTGCAATAACAATAACAAAGATAATAATACATGTAGTAAAACAACATAACGTGATATTAAAGACTATCATACTTTTTTTTGTTTTATACTTTTTTTGTTTTTTTTTCTTTTCTCTTTCTTTTAACAAAAGCAACAAATTAATTGCCTACGAAGTCATACTATTACCAAGCAATGTAATAAAGTTTCTACTAGCTACAATCTTTTTTTGGACAACCTTTTATTTTCTTAACTTTTGTAACTGGAGAGAATATTTTGCTTAATCAATCTACAAAACTTTTTATGTTTGGAGGTTGTCTTAAGGAACAGTGGAAGGTCATTCCAAATTCGAGCCCCAATATTTTGCAGAGTGTAGTTTCGCCATTTCTTATTAGATTTAACAATTCTGTAGTTTTGTTTCTGTCTTGTCTCATATTTATGGTAATGCTCATTTGTTACGAAGTAATTTTGAAATTTTTCTGGTAACAATGTAGGGTTGAAGTGAACATTATGCATGAATTTTAAGATTTTTAACCGGTAAAGATCACTTATTTTATCATTTTCAGTTCTTTATGTAAACGATCGGTTGAATACCTGTTATCTTTAAAGTGAATTATTCTAAGGATTCTGTTCTGTAAGACTTGAATTTCTTTCAGCCTTTTGTTTGTAGCTGTGCCGTAAGCTTCTAGTCCGTATGCTATCTTAGAAGTTACGAGTGATTCATATAGTGTTAATAAGCACTCCTTTGGTATCGAGTGTCTAAGTTTTGCGAATATTGAAGAATATTTTATAATTTCGCTTTTTACTTTGTTAACATGAGAGTCCCAGGAAAGTTTATCATCAATTTTTAAACCAAGATATTTTATATCATGAGCTCTAGTCAAATCATCTCTCATTTCAATTTTAGTATTAGGGATTATAGTGTTTTTTGAGGAACGAAAATGCAATAGTTAGTTTTACTTGTATTAACTAGCAATTTGTTAGCAGCTAGCCATTCAAAGAGTAACCGGAGTTCTTCATTTAATGTTGATGTCAATGCAGATATACTTTCATTAAATGTAAAAATGCATGTGTCATCAGCAAAGAGTCTTGGTTTAGCGGATACTGCATTAGGCATATCGTTTACATATAACGTGAATAGTATCGGTCCTAATACAGATCCTTGAGGAACACCTGTAGAAATTTCTTCAGTTTTAGAGATTTTACTATTTACACAGGTGTATTGTTTTCTGTGTTTAAGATAACTGGAGAACCAAGTGTGGATTTTCCCTCTAAAGCCATAATTATGTAGTTTCTCAAGTAGAATATCGTGTTGAATAGTATCAAAAGCTTTTGATAAGTCAAGGAACACACCTATACAAGAGTTATTATCGTCAAGATTGTGATATACATTATCAAGAAGCTCAAGGAGGGCATGAGTTGTTGAATGACCCTCTCTGAAGCCGAACTGTAGTTCATATAGAACTTTATATTTGTTTAGAAAAGACCTAATACGTTTTGCTAAGAGTCGTTCAAGAATTTTTTCAAAACAGGACAAAAGAGAAATAGGCCTATAGTTATCTGGGTTATTTCTCTCATCTTTTGAAAACTGGCACGACCTTTGCAACTTTCCAAATTTCGGGCATGGTACCAGTGTCAAAAGATGTATTGTAGATGTGTGCAAGAGGTCGAACTAGTGAGTGAAGAGAAGCTTTTACAATTTTGGTTTTATTCCGTCATGTCCAGCAGCCTTATTTGTTTTAAGTTGACTTATTTCATTAATTACTTCTTGCACGCTGATTTTTTCCATGTAAAAAGTGTTTTCCAGTGGCTTAGTTAGAAAGGATGAATGACTAGTTTTGGTCCTGTGGACCTTAGCAGAGATTTTAGTTCCAATGCTGCAGAAATGCGAGTTTAGTGCATTTGCTATCTCAGCATCATCTCTAAAACAATTGCCATCGTAAAGTATTTCTTTAATGGAGGTAGACTGGGATTTTTTACCTGGGTTTAATATTTTTCCTAGAACAGTCCACATTTTCGTAATTCTGGTAGATTTATTATCAAAAAGTTCTCTAAAATAATATTTCTTAGATTGTCTAATACAAGAAACAAGGACATTACGGTATTTCGTGTATTTCTCTTTATTTTCGAGGCTACGGTGTTTTGTGTATGCATGAAATAGATTGTTCTTTTTGTGAATACACTTTTTCAAAGATGTTGAGATCCACGGTTTGTCTTTTATCCTTTTGTTCGAAATAAATTTCATAGGGAAAGCTTTTTCGTAGGCTCTATTAACAATGTCAGTGAAATAATTTGCACAGGTATTAGCATCTTGTGTGGAATACAGAAAATTCCAATCAGTTTCTTGTAATATTTTAACAAAACTCGCAATGTGCTTTTTGCCAAATATACGAATTTTTTCTCTTCTAATGTTATTTTTCCCTTTTGTACTAAACGAGAGATAAAAATTGGCAAAATGATCTGAGATATCAGTGAAAATATTGCCTGAAGTTGTTTGATCATTTAAAGTGATCATTCGGATGACAACAGGCAGGACAATGATACATGCTTAAGAATGGCTAAACAACGAGAGGGTTGGCGACACTTCATGAAGGAGTTAACGGCTACTCGTATCAACGAGACTCCCGTCTGAAGAAGAAGAAGAAGAAGAAGAAGAAGAAGAAGAAGAAGAAGAAAAGGCAGTTAGGTGAACTCGGAATATTTCACCTTGTGACGTTAGGGGTGATGCCTATGAGTGATGTGGCAGTAAAATTTCCAGCAGTAACGTATTTGTATAAGAGTCAAACAACATTTTAAGATGAGTAGGGGAAACATGCTAGTACAAATGCAGAAAGTTTATGAAGGGCTCCAGTTAGGACAGTAACTGCTGGGTTGTAATTGCTGGGCAATGTATCGCTAAAAACAGCGGTAAAGAGGATCCGATGGCGTCACGTAACAGCCTAACTCACGTTACAGCATTAGAACAGATCACGTTTTTACTATTGTAGCAGTGCTTTTACCTGTTTCACCATGGTTTTTATCAATCTATTTGCTGCTTGTAGATCATCAGGATTTGAGCTTTTTAACAATGTGGCTAAAAGCTGAAAGACAACAAAAAAGTTATCATTAACCAGTGGTCAAACTAATAACTAAAATAGGTTTGACATTACATGTGCTGATAGATGTTTATTGTCAAGAATTCTATCAAAATCTTCAGTTCACTTGAAGGAATTTCTAGGTGCTTTTGGTGCTTATTTTTAGGCACAGCAACATGTAACTTCTAAGCTGTCTTCTTTCCTGTTCGCAGTAACTCGTATTTCGTTGATTGGATTTATCTTAAAAATTGGTTTAGGGTCACTCAGTCCACATCGCGTATGGACGTATCGGATTTTGCGACGCCATTTGCGATTGGGGAGAAAACGGCACCAAGAATCAATAGTAGTCTGTTTTGAAACTCCTATTCTACTAAAGAAAGGCAAGGATTCGTCCTCAATTTATTCAGTTTCGTTGCTAAGGCCGATTAATTGCCTGCTTTGCAACAAACGTTATAAACCGCTTCATATTAGAACCAAACCATTAATTAGAGGAACTAAAACTACACAGCGAGTAATTCAGTGCGTTTTCTTGTAGTAATATAGGCATAAACTGAGTGCGTCATGCATGATTTCATGAGAATGCTGACTGAAAAAGGTGCATTTAGCCAAATAAACAGATGATAAAATATGCCTGAAATTCGTTGACCCACCTGTGATTTCTCTTCATCTTCCAGCGCTGTGTTTCTTGGTCTGCTTATCATTGCCTCCTACACAAGGCAAGAAAATACATAAAAACACATACAGCAAATGAGAACTGAGAAGAGGGTGTTCTTTTAGGCATCTTTGAAAAATGATGGAGTTGCTAAAAAGCATAGTCAATAGAATAAACATGCTATCGACTATGCTAAAAAGCTAAAATGGCATTCTCGTGATGTCATTCTGCAAAAGGACAGTAGACTTAGTAGGCTACAAGTCAATTTTTTTCAAAAAAAACATTTTATTCTGGTACTTATGGTTTTTGTGTTCGAAGAATTTCGAACACATTGGTGTGGGGTGGCGTGTCACTAACTAACTAACTAACTAACTAACTAACTAACTAACTCACTGACCAACCAACGCTTGAACAATGGAAAACGTGTAACAATAGTATAAGCATCTCAACAATGCCATTAGGGCCATTGTCTCGGCCATTTATGTGCAATTTGCGGTTAGTTCTTCACAAGCCCCTTTGTCGATTTAAGGTCATGTGACAATTTTTCTCTTCGCACAAGCTTGATTGCATCTGACTCATGGCTGTTTACCATTTGAAACTGGCAAATTGCCACCTTGGATTGGTAAATGACATTTCACGCATTCTCAACATTAATCAAAGAGTCTTGGCAAAGAGCGGCAATTTCAAACCAGTTTTCAAAACAAATCCTCATTATTATCATCCTCACCATAAAATCGTCATGATAATAATAATAATAATAATAATAATCACCATCATCATTATCATCATCATCATCATGATTACCATCACTATCATTGATAGTGTGGCTGCGGCAAGATCTAAAGGAACTCACCACCACCACAATCACCCCTACAACCATCACCACCACCACCCTATCACAACCACCACAACCACCCCTAAAACCATCACCACCACCACCCTTATCACCACCACCACAACCACCCTAAAACCATCACCACCACCACCCTATCACCACCACCACAACCACCCTAAAACCATCACCACCACCACCCTTATCACCACCACCACAATCACCCCTTCAACCATCACCACCACCACCCCTATCACCACCACCACAACCACCCCTAAAACCATCACCACCACCACCCTTATCACCACCACCAGCCCCCTAAAACCACCACCACAAGCCACCCCTACAACCATCATCACGATCACCTCTATCAAAACCACCACGCCCCTTATCACAACCACCATAACCACCCCTACAACCATCACCTCGACCACCCCTATCACCACCACCACAACCCCCCTACAATCATCACCACGATCATCCCTATCACAACCATCACAAGCACCCCCACCTTCAGCACCACAACCACCTCTACCACCACCACTACATCCATACTACCATCACAATCACCCCTACCAACAAGCATCATAATCATCGTGGTCATCAACATCATCATCATAACCACCACCATTATCTTGATAATCATTATCGTCATTGTTGTGCATACCGATTAACATCTTTCATCATTTGACCGAAATAGCTATATTCAACCAGAGTCGTTCTTCGAACACGGCCATAGGGCCCCTATGTTTAATACACTGCCGTAAAATTTTGGACGAGATTTTGGACGTAGTCTGTTGGGTGATTCTAAAATGTTAGAGTTCTGAAGAGTTTCAAACCTCCTCCTTTTGAAGCTGGTAGACCTCACAAGTACTTTCATATCAATGATGTCAAAGTAATCGAGTTCTAAAGTCTATATGTTATACCAACTTCAGTATTGTCATTCGCTGCAGTTACAAATGGGATTTTCCACCTGTTCTGGTAACCCAACATTCTTGAAAATGCCCTGTTCTGAGAAATCATGAAATGGCCACACACGCTGCCACAAAAGTGCCGCGTCAATCAACTTGCGTGGTAAGAACAATAGGTCCTGAAAATTTCCAGGAAACAGCCTCGTTTTGGAGAAATTTTGTGTCAATATGCGGCTGTCTTGTATCGCCAACGGCAACGTATCACAAAAAATCTTATAGGCCTCATAGTTACCTGTGAATCTGGCACTGGATCTCGCTTTATTATTCCTGGAAATAAAGATTTATCTCTAAGAACTGATAAATACTTTATTTGGCATGAAAAAGTTAGGAAGTTCAGGTTTCAAGAGCAAATTAAAACAACTGCTATGACCAGGATAGGCTAGGCTTAGCTTCCTCGAAAGTCCGGTTGCTTTTACCATACTTTTACGCACAGAGAGGGCTTCACGCAGAATGTCATAGATCTTTACGAGGAACAGCCGCGATTGTGGAAATTTTTCAAATTTCTAGATAGAGAGTTTTTTTATACCAAATTCGTATTGAGCAGTAAAAATTTAGTCTACAGGTGCAAAGATTTAGTATCTTCTAGCGCTTGTATTATTCATTTAATGAGCGTTCAAAGGTTGCGATTTTACAATGGCAAAGACCAGTTGGGATTAAAAGTTTCAACCCAAGCCATTTTTCACGATCACAGCCCTTATAAAATTGAAAACTTTGAATGCTCTTAAATCAATATAACAAACGCTAGGACTATGAAACTTTGCACCTAGACTTTTGAAACTTTACAACTAGAAGTTTTTTATGCTTGATTTGATTTTAGCAACGAAATCCCAGTATCTTGAAGTTTTGGCAATTTCAATCCTGGCAGACTTTCGTCGAAAAGGCCTATCAAGTCTTTGGACTTTTTGAGCAATGCTATTTACGCGAGGATACTGGATCCAACGGTATTTCTTTGCAATCGCAATTAAGCATCACCCCAAAATAAGCTACCAAGACACAAGCTTAAAACTGCTAATCATAATATTACCTTGCTGCTTGAGCATTTTGTATGCCTCAGAAATCTTTACCTCTGAAGGCAAGCCAATAGACCAACCATAGAGTAGCTTTATTAATTGAGTTTTTACAGCTTCACTTGTAATATCGCCATCATACTGTTTAAAACGAAAGATTATAAACAACATGAAAAGTAAGCAATTTTAAATAAAAGATAGAAATTTGGAAATTTGGAAATAAAGCTCCTTTTCAAAAAGATCTTGGGATGTTAGAGAATGACTAAATAAAAATTTAATGCTAATATCAGAAGAACCTAAACATAGAAATAATATTTTCAAGTCATTTTGATAAATAGCTATTCAATAGCCCGCAGAAGTCCTGAAGTTGAAAATTTTCGTTCAGTCATCCAACAAAGCAAACAAAATCATCCTTGTCAAAGTCTATTGACCAATCTCTGGTGTCTTGAGAGTTTTCCATCCTTGACGTGATGCATCTGAATGTTCACTAATCTTGCCTCACGGTGCAACAGTTTAACAAGAAGATAAAATTGAATCTGAGCAAGAATGAATTTGTTGTTAAGCCTTCTACACCACCTCTCTACATTGTTGTTGCTACATACTGGTTGCTGAAAAATGGACCATGTAGAAGGCTTTCAGCGCAATGTGCCAATTCAAGTGTTTCTAATGTAGTTCAGCAGGAAAAGCAGCAAATGCTGTGGCTCTCAGCTCCAAAACCTCAAACGCTTCTTCAATGTGTTCAACTGGCAGAAATTGCAAGGCAAGGCAAGGATCTTTCTAGTGAAGCTGTGAACGGTTTAATTATCCTCATATGCTACTCGAAGACCAAGTTGCTGAGCTTTGCACCATAATACCTGTCCCCAATGAAAGAAGCACCCTTGGATTTCTGCATCAGGAATAACTTTTCTGCTTGCTTTCCATATTGCTGCTTTGAATCAAGTACAATCTTCCGAATAGATGGAGTTGCAGGCATGGCACCAAGAACAACATGAAGGACTCACACATAATCTTTTGCTTTTCTTCGAGACATGAGCACGAGCACTAGAGGGACTTGCTTGACATGGCTATTGTACTTGAAGTTTCTTTTAAAAAAACATATATCGAAAATAACTGCACAAATGGCTGCCTCACGAGCTTAAATGATCTGTCCGTGTGGCATGTCTTTGTCTTACTCAATAAGCAATAGCTCCAGCTCGGTATCAGTTGCAAGCACAAGGTGTCATTCATTGCTATGTGAGATACCTGCCTTGAGAAATTTTGCTGGTATGAACGTATGTCAAAATCAGTCAATGCTGGATCCTCGGGACAAAGATTTGGAGGTGAAGATTGGTGCATAAGTGGGTAACTGGTTGGTTGTTATGATCGTCGTGTGGCTGCATCCAGTTATATGCTAATGCACCCAGACCAGGGGTAAAGTGTAAAGTCAACTAAGTAGCTCTAGGCTAGTAGCTCTAGGCTAGTAGAAGACTTAAAAACGACAACTTTACTTTACTTTTGTAAAGAAGGATAGTAAAAACTTTCTTACCTTAGGAGAGAGGAGTTTGATTAGCTCATTCAGAAATCTATATTTGCCAACTTCTTGGTGGAATTTCTGGCCACAGCTTTCAACACAGCATTCAAGAACCTAAAAGTAGCAATTCAGAATTTACAGAAACTTACTCAATTTTCATAAGAATTTAATTTTTTCCATTAGTTTGAAAAAGCAAATCATTTGCCCTCAACAACAAGCAAGGTCCGTTACTAAACCTTCCTGTAAATTATCAGAAAATATCACACAGGACGACAGAACACAGCAAAAGACATTACATGTGAAATATTTTGACTTATCTCCATTCGCATCATACAAAGGAAATGAATGCCCACTCTCCTCCATCCAAACAAAAAAGTCTCCTATCATCTGATACTGACAAAGATCTTAACAAAAAATCAAATAACTCACATTTAAAGTTTGAAGTGTCACAATTTCATTGTGAATACCAATTTTTTGGGCAATCAATTTTATAGCTCTTTGGGGTCTGAAAAATGAAAGAACCTTCCAATTAAAAATCAAAAAACCATTTATGAAAATTTTCTGCAAGTTAACTTTTCAACTTTTGATACAACTCAAGGAAAACAATAGAATGATGATATTACATATGGCATAAATTCTATTTGCCTAACCTACTTTTTGCAAAAGCTGGTCCCAACACATTCTAGCTTGTTCTGCCCAACTGTCTTACTTGCTATCTATTATTTGTTTTGCTACTCCACAGACATCAATGAGATAAATGGGGCTTGGGGCTTAGCCAACAACATAACTATCAAATAATTGACAAACTAAACCAAAGAAGTTATCTTTGTCATTTCAGGTGGAACAAATGAACAAATAGGATGAGCAAAATGGCTTGGTAGATTAGGGGAAAAGGAAGTTGGAAAACTGGCAAAATGGAGGTTGGGCAAAACACAGTGAAAGCTAATATATTTCTAGGTCATTGTATGTTAAAGGCAAGTGCTTACCCATCAAATTCTCTGTTAACTTGGTTGGCAAAAGATAGTGATGCAGCTTTATTATCCCCTGTATTATTTGGATCTGTTGCTTTTTCTGCATGAAAACAAAGTTACTTATTAGGATGCATATGAAGGGACACTTTTATATAAGTTGTTTAAGGACTGGATAGGATGCAGCAATGCAGGGTCAAGTGTGTTCTGTAGTTGCTGCAGTGAAGAATGTGGGTTTATGTAGGAAAAGGAGGTGTCAGTTTCAGCATTGTTGGCATTAGGGGTACAGTTGTGTGGGTTTTTGTGTACGGTTTCTGCATCTTTTTACTTTATCAAAATCAATTTGCCCGTTAAAAAGTTGTTATGTCATCTGTGATGGCATGGAAATCAAAACTTTTTTGACACATAGGAGTGGATCTTTTAGAAAACAATAACCAGGACTTTTATTATCAAAACAGAACAATGGATTTATTGTTGTCAGCGTTAGGTGGCTTATAGCCAATTGCACCCTGCCAGACTGGAAAGTTTGATTTTCGCAGGGGCAAGTTGTAATGGCCTAAATTTGCTGTGCGCATTTTGCACGTCCAAAAAACAATAGAAAGGTCATGTGACCTATTCTTCTTCTTTTGTTTATGCCAACTGCACGGACAATTTAAAAAAAACCAGAACAGAGCTGCACAGGCAACATCTTGCAGGCATGGAGCAAACTTTCCAATCTGGGTACCCTGACTATGGGTCTGGTCCTCCCATCTGGTGGAAACTTTGTTGATTGTGTGCACTAAAGAATTTTTTGGTGGAATTTTTTATTAGACAATTACACACTTTTTGAAAAGCTGAAGTTAACTTTGACATGTCCTACTCCTCCTCAAGCTATCAGATGCCACGTTCACCTTCAAACTGGCCCAGCCTAAAATCTTGTGTGTGGGCCTAAAAATATAAATCTTCCTGGACATTTGAAGCTGTGTGTGATCCTCAGTCAAACTCAAACCCACAGAAAACTTATGGTATTAAACTTAAAACGAGAAAATACAAAGTCACGTCATAGCAAACAAGATCTACTGCAATATATCTTTATATTCAAGCATGTTTCTTACCAAGAATTTCTTCCAAGGATTCCGCCATTTTGTTTCTTCTTGAGCCAGCCAATCCTTCCAGCTCTTCATGTATGACTGCTTTATAGCACCAAATTCGAAAACGCTGCTGTGTGTTCTCGCCCCCGTGTGCTCAGGTCGGATTTCAAGGGGGGTCTTAATTGTGCGCTCAAACCTGCCCTACCGCTCGACAATAGGCATAAGACTATGGTATGTGTTTTCAAGATTTCGCATTATTTTTATGATATTGCAACATATTGGTTTGGTAGGAAACACTCGCAGCATTCGGTTCCTCTCGAAGCCAGGCAGTCTGAAACTTGCAGGAACTTGCACCTGCACACATCCTTAGCCGACACCTTGTGCTTCAAGATTGTAACCTTACCTTGGACCTTTTGTCGCTCCGTTCACGTTTGGACACCGAACCGCGAACATCTGCAATTCTATCGAGTTCTCTCCTTTCCTGGGCTCGCATCTTTGCTGCAATCCTGATTCTTCATGAATCCCGGGCGAGTCCCTTTCCAGTCATCCTCCTGACGGTCTTTCACTTGTTATCTTCTTGTTTGATCGTTCATTAAGATTGTAAAGGATGCTGAGGGTGGGTCGCTGGAGCGCCCAGCCCTTAGTTATTTAAAGATAATGGAACTTCTTTACATTTGGTATAGTTCTTTGATGAATTTGGAAGACATGGGCCCCTTTCCATTCCTGTCATTCTCTTGACGGTCTTCCACTTTTTATCTTCCCGTTATATCGATCGTTACATCTTCCTCTTGAAATCCATCACTTAATGCGGATAGATTCTTTTTGCGTTTACACTTTAGTATACAACCAGGGCTATGACAATTTTTAACAGAAAATAAGCTACCGGTATACAAGTGCTCTGCAGAGTGAGTTTCCTGATCATCGGCTCTCCATGTTCCGGTTGCAAAAGCAGATCACACTGTAATAAAATAAACAAAATAACCTCCCAAAATATTGAAAAAAATAAGGCTGAGCCCCCCCCCCAGCTCTACACCATTGCAAGCGTATCAATACTAGTACATCATGTGTCATAGAGGACACCATGACGATCGATCACAAGAGAGGGCAAGTTTGGTCAAAAGGTTAAAGGACGATAAAATCATGGTCAATGGAACTCTTGGGGGAGCTTGTAAATTCCTTCGAGTCCAAGAACTGAGAGGAACACCAAAAAAATTATTTCGTGAAAATAACATAAACCAAGCACGAAAAATAAACCAAAAATAAACCAAGAACGAAATACAAAAAAATGTAAGCTAATTTTTGCTGCTGTTGGTGATTACATATTTCATAAAAAACAATTTCTCAGCTGTATTCTGTTACAGATCTAACATAAAAAGTTCAAATGTCGTATAAAGTTTTATAATATATTGTTATTTCAGCCTTGCTGAAGTCAATGGCGTTAGGATAACATTAGCTTTCTTCAATTGAGAACAACATATGTCCCTTCCCAGCTGAAATGACAACTTCTTTCATTAATAGAAAACAACTTTATTTGAGAATTAACTAGAGCTTCACTGAGGAGTTGACAACACAACAACTTCCAGCAGATTATGAGGTATCTTGTAACCATGCTTAAAACTTTCACAATGCTTTATACAAGGTACCAATGCTCAGTTCTGCATAACAGCTATATTTTGGCGCATTCTGATTCGTCCTTTCAGATGAGCCACATAGCCACATAGTTTCAAGGCTGGTCCGAGTTTCATACCAGTGAATTCCATGAGAGATTCTCGAGTTAGAAGAAGAAGTGCACTTCCATCTATCTCCTACGACAGAAATATAAAAAGAAATGATAATTTTGATTTAAATTGTCACCAAAATATGACACTTTGTAAAGCAAACAAAATAACAAGGATGGAAAAAATTTCGTTCTTCCTTGAAACCATGGAATATGGCTTAAAAAACTTTTTGTCAAATTTTTCAAAGGGGTAAACTTCAAAGACCCTAGTTGCGATTATTCTCTACCTCAGTTACAAATGTTTATCTGCAGTAAATTTTGTCTGTTGTTTTGGTAGTCCTAAACACGAAATGGATGGCCTCTTAGAAACCAGCTTTGATCAAAGGAAAAATCTCAGAAAGTAATCGGACATGAACTTATATTCGGTGTTCTTTTCTTCAAACTATTTAATATTAACTCCTTTTCTGCAAAATTTAGTTGCTTCGTCAAAATAACTGGACATGAAGCTAGCGAGATAGACCGGAAAGTAATGGCAATCACGGTTTTATGGGAACTTTAGCCCCTGGCCAAACGATCAAACATTGTTGGTCCAACATTTGAAATTTGCTTGTCAAGCAAAATGTTTGACCGTTTGGCCACGTCCAAAAACATTGCTCGTCCAACACTTTTTGCGTGCGTCAAGCAAAAAAATGTTTTTGAACTATTCAAAAACATCACGCCACAAATTTTGCTTATTTTTGCTTGTCAAGCAATGGTTGATCGTTTGGCCGCCTTTCCAACATTGCTTGTCGAGCATTTCTTTTGTTTTTTTTTTTTGACAAACTGCAACAACTTGCAACATTTCACCACTTGTAACATTTCATAGCAACAAGGCATTCGTGCTTGCGCATTACCAATAATGTCACTGTTCCAAAATGTAGGACAGCAATGTTGTAGATGTGGCCAAACGGTCAAACATTTGTTGTAAATCAAATTTGAAATGTTGAACCAACAATGTTTGATCGTTTCGCCAGGGCCTTAGTCTGTTTCGGAGACACAAATTTGTATACGTGTTACCGCTAGGATATCGAATATTAGGAGGATAGATGTAGCTTATCCTAGATTCATATAAACAACTCACACTGACCTGTTCTTTAAGCGTATCTGCATATTGTGAACACTCAGTTGCACTGATAAAGCTTGATACATCACTTTGAGTCCATGACTCCGGATTCTGCGGCAGTTTCACACGCTCAAATGGATCAGAAAGATACTGTGTCGGACTCAGCAATGAATCTAAAAATACACAAAAAAGTCAATCACTAGTTTCATTTGGAAGATCTTTTGTAATATGGTTAAAAGTACCATTAAGGTGCATTTTTCGGTCATGTTCTGGTTTTCAAACATGCCTTCCCTAAGGGTATTAAAAGGTGCCGTCTCCATAAATCTGCAGGGTAAATAGGTCTACAAAACCTACTGCCCCCGAAGCTGGAAGGTTGTGCAGTTTTTTCGATCAGCCTCCCGTTTTCGGCAGTAGTGTTTTTTTGGTGCAGAAAACTTGTTCCTGCTTTAAGTATACTTTTTTTAGAATTCGGAGGGTCTAAAAAACATGGGGTTGCGAAAAATACGCATTGACGCGTTGATTAAACCTGTTAATCTGAGAGCAGGAGAATGTGGAGGGTGACTTACTTGCAGAGTTTCGCTTTTTCCTTTTCTGAAGTGAATCTTGCGACACCATCCATTGTCCATAGAAGAAATCATTTTCAAATGAAGAATTATTTTTTCGTTTCCTTTTGGGTCCCTTTCCTTCTATCCTCTTTTTCGTAGCAAACTCATTGTGCTTGTCAGTTGTTTCCATGGGTGAAAATCTTTTGTCAGAATTCACGTTTTTTGTCTCACTAGTTCCGTCCATCATCAACAAGGAATCACGTTTACTATCAAATAAATTTGAATTATCATTACGATTTTCTTTGAAGGCGATTTCTGGTTTACTTTGAATTACTACTGAGTTCTTAGGGGTTGCATCGTTATTCGACATACCCTCCGTGTTAATACGCTCGAAATGAAACGAAGCGTCGTGACTTTTTATAGAATTCGTTGAAGAATTAGTTCTATTGTCAAGTTCGTCATTTCGTTGTGCACTCGATCTTTGATTCGACATGTCGTTATTCGTAGCGATTCTACGGCAATCTTCCGGAATTTCATTCTGCAAATTCGTAGTCATAAATGACGGTCTTTGTTCTCTCATGAATTTCGCCTGTTCAAGAGCTTGTTTATACTTGATCTTATACTGATGATTCGTTGATCCTTTTCGTCTGACGAAGAATCTTCGCTTTCCTCTTTTTCGCCCTCCGCGAAAATACCCGATTGATTTTCGGTCCTCTGCTTGCTCGCCTTCTTCAAAATTCGCAACATTATCATCGTAAAATTCCTCATAATCAACGTTTTCATCATAATCGGAAATTTCGTCAAAATCTTGAAAGTGCTGGTTGAGATCGTCTTCTTCGTTGTTGTTCAGATTATTTTCGTTACCTGCACTACGAGAATGAGGAAGGTTTTCGCGCCTCGTCAAATTTTCGGGGCTTGTAGCAGCTTTATTAACTTTATTCACTTGATTTCCAGGGAATGCCATATTTTCTTGAATTTCATAGCGATTTTTACTGTTATTAGAGTTAGGATAGCTGCCTGTTTGGTTTTCTCTAGGCTTGACAGGACCAATCTCCGTTACGCTTGGACCTTGTATGCGGACAGTAGTGAGAGAGGACGGTAAAGAACTGGGGTCTCGTTGAAGTGTCCGGACAGTAAATTTACGAGTGATTCCGGAATAAGGACCGATCGGAGATTCATCGCGAGGTGTCTGTGATATGACTGTGGCATTAGAATGAGGACCAGGATAGTGATGAGATGGTTTCCGCTGTTTAGCGTAGATTACGGATTGTTGTTGCTGTTGTTGATGATGATGTTGCTTGGCAGCGTCATTTTTCATGTTTTGATTATAAGGAACGTAAACTATTTTATCATTGGCTTGTGTCTTAACAGGTATATACGCAAGTGTAACCGTGGTTGTGTTTGTTGCAGGGGTAATGTTATTTGTAACGCTTACTATTGTCAGATCAGTTGTTCCTGCGTGCCCATTGTTTACAATCGCCTGGTTGTTCTGCTGCTGATGGTATACAAGTCCGGGCTGGGAGATGATTGTATTGGTTGAGACCGGAGAGAAGTCAAAATGAGAGAGAACAGTGGACGGCGTGAGATTAGGGGGGCTTCGTAAAGCGATTGATCTATGCTGGTTCGCAGGTGCAGGACGCAGTGGTGGTGGGCTATGCAACGGACTGATTGCAGACTGGGATTCATCAGCTGCTGTTGTTGATACATGAAGTTGACTTTGCGTCGTCTGGTTCTGCCCGGGATTATGACCTTTTCCGGTTGCATGTGTACGCACAGATTGTCCATGCCGGTTCACGTTCTGATGTGGTGCAACTTCGAAACGCATGCTGGGAAAATCTGATCTTGCAGGTGACGTCAAGGTTGAAACGGCTCGGCCTGAGTTATCATTGATAGCGCGATCCGGAATATGAGTGAGAATTTCAACTGAGTTCGGTCGCATTTGTAAATCATCCGTTGGTACCGAATGGAATGAAGATGATGCCGGATGGTGAATATGAATAGTTGGTACAACATGGCTATGATTATGATTATTAGGTGAGGTTCTAGTGATCTGATATTGTTCTTGTGGTTCAATTTTAATATCGGCTTTATTTTTAATCTCTACAAATTGATGCACTTGATTAGTTGCACCTTGTTCATAATGATGCGAGTCTCGATATCGATTGTACTCTTTTTCATTCTGGCCTCCTGGTACATGAATGGCTGGTTTGATCTTATGTTGATGTTTGACCGGAGAGTCCAATTTTGTTGATGGAGAATAAACGACTTTATGTTTCTGACTCATCGGATTCATGACACCGGGAAGTTGGTCAATCATCGGTCCGTGAATCTTAATGGTTCCGGGAGATTTCATCCGAGCAATGTTAGATGCAACCTGTGGCTTTCTTGAGCTTGGTGAAAGCGGCAATTGCAGTCCATGATTGGGTACATTGCCTCTGAATGATAGCAAACCAGATACAGGCTGGCCTGTTGTGTGTGGCTTCGTAACAACAAGAACGGTAGCCAGACTCTGTGCCGCAAACGTCGGCGTGGAAGGGTCCTGTCCTGAGACGACGGTCGCCGGCCCACTTGGAGAGATCATTCTCAAATTAACTGGGGCAACCATCCTTGCTTGTGTTGCAGTTGTTACAACAGTAGTTATAGGCACAGGCTGGACAAAAGAGGCTCTTCCATTGATTTCATAAGGTGGCGGCGGACGCACGCGTTGAATCTGGCTGCCAGCTGGCATAATAGAGACAGGCGATTGAGCTATTTTTGAACTGGGTGCGATTGGTACAAGTGGGCGACCATGGTACGAAGTTGGATTCTGTGAAACAAAAAAAAGCAAAATAATAAACACACCAGGTTTCACAACAAATAAACAAGAAAATTTGAAAAATGGTTATTTTTATTGATACAATATTTCAGTATTTTCCAGTTTCTTGTTTGCTACAGTTTCTGTTCTTGCTGCTTCTTATGGTATTATAAATTTCATACTCACGAAAAACATTGAAATTTAGAAAGATGGGAGCTACAGTAGGATTCAGTGCTTGCCTCTGTTATTAAGGTCTGTTATGTTGCATATGAACAGCCTTGTTTCGAGGGTCTTTAACAATTCAGCAGCGGACAGCAGCAGCAAGTCTTACAGAGGAAGTAATAGACAATACAGTTTGTTAGGTCTATCTATATTATAGACTACATAAAAATATTCGGTATCTAGTAGGAAGGCAACACTTTCCTGTAAACACCGTCCAGTAAACTGTCCTTTAGACAGGGTGAATATGAACTATTTTCACACAGTTTACAATATACCTGTAATAAACAGTATAGTCTCTTCCTGCATGCCTAAGACTGGCCGCTGCTGACTGCTGCCTTGTTAAAACGCCGTTGAAACGAGGCTGTCCATTTGCAACATTACAGATATAAATAACAGAGGCAACACGTGACAATCTGTTTGCAATTCGCTTGCAAGTTACCATGCGTCATGCAAGGATTTCACTGTGTAAGGGACATGTAAAGGATCTTGAAAGTTGCACTTTTACACCAATACGAAAACTTTATAAACCAGCTCACGAAGAAGGTTCAAATTCGTATACAATGTATTCAAAAAAACGTTAATAACGCTTCGCACGAGGCAATAAACGCCAACGAAGATGCAAGCTTATCGTGAACTTTATGCGAAACCCCTGCATCAAAGCAGGTTTCAATATAACATGCAAGCAAAATAAAAAACCCTTAAACAATTTCTCAAGTGTCTTAATAGATAGCGAGATTTTAATCAGTTAAAATCTGGCTTTTGCACAAGTCTACTAAATTTAAAAAAAAAACAGGATAATAAAAAACAATCAAGTGACGAATTCTTACCAGCACCCTGACTGGTGTTGCTACAGTAGTTTTCACATTCGCAGTCCAACCATCTGGCGAATGATTATAATCTCTTTGTGGTTGATTATTATCGTGCTTCTGAGGCTCAAAATCATCTTTGCGAGGTCGACCTCGTTTTCGACGCAATTCATCTAAAGGGTCCTTTTTGGGTTCACTTTTGGCAATCATTCCTCTCATAGTCACAAAGCTTTCAAGGCTAGTTGTTCCTGTTGAGGGAAAATAACACGTATTAAAGCGGGTTTTTGGTTTTCACTTGGCTGATTTTCCGCGCGCAGTGGAGGGGCTATGGTCGCGTATAAACGCTCCGCTACACGTGTTTTCGAAAGTTAGATTGAATTTAACTTTTCCACAACTTCCGAGGGCGCCTGCCAATCTATTCGCTCGAAAGCTGTTCATACGACATCAGTATTCTAACTGGAGCACTTGCGCGCACGGAAAAATTAGCCTGGTGGAAAACCGTCTTAATTAACAGCATATGCATTTGTGCTTCATTAAGGAACGACGTCTGGGGATCCAACTGACCAAATTTTGTTAGGGACGTGCTTAATAAAGATACTGAATGTCTGAAATATATAGACAACTTAGACTTATTACCTGGGTCCCTCTCTCTGCAAACAGCAACAATAACAACCCAACAGTTTTTGCGGTTTTGCCGTTAGTGGCTAAGGTCGTACTTACTTACCGAAAAGGTATAAAGTACATATTCAGTTATATTCATATATATATATTACAAAAAGAAACTTGAATATACCGAATGTAGCCGAAATATCGACAATATCAGAAGCACCAAAAATCAATACTCAACACCACTCCTGATACCTAAATTCTGTATTCGACACAGTTACTTCGCCATACCAAATCCTGAAATGGATAGCGTTTGGGAACGGAAACTGTGGAAATGAATACACTTCAAGGCAACATTCTCCCACACAAAGAGCTCCAGCAAACAGCCATTCCGAAAGAAAGGTCATTATCCTCAGAAAAGGGGCTTCATGAAACGCAGTGCAAACGGGCCTTATAGTACTTATATGGTAATCCATAGTTGTAACAAATTAATCCCCTCCAACTCGTGATGGAATGTCAGAAAGTGCATCAGCCACAACGAGTAGCCTCCAAGGGGCCGAACGAGCACATGCTAAGCCTGTTAGCTACAGCCCCTTGGCCTAATATAGGGACAAACTGCCCTTATAGTCAGTGCCTGGAACAGGGAAAGAATTTCCGGCCCCTGTGCTCGAATGGATACCCCCGGCACTCTAGCCTCTGCAAACCCATGAACTGCCTGACTAAGACAGTTGTTTTAAGGTCGGTGGCTAACAATGGCTAACGCACCTGTCCCACCGCGGAAGGAGGCGGTGAGAAAGAGGAGTAAAAGAAGAAATTAGGAAAGAAGGAAAAACAGAGCAGAGGGAGGGTGGTAAGGGCGTTTAAATAAATAACTCAAATTGACGAAATCAAATCAAAGCTAATTTGAGCATGCTACATGCGAAGACTTTATGATTGAAAGAATTCACACATGTTTCCTTCATGAGGTTACGCCCACACCATGGCCTTGCTTGCTAGGGCCGCAATGCATGACAATCGAACGCAGTCCCTCTTGGGTGGATTAACCTCAGATCAAGTCTGTGCCTTATCTGTCATCAAATTAAGTGTGTAAGCGAAATTTATATCAAAGAAAGTCATAGAAAAAATAAGGAAAATACTGGATACCAACATTAATGCAAATCTCGATAAGTGGGAGTCCTAATAAGAACAAGGGGGTTGGTAATTTGTCAAGAAATAAATTAGTGGGGGGACGGCAATTAGGCACCTAGAGTATGATGCAGGTTCGTGTCATAGGATCCCTTTTCGCAAGTTAACCATCAACTATTATCCATCCTTTCGAGGTTTGTAAATGAGTACAGCTGCCACAAATATAAATCGTTGGTTTTGGAATCGTCAGGTATCCGTATGTACGTCTAAAAACCACTTATTTTGAACAAGCATTTAAATTTCCAATGGAAACATCAATTTTAGGCGTTGTGGTTTAAAAGCAAACACAGACGTGCACATTCTAATCCTGATCATAGCAACAATTTTCTGGTATGTGAATACTTGAAGATAAAAATTATTGCAGATTAACTATCTGACCGAGCCTCGTTGCTTGCTCCTGCCTGCCAGAAAATGCTGGCCACCAAACACCAAACACGATTTTCAAAATTTTCGAATCGTGATCTTCAAATCTACAAACTTCAGTAGGTATGGGAACAATATTTGGGATAAAATTAAGGATTGGTTATGGGTATCTAGGGGTGCAAAGCTTGCATCAAGCGTAACGTGAGTGAAGCAAAGCAACCAATAAGACCTTCGTAATAACACACTTTCCTCGTGTAGACTGGTCTTCAACTTAACCAAAGATGTCACATTGTGTCGCAGACTGTGGCAGGATTTGGTTTCCTAAAATCCAGGCCACACGCCTTTTAAAAGTGTCATACGATGGAAGCTAAATTTTCAACCTAAGAGCACATCAGCAGTTTAAACACACAATGCAATTCGTTTGCATATAGAAATGACATGATTTTGCAAGATCAGGCAGTCATTTCAAGACATGAGAATTTACCTTTTGTGAAATACGACGGGCCAACGCGAAATTCTATGTTAGATCCCGTAGAGCCCAAAAACATGGGCATTTGAAAGACGATTGGAGAATGGAATACAAGGAATTTTAGGTGAGGGCGAGAGATAGAAATGATATGAATAGGTTTCGAACCTGCGACATTTGGTCTTACCCACCGGGGCTTCATCACCTGAGCTAACTGGCAAAGTTCTTACTGCAAAAATAGCTGAGATCAATCTCCTTTTCTAACTACACACTCGGCGGGATGATTGGAGCGAGTCAGCTCTATTCAGGCCTACGAAATGTATGCAACTTTCCCCACTAGGAGAAGAGGCTGTCAAAAGGAACCATCACTCACTTGAAAAGGAGATTTCATCGAATTTTTAAATGGCAGTTCAGGGATCGAAAATTGAGGGTCAAATGTTAGAAATTCATACGGGAAACTTTGAATTTGCAATTTTTAACTTTGTACGCTAATAATCTGCCAGCTCATCTTCCTAGCTCCTGACTCTCAAGAAAGCAAATTAACGTCATTGGAATAGAGAAAATTAGGCACATGGCAAGAGAAAGAAAGCTTTGTGAGTGGGCAATGTTTAACAGGTGTCGAAGGGAACTCGCTTAAGAAAATTTATTTTGCGTATATTTCTGTTCAATATTGAATTATGACCTCAAAAACTCACCTGAGATCTGACATTGAAGCGGACACGGGTCTTTTGCAGGATCGAACGACAGAAAGTATTCACAGCTCTTCAATTTCTTGCAAAGACGTTTGAGAAATCGACCGGCACGTAATTTTGTGTCGAAACGAAACAATCCCTGTGAAAGATAATAAACGATATAGGTATCGAACATGTTATCCATACAACGCTATCTGTGATTACTAACATCTAGCCACAATTAAAATCGTCAATAACTACAGTTAAACTTGCCAAGGACAATCGAAAACTAAAGCAACATGTTGATCATCTTACCCCCTCCTCTACAATGAGCGACGTATTAAATTGTATTAAATCTAATTACAGCTAGTTTTTCTTAACCGAATGCAGGAAAGCTAGGCGTTAACTGCACAGCTTCTGATCTACGGCCCAGTTGCACTATACCTGATAGCTATCGTTGCGTTTTGACTTTCATATCGCGACAGGCCCTAGCGTGAAACTAAGATGATGCTATCCGTTATATAACACTTCGGTTATCGTTGTGAAAGTCATTCCGCATTGGAGATGGCATGAAAATCACTTCGCTCATTCGAGGGGCGCTGTTTTGAGGACGCGTACATTCAAGGAAATACGGTACTTTCCAATCACGCAGCCCAGGGTTCGAGTTCCGTCAACTGTATTATTAATCCACTTGTGGAAATTCGACTCGACGCTTGTTTCCGTTCAAGAAAAACATACAAGTAATAAATAAAACATAAAAATGATACAACTAATAACAAAATATAAAAATACTGTTTAGATTATTTTATTGGATAGAACAAAATACACACGAGAGAGAATCTTCTCATTTCTAAAAAACTGTCTTATAAAGAAGGACAAGATCAGATTAGGCGGCATATTTTACGCAAATGTTTTATTGATTGTCTCAAAATGTAGGATAATTTCTTTGATTAATCTCAAATAACGCTTTTTTACAAAGGCCTATTCTGGTCAATGCTTAGGGCCTGTTTACATGGAGACGGGCCAGCCCTTAGAGCCTGCCCTTAAAGCATGCTCCCGTTCAACAGGCATGTGTCCAATCGAATATCACGGTTAATATCCTGACCTGATCACAACTACAAACAGTTTCAATTCTGATCTTCCCTTCATACTTACCCATCAGAACAATAAAGTGCACTAAAACCGTGACTAGTTAAGCAACTCCATAATTATACTGCATTAAACTCCATTATTCCTTTCTTCAAATAGTATATTATATCCACAGTATAGACAATCAGACTTATTCGCTAAACACAGACGGCGATGTTGAGCTCATAAGATTTCATTCCACCAAAGCAGATGGGCTTGATGTATAAAAGCACACAAAACAAAGCGGGTTTTTCTCACACGAATGTAGAACAGTTACGAAAAAAGCCCCGATCATGTAATTTATATGAGGTCTGTCGGCTTATAGGCACAATCACAAACGGAACCTGAGCGTTGCGAGTTCTTAGCGCTGAAAAATAGCAGAATACATTTATAGGATACCTGTCGCCTCTCAAGTCAACGACTCGGGTTGGAATACAGCCACCTGTTGCAATAGTGAACAATGAAATCGACTGAAAACTTACGATACACAAAGACAGATTATCAGCCGCGTCCGTTTCATACAATATTGTAGAAAAATATAGATCTTTATGCCCCTACAGTCTCGAATCTTTTTAGTGTAGCGCGACTAAGATACATGAAGATTTTCTGAAATACCAGCTCTTGGGGTTCAGAAACACTCTTACTTCAAAAAGGAAATAAAAATATTGAATTTTGGTGGAAATTTTCCCTGCAGGCCACGCAGAACTTTCGGTCCGACATTATAGGCTTCATACAATGTAGCATTCATTGGATTCGATTTTAACATTTTTTATAATAGAGGGTCATCAGCGTATGCGGAACAGCAGAACTGAATGAATGTTTGTAGCGGAATACGGAATTCTATCAATTTGTTGACGGAGCGACGGGATTTTCCAGCCCTGATGGACGCGGATTTTCTTTAAAATGACATGCGGAAAACGGGATTTTCTACTGCTTGGCTGAATTTTTCGCCTGTGTTCTCGCAAGAAAGGACGTGGTTACCTAAAAATATAGCTTCATACAGTTGAACAGCCTAATTTATCATTAAATTCCAATACAACTCTATCTCCCCCTTCAATGCCTTCTACCATATTTCAAGGCTTTGAATGTCAAATATAGTAATGTATGACATTGTTACGATAAAAAGTGAAAGGAAACGGAATTGTGGCCAAAATGGCCGGAACGATTGATTTTACCGAGAATTATGCAGCATGCCGGGTTTCTACATTTCCTGGAAATCAGATGCAGGTTACGACCTCTCTATCGTCTGATGGAACAGAGGTTGGCACATTTTCCCAAGCTCGCACAACAAACTTTGTTATCCCTTGAAAACCGAGCGTAAAATTTTGAAGGGAATTCATTGGTTGAAAAGCAAATACGGCGCAACCCATTTGTGGCCTTTGTTCTGCTCCCCCTATCTTACAAAAAGGGGTGCTTATTTCGTGAATAGCAAGATAAAGTGGGGAGCTATATTTATTAGGAAACCCCCGCTTTTATTAGGATACCCCGCTTATTAAGTAACTTTACAAAATATGGCATCATTCTCCTAGCTTTGGAAAAATCAGAAACCTTAATTCGATTCTCTTAGTTCTTCCATTGAAACCAAATGCCCCTGCTTATTCGACTCCCCCCCCCCCCCAAGGATTAAATCTAGATCTGGCATGAACTTCTAAAACTCCGGCTTATACTAATCCCCAATCAAACGCATCTTGAAATTACTTCTAAGTTTTATTGTAAAAAAAATCGAAAAAGACGAATAGCCTAAAAAATACCGACGCTAAATTCTGCTTGATCTAGATCAGACGAAGGTCAGCCACAGTTTGCCCTCATCTTACTCCTAATTTTGACCTACATCAGGGCTCGTGTTCATAAAATGATGTAATATATACTCGGCTGTGACGTACCGTGGCTGGGCTCTAACCCTGACTACACTGAGCTCCTGATGCCACAAGTCAGCTAGATGAAAGCCGAAAGGGCTGTTGAAGCGAGGTTTCTTTATCATAGTTGTTCGTCTCGATTAAACAAGTAAGAATACAGTCTATAAGAATATTCAGGCTCAAAATTGCCAAAGAACAATGGAAATTTAAGAATAACAATGGAAAAGTTCGAGCCACGGCAAAAATTAGGATATTCTTATAGAAAAAGTGTGTATTCCCGCTTGGCTTGGTTGTTCGACATTGCCTACAAAGAAAATGCGATTTCGTATCACTGTTTGGATTTTGAAATTGTTCATTGTTTTTTTTTTCACTTCCATTGTTCTTTGTTTTTTTTTTCACTTCCATTTTTCTATATGAAAGTACACATTTTCCTAAAAATCAAGAAACTCTTCTGTATGAAATATGAAGTGAGAAGAGCTAAGAAACTGTTTCCGTTTATAAATTCAGCCATCTATTTTACCGTTTCAGTTTTAGTTTTGTGTAATGTCTATGTAAAAATAATCCCCAGATAAAAATAATCTCTATGACACTTGTTACACCACGGCGCCACAGCACTTTCTTAGTTGAAAAGATGTATTGATAGCTAAAATTACCTTTTTCAAAATCTTTCTCTTTCCTTTCGAGAACAGCTTTGGATGATATCCCTCCACCGTACTGAACATCCTCCACTGTACTGATGATATCCCTCCACCGTACTTATGATATCCCTCCACAGTACTGAATATCCTCCACTGTACTGATGGTATCCATCTGATGGTATCCTCCACTGTACTGTTGATATCCCTCCACAGTACTGAGCATCCTCCACTAGCACCGTACTGAACATCCTCCGCTGTACTGATGGTATCCCTCCACTGTACTGATGGTATCCCTCCAATGTACTGATGGTATCCTCCGCTGTACTGATGGTATCGTACTGAATATCCTCCACAGTACTTCTGGTATCCCTCCACTGTACTGATGGTATCCCTCCACTGTACTGCTGATATCCCTCCACCGTTGAACATCCTCCACCGTACAATATCCCTCCACCGTACTGATGGTATCCTCCACTGTACTGAACACCCTCCGGTACTGATGGTATCCTCCACTGTACTTATGATATCCCTCCACTGTACAATCCTCCACCGTACTGCACACCCTCCACTGTACTGCACATACATTACCCAGGGTGTTTTAATAGCCCTAAGAATATCCGCTAAATATGTAAGTAAGACAGTAAGAGTGAATGTAAAGAGCATGCAAACAAAAAATTGGCAAGAATGCTGCATTTTCACACAAACCTAGTACCACCCAGATATTCATTGAAAAATATAGCTTTCTTAAGCCAAGGAATTAAGACATGCTCGAGGGCAAATCGTACAGCAGCCGGGGGTTTTGCAAAAGCAGTCTGATCAGGCATAGAGGCAACTTTATCAGGATCTAGATATGGTCCGATGAGACAGGATTTGTTGAAATAGACACAATGGCTTTCTTCCTGTTTCTCTGCATCTACAATACGAATAAATTTAGGGTCATTGCTGCTCAACTGGACCACGTTTTAGAAAACTTCACAGGTCCACCCCGGATAACGTATGTGCAGTACAGCGGTGGTTGTGCAGTACAGCGGTGGTTGTGCAGTACACAGGAGGGATATTATACCACCGCTGTACTGAACATCCACCGCTGTACTCGTGGTATTCCACCGCGGTACTGATGGTATCCCTCCGCCGTACTGAAGATATCCCTCCGCTGTATTGATAATATCCCTCCGCTGTACTGTACAACTACCGCTGTACTGTACAACCACCGCTGTATTGCACAATCACCGCTGTACTGCACATACGTTATCTGGGGTGAGGTCACATGCTCAGCAAAAATTGAAAAAATTAGGCAAGCAGATTATCAGAAGATGAAGATCCTGAAAATTTCAGGGCTTTATCATTTTCTTCACAGTGTTATGGCATCTACAAATTTCACCCTTTTCGGAAATTTTGATTTTCGTTCTGTAGGCCTACATGCATTTTCAAGACAATAGAAGGGGCATTTTTGTTTAACCATATCCTAGAAACTTAAAACTTTCCAGGCTGATGACTAAGTAGGTAGAAATTTATAAATTGCAAACTTCTTATTTCATTTGAGCTGATGATGAACCTGTGACGGGTTTAAAACATTCTCGAAAAAGGATCTACACTCTTTTTCTTTTATAAGAACAATTTTATAAGAACACGAGCCTGGATTTTGCCCAGATTTTAAGAACAAATTAAGAACAAGCTGAGGCTGGCCTTTTAAAAAGCGCTAAGAATATCAGCTAAATATGTAAGCCAGACAGTCAAACTGAACGTAAAAAGCAAGCAAACAAAGAAATAGACAAGATTGCTGCATTTTCACACAAACCTAGTACCACCCTAGACTTTCATTTAAAAATATAGATATCTAAGTAACCAAGGAATTAAGAACAGATTAAGAACATTTCAGGCTCAAAAGGGGCAAAATCTTAAGAACAGCCAGCCTCGATCAAAATTTCCTGGTCCTTATAAAAAAAAAAGAGTGTAGTCAATTATAATTGTTTTTACCGTGCAAGTCAAATCATGTTTATGTCGCTTAAATTATAACGTTTACGTCAATTCAAATATTATGGATAATATCAACCCAAACTTTCTACCATCTGCTTCTTTATCATAGTTACCATAGAGCTACCGAGCATGTGCTTTCTGACGTTTAAACTTTAAGGAGTGTAAGACGAAAAAGGATTTCAAGTATAACCAAAAACGTTTCCGCTCTTTTCGGCATCGAGTGGGGCTTCAAGAATTTCTTAAAACAACGAGTGCATACCAAAGGTTATAATCGATACATAGACGAAAAGTATTTTTTTTAATAGCCAGGCCTATGTCTACATTTCACAAAGTCAGAATTTATCAGAAAAGTCAGAAATCAAATTTGTCACTACTGACCTGTCGACATAAGCGCTCTGGTAACTTGGCAACTAGTTCCTCTTTACGGCAACTAGCCGAGGCGCAGTTTCAGAAAGTTGAGCATGTTCTATTTGTGGTTTCCGTGGCATAGTGGCTAGGGTGCAGGGCTCACGACGAGAATGTTGTGGGTTCGAGTCACGGTCTCTCCACTTGTGATTCCAGAGATAACAACCTTGGGCAAGTTGTAAACACAAATATGCCTCTCTCAACCAAGGTGTATAAATGGGTACCTGGTAGTTATGAGCGTGTGTGGCTGCAACCTGCTATATGCTATCTGCATCCATGAGTAGCTAGTAGTTGACTCAAAACGGCAACTTCTACTTTACTTCTGCGATTAGTTGACAATATTAATTCCCGTCAGTCGCATTCACATGAGCATTCTTACGATTGCGACAGCGATCAACTGTATTCTATAAGGCCTACTACAAACGTCTTGTCAGCGCCGTGCCATGCTGGCCTTTTTCTGGCACGACACCAGCACGGCATTAGCACGTTTGTCAATGTAGACGTCGTGCCAGTGCTTCCTGCTCCACTTTCACCACTTTCAAGAGGCTTATGGTGAAGTAACTTCTTTTCCGTGCAGCGAATTGGAGCGGAAAGGAAAATGGCGCGATATAGCTGTACACATGATCTCTTTCTGCAGCACGGCCACAGCACAGCGTTTGTTTCAACGCCATGCCAAAGCCGTGTTCACAAACTCTGGCGCGGCAAAGTCGCCGTGCCAGGATTCAAGCACGGCATAAAATCTATAATCCTTTCAGACGTCGTGCTAGTGCTGTACCAGAGTGAAAAATCCTGGAACGGCACGACGCTGGCACGACGTTTATAGTAGGCCTAAGTCCTGACTAGTTGTTGATATGTCAAACTAAGTCAGCATTTGCAACTAGTTTGCATTAGTTCCATCGTATCGTAGGTCGACATAGGCCTGGCTTAAGACGATGTTTTGGTGCAACAACAAATGATATTAGTACCTACCTTCTGTTTTCTTTTCAGTAGCATCTTTGGAATCTTGTGGTAGTTTTTCAGCTGCAGTAGGCTGGATTCTAAGGGAAAATAAAATCTTTTGAAAAACAATATTAACCGTTTAATATTAACAATATTAATACTCTTCTTGGTATTGGTTACTTTCGTATTTTCGTGTTTATTATTTGCTGCAGTGATACCACACGACGCTATTGCATATTTTTACTTTAAGATAACTAGTATCCTTTACATTAAACTCATATGAAATATATTTCAGAAAGTAAACTTACACCCCATCTACTTTAGCTTTCAGCATTTTCTGCAGCTCTTCTACGAAAAAAAATTAGATTTTAGAAAGTGTCAATTTTTCACTAGATCATAAAATAAATGAATACATTTAGAAGACATAAAATCCAGTTTGATTAAGGCTGAAAACATAATGAAACATGCAGTTCAACAAGTTCAACTTTTGAGAAATAGCGAAAACATATTTGGACATACTTTAAAAGCTTTTTTTGTCTGACGTTCTGACTCTCCTCAGAGTTTAAACATCGGAAACAGATCGAAACAATTTATAGTACGTCCAAAGATGTCTCCGCGCTATGCTATTTGTCGCAATTATAAAGTTTTGTAAAACTCTTAAGACCATTCACTTTAAAAGTTCTGGTATGGAAATGACTCAATGTCTGAATCAGCTTCGTCTTAGTGTTGAGCCATTGCCGCGCGGGACTGCAGAATGGGTCGTAGCAAGGTTTTACGTCAACTACTTCAGTATGCTTCGGGAAAACGAAACCTGTTCTGTTTTCGTTGCAAAACTATTTATTGCTGTAATGTTAATCAATAACGACCCACTGAGACGAGACACACCTCATTCGCTTAAACAAACCCCAGCATCTCCACTGCGACACTTGCCGTTAATATTTAATGCTCAACCAGTTATTAATTAAAAGCAGAAAGGAGTAATATTTGTTGATAAAGCTACCTTTTGCACCTGGAACGTTTTTTCCCAAAACAGTATGAAATGACGGCAGCACCATCGCCCTAGAATTAAAACAATCCCTACACGTTAATATACGAAACTGGGTGACACATGGGTGAAGATGAAATGTTTTAGTGCCAATCGCTAGGATCTCAGTAAAAGGTTTACTAATCGACCTAACATCTCCCAGAAACAAATATTAATACCATGCTCTCAAAAGTGTCAGAAACGGCCTTTTATATCTATTATGAATATCTCAAACAAGAAAATAAACCATTGAGAAAAGTGGGATGTACATGTCCCCTCAGTTCACTCCAAGCCCCTGCTTTTAAGAGAGATGAAATACTCTTCTTAAGACAATCAGTTAATGATTTTCGGTACAGATCATTGAAGCAAAATCCGAAGTATTGAGAGGGCTTTGAAGGTCAAATCGCAAAATGTTAAATACATTGACACATTCAAAAATCTAGAAACAGAAAGGATTTTACCTATTGCCGTTGTCGTCTGTTACTTGCTCTGTTTCAACACTTTGATCTTCTACTGTTGGATAAACTAAAAAAAAAATAAAGATATTAATTTCAATTCGAGAGAAAAAAGTATACACGCTTTTTTTTATTAAGAGCCACTTTATAAGGAACCTACATGTAAGAAGGCTCGAAAATTTTAAGAACTTATACTATTAAAGAGAAAATCATTAAAGAACTTTTCAATCTTGAATGCTTTTATCACTGCAAATAATCAAGAATTAGACAGCTGGTTCCATTCATTTTGCAGTCCAAAATCACATAAATTGTACGTTACGCATTTATCAGTTTCCTTGAGTATGTAGTCTCGAGCTTTGCTTACATGCAAGTGACTCTCTATTATTATAATGACAATGAATGTGCAGTTAAAAAGGAACTATTACGGAACTTTTGGAACTACAAATGCCTCAAAAGAGGTCCAAAAATAAGGAACTTTAAGAACTAGGCCATGAGGTAGGTTTCTTACAAATAAAAAAGCGTGCAAACGTGTTTTTTTATGTAACACTAGGTAGGCATCCTTTACAGCGTGCCTGTTTCTTGTTTCTTGCGCGATTTCTCACCACCTTATCGGCTGTCGCCCCCTATAGGCGGTATACCTACAGGAGGCGATAGGGATATCCTTCTCAATAACATGCTTAATGCTTAAAGAGGGTTTCGTGGCAAGAGCTTCACTCTAGCGAATTTTGCTTGTATCTATCTCAAGTAGTTTAAGGAATAGCAACATTTGTCCCAAATTTCAGACTGATGTTTGCTGTAAAAACTTCGTATATTAAACGTTGCTCCCATAAAAAAACGTGTCATCGAGGCGGTCTCAAATATTCTCAAATACCAGGCAACACTACTTTTGCTCCAAGCGTGCTGGCAACTCATGTTCAACAGACAATCCAGCTATAGAAAACCAACAACATTAAACGATCCAAAATTTTCGTCTTCTTACATTGTTTATAATATATTTTTACACCCAGATGATGATGAAGTGCATTAAAAAGGCTATGAAAATAAAACGTTATTACAATTCAAAATAAATGCCACACTCAATTTTATTACAATGATGGTGAAATTAAATATAATTTTTCAGTACAACATAGTAATTCGCTAAAAAGTAAAAAAACTCAGTATTGTGAACTTCAGAACATTAAAAAACACGGCAAGGCCCTGGCCAAACGATCAAACATTGTTGGTCCAATATTCAAATTTGCTTTACAACAAATGTTTGACTGTTTGGCCACGTCCAAAAACATTGCTGTCCGGCAACGATGTTATTGCTAATGCACAAGCACGAACGCCTTGTTGCTAAGAAATGTTGCTAGGCGGTGAAACGTTGCAAGTTTTACAGTTTCTCAAAAACAAAAGACATGTATGACAAGCAATGTTGGAACGATCAAACATTGCTTGACAAGCAAAAATAAGCAAAACTTGTGGCGTGGTGTTTTAGAAAAAGTTCCAAACACATGTTTTGCTTGAAGCACGCAAAAAATGTTGGACAACCAAATGTGTTTGGACGTGGCCAAACGGTCTATAATTTTGCTTGAGTAGCACATTTCAAATGTTGGACAAACGATGTTTGATCGTTTGGTCAGGGCCTAACTCTTCGGCTTATTCACAATCGATAAGTTCCATTCCATTTTCAAACTAACACAGCTATTCCAGCCATTGTCTTGTGGATGGGTTAATTTGTCTGTCTACAGAGCCTGCGCAATTTTTGCCTTTATTGTCTGAGCTTAGCCTTCCATCGTCGCAAAGCAAACCGTCTGCATCGACATTTTGCGTTGAGTTTTTTCACAATCATTCTCCAGCTGCCATCTTCCGTCTCGAAATTGGTCAACGGGAAAAAATAAAAAGACAAAGCTGAAATAAAAAGAAATAAAAACAAATTAAGGATTGCAAAAAATAAACGCAGCTAAAATATCAGCTTGCTATTCGCTAAATTTAAGAGTGGTTTTCCTTTGGGCTTTAGCTAGTTAGGCCGTTAGGCCTGTTCAGTTGTATAATAAAATGACTTTAGGGGGTGGGTGGCCAAGCTTCTCAGTCAGATCTCGTAAGACAACTGAAGTTAAGCTTGGTCGTGTGAAGCCAGCATCTGCAGGAAATGCTGTTTTTCGTCAAAGTGGTTATGTTATTGGGAAATAAATCACAAGGATCTTGAAACTTTGGCTATTGAACAAGGAAAACGGAGAGAAGTGACGCAAGACTTGCTTAGGGAAGTTGCCAAAATAGGACGGGGGTAGTTGAAGAAAGTTTCCCAATAGTGTATGTAAAAACGGATCGAAAACTTAGTTATATGGCTGCGTCTGTATTCGTTCGTTGGCTATGGACAGGCTTTCGGTGAACTTGGTTCTCGTGTCCATGCTAAACAAGCAAAACATTAAATATCAAAGCTTCGGTGATAAAAAGATGTTTTCCTTACCCTTTATTTTATGTACCCTGACATAATCGAGATTTCGAAGAACGCCTCCGCCACTTGCAGCATCGTTACACTGTTCTTCTTCAGTGAAAAACAAATCCAACAATTTTAAAGAGAACTCGTATCTCGAGATTGTGCCTTTTGAAGCCATGAACTTGATAGCATCGGATTTGTCGTCCGGTAGTTCCTGAAGGATAGCATCAATGTATAGTCTCTCTCCGGTAGGTACTTCGATGACGGGGTTTAAAGCTTCGGTTCCAGTTAATTCAAAGCCGTCCGGCATTGGAGCAATGGAATCCGGACTCTTGCTAGGGTTCGATATTGTTGAAGCATTGGTATTTGTGTTGGGAGCTGGAGGGCCGTGCATGCTTCGGAGGCTGAATGAAGACTCAATAACCGGATCAACGCTTGCAATGGGTCTTTTATCCGGACTAAAAGAATGCTGTTGTTGGTATTCTTGTTGCTCGTGAGTTTTGTTCCCAATGCAGGGATTTTCAACAGTATGGTTAGATTCCACGGTCTTAATTTCATGTCCAAACGACGACACCGGGTTTTTAAACCCGGATCCCGTATTTAGGTCTGGACGTTTCGGCACTGGGAACGTTTCATTCACTGGTAAAGCTTTGGTATTCGGCATGACTTGAAAGCTGTTGAAATTCGGTACCATGGTAGGCCTATCAAACTTGGTATCAGATGAGATATGCGATGAAGACACAATGGGATACGTAGAAACAATAGCTGGAATGACGCCTTGGGAGCTGCCACTACTTGAAGGAGTTTTGTTGAATTCACTGTGACGACGAACTTGGTTCCTTTTGAAAGTTGAGAATTTCCTTTGCAGTGATGACTTCGTGCGTGTTTTATGAACGGTATTCGCTGCATTGAGGTTAACTTGAATGCTTCTTGCGACACGTTTGGCTTTCTTGCTGTTGTTTGATTGAGACGGTTGGTTTATAGATGGGTTAATCTGAAAAAGAGATTGGATTATTCAGCTTTAAGTGATATCCTACAAAAAGACCAAGCTCTTTGGACCAATGCATTTTTGGGTTAAAACTTCAAAATCCCGTTAAGAATTGACAGTTTCTTAAAGGAACATCTGACTGAGTAAAAAGATTTTGAGTTTGCCCTGTTGTTGATTTTCGATATGCATCTAAAAGGGAACAATCGAAATTTGCATCCGAACCGAAAGCATCCACAACGTGACGAAATATACTCTTTGGTATTTATATTCAATGGTGCTTCCCAACCATGAAGAACTTGAAAATATGTGAATTTCCATGTTCAAGTTGATTCTTTTCAATTATCGTTAATGTTTAAAATTCTTTCAACAACCTACCATCAAAAGTTTTGCAGTATATTGTATAGCAAGAAAATAGCAAAAGAAGAGTTTTTAGGAGGGTACCTTCTGTAAGGGCTGAAATATTAGATACTTTAAGCAACTTTGAGGGCTGGACCAAAATCCAGTTGCTTGTTTAAAGAAAAGTGTAATGAAAAATATATCAAATGAATCTTTGTTGCACTTACTACATTCCGTTTCGATAATTTCTCATCGATCAAGTCCAGCTTTCTTGTCAACTGCAACATATTATTATTTATAATCTCTACTGCATTAGCAAGATCATGCTTTACTTTGTTAACTGCCTGTCAAATTAAAAAAAATTTTCATCAGTAATACCTTTGCAACTCCGGTGAAAGAGGTTCGCTTTAAGAGTGCAGGGAATCTTTGGAAGAAGGCGGGGAATTGACCATGAAACAAGGGACCATGACCATCAGATTATATAAGCGATAAAAGAATATCCAACTGCACCCTACAGCTCATCAACCTGTGACCAACACTAATATGGCTAGGGACTAGAAAAAACGAGCACCTAAACCAAAGGGAAATCCACTACTGAAATCTCGAACATCCTTGCCGTATGGGCTGAATGGAAATCCTTTGGAAATAATTTTACTTCAACCGGAATCTCGTTCGCCTTTTAGAAGACTGAAATGCCCCTCTCCCTAAACAACTGTCAAATCATTTGATAAGGAAATTATAAAATGACCGACAACAGCTGTATACGCTAAACATTGAAATAAGAAGCACATACTGTCCCTTTCGGAGACGAATGCAAAAATCCTACATCTCCACTTAGTTTATCGAGTCATAGAAAGCATATAACCAGTGTAATGAAACACCTAACATTTTCATTTATGCAGACGAAACATGGAAAGCCAACACAAGACGGAGGTCATTGGGACGGATATCGCTCACTGATAGCATCGCTAGAGGCAAGAGAGACAATTCGATTCGGCTCATCCTAACGGAGGAAGATAAAGAAGAGTATACGAAAATATCCAAATAGAGAGCTAGCATACCTGCATTACATTGGATAACTCATCTTCTGTATTTGAATTTTCTAACCTTCGTTTCAAGCTTCTGTGTGTTGGCAACTTTAACGTATTTCGGATACAACAAGGAGATTCACGGACAATATTATCATCTACACTTTCCTCAGTCGTATCCCCACGATCAGCTGTGGTCTCACTTCTGTGTGCGAGGTCAGAACAAAATGGGTGCCCCTCATTTCTGTGTGTGCGGTCTAAACAAAATGGCTGCCTCTTATGCCTCGATTGTTCACTGCTCCTGTTACTGCTACAATAACAAGGAGTACAGTAACCATAGTTTCTTGATTTCTCTTTATGTCTGTTGTGCATTGATTCAGATTCTGAATCGGTTTCAAGCTCAAGCTCGCAGTTATCCCGCGCTACAAAACAGTGTTCGCAGCTAGACGGAGGTATAACGCGGTTGTAGCAGTAAAAGTCACAATGATCAGACAAAGTTGTCGCTCTTGGTCTTCTCGAGCGGTCGCTTGATTTGCCATAAACATCAAATCTACGAAGGTCTTTTTCTTCTTTGTATCAGGTTTAATATGATTGGTCAACAACTTTGCGGAGAGACTAGAAATGACTTGTTGTAGGTTTGACGATCTTGCTGCTTTGCGAAGAGATTTTGAATGCAACACAGTGCAGGGATCTGAAATAAGAAGTTGAATCTGCATTACTAACAAGAATTCAATTCACTATAATCCACATACGATCCCTAGAGATGCCAACATCTAATGTTGGGTCAAACTGCAGAGAAAACTAACTTGATCCGTTTGTTTTCATTTGTCGTTTCATTTCAATTAGGGCCAAATACGATACTCTAAATAATTAACAGTATAATAATTCAAATAGTTTTTGAATGCGCAAAAGACGTTCAGTGGTTCCTCTTGCTTATGTTTTTCCTGGAACAGAAAATGAATTCACTTATAAAGTGCTTTTTGTCCTAAGCCTAGCAAAGTCTGTGCCTATAGAAGTCCTGAACTGTTACTTAAATCGTATGGGTAAAAGTTACTGCACAAATGTAAACAAAAATAGTTTTAGCTGACAAAAAAAACAAAACTTACCAGGTATTAGTTCCAAATTCTTTGGGAAATGCTTGTGTTGTAGAAAAACAAAAAGTCATCTGTAGATTGCACCAAAACTGCTGTCACTCGGGAGAATTTTTATCAGATGAAAGTAAGGTTTTTTCTTAACGTTACCTGTCACGTTCGCATTTTGGTTCCCCTTTTATTGTGATCGGCCCTGGCATTACGATCAAACATTGTTGGGACAAAACCAGTGACCTCCTGGACAACAAGCCAGTTGACTACTCCATTGTACTAAACAGTGCAATGAAGTAGCCAGCCTAACTCGAATCCCAGTCAAGGCAATTATAACAATTGTGGTAGCCCACTTATGATGAATATATATCACGTGTCAGCATATGTTCAGCTTTCCTTCAAAAGAATTCTTGCAAAGCACCAAGATAAATGGAGCGAGCAATAGAACAATACCACTGGGTTAGTTTTAGGAAATATGACAAGCAATACAAGATCAAACAAATGAATTGTCTCACTTACCCATGCCATAAGGTGTACTCAAAGGATGACCAGTTTTCATGCACCATCCGATCGGGAAAATGTCCTCACTTTCACAGTCAACGTATTGAAACTTTCGTCGCCCGTCGAATAACAAGTGTAGTATCCTGCCAATTACATTGAAAACTTTGGCAACACGAATAACTGATGGCTCTTCCAGGTCTACTGCTTCAAGTTTCTGACCTAGCTTGAAACCGTTTTTGAATCGCTGTAAAGGAAAAACAGACAGATCGACGTCAAATTGGGTACTTTCGCATCATCAAGTTAGATCTTTTAACACTAATTAAAACATCATTTGAATTGATATTAAAACATCATTTGAATTGATATTAAAACTGACAAAAACACCAGTGCAAGGTAGAAAGGAAGCAAGCAATAAATTTGGTAATGCAGGTCAGGGTTCTGCCAATAGCAGATAAGAACTTATGCCCCCAGACCCCAAGACTAAGAATGAAGACGATTACGTGACGATTTCATTGAGGTTAATAGCTCAGTGGAAACGTCGTTTGCTTCCTGGTCATTCAGTCCAGGTTCGAATCCTATGTATTGTGCTTGCCACTTATGGAAAATCTTTCCAAGTTTTCGCCATTGATGACAAATATACGTAGATGCTAAGATACATACAAAAAATCAAGGGGCTGAAAACAGTATGAAACAGACAACACCAAACTTACTCTGTGTAATCCAACGGGTGGCGCTGATCTTGCTCTGCACGCAGCAACATATTGATCTTTAGTTAGGCCACTACCATCTAGATCTGTAAACAAATTTTTACTTTTATTTTAAGCAAAACAATAAAAACGAATTGCTACGAAAGCAATTCGCTTGATTCCGTCAGAGAAAGCAAAGTAGCTTCGCTACCGCAATGAAAAGAACAGAACAGTGTCGAATGGAATTCCGATGGAATTCCGGTAACTAAAGAAATTCTAAAGAAATTAGAAGACCTTCTGGGGGTAGGAAGAAGGAAAAGGAGCAGCACACAGTAACAGCAGCATTTTTAGGAGGTTTTGAACACTTTCGACAACCACTGTAAGATATAGACAAAAGTGTAAGATAGACCTTTTCGACGAACCGCTGCGATTATGGAAAGTTTCACCATTTCGAAATAGAGAGCTTTTGATACCAAATTCGTATTAATTCGCCAAAATTTAGTCTAGGTGCAATGTTTCACTATCCTAGCGCTCGCGTTTTATAAGGGATTTTATAACAGTTGACCAGTTGGGGTGGAAAGTTTCACCCCCCGTCACTTTTCACGGTCAAAGCCCTTATAGAATCGGGAACTTTGAAGGCTCATAAAACCAATAGCACAATCGCTAGGACAGTGAAACTTTGCACCTAGACTAACTTTTAGATGCTTTATACGACTTTAGCATCAAAAACGCGTTATCTTAAATTTTAAAGTTCTATCTCAGCAGCCTTTCGTTCAAAAGGTCTATTAACAGGATACTTACAAGCTGGTAATGCTAAATCAATGCCGTTTTCATCGTCCATCCAAAGTTAAAAATTCCATTACTTTCACTATTACCATAAAACATGTGAGCAGGCAAATGTGGAAGTGGCTCTGTTGTAATCTGATAAACATAGGGCCCAAGGCTTTTAGTTACTCTTGCTGGGCAGATTATACTTGGCTTCTTTGGATGAATACATTCTACTCGCATTCCAGCTTGGAAGCTATGAACTTTTGTTTGAAGTCGAAATTCATTCTAGAATGAAAAAAGAAAGGTGTTTGAATGCGCTGTGCCCAGTCTCCATTAGGGAGGCAATTTGTCCCTCCAAAAATATTACCCCGTGTGATTTTCTAAAAATATCTCTCTCTTACTCCACGATTCCGCAAAAGCAACCCACATGGCGCCATTTTTCCTGGAATTATCGTACATACCATTATTTTTGCCTCGAGATGTTTCATAGCCAAGAGGCGTTTTTCTTAAGTAAACAACTGGTAAAAGGCGGCCCAGTTTAACCGAAAATTTCTGCAAGTAGGAGCGCAACAGATTATGTTGTACAGGACCTATTGGGAAATTTCCCGTTTCCTTCCGGGTCACCACGTGAGTGCCATACCCAGTAACAACCGCCAAAAGTGTAAAATTTTTACACTGTTAGTCCGAAGCCTCTTGGACAATGACGATTATATTCTAGAAGATTTACGATCACATCCCTTTTAGTGTTAAAATTTTTCATTTCTTCAACGATACAGCTATGGTAGAGTAGAGATTTTGGGTGGTTTTAAAAGCTTTTGACTAAGGTTTTTCACAAAAGACCAGACGGCTTGACGGAAAAATTTAAGCATCTTTTCACCCAACAAATAGCGTAGCGTGGTTGCGGTACTGGTTTGCCTTACTCTCTATAAATTCACCTTTTCGTGACACAGCAAATTAAAACCTCGGTAGACGGGATCCATTCGAAGAAGACATTAGAAGAGTTGTCGGGTTGAATAACTCTTAATAAAGAAGCAATGACGGATAAAACATTGGAAATAACAATTTGCTAAAATCGCAAAGCTACAATCACGCACAAAATATGTTGAGACAGGTACCCAGATATACTGACGAGGGTCAATGTCTTTGCCACCACCTTCCCGATTCAATCTTATTTATTGTCAGGATTTAATTTTGTATGATTGCCTGCGTGATGAAGATGTTTATTCAATCTCAATTAAACAATTTATCAAACACTGAACTAGGAGAGGGTAAAACGTTGGGCAAGTTAAGAACTGAAAGAGCCAATGGTAGTTTGTCTCAACAATTTTGTCCACGACTGTAGGTCATCAGTATTTCTCATCGGTCTAATGGGAATATAAATGATTAAAAGGAGCTATACCTCTCTGAAAAGGTCCATTGGTGTAGCCAACGCTCCAGTCAATGTTTTGGTTAAAAATATTTTCCAATCTTCTAAAGTACTGGTAATACCTATAAGGAAAGAGAATCGGAAGGGCTAAATACCAAATCATCAAAGGTTTTGAAGCAATCAAGTTCGTGTGTACGCTGCAAACTCAATCAGAGAAAAACATACTACTGGCATGATTAGACAGCCAACGTGATGGAGACGTCATCAAGTGTACTTCGTTGGCTCTCTGATCATGCAGTCCAGGATCAAATCCGTCCTCTGTGGAAAGCCACTGTGGAAAAATCCATATGTACTTAAATATTATCCGCTTTTAGTACAATTTCGCTTTTTGGAAGAAATAATCACTTGTTTCTTTAAAATTTATTTCAAGTGCATTGTACCTTCATTTCTGCTACAAATCTTCCACTTTGGCATTTTTTCCAACTTTTTAAGAACAAGTCTAATAATCGCCTCGTGTTAAAAGTCTTAGTGACCGCCGATATTGTTCTATTTTTCTACAGACCTTTTCAAAGAGGTCTGGCTCGATGCGACAATTTTCTGGAAGATGGCGGCCATCTTGAGAAGGGAATCCTCTCCGCGTGCAGCGACCTACATTGCAGTTGCTTACAGTACAGCACAGTATAGCAAAGTTTGCTTAGAATTCATGTGTAATCCGAGAAAAAGTGAAAGAAAGGATTTCCTCTCCCAGGTTATCTGCTCAAAGATGCATTAAATCAAGTATTTTATGAATTACTTCGTCTTATTTCCTAAAATATTGCAGACACTTTCAACATTAATTGTTGCAGATTCGTTTTCTCTCTCTTTCATTATTTCTCGACTTTAAGCAAAATATGTTGCACTGCCTCTCTTTAAAGCACTGCCTCTCTTTAAAGCACTGCCTCTCTTTAATGCACTGCCTCTCTTTAATGCACTGCATCCCGGTCGCTGCACTCGGAGAGGATTCCCTTACTCCAGATGTCCGCCATACCAGACAAATGTCACACCGACCCAAACCTCTTTGAATGAAAAGGTGTCTTGTTTTGACAAAAGAAACTCACCTGCAGGTGGTTGTAGTGGGAAGCTATTTTCAGCACACCATCCAATTGGATATAATTCATCAGCTTGAAAATTACACCAAAAATCTTGACTATCATCATTACCGAATCCATCATATCTGATCCTTACTCTTCTTCCTACAACATCAATCACTGTAGCCACACAGTAATTACAAGGATTGTTCTTATCAAGAGCTTCTAGCTTCATTCCAGGTATTAATCCTTTCACTTCTTTAGGTAACTACGAAAAAAGCGATATGAAGTAAATCTAATGGTGTGATCTTCTGAGGCGTTTAAAGCGAAAAAGAGCGATAAGGGCGATAGAAAATTCAACGTGGAGTTTCATCTTTGAAAGGCGATGGGATTCGAACCAATGACGTTTCCACTTATGAATAGAGCTCAATGAAATCGCCAAGTAACTCTTTAAAGCAATACAACCCAAGGCTCTCATGCTATTTAAATTTTTGGTGTTTGGTCTATGTTGAGCCTTCTTCAGCACCTACTTATTCGAATCCCATCTACTGTGGTATGCCATTTGTGGAAAAATACATCCCAGTGTTTGTCATTCATTCTTTACATATTCTTCCTGGAATCTATCACATTTAGTTATATTAAACTTCATTTTAAATGGTCCAAGCTAGATAAGCTCTGCTTCTTATAACCTCTGGTTCTCTCGGGCCGTTAATATTTTCATCCTCTTTATATTAATTGTACTGTAACGATGTTTTCTAGTTTTATACAGTATGAAATGAACATATTGACTGATGAATGAACATGCTGACTAATGCTGTGCTGATTAATATGGCATAAAATATCTTACCATATAAAATTAACAAGCCATTCATGACAAATATATAGAAATAGTAATGGTGCTGAAGAAGGCTCAACATAGCCGAAACACGAAAGCAAAATAGGATGAGAGTCTTAGGCCGTATGACTTGGAGAGTTAGTTACTCGGCGATTTCATTAAACTCTATAGCTCAGTGGAAACGTCGTTGGCTCTCTGATCATGTAGTCCGAGGTTCAAATCCTATCAACTGTGGTATGCCACTTGTGCAAAAATCTAAAATTAACGCGATATCTTTCTGCATATTAAAAACTCTTTTCGGTCGAAATTCACATTTCGCACCAGCATGTAACCATTGAACTATAAATAAAAAGACTTTTTATAGATATAGTTCAATGCATGTAACTGACCACGCCTTCGAGACATCTTGCATGCACTTTAACCACTACAGAATTGCTAAAGAAATATAAAACATACAGCTACCTACCCTACCAAAGCAGTTCTTTGGCGCTGCTTTTTCCTTCAACATTGTACGATATTCATCCCAATCAAAACCAGGCGGAAAATTAGCAGCTTCTGAGTCTTCAACTGATTTTTCGACTTCCACGTTGCTTTTCTGAGAAACAGATGATTCGACTTGATCTGAATCTTGAACATCTGTCATTTCATGAGTTGATGTGTCGATCTGTGCTTCATCATCATCATTTCCATCATCATCGATCAAATCCTTTAAGAAAATGTCAGTTAGTTAGGCATAGGTATATATGCGTCCTGTGCTTATGGCCTCGTGGGCAATTGGATTTCTGCGATAAGAGCAATAACTTCGCCCAATAGTTCAAACAGAGTCTGCCTCAAAGCTACTTTAAGCCGTACGACCTGAGTCCTTCCTCTCGATCCGACCCTATCTCGGGGGCCCATTATAGGATAGCGGCTTCGCGGCCTAGACCCCTATTTTGCTTGCGGCTTTCGGGTTTACAATGCTTTTTCCATTTGCGGCTCCAGAAAAAGTTGCAGAATGTACCTCACAGAATGACTGGATGGTACCCCCTAAAAACTCTTTTTTTGGTTCTTTTCTTGCTGTTAGTGTTCAATGCAATTGACAAGTTGGTAATGATCTATTGTATAAAGAAAGCTATCTCAACCAAAAATTTGAACAAAATCTCAGCCCTAGTTGCTTACTGGCCGGTTGCTTGTTTAAAAAAGTGTATTGGAAAAGTCGATTCTAATTTTTCTTTATATACCGCCTCCTTACTATGTCTCCTTACTATTAGCGGTTTATCATCTTTTTGGAATGTTTACCTCCATACAATCAAATGGATACTGTGAATTCAAAGCATATGGTCTGTTTCTTTATTCTGGTTCTTGAAGCTACACGTTTTTATAAGAAACCTAGCTCGGAGCCTAGTTCTAAAAGTTTCTTAATTTTTGGTCCAATTTTAGTTCTAAAAATTTCTCAACAGTTTCTTAACGACAAAAAACCTTCTGTAGGATACACGGGATACAGTATTGCTTACAAATCCGAGAAATCGCACGAAATTAGCCACGCTGGTGCGAGAAATCACATGGAAATGCTTGAGAACTAATTACTACCTCCACAAATGTGAATCAGTATGTTGGAAAACGGACGCAAAAATTTCTACATTTTCTTAACTTCTTCCTCCTAGTTCTAAAAGTTTCTTAACTTTTTGGGTGTCGAGTTCTAGGTTTCTTATAAACCGGTTTCTTATAAAAAAAACGTGTAGTGGTTTGAGTTGGTACACGAGTTTTGTCTTCATCGTCGTCAACCAAAAAAGCGTGCAATCAACATAGCTGCTTCATTTTCGGCCATGTTTGCAAAGATGACCTCAGAAAACCAAAACTGAATTATGTTTCAACAGTACTTAATTACGTTTCAAAATTTCAAGGGTTTTGTCTGCATGTCCACGTGTGCCTAGTTTTATAACTTTTATAACTAAATTCGATAACATTCCCGCATTTAATTACAGGCTTAGCTACACTAGAATCCATGAGAAGGGGCGTTGGGACTGACAGCTTGTGGTTTTTCGACATTTTGAGAGCGGTTTTACGGTTCTTACTTTCCAAAAGTGCAGTATTAACGGTTTTTCAATATACGATTCCTGTGCGGTTTTAGAGGGGGGCTTTGGGGGGTATCAAAACCCGAAAACCCGGAAGAAAATTGGGACAAACCCGAAAACCCGGATGACTTTAGTTTCGACAACTGTTTTTAGAAGTTTACCCATTGACATCCTTTTTCAGGTCGAAAACCCGAAAACCTGCACATTTTTACTACAATACCCGAAACCCGGACTAGAAAAATGGCAAAACCCGTTGCCCGTTAAATAAACTTGACCCGAAAACCCGCACGATTTTTTAAGAAAACCCGAAAACCCGAGACCGAAATCGGCCAAACCCGCAACCCGTGAAATCCCAAAGCCCCCCTCGTTTTACGGTTTCAAAGAAAAAAGTTGTACGCTTGTACGGTTTTAAGCTCAAAAATTGGTCGTTTTACGGTTTTAGATCCCCCCTATGACCCCCCCCCTTTCAGAGTCTAGAGAAAACATTGTGTTTTTCAACCTATTCTCAATGAAAATGTTTCGAATTTCAAAGCAAAATAAGAATATGTCTGAAGTTTTCAGATTTTTTCCACCAACATTTTTATCATGTGTTTCTTCATATAACACATGTGAGTACCCTTAAAAAGCCTTTATTTAAGTCCACTTAACTGCATTCAAGTAATGATTTGTCTTTGATTAATTCTGTATAATTGCTTGAGCTTTGGTACTCTCCTCATTTTCTCATCACCTCAGACAATTGATCATTGAGAAAGCTGGGGTGAAGTTGAAGGTCAAATGGTGTTTTAATGCCAGTTGCAAGGACCTCAGTAGAAGGTTCACTAATCGGGACCTCCAAGGACGCCGGAAGCAATGCAGGGCAGCGGGGGCAGAAGCAACAATTTTAGGGCATACAATAGGAAAATAAAAGAATTTGGCAATTTTTCCAAGGGCAGTGGGGCAGCTGCCCCTGCTGCCCCCCTGCTTCCGGCGCCCCTGGGGACCTCCAACCTCACTGTGATGCTCCTTGGCTGGGCTTGAACCCTGACCACACTGAGCTCTTGACACGCGAGAATGCCCCCCAAAACACCTGTGGTGCAAAAGCTAATTTCATTAAGAGACCAAGTCTCCTATAACAAAAATGAGTCTATCTCTAAGCAACTTAAAAATCCTAAAGCCTGGTACTCACTTGAGTTTTATCACGACTACCCCGATTACGAATACCCCGAATGAATTCCTTGACAGCAGGGGGCTTCAACTTAGACATGTACTCATTTGCAGCTCATGTTAATCGTGAAAGAATTTCGCCTCGCATAGAGACAAGCAACTTTTTCAATTATAAGTACTGTTTTTACGATTAACGAAAATATAGAGAGAGACGAAAACAAAAAGCATTAAAACGATGAAAACGAAGGTTCTAGGGGGTTATGGGTAAGGGAAATTTTCAGAAACAAGTCATGGTTTGATTGCTACGATGATATTGGAATTGCAGGTTTTCGTTCTAAATTTTGAATTGATACCCCGATTGATACAAACGCAAATAGATAAAATTTTACTCTAAGACACTGACAATTCATTTTCCCAAGGAAGGGTGGTATTTCTCAAACCTTCATATCCACGATTTCCTATACAAATTCCTGAAATAGTTTTAAACAATGGATTGACCGCAGCGGATCACGATTACCGCGAAATAATATCAAAACTTTTCCTTTTCATTTCGGGATAATCGGGCACAGTTTTATCACGAATACCGTTCAAAACACGATTACAGTTCATGTCCTCATTATGGTTTATCACAATTACAGCTAATCGTAATCGGGGTAATCGTGATAAACCTTAAGTGAGAACCAGGCTTTAGCATGCAAAAACACAGTGGGAATTAAAGCATTTACATCAGACATCAACAATATGCAAAAATTTACCTCATTTCTTGTTTGGCTTTCTGCACATTGCTTTGAACAAAATTGCTGGCCTGACTTGCCAAATTTCTTCATTTTAGTAATAGGTCCATGACAGTATTCACATAACATCAAAGCCTCATTTGAATCACAGTCTTCTTCCATTAGATCTGACATCATTGCATTTTCAATGTACTTTGGTGCTATCTGCAAAAACAAAACAAAAATGATGAAAAAGTTGAAAAAACATCTGTTAAAAAGATATTTTACCATATGACTAACCCACTACTAAGCCCACCTCAACAACAGAGCTAGAAATTGGCTTTGGAGGGATGCCAACAAAAAGGGTGGCATGTTGCCCACACCCACAACGAAGCTACTGAAAAACAACACCCGTGAACTCTCACAGCAATGCCCACCTTTTCTCAAGTTCAATGAGAAAAATATGAAATAAACCAGATTTCATTTTCCTTTAATCTTTTTCTATATTATTCTCAACAAAGATTGATACACGATTGTATACTTTAGTAGCTTAAAGTTGAAGACTCAAAACATAACAAGATTAGATAATTCAAAAATACAAAACATTAGATAATAAACAGCAATATTACATTAAAACAACTTTTTGTTGATAGGATATTTGTTAGATATGGGTGTTTGCTGAGGTTATTGTGTGACATCTATCTTTTATTGGTTTTGTACTTGCAAAGATGTTTTCAAACATTTAAAGATGAAATCCCCAAACATGTGCAATACATTAGGGTATTGAAGATTTGTTTGATAACAATGTTAAACATGATATGACAAATATTTAAACATGCTCCTCAGACTTATTATCATTAGGGCATGGTAAACATTAAGAATTGCAAGTTCACTGAGTGGAAACAACACAAAGTTTATTACAATTATTGTTTCTATTGACCTTGTAAACTATCCCTTAAGTGCAATCAGCCTTTACAGCAAATACCCTTGTCAGATCCTTCATTGCCAAATAATCAAGGGTTGATAAATAGAGGAATGACACTTTTCTAAACACTCCCTCTTGAATGAAATTGTGAGACCAGTATTTCTCTACAAGAATATATCAACACGGCTTTGAGATCCAGGAAGATTAAGAGGGGGAAGTGTCCTTTGAGATTTGGAGAATTTTTGAAAAATTACTAAGCCCCCTACCTGGATTATAAAGAGAAAAAAATCCTTGATGTCTTCTTTTAATAGAAATATTTTACACTATACCTAATAAGAGGGAATCGTTCCATCATAGAGACGATCAGGATAGACAGAAAAAAATGGGGGATTTTTTTATCAAAGAATTCTAAGGGATTCATCATAGGGTTGCTGTCAAAACAGAGCATCTTCTGCTTAAATAAAAAAATTTTCTTCTAAGATTGCATTTATTTCTATAAATTAATATTAAACAATTAACAGTTAGTAACTGTTGCAATGGACATGAAACAAAATTAAAAATTATTTGGTTACGTCTTTTTCTTATAAGAACAACCTTTTATAAGAAACTCCAGGCTGAAATTTTGGTCAGAATTTTTTGCTATCTCTGAAACTATTTGAGATAAACACATAAAAAAATTTCACCAGTGGGAAGCCCTTGCCTGAAAACGCATTCTAAACATGTTTTTGAGAAGGATAGGGGGTGATAAATGTGCTTTTGATTGTTTCTTGAAAGATAAAACTATCAGGAAACACTTGTTTGAAAACAGTTTTAACATGTAATACTTTTTCTTTTTCGTTCTTTTAAAGTTCTTTTTAATAATAGCTCTTTTTGTGGTTCCTCATCTTGAGAAAAGAAGCAAAGATTTATGAGGGTGGTTCATTCAAATATTATGCAAAACTGGAAAGGGGAGGGAGTCTCTGATTTCATTGTACTTGCTTTTTATGTTGTTATGTAATTTTTTTAAAGGAATTTTCATCCGTGAATGAGTTTTGAGAATGGCTTTTTCCATTCTTTGAATGAATTCTTTATGCCTCTACTTACTAAATTAAAAATTGTCCAAGTTCATTTGTATTCAGAATGCAAAAAGTTCTTCACAAATTCTTACCTCTGCTTCTTTAGCAAGATCACAATTTTCAAGCGTATCTTCTTCTTCAATGACATTTTCGGTTTGACCTTTTTCCATTTCAACCATTCTTGATCTCTCCAAGTCATTTTCGTTTTCAAACGGCAAGATACCCTGGGAGGCGAAATTCATCTCTGCTTGATGAGATAAATCTTTAGCGAGGGATCCATCACTCCCACTTGAGTCCCCAAGAGACGGTTCTTTCTCTAAATTGGACATTTCTGTCATGTTGTTGTATGGGAGGTTGTGACCATGTGCTCAGAAATTATGGGCCTAGGTGAAGAAAACAAAACAAAACGACTTTACGAGAAAGCAAAAAGCAATTTAGGTCAAAGCATGTTTTTAATTAAGATAGGCCTAAAAAGGTTAAATTTAATTTGCAGGAAACAAATTTTTCTTCTTCAAACTATCTTGAGTTTCTTCTTCGTGCTCTTCTCTACGAGGGTTTTCCACGGGGATATTTTGGGGTTTCCCTTGGGCCACATATGGTGGAAAAAGATATTGTATAAAATTAATCTTGTCTGTCCCTGCTAACAGCAAAACACAGCGGGTTTTCAACGGAAAGGAACCTTAAAATGTCTGATTTAGAGCTTTTATTGCCACGGTATACATCGCCAAACCTGCTAGGGCCACGCGCAAGGAAATCTAGAAAGACCACGCAGTGGCGTAGCCAGGGTCTTGGCTTTGGGGGGCAAAGACCAAAAATCATGGGGATCCGGGGCTTGCCCCGAAAATTTGGGACCATGACCTTCTACAGGTCGTAAAACGACCCTCTAGAAAAGAGATTTGACGGGCTTTCAAATGGAGAAAATATGCTTGATAATTCTTGCTTCTCACAATAATTTCATGACAGCTGCTTGCCAGAAAAATTGTTCGGAAATTCATGAAAGCTACCAAATATCTACGTTGTAAACACAAAACTTGTTTACGATGCGTTTTTAGTATGAAAACATGGAAATAGTCTCAAATTGATTACTGGGAGACACACAAGACTAGGGGGTCCGGGGTATGCTCCCCGGGGAAAAATTCATTTTTAACCTCTAGTATCGCATAGAATGCATATTTTTTTGCTTGCCTATTGAGTTGTGTTGGATATTCGAAGACATCTCACCTCACCTGTTTGTTTGAAACACTTGCTTTCTTTTTATGTAGAACATTCCAGCCAAGAATACTTATACGAAGCGGTGAAAATTTTCATTCTACGTTTATCTACTAGAAACATGCACTGTGTTGTCTGATCTTTCGTTTACTCTACTAATTTTCTCGTGGTTTTGCCTTTTCATTCTATTTCGTTTTATTTCGACAACGAGAGAAAGGAGATTGACGTTTTCACTTTTCACCACAGCAAGAATACGCTAGGGAGGTCTTTTGAATAAACTTTAAATCTGTCCGACGGGATCGTAAAAACACAAGAAAGGTCCGTACCTTTAGAACCCTTCACACATCGAGACCTATTGCAAAAGGAGGGGAGTGTGGGTTGAACAATAGTTAACACGTGGCGTTAGAAAATGCCGCATAAAAATTGTAGAATACTTTCCTGGAACCGAGCAGGTTGATCGGGTTGGATGATATCTCTACTCTTTTGCGACATTGAAAAATATTTATTGCTCAACGGTTGTTAGAATTTCTCTTACCCCCTCCCCCACTGATTTTATTGCAGAAATGGACTTTTCTAAAACACCAACTTTTCAACTATTGGGGGCGACCGCCCCCCCTTGCCCCCCCTTGGCTACGCTACTGCTAACACAACTTACCTTGCTTTTGACTTGAGAATTCAAACTAATTTTTCATCGAAGTTTGAAATTTCTGACTTTGTGATAAACGAAAGATTTGCAACAACCTGAAACTTGCTTTGGTCTTCGGTCGCACGCATGCGTGATCTATTTTGGGCACTCGAACTATTTGAGCGATATGATTGGTCGCTGTTGGTTGCTAATTCTTCTGAAAGTGATTGGAGAATTTTGATTGGCTAATTTCTTAGAAAGCTGTCGTACTTGTCTATTATGCTAATGTGATTGGGCAATCAACCAAAACAATATTTTTTGACGAGGCGAGGCCTGTTCGTGTTCGTATAACAACCCCAAAACACAAAAGTGTGTTTTATTGTGATTATTGCTGGCGGTGGGGGTGGCAAAGAAAAGACAAATCTACAAAACATCATTACTTCTTCTAGACTTCTACAATGTGAAGACGAAGCCCAGAAGAGGCTGGCCTACAAAATTCAGGACCCATCCAGCTATTTCTGAATTTCTGCTTAGTCCACAGTCAGTGTTATATGCAAAATACTACACACAATTAATATCACCATAGTTATAATACCACACACCACAACAACACAAAATTTAGCAATGTCTAAAACTTTGTTTTGACAATGTCCCAAAATGTGTGCAGTGAAATCCGAAAAAGCGAATAATGGGAACCTTTCCGGGTTCTTTATTGTCGATTTTGGTATAAATTCTGGTGTTATTTTAAAATTTCAGAAAATTTGGGTAGCATTTTTCTCTCGATTTCCTATCGGGTCATATTTTGACACGGGTATATCTTTCACGATCTTTAGGTATCCATTATTGAATCGGGTGCTCTTTTTGACCCAATGTAGGCTGACTCGCCTGTACCCTATTTTCTGAAAGAGCCCCCAGGGGCAAGAGAAAAGCCGCATGGAGAAAACTGATGAGAACTTAAGAGGCCAGAGCCACAAGAGGAAAGAGCAGTAAAAGCTGTCTCAAAAATAAGCAACTATAAGCAACTTCGCTCGAGCCTAGATAAAAAAGTTTCTTATTTTTTTTTACCTCTTATGGCCACATTTTAGTAGCAAAAGCTGCTTAGTAGCTGCTTAATTTTAACTGTACATGTTTTGCCCTTAGAATAGTATAGAGGCTAAAAAAAGAAAAGTTTGGAGTTTTGCTATACCTTTTTATGCAACTAACGCTAAAAACATCTAGTACACAGCAACGAAATACCATAAATAATATCAGTCAAGAAGTACCATGCCTCGCCATTGATTGCTTCTGACACAATGTATAGTCCTTAACCCCTCAATGAAATGCTTCACATAACGCTCCGTTGATATGCGAGTTCTGACGGCAAATGAAGGGAAATAGCTTCTATGTTGATCAATCCTCGATTGCTTGCAGTGAATATAAATTATTAAACATTTAAATGTACATAAGGCGTTGCTGAGCTCCCTAAACCTCCCTGAATCTGAATTTGTTTTGGTGCAGTCTATTCATACTATAGCTACACTGTGCGTTTTGTGATTCATGCAAATTCGTTGGAACTCCGTTGCAAGTCGTTCTGACCACATTTTATAAGACTTGCGCATCATTTGGTCAAGTAAACGTATTAACATCATTATAGACGCATCAGTTAACTTGAATTTGCAATGCAGATGTTGCATCGTTGTGCTACGTTCTGAGAGGGGTGACAGGGTAGTGGTACTATGGTACTAGACGGGGTACCATGGTACCAAAGGTGGTACCTGGAACCAAATTCTGAAAAATAGGTGGAACCTGGTTCAAAAAGCTCTGAAATAAGGATGGAACCTGGTATCTCTATCGATTTACATGTATTGAAGTTTCATTCGACACAGTTGTTTAGTTCGACCGAAATTGGGATTACGTGGTACAACTGCCTGCGATTTGGGTGGAACTTGGTACCAAACCTTGTGGTACCGGTATCATTCCCTGTCATCCCCCCTCCGTTTTAAGATTGTGACAAAGACGCATGCGCACACCAAGAAAGCCTTCGTGTCAAGGAATCGGCGCCAAACGTGGCTCCTAACCACACAAAGCCAAACAAAGCCCACAAGCGCAAGACAAATCCTACTTTTCAAACACATTAATTTCTTTTTCTTCCATTATTCGTGAATCTGGAGCAAAATTTTGCTGAACTATCTCTCACAAAACGACCGTAATTCCAGTTGTTTCACGCGGAGAGGATCCCTTACTTTAAATTTCTACCACTTGTGAGAAAATGTCGCACCCGATCTAGGCCTCTCAGTTTTACTGCGAGAGTCAGATTCCCTATACAAAATATTTAACTTAGATCAGATTCTTATCTTGCTCCAGGTCCAAAATGAGATTTCTAATGAACCTTTCATTTTTGTTCGCAATCATTTATTTCAATTAGCAATTTTAGTAACATGTATTTCAAATTCTAGATTCCATATTCAAATTTCCGAACTCTTAACTACATATTCCAATGTCCAAGTGTCGATTCCCAATTTTACATTCCTAGTTTTGAAGTCTAAATTCCGGATTTTAGCATTTTTCGGATGGCCGGCTGACTCGGATCTGTTTCAAGCTGCTTTCCATTGGAACCCTCCTCTCATCATGTTGCTTTTGCAGGATAGCTTTTTCTTTTTATCGGTCGTTTGTTTGTTACATTTACTTGCGAGTGTTTTCATGTTTGAAGAACATAGCATTTTTTAAGGATTTTTCACTGGGCGACAAAACCCAGGCGCGGATCTAGAAGCAATGACCATGGGTCGTTGCCCAAAACAGCTGGGGGTCTGAGCGGGTCCAGGACAGGGCCCTGGCAGGGGTTCAGGGGTCGGAGCCCCCGGAAGCTCGTGATATTTTACTATCTTTGAGACCTTGAAATGACGCAGGAGTCTGAAAATTCTCCCTCTGCATCTTAATAGAAAATCACAAGAAATACACATCCTTGCATATCGCTCCAGAAAAATTTTTTTGAACCATTGACAAGCGATTTCTTGAACCATTGAAAAGGGAAATATTTTTCATGCTCTAAATATACTGCCACCCCTTGCTACAGTAGCTACAGAATTTATATTGAAGGCAAGCAAAAGCAATATCTATTCCGTTCTGCCTGTGAGTTTTTTCCTTGTGCCTTGTCGCCCAGTTTTCTAAATTGTTATGTCCTGGGCGACAATTTTGGTGAACTGGGCGACATTTAGTCGCCCAGTCATACAGTTAAAAAATGTTATGTTGAAGAATTCAAACATCTTGCAGAGGTTTTCGGCAAACATGCGCTAAAATCTGGAACAAACAGAAAAGCTGGGAACTCGTGGAATGAGTGGGAATGAAAGGAACTGAATGGAACCATTGTAACATGATGGGAACAACTTGGAATCGGAGGGAACAAATTGGATGAAGTAGAAATCGGTGGAAATAAATGAGAACGAGAGGTGACAAGATGGAACAAACAGGGAATCACTGAAGAAGATGAAGGAACAACTCAGAAAAAAAGGAAATTACCGAAAACAAAACAAGCGAGAACAAATTGAAACTAAATGGGGATCAATGATGATTGCGGGGGAAAGCAGGAACAAAGCCTGAAACAGCTAGAATCACAGGGAACAATTGTGGAGATTAAGCCACACTGCAAGCTACAAGCCAATAGGCTTATCTCAGGCTGATCTGAGCTGATCTCATTCTTCAAACATGGATAATGGGTACTTTTAAAATTCTTTTCATCGGTCGTCTGTTTGCTACACTTACTCGTGAGTGTTTTTTGTAACTAAGTAACCTTCTCGTTTACCAAAGCTAAGAGATAATCACATGGTTAATTACGGGCAGAAATCGACTAATTATGCTGCTAGAAAAAGTAATGGTTAAGAACGTTAATGAATTGATTCGTTGTTGCCAAGATAGCTGCTTCATTTTATTGATTGACATGTAGATTGCAAACACGCAAGTGCGGTGAGAGGGCTGTATGACTGACATCTCTAAAACCCGGAAGGCGGAACCTTGGATCCAATAGTGGAATTAGATGGAATTAGAAAGAATGATTTGTCCCGAAAAATAACTGGTCTCCAAAAGCTGTAGCTTGTCCCAAAGGATTACTATTCAAAGATTACTTATCCCAAAACACTGTTATTTGTCCCCGAAAAATACACTCGTCCTCAAAAAATCAACATTAAAGGAATCTACAACAATAAATGTTGAAAATACAGGGTGGCCCAAAAAAGGGACCCCTTTAGGTAAGTAATTTCTGAATAATTTTTCTCAAGGAAGAATTTTATAAAATTTCTACCAGGAAATATTAAACTCAAGTACGATATAGTGTAGAATTATTTTGATGATAAGTGCTTCCATCTTGGCGCAATCATAAAATCCTGATGTCCAAAAGCCAGCTGTTTATAATCCATTATTGCGTACTGCGATCATGCGTGAAGGGGAATCCACCCCGTACAACGTGATGTGCAGTAACGTGGAGGATGTTCAGTATATTGGAGGGTGCCAATACAGCATGGAGGGATATCATCAGTATAGTGGAGGGATATCATTTGTAACGTGGAGGGATATCATCATGTAAGTGGAGGATGCGGAGTATCGTGGAGGGTTATCATCAGTATAGTGGAGGGATATCTTCAGTACAGCGGAGGGTGCCAATGCAGCGTGGAGGGTTATCATCATGAAAGTGGAGGATGCGGAGTATCGTGGAGAGTTATCATCAATGTAGTAGAGGGTTGCGACGAATACTGAAATGTTGCATGGAAATTGCATGGACGATAGAGAGGATATTGCCTTATTCTAATAGTCACAAAAACTCTGCTTGTACTGTATTCGAAGAAATGGTTGATGTGATAAATCGTATTTACTTATTAGAATACTGTACATACGCCAAAATGTAAAACCCAAACCTCCAGTACGATAGACTCTGCTAACTGCAGCTCGGAAATTTTGCCTTGATGCAACAACGAAGAAGGCCAGGCAATGCAACTACAGCAATATGATTGTTCTTCCGTAAAACAACCTGAGTCAACTGTTTTAACCCTAATCCTATCGGGCTTTTTTTGATCTAACACAGCCCGGGGGGTGGTCGGGTGGTTTCCACCCCCCTCCATAAATTGCTGTCCAGTAGAGCTAGAGCAATCAAACTTGGCACAGGCATTGGCCAATGTATTAGGAGTAATATTGGTAAATTGGGCGTCTCCCACTTTTATTATGACGTTATGACGTCATTGTGACATCATAATCAAAACATACTAGCGACGTCGGTCAAAAGTCGATCTTCCTTAATATCAATAGAAATCCGGAAATTTCTTTACATTTTGTTGCTAGTAACTATTTTCTCTTACCTTGCAAAGATTCAGTCAGTTCTGATAAGATTTACTAGTAAAAATTGGCATTTATATGTTGTTTTGTCATGACCGCTTTCCATATAAGGCAATGTCACGTGACCCATTGTTATTATTTTGGGAATTTTTTTGTATCACATTGTAGCTTATACATATAGGCTTAAAGTCAGCCTGGTTTGCAAGCTTAAGTCCATCACGCAATGGCGTCACCACAGGGTGGACTGGGGTGGACATGTCATGTCCATCCAGGTCTCCCAGACATGAATTTTCCAATTCGTTGAAATCTGTCATAATATTCACGAGGGGGATTTTCCGTGGAAAAGAAATGAGTACACTTTTCTTCCAATTGTATGCATTGGTGAAAATTATCGCAACATCACCAGTCACAGTGGCATCTTGTGATAAATCGCATGAGCTTGTGTTGTTACCAGTCAAAAAGACTCTTCCAAAACATCGTCTTTTATTTGCATACAATGAATTTTTCGTCGTTGTTGCAGATTATATCTATGAGTGGGATAATTATTGCAAGCGAGTAATGTAGTCAATAGTTGATCATTGGTTGCTTCTTTTCAACTTGGAATCATTTAGAATGGCGTTGCCCACCTTCTCCAAGCGTTTGAAGGGCATGGCCCCCAAAACATTTTCTGGGGACCCCATAAATTTCTGTCCACCCCAGTTTTTTCAGTCTAGGAACGCAACTACCAAAATCATAACCATTTTTGTAGCATCCAACCCAGCAATAAAAAGCTTTTAACACACCAACATCCAACGACACAAAAGGTTCACAAAAGGTCTCAACACAACATTGGTTAATTAGAGATTAAGAGCAAAAACTACTAAAAACAGTAAAAATATAAAAAAATGCAGTATTATTTTTGTATCTTTATAGATCTTGCCATTTGGTAGCCATTTGGTAGACGTTCAAAAACCGCCTGGACCCCCTTGACAGGCCTCCAGGCCGCAGGGTTTTTTTTAGCGTGCAGTTCTACACAAAATGTGCAGTTCTAAAAATTTTTGTGCACTTCTAAAAGCTTAATTGTGCAGTTTTGAGTCATAAAATGATCACCAGAGGGATTCTAGAAACATAAAATTTAAAAAATTTTCCCATGCACCCCTACATGAGTAAATTTTGTAATATTTGCGTCATCATAAGCTACTTCTACCTTCCGTACTTCCCATGGATCAATGTTGTTTGAGGGTTGACAGATGCAGGGACAATTAGTTTGCCAAGGCAGGCACTGTTTTGTCACAAAATAAAAACAACATTGACTTGTGGGGGGAAGGGGGAGGATGGATTTAGGCTGATTTTATGGGATAAATGCAAGTCTGGATATACTTTGTCCAAGACTGTAGGACCATGGACAGTAATTAAGGGAGCAGCATACCACTGAGATATCTTTACAGCCAGAAGAAAAAAGATAGGAAACCTTAAATTAAAACAATTCTATTAATTAAAAATGCTTTTCTTTCCTTAGCGGACCTGCAGATGAAGACAAAAAGCAAGGCAGATGTTTTTATGATGAAAATTGATAAAAACACGTTCTCGCGTAGATTCGGTTCTAATTTATATCTTGGCAACAAACAAATTCTCAAAAAAGGAGATTTATTACTTGAGCAACAAGAAGCCTTCAGGCAAATAAGCTAAGCTTCTTTTTTGAAGTGTAGCGCTATGTAACCAGCTGATAGATGTTGGTTTATCGCTTGCAGATGGTGGGCAGGTAGCACTAATAACTATAATAAGTTAGTGTTCGCTCTTTATTCAAAGTTACTATCTATAGCAGGGCATCACAGCACAAGAGTTTATTGCACTTAAGAAATCTTCAAAACATCAACACGAGGAAGCTGGAAGCAACCAACAAGGAATAGCTACCTAGTTGGAGGTAATAATCTTTAGCTTTGATTATTGATAAAAGCGTTTGAAACAAAAAATGAATATTATACATGCTTTTTCTTGATTACTCCAAGTGCAAAGGCAAAAGGCATTGTAAGATAGAAGCGGGTTAACCAAATGAAGACCGAAAATGAATGCATCTGTTGTTCAAGGTCCTTCTTTAGTTGACTTAGTTCTTCCCGATATAAATCTTTCCAAAGCTATACTTTCCCGAATTCAATAAAACAACAATTATGACAGAACTCTAGAGATACTGTAACCTTTCTCTAAAGCTACTCTAAGTTCATCTCTACTCTTCTGAACAGGCAAACAACGACGAAGAAGGTGACAAGATCTTTCACAAGCATCTCGCCCCTTGAACAACATTGCATGCTCTCTTTGACTATTAGCTTTACATACCCGATACTGTTCCCTCTACAATTGTCTTTACTCTACTTTATAATACACTTAATCAAGTGACTAAGGCGATTAACAGATTTCACAAATAACATAAACATGATGGCAGGAAAAAAACAGTTGGCTATTCTGCACGTTTCTTAAAACTAGCCGCATTACAACATGAAACAACCACATGGTTGTAGTATATGGACAAAATCGAGCAAAAACCACACCTTAAGCTGTCCAGATAATAAGTTGGAGTAGCTGTTACCAGACGGGGCAAACTGCAGTCAGAAGTTTGATTGGGGGGCAGAGCCCCCTGCCCCCTGCAGCTACGTGAGTACTGCATGAGATGAACATATAAGATGTGTTTGATTTAGGCGTTATGCGGTTCGAAGTACGTCTATCGTAACTGACGCTAAAACTACTCTGAGCAAAGTAGCAAACAGCTTTAGGGTTGTTGTTGTTGTTTCTGCTGTTTGCGAAGAGTAGGACTGACGTGATAAGTCTAGGTCTGGTTCTTAAATAAGCAATTAATAAAGATTTCATAACGCCTTCGTAATAGTCTTCTGTTCGGGTTCTAGCAAATCCTAAAATTAACTTTATTCCACAGCAAGTTCAGCAGATACAAATCTCCTGAACAAAAGAGCTTTTCAGATAAGGGCAAAGAGATGAGGATTATTGCATATCTATCATTTCTTGCTAGGATAACCAAGTTTATAACATAGTTGAACCAATATTGGATATACTAAAACCAACACAACATAGTAATGTAATAAAAGCATGAATTTTCATTAAAACTCAGTAAGATAGAGCAGTCGAACTGAGTTGAATGGATTAATGTAAGCCTGGATAAAGACGATGTCGATGACACGAGAATGAAAATAATTCTCTAACTTATCAATGGTTGACCAGAGAGGCTTAAAAGTAACAGATATTGTAGAGATTTGGATTCTATAAAAGAAGATTACCAAAATCGCCATATTGATATTTTTGAAGACTAGAAGGCTAATGGTTGTTCAATGGGCTCGTCCTCGAAATGACTGCAAGTCCACTGCGTGTACTTATATTTGCAGCTTCTTCTTGTGTCATTTTGAAAGGTATGTAAACTTATAAATGCTTGGTGTGCAAATTAAGCAAGCCAATATAAGCAAGCCGCAAGCAGATTAGCCTACGAAATAGCTACAGGTCGAAGAAAAACACCTCTGGGGGAACGACTGCCCCTTTGCCACCACCAAATTGCTAAATTTTTTGATGTTTTATTTTTTGAACTTTATTTCATGCTTCTGCCCCTTCTGCCCCTTCTTCCCTATTTCTGGCACCCCTGCTTGTCCATCACATCAGGAACAATACTATCCGCGGCTGTAGCGCGTACTCTTAGCGCGTTTAAAAGCCTCACTAGTGCGATCTGCCCGGAGTCCCGGTAGAGCAAGCACATCCCGCTGCGTCGTGCGAAATTCCTTGATTCACTACACTCAGTAACAGTCCTCCTGACATGATCGTTGCATTTCGTCGGACTTCGGCAACGTTGTTCCGACTAGAGAACATCTCAGTAATGAAAAATAACTTCATATAGCTACGATTCATCAAAAACGAAAATAATCAATAACAAGAAATTAATAAAATCTGTTTCAATGGTTATTAATATCTTGAATCAAGCACAGCAAAGCCTTTTTTGTCTTGCAAAACTAACTGTTTTGACTAAAGACCTCTTTTATATACCGAAACAATATCAAACGTTTTTATCTAATCCGAAGTCGTGAACTGTAAAAGTATGTAGTATGATAAAGTCAATAGATCGCAACTGAAGCGATATGAAAAACGTGGCAACACTAAACATGGCAAAATTGTACGAATTGTACTTGCTCTTTTTTTGGATACATATATCTTTGCACTCTTTTTCTTTTATAAGAACCAGGAAATTTGGATCGAGGATGGCTGTTCTTAAGATTTTGCCGTTTTTGAGCCTGAAATGTTCTTAATCTGTTCTTAATTCCTTGGCTACTTACATATCTGCATTTTTCAATGACTGTCTTGGGTGGTACTAGGTTTGTGTGAAAATGCAGCAATCTTGTCTATTTCTTTGTTTGCTTGCTTTTTACGTTCAGTTTGACTGTCTGGCTTACATATTTAGCTGATATTCTAAGGGCTTTTTAAAGGCCAGCCTCAGCTTGTTCTTAATTTGTTCTTAAAATCTGGGCAAAATCCAGGCTCGTGTTCTTATGAAATTGTTCTTATAAAGGAAAAAGAGTGTATATTGATATTTATATGCAGGCTAATAAGGAGCGACCATTGCCTGCAGTAGGTAGTACGATAATGCGGAATAACAGAAAGTTAAGACTTCGTTTTATGGAAGTTAAGTTTATAGCCAAGAAGGCTCGTTGGGGTACCGGTTACGGGTTACCCCCAATCATCGCACGGATTTCAAACATTCCAAATTTTACGATAAATACCACGAGATTGGGGAAATTTTTACCAAGATGCACTGCGTTCAAATTACGAATCTTTAACGATTCTATAGGAATTAGATTATTTTTTCTGAAAATCTAGCGCCCCCCAGTAAATATTATGGCGGGTTTCGATGAATTGGAAAATCGATGTCTGAGAGAACTGGGGTCAGTGGCGTAACGGAGCAGTGTGGGGCCTTTAAACAAAATAGTGGTTTGGGGCCCCTTTTTTTTAAAATAAGTTTACACACCAAAATTGCCTTTAAATGCAAATTTGTTTAAGCGTTATACAATCTTCAAACAAAACAACAAAACCAACATCAACAAAACAATTATAAAGATATAAAATCAGGTTAAATAGAAGATTTCTAGGAAGTTTATTTGAAGTACCTTAGTGTGAATCTTTCTAAAAAACGCTTGTCCAAAATTCCTTTTTGCAAAATTTCGCGGGGGCCCCTTTCGGGGCCAAATATTTTGGGGGCCCTTAATTTTGTGTTTAAAGGTGCACACTGTGCGTTACGCCACTGACGGGGATGGACATGTCCGCCCTAGTCCACACCGTGGTAACGCCTCTGCCTTATTAGAAAAAATCTCTTCCGATCTGCCATGTTAAAATCGCAAAAAACGTGTTAGGTACCAGTATTTTAATTACAAAAGCCCATACAAGCTAATTTGTTTCAAGCCTTGGAACAAATTGTATTCGCAGCAATAAAATTTTTTTTAATCGGTATACAGGTGCATTTGGGTTTTGAAATAAAAAAGTCGCCTGTTTTATTACAAAAACGTGTGATTTGGTAGAATTGTACGATTGATTTAGATTCATAAAAAAGAAAATTTATTTCATGGATTTATGCAGTGATTTAATGCGATTGATTTTGCTTAATTCAGCGGATACATGGTATGGTCATTGCTATTGTTAGTTGGGGAAATCGATCTAGTATTTTGAGTAGCTATTTCCTCTGAACAGTGCACTACTTTGTGTAGACTTTGTAGTACGTAGTGAAGGTAACTGGGTTTGGAAAACAAAATAAAAATAAAAATCAAAACAACGTGAAAATTCTACGATTGTCTGCAGATCAAATCCTTAGCAAATACATCAGTGTGAGATGATAAAAACAAAAATCAAGATAAATATTGAAAACAATCACTACGTTATTGACACAGCTTCGCTCAATAGACATCAAAGATGGTATTTCTCACAAGAAAGGAAGAAAGGCCTCAAATCAAACAGTCAGTGAATAAACAGAAAGAAGACGCAGTCTAGCAGAGAAAATGTTGAGAGAAATCTACTACAGAACTATCAATAACTGAGCGAATGTTTTTACTTATCTCGAATGATTTACTACAATTTGCATTGTACTTAGTTGCAAACAATTAAAGCTGAAACGTGGTGGACAATATAAAAACAAACAAAAGCTCTGAAAACAGTGAAGTTAGTAGTCTTAGTTTTATCCTACTTGTTCAGTCGCAGGTGAACCGTGATAAAATAGATCAACCTTGTCAACAAAAACATAGGAGACCACACTCTTTGGAAGTGACATGATGAAATTGATAACGCTACAGGTTCATTGAGGAAATATTATTACTGGAAATTGCAACCAAACCGAGGAAAATTATTAGCTATAAATAAAAATTTAGCTATCGATGGTAAGTTGTACTGTACTGTTTATATTCGTTTCGTACCCTCGTTCCCTAGCTATCTAGTTTGCATAAAACTACATAAAACTTGCTTGTTCATGTACATAAGAGCCTGCAAGTGACGCAAGTGTACGTAATTAGCTTTCTGATACCATTTCGTTCAATAATGTGCACTTTTCGTAGTTTCGAAACTTTATAAAGGGAAGATAGATATTCGTATCATAAGCCACACTCTGCACATACAGACAGAACATAAAAACAAAGTCGTCGATAAAAAACCAAATCAATATGCTTGGCTTTTCGCGATTAGCTACTTTAAAGCAGTTTTAAAATTTGTGATGTAAATTAAAGATCGACAGCAAGGCCTGGTCGTTGTGCGGCTTCAAGTGTCAAGGTCTCTGAGATGAGAGTTTGATGTAACTACTACGTACTACGAGCAACGATGGAAGTTTAGTTTGTAGCTAGTTCTTTGTGTGGTCTGTCAATACAGAATTTCCACCTGTGTTGTCGAAGGAAAAAACTAAAAATTATATTCAAAGACATGACATTATTGTGGGTGGCAGCAAAGCATTGCTACATTTAGTATCTAACAAATTCTTGAATTTGCAAATGCAAAATGCTTAATAATTTGGCAAGAGTGGTATTTTCGTTCGTGCTTTCACGACTCTAAAAGCATTCAAAATCCAACGCAAATTTGAAGCTAGGCCCATCGAGTTGAACAACAATTTCCAGTGTGATACTTATATTAATAGTCCCTAGTGGTCTCTAATGCCTAATAAACCTCAAAACCACCTCTCGAATATAAATACACAGGATGCAGTCTGTCATATACACAAACAAATACATGGTGCGTATACAGGTAATAAAAGCTAATTTGTACAAAAGCATTTTCTCATTTTCGCGCCAAAATGAATGCATTCTAGCAAATTTCAGGAAAGTTACTTGACACATTAAAACTCATGAATTATCTATCTACGAGTGTTTTGAGCCTGCAATATAGTTCAGATATGATACAGTTTGGAAAATGCGAATAATCAAATAAATAAATAAAACTCCTGAATCTCCTGTAATTTTGGTTGTTCTGTCGACCCATCGAACCCTTGACGCCGCGCTCTCAAGCATTTCACTCTTTCACAAAACCCAGATCTCAAACAAATAGCAATTATTTTGCTCTATTGGAGATAGAACAATCTTATCAGACCACCTTGGAAAAGCTTTGTGTTGAATATTGATTTTTTCGTCTCATGCAGCCAGGTATAATGCAATTTATTTCTTGAAAATAGCTTTGTGATTCCTGTTGATGTCAAGGAGTCAAGCCATAGCCATTTGCATGCAAAGAGATTTCGCTTTTGATTTGATTTGGAACTCGTTGGTTGGTTCAACCATCGCTGAATAGCAACTTCTCAAGTATTGCCCGTTTTCGGTGAGAGATATTGATGTTTATTAATAATTTTTATTGATTTTTATATGATTTTTATTAATAATTAAGGTACTCAAGGGAAGGGAAATGTACTGCCAACTCTGACATGCAAGCATGGTGTAGGAAATTCTCATTTGATTCCAATTCCCCACAAGATAGACTATAGATTGTAGAATAAATGTTTAGAGAACTTTACGACCGATTTTTGCTTGAGGACTGTATTAGTTTAGAATATATTGATTTCTAGCTTGATTTCTACGAATTGATTGATTTCTTGAATACTTTTACTTGACTTGTTTTGATCGAATCTTCAACTCAACTCACATGATCCCAGTGTGATAATCACAGCAGGGAACGCCTACAAGCTATTTTATATAAACAATAAGAATTACGTAATATAACACTCAAAATTAAACAAAAACAAAAGGCATATTAAAAGTCTTTGAAATATAAAGAAACCCAAAAAAGTCATAAATGAAATGTTCTGATTAATTCTTGACACACCACCCCCAATCAAGTTTCAGACTTGATTTTCTTCTTCTTCTAGATGTAAAGCTTTGATGACGCTTTTTGCTTCCTGAGCTGCTCTCCGCTCTGATCTTCTTCCCTTTTCAACTGATTGATTATCACATTCCGTCTTCTTTTGAATTGATTCAGCTTTCAACTCCATCGGGTACAACTTTTGTATCGGCCGATCGATTTCATACGCATTTCCTTTAGTCGTCGTTTTCAATGTTACACCTCTGATGATACCATCTTTTCCTTCTATGATACGAATTACTCTTCCAAGTTTCCAATAGTTTCTTGATACGTTTTCATCATGTATCAATACGATGTCACCTTCGGTTATGCTGTTCTTTCCTCCTCAACGATCTTATGGTGTTCTCTGAGACTTTGGAGATATTCTTTTGACCAGCGTTTCCAATATCTGTCTCTGCACTGTTGCATGTATCGAAGTCTCTTTCTCGCTGGTTGTTCTTCATCGCTGTAAACTTCTTCTTCGGGTAAAGGTTTCATTCTTCGACCATGTACCAGATGATTCGGAGTGAGTGCTTCGTTTTCGAATTCGCTGCCTTGATAAGTCAGAGGACGATTGTTTAAACAAAATTCTATGTCCAGCAATACTTCTTGTAATTCAGCAAAAGTAAGACGTGCTTGTCCCAGAATTTTCTTCAACGTATTCTTTACTAAACCAATCATTCGTTCAAAAAATCCACCCCACCAAGGTGATCTGGATAGGTTGAATTTCCAGTGAATTTTCTGTTCGTGCAATAAGTTCTGAATCTTTTGATCTTCATAGAACTTCTTTAACCACGCAGCAGTTGCTTTGAAGGTTTTAGCATTATCAGATATCATTAGATGTGGAGTACCTCTTCGAGCTAGTAATCCTTTGAAGCTTCTTCGGAAGGTTTTCGCTGACATATCCTCTGCTAATTCCAAATGAAGAGCTCTTGATGTTGCGCAAGTAAAAAGAGTTAGATATGCCTTTTTCTCCTTTTTCCCGTCTTTGCAATAAAAGGGACCAGCAAAATCCACTCCCGTAGTCTGAAATGGATAACTTGGTGTTGATCTGAATTCAGGTATTGCTGCTGTAGTTGGTTGCTTGAATGGTTGATTGCTATATCGACGACAATGATGACAAGCTTTGATGACTCTTTTCACTATCTGACGTCCATTCGGTACCCAATATTGACTTCTTAACTCCGCTAGTGTGCTTGCCACCCCCGTATGCAATCCTCGTTTATGAGCGTCCATGATTAGAATTTCTGCTAACTTGTGCTGCTTAGGTATATAGACTGGTTGTTGTTCTTCTTTGATTCTGAATCTCCCGTAACATCTGAATACACCTTCTGAATTGAGTCGAAGTCCCAGCTGTTTCTTCTGTTCTGTTGATGGTTCAACCCTTTGTGCTTCTCTGATCCATAGATTCTTCGCTGCGGCAACTTCTTGAATACTTAGAACAAGATTTTCCTCGTCTGACAACTTTCTTATCTTCTGAATAAAGCGTAACATCCATGCTGTTATTCGAAATAACTTCATTCCACTGTTATACTTTTCGATTTTTATGCTGTCATTGATACTTGCTGCATGATCAGTAACCATTGCAACAATTGTTTGATTTCTACGTTCTTCATCCACTTCGGTGCTATACTCGATTTGTTGTTTTGGCCATCTCTTCGCATCGGTCAGCCATTCAGGTCCTTGCAACCAATTAACGTTATTCTGTAGTTTCATGGTTGTTGTTCCTCGAGTTCCAAGATCGGCAGGATTTGCATCCGTTGGACAATACATCCATCTGATTTCTGTTTCAAGGATCTGATCAATGCGTCTGCGAACGAACTGCTTCCATTCGCCATTATTCTTTAGCCAACAAAGAACTGTTTGACTATCCAGCCAGCCAAATATTTCTTGTATATCGCAATTCAAGGCTAACTTCACATTCTTGATCATTTTAGTTAGCATTTGAGCTCCAATCAACTCCAGCCTGGGTACAGAGGTCTTCGGTTTAGCTACTCTAGATTTTGCTGTGAGTAACTTCGCATATTTTCCACTTGGCTGAGAAATCACAAGGTAGATAGCTGCACAGCATGCAGTTATGCTGGAGTCTGCAAATCCGTGAATTTCGATGCTGGTTACTTCTTCTTGTGGATATATTAGTAGGCATCTTTGAAAAGTAAAAACTGGATGTTCTTTGATGCCTTTCAGCCACTTCTGCCATTTATTTAGTAATTCATCACTGATTTCAGCATCCCAGCCATTTTTCTGAAGGCAGATTTCATGATAGATTGTTTTGGCAACAATTGTCACTGGGCTTGCCATCCCTAATGGGTCGAATATTCCTGCCACAGTTCTCAAGATCCCTCTTTGAGTTGATTCTTGTTTTGAGGTTACGATCTTCTCGAAGTTTACACCCATCTCATCTGTTTGCTGATTCCATTGGATACCTAATACTTTGTCCGCCTTTTCTTCTGTTTCAGATTTTCCCGAGATTTCTTCTCTTAATTGAGATTTGTTGCTCTTCCATTTTCTCATAAGAAAGTGACCAGCTTTGAACCTTTCTGATAACTTCTTCTTCAGTTCTTCTGCTTCTTCTACTGTATTCATGCCTGACACAAAGTCATCAACATAAAGACTGTTTGTAACCAAGGACACAAATTGAGGATCTTCTTCTTTGTATTGATTGACATGCTCCCGAACAGTTGCATTCAGCAGGAATGGACTCGGTCCTGAGCCAAAGATCACCCGGGTAAAACGCAGTTCTTGAATTTCCGAGTTTTCTTCTTGTACATCTTTTGGCCACAGGAATCTCATTGCATCTCTGTCTGCCTCGTGGACTTTGATTTGTAGGAATGCCTTCTCTATATCTCCAATTAGCGTGACAGGGTACATTCTGAATCTTAGGAGTATGTCGTATAACAATGGCTGTAACGGCGGCCCGATGTGCAGGCAGTCATTGAGTGATTTTGAATACTTGTTTTCCTTTGCTGAGGCATCGTACACTATCCTCATCTTAGTTGTTTCAGCTTCTCTTCGGATAACTGGATGATGCGGCAAATAGTGCACTCTCTTTGAATTTGATGCTGCCGGTGCTGGCTCAACGATTCCTTCTTTGATTTGCTCTTGAATAATACTGTTGTATGCTTTCAGATCTTCTGGTGATTTCGCTAGCTTCTTTAGTTGTCCATTTAATCTTGATTCACAAAGCTTTTTGTTACTTGGTAGGAAAAAGTTTCCTTTCTTCCAAGGAAGTTTCACACTGTATCTGCCATCTGATTCTCTAGATATGTTGTCTTTGAAGTCTTCATAGATATCTTCTTCGTTGTCTGCTATACCAAGTACATCTAGTTCATACAGCTGCTTGAAGTCTTCTTGTACTGATTTAGGCTCCTCGATCATTAGATTTACTGGGCTGTATCGGCTACCCCATTGTTCTGCTACTGGACCCATTAGTGTCCAACCCAAGATCGTCTCTTCCGCAATGGGTTCATTTTCGCCACCTCTGACAATTTTTCCAGTTCGTATTTTGGCAAGATCTTTGACTCCAAGAATAGCGTGAATCTCCAATTCCTTTTCACATGATACATCAGAGAACCAAAGTCCTTTCAGATGTTGGAATCTTTTTCGCTGCTCTTCTGGATGGAAGTTCTCAATAGAGCTGAGCTTGAATAAATCGAGAACTGCAAATTCTGTTGTGAAACGACCAGTGGCTTTGTTGGTACCAGCGACTTCAAGCTTATAGATGGGACACTTGATGTTCATCTCCCCATTGACTGTAGTAATTATTCTATCTTCTTTTCGGACAGGTTTTGCGGTTAGTTTTCTTGCATGTTCACGACTGATGTATGAGCCTCCGCTTCCTGTATCCAGTAGAATTCTGCATAGTTGTCCACCAATGGTTGCCTGAACCGTTTGATATGCTACTGGACCAGATTTTATATGACCCACAGGGTCTGCTACAGTGGACTGACTTGTTGATTCTTGACTTGCTGCATTGTTGGAACAAATAGAGGAGTGATGCTTTCCCTTGCAGTTGAAGCATAGATTCTTGCTTTTGCATTCCCGCAATAGATGGTTCTGGCGAGTACAGTTGAAGCATCTTTTCTGCTGTTGTAATATTGCTTTCCTATTTGCAACATTGATCACTGTTGAACATTCAAATGATCTATGATCACCTTTGCAGTAAACACATTCTTGCTGCTTTGATGTAGCCATATTTACATTAGATCTTCTTGGAATTGATGTTTCTACTTTATTTTCTGATGGCTCAATTTCTTCGCATGTTTTTAAATAAACCCAGAGTTTTTCCAGAAATTCATTGAAAGACCATTTTGACCAGTTTCTGTCATCTTTCGTTAACTCATATCTTATGGATCTTGGTAATTTCATCAATGTTTCTTCCACCAGACAAATAACATGACTCTTGTATCCCATTGACTCTAATGATGCATAGTTTATGGAAATTTCTTCATAGAATTTTCTCAGCTGTCTCAAATGATGAGCATTGGTTACTTGTTGTACTTCTCTAATAGCTTTAATGTGAGCACTTCTCAGTCTGTTGTCATCACCGAATTCTTGATGCAACTTCTCTACGGCTACTGAATAATTCTGCTCAGATAGCCCAAGGCCTCTAATTACTGCTGCTGCTTTCCCAACTAGAAGCTCTCGTAGGTAGGAAAATTTTGTTGTTGTATTCAAGGAACTTGCATGGATATTTGCATTAAATTGCTCCCAAAACTCTCTCCATCTCAGTGGTTCACCACCATACTTCGTTATCTGCAATTTCGGAAGTTTTGCTCTTTGTTCTTGGCTTACTTTGGGAGTAGCAGTTGTAGCGATTTGCCCTTGCTCTCGTTCTATGAGTCTCGGCTCTAGAATTTCCTCTAATTCGAATAAAATATCTTCAAATACATCGACTTCAGTTTCGTTTTCATAATTGAATTGAGCTATTTGTTCACATGATAACCCTGTTTGTATCATATATTCATTCATCTTTTGATTTAGTTGCTTGATTATTTCTAATTTTTCTTCGATTCGTTTTTTACTTCTCATGACTTCCGGCCTTCGTTTTCTCGATATCACTCCTTGGACATCTTGACACAATAATCTCAACATTTCTTTTTGCACATTTCTCATTTTGCTGTTTTCTTCGAATACAATTTTAGGAGATTTGATACCAAACATCTCTGCTGCCGATGGTGGTTCGATTTCTTCTGATTCTCCTTCGACTTCAGGTTGATTTTGATCTTCAGACATCTTGCTTCACTGACAACAAATCCGGTTCGGTGGACCAAAATGTAGGAAATTCTCATTTGATTCCAATTCCCCACAAGATAGACTATAGATTGTAGAATAAAAACGACCGATTTTTGCTTGAGGACTGTATTAGTTTAGAATATATTGATTTCTAGCTTGATTTCTACGAATTGATTGATTTCTTGAATACTTTTACTTGACTTGTTTTGATCGAATCTTCAACTCAACTCACATGATCCCAGTGTGATAATCACAGCAGGGAACGCCTACAAGCTATTTTATATAAACAATAAGAATTACGTAATATAACACTCAAAATTAAACAAAAACAAAAAGCATATTAAAAGTCTTTGAAATATAAAGAAACCCAAAAAAGTCATAAATGAAATGTTCTGACAGATTCTTGACACAAAAGCCCACTCATATGGGCGGTTGTACCCGTACCCAAAGTATACTAGGTACCCCCCGGGTTTCATACCCTGCTTATGTCTCTTTATGCTGGTGATAGTGGACCTAATTAGAAGGAAATGTGGAACATATGGACAGCAAAGACTTATTACACGAGTCAAGCAATGATGGAATCAAAGTTACCGCCTTCCTATACCAAACCAAGACAAAAACCCCGTCCACACTACAAAAGTAGCCTTAGCCTAGGCTCGCCTAGTTTTATGAATTTATCAACATGAATATGAATAAAACTTTAGATTTTACTACTTTTTGCAATGGTTGCGTGTTAACTTTAACTCGTGTAATACGTCTTCGCTGGCGTATATTCATATTCATCTGATAAAATGTGGAACAAACAATAAAGCTGGGAGCTCGTGGAATGAGTAATGAACGGAACTGAAGGGAACCAACGGAACATTCTGAAATAAAGTGGGAATAACTTGGAATCGGAGGGAACAAATTGGAACGAAGTTGGAATCGGTGGGAATACGTGGGAATCAGTGGTGACGGAGAACAAACGGGGAATCACTGAAAAAGATAAAGGAACAACCGAGAAAAGGGAAATTTAACGTTAACAAGCGAGAACAAGTTGAAACAAAATGGGGACCAATGACGATCGCGGGGAAAAGCAAGAACAAAGCCTGAAAAAACTAGGATTACAGGGAACAAGTGGGAACAAAGTAGGGATTCTTCTACACTATTCGTAGGCTGATCTCAGGCTGATCTGGGCTGATCTCATTCTTCAAACATGGCTGATGGGTACCTTTAATTTCATTTCAAATAAAAATTTCATCTTTTCTGATTAGTTTGATACAATTTTGACTCTTTTCCGACGAACGATTGATTTTTTATGAATATTTGAAAAACACCCACTTCGTTAGATACAGCTTCTCAGCTGTGACGTCACAATGACGACTCGCGTTTTGCTGTCTATAGAATTCTGTATGGCAAATGACGAGCGCGCGTTATATTTTTTTTCATAGCTCACGTTTCAGGACCGATTTCGATTGTGAAAAGAGCAGTCGAAGCGCAAATCTTTTCTCCATAATACCAATATTTTTCGTAACTTTTCGTTTCGTTGTGAGCTCCAGCTAGTTTAAGCGTCTATCTATTCAACTCAATAGTGACGACTACGACACGTGTTAATCGTCTATTGAAGGAAGTTATGATGGCGAAATCAAAGTGGTCATAGTATAAACCAAATATGAAACTTTTTAATTAATTAACTCTTGAATTTTCAAACAGTTCCTTATACTTTTTCAACAAAGTATGGCAACGATTCATGGGTCCCAGCCCAACAACCCATAGCAAAGATTTTATACAGTACATATAATTAACCCAAAATATAAGTCGATAACTGATAAGTCACATTTTTCTTTATTTACAAATTAAAAAGAAGTTTGCCAAACAGCAAGTTAATTAAATCAAAACTACAAGATTAAAGCTTTGCCGATTTCAAAACAAATTCGTTGATAAAAACATTCTGTATCGTTTCATCTGTCGTGATTTCTCATTTATTTTCTCTTGAATTGGTCTTGGACAAAGAAAACTTTTTTTATCGGGTTGTCGGGTTTCATGAAAGCTAACTGTGATAACTTTATGTCCACGGTTTTGTGGGCTAGTTTCATTACTTTTGCCAATCTTATCATCTATAAGTTCTTTGCCATAAGAACAAACAAGAAGAAAGTAGACAAGAAGAAAGGAATCTAATGAGTAGTATCTTCTAGAAAAGATATTCCAAGCACTACTCTCTAAACTTAAGCAGCAAATGTAAGTGTGATATTTTTTACCAAGACCTGGTGCCTTCTGTAGCAATATGTTATTGGGCCTAATTGCTGATAAAGTGTTCTCACCATCATCATCATCATTATGATCATCATGAAGTATCAGATCATGATCATCATTATCACCACCACCACCACCACCACCACCACCACCACCATCATCATCATCATCATCATCATAGCCATCATCATTGTCACTATTATCTGAGAGGAAGATTTCCAGCTAGGGATTTTTGTCTTTAGGACTGTTGAACACTTTTTTGGAGTCTTCTGTCTCGCAAAAAAATTCCTTTCACTTAAAAACTATAATATTGAAGTGTAGTCATGACTATAGTGAAACTAGCAAGCAAATTTGAAATATAAACGTCCAATATTTGTTAGCGAGTAAAAGACAAAGACAGATTTAAAAACATTTGTATTAATTGTTTAGTTGGAGCTTATGATAGTTACACAGCTAGAGAGCTGGTTTTACACAGATGTCAGAATTCAGCAAGGCTAAAGCCAAATAGGAGATTTATTCTCCAAGCAGCAGATTTACTGCAAAAACAAAATGCACCAGTCAAAATTCGTTTTACTGCTGCCCGTTCCTTCCCGTTACAATCAACCTCACCTCGTCCCATTCAAGCCGGTTTCCCACAAGGCCTACCTTTCCGCGCACAGCGGAGCAATTGTTGTATTGATTTGTTATTTCTAAAAAGCGCGTTTGAAAGTTGGACTGACTTTAAGCCGGTTTCCCACTAGGCTTACCTTTCCGCGCACAGCGGAGCAGTTGTTGTACTTGATATGTGATTTCTAACAATAATCGCCTCAAAATGCTCCGCTATGCGCGTTTGAAAGTTGGACTGACTTTAAGCATGCTTCAAGGCGGTTTTCCACTAGGCTGAATTTCCGCGCGCAGCGGAGCGGCTATTGTTTCTGAAACAATGCACGCGTTGAAAAAAATTTTCAATTTCCACTAGAAGTCAGCCACAAAAGTGCTTCAGTTAGAATAATGGCTTGGTGTGAAATGCTTTCCAGTGATTTGATTGGCAGGCGCCCTCGGAAACCGCGGAAAAGTTGAAGTCGATCCGACTTTGAAAAACGCGCGTAGCGGAGCGTCCAGAGGCGGCTATGGTTACAAAAAAAAAAAATACAATAGCCGTTCCACAACGCGCTGAAAAATCAACCTAGTGGAAAACCGGCTTTAAATTTTTACCGTTTCCGACCAACCAAACCGCTCGAAAGCTGGAGCACTTTGGCACCAGATTCGTAGTGGAAATTTAAAATCTTTTGAACACGTGTATTAGCCGCTCCACTTTGCGCGGGAAAATGAGACCATGGTTATATAAAACTGTAAGAAACGTAACAAAATAATCTAGTTTTAATGAATGCTGGGTGCTAAAATCGTCGGATTACGAGCTGGGGTCGTGCGGTTGCGAGCTTGCGTTTGGGCGTTGGAGTCAATCCGGGATTTCTCACAATAGGCGTGTATTGACTGGACATTCAGTGATGTATTCTGCCTTTATATTGTAATATCTTATAACCTGTTGTACAGTGCGCAGACAGTTAACAATTGAGCTGTGCGTAATGTGGGCCGAAGATAGGGCATTGCTGGCCTAGTAGTCAAAGCGTTCGGTGGCTCCCGATCAGTAGATCGTGGTTTCGAAGCTCGTTGGCTCGACTCTCCACCAGCCCACAGTTTTCTCAGCTGTCCATCTTTCAGAGCTCGGTAAATTAGTTCTAAAATATCAGTCTGGAGCAATGGAAGCACAAGCTGCAAGTCCAAATCAGCTAAATAGCTGCCAGGACCCCGTTATTCACGTTCTTGCTTGATTTTGGATGGCTGTCGGTCTAATCAAGAAGAGCAAACGACCTAGAGGCAAACAACCGAAAATTTACTTGTCGAGCACAATGTTATACCTTTTTGTATTGTCAACTGCTTGTGGTTAAATAATCTTGTTGCGCCAAGCTAAAGTATTCAAAAAACCTTTTTGAACAATTCACATCATTTTTGCTTGCCAAGCAATGTTTTTGATGTGGTCAAATGTCCACAAATTGTTTTATAACTAAAGTTTAAATGGTTCACAAACAATGCTCTCCGTTATCAAAGGCCGCAGAGGCCGCAAAACACTTTCGGCAAGAGGACCCTTTCTTAGCCGCAAAAGTACAAAGTTTGAACATTCAAACCAAATGAACCGAGGGATGATCTCATAGATTAAAAAGAGAAAATTTGGTTTACAAATTAATACTACTAAATTTTCCAGGTAGAAAAACAGAGAAAGAAATCACAGTGTGAAGGAGAAAGTGTCTTTCATAAAAAATGAATGAAAGTCTGTTTACAAACTTTTATTAAGTAAAAATTCTGTTCTTATTTTAGGTCACTGAAGAGATGGAGCAAAACTCGGAGTCAAGTAAACACCAGTCATTGAAACTAACTCACACTTTATCATCAAACAGTACATTAATGAATCGAGAAAAGATGTCTTCTGCAAATTTTAGGCCAAAAGCATTATCAAAATCCAAATCATCTCTCTCTGATAGTGCGCTGCCTCAAACCTACATGACGACGCGTTCCACACGAGCGGGAAAAATGGATAACTTTGTTTCAAAAGCTTCCCAGGAAAGAATGAGAAGACTCTCCGCTATTGAGATGGCAACGATTCGAAACATTGGAAAACCAGATCAATCATCTGCAGCTGAGAATAAAGGTGATAAAAACCACCGCGCGGCACTAATAAGCGGAGGAACGGGTTTGCAAAGATCGAAACGCCCCAATTCACTAAAGACTGCTAATAATGCAATCGACAAAGGGAAATTAGGAGAGCCAAAGAAGCTTCCATTTCTTTTGAATTCATGGACAGGGGTTCAAGATGGCGAAGCGAGCGGGAATGTTGATAACAGGCTAACGGCGATAGGCGAACGAAAAAATTCCATTGATAATTATTTGAAAAATTCCAAAAGTAGGACGACATCGGAGAGTCATAACACAGATACGCCGAAGAACAACAAAGAGGTCTCAACAAACAGCATTGTGGGAAATAAGACTGAAAAAGAGACTAGCGGAAATTCAACAGAGACTGAGAGGGAAAAAGTTGTCCCGAAACTAGCGCTTGAAAAATTGGACGAAGATGACTCCGATAATGTACGAGAATCGACGACTAAAAGCCGAGGATGGAGCTTGCTAAGAAAGAAGTTACAAGAGGTTCGAGAACAGCCGATTGCTGCAGAAAGTACGACGGCAGATTCAGGCAAAGCAACAAGCGAAGAACAATCAACAGCGAGTTATTTGAGAATGTTACGAGAAAGATTACGACGTTGTCAACCAGCCGATATAATTGCAAGTTCCGACGTTAACGAAATCGCAAAACGTAAACAAGATTTGCAGAGACGAAAAAGCGTCAATGGGATGATGGGTAAGAAATCATTCTTTGAAACAGTTCTTACTGCGCATGCTCTTGCTAAACAAAACAAAATGACAAGCAGATCAACAGAATCGAGTCGAAAATCAAGCAGAAGTTACCCTCCTAGTTTATCAAGTCAATCATTACCTGACATTTCTTCAACAAAATGAAGTTCAAATGCAGTCCACACTTTCATAAAACTTTGAGACAAATGGGAAAGAACGACTTCCTTATTCAAGAGGAAGATACAGACAATTCACAAGACACATCTCATTCCCTCATTTCCAGATTTTCAATGTGAATCTCGATATCAATGCTGACACAGAGGCTGTCTGCTTCTTGCATGTATATATGGTATTTCATATTCATTTAAGACTTCTAAAGTCTCTAATTATGTTTATATTCCTACTTGACAAACATTGATTTTATGTTGACGAATCGATTAATGAATAAACTTTAAAAGTTGTGTTGAAATAATAGTCAAATGCAATTCTAGTTTCTACTTTTAAATGCCGATGGTCCTTAAGATGCTGATAGAATCCAGGGGGGGTTACTTCAATAGATCAGTGACGGGGGTGTGCCATTCTCGCAATAAAAAGTTGACCCCAAAATTTATGAAAATTCTAAAACGTATACCCCAAAGTTCGCAAAGAAATATGAATATAGTACACAGAAATACTCAAAAGTCTGTTTTAGAGTTATACAGCTGAAATTTATTTGGTAGATATTGTGACTTTATCAAAATTGATCATCTTAGCAAAAATGATACCCCAAGTTTGTAATTTTAGCAAATTTGATACCCCAAAATTTATTTTCTACCCCTAAAAAGGTACCTCAAAAAATGACACATCCCGTACCCATACATATAGGAGTTACCCCCCCCCCCCCGGGGATAGAATAAATTCATCATTAATAAGCAACCTCTTGTAAGAAACATCCTCTATGCTGTTGTACCCTCGAAGCAGTCTTTGAGTATCCGACCATATAAACTTAGTCACCGTGTATTATAAGAGCCGGGGGGCGCCTAGTCAGGTGAAACTAACTTGTTTAGATTGTTACGAGAGAGATTACGACGAGCCGATAATTGCAACTTCCGACGTCAACGAAATCGCAAAACGTAAGCAAGATATTAGGTACATGAAGTTGTGTACATAGCTATTATCAACTGTGAGCTTTGGGCTACCAATGCATATTGTTGGGGAGATAAAGAATAGTTTTTCAAAACTTCAAAATTGCAATAAACAGCGGAAAAATTTTCGGGCATACTTAAAAGCTTTTTTCGTCGAACATTCCTCAGAGTATGAACGTCAGAAACGACCGATACAAAGGCGGAATCTACACCCATATGCGGCTCGAAATGCACCAATACAACTCTAGGCAACAACCCGCCCTTAAACATGACTCTGCCATTGGACAACATTTACTAGATTACCCAAGGTGTGCAGAAAATTGTTTTGAGGATTGTTTTGAGTAATCGGCAGAGCTGAATCCTTGTTATATCTCAGCATTTTGGAATCTGTCCACATCAAAATCAAAAGACCAGTTCTGTGTAGACAGAAAGTCAGAACGCGTTCGTTTTCTCACTTGAAATCTTCAAACACAATGCCATTTCGGCTTCGCTTTCTGATTGGTGCATTTCGATCCGCATCTGGGTATAAAATCGTTTGTTTCGGTCTGTTTCTGACAATTAGTGTCAGACGAAAAGAGTTTTTAAATATGCCCGAAAATGCTTCCGCTTTTTATCGCAATTCGGAAGATAAAAAGGGGATAATTCCTGTTAAAGTTCTGATTTCCGATCTCATCTGAGGGCGAAATACAAGGAAGACAAGTTCTCCCTATTGAGGTACATTGAGATGCGTTATTTCTATACAATTCCTAATACGGTCAGTCTATAACACCTTCATTCATTTCCGTCACGTGCAAACTATGATTTTTACAGGCTGACCTGCGTTTATTTACGTTTTTAACTATAATAATAACTTTAACTATTGCCCTGTTACATTGCTTAATTACTTTAACTATAGCCCTATTTATATTACATAAACTAACCCAGGTTCGCCACGGGTTAACTAACCCAGGTTACACGTTTTTTTTTATAAGAAAGCTTTTTTTTGGGTCAGTACTGTATTAAAACTTTCTTAGATATTTCATGTTTTCAGTACCAAAACTTTCTTGTGACTTTCTTAGCAAAAATTTTGGAATGCAGTATTTCTAAGAATGCACAGTTTAAGGCACTGTATACATTGCACAAATACCACGTTTTTCAAAGAAAATAATCATTAGACTCGTTTAATAGCAAGATGAACAACTGAACAGAAGAGCGAAAATAACATACAGAACATTTGGAGTGAAAGCATGAAACAGAACTTTCTTAAGTTTCAAGAATCCAGTATTGAACTTTGTTAAACTTTTAAGATGTTGAGCACTACTTTCTTATAAACCACTTTCTTATAAAAAGAACGTGTAGTTTGACTTGGGTTAGTTTTGATTTGTAGTTTATGCGCTGTTCTGGGAGAAAACTGGGTTAAAAACAAATCATCCACTTTTAGGAGCACAGTTTTGTTTTTGTTTTAAGCACGAGTGGGCATGCTCCCAGGGGGGTACTCGTTAACTTTCAATAAGGGGGGGTCCATGCCAATATTTGGGGTCCGAAATATTAAGCTTATTCAATATTTGGGGTCTTTGAATGATAACATGGACAAAAATTCAATATTTGGGTTCCACAAATCTGAAGGAAGAATCGTGCGATTTGGTGCGATTCATTACAATGACCCATCCAACTGCCAAGAGCTTATAAATTGTAGCTAAATTGTCATGAAACTGATGGCTAAACCCGAGAAAAATTTTAGGTGTGCAAAATGGATAGCAATATTTGGGGTCTCCAAAACTTAAACTCAATATTTGGGGCCCTCAAAACATTAGACTAAAATATTTAGGGGTCTGCAAGGAAATAGTGGCATGGACCCCCGTATTGAAAGTTAATGAGTCCCCCCCTGGGGGCATGCTTATCACAGAATGAAAACCCAGGGGCTCGCCCAAGTTCCGCGCTTAGACTACATTTTCGAAAACTAACCCGGGGTTAAACTAACCCACCTGGAGAGGTGGGTTAGCTGAATTAACCCGGGGCGAACTCAGGTTAGCTGCATTTACACTGCAAGAAACTCAGCCCGGTTCTAATTCTCAAGGGGCAATTCACTAATTGGATTCTCGAACACCCTTCAGCTGGAATCTTTATTGTTTTCGTTGAAATCTTGCAAGAATCCGTTTGTTTCAATAGGAATCTCGTACGCTTTTTCGAGGAGTGAAATGCCCTCACATATTCTTTGCATGTAAACGCCTTGTAATTAATTCTAATACTGTACTGATTTTTGACGACAATATTGGATGCATTTAGTCCTCCTTGCCTTTACACAAATATATATATATCGACGCATAAAAGTTTCAGGGTAGACTTATGACATTAACCTTTGCTTCGCTCTGTTTAATCTACCCACTGGTCCCTTGCAGCTGGTACCCAGAGTTGCAAAAAGTTATTGACCTTCCTCCAAACCTGGAATTTTGTAACCAACCTTCCTCATTTCAACATTATATAAAATTGCCGAAAAATAGTCAAACAGACTCCTGCACGCACGGGACAAAAGCATGTACATAGTGACCTTCCCTGGTCGCGTGTATGTTTTAGCGTAAGCGTTACAAAGGTGGCAATCAGGGAGGCTAAATTGATTCCAACTTTCCAAGCTGAAGGATATCACAGCACTGTAGGGATCTACAAAGGGTTGACAAGATAGATTTTCCTTCTTTTATTATATTGACCAAGCAAGCCTGATTTTTCTACTTTGATTAATTTTGAAATGCAGCCTAAAGCAAATGCATACAGTTTCAATGATTTTTTACAATTCAAGGTATTTTGTTCGTGATTTATTGCCCGCACTTGAATTAGTTGTAGCAAAAATATACAAGGTCCTTTTACTACATAACCTTCCTCATTTTGTAGCCAAAACTTTCTCCAAACCAGGTGTGCAGGTGTGCAGGGTTTTTGCTTCTCTGCTAGTACCGTACCCAGTACTTGTTCCACGTATCTACACGTTTCTGTGCCATTCATGTATGTTCCCTGTTGTTGCTATACGATCCTGTGCCTTCCTTCATGCTTTCTATCGTAGTTCCTTGTTCCTGTGCCATTCCTGTACATTTTCCGTCGTTGCTTTTTGTTCCTGTGGCATCCTTTATGCTCTCCTTCATTGCTAAGTATTTGTACTATGAATATCTTTTTTGGAAAACTCTGTCGCTGACGCAGCTACCATTTTTCACTGTATCTCGTGTTCCTTTGCGCCTTGTGCTGTTCTGATACGAATGTTAGGCGTAATATTGGCATTGATGTTTGTGACGTTTGGCCACGGTTTACATTCTTACACGTAAAGAACAGTATTTGCATGGTATTTGTACCTCGAACATCTTTTTTGGAAAACTCTGTCGCTGACGCAGCTACCATTTTGCACTGTACCTTCGTGTTCCTTTGCGCCTTGTGCTGTTCTGATACGAATGTTGGGCGTAATATTGGCATCGATGTTTGCGACGTTTGGCCAAGGTTTACATTCTTATACGTAGAGCACAGTATTTGTACCTGGAGCATGTTTTTGGGACTCTCTGTCGTTTACGCAGCTACCATTTTGAACTGTACCTTCGTGTTTCTTTGCGCCTTGTGCTGTTCTGATACGAATGTTGGGCGTAATATTGGCATCGATGTTTGCGACGTTTGGCCAAGTTTTACATTCTTATACGTAGAGCACAGTATTTGTACCTGGAGCATGTTTTTGGGACTCTCTGTCGTTTACGCAGCTACCAATTTTGCACTGTACCTTCTTGTTCCTTTGCTCCTGCATCATCAATTTTATAGACATTCTCAAGGACCACAGCTGTACACCCAAGTTCAAACGTGCCAATTCGGCTTTGCAAATCTACAGTTGTGTGTCTTGAAGTGAAGTTCACGTTGATATTTCCTTTCATGTTTGAGATTTTTCTAAATATTGGTTTAAAGTAACTGTGTCGCTTTCCGTAGATAAAAATGTTAGCAACGACATTAGAAACTTGGAGAAGGTAGATAATTGTGTTAGCTCTGCGAACCCACAAATAAGCAGTAGGGCCTATTGAGCCGTATATTTGGAAAACCATATATACGCAGAATTGATACACATCAAGGGGAAGTGTACAGAAACAGAATACAGCAACAATAACAAAAAACATTTTTACTCGACGCCTCAGATTTGCCTTTTCCAGATTCATTCGTGATTCACCAAGATTACTATTTTGTAAAGTGACTTGATTTGTTCTCAAGGCTTTAGCCATGCGGCAACCAGTAATTGTCAAAAATAATGTGGAAACGACACTCCTTGTCAGATTAATTGCTGAATAGGCTAGCATGTATGGTGTTTTCTTCCTTTCTGATATGCAGGTTTTCGTTTCGTGCGCATCGTCAATTACCACTGTTAACGAATAAGCTCGAGGCGATACTAGAACAACAGCCAATAATACAATGCACAATAAAGATACATTTATCTTCATCAGTGATAAATTTCGCCGCTGTAACGGTTTCGTGATCGCTCTGTACCGCTCAATGGAGATCAGAATGAGCATTCCTTGTGAGATAGTGACGTTCACCGGAAGAGCGGAGATTACGATTTTACAACCGACTTCTCCTAAGAACCACTGTTGGTACCTGGTTATCGTGCCATAGATAAAAATAGTTGGAACAATAAGCGTGCAAATGAGATCGTTTAGTCCAAGGTATGCTAGCATGGTATCGTATGTTGATAGGGGTCCATTGGTTTTGAACTTAAGAACATACACAACGATGCTATTGCCAGCGATGCCGACGATTGCGAGTGAAACAGCGAGGATTAACGTCAAAATGTCAAAGAAGTGCATACCATTTGTGTTTCTGACAGATGTAAGATTTGTGTTGGTTGTAGTGTTATTGAAAACAACCATTGTGAAGTAATATTTATTGAAGATCTGAAAATGAATCGTATAAACAAAACTCACGGCTATAAGGGGACTCTCTTCTTCTTCTTCTTGTTCTTCTTCTTGTTCTTGTTCTTCTTCTTCTTCTTCTTCTTATTCAGGGGTAAGTCACGAACCAATTGCAGTGGATCTGGATCGACGATCGGTTAAACCTGAAGTGATAAAAAGTGATACAATCACTAATTTGATTACATGTATTTTTTCTTATAAGAAATTCTTTATAAGAAACCCAGACTCTCGAATGGTGAATTCGGGTAGGAAACTTTTCACCTCAGACGGAAAATTTTTCTTTTACTTCCAGTGTTTCGTCTTCAATAAAGCATTTCTGTGCCAAGCAAACAAACAAGAAACACCCATTAGCATTAAAATACGATCGATAAGTGGGTTTGGAGCATCAATTCGGATAGAATAAGTGCTGCCAATATGGATATTCAAGAAACTCTTAAGAAACTTTCAGTACTCAAAATCTGAAAAATTTTCAGAAACTTTTGCACTGGATCAATTTTTTAGTTTGTTATAAAACAATACGTGAATGCTTTAAAGGGCTTCCAACACATCGTCGGATCCGACTACGTTTCGCGAGCGACTGTTTCCCAAATGTATTAAGATCATAAAAATAAGCGAGTTTCCTACCTTGTTACTCTATCGCAGCACAGCTACTGAATGATTAGCACTGTGTTTGGCAGCTTCTATTTAATGTCGAGATGTGACATTAGCAACTCTCTTAGACACTAGCAACGACGTTCTTTCAAGCTAAAATGTACAGTAATACAATAAAGAAAGAACAAAAAAGATATGGACAAAAACTACCAGCTTGCTTTATGTTTAAGACAAAATAAAATTAAGTTCATAAAAAATTTCAAAACCCTACTATAGATATAACATATGCAATTAAAAACACAGCAATAATCTCTTAAATAAAATATGAATACAGGCGTCTTCTTTTCATAAAATTCTTAAGAACTGTTTCTGTAAGTGCCGTGAAGTCAAATTGTAACAATAAAAAGTTATAACATTAAGAAATTAAAACTGCACACCATATGTCCCTGATAATGACGTTCAAAGGAAGAGCGCAGAAAACGATTTTACAGCTGATTGCTCCCAAGAGCTAGTGTTAGTTCTTCGTTTCTCTTAGGTCCCTAATTGCTGAGGGGGTCGGAATAGGCGGGGTTGCAACTGCAACCAGGAACTAATTGGCGAGGGTGTCGGAATAAACGGGGGGTGTCGGGCTTTGTTTGACAAACTTTGTCAGGAAACTGCTGAAAACGGCTGAAAGGCAGTGCGTACTATGGTACTTATACAGTAGCACAGGGATACGCACTACTGTGGTGGGTTATCATGCTTGATGCGATGGTATTTTTTGTGTACTGTGGTGGATAAGCACTACTGTGATGGTATCTTACAAGCCCACCACATTAAGGAAAGTAACCCACCACAGTAGTGCTTATCCACCATTGTACGTAAAAAATACCAGTACGCAAAAAATACCACCACACCAAGGATAACGACTCACAACAGTAGTGTGAGAGGAGCAAGCAATCAGCACAGGCCATATTTTTTGCTCCTCGTACGAGATTCCAAGAGCTACACAAATCATTCTTAGAAAATTTGAGTCGAAAATCAGCCAAACAGTGCCGAATGCCCCAGTACATCAACTATGCGGAGCCAACTTGGAGCTTTCGATTCCCAGAAAACGTAACGATCAGTCAAGAATTCAGCTGAATTAAGCAAAACATATTCTTCGACTTAGAACACGATTTAGAAACAAAATTTGATCCCAACACTCTCTGGACTAGCAAGAGGAAACTATTACAGAGACAACCTCTACATTTTCGGAAAGCGTCTCCCATCTCCCATTTCAACAATATTGTAACCTCGGGCGTTCTCAAGCATCTCTGCACCAACCATTTGTTCACTGAATCACCTTGCTTGTTCCTTTGCGTCTTGCGCTACTCAGATATGAATGTTAGGCGTAATATTGACATCGATGTTTGCAACGTTTGTCCAAGGTCTTACATTCTTATCGGTAGAGCACAGTATTTGTACCTCCAGCATGTTGTTGGGATTCTCTGTCGCTTACACAGCTACCAATTTTGCACTGTACCTTCTTGTTCCTTTGCTCCTGTATCATTAATTTTATAGACATTCTCAAGGACCACAGCTGTACACCCAAGTTCAAACGTGCCAATTCGGCTTTGCAAATCTACAGTTGTGTGTCTTGAAGTGAAGTTCACGTTGATATTTCTTTTCATGTTTGAGATTTTTCTAAATATTGGTTTAAAGTAACTGTGTCGCTTTCCGTAGATAAAAATGTTATACCAACGACATTAGAAACTTGGAGAAGGTAGATAATTGTGTTAGCTCTGCGAACCCACAAATAAGCAGTAGGGCCTATTGAGCCGTGTATTTGAAAAACCATATATACGCAGAATTGATACACATCAAGGGGAAGTGTACAGAAACAGAATACAGCAACAATAACAAAAAACATTTTTACTCGACGCCTCAGATTTGCCTTTTCCAGATTCATTCGTGATTCACCAAGATTGCTATTTTGTAAAGTGACTTGATTTGTTCTCAAGGCTTTTGCCATGCGGCAACCAGTAATTGTCAAAATAACGTGGAAACGACACTCCTTGTCAGATTAATTGCTGAATAGGCTAGCATGTACGGTGTTTTCTTCCTTTCCGATATGCAGGTTCTCGTTTCGTGCGCATCGTCAATTACCACCGTTAACGAATAAGCACGAGGCGATACCAGAACAACAGCCAATAATGCAATGCACAATATAGATACATTTATCTTCATCAGTGATACATTTCGCCGCTGCAACGGTTTCGTGATCGCTCTGTACCGCTCAACTGAAATCAGAATCAGTATTCCCTGTGATATAGTGACGTTCACCGGAAGAGCGGAGAGTACGATTTTACAACCGACTTCTCCTAAGAACCACTGTTGGTACTTTGTTATTGTGCCGTAGATAAAAATAGTTGGAACAATAAGGGTGCAAATGAGATCGTTTACCCCAAGGTATGCTAGCATGGCATCGTATGTTGATAGGGGTCCATTGGTTTTGAACTTAAGAACATATACAACGATGCTATTGCCAGCGATGCCAACGATTGCGAGTGCAACAGCGAGGATTAACGTCAAAATGTCAAAGAATTGCATACCATTTGTGTTTCTGACAGATGCAAGATTTGTATTGGCTGTAGTGTTATTGAAAACAATCATTGTGAAGTAATATTTATTGAAGATCTGAAAATGAATCGTTTGAACGAAACTCACGGCTACAAGGGGATTCTCTTCTTCTCCTTCTTCTTCTTCTTCTTCTTCTTCTTCTTCTTCTTCTTCTTCTTCTTTTCTTCTTCAGGGGAAGGTGACGAACCAGTTACAGTGGATCGGCGATTAGTTAAACCTGAAGTGACAAAAAGTAATACAATCACTAATTTGATTATGTTTTAAAGGGTTTCCTCAGCCAGGTTTTCAATCGGCTGTTTTAGATGAAGTCGCGAGCAAATAACGAATCTGCGCATTACTTGTTTTCCCTTCCCGCGTCTTGATACATTAGTTCCGAAAATAATCGGACCCATATATTTCGGACAAAATATTTTCGGACCCAAAAATTTCGGACGATATTTTACCTATTTCGGACCGTTTTCCATTCGGATTTCGGACGACAGAAAAGGTAAGGTGTTTAGAATTTTTCTTTGTAAAATTAATAAAACTAACCGAATTTAAATAGACTTTATCACATCCCTTCCACTAATCGATTTTTGGGTAACTTAATGAGCATACCAGGGCTCAAACCTTCGCTTTTGAAGTTGATTTGCAAACGCGTCAAGATTTAGGTCTAAGATTTAAAATTATTTGGATTTGGCAGAACGAAAAAAACATAACCATGATGATTTGTTGTGATGGTTTTTTGCACTCCAACAGAAGTATGGCCTTTTAAGAACATTGAAAATCAAAAGAGCCTTTTGATCGATCCTCTGGAACAACATTTACTATAACAATAATAGGGGCGATTTTTGGTAAAATGCTTCAAACCAAGAAAAAAAAGAAATGCGAGGCCTCCTTTCTTGTTTGTTCTCAAAGTAAGAGAAAAAATTGTGAAAATAAAATTTCGGACGTTTAAAATTTCGGACTACTTAAAATTTCGGACATTAATATTTTCGGACAAATAAATTGTCCGAAATTAAAAGTGTCCGAAAATTTTCGGAACTAATGTATTCAGCGTTCTGGCGACAACGTCATCTTAGCTTCACGTTCTCATGAAAACATCGAAATCTTGCGTTGTACTGGAAGATGCAATAGTTACTTCAGCAACCAAACCAGTTAATTATTGCGATAATTTGCATTTTTAATGAAGACCTATCGTAGCCAAAAACTGCAAAAGAAACCACTTCAATCAAGTGGTTGGCTAAAAGACTTTTACACTTAGGCCCCAGTATGCCAGTATATAGGCGTCAACACCCTTCAATGCTAAATTAAAAATTTTGATCAAAACGCTGCAGAAACAATTTAACAGAGACATCGTTCTTATCAGCGGTCGTTTGCTATTGCTAGAAAAGCCTAATATCGTCCGGGTCGACAGAGACGCGTCTCGCGAGCGAATGTATTAAAATCATAAAAATAAGCGAGTTTCCTACCTTGTTACTCTATCGCAGCACAGCTACTGATTTATTAGCACTGTGTTTGGCAGCTGCTTGCAACGGCGTTCTTTCAAGCTAAAATAAATAAAATCAGAACAAAAAGTACAAGCTTGCTTTATCTTTAAGACAAAATAAAATCAAGTTCATAAAAATTTTCAAAACACTACTATAAATATAACATATGCAATTAAAAACACAGCAATTATCTCTTAAATAAAATATGTATACAGGCGTCTTCTTTTCATAAAATTATTAAGAACTGTTTCTCTTAGTGCCGTGAAGTCAAATTGTAACAATAAAAAAGTTATAACATTAAGAAAATTAAACTGCACACCATATGTCCCTGATAATGACGTTCAACGGAAGAGAGGAGATTACGATTTTACAACCGATTTCTCAAAAGAACCTCTGTTAGTACTTCGTTATGGTGCCGTAGATAAAAATTATATAAAATTTCAAAACACCACTACACGCAATTTTTTTTATAAGCAACTTCGCTCGGGTCTAGTTAAAAAAATTGCTTATTTTTGGCCCTCTTATGGCCACCTTTAGTAGCAAAAGTTGCCTAGTAGTTGCTTAATTTTAACTGTATATTTTCTGCCCCGAGAATAGTATAGAGGCTAGAAAAACAGCAAAATTTTGAGTTATCTCATAGCTTTTTATGCAACATAACGCTAGAACACCTAGTATACAGCAAAGAAATACTATAAATAGCATCAGTCAAGAAGTACAATGTACCATATAGAGACTTTGTATTGAAAGTTAATCGGAAACCTCTCAATGAAATGTTCAAGTAATGAGTACGACTCCGTTGATATGCAAGTTTTTGAGCGCAAATGAATGGAAATAGCTTTAATGTTGATCAATTCTCGATTGTTTGCAGTGATATAAATTATTTGAAATTTAAAATGTTGCTTAGGTTTTTTTTCCTATGGTACTATACGTTGCTTAAAGTTTTAGGCCTTCTACATCTTGGTTGCTTATGAGCGGTTGCTTATAAAAAAAAATGCGTGTAATGCACTACTATACGCTGAGGTCGATTCCGTAGGTATTGTTTATCCCCTAAATAACCTTGCACCATCTTCGACTAAACCATCTGGCGATCCCAAAACGAAAACCCAAACGTACACCCAAACTTATAAAAGTACCCCCTGGGACTCTCGAGTAAAGAATGATCGTCCCCAGAAATTTTTCCAACCCGAACTTTTGTCTTACCCGCCTTTAACGATTCTCAAAAAATTGAAACTCGTAGTGAACATTCGAATCGCAATTCCTACACAGTTTTACCCATCATTTGTTTTTCACCGTAATTTGTTGAAATGATATTTTCTAAACAAAAAATTATTTAACTGCTGTTTTAATTTTTTCGGCCCCCAAATTGATCAGTTGATAATTGCTGAAGTACCATTTACCCTCGATTAAGCGACCGGGGCACTTTTCTAAAAATCCGTCATACAGAGGAGCAATGATATGAAAAATTATGTTTTTACAAAAAGTGAGTTGTGCAGCAACTTGCAAAAGGCGTCTTTTGATACATTCCATCTAGGGCTTGCTCATATTATTACTAAAGGGGTCTCAGGATCCCCACCTGACAGACAGCTCAATCCAGAGGGGGGGGGCGCTTATTCTAGGAAACACAATATACCAGCATAATTGGAACCCCCCGATTATTTCCACCCCTCCCCCGATTATTCTGTACTCCAGAGAAAACGAGACGGTGAAATTATTTTGTATCTCATGAAGATTGTTACACGCTAGCGAATCTATACGCACTACTATGGTGGATGCGCACTACTGTGGTTGGTTATTATGCTTGATGTGGTGGGTTATTGTGCTTGATGTAGTGGTATTTTTGCGTACTGTGGTGGTATTTTTGCGTACTGTGGTGGATAAGCACTACTGTTGTGGTATTTAACAAACCCGCCACAACAAGCATAGTAACCCACCCCAGTAGTGATTATCCACATCCACCACAGTACGCACAAAATACCATCACAACAAGCATAGTAACCCACTACAGTAGTGCTTATCCACCACAGTACGCCCAAAATACCACCACACCAAGCACAATAACCCGCCACATCAAGCATAATAATCCACCACAGTAGTGCGTATCCATCACAGAAGTGCTAATATATTCGCTAGCGTGTTGTTAGCAAACGTTGAAAGTTAATAAACATGTCTATTTACCTTCACAAAAAATTCTGTAGAACAGCAAACTTAAGTGGTGTTGACATCAGTTTAGAAGAACATTGATCTGGGAATAGAACGAAGGGTCAGAAATTAAAAATATAAACATTTATAAAAAAACAAACAAAACAAATGATGAAATTTCAACACGTCTTACTTACACGACCTTTTCTTCTTTGTCATATCTTCTACCAGGACGACTTGCATGTATTGTAATGTTATGAATTCGAGAATAAAATAAATAAATTGGTTACCAGAAAAAAATCAACTGTTAAATTATTCACGATGATGATATTTTCCTTTGAATTGAATGAAGATGCCAGATACAAAGCTTCAATACGATTCAAGTGATTCAAGGTCTTGATAAATTAAATGACGCTCATGTACATGCTGTTCAAAGGAAAAAAACAAGCTTTATAAGAGGCCCCCAAGCGGTTCTGCGTGATGCGTTACACTTTTTTTTAATAAGCAACAGGTCAATAAGCAACTAAGGGCTGAGATTTGCCCAAATTTTTGGTTGACATAGCTTTCTTTATACAAAACATCATTGCAAACTTGTCAATTGCGGCCAAAAACTCATTAAAATCAAAACCTATGATAAGGCGCAACAAAGCCAACAACTCCCCAAACAAAAAGAAATGGTTCGATTCAGATTGTAAGCCTTTGAAAAAAGAAGTAAACAAACTTTCCAAGTATAAACAATCGGATCCTTTTAACGAGATCGCTAGAGTTAGATACCGTGAAAAACTAAAAGTATACAAATCTCTTCAACACACCAAGCGTAAAAACTTTTGGAATGATCAGATCTCAAAACTTCAACAAGACTCCAACCAAGATAACTTCTGGAATAACTGGAAGGAATTCAATGAAAACATCTCACAAAAACCTATCGCAATTCAAGATGGTCTAGTATGGGAAAACTATTACAAAAAGCTTTTCGCATCCAATGAAACAGAAAGTTATAGGCATTACCCTGAGACAACGAATATTAGCGTTAATAGCGACAGCTCGATCCTAACCAAAGAAATAGATAATAATGAATTCATTGAAGCAGTTGAAAAATTGAAAACAAAAAGCTGTCGGTTTCGATGGTATAAGCAATGAAATGATTAAACATAGCCCCTCCGACCTGCTTCAGTTGATCAAAGTGATATTTAACTTGGTCCTCAAAACAGGGACAGTACCTAAAACTTGGTGTAAAGGTCTTATCACGCCTGTGTACAAAAAGGGAAATAAATCAGATCCCGACAACTATCGTGGTATCTGTGTTGGCAATGCATTGCTTAAACTTTTCTGCTTGATTCTTAATAACAGACTTAAATCTTTTGTAAGTTTCAACAAATTAATTCACAAAAGTCAAATTGGGTTTCAAAATGCTAAACGTACTTCTGATCACCTACTTACTCTTAAGGCTCTAATAAATAAGCATGTACATGATGATTCTAAAAAAAAGGTGCACGCAGCATTTATCGACTTTCGTAAAGCTTTCGATAATGTTTGGCACAATGGCCTCTTCCAAAAACTGCGAAGTAAAGGAATCGATAACAAATTTTTAGAAATTATTCAGTGCATGTACTTAAATACTGAATGTGCTGTAAAATTAAACAATCAGTGTACAAACTTTTTTAGATGCTCGAAAGGTGTTCGACAAGGATGTCCTCTAAGTCCTACACTTTTCAATGTATTCATAAACGATCTAATTGACGATCTTAACAAAAGTAACTCATCCCCTCTGAATCTTGGACATGAACAAATAACTTGCCTTTTTTACGCCGACGACCTAATCATTCTCTCTGCTTCTCATAATGGTTTACAAAACTGTCTAAATAGCCTCAGCGATTATTGTAAAAACTGGAAACTTGAAGTGAATAGCGATAAGTCTAAATGTATGACCTTTTATAAAAATAACACAAAATATAAAAGATGTTTCTACATTAATGGTAATCCGCTGGAAAATGTGACGGAATTCACTTACCTTGGTATTACTCTGAATGCGGCATGTAATTTTAAAGAATCTTTGCATATGCTTAGTACTAAAGCGAACCGCGCCCTACTAGCCCTTAACAGTAGATTTAAACTAAAATACCTTCCTGTTAAATTAGCTCTAAAACTTTTGATTCAATGATTGCCCCAATACTCTTGTATGGATCGGAAGTGTGGGGCCTTACCTTAACTTTAGCCAGACTGATTGGGACAAAATGAAATTGAAAAATCCATACACAGTTTTTAAAACGCATACTTGGAGTAAACAGATCTACAACCAATGCTCTAGTAAGAGGAGATCTAGGCCGCTTCCCTTTAAACATTTCGGTAAGCTGTAGGACCAATAATTTCATAAAGCATATCTTACATTACTCTGAGCCAGATTCACTTGTCACACAAGCTCTTGAATATGAAAGATCTGTTACAGATCGAAAAACAATTGTATCTTTCATTAACCAACTAACAGACGAGCTAAAAACTAATGGATTGACCAATTCAACACTAACCTCTCTTTCTAAGACTGCTACAAGGAAAGCACTAGAAACAAACTACAGCATTTACTGGAGAACATACATAAATGACTGTTCCAAAGCTTTGACGTACAAATCCTATAAAAATCAAATAATTTACGAAAAATATCTTGATCTAATCCCAACTAGAAGACATAGAAGAATAATGTCAAAACTAAGATTAAGTGATCACTGCCTAGCTATCGAAAAAGGTAGACACTATAAACCACCTATTGATAGAAACGAAAGATACTGTAAATACTGCAAAAATATTGTAGAAGATGAAATACATTTTGTCCTAGTATGTAGTCAATATAATTTTGAAAGAGAAATTTTTTTTAATCAAATCCACAGCCTTTATCCAAACTTTACAACTATCCCCTCTGCAAACCAAAAATTTATATATTTAATGACGAATGAGAATAAAGTCTTCCTAGAGAATTTCAGTGCCTTCACTCATGACATTTACGACAAACGTACTGCTTTAGAGAAGTAAGCTTGTCTGGAATTAGAATAATGATAATTTTACCTTCTATAGATGATTGACAAATTTAACTGTTAGTTTTACTTTACTTTATTTTGTAATTTTAATATTTTGTATTTTTGTTAGCATTGTAGACCATGTATCTTATGATATAGCGTCTTAAAAAAAAAAAAAAAACGAACTTCTGTTACACCACAAGTGTCTATTTTTACAAAAAGAACAGCTCATGTAAACGTGAATTGTATTGCTTCTTCTATTTGTCAAATTAAAGTGTCAATTAACTGTTTTGGCACTAAAAAAATTTGATCCCTAAGAAACTGCTAAGAAACTTTCAGTACCAAAATTGTGTGTTCCCTGTTGCAAACTCGTCGTGGAAAGAAATTTTCAAAGCCGATCCTTTTAGTTATATGAAGTAAAGCATCCTGAATATTGATCCTGCTCAAAATTCCGGAGAGCAACGCCTGCAGTTGTATGCACGTGAAAATGAAATTTTATCGTGCGTGATTGCGTGAATCGTCGAAAAATTGCGCGTGATCGCGTGATTTTGCACTCCCCTTGGGGGGCCTCTTATAAGGGACACATGGGTAAACTTCTTCTGAAATCACGCATCTACAAACGTCGAAATAAAAGTCTACATGCGCGACACACTAACAGTTGTTCACTTTTCTTGAGCCTTGCGTTTTCTTGAGCTTTGATTTGTCACAAGTCTCCGTTCCGTTTGACATAACCAAATATTAAGTATTAAGCGAGGGCTGTTTAACATTAACTGAACGAAGTGAGGCCAGAAAGTGAGGGCGGCTACTATATGATCGTTTCTATCGGACCGGTTCTGCTTTTTGACTGCATCGGGGCCGATTAAATGACCCTTGCACTCCATATCATCGTCGTTGCCGTCCAAGTACTGGTCCGGACTGGAAAAAACTGGATCCAGATCGAGGTCGAATCATTTAGTTTGCGTGTACAAGACAACGTATTGAAATGAATCCTGTATGATTTGATGTTCGCATTGCAATTTCAAGCAAAAATATGGCCCAGAAAGTCTTTTTACTCTCATATTCCGCTTTTTATTGACCATAATTTAGGGTCTATGTGCTGTCTTTGTCTACATTATAAGTTGCTGGGTCTCCTGGGTCTGTGAAATCATTGACTATGGCAACATCCCCATCCGTTCATAAGTCTTGTACCCCCTCCCCGGGGGTTGTTACGTTTAGAAGTTATAATCGTACTGCGGGTTCAACATTATTATGGGGAAAAATTTAGATTTTCTCTTAGTTTCTTCTCATTTAAAAAAGGCTTACCAATTTGACAATCATAGTCTCTATTTATACTTCATCATCATCATCACCTTCTGCTCCCAAAAGGTTTGCTTATATGGACCTTCGGTCTTTTCTTTCTTCTGCTGCTTTCACACTTTCTTGGTACTCCATTCCTGTTCACTTTTTGATGTTATCCACCCATGTTAGTCTTTGTCTTCCTTTGCATCTTTTCCAATTTATTTTCCCGTCTACTAAAAAACCTTTGTGGTCCGTTTTGTCTCACAATATACCAAAAACATTAGAGTTTCCTTTTGCTACATTAGGCCATGGACAAAAGAACTGAACCTTTCACTGAACATGCTACTGAACATTTTCAGCTATATACAGTCCCAAGTGGCCAAATGAACTGAACATTTTGCCGAACTTTTCAGCCTCTTTTTCGTCCAATTATTTTGGCGCGAAATTCGAGATTTTAAATTTTGCTCACGAAAATTTTTGACTCCGATCAAGCCAAAGTTCAGTGACTGAACGAGGTGGGCAAATAAACTGCAAATTTCTTCACTCAAACTCAACTTCAATTTTAGATGCTGTTTGGGGACATATTCAGTTCATTTGTCCAAGGCCTCATGCAGGAAAGATCTTGACATTCATCATGTTTTAAACCTATTCATTGGTTTTTCACTCAGTACATTAATTTCAGCCCATGTAGTGTCGTGTAGTGTCGACCCCCGTATCTGACCTTTTCAAAGAGGACTGGGACTGACGCGACAATTTTGGAAAATGGTAGACATTTCCAGTAAGGGAATCCTCTCCGTGTGCAACAACTGGAATTACGGTCGTTTCAGGATGAAATTTTACTTCAAATTTACGTTAAATTCGAATAAAATTGAAAAAGGCTTCAAATCCCACCATATCTGCTCAAAAGACATTTAGTTAGGTATTTTCCTGTTTTTGAGTTGCCTGTATCTTGCTTCCTGAATTTCTGAACATATTTTTAACATTTATTATTGCAGATTCCTTAACTCTCTTTTTTGCCTTCCACTTTTCGAACGTTTGGAGCAAAATTTCCTGAACTATCTGTCCTCTCCTAAAACGACCGTAATTCCAGTCTTTTCACAGGGAGAGAATTCCCTTACTGGAAATGCCTACCATTTTTTCAGAAAAATATGGCGCCCGACCCAGGCCTCTTTGAAAAGGTCCATTGTATTCTTTAGTTACCTAATATCTTGCTGCCGCTGTACATAGCTTTATTCTCAAACAGTCGTTGATAGGAAAGCTGAAATCCAGCTTATCTGTTTAAAGTCGCCAACACCTAAACTCAGACCAAAGGTTTCTTATAAAAAAACGTGTATGTAACTAGTTCGAAAATATCACTGCTTGGTCCATCTTTTTTTCTTTTCAAGTGTTTATTAACTTTATAAAACCCAAGTCATTGAGGGAACACTTTCAAAATACTCAGTCTTATCAGCTGAAAATTACATGAATTTTTTTAAAAGACAGTCACTATCGAAATTTGGGAAATAACACCAAAAAGGATTAAATACAAATAATTTAATTTTATCCAGTTATGTCAATGAACACGACCAAAGAGCAAAAATATAGAAGTTAAATAAAATGGAATCTCCCAGAAACAAGGTCTTTTTCGACAAACTCTTTTTTAACCTTTTTTTAGTTGAAGAAAACTAAAAAATGTCTCTTGAACTCCATGCCATCGTTGTTGACGTCCAAGTAGCTACTGGTCCGGACTGGAAAAAACTGGATCCGGATCGAGGTCCAGTCACTTCAGTCTGAATAATGTTAATACTGAGTCGAAGATTTTTTGTAGTACTATGGAAAGTAACAAATAGGTCCTGAATACCTGATAAATCTCGAATTCGGCCTATTATTACAAATATTGTAGGGTCTGTGAGTAACTTAAAAGTTGGTGCACTTGTATCTCGGCTAGGATGGAGAAAAGTTTGTTCTTTCTAGGAAACCTGCACTATGGTGTAATAAATTTCTGTGGATTTTTCAAGGGGTAAACTCCAAAACCCCACTTGCGACTAGCGACTATCCTCCACCCCCTTAGCCTAAGACCGGCTGCTTTGAAATTTATCAATCTGATAGTATACATAATACAACAGACTACATATCCATTTTGTTTAAAGCTATGATTTGACTCCAAATTTTCATTTGCTTTGATTGGACCATTTGCAGCTAAGTCAAAACTGTTAAGGGGACCTGTACGAAGATTTTTTACCAAATTAATCTGAATGATATTACTTGAGTGTATCATTACTTCAATCCGTAAATTTTTTTTCGGCAAAGCTTACTGCGAATATTTTTTCTCCCAAAACAAATTAGGTTCCCAAGTTCCGACACTTATCCACCTGTATCTCTCGACGGCACAATGCCATCTATCCATCAGTTATGAACCCACTGGAGATTCTTTAAGAGTTACTTTGGTATAAAATTAGCACCCCGGGTAATGTCTGTGCAGTACAGTGGAGAATATTCAATACAGTGGAGGGATATCATCAGTACAGTGGAGAGATATCATCAGTACAGTGGAGGGATATCATCAGTACAGCGGAGGGATATCGTCAGTGCAGTAGAGGGATATCATCAGTACAGTGGAGGGATATCGTCAGTACAGTAGAGGGATATCATCAGTACAGTGGAGGGATATCATCAGTACAGTGGAGAGATATCATCAGTACAGTGGAGGGATATCATCAGTACAGTGGAGGGGTATCATCAGTATATTGGACGATATTCAGCACTGTGGAGGGATATAATCCGCACAATAAAGTCAGTACTGAACATCCTCCACTGTACTGATGATATCCCTCCTCTGTATTGCACACCCTCCACTGTACTGCACAGATTTAACCCAGGGTGATTAGGCAACAGGCCGATCAGAAACCACCCAAATAGAACATTTTATTTCATAAACCTTACGCAACTTTGGGAAGACCCTAAAACTATCTTGACCTAGAAAATAAGGTCAAATAAGTCAATTTTTTTGCTATTTACACTAAGTACAAAAGTCATTGGTCCATAAAATCACCATTAACCAAGTTTTTAAAAATGCTCATAGTGGATATTATTGTTGCTTGACTGATAAGGTTAAACTCACATAAATTGATCATATGTAGAAGTAGATTCTTTGTCAGCTTTTTGTCAACAATTTCTTGAAAATGATCCTCAACAAATGATTTACAAGCCAATGGCAATTGAAAGTCAGATATGAAACTACGAAGAAAAAGTTCTCAAAATGAAGCTAGCATATCGTATTAGACTTGATAGTCACCACTTATCATGACAAGCCTTTGATATTTAGTTGGGCAACGTTTCGGGAGAGATCCGTCTCCCATCATCGGGCAATGTGAAATGTGGTTTCTTGCCTATTTATTGCAAAGGTCGGATCGAAAGGTGTGAAATGGGGTCAGGTGTCGGATCGAAAGGTGTCAGATACGACCTTTGCAATAAATAGGCAAGAAACCACATTTCACATTGCCCCATGATGGGAGACGGATCTCTCCCGAAACGTTGCCCAACTAAATATCAAAGGCTTGTCATGATAAGTGGTGACTATCAAGTCTAATATGATGTCAGAAACAGCCTTGATAAGTCCAAATACATTTAAGCTAGCATATAATTACTTAGGTGACGTATATAAAAGTAGTCTAAAATGGAGGTTAATAGTCTATTTCTAGTCTTACGCTAGATTTATTACCTGAGTCGTAGTTATCGTTATTGAAGTCAACTGCTGGACGCTCAAACTACAGTTGACGACCAGTTTTAGCGATCTCGGTTTGGTGCAGTCTCGGTCTGATAAGCGATAACTGGGTCTCAGGCAATAAGTTTAGCCTAACGCTACATAATCGAGAATACCCCCGGTTGTTGTTGTTGTTGTCAATTTATTTTGAGTAGCTTGTTATTTCTAGCTCTTCCCGCTAATTTAGGCCTACTATGCATCATCCAGGCATGGGAACCCTAGTTTAATGTCCCTTCGAAGGACGGCAGAGTGGGTTGTTTAGTCATCCATCTGGAAAGTCACCAATCCCGATGCTGATCTCACACGGCCAAGCTTAACTTCAGTTGTCTAACCCACGGGACACGTATTACCGACCACAGGTGCCCATTTATACACTTGGGTTATTATCTCTGCAACCACAGATGGAAGACCATGACTCGAAACAACAACCTCAAATGACTGCGGGTCATGTATGCTGACCATTACGCTACAGTGACCACAGATATGAAAAATTAATAGTGTGAATGACTTTTGTAAGAAGATCATGAGCAAAATGGTTATTCCCGTTGTATTTCGATCCGCATTTGGGTAAAGTCCAGCCTTAGTCATTTGTGTTTCGGTCTGTTTCTGACGTTCATACTCTGAGGAGTATAAAACGAAAAAAAGCTTTCAAGTATGCCCGAAAATGCTGCCTCTGTTAATCGCAGATTTTAAAAGTTTCTTTAATTTTATGGCTGTTTAGATCTAGATTTCTTATAAACTTCTTTTTCATAAAAAATGTGCATCCTGAAACAAATATAACTGATCAAGAAACTCGGGAAACATTCTATTCTGAAAAAAATTTTTCAGCCTCGAAATACGACCCTGTAAGTCGCCCAGTAAGTCGGCAACTCCCCGTATGAGTATGACTCACACACCACACCTAAGTACGATCTCTCCAGGATACACGAGGTTCACGAAATTGGCTAAATGTGGCATTTAAAAAAAAGAATATTGACTTACCATCCTTGCATGATGTGCATATTCCATATTTTCATTAATTCTTTTCTCCTTCATTCACATCAGTAAATTCATCAATCATCTAGAACGATACAGCGTTCAGTTAGATAAAGTGAGCTTAAGACATAGACACATGGTCCCTAAGAATTATGGTCTATAAGAATTATACACGTTTCTTTATAAGGAGCACCTTTATAAGGAACTCGAGGCTGACAATTCCCAAAAAATTAAGGAACTTTAAGGAACTGTCGAGGCTCGGATGAAAAACTAGCAATAAGTTTTTTCAAGAACAAGACTATTTGTACAGAAAAATAACAGAATAACAATATATTTCCCATCGTTCTGCCAAAACAGACTCCCTTTATATTCAAAGTTAGAAAATGAAGCAAATTCATATGAATTTGCTGTAAAAATTAGTATTCAAACATATGTCATGATATAGGGAACTTCAGCCTCATTTTGTCGAAAATTACGGAACTCAAGCCTCAACTCAGACCAAAGGTTCCTCATAAAAAAACGTGTAGATCGGTGATCGCATCTGTAAGAAATACAGATAAAGACAGTTAAAGACTTGATCTTTAATAGATAGTACTCAGCGTGTCAAAATGTTAAAAAAGCTCAGTATCTACAGGGTGTTTAATAACAAAAAGAAAGCATTTTTCAACCGAGGGATATCAGAGATTCAGCTCAGCTGTAGCTCAGCTGCTGTTTGTGAAACGCTTCATTTCGTGAGTGAAAACATGTCCAAAGTCGATGAAAACATGTTTTACTGTATATATATAATGAGAAATTCGTCCCGAAACGGGACCACAAAAGAAGGTTTTTGAAAGTAACCTTAATTTAACGATTTTCTTTACATTCCGAACTGTTATAATTTATGATGGGATAATTATTATTATTATTAATACTTTAGTTTAAAGTTGGCTAGAAATGATAGCATAAATTGCTAATTAAGGCCAACTATCTAACAATACAGTGTCAAAAAAGGATATATTTACAATAAAAAACCTAAATCAGCATAAAATATTTGCATAATCTGCAGTTGCATGCTTGGCATTTATGGGTTTGGATAATTCTTTTGAAAATCTGGAGGGAGGCTGAATGCTTTATCTCTGTTGGTAATGCCTCCCACAATTTTGTCCCCATAAATCTTATCGAATCGACTCCAAGGCAAGTTGTTTATTGCCTTGCATAATACAGGACATGAGCATGGATCACGAAGAAAGTTTGTAAAATTTGAAGATGAATAAAATACCTAAAATTAAGAAAAAACTTACAAATTCTGTTTGAGTTTTCAACCAGTCAGGTGTCACATGACCTTCACTGTCGTAATCAATTTCTTGAGGTCTCATTGGAGCACATGTATCAGAATGGTAATACACTCTATGATAATCAATGCAAGAAACGTATTAATGAAGATGAAATTAACAGTGCTACTTGAAGTGTTGATCAGCTTAAGCCTGGTACACGCAGTTTTTTTTTATAAACAGCTTCCCACGGGCCTAGCTAAAAAAGTTGCCTATTTTTGGACCTCTTATGGCCACCTTTTAGTGGCAAAAGTTGCTTAGAAGCTGCTTAATTTCAACTATATTTTTGCCCTAAGAATAGAGAGGCTAGAAAAACAGCCAAATTTGGAGTTATCCTATAGCTTTTTATGCAACATAACTCTAGAACACCTAGTATACAGCAAAGAAATACTATAAATAGCATCAGTCAAGAAGTACCATGTAATTGTTACCATATAGAGACTTTGTATTGAAAGTTAAACGGAAACCCCTTAAGTAACATTCCGCTGATATGCGAGTTTTTGACAAATGAATGGAAATAGCTTCTATGTTGGTCGATCCACGATTGCTTGCAGTGATATTAAGTATTTGAAATTCAAAATTGCTTAGGTTTTTTTCCTGTGGTACTATATGTTGCTTAAAATTTTAGGCCTTCTACATCTTGTTGCTTATAAGCGGTTGCTTATAAAAAAAACTGCGTGTATTCATTTGCTGTATGTGACCATCGCAAAGGCAAAGGGACGTGCACGTCTACGATGATCACAAACCGTCACAGACTACCAAATCTAAACTGCAGATTTTCAATTACTGCCGACAGTCTGTGACATTCACAGATGCTTCTATGAAGTCAAAATATTTTGAAATTTCCTGATTGCCCTAGCCATAAGTAAGAAACCTTCGGTTGCCGGCCAGGTCCAAAACGCGGACCACGCGGATTTCGCGGACTTAGCATTTCAAGTCCGCGTGTCTGCGTTTTAGTAATTAGGCCTATAAAATTACTAAAATGCGGACATGGATTTCGCGGACCTACGAAATTTCCTCACAAAATTGTAATCAACAAAAGTAAATTGGTTCTACAGTGCTTTGCGCTTCTTAGATCTATTTATCGAACATTGAAAGACTCGAGTAAACACGTCAATATATAGGACAATCGAAAAGAGAGACAGGAACTAGGCTCAAAGAACATAAATCGAATGTGACCCATGGTCGAACTGACAAAAGTGATCTTGCCAATCATTGTTGGACGGAAAAACACCAGATGGATTGGGATAACATTTCAGTGATTGATGAAGATAAGAACTGGAAAAACAGACTTGTTAAAGAGAGCATTCACTCAGTTCTATCAACTCCTTGTATCAATCAAGTATCTTACTCAATCCCAGAAATCTGGTTGAATAACATCAAAAGTTGCACTGAACGCAATTTTGGCACCACAAATTTTAGAAATTGAGCGCCAAAAAATTCCAAGCTTCCTCGCAGGTCCGGTTAATTTCACACCTTTCGATCTGACCTTTGCAATAAATAGGCAAGAAACAACATTTCTCATTGCCCGATGATGGGAGACGGATCTCTCCCGAAACGTTGCCCAACTAAATATCAAAGGCTTGTCATGATAAGTGGTGACTATCATGTCTAATACAACTATTTATCGAACATTGGAAGTCGAATAAAATGTCGTTATGATGTCGAAACACGCACCTGGTTTCATGAAAAGTGCACCTATGCCCTTATTTCAATATTTCGATTGGAAGTTTTATTCTAGAATTTTGAAAAACAATCAAAGATATCACAGTCTTATAATTTAGGCCTAAACCCGGGGCTAAACTGGCCTAAGCTTTTTTTGACGTGTTTTCTCGAGTCTTTCAATGTTCGATAAATAGATCTAAGAAGCGCAAAGCACTGTAGAACCAATTTACTTTTGTTGATTACAATTTTGTGAGGAAATTTCGTAGGTCCGCGAAATCCATGTCCGCGTTTTAGTAATTTCATAGGCCTAATTACTAAAACGCAGACACGCGGACTTGAAATGCTAAGTCCGCGAAGTCCGCGTGGTCCGCGTTTTGGACCTGGCCTTCGGTTGCCATTTGTATTTAGTAGTCTGTGTTTGTCGTAGGTAGTCTACAAGGGTCCGCACAGTAGGCGAAATCCTTCGCGCGAAAGTTTCTTGATGCACACGAACACGAAAATGCAGTTCTATGCATGTGTAGCGACGAAATATTTCCCTTCGCGTGAAGAATTTGGCCTACTGGAGATGTGGCTTGACCGCTACAACAACACAACAAAATACAGCAAAAAATAACAGCGAAAATTTTACTTATAGCAGACGTTCTGGGACTCCCACATGTTGTTTTAGTCAAAATATTCTGAAATATCCTGATCAGCACAGACTGTTTTCGCTAAGTAAAAATCGCTGTTCTTATTTGGATTGGTACGCGGTGATGGTCATAGATAGTCTGCGAAGGGCTGCGATATCGTGATCTGTAACGGTCGCTGACGAAAAAATACATGAAAACAAGGAAGATCTCCGCTAGCTGGATGGGATTAAATTTTTTTTGGATTTTATAAGAAACAGAAAGAAGAAGGTATCAAAACTCGGTACCTATCATGTCCTTTAAAGAAAGGCTTCACTCCATCGATATCCGTACAATCCGGCTCTGTAAATTCTTGTAAATCTTCTTTATCTTTAAAAGGTCTAAAATAAAAAGTAACCACATAATATCGATCGCTGTACAGTGCTTCCTTGATTATCCGATCTCGTTGGGCCAGAATTTTTTAGAAATGGGAACGACTCATCCAAGAAAACGGATAATTCAACTTTCCTCTAAAAATCGGAAAAACAGAAAATAAAAACGCCTTTTTGATAAAGAAAATAAAAGGGCACCAGATATCACGACAAGTAAATAAAAAAATGTAAATTTTAAGAGAAATAGGAGATACGAGTAGAAATACAAGTCAATCCTCGATTTTTTGAGGGAAGATTCGATTTTCTCCGTGCCTAATTCTCTAAGTATCTTTATGGCACGGGAAATTCGACGTCTGGTCAGCCTAGCGGAAAAACCAACATTATTCGATTTTCCAAATGAATACATATGGCATAATTTGTAAAAGAATTAACGACTTTTAGATGGTGAACTGTTTAAGTGCTGTACCTTGTAAATCGTTCTTTTTGACAACTTTTTCCTTAAGGACAAGTTACCCCAACAACTGTGACAACAAGCCCAAACGCAATTAGCGCTAGACGTTCAGCACTCAAGGTCTATCCAGGACTATGATCATGATAACGATTTATTACGACCAGAAGGCCCAACCTCACCTACTTTATTCGGTGATAACCAGGGACGACGGAGAGGGGGGCGTGGGGGGCAAGCGCCCCTCCTGCCCTTTCTTAAGGGGGCAAGGGGGGCAAAAGTGCCTATTCAATGTAAATCGATAATTGACTTTGACAACATTATTGTGTCATTCGAAATGCGTACAGGTGGAGATATAGCCAAAAATTGTCGTATAAAAACATTATTTACACTCGTTGAAAACTTTTGTTGCATTTTAAGCCAATCTAAAGGGCGTGGACACAAAAAATTTTCTAGGGGAGTACCACCAAACCCCCGCTAATTTTTCTATATCAATTGCCCTTACGTTCCTGGCCGCCCCCCTTGCCCTACCATCGCTCCGGCGTCCCTGGTGATAACGCACCGTGTTGTTGACTATTAGCATCCAAATAAAGCAATTTATCCCAACTGAGAAAAGAGTAAGGTGATAACACGTTCTTCACTCAAATTCGGCATGTCGAATCCCTATTGTATCAATTGTTTATTTGACAAATTTTTAACTTAACAAATGCATTCAATTAATTTACCTTGCTACTAAGATTTCAGTCATCTGTTTTCTTTTTGAAGGGAAATCTCGTCCTAGAAATGGTTTAATTTTATCGACTCCTTTGCATGTGAAATCGTAATTCTCATTTATACAGACATCAACTCGAGCTCCTTTTGAAAGCGACTACAAACAGAAGAAGAAAAAGTTACGAAAAAGTTATGAGAGACAAACATTTAGCAAGAAAATTAAGAATATAGTTCCGAAGATTTTCTGCGTTCGGTCGGCGTAGGTACAACTCTTAAACCTGATTTCAAGATCACTTACTTAAATATTTTTCGACTGACACTCCTCAGGGCAAAAACGTCAGAAACGACGAAACGAAACACTTCACTAACAAAATTATTAAGCAATTATTTACCTAGGAGGGTCCCATTTTTTGGGCCACCCTGAATAAAGTTAAGGTTATAATAGAAATAGACCAAGAGACGGTTCCGCAAAAGATGGCGGCCATTTCTGGCAGTCCCTTGTTTTCATTAAGGATTTTCGAAGGGAATTCTGGGAATAATTACGGGATAACGGGAATGCAACAAATTCAACATGTTTTGTATCCTATTAAGCTGCAGAAACAAAGGAAATTATTAACAAAAACAAAGGGCAGAAACAGTCGCAATTATGCGGAAGCCTCTATTGATAACCCCTCATTACCGTAGCCAATGTTGCATTCTGATTGGTTAATCAAGAAATCAAAGTGATCTGACTGGTGAATTTTAACCTGGTTCAAACAAAGCTGGTTCAGTCATGTCCCGAGGGGGAGTACGGGGGAGGGAGGTACTCCCTAATGTGGGCTGACAGGAATCTGCCCCTCATATGGGTGGGTTTGTTTTCAAAAATTCCTTACAACTGTATTCCGATTTATGCCTAAAATACCTTAAAAGTGGTTATAGAATCAAATTTCCTTAACATCTGGCACACAAATGCATACTTAAATCATAAAAATTGGTGACTGAATGTGAAAAACAATACCTTAAAGGTGGGTTGGTTTGTAAAAACTCGGGGGCATATCCCTGTACATTTCAGGGTCAAGTACCCCCAGGAGTCACATGAGTAAAAACAGTATTACTAACCGTATACATGAATATAAATCTACCATGGCATGTCTTTAGATGTTTAAGCAAACTATACAATCGTATGCAATTTATGGAGCACCATGGACAGAAATAATCATCTCTAGCCTCGGTTTGTTGTCTAGTGTTATTATTATAGATGAATTGATAGAAGACTCGTTGTGAAGGTTGGGAACGAGGTTGTTCTTTCGGTGATTGTTCTACGATTGGTTGATTTTTCTTGTTTTTGCTCTGTTTTGATAATTTATGAATAAGAGCTGCTGATCTTGTTTGGAATCCAGTTATCGGTTTGTCTTTCCAAGATAATTTGAATTTGATTGTTGGACCAAAAGCAAACATCTCAAATGGGCCAAGCTGGAAAAAATAACAAAAACGTTTATCTTTCACTTTATGTTATTGTAGTGATTAATCATAACAATGAACTAATGAGACCAAACTTTGATATCTATGAACACACTTTTTTTATTTAAGGAACACCTTTATAAGGAACTCGAGACTGAAAATTCCCAAAAAATTAAGGAACTTCAAGGAACTGTCGAGGCTCGGATGAAAAACTAAGAATAATTTCTTTCAAGAACAAGACGATTTGTACGGAAAAATTACAGAATAACAATATACTTCCCATCGTTCTGCCAAAAAAGACTCCATTTATATTTGAAGTTAGAAAATGAAGCAAGTTTATATGAATTTGCTGTAAAAATTAGTATTCAAACACATCTCACGACAAGGAACAATATGAGGAACTTCAGCCTCATTTTGTTGAAAAATTAAGGAACTCCAGCCTCAACTCAGAGTTAAGGTTCCTTATAAAAACGTTTATAAACCTTTACTCTTAGGATCACTAGTAACTAATACGTCCGCTTTTTGTCTTCAACACCAGATTGACTCGTTTTTATTGAAAAAATTAACTAACATAAAATGACAAGACAATTTGAAAATTTTACGATGTTAACATTCCAATGAACTGCAGTGGCTTGAAGACAAAAATTAACTTAGCAATCGAATGACATATAGCAATTGTTTTGCAAAATTTACAAACAATGTGGGTTCATTGCGGCAAAAACAACTTTTTCCATTGAATCAAAGGGTGTCCACATTAATTTGCACAAGGCTGTAGGTACTACAATTATAGGAAATGCTAAGTCGGAAAAAGATATGTTAATTCGAATTGGAAAAGCTACTGCTGCTCTTGTTGCAAAGTTGAACACCACTTGGAAGGCAAAATGGTCTGAAAATGTAAAACAAATTGAAACTCCCCAGAGCGACAATAATCTGAAAATTTTTATATCACTGTGAAAGTTGGACATTGAGTAAAATCATTGGTATTTCATTGAAAGAGAAGAAGACAAAAAGGTATGTGGTGAAGACGGTCAGAGAAATAATAGGTGGAAGGCAAATGGAGACAGTGTTGGACATGATTAAAAAAAGGAAATTAAAGTTTTTTGGGCACCAAATTAGAAGCGCGGAAAACAACAATACGATGATAAAAACAGTGATAGTTGGTATGGTTGAAGGAGAAGAAGCAACAGGAAGGCCGCATAGGGGATGGAGCGATGATTTAAAGAAATGGGATGGTAGAAGTATGGGGAGTTGGTGAAGATGGCAAGAGAGACTTGTGGAGAAACAGCATTCGTGAATGGGTTCAACAACGGCCGCAAAGGCTAAAAACTGATGATGACAACTGATGATGAGACCACCTACCAAACTCAAAAACTGTCAGGCAATTCGAAACCCATCAGTATTCTTAAAGCAAACGTCAAAATACAAAATCAAAATACAAAATTCTACAGACCTTGCTTCTGGATCCATTTGCAAATTTTCCTTTTTCGGGGAACTATCGGCATCTTCAGATTCATCAGCGGCGTAATTGTGTAGGAGCAATTCATATTCACCATTGCTTAGGAGACAATTTTTATGTTTATCGAACACAATCAATTCAGCTGTATAGACACGCTTGCTAAATTCCGATATATCGATCGTACTTGAATGCATATAAGATCAAGGACATTGAGACAATAGAGAGAGTACAGAGAAGAGCAACCAAGTTGATCCAAGGTCTCAAAGGTCAATCATATGAACAACGTCTACGGACCCTTGGTCTCTTCACACTGGCTTTCATGAGATTACGAGGAGACAGCATTGAAAGTTACAAGATAGTTAGCGGCTTGAGTGACCCGGAGACATCACCAGACCTTCACCTGCTAGGGAAACAAGTACTCGTGGAAATGGGCGCAAACTAGAAGTCAGACGGGCAGATGGGAAGCATATGCTCCGCCATAACTTCTTCACAATCAGAGTCGCAAAAGTCTGGAACGAGTTACCAAGGGAAGTAGTTTGGGCAAGGTCACTGGACGATTTCAAGAGTAGGCTTGATCGATTTACATCTGATCATCCGCTTAGATGGAACTTTAGATACAAGATTGACTGAAACTAGTCTTTAAAAGGAGATGGATATATAGGCCCTCGGCCTGCGTCCATTAACGAATTGTATTGTATTGTATTGTATACTATCAAAAATTGCTTCAAAAATTTGCTTGTCAAGAAAAATGCTTTTCTGTTTGCCTACATCGCAAGCAATTGAATGCTCGTCAAACAATTTTTTGCTTTCAACAAGCAAAAAATGCTTTTGAGCTTTTGAAATCTTGCTCATTCCTCCTTTCAAGCAATGTTTAATGACGTGGACGAGGTTCAAACATTGCTTCACGAGCAAATTTCAAATGTTTGAAAGACAATGTTTGATCGTTTTGCCAAGGCCTATTTTCAATAAGTTACTCTGTATTCAGTACACGCAGTTTTTTTTATAAGCAACCGCTTATAAGCAACCAAAATATAGAAGGCCTAAAATTTTAAGCAACGTATAGTACCACAGGAAAAAATCTAAGCAACTTTTTAACTTTTTGATGATTTATATCACTGCAAAAAATCCAAGATTCATCGATATTCAAGCTATTTCCATTCATTTGCCGTCAAGACTCGCATTTAAACGGAGCGTTTCTCGTTAAGTGAGACATTTCATTGAGGGTTTTCCGTTTAACTTTCAATGCAAAGTCTCTAATGGTAACAATATCAGCAGGGAGAACTTTTTGAACTAGGGCCGAGCGAGGTTGCTTATAAAAAATGTGTGTAGTTCAAAAGCGACATCATTAGTAAACACATACAGAAATTCATACCATCAGCTTCCTTATCAGATGCACTAACATCATCAGATAAATTCTTATTATTTCTTGATAATCTCCTCGAATTTCTCTTTGATACAGGTACAGATACTTGAATTGATAACACGTGAGTTTTGACTGCTTTACCATCTGCTGTAAAAGCTTTTCTTGGAACGGAAATAGAAGAACTAGATGCTGACGGAAGTAATTTTGTTTTTGGATTCCACGATGATGAACATTTACCAAGGTCTAGACAATCTACAGGAAAGTCTTCTCCCTAGAATAAAGATAAATGGGAAATTTAATTCAAGTTTATTTTTCCAAAAGACAAATGAGAATTTCATTCAAACAAACAGATTTCAGGGTTGTTGACTGATTTACAAAACTAGCATTAGCAACCGCCTATTTCTATGTTAAATATCACATCGCGTACACTCTTTTTAATAAGCAACTTGACTTTCGTCCAGCCCTCAAAGTTGCTTAAAATTTCAGACATTTCAGCCCTCAAAGTTGCTTAAAAGTTGCTTAACCATTTTTACCTAACAATCACCCCTGGCTTTGCGGTTCAAAATCGTCAACTGTTAGGCCTATAACCCCTATAACAGGACTTTTGGGAGACAGTAAGTGGAAAATCGTTAGCTAAAGAACAGGAAATTCCTAACAACAAGAAAGGGTATAAGCTTGGTTGTTTGACTTCTTAGTTGCTTACAGAATTCAATTGAGCCCTCAAGTTGCTTAATGTTAAGGTCAGTTCAGCCCTAGTTGCTTATTGAGCGGTTGCTTACTAAAAAAAACGTGTATGTGTGTCATCTTATCTTAAATCGAAAATCTATTATGCTCTCTTTATAAGAGACATTTATGAGAAAACGAGCCTCGAGTTTAGCCAAAATTAAAGGACGAGCTAAGAACAAATTTAGGCTGGCCTAGCCTTACTATTATCCCAAAGGAAATCGGGCTGAACATAAAACTAAGGCCAAGCTTCTGTCCCCAGAGAAGGGGGGTACTCATATGTTTTGACATATGTGCAGCAAAGTAGGGTATTGAAATAAGATTTTCAACTCCAGCACCGGATATAACTTTTCTCTTTCTGACAGAGTGACAGGGTCTTGCTTTTCTTGGTTTGACATTGCGACCATCCGCAACGGATCGATGTTGTGTAATTCAGACAATATGAATAGCCAAATTTGCATTTCTGATGGATTCCCTTTCAAGACAACGCACGGTTCATCATAGCATCATCAGAAACCTTTTCCATTACTTGTCCTAGTAATTATTTGAAAGAAAACACCCGTACAGGGTATCATTTTTAGAAACCAACTCCAGGACAGGGTATCTTTTTTTTAAAACAGTAGAACGGAGGACGAAATTCAAATGTTAATTCAACTCAACTCGTCTGGAGGTAAAAACCAGTTAAGTCTGCAGGCAGGCTACAGGACAGGTGATTCTGGCAATTTTCTGACGGCACGTCCCCGTATATCGGAAAGGAAAGTCAAGTGCCCCCCGGGCTTATGTCAACCTTCGATACGATAAAAACTAACGCCAACTAGCTGTTACTGCTACTTTTTTTTTGCTATTCAGGAATACACGGACGCTACTTAGCTATACATGAAAAGTAACTAGCCTGTTTGCTTATTATAGAACATAGCTCCTACAAAAGTTAAAAAAGCTTAGCCGGGCCAGCATTAGGCTTTTAAAACCTAAGAAAATACGTAACTGTGGATTTTTAGAAATGACTTTTGTCTAACAGAAAAATTGGTATTAACCAAATATTCCAACATATTGATCGGCATTGCCACTGATAGAATACAGGGATGTGTTTATTCAAGTGCATGTTATAAAATCATTTCAAAAGTAATGATCTGGAAAGATGGTTTTGTTTATTCAAGTGGTAAGTAATGGTAAGAGTAATGGTAATTGTAAGAGTACCCTGGAAAGACGAATTTACCTTTTTCTTCCTTGTAAAAACTTTTATCAGTTGTAAATTAACGTCTACAAATTCATCTTTCAAAGCCGCCTGTTTATTTAAGTCACTCGTATGGAAAATTTCTTCACCAAACTCTAAAAAATAAGACATTATTTCATAGTACAGCAGAACCAGTAGCGATGAAAAAAGCGAATACTTGGAGGCAGATCAAAAACGTCTTGATTAATGGCTTCTAGGAGATTCGGCTATGAAAAATTGAATTGGCAAAGTAACAGAAAATGAACCGAGTTCTGGCAAAGACTTTTTATGTCTGGTCTAATTCTTACCCCTTCTTGTTACAGCAAAATTGAAGGGTGATTATGATTATTTAGCGAATGTGGCATACTTAAATATATATTGCTGGATGATGGATTCAAATTTCACCAAAAATGTTGCCTTGAAGAATATGAAAGGCTTGTAATGATAAGTGGTGATTGTCATGTTTAATATGTTGTCCGAAACAACCTTGATAAGTTTTAATATATTTATTCTGAGTTTTGTCGATTTTACAAAAAATTAAGGAACTTTAAGGAACTGTCAAGGCTCGGATGAAAAACTAAGAAACTCTTTTTTTAAAGAACAAGACGGTTTGTACGAAAAAGGAACAGAAGAACAATATATTTCCCATCGTTCTTCCCTAAAAGGCTCCATTTATACTTAAAGTTAGAAATGATGAATAGTTTCTATGAATTTGCTGTAAAAATTAGTATTTATACATATCCCACGACAAGGAACAGTATAAGGAACTTTCAGCCTCATTTTGTTGAAAAATTAAGGAACTCCAGCCTCAACTCAGACCAAAGGTTCCTTATAAAAAAATTGTGTATTAAGTTCCAATGATGACATACCTGGACCATGAAAAAATCCATCAAATGTTACATTTAAAAAATTCTCTTTCTGTTCTCTGAAAGACAGAAAAGGAAAATAAAGTAAGGATCAACATTTGATTATATATCATTAGAAGCAAACAATGAACAAGTGCAGTAGAATTAACTAAAAAAGTCACAGTTTGTTACCATCTAGTCACAGCTACTTAGTCAGCTGGATTGGATAACCATTCAATAGATTAATGCTTTAAAGAACCCATGTTAATTCTTTAGCTATGAGGATATACCCTGACAACAACTAAAATGTTGAGCAAAAACTAGCAAATGAAATTGAAACTTCTTTATTTCATTTTGGAATACGTCTTGGTATCCAACAAAAAGTTGAGCACCAAGCCAATCTTGACAAAACTCGAAAACACCTCAAACAATAGCATTGTTGTGCACACACACTTATGTCACTTGATAAAAAGTTGAGCATTATCAATTGAGAAGTGGAGAGTGTTCGCAGCGCTTAACATGAAAAATTAAGGTTTTTTAAATGTTTTCAAATGCTAAAATTTTCGTTAGAAATAAAAGTTTTCAGGAATCAGTGAGTATAGAGATTTTTAAGGACAAACATCACAAGTTACCCTGTTATCCATAAGTAAAGTACTTTGAAAAAGTAGTTTTTCTCACCCAAAACTGTCATCATCTTTTTCTAAAAGTTCTTCCATTTCTTTTTTTCTTTTTTCTAGCATGTCTTCAATTTTAAATTGTTGTCTACAAACAATGTGATCAACATGTTAAGTTTAATTCAAACACAAATTGTCTTTATTCAGACTCAAAAGTTATAAGGGAGCGTGTCAATGAGTGTCTAATTTTTAGATGCCGATTATACACCATAAAAATTCGAAGTTCGTCTAATCATTTTAGCTCTTCGTCTAATTAGACCAATAGACATAATGTAGACGATAATTAGACGCACATTAGACCAAATTAGACTGTAGGGTTTAAGCAGCTTCATCAAGGGCGCCGGAAGCAAGGCAGGGCAGGGGGGGGGGCAGAAGCAACAATTTTAGGGCAAAACAATAGGAAAATAAAAGAATTTGGCAATTTTTCCGAGGGCAGGGGGGGGCAGCTGCCCCCGCTGCCCCCATGCTTCTGGCGCCCCTAGGTTTCACCCAGATTAGATGAAGACAGCGCAAGCACTAAGGGTTTATCTAATTTAAATTCTTTGACACTTAAGAAACTCCACTTTAACCTGTTTTGCAATAACATTCGGCAAGAACAATAGATCCTTTGCTACAACAGACATATAAGACATCCCTTAAGTGCCCTACAAGAATTAAGGTTTGCAAGTTTGCTTCTTTGACAAAAGGGGATATTCACCACAATGGTCTAAAAGCGTCTAACTGCGTCTAATTTTGTCTAACTCTCACAGGTCTTAAATACGTCAAATTATTTAAGATTCTGCTCGAATTGTGTCGTGAATCTTATTAGACATGCTGATTGTTTAATTAAACAAACAAGACATCTTAACTATTAGACTTTTAAGACACTCAATGGACACGGTCCCTAAGGCAAAATGGGGTACAGTTGAAACTTGATAAGCTGCAAAATTTGCTCCACTTAGTGAGATTTGGAATTATCAATGTTAACACTTGCACTAACCAAAACCAAGGGAGATGGAAAGTTCTAGATGGTGAGAGTTCCAGGCAGGCAGTAGTCAAGTTATCTCGATTTTTTAACATTTAGTGTTTCTAACATAACTAACCAGCCAGCTGGATTAGACCATGACGCCACAGCAGCACCTTCAAAGAATTCTAAGCTATACTCTGTTTAATGAAAACAATCAAACAAAGCAAAACAAATGAAACACATCAGAAGTACAGTTGACATCCGTTATCTCGCACCCCGTTATTTCGAACATTCGCTGTCTCAAACCATTTTCGATTTCCCATGGAGGAAAACCTGCTCTTTATCTCGAACTTTGCAAAATTTTCTGCTGATGAACTGGATAAAGAGACAGGCTGAAAATATGTATAAGTTCGACTAGCAGAGCGGGAATGGCAGCAGCTAAGTGATATGCTGCCCATGTATACAATAGATGAAGCTGTTCTCTTTTAAGATGTGCTGCATTGCCATTATCTCAATTTCACCAATAGGAGGGATGAAAGCAGATGAGCTTTGACTCCTATGTAAAAAATACCTGACTTGAAATTTGGGATCAGTAACCTTGCATGTTAATAGGGGTTCCTTTTCTGACCTAACAACTATAATTTTTTATATTTACATGGGGCATCCGTTATTTCGAACATTTGCTATTTCGAACAAATTCCAGTTTTCCTTGAGAGTTCAAGATAGCGGATGTCAACTGAAGTTCCAAAAGTTTCGCATTTTTGTTGTTTGCCCAATATCATAGGAACAAAGCACGGAACTCAAACATGCAGACAGTGAATTCCAAAGGTTCTGTGAATTCTGTGTTTTGGACCTGGCTTTCATTAGTGTCACACAAGCAAGAAATAATCATGAAAATCAAATACCTTCTTGTTTTGGATCTTACGGTTGACTTTGATCTTCTGTCTTTTAGGTAAGACAATGAACGATGTAGGAATAATGGCTGAAAATTAAAAGCGATAAACTGTATGGGATTTTACAGATTAAATCAGACAAAATATGATAAGAATCTTAAATGCAGGTTGTTGCAAGCCTGTTGTCCACATGATTGTAACATTCTGCAATTGAAAAGTGGAATGGTAGATCACTGACAGACAGTTGATAAGACTTTGACATTGTGGATCACTAAGGATTTGTCTCTGAGCATAGGCTGTCAGCTGCTGCACTAACATTTTCGGATGGAAACATGTTCTTTTAGGTAATTGATCAGTGATGTCAGCAACTATTGCTTGGAAGATTGATAATCTAAGGTAAAATCAGGTTATAAATGTGTTTTTTCACTTAAATTTTTTATCACCAAGCCCTCTCTGAAGGATAGGGATTTCATCCACAATATATCCAATATTCTTTGGCAAGCTGTCTTGCACTGTTATCAATGATAAATATGGGAACAAAGCTTTTAAATATTTGATTGAATTTGTAGAAGAAGGCATATGTTATGTTCTATCCAGTGAATCTGCTTGATTTTATAATAGAATACAGGAACCCTGTCGATCCTGTTGCTAATATGTAAGAAGAATGATGAGCGATGATTGAATGCTAAAGACGCTGTAGATGCAAAACTGGATGAAGCTGGAATAAACAACATTATGGCGATAATTATGATGATGATGATGATGAGATGGTGATAATGATGATGATTAAGATGATTATGATGATGAAGGTGATGATGTTGATTTTGATGAAGATGATGATGATGATGAGATGATGACGATTAAGACGATTACAATGATGATGATGTTGGTTTCCATTAAGATGATGATGATGATGAGGAGGATGATTGTGATAAAGACGATAATTTTCGTTAATAATGGTTGTTGTTGTTGTAAAAAGATTGTTTTTCCTGTGATAAAGTTTTTGTTTACACTTGATTTAAACAACATTTGCCAACAACAGACGTGAACAGGGTAACCTGTTTGCCAATTATTGGTCTCAAACGGGTCCAGTCAGTTTGCAAACCATCGTTAGCGCAGAAAACTTGCCTTGAATCAAACAGAGTAATAATAGCTATTTTGATTTTGTGCAGCCGCAGTACTTGTGCCCAGTTCAAAAAGGACGGAGAACATAGCAAGTGGGCACTGTTCTGTTGCCTGGTAGCCTACTTGAGATTCCAAAAAGAATAGTTTGCAGCTGAGTCACCATTCTTCCTCTGCATGTGCACTGCAACTTCACAGATCAAAAGAATGCACCAATCAACAAACTACTTTCATGGTGGATACAAAAGAACAGAAAGAATAGATATAAAATAGTAAAGCCTTATCTACTTACTGTTATTGTATGTCTGCTTCTAAGATATCTGTATATCTGTGTTGGTTCTGTAAAAAGAAGTGTTGATTAGTAGAGGAAGATAATATCAAATATTAAATAAAGCCAGGTGGTCACTGTAGTCGTGTTTGATCATTACGATACTGGGACTGTCATTGTCTCCAAATATTTTTAGGTATCACATTGGTATAATTAAATTTGTATCATAATATGATAATTATGTAAGGTTGGTACCTGGCCTAGGGTACCGAAACGTATACACCCACTAGCGAATCTATATGCACTACTCACTGTGGTGGATCTCACTACTGTGGTGGTATATTTTGCATACTGTGGTGGTGTTTTCTGCATACCGTGGTGGATACACACTAATGTGGTGGGTTATTATGCTTGATGTCATGGGTTATTATGCTTGATGTGGTGATGTTTGGTGCATAATGTTGTGGATAAGCACTACTGTGGTATCTCTTGTATACCATGGTTGGTACGAAATCATAACTAAAATCTATAGATGGATAAAAAAGCACAAAATCCACCACACCAAGCATAATAACTCACCACATCAAGCATAATAGCCCACCAAAGCACTGCTTATCCATCACAGTAGTGTAATGGGTATAGATTCACTAGCATAATGCAGTTACGCTCATATTACATGAGCACAAATTGGTATATGGCCTTATATTTGTTTTGCAATCCATGCTCAATTTCACTCAGTTTGCCCAAGCAAGAAATGATTTCCAGGGGATCTTAGAGGCTAATCATAAGAGTTCTCAGCCTGGGCTGGAAATTCAGCTTGGTTAGCCAGATTGAAATCAGCATGCAATTATATTTATGTTTCCATCCAGGCTGAAATAGAATACATAAGAGAACAGGCACCAAAATTGAAATTTTTTGGTACGAAACTGTAGCAAAAGTCAAACTGTATTTGCACAAAGAAGGTTCTCAGCCCAGCCAATACTGGGAAAAATTTGTGATTACACAAGAAATTTCCGTCCGCTCAAGCAGGCTGGAAATCCTAGCCCACCTAGCTGAATGAGGGCTGGGCTGAGTTTTCAACCCAGGCTGAAATTATCTCATGTATTTGCAAAAGAAATTTTGCAGAGAGATGACTGGAGAGGAGGGCTGAGTTAACTGGCCATTTAAGGGGGCTGCTGAGATTCCAGCCCAGGCTGAAAAGCCTCATATAATCAGCTTTAGTCTGGGTGGGTTGGATGTGGGTGCTAGTGCTAACTGGATTTTAGACAATGTGTAATAGCATCTCATTGTAAAAGGTGTCCCAAAGCGAAATGCTTTTTCTGATTGTCCAAACTCTATAGGAATGATGTCTTTGTCCCCGCTTTGTTTCACTGATTGACAAAACCCATTGTTCAGAAGACAGCAAAGACCAAAACTGTTGGTTGGATCTCGCTGCTCCAGTTTAAAAAATAATTGACAAAAAACGTCGAGGAATGAAAATTCCACCTCTTTTCTTTGTAAAAAACATTGAAAAAGCTAAAAATATAAAATACTTCTACTCACTTTCGAATGTTTGAAGAAATAACTCATAATCGGCCCTCAGCTGCTCGAATTTCAATCTTCGAGGACTTGGGTTCGGCGAGTCTCTATCGAACTTTTCCATTTCTTGCAAGCGTTTGTTACACTTTATATCCAAAATTCAAAAGCCTAATTAAATAAATTGATACAGAAAGTGCCAGCAAAGAATATTTGAAGCTGGATAATAGATAAACTCTATCACCAAGCGAAGTTCTTGCTAAAGGTTCTCTCTCTCCATTGTCTTGCCTCGTTGAAAGAAAGTTTCCGACTGCCCTCACGCAGCTTCTGTTGCTGTTGTTGTTGTTGTTTCTTTGTTGAAGCGTGGCGGGAAATTGAGCATGCGACGAACGCACAGGGTGCTCAAAGAAATTTCTGAAAGCTGCTTGCGTCCTTTCGCCTGTGCACCAGACCTCCTCCTAAAAGGAAGGGGGAGGAGGAGGTGGTCTGGATGTGGCCTGCCTGCTGCGATGCGTCTAAAGGCCTGTTCTCGAGGGCATCGAAACTCTTTTAGAAGTGGAGGGGCACAAGAAAAGGGGGCTTAAATATAAATGTGCACAAAAAACTCTTTTAACTAGGGGGGTCGGGGCATGCTCCCCGGGAAAATTTTGAGAATTATTGAGCTAGAGTCGCTGCAATGACCATTTCGGGACCTTTAAATTGCAATTTTCTGAGCCATTATAAAGTTTGACAATCCAACAGAGATCGACTTCAAAGGTGACTATGACTGATTAGAATGATTGTGGGTTGTTGCGACCCCATAAGCATTAAAGCCATATTAGACCATTAACGAATGGAGATATGGACTGATAGATACATACAGTAGACTGTCGTGTCGTTAATAATCAGTCATGAAGGAATGAAGTAAGGGCTTAAGTAGTGCTAATTGTGAAGACCCAAAGACGTCAGCTAATTCATGCGAAGGTTTACAAAGAAGACATCGTCGTTCTAAGCGATTTATGTTTCTTGATCCGTCATTTTTGCATAGAAAATTGTTCCTTTAACTAACTTTCAAATGCTAAGTGGTAATATACAGGATTTTGTTATCGTTCTGTTATAATATGATTCGATGCACATGGGGAGTTCCAATGAGGTTATTGCTTACGTCTCTTGGGTCGACGATATCTCTAGCTACTTTTTGAAACTTGCCTTACCGTCGATTGAAAACTCCCTGGCGTTATTGTTCAACAAACTGTATGGATACATGAATGAGAACGATCTTATCTCTCATAATCAATCCGGATTTAGAAGTCTCCATTCAACACTAACCTGTTTGCTTAAAACACAGATGACTGGTACAGTGGGATGTCTACTTTTCCTTATCTATATCAATGATCTCCCGCAAGCTATCCAGGGTTCAAATGTATCCATGTATGCTGACGACACCAGTCTGTGCTACCGGGCAGTAGATATGACTCAGCTGAACGAGGCTATGAACAGTGATCTTCAGCGATTGGAAACATGGCTCCAAGGTAATAAACTCTCGTTGAATGTGGGGAAAACTCAATCCATGCTTATTACAAGCAAACAAAAATGGCACAATCTTAAAAGTTCAAATCAAAATTTGGAGTTGAATGTCCATGAAATTGATATTGATGTAGTCCAAAACATTAAATATCTCGGAGTACAAATTGATCCTTCCTTAGACTGGAGAGAACAAATCAAGGCAACCTCTGCGAAGGCTTCTAGGGCAATAGGCTTCTTAAAGTATGTCAGAAAGTTTCTACCAAAGAAAACCCTAAAAACTTTATACATAAGTATTGTCGAGCCTCACTTCCGATACTGTTGCTCGATTAGGGGTTGCTGTGGTGTTACTGGTATTGACCAGCTACAGCAACTGCAAAGCCGAGCTGCTAGGATAATAACTGACAGCAGCTTCGATACCCCAAGCTTACCACTTATCGAAGAGCTAGGTTGGAAGACTATTAAACAGCTCATTGACATAGAGTCAAAAACAATGGTCTTCAAATCACTTAATGACCTAGCTCCACAATATATGCAAAATCTCTTTAAAAGGAATTCTCAATGCACCACTCGTTGCCTCAGAAACACAAACACTGACCTGAGGCCTCCAATGAAGAAAACTACAAATGGGCAAAAATGTTTTTCTTTTAGAGGTGCAAAACTGTGGAATAGCCTCTCAGCTGAGTCAAAAAAGGCATCCTCTCTTGAAATCTTTAAAAATACCATGGGCTCTCAATAGACTTTGGAGTTACTTTTTACGTCTTCTTTATTTTCATTTTTGGGACTTTTTTAACTTTCAAGATTTTAAAGTATTTTCGCTTAATTAAGTTCAATTTAGATTTATTTATTTATTATCGGAGGGCCTATTGTAAACCAGCCTTGGCTGAATTAGCAACCCTCCTTAAACAATTGAAATGAAATGAAATGAAATGAAACGACAGAAACATTTTGGCCCTCAATTTTCTCAGTTGCCGGCAACGCAACTGCCAACAGGCTTGAATCCAGGGGGTGCCGCAACCCCTCCATTAGCGACGGCCCTGTCGGCCAAACCAACTCTAGCAACCACCCTCACCTGGAGAAGTGTATAGCACGTCAGGTTTCTGATTTTTGCAAAAAACATTAGCAACAGGCATAGTGCACATACACTCTTTTTTTTATAAGGATACTATAAATTTTGCTCAGCCTCAATATTCTTAAAAAATGTTCGTTTTGAGCCTGAATATATTCTTAAAGTATTCTTATTTTTCAAATCTGATATGCGGTTTTAGGGGAACATAGTTAAAAGAAAAATCATCTCATATGGTCGAGCGAAAGAAATATTTAACTATTATAACAAAAAGAATGTTGTTAACAATCATGAAGTTTCGCTCTAACATTGCAAAACAGGCATCTGCTGAAAAATGAGACAGAAATATGGGAGAGCTGAGGCTGAGCATATTCTTACAATATTCTTAAAAATAGGATGATTCTTAGCCTGAATATTCTTATAAACAATATTCTTATAAAAAAAAGAGTGTAGAGGTACAGCATGGTATCCCTTAACCCTTGTTCTCTGTAAATATCATTTTGGACTGCCTGTTGTTTGGGCAAAGCGAGGCCGTTGTCACGAGCAACGAGAGCAACCATCAACAAACAACTATAACAAAATTCAGATTTTTCCAAAATGTCGATTGCAATTCGTCATCACAGTTTTATAAAAATTCAGATTTAAAAGCATATAAAAAGTATTGATTCAAAGCGTTCCTAAAATGAAAAAACGAAACTGAAAAAAGACATTTATTGTAATGCAGACAAACAAATGGAGCATTTTTAGAATTTAAAAACTGCATCCTATCACAACAAAATTAATGGAGTTCAATGCTAGATTAGGCCAACATGCCTCAACAGTTTTGACAAACAGATGTGGTCATATTACAGTGGTTTCAGAGCTGCCCTACATCGAAAGAAAGAAAGGACATTTTCACAAGTCATTTTCAAGACATGGTCAATACATTCGTGGCTCTCGACCAATGCACCAAACAACATTTTCATTCGAGAAAAGTCAAAATGAAATGGAATATGTGACATCAACTTACAAGGTACTACATAGTGGATAACCCAACCTTTAATTGATGGAAGGGGTTCTACTGCAGTTAAGGGCTCCTCATTTACCAGCATTGTTCAACATTGGTACTTTGTGTAATAAAATCTTTGCAGTAACTTTTTTCACAATATTTCTGCTGCTCTTTCTCGTTGAAACCTTTATTGTTGCTGTTTCTTTTCTAGGCTTATTCTGGCAAATCAGAGCTGGCCCATGGAAAACGTCCACCAAAATGTCAGTCCTTGCATCGTTCCCATTTTTACATTGGGCAATCTTCTGATCTTGATCTGTCAACTCAAAATATGAAACACTTTAACAAGAAACAAGTCATGCCAGTAAGTAATAAAACATGTTTTGAGGATCTTTTTTATGCAAATAAAAATGATTAAATTGTCTTTAAAAATGGTTTTCAAAGTTTCTTTTTCAAAAACTCTGCTTCCTTGTCATTTCCAGGCAAATAAAATACATGAAGATAGAGCTAGATGGGATGACCAGATGATGGCTGGGAAATCTATGACTGAATCATTGCAACATGACTCAGATAAAAAGGTATAACATTGTGAGATCCATTCAATTTTTTAGGAGTTTGCCAAGGATAGCAGATCAATTCTTCAAACTGCAGATTTGCCACAGTCAAGTTGCAACAACTCTTGTCAAGTTGCCTCATCAAAAACAACTTGCCACACTTACCTGAATAAGTCAACTTTATTAGCGTGATAGATGGGGCTTTGGGAGGCAGCACCCAATATCATCTGTTAATAAATTGCCAACCAGTCTTCTAAAAAGCTTTTACAAAATTTTCATGAAGAAAAATTAGAATTTTAGTTGACCACCAAGGTGTAGCCAGTTGACTAGACCTGAAATGCGTGTCAATTTGGTTGTGTGGGAATTGGCAGTGTGGTAAACTGACCAGATACCTGGCACTGGTTGTTTCGTTCATAGCATGTCTGTTAAAACAAGCTTGTTTGCATGCTATATAAAAGTGTTTCCAGAACAAGCTGAGGGGGGCTAAAGTCACTTTGGCAAGTGAATTTATGTGCAATAATAGTCTCTTAATATTTGCAGATGAATCAAGAGACAAAATATCAAAAGATACATGACCAACTTGGCCGGACATTACCAAATGGTTTCCCTAAAATGAGAAAGATGTCAGACAGATACAATATCATTTCAGGTATGGTAGTATCTCTGTTTGTATTGCATTCTGAGCAAGTCTGAAATAAGAAGTCATTTGCAACAAAAAGTACTTCATTTCCAATCACACTTCCTAGCTAATTTTTTTCTGCTGCTCGTTAAGCAAGTACTCATTGAAACCTTAGGTGCTTACATTGGCCCAGCAGAAGACAGATGTCATAAACTTAAGTCTGGCAACAAACTGCTTCAAAAGTTACGTGAGAAGTGCCATGAAGGACTTCTTGGCTGAATCATTTTTAAAAAGATTACTAGACAAAGTCTACAATTGTAAGGAATTTCTAAAATTTGATTTTAGACATTAAAGCTTTTTTTACACTTTATATTTGCAATTTAGTTGCAAATAAAAATAATTTTTTGTGAGTTACAATTTTGTATATTTTGTATTATTTAAAGCACTAAATGGGTTTTAATGAACAAATTTGTACTTTTCACAGCAACTTGTAGGGGTTTGATGTAAATATTTATTATTTTGAGTAGATTCAAAATGTATAAATGTCTTTGTTAGTGCTTAGCTCTGCCCCTGCCCATGCAATGAGCACAGAAGTGCATATCTTAAGACAGCAAGTCCTGTTCTGCTTACCTGTGTGCAACATAATGCAACTTTCATTAATGTATCTTTGTCATAACAATACTTAATTAACTACAATCATGTGTACAGTATAGTAATTAAATAATTAAAAATATATATTAACTGCATTGAATAGCTGACATGGCAGATACCTAACATAGTTAATAAACAATAACAAATTGTATCTCAGGGTCAAAAACACTTCTTTTTAAAAGCAACTAGTACTTAGTTTCTTGACATTGGGCAGAGTATCCTGCATGGCCATCTATTTAAAATAACAACCTAACATTTGTCAATACTCTTGCTGCAGATAGCACTATTTTTCTGTCTATGTTGTTGGAATTTGCTGACAAAACTTGATACCTATCGTATAAGTTTGGGGGCTGGTTAAAGTAGGAGACATGTCACACAAGACATTGTCACACATGACATGTCTCCCAATAGCCACCTTGGAAACTTGTCACTTGCATGTTTAGCCATCCTTTGAAACACACTGAATAGAATGTCAGGCTCCTAGTTTAGCCACAGCTTTACCGTAGCCCCAGCTCCCTAACTATGAAATAATAACTCTAACTCTCTAACCCTATATATGCCTTTACTTGAAATTTCTCATTAAAATTCTTGATAAACCTAAAAAATCTCAAATGACAAAAATAAATGCAGATGGATCCTAGAAACCATTGACTGAAGTCCCATGAGCATACATTGGTCTGAAAAAATCTTGTCCAATCAAGCATTGCCTTCCATATCACAATGGGTAATATCTTCTGCTACAACTTTATAGTTTTAATGGCATATAAATATAATTCATTCACTAACTTTGTTATTTGAAAGCAGTCAGCAGGCTATGAAGCAGCAACCGCAATTGGCTTTGGTTTTTCCTTCACCTCTTTTGGCGGTTCACCTTGAAAATAAGTATATCATAACATTAATATTAGCAAGACTTGTATCATCCTGGTGTACCTTTGAGGGAGATCTTGATGTACCAAGACATTCCCCAAAGAAAATTTTGATCAAATCAAGAAAGGGAAATTTATTCAAAGAATAAGTTCTACTTGATCAAAAGATGAAATATCGCTGACCTGAATGAAATAGAACAATTAATAATAATCCACAGCTAAACAGCAGAGGCAGACCTTTCTGTTGTAATCAGGGCAGATAGCATAGAAAGGGGATGCTGATTTCAAGCATTTTTCAGAAGTTCGCAGCCGTAGAACCGCCTGCATATGACCTTTTTCAACAATAGCTGGATCGGCACATCGGTAACACGTTCCCAATAAAATCTTCCCTGATAGGAAGAGTTGTAAGAGTCTGAAAAATTTAACTCATTTCAACTCTCCGGATCCTTCCGATTTGCAGTCTGCACAGTCGTAATGATCGTAAAAAAGTTTCCTATTAAAATCGGGAGAGCTACGCAGATTGTCGCCATCATTGTTACAATCTTATGGGAGCCAGGATTTCTCAGAGTAACGTTTCGGGAGAACTTCGTCTCTCATCATCAGGCAATGTTTTAGCCCAAAACCGTACAAACTTACATGTTTTTCCTCAAAACCGTAAAACCGCATCGAAATTGCAAATTGAAAATTGTGAAACCGCTCTTAAAATGTGGAAAAACCACAAGCAGTCATGCCCAATGACCCCCTCAACGAGAAAGGCAGTTCTTCTAGTTATTGCGTTGATCGATCGAGAAGGTGTGAAAAAAGACCAGACCGGCTGAGAAGCTCAAATTTTTCTTGGCTCTTTTTCAGTCCAAAGAAGTTAGTCTTACAAATTATTTTTTCCATGAGTTGTATAACATAAAAATCTCACCTGGCTCTTTAGTTGGAATTTCAGGAAGTTCATGTTCAATCTTAATTGGTTCTTCTTTCGGCACAGAAGGCAGCTCTTCAATCTTGAAAAGAAAATGCTCATATTAACACACGCAAAATACTGGAATAGTGAATGATTGCTCGGAAGATTTTAACACTTAAAAGTTTAACACTGTCAGCATATCACTGAACACGCCAAGCTTGAACATAATGATAGTCGTTTTGAACACCTAGTTCTCAACATCACTGAAACGATGAGTGTTGAGTGTTCTTCAGTGGAATGTCGAGAGCGTTGAAAAACTAGGTTGTGGCTACGGACGTAGACGTCTTTTAAAAAGTTGTGGATAAAAATTTGCCAGTCAGAAAACACAGTAACCATATAATCAGCAGAATTCCATGTTGGATAACAAACTCTTTCTGTCAGCAAACTATTATCTGGTCAAAATCGTGTTAGACAACTTGATGGTGGTGCTCCCTGCCCCGTATCAGGGTGGGGGAGGGGGACTCTAGCCAGTATGTGTGCATGACTCCTGTCTCCATAATTTTGGCCATGATTGTAGATTAGTTGAATGTGGAAAACACACTCAAACATAAAAACTTCCGTTCATGGTGGAAAATACACTAATTATTAGAGGGTTACATTCTATTGCATTTAAGTTTCACATTCTCCTTAATATGTGACCTTGATTTAGCCCTACTGTGCAGCATTCTGTAATGATACAGTTAGATTATTTAGCTATATTGCACAGGTTATAGATTAAAACCTACAGTTAGATTATTTAGCTACTGTACATTTAAGGCAGATGCAAGGTTAAGCATGCTGTATCGTCTCAGTTCTGCCATCATCTTGGTTATAGATGGTAGGACTTTATTACAATCTGCTCAGTGGCTCCTGCTTATTATTTGCCATTACGATTGGTATTTTGCCAGTAAAAGGGATTCATTTTGAAATGAACAACTCACTTTTGTTAATTCATCTAATTCAGCAAGGATCTCATCCTCGTCTTCTTGACTGAATGCACCGCTAATTAAACCATCAATTTCCTAAAAGAAATATTATTAGACGCCCCATTACAAAACATAGGCTGCATAATAAAATAAGCCAATATTCTCTTGCTATCTATGACTTATGCTTAAACACATACGAGTAAAGGTTGGTTTTATTGGAGACTTCAAGACTTAACAAGTATGATCAAGAGGACCAATAACAAATTATGACCTCACAATCGAATATTTTTCAGAAAATTAGCTCCGATTCGAAAGTGCTGTAGCAGAAATGTTTAGACGTACATAATCACTACCATTAGTTGCTTGAGCGTTCTTTAAATTCTTAATACTAGAAGGCCCTGGCAAAACGATCAAACATTGTTTGTCAAATATGTGAAACGATCAAACATTGTTTGTCAAATATGTGAAATTTGTTTATTAAGACAATGCTTGTCAAACATTTCCGCCCATGAAACTTGAAAGCAGAAAATGTTTCTGAAATTTTTCATGATCATTGCTTCGCGAAGTTAATGTCGAAAAATGCTTTGCAACGTGGTTCAACATTTCTTGAAGCAAATCTAAAACCAACAAAACCAACAAACCAACAATGACGACCAACAATATTTGAGTGTTTGACCAGGGCATAAGACATGTGCTATATATTTACCCTTTGGTATTCAACTGCTTCTTGCGTATCTTCCATTATTTTCTCTACATCTTCCAGCGTCATCATCTAAAAAATGCCAGTTAATAAGAAACGCTGTATGATGCATGCATTAAAATGCGCTGCATTTGCTAAAAATTATAAAATACCCTTTAATTTTACAGTAACAAGAAGGGGGTAAGAATTCATCATCATTAAACCATGCACCTATTGCATTGCCATGCAATAGGTGCACCCATTTATTGACATCCTTCCTCCATTCATTTCTATCTGCTGCCCTTCTACACAGGCCACTTAAACTCTCATTTGACCATGTCTTCATATCATCGATCCAGTTCCTCCCAGGTCTTCCAACTTTTCTACAACCGTCAACGTTACCCTGAATTAGAATTTTTGTCATTCGTCCAGCTCTTATATGATGCCAAAAGAATTTCATCTTTCTTTTCTTTATTGTTGCCATTAACCTTTCTGAATGCATTGCTTTCTTCTGTTTCCAAGTTATACCAAGTAGCCTTCTACAAGTCTTCATTTCAAAGCTTCTAACTTTTTTCCGAACTGAGCTAATGAAAAGTCTTTGCCATAACTCGGTTCATTTTTTAAAGCAAATCTTTCTGTTACGTTTCACAGAGCTCGGCTTTTTTTACCAAATCTGCAAGAAGCCAATAATTACTAATTTAAATGTACACAAGCTGTGCACGTTTATCGAAAATATATCGAGAACTGGTCCATTCTTGGACTTGACCATCTTTTAGAGTTAGGAAATGTGTACGAGTAAACAGGTTCAGAAAATCTTTCGGGCATTTTCTGTACAAGTACAGGATGCAAACATTTTTGGGGACAGAACAGAGCAAACACATTCATACTTATCAAGGCTGTTTCTGACACCGTATTAAGTCTATTAGGCATGTCAATCACCACTAATGAGAACAAGTCTGATATCTGTCGGGGTAACATTTCAGGAGACCTTTGTCTCCGATCAGAAAGACTCGCCACTAGATATAAGATTGAGACATATCAATCAAGAATCACCCCATTTAGAAGACAATGAGAAATTTCGTTCTTCTGTTCGTTGCGTTGGTCGATCGAAAAGATGTAAAAAAAAAAACACTGACCAGATCTGCTGGGAAACCCTTCATCGGTCCAGTAACAGTATGGGCGAAAGGTATTTGGGAAATTTGTACGAGCAAATGGATTCGGAAAGAATTTCGTGAAATTCTTTTGGGCATTTTCTGAATAGCTACACGAGGTAATAGAGTAAACATGTTCGTACTTATCAAGACTGTTTCTGCAGCGTATAAGACATTATGATTACCGCTGCAGGATAACGTTTTGGGAGAGCTTCGTCTCCTTTCATGGGACAAAGAGAAATGTGGTTCTTCTATTAATTGCGTTGGTCAGATAAAAAAGGATCGAAAATCACTGAAACCGGACCTGAAGAGAAGCTTGAGTTCTTTTGGCGCATCATCAGTCTCAAATAGAATCGAAATATTAAATTGGCGAAATTTATTTGAGAGCCATTTGCCTCTCGAATCGAGCAGTTTCGGGTGTCAATTATGAATGTGAAAGGATAATGCAACGAAACAACTCATCTCCTCGAAATTTCACGAACAGTAGGCCTTTGGAAAGGACGCATTCCATGTTATAGAAGACATATAGAACCAGACAGCCTCAGATGTAAGAGATCCTGAACGGAAGGAATCTACATAAGAAAATGAAGTGAAATTACAAGGAAACATTTACCTTGTGCAACTCGGTGAGACAATCATTTCCACGTTTCAGACCTTCAACAACCTTTGTCTGAACTTGAGCGAATTCGATTTCATGAACCTGAAATTCAAGTATATACATACATAAATATAAGACAATACACATACAGCCTGGCGCAAACCGTGCCAGCATGTTGGCCAACAATCAACCTCGACGCCAACAATTGTTGGCCACCATGTTGGCACAAGATTTTCAATTCCATTTCGGCCGTTATTTCGAAACCCTTGAAACGAGAAATAGATTTAGCTGGTGGTTTGAGTTGGACCACGAGTTTTTCCCTCTTCTTCGTCAACAAAAAGAGCGAGCAATGAAAAACCGGCTGCTGCCTTTTCGACCATGTTTGCAAAAGATCATTTGTAGATGACGTCAGCAATCCAAAACTTCTAACATGTTGTGATGCCTATTCTCAGCAAACATGTTGGCTAACAATGCTGGTACGGTTGGCACCTCTTCAAGACTTTGATTTTCTAAAACATTCAGCTATGCCCTGGCCAAACGTTTGAACATTGTTCGTCAAACATTTGAAATTGCTCGTCAAACAATGTTTGGACGCTTGGCACGCCACAAAACATTGCTTGAGAAGGATAAATAAGCAAACCTTTTTGTTGGATTCAAGCAAAATGTTTGACAAGCATTATTTTGCGACGTTGTCAAACGATAAAACATTTGGTTTGACAAGCAAATTTTGAAATTTTGGACTTTTCTGAAAGTCTGAAATTCCTTCTACTGCTGTCGAAGCTTTAAACTAGACACGTTTAATGCGAGGTTTAGTGCATTAGAGACCATTATTTATGACCAGGGTGGGCGCTGAAGAGAAAATCGTGGGGTTACAAAAGGGTCTTAGTTGTAATGGGTGGGGTAATCAGAAATATCTTGAGCAGAACGGCATATTTTGTTGCAAAACCAGATTCATTTACACTATTGATACTAAAACAAACACTCAGTCAAATTTCCACACTTCTGGCATTGAAAGAATTTATTGCCCTTTATAATTCCAAGATAGTTGCAAGGGTAGGGTAATTTTTTCTGCATTTAAGTTGTGGGGTAAATAAAAGTTTGTTCCAAAACTTGATGGGGTAATTTTTTTGATGGTGCAAAATATTTTCTCCAACAGTTTAACTTTATGAAAATTTCATATTAAGTACCCCACTGACTGGAACATCGCTCGCATCGCCTTCTGGTCGATGATTTTCAAATATGTTAAATATTATACCCCTCATGTCGGTACGCTTTTATTACTTACCAATTTATCAAGTGATTCAAGTTGGTCATCAGTCTTTGTTAAAAGCGACTCTTGATATCTTTTCTTCTTCAGCAGTAATTTTGCTTTGCTAAAAAACAAAGAAAAGTGGTACTTTTAAAGTTTGTCTTCTCATAGATATTTCAGGCAAAGCAAAATGGAAGATTTATTGCTTTGGAAGAAAATGACGAGAAGTTTCATCTTTTAAAACAACCGATAACATAATCGTCAATTAAAAATCACAATATTTCGCCATACAACCGTGAGATACTTTCAGGTAAATAGGGTTCAGGTCAGAGACGCTCGAGGCCCGTGGGAATTTAGTAAGATAAAGCCTTTATAAATGGACGGCGAAGAGAAGTGAGTTCTACAGGGGAACGGGGCTTGGAGTAGTGGGGAAATTTTTGAAAACATGTCCTTTAGCACCTTGAAAAATGCACGCTACCAGTCCGCTGGTTAATGATTGTTAGATGGCCTTAGGAAGACTTTAAGCATAGCATGGCCAAAAAACACATCGCAAGAAAATTTTTCAGAGGCCCCTTATCGTTTGGGGGCATTAAACAAAAGGAACTAAAGGAACCGTAACTGTGTAACGCTACTGGTTCAGGTAAACATAATTATTGCTGTTATTATATCTCAACTCTGAGATTTTGCTATGCTTCCCCAACAGCCAACATTAAGATTTATTTTCAATTTTTCAATGGAACAGTTAGCCTGGCTTTTAGTCAACATCAAGAGCATTCTCAAGTTTAATCATTTGCAGGGTGAAGTATTTCATCGCAAGTCTGTTCGTTTGAATTTTCAAAACTTTACAAGTTTACAAGATTCTTGTCGGCTCATTTGTCTGGGGAGCCGACAAGTTTCTTATAAACCATTATCTTATACAGTAGCTAAAGCACTGCTTCACTCAATCTGATTCCAATGTTAGTGTTCTGTACAAGCGTGTTCACAGTTCTGAACTCTGTTTTGCGCATTGTCGAAAACTTCAATGAATGAATTGTACCACCTTCTCAGAATACAACAAAACACCATGAAAGTCAACCTGAAAACTCGAGTCTTATTTTGTCAATGAATGATTTTTAAATTTGCTCATTGCTACTACCACCTGTCTCAATTTAAAAACTGTTTGACAACGATGATAACAGCATAACAGTGACAGCTGATGGCCTAGATCGATTGAATGCTTGCCTACAAAGCGTTATGCTTCAAATAGTTGTTGCATATTGAAAAATTTTAAACGCATTCATATGAACTAATGGACAACGCCCAAACCCATTCGGTTTTTTTCTTCTTAGACTTAGAAACTCTTTATTAAAATTTGGATGCTCAGATGACGAAAAGTTAGCAGAAAAAACCAGTGCTGGAAAAACAGATTCAGACATTCATACCCGGGGAACACTTTATTGTTCAAAATACTAGAAGTGCCCTCCAGGTTTTCCTAACTTACCAATATCTATCGTCAATTTTGTTCCCCGTGTGCAACCGTTTATAGAAAACAAAGGAATTTTTACGCCTTTGCAGCATTATCTCAAATATAGTTAGTACCCAATGAATTTGAAAAGCAATCTATGTCTTAATATAATTATAGATCATATTGCCCATGTGTAGAGATTCTTTACGAAAACCCATATGTAGGGAAATTGTCTCTCGAAAAGTAACCCATTTGGGCGGCTCGTCCAGTATATTGAACAATGGAAGTACCACCCGGCATATTCATATTTAGTCCACCAGAAACTTGATCGAGTTCCGCCACACTGCTTTACTCTAAGGAGTTCGTAAAACCATAGGTACCACACAGAGACCTCGGGTACTACATCAGTCCGTTAGCCCACTCATCCCTCAACCCAAACGTATATTTAAGAGATTCTTAAGGCAAAGTGGCACTCAAAATGTGAAAGGGTCAAAATGTGAAAACAGTTTAGCAACTTTGACCATCAACCCGGGTTTCCCTGAGCATGTGCCTTAATGTTCATGCAACTATTTGCAGTTAATTTCAAGTTGTTTGGCGTGTTAATGAGTTATAACAGAGTTTGGTGTTTTCTTAGCTGTTCAAATCATAATTAGTAACGTAAACATGAACGGTTGGGCAAGCAACAAGAACCTGTAGGCAAGTCAAAAACCAAAGCATGTAGCTAGGTTAATGAGATACCATCACTGAACCTATTGAAAAGTCCCCGGGGGGCTAAAGGATGGCTGGGGATGTGCCGCCCAGATTTTGGAAACCCACACACTTATAGGTAAGGTGAAGGTGAAATGGAGTTTTAGAGCCAGTTGCTAGGATCTCTGTAGTAGATTAACTAATCGAGGCCTAGACCCTGCCTGTGACGCTACCGTGGCTGGGCTCGAACCCTGACCACACTGAGCTTCTGACACCACGAGTCGACTGGATTACACCACGACGCCACAGCACCTTCAATTTACACCAATGCAGAAGCAGACCCTATATTATGAGTAAAACAAAAACGGAATATAGGAGTAATAAGACTTTCTAGTCCTGATTACTGCTTGCAATTGTACTACAAACATCTTCAACGCGATTTTAACACTTCTCTGACTGAAATGAAGTTTAATTTCTGGGATGTTCTCAATTTCCCACCCTCTTTTATGGAGTTTTTGTTAAAATCATACTCATGTTTAGAGAATTTCAGGGCCAAAACCCACCCATATGGGCGGCACATGCCCGTACCCAAATTATATTAAGTACCTTTTTGGGTGAAAAGCCAAGCAAATTCTGGCTTTCGTAAGAAAGTTCAGACTTAAGTTCCCATGCCGTTCGTTGTTGTAAGATGATGATCAATGTTTCGAATCTTTATTCAAACGCCTTATCGTTGATGAAATAGGCTTATAATACAACATAGGTAGGATCAAGGGTGATCACGAACGAGCGAAAATTGGAATTAGCAAAAAAATTTATCGTGTGCGCAAAGCTAATCCATGATTTTAAGAATTGAACTGTACAGCTGGACAAGCCTTAGAGGGATTCTCAACTTCCCTTAGACGACTTAGGCTTAAAACATGTGTCACGATAATCAGAACCCTAAATTCAGGATAATGCAGTATTGTATTGTGGGATCGTAGGATTGTGTACGTCGGATTGCACATTTGTCATTCGCAAGTTTAGGCACCCTGGGAGACACACGGAATACAATGTTGCCTGCAACATGTCCCCTAGTTTAGCCACAGCTTCAGAATTTAGTATTGCTGACATTTGTGCTTTTGGCTTTAAGTCCCAACCCTAGGGTGCGCAATTCATAAGGTATAGTGGCCTTGACTTCTGTTACTTAGTGATTCGGTAAAACGAGGAATCCATTTCAGATTAAACAAACCACAGGAAAACGCTGGTTTCCTTATAATTGCGACGATTGCAGGATCACAGCTAAATTTCCCCATTTCCAAAATATGGCGAATTTCGGTCTCTGGTCTTTTTCCGGTTAAGATGAGTATCTGGATCATCTGATAAAATCATTCGATAATAGTAAGGCCCTAATTGTATTCCGCTTGCTTCCTAATTGGCTAAACATGCGAGTTGCAAATTAGCAACATGTCCAATGAGTCGCAGAGACAAGAAATGTGTTTCTGTTGTCTCCCAGAAATATTTGCGTGTCTCTGGTTACAAATTTTGCCACACACTACAAAGTTTTTAAGGTGACTAAACTTGGAGACATCAAGGGGACATGTCTGAGGAGACATATCCCTTCATTCGTTGCTGTTTGCCTTTAAATCATCTCACTGCAATTTTTGTCAACAAAGATGATCAATTTGACCCCAATTTGACTTGCTGATACTGTTAATTAATTAATATACAATTCTTCCTTTGTTTGTTAGTTTGTTATTACTTTTAATTTTTAATTTGAATTTTTTTCTTAACTTGTATTTTAATTTTCGACCATGTATCCAATGATATAGTGTCATAATAATAATAAAAAAAAAAAAGACCTGACAATCAATAATAATCATAATAATATTAACATTAATCAATTTGACCTGAGATAAGAAACTCTCAATCCTAAAAAATCTTAGAATCTTAATTTTATTTCCAGAGAAATGAAACTTTGCTTACTCTTTTTTTCCTTCTTTAAGTAATTCTTTTGCAACAATTCTTTCTTTTTCTAAATTCAATGTAATCTGAAAAAGCAAACAAATTATAACTAATAATGAAGCAACGTAATTAGTGAATAAACCTAAAGGCAAAGACATATGGAAGAGTTAAGTGTAGGTACTAGATTTCCCCTCCAGGGGCACTTGAAAAATTTGCAAGGGATGAACTGCCCAAGCATAAAAAACATACCCAACTTTATCGTAAATGCTCTAATAAAGCACAATAATAAATAACATACCCAGCCTCTATTAATGCCCATCTCTAATAAACGCCTCCTTCTTCAGTCATAAATGGGCATTTATTAGAGTTTTCCTCGATCAAGCAATTTAAAGGAAAATAGGAAAATAAAGGCAAGGGTTCTAGACTTTCTATCATATTTCAGACAAGCAAAATGATAAAAATGAAGGAAATATCCAATAATTAATTCAAACCGACTTGAAGACAACTTTATTTACATACTATAGACAATTTTGAAAGTCTATTTGTGATGAATTTATGATGAAAATCTAGGTGTGTCAGCAAATAAATTAATCCAACTTCTTAGCAATCAAACAAATGCTTCTCTATCAAACACCCATCTCCAATTAGCGCCCCTCCTTAAAATCTCAAAAATTAAATAAATGCCTGAGGTGTTTATGTGCATGCATTTACGGTATAAAAAAATTTTGGACAATGTATACCTGAGACTTTATATCAATTTTTTCAAAATTCACAACTGACCATGCAGTCAACTAACCTTTTTCTGGTACTGCTTTAGCTTATCCCTCTGTTGCTTTAGGGACTGAAATAGAAAAAAAACACAATTTTAAAAATCATAACGGACAGTTAAACTAACCCAGTATATTACAGTTTGTCAATCAAAGAAAGTACAAAAAGAAGCTGAAGCTGCTGTGACGTGGTGGTGTAATCCAGCTGACTCGTGGCCTCAGAAGCTCAGTGTGATCAGAGTCTAGCCACGGGAGTGTCAGGTCAAGGTCTCGATTAGATGAAAAGAACATTGGGCAAAATGGATGTTAGGCAAATAAGGCATAGCTAACTGATATCAGCCACCAAGATGGGCTAAAATGTTTGGCCTCCACATGGAAGATCTTCTGTGTGATGTTTTAAATAAAAACAAAACACCTTTTTATTCATAAAAGTAGGTTGTCTTTTATGTGCAATTTTAAAAAAATCCAGTCTGGCTGCCATTGCCATGGAGTTTTTGAGACGTTTTGGGCCAACCTCCAATTCGTCCAACAACCACTTCAGGCAACCTTGTTGGACAGATCAGCTAACCTCAGTGGACTGTTCAGCCAATGATGATGGTTGATGCAAAATAATAGTAAACAAAATAGTTAGGAACCCTATCAAACAAAACCTCAAAAGTGAACTCCCTGAGTGTGGTTTTGAGGGGCAACCGCTGAATAACCTCGCAAAAGCAATGAAACTGTTCTTTTTTTCAGAGATCACTCGAGATCACTGCAATAAAACTGAGTTGATGATGTGTTATGATGATGCCCCTACTTTCATTTTCTTATTTTATTGTGCATTTTGATTTGGCATTTTCTTTCTTTCAATGAGACTTCAAAACTCGAAGTTATTTCCTGATTGCTATTTTTCATACTTACAAGCACCGCTCTGTCCTGTTCAGTTATTTTCTGAGAAGGCTTTGGCTGTGGTTTTCTCGAAAATAGTCCACCCATTTCTTTTCTTGAACAACAGGAATGAAAAAGATATTAATTTCGGATGATTTTGTTTTAGCCTCTACTTGAAGAAGAGATCAAAACAGAAAAGTAAACTTTTCTCGCACTTTCTTCTCACATGAATGATTATCGGTAATGGCGACAACTGATCTCTAAAAATAGAGGACACCCCAGAAAGGGGGCATTGGACCCAATGATAAAAAAGGATTTTGATTGTCACTCACCAACGATATTCGGATTTTCCCCTACAAAAATTTTCAGTTTTTACAACTTAGAGGAGGGCTTTGAGGGGTATATCAAAATCCGAAAACACGGACCCAAAACCCGAGCTAAAATATGGCAAAACCCGTTGCCCGTTAAATATACTGGACCCGAAAACCCGCACGATTTTATTGTAAAACCCGAAAATCCGAGGGCGAAATCGACCAAACACGCAACACTTGAAATCCCAAAGCCCCTTCAACTTAGTTTTATAGTTATAAATATTGTTTCGAAGAAAAGAACTTACAACACCCTGTCCACCAGATCAAGGATGCTTGTATCAACACAGGCCAACAAAATGAAAAAATTGTTCAGAAAAGACATCCCGCAAGCTGATTGGTGTTTAAAAAGAATGCTTCGCTTCGTTTTCTGATTGGTGCATCTCGATTCGCATCAGGATATGAATTCTGCCTTGGTCAATTGTTTTGGTCTGTTTCTGACGTTTATGAAGAAGCTTCTTAAATTATGCCCAAAAATGTTGCAAAAACTGCTCAAAGGCTTTAGAGAAAAAAGTTAAATATCCAAGTGTCCTATATGAAACCTCGACTCTCGAATGGCAACTTCAGAAATTCAAAACTTTGGCTCGAGGAACTTGGTCTAATTTGTTTGATAAAAAAAATAATTTATTCCGAGTAAAAGTTGGGAAAATGGTGCCAAAACATCAATGCAAATTCCAGACTTCAAAAATAACCTGACAAAATTTAATACGCGCATTTTGAAAGCAGATCAAAGGAATAAAAACTGAAATTCAGATTTAAGAAATTGTCTTCAAAAATAAATGACGAATGCATATTTAGAAATTTACAATTACACATACTTATCACAAATAGTTGATAACTCCGCAAGCTTAGCATTTGGAACATAAACAAGACAGTGGCATTTTTTAAGACTAAAGTGTTACTTTACATATTAATTAATGCAATTATCCATCTATCTTGCTTATGTTGGTAATACAAAATTAGCCCAAAAAGATGCAAAATTAACAACTATTTATGGCAAGAAAGGGCGAGGACTTCACGTTCGAAACTGAAAAGAGCATTGTCACTAAAACAGTGTTCATAGCTTAGAAGCATTTCCTGTGGACAATGGATGGGCCAGATTCATCGTATTCTTGTTTGGAGATCCACATCTGTTGGAAGGTGGAGAGAGAGGCCAAGATTGATCCTCCGATCCATACGGAGTATTTCCTCTCGGGAGGAGCGATGATCTTGATCTTCATGGTTGATGGTGCAAGAGCAGCAATTTCCTTTTGCATTCTGTCTGCAATTCCTGGGAACATGGTCGTACCTCCGGACAAGACGGTGTTGGCGTACAAGTCCTTTCTGATGTCGACATCACACTTCATGATGGAGTTGTAGGTGGTCTCGTGGATTCCAGAAGACTCCATACCAATGAATGAAGGCTGGAAGAGAGTCTCTGGGCATCTGAATCGCTCGTTGCCAATGGTGATGACCTGTCCATCAGGCAATTCGTAGCTCTTCTCCAAGCTGGAGCTGCTTGATGCAGTTTGCATTTCTTGTTCGAAGTCGAGAGCAACATAGCAGAGCTTCTCCTTGATGTCACGGACAATTTCACGTTCAGCAGTGGTGGTGAATGAATATCCTCTCTCGGTCAGGATTTTCATCAAGTAGTCGGTCAAATCACGTCCGGCCAAATCCAGACGGATGATGGCGTGGGGAAGGGCGTAACCTTCATAGATGGGTACAGTGTGACTGACACCATCACCAGAGTCGAGGACAATACCAGTGGTACGACCGGATGCATACAGAGACAACACAGCCTGAATAGCGACGTACATAGCAGGGCTGTTGAAGGTTTCGAACATGATCTACGATGAAAAAATATCAATCAATTATTATTTGCCAATCAGTAAACAAACAAGACAACAAAAAATTCATTCAAAATAAATTCCTTTCTGAAAACAGACCACACCTCTTTCATAAATTGGGCAAGATAAAAGGAAACGAGATGGGCGTGTGTTTTGGGATGGGTGGGCCTAAAATTTACCATTTTATCAATTGAAAATTTCATTTAAAAGAGAATGAAAATTCTTACGATATGAATTTAGTTTAATTGCTTGTTTGCCTTTCTAAACATTGGAAAATATCAGCTTGAAGTTTTAAGAACCCGGAAACCGTTTAGGCCAAAAACTCAATTTTGGGCGTTGTCAAACCTGACATTGAAATTGAAAAAAGTTCGTTTTAAGTCGACTACTAACCTGTGTCATTTTTTCTCTGTTTGCTTTTGGATTCAGTGGAGCTTCTGTGAGGAGAACAGGGTGCTCTTCTGGTGCAACTCGAAGTTCATTGTAGAAAGTGTGATGCCAGATCTGTTGGAAGAGAAAAACAACTTTTTAGAAAAGGCCCATGTCAAATTTTACTGTTCAAGAAGGAAATATCCAAAAACTTTATAGCAAACAAACATTGAAATACAAACCTTTTCCATATCATCCCAGTTTGTGACGATTCCATGTTCGATGGGGTATTTCAGTGTAAGAATACCTCTTTGCTTTGAGCTTCATCTCCAACGTACGAGTCCTTTTGACCCATACCAACCATCACACCTTGATGTCTTGGTCTTCCAACAATCGAGGGAAAGACGGCTCTTGGAGCATCATCTCCGGCGAAACCAGCTTTGCACATACCAGATCCATTGTCAATGACAAGTGCTGCAACATCTTCATCACCCATTTTGAAAGTTTTTAGGTTTGATAAAACACAAGAATTGCTCTACAGTTGCAAACGTCCTTCCTCGGTGAAGTTTCACTTCGAATAGGATGATCAAACTTTGTCTTTCCTCGATATCTATAGCCAAGCCATGTGACAGAGTCACTGCCTAACACACCAAATAAGGCAATATCCGGTATGGTGAACGTTTGCTTGTTTATGCACTGTGTTCGCCTTCCAAACAAGGACATAACGGTCGCCTTGTGTGTTTCACTGGTGATGAATGAGTGATTGATAATCCCCCTAAAATGGATTCCAGAGCTCTGATTGGTCAGATTGCAACTTGACTGTATGTGATTGGCTAGATTTGACAAAGAAGTCTATTCTGAATCGAGACATTGGTGAAAGCCCTTCCTCGTTTGTTGTGGCATCCCCTTCCCTCTTGTCTCCACCTGCCCATGTCTGGTCAAACTCAACTAAAAACTTCACGGAACAAGGAAATAGAAATAAAATTAATACTGTATTTGAAGCTTCATCAAATAAAATTTAACTGCTGAAACTCAATAAATGTTTGTGAAATTCCAGGATCACAATTCTGTCTATTGCAGCATCAATTTTAGCATATTTTTTCAATGGGCCTAAACTACAAAATCTTATCGTGTGTGAGAGGCGTATAAAATTTTAATTTTTTAAGACTTCACGGCTAGCCGTACCCCGCAAAGCTCCAAAGAATTTGGTTTGTTTTGAGGATCAGCGGGAGGATTCCAGGGCAGATTTCAGTTATAATTTGACAATGAGAAAACCTCAAAAAGAAAGCCAAGAATGAACGAGATTGAAATATCTGAAACTGGGTGTGAAAGTTGTGATTGCAAATTTTCCGTGCATTTATTAGGTTTTCTCCGATTTGTATCATGGCAGAAGACTATGGGGAATGCAGGACTTTCGGATTTTATTGACTTTTTAGTTGAATCACCTTCCCTTTTTCTCTGAGAACATCAGAGCAATTTCAACACGTAAACATTACTATCAACCGCAAAGAAGAGGTGTGGCTAGGCCCTTCTTTTCGATGGGCCTGACCTGTTCTGTTGTGTTTATTATTGACTGAAAAGAATGTTGACATATTGTGTTTTCATTGTGTATGCTTTTGTTTGTCATTATTCATCCAACCTTTGGCCCTGTCTTCTGTATTTTCTACATATTTGGTATGACGAGGAAAAGTTGAGTCAGAAGAATAGGGACATGTGTCTTATCAAAGAACAGAAGTTTTCAAACGTAGGCTTTTTCCTTATACAGTATGAAATTTTTAGATCAGGGATTTCCCACTTTGTTTCTGCTGCTTTGCATAATTTTCAACTTTCAATCCTGCAGGAAATTTCTCTGCATAAAAAATTATTATCATTGGGGTTTGCCTCTCTGTTTCTTAAGTTTAGCTAGAATAATTCATGTATTTTCAAGAATTTTTCAACAAAAAAATTGCAGGTATCTTGGTCAATGGGTTATTATACTTTACATAGAGTTATTTTGTTATTTTATTTTAGGGTTATAAAATCCATTTATCGATTGATTTGAACGAGGGGCAATTCATTCCTCAAAAAGGTGTACGAGATTTCTATGAAAACAAAAGGATTTCTGTGAAAACAATAGGTTTTCTAGCAAAGGTGTACGAGATTTCAAGCAGTGAGTCGCCCCTCGGATAAGAACAGGCAAAACACGAAAAATAAAAAATATTTTGCAAACTGAGGTGACAAGTTTCTTGCCTAAAAATAAAAAATTTTCCAGTGCTCTAGTTGCTTGAAATTTCTGGCCATTCGAGCATCTGGGTTTCTTACTCGTAGCTTAATTAAAAAAAGTAAATTAGTTCAACACGAGTAAGAGGGCCTAAGAGTTAGAATTTAAGAAACTTGTAGAACCAGACCCCGAGCTAGGGGCTTTTGTTATAAGAAACCTAGCTCGGAGCCTGTTTCTAAAAAGTTTCTAAAAAGTTTCTTAAATTCTTACTGTATTTTATCACTAAAAGTTTCATTGAAATAAGATTCAAAATCAAAGGAATTTTTTTTGAACAGAACTTGAATCTATGCTCGGAATGTATGTACCTTATCGTAAATTACCTTGTTACACGTTTTTTTTTTATAAGGAACCTTTGGTCTGAGTTGAGGCTGGAGTTCCTTAAATTTCCAACAAAATGAGGCTGAAAGTTCCTTATACTGTTCCTTGTCGTTGGATATGTATAAATTCTAATTTTTACAGCAAATTCATAGAAACTTTTCTTCATTTCTAACTTTAAGTATAAATGGAGCCTTTTGGGGAAGAGCGATGGGAAATATATTGTACTTCTGTTCCTTTTCGTACAAATCGTCTTGTTCCTTAAAAAAGAGTTTCTTAGTTTTTCATCCGAGCCTCGACAGTTCCTTAAAGTTCCTTAATTTTTTGGGAATTTTCAGCCTCGAGTTCCTTATAAAGGTGTTCCTTATAAAAAAACGTGTACACTGCCCTACTGTAATAAAAAATTAAATTATTTAATAAATCATTTACGTAAATAAACGTCATTCGCATGCTGACGTCAGTACCTTCGAAAATTGCAGCGTCTTACCGGCTATCTGTAAAACATGGAATATGGAATGGAATGATAGAATTGAATGGAAAGATGGAATGGGATGATGGAATGGAATGGAATGATGGAATGGAATGATGGAATGGAATGGAATGGAATTGTATGTTTTAAAATTGAAAACTGCTTATTTCCTGAAAATTATTTCGAATCTGCTTATTCTTTGCTCATTTGAATAATGGAATAATTGAATGGAATTACAAGTTGGCATGCCGGACTAATAATTTATCGAAAATCCACAATTGTGGAAATTACAGTATATGCTAGAGAGCGTGCACTTCAGTTGCAAAATCTAAGCAACTAGTGAACTAAAGATTTTACTATAATTAACGCGTGCATAGAACAAAACAACTAGACAACATAATTACTACTGTATGATAATGCAACAATCATAAGTTTAGAAACAACAATCAAGAAAAAATCCCAGTGACTTGCCACAAGGAGGAATGTAAATCAATAAAAATCTGACACTCCTCAGAGTCGACGTCATAAACAAACCGAAACAATACACTGAGGCAATTGACTTACAGCAGTATAAATCCCACCCAATTGTTTGGGTCTGTTTCTGGCTTCTTGTGACATTTATACTGACATATGGAAAAATCAGACCCTAGGACCTACTGGACCTCCACAGTACCGGACCTTGTATGTTCAAAGATATTTCAGCAATTGCGCGCAATTCAAAAGATTTATGGCAATATGTAGCGTTTTAGAACTTTTATCTGATTTGTCAGCAAATCATTGCTGTCTTTACTTAATAAGCACAATTGTGATGGTAATGATGACACAAGATTTCTTGCAACATAGAAGCAAGGGTATTTCACTCTTCAAAAAACATACACTGTTTTTACAAAGCAACTGGCCAATAAGCCACTAGGGCTGAAATTTTGCGAAGCTTTTGGTTTAGATCGCTTTCTTTATAAAGTACATCGTTACAAAGTTGTCAATTACATTGAAAAGAAAGAAAAGAGCCAAAATAAGAGTCAGGAATTTTTTTTGGGGGGTTCCACGTACCAGTCATTCTGTGAGCAATGAAATACTAGATATTTTAAGCAACTTAAGGGCTGGACCAAAAGTCCAGCTGATTATTAAAAAACGTGTATGAGATTTCATATAAAAAAGGATTTCCAAGGGATTTCCGTGAAAACAATAGGATTTGAGCAAGGGTGTACGAGATTTTGAAGGAGTGAATCGCCCCTCGTATAGAAGGAAGCGATCACGAAGACAACACAACAGTATACTGATAATCTGACATTGTCAGGTTGTAGAGCAAAGAATGTAATATTAACAATTTAAAGTTGTCTCAAACATAATAATCTATAAAAAATTAAAAATCATTATTAGACATATTATAAACTTAAAACTTATGAAAATTATCAACAAAAGACGAATTTTAACATGCAAGAATTAAATCAGGAAAAGCGGCCAATAGATAACAATTATTACATACTGCTCAACGCTAATTGTCTTTCCTTTAAAAGGCGAGGCCCCCGAGGTCGCAATTGCAGCTATGTAGGTCTTCGTCAGTCGATTTCCTAGCCCGAGTTTCTCAGTTCTTTCTCACAATTAAATTTTGGCTCATTTGGAGCATTGAAAGCAGGGCAAGGAGCCCAGAGGCAAAAAAATAAGACTGGTGGAGCCCCGTGTTTGCTATAAACATTTCCTTGAGACCAAGAGAGCCAGCCCAAGAGCCAAAAAACTTCTTGGGAGCCCTAAAAGCGTACGAAATTTTTGTTGAACAAAGCCAATCAGTTGATATCTTTGAACTTCAACATTCAACATTCGGTCAGTAGGTCGTAAATATACTGTACATTACACGTTCTCATTAAACAATCCTATTTGTAACAAGCAGGATATAGTCTTATAGATCACTTAGCGAAAGATTCAAGGAAGTTACAAGCCGAAGACAGAAACTGTTGCAAAATCTTTAACAACAAATGCAGCCCAGAATTTAGCTGCAGTTCCCTGGTAGCCAAGAGAAACATTTGAAACTAGATATTAAGAGTCTTAACTGGGCGAAAATTGGGGCTGGGATGAATCGGTAGTGTTACCACCCCAGATAAAGTATGTGCAGTACAGCGGTGGTTGTCAGTACAGCGGTGGTTGTGCAGTACAGCGGTGGTTGTGCAGTACTACAGCGGTAGTTGTACAATACAGCGGGGGATATTATAAGTACAGCGAAAGGATATTATCAGTACAGCGGAGGGATATCATCAGTACCGCGGAGGGATACCATGAGTACAGTGGTGGATGTTCAGTACAGCAGTGGGATGAAATCCCTCCTCTGTACTGCACAACCACCGCTGTACTGCACATACGTGGTTACGTAAGATCATACAACCTCTAATTTATACACAAATAGGTACAGTAGCACTGTAAACACATTAAATTCTACCTAAAATTAGCTAAGTTACCGTACCGTTACCTAAAGTAAAAAAAACAAAACACTATATTTCATAAGAATATATTAATAATACTAAGAAAAATCTTTAAATAATATGGGCTAGTTATTCTAACGCATTATCTCCAACAAGCACCGTGGGTGCCCATTTAAATTACTATGGGGACTTGTGTTCGGGAGAGGCATCCTAAAGAGGACTAGCCTGCGTGCAGACTGAAACCTCTACGGAGGAGGTAAAAGAACCTCCTTCGTAGAGGTTTGAGTCTGCAAGAAGGCTAAAAGAGAACGGAAATCTACAAATATTAAAATCCACAAATAAATGATACGTTATTCACTTTTAATAGTAGTTACCAGCCTCGGCTATTCATAAAAAATCTCAGTAGAGCCAGGTTGTGCTAAGTAGGGATGCTCAGCGAAGACAGGGCACCAATTAGTGACAATATGGCAAAAAGTAATGCAATATCTAATATCTCATTTAACAGTCACGATAGAAGTTTGGGAACGGTGCTTAGAGGTTACAGCTAATTCACTTCAATGCAAAGATAAGCAAGATATATTGTTTATCTTATCATTTTCCAAGAAACAATTATGATCCTTGGAGAAGATGAGTTGCCTTCTTCTTACGTGCTTGTAGCATTTCATAGAAGGGATCTCTCGTAATGCTATTTCTGAAAATATGAAAATAGCTCATATAAATGGCTAATTGAATGCATTGAAAGACGAAGCAAGTTGAAGTTGAGATTGCATGAAGGAGCCCCTCGAAAGATGAGGTCCCGTATTGTAGCTGGGGAAGCAATACAGTCATACATTGGCAAAAGTAGTAACTGAGAGGGGGTTACAGAGAGTTTGATATTTCTGCAACATATTGGAAAAGAAGGGTCCAGTGTACATTAGGATATAAAAAACTTTTCTTCCGAAAATAACCTTTGACTGTCCGAGAAACTAGAAAATTACAGTAGAAGACGTAAGAGAATTAGGAGGCCATGACAAAAGAAATTTTACTTCATAGAATTACAACAGAATTATAGCTTGAGAAGACTAATGCTATTCAACAAAAAACTTGATTTTCAATTTTGATGAAAACCGATGGTACTCACTTAATGTCTGTTATCCAGTTATCTCGTTCCTGTGCAGATGATGCACATATTCTGTAAATGTCATGATGACCTAAAACGTAAAGTGGCTAAAAAATTCAAAATGTAAATTAAAGGCAAGGAAGGCATAGATAGGTGGTAATGTAAAGCAAACTAAAAAATGTTAAGAGAAGCAAAGAAATTCAACGTGAAGCAAATCTGAGTTAAGCAACAGTAAATTGAAAATTTGGTGAAAATTGAGAAAAAGTTAAGAAAAAGTGCAAAATTATGAGTTTAAAATCAATGCAAGTTGGACAAGTAACGTTTGGTAAAGCGTGATAAATTCGTGAAGGTTAGTTAATGATGTAGCAACGTGCAGCATGTTTCGAAATATAAAATACAGGAAAGCCAAGCAAGAAAAAAAGATAATTAAAATAGAGTGAATTCAGTAGAAAATTACAGACAGAAGTAAAATTGATAAGCACGGTACTGTAAAATTTGATCAGTTTGGATACGATGGATCAACGGCATAGGAAGTTAAACCTTTAGTAGATTTAGAAGAAGGTAGATTTAAAAGAAGTAGATTTACGTGGCATCATGCAACTGTAATTATATCTATACCTGTGACAACTTTTCCATCTGAGTCGGTTTTGCATGCCTTGATAACTGAACCACTATTTGGAGCATATATTTCGAAACAGAACTACACAGAAAAATGTAGGGTGAGAGTCAAATCATATTTGTAACTTTAAAAAGGTGAAGAATGCGAAAATGTTGGTTCTCATGCAAAATTTATCCAAACCAATGTTTATAGGCATAAAACTTATGATATCTTTTTGAAAACAACGATAAATAGGCCTGGAAGTATCCAAAATAACAGAAGACTTAAACGCCTTGGCCAAACGATCAAACATTGTTTGTCAAACATTCGAAATTGGTTCGTCGAGAAATGCTTGATCGTTTGGCGGCAACGTCACAAAACATCGCTTGACCAACAAGAATAAGCAGAATTAGCTGTGCAATGTTTACGAAAAAATTCAAAAACATTGTTTGCTTGACAAACATTGCTTTACAAACAAATTGCAAAAGATATTTGATCATTTGGCCAGGACCTTATTATCCGAATGGTGCTAGGTTTGTGTAAAAATGAAAAAGGCCTGGTCGATCTTTTCGCTTGCTTTTACCATTCCATCTGATGGACTTTCATATAAAGCCTATATTCTTAGTGTTTATGCAAAGACTCAGATAGTTCATAAAATCCGGGTAAAATCCAGGCTCATAAAATTGTCCTTACAAAAAAGTGTATGGAGTGAAAATCAAAATTTACATACGTACCTTCCTTTTGATCTCTTGATTCTCTCGAACTCTTAAATTTTCTAACGGAATAATTCCTCTTGGTTCTTTATCCTGAAAAGTGAAATTAATAATCAAATTGACAACTTTCACTGAGGAAGATTTCTATCACCTGAGATAATGCACATTCACATTAAACCTACCCTCTTATCATCAAGCAAGTCTTTAGTTTTATCAGTCTACGACGTGCAAGTAACAACCTTGGGAATTTCGAATAAAATGTGCTGAAATTTAATTGAGCTTTTTCAACCACTTTTTTTTTACATCAAACGTGTTTTGTCTTAATCGAATACAAACGAGAAAGTAGAATCATGGAGGAAGCCTGCCAAAAAACATTTTTTGCTGTGTTTTTGGAGGAACTTTCCATGGTGGGAAATATTGCATTATTAAAATAAATTTTCTTTCCAGCTGGACTGTCACTTTTGTTAAACGATAATAACCAATTTTTGAAAGGTTGCTATTAAAGGTTGAGCATTTTCGACTTCGAAACCTATACTGAACCCGACTATTCTGCAACTGGATTTACAAAAGCACTTATTTTCATTCGTTTTAAGGGAATAATAATTGAAATCCTGATGTAGGGAGAGTTGCTCAACACGCCTATATTTTCATACGAAGATTGCATTTGAAAAGTTTTTCCATTTAAGGCTCGAATTCGAATCTGAAAAATAGCGAATGAGAAAACAAAATGTTCTTAATCAAAAATCTTAAGAGATTATCCCACTGCTGAGCGGAATTCCATTGTAGATTTTGAGGTTACGGAATCTGTCCAAATATGTAAAATGATTTCTAGCCAATTAATCAAACGATTACTTCTTTGTTTCTTGTAACAGTTTTAACTGTTTTTCATCACAAATCCCACCTACTTGAGCAAGTTTCACAGAACTATTTCATTTTTAAGTTTATACTTTGGCTTATTTTCAGGATTTCAAAACTGGGCGTGACAAAATACTACCTGAGTCGTTTAGAAAGCCCGATTAAAGGAACGATGTTGATTTATTTTCCAATTCTGTGGGTATTTTAGAAGTTGCAGGACAAAAAATTGACTGCTACAGAATCTTTCATTAAAGTAAATCAGAAATAGTTTTTGAGTAGTACAAAATTTCAAAATAGTGAGAAACAGTAGAAAATGTCTTTGGACATACTTAAAAGCTTCTTTCCTCTGACACTCCTCAGAGTATAAACGTCAGAAACAGAACGAAACAATCGACCAAGGCGGAATTTATACCCATTTTTTATTGTTGTTTGTTGTTGATTGTTTCGGTCTGTTTCTGACGTGTCTATGACTAAAGAAGGGTTTTTTTAACGAGCAGTTCTAAACATTTGCAGTCCTAAAGGTTTTTGTCCAGTCCTAAAAGATAAACTGTGCAGCGGAGAAACTGGCATAGAACATAATTCACATTACTTTAAGTATTGTTGCCATATACCAAAATAATCAACGGTGTAATTTTTGTTTAGTCAGCAAATGGCCTGGTCTCGTACTTAGATTTTGCATATTGAAATCACGGAATGATCACCAGAGCGATTCTTGACCTATAAAATGCAAATGTTTTCTTGGAGAGCATGCCTATACCTCCTAACTATTGCATTGAGTTATATGTACGTCGGCCTTGATAAATTCTACTTTCAACACCAAATGGACTGTAAGGATAATGTGCAGTTCTAAATTTTTCCTTTAAAAACCCTGGCTAAATCAGAAATCGTCAGTCCCCTTAAACTGGGCTTCTAGGGATTTCAGCTACACTCACTTTTTATAAGAAACTTGATCTATAACTTATAGTGGTGATGAATTTGGTAAATGTTCTTGCAGAGGTTTTCCAACTTGCCAAGAGTGAATTTATTTTAATTCAATTAACTTGGATTGGCTTAACTTTTACTTAACAAGGAGTGCCTAATATACAGAAGCATTTATAGGTAAGAAGAATAAAAATAAAGAAACTATAAGTTGAGAAGTCTCACTTGTTTACAGTTGAACATATTTTTGTTCTTATTTGTTAACATTTTTTTTGTATGTTTATATGGAAAATGTATGTTTTGTTCTTATTTGTTTTGTTCTTATTTGTTTTGTTGTTTTACTTGTTGACAATTGTTTTTGTATGTTTAAACGAAAAATTGTATTTGGCTATGTTTTTTACATTCGTTTTCATATTTTTATCTGAAAAACGACATAGAAATGTATTGATTTGAAGTTACATAGCATTTCTTAGGTTTTAGTTAACTTTCCATCAATTTTAAGGGAGTTTCTTAAAGGGATTCTGTAGTCTCTTACTAGGTGCTTTTAAAAAATAAGCGTTATATAGCCAAATCCAAAACGTTTCAAAATGAAAAAACTCGACCTCAACCACCACACACTCTATCCTAAAATTCCTATTAAGAACACCTCGACCTCTCTCTACCTCTTAACCTAATGGAAACATTCATGTTCTGGGCGATTTCTGAAATATTCTCGCTCCAAATAGAGCTTTGCGTAAATAGGGTTTTAATTTCTCACAAAACAGGACGAATTTGGACAAATTTGAAAGTAAAAATAACGACTTACCCCTTTATTTTTGAAATAATACAAGCAGTTGTCTTTTAATATGAAATAACGAGGTTTCCAAGACTTATGAAGGCCACCTGAAAAAATAGATCAAGGAAGTGATGAACTACTGGAAATGTTTTGATTTTTGTAGCAAACAACGATCGTCTGTTTTGAAATAGCACAAAAATTGGAATCGTTGAAAATATGGACTGGCAATGTTTGTTCTCAATAAAATTGAAAAACCACAAAATATATCAGTGATAACAAAAACAGACAATTTATGCTCATGCGATGTAAGCCTAACTTACTGCATGCATTTCGGTGTACTTAGGCCAGGTACCAATTTACGAAAGTAGACAGTTTCTGGCGGCTGTAAGTTAGTCAACAACATCAATGTAAAAGAGCTAAAAAGGCTGCAATAATAATATAGAAACCGTTTTTTTGACTTTTGAATTTAAAAATTTGCTTCTCTGGATTTGTTATTGCGATAAACAGGGGAAACATTTTCGGGCATACTTAAAAGCTTTCTTTGTCTGACTCTCCTTAGAGCATGGGCTGTAAGAAACGTGGAGCTCCGAATAAGAAGTCGTTTCCTTTTAATGTCTCAGTATCATTATTCTGCTGCGAAGGCGCCATTGTAATCTGGCGTGTGGCTGATTGACATGAGATTCATTATGTCACTCAAACAGTAAACTGAAACCTCTTCAATACATAAATAATTGTCCTTTTGCTGGTGGTATCAATATCTCACATGTATTAATCTAGCAAAACATTTTCCTACCTTCTTTTGTAAGCATTCCTTCTCTTTCGGCATTGAAGAATGTTTTCGTTAAATCAAGGCCATCATCTTCTGGTATTTTGAAAGGTTCATCTCGAATACTTTCATACAATTCCTGAAAGAATTATATGCGATAAAGATCACAGACACAAACACCGGTTAGCCCCGGTTTCAAGGTTAGATTACATTTTCAAAACTAACTCCGGTTAATTCTAAAATTAACCGACCCTGATAAATGCTTTAGTTCAAACCCGGGCTAGCTTATTCCTGGGCGAACCCAGTTAGTTTGTGTAGTGTACATAGGGCTTAAGAGTCTCTAGAGTCTTAAGAGAAATAGGGCCTACACTGAAGCTAACAACAACTGAGTAGTTAAAGTTGTTAAGCTACCGTCAAACGCTCTCGACTTTTCACTATACAAGGTTCAACTTTTTGGTCGAGTAAAATGTCGAGAGCACTTTGGCCACCTTGTGTAGTCATGTCAAGCGTTGTGTAGTGATGTTGCGCGTTGTATTGTGAAGTTTGATCGTGTTCAAACTTATCGAGCATGTATTCTCTACAAATCTATTGTTCTAGATGTTGTCAAGACCGTTTAGCCACTCACTCTACATTGTATAGCGTGCATATGGGCAGTTGACCTAGTTTTGTGCACCAAAAAGTTGTAGAAGGTCTAAATCAATTTGGAGATAGAAATCCGAGAGTCTTAATTATTGCTGTTCCCTTACATGACTGGACAAGCTTCGATCAAGAGGAACCATTCCCAGATTCCTGCGAGGTGTCTGATGAGGCTGAAAGTGATGCCAATAAAGATTTAGGCCTAGGCCTTGCCCTTGAAAATATTTGTGTTTTGATACAAGATCGGATATTGGCATTGTTAAACAATCGAAACATGAGATAGAGGCAAATGGTCGTTTGAATCGAGGTCGAGACAAAGTTTGGCACACAGTCGAGTCAGAAGTCCAGCACGTTGGCAACCCCTCTCGACATTCCCTCAACATTGCTCGACAGGTGCTCGATATTTGTCGAGCATTGTATAGTGAAGAGTCAAGAGCGCTTGATTGTTAAGATGTTCTTTGGTGTTAAAAGCTATTTGAATGAGTTAATATATTCGAAAATAGGTAATAAACAAGAGCGTAATAACGGCAGCATTAAGCAATAGCTGGCAGTAAGCTCACCGTCAACATTTCAGCAGACAAATCATCACCATTGTTGATTCCTCTGTTCATATTGATAAAACCATCAAGAGTTTGCTACAATGAAAATGTAAAACAAAACTTTAAAGTATTTATTACGCTTATAAAGTACCATTTTGTCTTTGTGTTATAGTAAAGCAAAATTACTGCTAAAGAAGAAATGATATCAAGAGTCGCTTTTAACAAAGACTGACGACCAATTTGAGTCACTTGATAAATTGGTAACTAAAAAGTACCAACACGAGGACCAAAAATCAAACACAGTTGAAAATCGTCAACAAGAAGGCATATCATAGACAAGTAATGATATGAAATTTGAAAAAACTTTAATGCAAGAAAATAATTGATATGAACGTGCTGGGTTTATCCTACAACAGTAAAAGGAATTCTAGACTTTCAGAAAGGTCAAAAATTTGAAATTTGCCTCTCAAGAAACATTAGTTTTAGATATATTTGGAAGGAAGAATTGCAGAATTTGTTAGAGAAAAGCTTACACGGACGGAAACTAAAACGTTCAACCTCAAATTTGCAGAAACTTTCAGTAACGGACCAAACCCCGCTTGAATTCTATGTAAGATTATTTTCCTACATTCTGCAACGTTCAGAAAGCTTCTGAATTATGGGAGTTATTATACAAAGAAACCTCGTCAAAGTATCTCAAGTTAAAACCCCTAAAATGTCAACCTCCGTTAATAATTTCGCTTGAAGGGATATATGTTTAGGAGCAACGGAAATTCAGACAGGAAATTCCTGGCAGAACGTAGCTCTTCACGTTCATAACTGTCTTGCCCACTCAGAAGCGATGCCCGTAATCTCTGCTTGTTTTAGCGCACGGAGATGTGCTGCATCACCATTATTTAAAGATCAACGATACCAGGGATGAAATTAATCTATGAAAGCACATGACCCTGGGCTTTTATTGTGAAAAATAACCGACTTGTTTGATGAAATTTGGGGTCAGTAATCAGGGTTCCTTTCCTTACTTAGAAAATATAAATTTTTGTATTTATATGGGGCATCCGTTATTTCGAACATTCACTATCTCGACCAAATTTCAGTTTCCCTGTGAGTTCGAGATAGAGGATGTGACTGTAGTTAAAGATTCCGAACAAGAGAAAGTGCTACTTGATAAATCTGCATTTTAATGAAAATGATTTTAATGACAAGGTTTTCCCTCATATGATGGTTTACATCACATCCATTGAACGATCCAGTTACATGAATTTAGACTACCCTCAATAAAACGTAAGCGCCCTTTACCGCAAACAGTTTACAGAAACATTCAATTGCGTAATAAGGGGTTTCGACTGTACGTTATTTTGGATACGACCGTGAAAAGTGCTTTGAGGTGAAACTATTCAAGAAAAGAGCAAGTAAGAAGAAAATGTACGAAAAAAAAGGTTATAAATGTACCTTATCCTTGACACTTGGGTTATGAAGATTCGTGTTCAACATGATTATTGAGAAACTTAATACATAACAAGTATCTAGAAATGAAAACAGAAGTAGATTAGTTGCAAAAATTAACAGTAAATAAGGCTCTGTTATACGGAAATTTAAAAAATCAAATTGACGAAAATGTATCTTTCGTAAGAAAGAAGCAAGTAAACAATTAGATGGTAGGTTTAAGTGTAAGGGATATGGATTTCATTAGTGCACCTCCCCACGGGGCTTCCTGGGTTCAGCCCAATTCTCTCTAACCAGAACAGTAATGCACCACAACTCTCATTATTTTTGGGTTTCAAACTTTAGCCTTGACAATTCTCAAGAGATGAAAATTTAAGGGGGGGGTGCGACCACTGTCAATGAATCTCTTTACAAGTTAATCCCGGGGGTGCACTATGTATAATTTGGGTACTGGGGACGTGTCGCCCGGAACGGTATCGATTTTCGCGATTTTGGTATAAGGAACGGTTTTCATTTTCACGATTTTGGCATAAGGACGGTGTCAGTTTTCACGATTTTGGTCTTTTGGTATAAGGAACGGTGTAGATTTTCACGATTTTCATGTTTGAAGAATGGAAAATTGGTATAAGATCGGGTGTATTTTGATGCTTGGGCGGCACGTCCCTTACAAAGTTTGATCAAGTGTCCCCCCCGGGAAGTTAATGGAAATCAGGCTTAAATCTAAGCAAGCATTTTCTCCAAGAAATTTCAGTTTACCTGGAATTTTGAATTCAGTAACATTTTGATTGCAATACTGTTCAGCAAACGCTTCCATCATTCTATCGATCTTCTGGGCTTCTCCAGGTAGTCGAAAACTCCAAAGAAAATCTCTGGTAGAAAAGAAAAACATGTTTAACTTCTGATACTTCTTGCATGATGAGGTAACATAATTTTCTCAGACAACGGTACATTAAAGAGTCACTCGACGCATAAACAAAGCATTGGGAGTTAAAACACCCAGTGCAACCGAAGAAGCCTGTATTAGACATGACTAGCCCTTGCCCGGACGTGCGCTTCCGCATGGGCTTTTTCGCTTCGCGGTTTACTTGGGACCTCTGCCTTCCAGTTCATGATTTCTAAAGGAGTCATTTAATTTATCTAGTTCCATTTGGATATTTAGCATGTGAATATCTTTAAAATCAAATGGGAAACAATTGAAGAAGAAAGCCTGGTCTCATTGAGTGTTGGCATGAATAGCTTAGTAAATGGGGGCCAGTGCACGGATAGTTTAATCTAAGAGCTTTAGGCAACTTAGAAGAGAAAGGAGCACGCAGTTTTGGTGAGACTGTTGCTACGAATGTGTTAGTCTTTTAAGTTACTCAGTGGTCAACAAAGGTTTCCTTGCCTGTATATGAGTAACGCCTCTTTACCTTGGGCAATAAGAAATGTGGTTCTTCTCTTATTTATTGCGTCTGTCCGATAGAACCACAAGTCCACAACCTGATGATAAGAGGAGAATCTCCGAAGAAAGGCTGTCTTGATCAATATCAAAGGCTTGTCACGATAAAGAGTGATAATTATGTCTTACAAGGTGTCAGCCTTGATAAGTTCTGACACACAAACTCAATGTTCTTGATGCTTCGGAATGACCACTGCATGAGTTAAAGATGAAGCATCCAGTGCCTTGTAATTGAAACTTTGATCAGTACCTAATGGACAGACAAGAAGGGGGGTTGGGGCCCATTGATCATGCCTGTTTTTTGGAGGTGGATCATGGATTTTGGTAATTTTTCTAACAAATTTGCAGATCCATGGTTTTTTTAAGAGATCGGATCCTGCATCTTCAATCCAACCCATTAACAGAAAGAGAATGTGATAAAAGACAAAATCTAATGGACTTGAGGATTTAAAGACCAGCAAAAATTTACAGATTTGTGGATTATGACGCCCCTTCCCACAGAAGAAGTCTTAGAGTAGACCTGTTGTTCTATTAAAATAAAACATGTTTTACGAAACAAACCTTAGCCACTTACCTAAGTGCATCAACTAACAGCTTGTCTTTAAAATCATGCAGTGCTACAAAATGCTTCAGTACTTCTATGTTGAAATCATCCCTGCAAAAAGTTAATTATTAGGCTAAGTACATAAATCAATACAGAATAGTCAAATGTCAACATACTCCCAGAGAAGAATATGTGAGTAACAAGACTTTCTAGGCATTATTATTGCTCGAAATTGTATTACGAACATCTTCAGCCTTTTTGACTGTTAGCTAAATGTTAAAGTTTTCTTAAATTTTCCACCCTCTCTTCTGGACTTTTGGTTAAAATCATACCCATGTGTAGAGAACTTCAGTATGGGACTAAACCCCGCTTAAATTATCTGTAAGACTGTTTTCCTACATTCTGCAACATTCACAAAACTTATGAACTGTGAGAGTTATATTACAAGGAAACCTCCTCAAAAACCAAAAACCCAAACCCACCCATATGGGCAAAAACCCACCCATATGGGTGGCGCTATACCCAAATTATATTATTTTTTCAAGAGTATGTTAAAAGAAGCAAGTAATAGCCAGATTATATTGTATAAAATTACTGGAGAACAGAATGGACTGGAAAATGGGATGAGTTGGGATTGTAATTTGGTTGTTAATCATATGTTTGACCTATGTAATCTCATGTGCCCTATCAAAATGTCCCTCTTATGTTTAATGCTACTCAGAGGACCTGTCTTGGTTAAGTTTTAAGTTATGTGAAGAGCAAAGAGGAGACAATTTCAGCCCATTCTCACCCCCTTGTCCCATTTCACCCTGTTCCATGAAAGATACTATATATTGCAATAAACAGCGGAAACATTTTCAGGCCTAAAAGCTTCTCTTTCCGATTGGTGCATTTTGAGCTGCATCTGGGTATAAATTCTGCCTTAGTTCATTGCTTCAGTCTGTTTTTGATGTTCATACTATGAAGTTTGTCAGACGAAAAAAGCTTTTAAGTACGGTATGCCTGAAAAGGAGTCCGCTGTTTATTGCAATTTTGAAGTTTTGTGCAACTCAAAGACAATACACTCTTTTTTTTATAAGAATACTATAAATTCTGTCCAGCCTCAATATTCTTAAAAAATGTTCGTTTTGAGCCTGAATATATTCTTAAAGTATTCTTATTTTTCAAATCTGATATGCGGTTTTAGGGGAACATAGTTAAAAGAAAAATCATCTCATATGGTCGAGCAAAAGAAATATTTAACTATTATAACAAAAAGAATGTTGTTAACAATCATGAATTTTCGTTCAAACATTGCAAAACAGGCATCTGTTGAAAAATGAGACAGAAATATGGGAGAGCTGAGGCTGAGCATATTCTTATAAACTATATTCTTATAAAAAAAAAGAGTGTACTATGTATATGACAACTTAAGATATTCTATTTGATATAATATAAACACTGCAATTAATATAATATACCCTATGATATAAAACGGAAGATATTGTTATACAATATCTTATGATATCATACTCAGTATCATAGCACTATTTTATCAATGAAAATAACATTATACTGTATAATAATTTCTACATTTGATGTTAAGTAAATGAACAACTTACTTCTCTCCGAGGTATTCTCCAATTTTAACTTTATTTAGGTTTTCTCCATCGTTTAAAAAAACTGCTACATCTTCTGGAGTTAGGTTTATGAGACAGTTTTTGTACAAATAGTCAAGTCCCTAAAATAAATATATTTGGTAAAATTACACATATTAAGTTTTTTATTACATTTCCTTCTCAAAACAAATTAATCTGGGTTTGAAGAATTGTAGAATCATGTTTAAAATATTCCTAAAGTCAGGCTTATGTTGACCTCTGATAAAATTAGAACTAATGACAACTACATGATTTTTTTATAAGAAACCTGGCTTGGGGCCTAGTTCTAAAAGTTTCTTTATTTTTGGCCCAATTTCAATTCTAAAAGTTTCTTAACAGCTTCTTAATTAAACGGAAATAAATTGCAGTAAAAATGACAAAAAACCTTCTTTGGGATACAGTATTGCTGACAGGTGTGAGAAAAGGCACGAAATTGGCTACACTGGTGCGAGGAATCCCAAGCCCCAAGGGAATGCTTGGAACTAATTACTACCTCCACAAATTTGAAATCAGTATGTTGGAAAACTGGCACAAAAATTTCTAAAGTTTCTTAACTCCTTCCTCGTAGTTCTAAAAGTTTCTCAACTTTTTGGGTGTCTAGTTCTAGGTTTCTTATAAACCGGTTTCTTATAAAAAAATGTGTAGTTATAACTGTTTACTTATGTCAAAATGTCAACAATAGTTGAAGCTTTTTGGATACCTTAATTGCAGTTGCAAGAGAACTCCAGTCAACCTGGACTGATGGGAATGAGTTTTAAACTGATTGCTGAAGTAGAAAATTACAAACTTTCTAGAACTGTGCACTGACTAGTTGCCTAGTTGCTAACCAAGGAGCGCTTGTTTTGACATGACAGGTCAGTTGTGATAAGTTAATTCTGAAAAACCACTGACTAGCAGTTGGCAACTAGTGCTGACTGTGCACAAGATCTTGAACTGAAAGGTATTTTTTCAAGGTAATGACAGTGCTCAGCATTCTTACAGGCTTACGGAGTGGGGGAGGATTCCTTTAAAAACCTTTGCTTAATGAATTGATAAAATAATCAACACTGTAAATTAATTCTGTGTCAGCAAGAAAATAACGCTAGCGGAAAAGTTACTTGCAGTAAAAATCAAATGGAACACTAGCTTTTGGAAAACCTTGTCAAAATTAAGGGCCTATTTACATGGAGGCAGGCCAGCCTGGTTAGGCGAGCTGGCTCGACCAAGCGAGATCTGGCAGAACACTAAAATTCTTTTGTTTGTGAATCTTGCATTTAGATCCGCAATAACCTAGCCCGGTGAGGCAAGATCCGAGATCAAAGGACGCGGATCTCACCTGGCTGAGATCTGTGGGAACAAAAGAATCTTTTGTTTGTTCACTTTGCGTTTATATGGAGAGCGGGCCAGCCTGGTCAGGCGAGGTGAAATTCTGGCAGGAAAGAATGGAAAAGTGTTAATAAGCAAGGCTAGCTGGGCTAACCGAGCTGGAGAATTTATCCATGTAAACGCTCTGAAAAAGGATCTCCTCTAACCGACTAGCTTGGCTAACCGGGCTGGCCCGCCTCCATGCAAACAGGCCCTATGTTGTTCCTTGATATAAGTTATCCTTTACAGCATAAAAAGTATTTAGCACAGAACCTGGGAACATTTATCAGGACAATATAAACTATTCTGTAATTCATAAATGGAGCTGATGATAATGCTGTGTGGCAGGATTTTCACACAATTAGAACTGTAAGAAACACGCATTAAATCCACACTGCTTATTCTGGGGCATTTGAGACAATGCAATATCTTACTTTTGAAGGGTCAATATTGAACTTCTTTCTTCCAATATTCCAAAGTTTTGAAGTGTTTTCAGGTTGAGAACTGCAACAAGAGAGTATTCTTTAGGAAATTTTTGTTGGCTGTTTAATTCCCGTGAATTACATGCAGTTTGTTTATAAGCAACTTCACTCGGCCATAGTTAAAAAAGTTGCTTATTTTTTTACCTTTTATGGCAACCTTTTAGTAGTAAAAGTTGCTTACTGTAGCAGTTGCTTAATCTTAACTGTATCTTTTTGCCCTAAGAATAACAGGCTCGTAAAATAGCAAAATTTAACATTGCACATAAAATGACTGGAATCATTTCTCCCTGCTGATATTGTTACCATTAGAGACTTTGTGTTGTCAGTTAAATGGAAACCACTCAATGAAATGCCTCACTTAACGAGAAACGCTATGTTGATATGCGGGATTTGACGACAAATGAATGGAAAAAGCTTCTATGTTGATCAATCCTTGATTGCATGCAGTGATATAAATTATCAAAAATTTAAAAAGTTGCTTAGGTTTTTTTCCTTTGGTACTATACGTTCTACATCTTGGTTGCTTATAAGTGGTTGCTTATAAAAAAACTGCATGTGTATATAATCTGCTGACCTTGGAAGGGTGGTCAGCTGAGTTGACTGCCAGGCTTATTGGAAGTGGTCCTGACAAAATTTGGACCAATAACCTGTCCATAGTAAGCTGAACACAAGCTACTGTTCCTTATACTGCCATCAACAAATTTCACATACATTTATTTCCACAAAACTAGAATTTTCCAAAAAGGAATGACATATTTACAGTACAGGCTTGAAATAACATCACCTTGTTTTTGTACGAATTCGCACTTGCGACAATCGCCAACAAAATTTGATTGCAAATTCGTACAACATTCGCATATGTTAAGTTATTTATGGCCTGTACTGTACAATAAAACTTTTACTTACGACTCATCCAGTTGATCCATAAGATCAAGGTCTTTGTTTATGTCTAAAATTTCATCTTTTAATTGCTGCAAAGAATAACAGATTGCATTAGATCATGGCCAAACATCTTCATCAAAACATTTTAAATTTTTGCAGGTTTATTTATTTTGACAAACTTAAATCCCTGATCATACCCAGTTAGCATTAAAATTGATGACTGGAAACTGACTGGTGGATACAAACGTTAGCTTTCTTTATATCTTTTCATGTTATAAATAGTCTTGGTAACCATGGATGTCAGGTTGAATTTTCAAAAGCTTTTATTGTGAAATGGCTCAGTTTTTTGGCAAAGGATTTGGGAAATGCAGTGGATAGAAATTCATGTGGAGCATAAAGACCCATGATCATTTTTAGTTAGGTTATATTTTTTTGTTCTAAAAAAGAAACCAAACAATATAACACTGACTTGTAATAAAGTCACTCTCTCCCAACAGAATGCTTTATTCCATAATGCTGTAAGTAAAGGTCATTGTATTTACACCCAACACCACCAGTCTGCAGAATGTGTGAGTGGTGCACCCAAGATATTTTTGCTCAAATCACTCTTTGTATCAATGCACCATTGTTCTATTGTTTCCATGCAAATAAGTCTTTGTTAAATTCATATTTCTGCCCCTGAACCGGCATTTTCTTGGCAGTGGTGTTCCCAAGATCTCATTGAAACCGTGTGCACTCTGCAGATTGGCAATATCCCACAGCTTGTTGCATTTTATTCAAAGACAAGATATTGCCTATTTCAATCCAAAAATATTAATTATTTATATTTTTGAAAACAAATTCCCCAAGGACACTTTCGGGAAAATCCTGATTCCAAAAATACCTTTAGTCTTGTTGTGTGTAGAGTGGATCTTTGGTGTTCTCTTTTATAAATATAGATGAACATGACATTCATTCCATGTAATTACCGATTGGGATACCTACCTGTATTTCTAAGAGTAATTCTTGCTTCCTTTTTCTGATCTCTTGTAGTAATTGTCGTTCTTTTGGAGTAAGCTCTACAAAAATAAGAATTATTGCAATGACACGATATGCAGCTGTCTATCTGAACAACAAGCCTTTTGAATTTGCAAGAAAAAGGTGTAATCTCAGCTCAAACTCGGACAAGCCAAAGTCAATAAAACATCAGCTTGCTAAAAATCAAAATTAATTGAGCTGAAACTAATAGAAGACTACCAAACATAATCAATTTAATACTAGAATTATCAATATCTGAAACTGAAGAAAAACAATCACCTTTTCTCAGTGGTGTACCTTGCTTCATCTCCATGTCGTGGATGCCGCAAATTAGCTTATTGGGCCTAACTTGTTTGTGGTGTTGAGCCAACTTTTCCTAGGCAAATTTGACAGTGATCTGACCACAATGTATCCAAAACGACTCTTTCTTGTTTTTGAAAAGCTAATTATTTGATTTGAAATTAAAATACTGGCTTACTTGTTGTTCTTTCTACAAAATTTGAGACCAAAGATGTTTGCTTCTTCGAAACGGGCCTACTCTTGAAACGAGGAAACCAATTTCTCCGATCCGATTCCGGAATTTTCGATCCAATCCAATGTCGAGGCGAGATGCCCAGTTACTGGACCGGACCCGGTGCTGAGATTCACCATTCGCAAAAGGAGGAAGAGCATGATAAGTTGAAGAAGAAGAACAAGAAGCAGAAGAGAAAAAAGAAGAAGAAGAAAAAGAAAAGGAAGAAAAAAAGACGAGACATAAGAAGAAAAAATAGCAATTAAAAAGGATTTCGAAGAAGAGAAAAAGAAGTAAAAGATGAAGAAGCAGAAGAAGAAGAAGAAGAAGCAGAAGAAGCAGAAGAAGAAGCAGAAGAAGAAGAAGAAGAAGAAGAAGAAGGAGCAGAAGAAGAAGAAGAAGAAGAAGAAGGAGCAGAAGAAGAAGCAGAAGAGGAAGAAGCAGAAGAAGAATAACAAGAAGAAGAAGAAGCAGCAGCAGCAGAAGCAACTGAAGCAGCAGCAGAAGAAGAAGAAGAAGAAGAAGCAGAAGAAGCAAAAGCAGAAGAAGAAACAGAAGAAGAACAAGAAGAAGAAGAAGAATAATAAAAAGAAGGGACATAAAAAGAAGAAAAAAGCAATAAAAAAGGAATTCGAAGAAGAGAAAAAGAAGTAAAAGATGAAGAATGGATAGAAAAAAAGAATAGAGCTAAAGAAAGAAGAGAGAAAAGAAGGAGAGCCAAAAATAGAAACAGCATCAAAGAAGAAGAAGAGGACGGAGAGGACCGAGAAGACAAGAATAAAAAGAAGATGATGACGAAAAACAAGAAGAGCAAGAACAAGAAGGAAGAGAAGAACGACAAGAAAAGGAAGAACAATGAAGAAAAATGTGAAGATGAACAGAAAGTACAAAGAATAAAAGAATGAGATAAAGTATTCGATGGAGAAGAAAAGAAGAGAAAAAGGGAGAAGACTATTTACGAATTTGGAATAATCGGAGCAGTTCCATTGCAATCTGTGTCCATTTATGAATAACTTTTAAGAAATTGTACCTTTTTCGGTATATTGGTACAAGGAACTTTGACATATTTGTGTACACTTTTTCAAGAAATTGCTACCAAGTCGGGTATAGCTACTTTTTACTGCAATTGGCATAAAAAAACACTGGGGCTGGAGGACAAGCTTTAATTGTTGAAGATGCGAAGACTTCAGGCCAAAAGGGATGAGTAATGACAGTAATGAGTTTCTTGGGACAACACTTGTTGGACATTTTCAAAACAATGAAGAGTTGAGATGGTATGTGACGGATTGAGATGGTATGTATGTGAAGGATTTAGATGGTATGCGTAAATGCCTTCTCTCTTGACCAACTAAATTGGTTTGGACAACGATAATGTACAGTTCTGAATTATTTTCAAAAAGTAATCCAGACATAAGAACAAAACATAACAATGATAAGACACTGAAGTCACTGAAATACATACATACAATCACATAACGACTATCATTGATAAGAATTGTTAAAAATTGAAATATTTCACTAGAAATTTGAAATTATTTACAAAATCATCTTATTCCAGATTTTATTAATTTCATATTCCGTCTAGTTCTTTTGCTGCAATGTTTTTGAAGAAAATGACTCATATCTTTGAACGTCACTGGAAGATTACCAGGGTATGATTGAGAGTAAGATTTTCTACAAAAAAGCAAATAAATTGATTAGCAAAGTATGGGAGTATAAGTAGAAATGTTTCGGAATTCTTTCTTAGATATTCACGTTGAAAGTTTTACATGATATCTCTGCTTCATCTTTGATTTCAACAACCAGACATTGGGGGTTGCCTGCAAGTCTCAACTTTTGACGGTCAGATTCGTTATGATCTTTTTTAACTTCAAAATTGCCATTCGTACTAATATTGGGAAGCTGAATCCGAATCTGAAGTCAAAATTATATGATATATGTATTCGGGTACCAAATGTTAAGACATTGGATTCTATACCCACTTATTCTAGGTTAATTACCCCACCCAGAGTATTTTAGGCATAAATTGGACAAGGTGTTTGTAGAAAAATTTTGAAGAAAAACCCGCCCATATGAGGGGCACATACATGTCAGCCTACATAAGGGAGCATCCCCAGTCAGTGGTGGCTACATATCTGTAGACTTATTACATTCGCCACAGTTACCGCTGTTGAGTCTATGCTGGACCCTCAAACCACTGAGCGTCCAGCACACAGATGTATGGTTTTTGTTGTTTTTGTTATTGTTGCTGCCGCTTGCGAAGAGTGGGACTCGTGTAATAAGTTTAACATATCTGGAAAGAAGATTTTCGCAGCATAACAAACTGTAAGAGAAGAAATACCAGAAAAACCTATTTAACAAACTTAACAGGATACCTTTTTCTTGGAAATAAAATGAAAGCTGGATATCCATCTACAGTATAATGATATGGTAGGTCATTTCTCTCTGCGTCTATTCTGTGAAAAGAGATGATATGTCATTATCATGCATTATCAACAACACATGAATAGTCTTCATCGTATACCGAATCCTCTGATAGAAAATCGTTGGACAAGACAGTCTAAGGTCTTGACCAATGGATCAAAGATTGTTGGTCAAATATTTGAGATTTGCTTTACAGACAATCTTTGGCGACGCCACAAAAACATTGCTTGACAAGCAGATTTGCAAGGAAAGTTTTCAAAAACATTTACTGCTTTTCAATACCAAATTTTGGTTACCAAGCAATGGTTTGTGACGTAGCCAAACGGCTAAACAATTTGTTAGACAAGCAAATTCCAGATGTTTGACAAGGAATATTCGATCGTTTGGCCAGGGCTCTGGTTAAAATAAGATTTTCACCATAAAGAATGAAGATACGCTTGGCTGCATATTAATTATTAAATTCATACATCTACTCGAGTGATGTTGCCTGTCCGGCTTCACTTTCTGATTGGTGCATTTCAATCCGCGCCCGGGTATAATTCCGCCTTAGTCAATTGTTTCGGTCTGTTTCTGGCGTTTATTTTGTGTGAAATAATATATCATATTTGAAATAGTACACCAAGAAAGAATAGCTTATGGAGTCGAACTAGGACACGACGACACTATGCCGGTATGAGACGAATACGGTATGAAATTATACCGCTTTGCCTTGCTCCTACATCATGCCGGCACAGTTTTGATATGAATACGGTACGAAATGAATACGATACGCTAACCGGTTTCATCTGAAAGCTGCACAATGTTAAAGGCTGAATACGGTACAGCTTGATGCAGCTTTGCTGAATGAAAAATAGAAAAACAAGTACTTTTTGTTCTTGTTGAAACAATAAATTTTAGAAAAATGGTGAACTTGCGCATCGGATTCAATTCAAACCGGAATAGTGTAAACGGGGACTTCCAATTCCCCACCCGACATGAAATAATGCCGAATTCATCTCATACTGGCATAGGAAAACGGGGCCTAAGTCTGGTTCACACTAACTGGAACGTAAGGAACGTTGAGAAATTCAGTTTTGAAACTTTAATTCAACTCAACTATAATGCAGGTAAACACCAGTCGCGTCTGCACGCAGGCTAGTGTAAAACAGGGTTTAGCAGGAAAGGAAGTGGTTGAAAATAACAACGAAAAAATTGTAATAAAGACGTAAAACAAACCCCTGCGTACTTAGCGAATCTCAGAGTGTGAATTCCACTATAGACAAGAGCAAGTTGAAGCAACACTTTATAACCTTGCTTGCAGTAACCACACCATGGAGCGTAATACATCAACAGAACATCCTGAAAGCATATACAGAAAAATAAGAATAACTCATTTCATGGAAGAGTATTTCATTGCGGGCTTATACAAGTTGGTGGTATCTTTAAACTGATATCAACATAGATAAGAAGTTAACTTATTCCTTATTTGAACACAACAAGTACCAAATTATGTGATTTATTTTCGTAAATACCTTTCGCTACTCGCCAGGGCAGGTCTTATAATTTTTTAGTTTATTTTTTATTCTATACTAATTTTCAAATAATAAATTGCACCTTCATTTCACTATACTCCTTTAGCGTTGTTGTTACTTTTTAAGTCAACAGACATAGTTGTTAATTAAATTAATTGCGTAGTTATTCTTGCCAATAGTCGCCAAAGTAAGCCAGCAGTCTTGGGCCCTGGGTTAATGATCGAACATTGTTTGTCAAGAATTCGAAATTTGCTTTCGAGCCAATGTTTGGCTAGTTGGCCATATCATAAAACAAGCAAAGAGAAGATAAATGTGGTGCACAACGTTTTAAAACAGTTCAAAAACATTTTTGCTTGGCGCAAGCAAAAAATGTTTGACAAGCAATGTTTTTGCGATATGGCCAAATGGTCGAACATTTTGCTAGCTCGTTTAGCCGAGGCCTTAAGCCCTTGCAGTCCTTTAAACAGGGTTCAATCCACTTACAACGCTAACACTATCGTTCAATGACGTAAAAAGCAGCTTCAACCGCTATTTTCTGAAAGACTCCATTTACTTGGTTTTTGACCGTCTCAATGACATTTTACATTTTAGCCGAAGGGTCCGTACACCATTGCACCTGATGGAGGGAAGTCAAGCAACAAAGCAATCTCTATTTGTTATCGCAGGCAGGTTAGGGAGTCTTACAAATATACAGCGGATGCGGACCTGAAGCTTGTGATCCCAGACTTGTATTCTAGAGGAGAAAGATGGACAGCTGAGTTGGACGCATGTGGTTCATGGTTCTGACCATAGCGGAACTCGAACTCACAAATGCGGAGCCCACGGAATTCGAAACCCAGCTCCTTAACCAATAAGCTATACATCACCACTGCCGATCTAAAATCTAGCTATTAAGACCTAGCTACTGGGGCATTCTACAAAGAACGGTGCGATATCATATAGCATTCGGTATAATTTCACAAAATTACCTTCGAATCGTCGAGAACGATTTCCTGGAAAGTATTTGTTGTGGTTTCATATATACAGGTAGAATTGATGGTTTCAGAGCACAAACTATTTGATTTAGCCGAACGCAGTCTTCTTTCCAAGCGACCATTCGTAAAATTTGTAACAAATTCAACTGCAAAAAACAAAGAAAACATCGTTAAATAACTCTTCCGCCGCTAACCATACTTCATTATAGGCTATAGACTTGCTAACAACATGAGCGGTTGTTTTGTTTTATTCTTAAGAGCAATCAGACGAACCGATCGCTCGGCAACATTGTGGTCGCATGGTCGCTCGATGCAATCTTGTTAAATAATGGTTTTGTTACTTCTTTTGCAAGAGTAGAACTTCGGAAACGAGTTTACGTGCTGCTCAGCAGATCCCCACAAAATAGTCTCTCAGTGCCAATAATTACGAGACAAGAAGGTTAGTGCGTGGAAGGGCTTGAATGGAATAGGATTGAGTCTTGGCAAAACGTCGATAAAATTACAGCCAATATTCAGCGCAACTAATTTTGAAATTAGCTGTTGTTGGTGACAGAAGTGGCTAAAGGTAGCCAACGTTTCAGCCAAGATTTGTATTTAAATAAAAGCTTGGGACTACTGTTGGTAAGTTTTTATTTTGTTTCGTTTCTATCTATATTTGACCCTGATTAAACTTACAATTCAATTCAATTCAATTCATATCAATTCAAGCTTTTAATTACAAGTTAAGCAAAATAAAAATGTTGCTAAGCCATTAGCTTAGGACACTTAGAAAAAACTCGAGAAGAGCTATCTAGCCAAGTGCCCTTACAGCCAGGGTTGGAAAAAGTATCGGACCACGGGACCATTGGTCCCAGAAAATATTTTGAGTCCCAGAAAGAAAAAAGAAATTACAATTTGTATAGGAAGGTCCCGAAAGGAATGAACAAATTAAAAAAAGAAAGTGTGAGAAAAAAGATCAGTAAACCAGTCAGCAACAATTAATATACTGAACAGTTATAAAACAACTGGTATTTAGACTTTCCATGCGGCTATGATCAAGTAAAAGGCTGTTGCAGAATTGATACATAAAGGTATTTAATCCTTAGGAAGTGCAGATGAAATTCACGATTTGATTGCTTTGTAAATCAAACCAGCATGCTTAAGTAGGAGCAGATTTTTTGCAGAATGCACTAAAGCTCTCGTATTCAAAAAAGTCACATGAAAGCACATTTTGCATTAAAGTGTGTATCTTATGATTCTTATCAGGACAAACTTTTGGTAACAACTAAATAATCATAATAAGTTTTAGCGCAGTATTGATCTTTTCTGCTGGTTGGCGGCTCAGAAAATATTCGCTATCTTAACTGTGGTCCCAGCAAGAAAAAAATTTTTTCCACCCCTGCTTACAGCCATGAGCATCCCCCAACCTGATGTGGGCTCTTCTAACAAGATGGCGAAACACTGCCAATATTTCGTCCAACATGAATCTTGGGTGAAATTTCGGCCATAATTTACCAGGGCTTAAATTTATAACACAGTATTGGTAGGCTGTGGTGGTCCCCCTCCGTGTAGAGATAGAGCCTCGCAACGAATGATTGTTAACGAATGGGACTGAAGGTGGGCAGATTGGTGGCCAAGCAGCTCATTTGTAGAGGATTGAGGTACATAGCCAATGGTCGCAAGTTCGAAACCCGTGATGGTCGTATCAATCGTCAAGGCTTTCTCCTTAACCACGAAGAGTTTGCACATCTCTAACAGTGATCACATACTACTACATGAAATTCATTTCTTCAATCTGTATCATTCTAATCAAACCGCCTGAGCAGAGAAATGCTACGCAACGTTATGATACGCGCACATGATAGAAGTTGGCTTGAGCAAACTTCTCTCGTTTGGACTTTGCCAGCTTAAGCTTATTTCTTTAACTCTGTCAAAGCAACTCGATTTCAATTGGCAATCTAATTTACTTACCAATTGTCTTCCTGGACAGTGGGATAGTCTCGTGCAGCACATATGTAGCTTCGTTCTAGAACAAAAATCAAAGTCAATGAACACTTAAGCACAGAAAGAAATTGATAAAGGCTATTGCTGAGTTCGGCTTAGCAGGCTTAACGTTTTGTCAAAACGCTTCTATGTATGGGGTTCTTACTGGATTCCAAGAACACGCTTATGAGCAGAGCTTTAATATATTTCCCAATTAATAAATGTGACAACAATGAAAACGGCTTTTTAATAAAATAAAATAGCACCTAGATTTTTATATGGACCTTCTAGAAGAGAACACTAAAAGATTCTATACGCCAACATCCTTGTTTAAATGGTTTAACTCCTTGTTGATAATAAGTACGAAAAATGACAAAACGAAGAAGGTTTCTAATAAAACCAAAGATCCGCGAAAAACAGGAAATAGACAAGCTTCTCCTGGTTTGCTCCAATTCTGGATAGCCCATTTAATAGAGGAAAAACCAAAATGGAGAAAATCTAGCCTCAAGTATTCAATGGTTGCTTAGGTAAGTAACTAGTAACTAGTAACGAGCAGCTACGGGTAGTATTGCATGCACATGCAACTAAGACTCTGTTTACACGGGATCGGATCCAAACGGAATTGGATCCATTTGGAACCGATCCTGTTTTTTAGGGGTGTTCATGTCACACGGGATCGGATCCAGAAATGTTTGCGTTTACACGGGATCCGATCCGAAAACAAAGCTAAATTGAATGTTAAATGTTAAAATAACCTCGAATAATTATTATTATCAGCCGTGATTCCTATCCGTACCCGTTTGGATCCGATCCAAACGGTTTACACGAAACCTTTTCGGGATCCGATTTCGAAAGGGAACCCGAACGGGTACGGATAGCAGATTCAAATGGGATCGGATCAACCAGGTCTCATGCAGACGCGAGGCCTATACGTACCAGTTTGGAATTGGATCCGCACTGATCTGATCCCGTGTAAACGGGGCCTAGGGTCTAAAAGATATCCAAACAAGGGAAAAAAAGTTGAGTATGATGAAAAACCAAGCGAACAAACTCACCTTCAGATCCACAAGCGCCAAGGACGTTAAATCACGCGTCATTTTTCTATCAATACCCAAATTACTAACCATAGTTTTGTGAATGTCAATATCCAGATAAAAATAGTTAACAGTTCGATTTGTTTTGCATCTAAGCCCATGGAAATCACTTGTTGAAAAATTACGATTTCTGGCTTTCAAAGGCTGCTCCGACAATATTGGTAACTGAAGCGACGGGGGATTGAGACAATCGGATTGGTGTATGGAGTTCCTAAGTATTTTTATTGATTCTGCATTACATTTTTCGCTTTTCTTCTCCTTATGCTCCCCCGTTTTACTAACATCTTTGTCTTTGAAACCATGCATTCTACTTTGATCAGCTAATTGTTCCTGTAAAATTTTTCATAGCTTGATGTACTTTTGAACGTATTTGCGTCCAATTTCGATAACTTATCCATAGTCTCAAGGAGCATTTTCATGGAATCATCTAGTATAAAGTCCAATTCATTCAGATTTATCGTTTTATCTATCCCTTTATTAATAAGTTCTTTATGAATACTATACTTCTTCTGTAGTTCTTTCGCACGTTTATCAAATATCTTAATGTCAGGAGTTTCAAAGCTGACTTCCTTGAAGCAACAAATACTTATGATGTCAGGATAGTAATACGTGTCCCGCTGAAAACTTTGGCAGATATTTCTCGAAGAATCAGTCGAATATAAATTGAATTTCTGTATGTTATTCAAATGAATATTCAACAGACTTTTGTAGAAGCATTTTCTTTGTGTACATCTGCGACATATACTGCATCTGGTTCCGAATGAAGATGAATTAACAGTCATACATAAACTGCAAGGGTATTTGCACATGACTTGATCAGGAACTAATTGCTTTTGATTTAATTCTGCCCTGGGAGGTATTGGAACTAGCGGGATTTCGTTCTTCAGATCACCAAAAGACGTGCAGTTACTGTAATGAGTTGCTGCGATTCGATACTGCAAAAAAAAGAAGGAAGTGTATGAAGTTTCAAGTTTACTTTTGGTTTAGATGGTAAAATATATTATTAAAAGGGGGGTCATAGGGGGGTCAAAAACCGTAAAACTGCAACTTTTTTAGCAAAACCGTACAAGCGTACATGTGTTTTTTTAAAACCGTAAAACCGCACCAAAATAACAGATTGAAAAACCGTAAAACCGTACTTTTTAAAGGATAAAAACCGTAATACTGCTCTTAAAATGTCGAAAAACCGCAAACCGTCATGCCCAATGACCCCCTCTTAAAATGTTAAAGCCGCGGCTACGTGCGATCTTTCACCTGTTCTGGTGATGTGACACTTGTGTGTTCTGTTCTGTTATGAAAAATCCTTAGGTGACTAAACGCTGCGAAAATACTACAGAAGGTTACAAAAGGCATCGAAAATCAACTAGTGTAAAAAGAAGAATGGATTCTAGAAAATTTCCAGGAAAAACGCGCGAAAATAATGCAATATTTTCCGTATCCAGTGCGAAAAAACCGGCTACACACTCCGACGTTGTTGGCGATAAGCCAAAACATGTCGCGAAAAGATCAACCAAATCCATCTTCTACGACCGTGTTTCCTCAGGTCGCAGAACAATTTGTTCGAAAATCCATCCCTGTCTACACGTGCGACTTTTTATTTTTCAAGTCGCAGCGAAACATCGCTAAGGAACCGTTAATTATTTATACAAAGGTTGGGACCGAAGCGAAATGGGTTGGGTAAGCAAAATTTTACACATCAAAATGGTTGGGTACAAAAAATTTTGAGCCTGGAATTTGTTTGGGTAAAAAAATCTGAAACTAAACGAGCAGGTCCAAAAGAATAAGAACAATGTTTAATTTTAAGAAGTCAATCACTTTCATCATCGATGGTTCATTTTCTGAACTTGGCAAAGAAAGGTTGTCCAAGAACTATTCTTCATCTTCAGTCTCTTTTTCTTCTTCAGCTTCCATTCTTTCTTTAAAGGTCACTATTTGTTTCATCAGAACCTTTTTTTCTTATTTGATTATTTATTATTTTTTTATACAAACGATGAATTTATAAAGATTTGTTATTGTTAAAGATATTGATTTATGGTTGGGTAAAAGAATATTACTCCTCGTTTTTTGTGGGGTAAGATTTTTTTTGAAAATCGAACCGGTTGAGTTATTATTTTTTTATATAAATTTCTACTTGCTTTGGTACCAACCCCTGCAAAATAATGAACGGTCCCTAATGAAAAGAACGGTAGAACGTCGAATTAAACTTTTACTTCGCTCCAAAAGAACGCATCCAATAATATATGAATTTACTTATCCCATACCCCAGGAGAAAGGATATAAGCGTGATACATTGTTTTAGAAAGGAAGGTATTTTGTGGAAAGTTACAATTCCAGTACTGCATAAGTTATGACCCAAGGGAGTATACAGTATATAGGCTTATGAGTGATCAACAGCCTTCACGCGTTGATGGCGATTTTGTTTACAAGAAAGATTGCCCTACCCCACCCCCTCCCTTTGAACAGACGGTCAAGGAACGATGTATTATGCTTGGTGAGATGGACATGAATTACATAAAATCGCTACGGCTAGACTGACTTTACTGTACTTGTAAGATATAATTCTTGTATTGTATCTTAGCGTAAAGTAGATATAAGTATGAAAAGTAAATAAAGTTATTTTCGTTTGAATTTATGAATAAGAAAATATCTATAACTATAGGGAATATCTGTATAGGAAAACCCTTCAACAGAAACATGAAAATATTTTGGTTTTGGCTGCGATACAGCAAGGATGTAAGATCTAGCAACATACCTGTCGTAATAGTTCATTCGACTGTTTGCCAATGATGGTCGAAAGGACAAAAACAGCAGAAGAGATGGACCTCTCTTTAATTCACTGATGTATTCATTCAAATGTGTCATGTTCGGTGTAAGCTGCTTCACGATCTAAAACAAGTAGAAAATTTTCATACAGAAAAAATTCATACAAAAGAGGAATATTTGGTTTTGGGATTAAAAATATTACAATATGAAATGTTTGAAAAATTAAAAAGGACGCTTATTGTTGAAAATATATTGCTGAAAAGCTCACCCCAGGATATCAATGGAAGGATATCATCAGTACAGTGGAGGGATATCATCAGTACAGTGGAGGGATATCATTGGTACAGTGGAGGGATATCATCAGTACAACAGAGGGATATCATCAGTACAGTGGAGGGATATCATCAGTAAAGTAGAGGAATATCATCAGTACAGCGGAGGACTTTGAGTACATTTGGGGGATATCATCAGTACGGTTGAGGGATATCATCAGTACAGCGGAGGGATATCACCAGTACAGTGGAGGGATATCATCAGTACAGCAGAGGACGTTCAGTACAGTGAGGGATATCATCAGTACAGTCATTGACTATGGTACAGTACAGACAGTACTGAAAATCCTTCACCGTACTGATGATATATCTCCAATGTACTGATGATATCCCTCTACCGTTCTGATGATATCCCTCCACTGTTCTGATGATATCCCTCCACTGTACTGCACATCCTCCACTGTACTGCACAGACATTACCCGAGGTGATGCTGGGTAAGCCACCTCTGTCATTAAAGTAGTTGAGACACAGAGAAGGAGGGCGAAATGTTAGGTTATTTTGGGCAACCTTTGGCCAAAGACTCGATGGTAGAGAGAACAGCGGTGCCACATATTGATTTGGAATTTCATGAAATGACTTACTTCAAATTGACTCTTGACAATCCAAGAATAAATCGAGTCAGCAGTATAGTTCGAATTATCTGGAAAATACTAAAATAAAATAAATAAGGTCAGGCCCAATAAGATAGAGCTTTGAGATTAATCTGGAAAGTAAAAGTTCTCTTTCAATTTTTGGAACTCACAATTTTATTTCGAAGCATTTGATGAAGGATTATTTGACCATATTTCCTTAGGCCCGCCAAAGCTGCCATTTTGCTGTTAGTCACAATTCCATAAAGTATCTTCGATACTGAAAAAGGAAACCATCAAAAGTTAATTATAATAATGATTATTTTTAGTGTTGTGAAGTGTTTGCAGTCTCTTTATGCTCACGAAAACTACGAACGTTTAAGTGTTAGGAAAGTTTTTAAGAAGAATTTGAACCACCATTTAGATCTCAGCTGAAAGGTCTTAATTTAGCATTGAAAATTGCCCTCTGTAATGTTGCACAAGCGAGAAAAAAAATAATGTTTGCAGGGGGGGGGGCAATCAGGTTTCACCAATCGATAACTCGTGAAGAGAGGGACAAAATTTAAAAAACAACATATATTTCGAATGTACTCAGCAAGCTCTTTCTGACAGTAGTTTCCGATTTTTGATGCAATGGTTTTTTTTGCCATTTGCAAGGTTCTGAAGTATGGGGCAACAAAAATTGTTGCTGGATAACCCCCTCAAGTAATATGAAGAGGTCTAACCAGTTGATTTGTCATCCGCAGGCCATTGCGCAAATTTCAAACCATTTTTGCATTGCCCGCTACATTTCCCATCGCCCTGATTATGTCGGTTAATGAAAAGGTTTTAAAGCCCCACCCAAACGATGCAACATTTGCGTGCAACATTTGTTGCTGACCCGATGTTGCTTCGTTTGGCACCAATATTGCAGTCTGCAACATTTGTTGCACGATGTTGCATGAAGGTTTTACACATCAAAATTGTTGCCCTGTACAACATGATGTCACATCGTTTGGCCAGGTCTTGCAACATTGCTTACATTCAGAAATATGAAATCGATAGAAATTGATATATGGTAGATGGCAGAGGATTGCAGACAAATGAGTGGCAGGCAAGAGCTGCCATGCTGCCATAAGCCAAATTATAGAACAGTTATTGTCGGTGGTGTAGCAAAGAGGGGGACGGAGGGGGACGGAGGGGGACGGAGGGGGGGGGGGGACGGAGGGCGGCCGACCCTCGAATCATCGCTTAGTTTGGCTATTGGCTAAGTATGATAGATTTTTCCACAATTGGCATACCACGATAGATCGGATTCGAACCTGGACTGCATGACCAGAGAGCCAACGACATTTCCACTGAGCTATAGAGCTCAATGAAATCGCCGAGTAACTCTCTAAGTCATACAGCCCAAGGCTCTCCTTCCGTTTTGCATTTTGTGTTTCGGCTATGTTGAGCCTGTCGATTTCTACAGACTGCAATAGAGAGAGAGAGAGAAAATCCAAAAATTCAGGCCGAAAGCTCCCGAAAACATCGATAAAGATATGCACACTTGAGAGGTTTTAAATGAAATTGAATTGAAATTCTTACCTCGATTAACACTAGAAATGCAAAGCTTCAAAAATGTTGAAAACTTCTTGTTTGATGCAGCATGAACATTGAAATATCCAACAACGACGGCCTACAAAAGCAAACATTTTGAAATAATGTAAAATTTCACAAACATTCTTTTAGAAGGAAAGAACAGGGCACTCATTATTTTCAAGCCCTCTCCATGCTTCTTGTGACTCAGATATGAAGTTATGTATATCAGCAAAAATTGTGCTGCCTCGATTCCTTAAGGCGTTTTGTTGCTAAAAGAGATGTATGTTGTTTGTTAAAAATACAATGCGTAGTAACTTGAACTACGAGAAATAACTTCCATGGCATGAGGAGAAACTGCCGTGGTCAAACCCGGGGGGTAATCCAATCAAAGCCCGACAGGGGGTTTGAGGGTCTCACCAAATGGCTATCAATTGGTCCAAAAAATGATACTGCAACTTTGGAGTGTTTTATGAGCTACAACCTTTTACATTTACGTATCTGAATGTTAGTAATTTTTTGGCTGGATTCGATGCTGTCAAAACAACATGGCTTTTAGCTGTAGCGGTTTGCATATATTATCATATTTTATCATGTTCGCATACATTAGCATATTTACTTTACTCATTCTTTAGCACTAGCCATTTTTAGGTAACATCCTGTTGCAGCATAGCTTAAGCATCCCCGCATTGCATCATTGCATGCTGTACACCTGCTGCCCACGTAGGTAATTCCCGTACGCTTCTAGGTATTACCTTACTTGTAACATCCAATATAGCATTCGTTTTATATTCCATACTTAGCTAGTTT